>OZ004727.1:75671174-78171174 GCA_963924685.1 Dexiosoma caninum
TTTTAATCAAAGTAAAGCAGAAAGGAAGTAGAACCAAATAAAAAGTAAAAGCAAAGCTGTCACTATCAATATAGAAGTTTACGTGACAAGCTAACCCAACTCCACTTATTCATCTGTGAAAATTCAAAGAGTCAAGGCAAAAGTGGTGTTACAAATCACACCAAAATATTGTTGTAGTTGTTATTACAACTACACCCCTAGTAAAATGTTACTAAACGATTTTGCCATAATAACTTATTTGTTGCAAAGGAATTGAAAAAAAAAATAATACAGAAGAAATACACGGTTTGAATATCACAGAACCCGCTTTCAAGCACCTCCATATTTTTGTGGGTTTTTTTTTATTTATTTCAAAAGTAAATCCCCGCCGCCTTTATATGCGAAAGCTTAATTTATTTATGTATGTTTGCCTTATAAAACGCTTGACTAATATAATGTTTTATAGCTTTTGACATGTTGTTGTGAAAGGCTGTTTGAGTGTATTTAAGTTGAAATAATATTATTTTACTGCCACTTGCTAAGCAGGCAAACTTAACTTAACTGCATGCCTAACACACTGTGTATATATATATGTGCGAGTATTTAGCATTTCACTTTTAACCCTCCACAAAATAGTACTTTTGTCATTTCTCTTGGGGTTTTTTTTTTGTTTTTTTTTTTTTGTTTTCTTTAAGAGCGTATAAACATTAATGTCAATAACACTGAAACAATGCCAACACAATAAAATGAAATACATTCCAAATGTAAAGAATTGTACAGAAATGTGTCTAAGTGTGTGTGTGTGTGTGAGTGTGTAAATGTGCTATGACATATATGTGTGCTATAGTCATATATAAAATTCTAACAATAAATTATGTATTATTTCAATACATCCTCATCCTGTGCTCGAATGCAAACAAAAGGTGCAAAATCATGTTGTATTGTTGGTCTTGATTAATAAATTATTCGTTTCTTGTTATAATGTTCTTTAATGTTACACTAAAGCTAAATAGGATATGGTAAATAGTAGAAAAGAATTTATTATTGGAAAATTTATTTATTTAGCTATCAAAATTATATTGTTCTTTAAAAAATAAATAATATTTTTGATAGAAAAAAAAAAAAACATTAGCGAATGTCAAAGTGTTAAACAAGCCATTGATTTGATATAGATGAACCAGTTGATATTTCGAAAAGAGAAGAAAGCGAAAACTTTAAGAAAATTTATTTTTAATTCATACTGAATAATAAAATTAAAGAAAGTTCTTTTCTGCAGTGTGTATAATTAATAATCGGTGTCATCACCACATATTAATTATACGCCTTCGTTATGAGAATAATTCCATTTTTTGTTTAGTAGACCATCTTGCGTAGGATTAGTGCCGGCGGCTTACGCTACACCAGAAAGGTACTTTGATATTTTGAGTCTGTACCATTCTGGCGCTGGCAATTGAGCATATTTTATAGATTTTCTTCTATAAAGGCGAAGACGCAAGAACATATGTGAATGTGCCGGATACTATGACAGCCAGTTGCATGCAATTATTATCTCGTTGACTCTGTTCCTGTAATTTTGAGTTGCAGTTCTGATGCTGCTGAGTATCAAGTAATCGCGTTGACTATTCAACCTCAAGTTATTCGGCTCAATAACCCTTAAGCGCCAAAATGATATAAAAAGACGTGCAACCCTGCATTGCTTACGTAGGCGACATTCACTGAGCATTGGTCTAAGAAAAAAAGTATGTACCACCATCAGGAATAACAATCGTCAAAAATATTGTAAAAATAATAGAAATACTTTTTTGTACAAGAACTCAAAATTGTTATCAATATGAGAATGATATGAGAAGAAAATCTATATGTGCCACATCATGCAACCAAATTGATACATTTCCGTAGAACATAGTGATTGATAATAAATAGCATAGCGTAGCTCTACTCAATGCCGTTACAGTAAGCTGGGTTCTTGCACATAAGGGTTATGAGAGTAATGAAATATTAGACTGTCGCTCGAAACGTGGGGAAAATTTGCGCCTAATTGAAACCGAGCCATTCTGTAGACTTACGAATGGTCACAGAAATGAAGTTTCTAGGAACTGAGAGGTTACTGCTTAGTGACATAATTGTACCAGTCAGGGACACACCAAACTGTTCCTGGTCCAAAAAAAAGCACAAATGAGATAAGCTACTTTCGCTAAGTAAAGCAGACTTATACCTTTTGACGTGATAGTTTACAGGAATTTGCGGCCCGAAGTACCACTTACACAAAATTGATCTCTCTAATACCAACGGCTGTGTATTTCGTGAGGGTGGCATTGAAATTTAAGAGCACGTTCTCTGCGATTGCCCGTACTCGGAAGAGAGAGGATTCATTTGTGGTACACCAAGCAGCGAATAATTCTTGAATTGCTTAAGAGCCTTAGGATGGGGAGTTAATCTAATGAGCACAATATATAGTGATTATGGAAAGACTATTTAACATGCGGTAATAAAACTAGCAAATGCTAGAAAGTTTTGGGAATTATGTAATGTGAGGAATTCTTCCATAATCAAACTTTTATGTCAAACTGTTCGTCTGAAGCAAACAATTGCTGGCAAATAATCAAAAGTATAGCACATCAGACCAGCAACTTCATCAGTTTTATGGGAAGCTAATTAAGCATCCAGTTTAAAGATCGGCCCAAGAAACTATATATGTTAGTAGGAAGGAATTTTGTGAAAACAAATTTTTTCCAATTCTTGTGGTCTTCTATCAAAGAGCCATACCATACTTGAAACATACTCTAAATAGCAATAAATTATCGCACAAACTGTAAAATAAAGCCGTCAATTTCATGCCAAAAATAATGGATTTAGTTTTACAGCACCTAATACAATAAAATAATACAAATCCCCATAAATTATTCTTGAGTATAGAAATCAATAACATTTTATTTCTGAATTATTACAGCGCAGTTGTTGTAGGCAGTTAAAGTTTGTGTATTAAATCTCAATTTAGGAAACAATAAATCAAAATTATTTCCAAGTACATATATTTTCTAATACAAAAACTTAATTCTGCCATGAATGCTTAAAATTTTTTTTTAGGCAAAAATTTCATTCTATCGTAAGGCCAACTCCATTGATGATTGTCATATGCCGCAATCATTACAGCCAGATATATAGAAATAATAAATAGGAAAAACGAAAACATTCAGCTCCAACGAGATAAATAGACAACTTGGCAAATATTTTTCAACAACTAAAAATCTATGTTGGTGGTTTTATGCAAGAAAAAATTATGCAATTCTGTCAAACTAATCAGAAAGTGTTGACATAACATAAAAAAAATTATTTTATGTATGCTGAAACTGAAAATATATTCAACTGCAAATATGCAAAAAAACCAAACTGTGTCCATTTATTTATTTTATAATTTTTTTTTACAAATCTTTTAAAAAACGTTGAATATGTAGAAACAGGAGCAAAAAGTGAAAAAGATCTTTAAAAAATACATAAAATAAAATTGTATACGACCAGCCAACATGCCCACAATTTTGTGGTTAAAAGTTCAATGCGAAATAATGTAGCGAGAGAAAAAAACTGCAAACAAAAAAAATATTTATTACAAAAAAGAAAAAAAAGAATTTGAAAAACTAATAAAATACACATTTTTCCCCCACCACACAACAAGGTTGTCTTGTTTTCTCTGCTAAAGTTTTAACAAATTCTCGTTTAAAGTTTTTAGTTTCCAATTTTTTTGTTGCTTTTTTTCATTAATCTTTTTGGGCTACTTGGTAGAAATTTTTTTGCTACTCTCAACTCCAAATAATCAGCACAACAGCCATTTTTTATGGTTTTAGCATTTTTGCTAACAACCTCTAAAAACCATAGAAACCCTGCTGACTTACTCTATTGAATATAGATTTTTGTTTGAATTTCAATAAAAAAAAAGGAAAAAGAAAAAAATAAGGAAAAGTTTTTATTTTACGAGACGGTTGTTGGTGTATTTGGCTACTTACCATCCTCGTTACAACGTCGAAAAAGTAAGAGAAGTGCTTAAACAATTTTCATTGTTGTTGCTATTGGTATATATTGAACAAATATGCAAATGTATGTATGTGCGTATGTGTGTCTGTAATATTTTTAAATAGTTTTATTTCAAGTAAATAACTGACTTTTGAAAATTTTTTGTTAAAAATTTTTATATCCTGTTGGTGTATAAATTTTTTTTAACAAACGAAAAAAGTTCGAATGCAAATAGTATAAGACCATTTTACAAATTATATAAAATTTTTTAATTTTCCGTTCTCTTCATAAACATTAGTAATATTTCTATTTGTAAACCACGATCTGCTGAATATCATCTGTAGCTGGCAGATTAGTTGCATTTAAATATTTATCTTTTTTTAGCCCAATTCAGCGGTTGATGCAAGCGCTCTTGCAATAGTGCAAATGCAACATATCGATGGCTTCTTCTTCTGGCAATCCAACAACAAAATGTTTGTACATTAGACTTGAAACGTTATAGTTTCAAAATTACATAACTGCTAAGAAACAAACTAACCCAAAGACAGAAATGGTCACACTGACAGAATGGACGAACCGGCTGGTTTCAAAGGCTGCTCCACCTTCATCGTCACTATTCTTGGTGTTTTTTCTACAGTGTGTGTTTATCTATAGATGTAAATTATTAGTTTTATATTATACATTATTTTTGTTAATAGAATACGAGAAATTATTCAGCATAATAAAGCTCTAAATATTACCATCGTAACTTAAGCGCATGATACACACATCAGTATTCAGCTTCAATATTTTGTCTTTGTGTTAGTATATATATATATTAATTTCTCATCTATGTTCATTTTTTGGAGTTTTTCAAGTGCAAACATATAGAAGTTACCGTCGGAAAACGATTTTTTGAAGTTACCGTAGGCAAAATACATATCTATTCCTTTATTTATTAAAAAAACAAGCACTGATGATATCTTTTTTTTGGTTTTTGGCACTTTATTTTTTAATTTGCACGTCCCAAACAGCCATTAATGACCGATAGACTTCAATTAATTTGATTACAACAATTTTTTACTCCATTTGCAATGCGTCACAACTACGATGTGGTACCTCAAAGTTACCAGAAATAGAATGAATATTGACGACAACGATGCCACATTACGTCAAACTGCTTCAATATTGTCATGAATATCAAAACCATTTTGATATACATCAATATTACACAGAGCGTATATGTGTGACTATTTTTCGCTCACAATGACAAATATTAAAGCTGAATATTGATCGTCTGTCAGGCGCTTTACAATTGTCCTTGGCATTTTTTGGTTTTGTTTTCATTACTAACTGCGCACACATGTTGGTTTTTTTCGCCGATATTTTATTACTTAAATACCGAGGAAAGACGCACATACTTTAAAAATTTTTGTGTTTTTTCTTAAGTACTACTGCATTTGATTTTACAAATGTCGTCGATTTTTGCTTTCCTTCATGGCGGCTTTTCTTAATTTCAGCTTTTTATAGCACTTCACGTCACTACGAATTACTGTGCAAGTATAAGATGCAGTTTTTGCAGTTTTCTATTTGCTCCATAAAAAAATTTTTCATATTCATTGAATATTTTGCAATTTTTCTTTAACAGCATAACCGATGGTTATAAATTTATCTGACTTACAAATATGTTTTTGTGGATTCTTGAGTTACAAAAATGAAATGAAAAAAAAAATGTGAATTTATTATACAGATTTGTTGAGATTTTTGACACATGATTGAAGAGAAAAAAATACCTTAGAAAGAAAGATATGAGATTTCTGTCATTACAAAGTCACTGCAATTCCTGTAGATATTTCGAATATATTTTTCTTTGGTATGTAATATATTTTTTTTAAATTGAAGGCGATAAAATTTTATACTTTTTTTTTGTTCAGTAATTCGTATGCAGAGGCTTCCCATGTCGCATCTAAAAATTGATTAACTTATAGGTGATATAAACTTTCAATTTGCATCGATAAGTTCATATTAGACGGATTGTAAAAGCAGCGTGATTAGCTTTTCTAAAGTTTTCATTTAAAAATGCCCAATTTAAGGCATCGTTAATTAATTCTTATGACGTACGAATTCATTTATTGCCACTGATTTGTGATACAATTTTCACTAATCACCTCTTATAGACTGCCTATAATTTTATTGTATTTAGTGAAAGTTTATGTTTAAAATTTGATACCCTTTTAGGCCAGCATGTAGAATTTTAGTTACAGCTGCAGTCTATTTACGTGTTGTGTTAAGCCCAAAAATCGTAGCTTCAAAATCTACGCCAGTCATCCAATGTTTTACGGGTGTGCATTCGTGATACCACAGCGCGTTTTTACACCGGTAATTAAGCAATGAAGACATCATGGAATCAAAAATACTGGTTCTTCTAAGCTCTACTTCTTTCTAAAAGAAGATAACAGACAATGTCACTTCTATCGACCTCTTACTGTTACTTCTTTTAAAAAAGAAATAATGACCGTGCGTTACAATTGACAAGAGTTCAAATTATAAACAAAAGACAAAAACTAAATACATATTTAAATTACAATTAATTGCAGACAATAGAAACTACTATTTCAAGCCAAAAATGTTCTATCCTGCAATCACTTCACCTTTTTATTTTGGACCTGCATTCAGAAGATGACCCCTGCACATGGAGCAATGCGAGAGGTGGCAGATGGTGAAGCTCCACACAACAAGGAGTTATCAAAATAATTATGTAGCCGAGTACACGGCGACAATTGTTGCTAAATCTATTAGCCTGCTTTCGATAATGTCTTTCATGCATGAGATTTCCGGGTCCAGTTGATAGGCAGCAGTGATTGTTTTCACCACATTGTCAGCAGTTTATGCCATCATTTCTTTAGATGCTGATCAATATTTAGTATTTCATAAGAATGCTTATTTTTGAATTCATTGATTTTATTCCGAATTTATTCTTCTCTTAAACATTTTTTTCTTTTAGTTTGTTGTGAGAACTTCCGGCTACTTAAAATTCTGCACTTTATTATTTTTCTATTTTTATTTCCATATTTCTTCTACTGCGAACTTTTGTTATTTATTTGATTTGATAAAAAATAACGATAAAAAAAAAAAAATATAAATAATAACGACAAAATATATTTTAATATTATTTTCGATTTGAGCATTTATTATGTTGATGGTAAACAAGTCAATAAGAGAAGCAGCAGCAGCAGCAGCAAGATATTCAAAACTTTATTAGATAATAGAAAAATATTTGCTGCTAAACTAGAATAAATGAATACAAGGCGAGACACAATGTCTGGGAGATTTCATTTTGTAAGAAGGCTGTGTGTGTGTCTTTTTTAATAAAATGTTTATTACAATACCACTTCTGATGTTTATAAATTGTTCATATAAAATTGCAATTTTTTTTTTTGATTTTACACAATTTCATTTTGTAAAGTTTACGAGTAGTACATTAAATAAATTAGTGTAGAGGCGATTTGAAAAAAACTGGTGCTGCAAAAACTTGCCAGCAAAGAGAAGTTTACATTTATACGAGTATATCTTGTGCAAAAAAAAATATTTCATTCAAAAAGCAAAAATTTATTAAAAATTCAAAAATATAAAAAAAGACAAAAAAGAAAAGCGGAACGCTTCTTATGCGCCAAATCAACCAAATGCGAAGCATTCTGCAGTACGACCACAGCGAACTATTATTTAGCGTTCGCTTAGATTGTTTAGAAAATCAAATCCTGCGCCGAATAAATTCCACTGCTGTCATACTGTCAATTCCATCTCCAATTTAAACTGACGTTATCGATTTCAATATATTTATAAACAATGCTTTTTTATAATTAAAATTTTAAATTTAATTGATAAAAGGTGTTTTTGTACACCCGTTAAAACTATTAAAAATAAGACTAAAAATTTAATTTTAATACAATTTTTTTTTATTGACAAGAATACCTGGCATTAATATATGAAAACTATTTCGGCGTTATGACCACCGCGGCTATTCTGATGAAGCAAATTTGGGACATCCAATTTTGGGACGTATGTCACGATTAATGCAAATAAATGTTGACCTCCATAGCATCAATTTTCTCCAGAGTCAACAGCCAATATATGGGCTATTAAAAAAGCACCCTTTCAAATATTTATAAATATTTTAAAAGATGAAGATCTTTATATTTATTGGGGTTTACCACAAATACACCAATACTCCTCAGTCTCTATATTGAACTGTTAACATGTTAAACTGGATGTCGTTGTAATGCGAGCTCACTAAGATATTTTCTATTATTATAACATTTTCTATATTATTAGTTGTAAACAACGTTGGGGGTAGGAGATCCTGATTTAACAGTTACTTTCTGTTTTGGTTTTTATGGATTTTAAATTAATGGTATAAGACTGAAGTTGTTTATTTTTAAAGTTAGTTTATCGTTTTTTTTTTTTTCAAGTAAGGAATTGAAGAGCTAAAATCAGTTTTATATCATTTATCTAAGATTTGAAAGAATCATGTAAATGCTACTTATAGATATATTAATCAAATATAAGAAATTACGGAATATACGGCACAAAATGGCACAAAATTTAGAGTCAGCTGCTATCAGTGTTAAATTTTTTACCTTCATGAAGCAGGGAAGTAGAAGTCCTTGTTGGAAGACCCTGTATTATAATTTTACTAGAAATCTTTGTATTGCATACTTTAAGGAACATATATTAAATTACGTTATTTATGTAAACAAATTTTTCAATTTGCACGTAACCTTTTCTTTATAAATTATTCATTTATAAGTGTACAAAATAACGAACAATGTAGAAACAGTCTGAATGCATTTATAAATACTTGTAAATTTATTCCTTTAACCTAATTTCCCACTGAAAGAAAAAAAAAATATTAAAAAAAATCTCTCAACATAAAATAAAAACACTTTTACTTGCCTTATACGAAAGCATAAATTACCCTCCATTTATAGTATTCGCATAATCATACGTAACTTTAAATAAACACGTACGAGTCTTTGGAGCACTATTTTCTTTCAGTCTATAATTTTCTATGATTGTAGGAAAAGAAAAATGAAGAAAATTCATACTAGTTTATGGCTTGGATAAAAGGTAAAAAAATGCAAAAAATTTAAATTATAAAACAGTCTATGGCGTAAATAACAGGGATGGAAAGTTGATGAAATAAAAAAAAAATATTGCAGTCATTTTGTAAATTGCAGAGAGTAACTTCAATTACAATTATATTCACAAAAGCATATCTAACTTAAATCGTTTGTTTGAAACTACATAGTGTGCAGAATAATGACTATTTTTTGAGACCAATTCAAGAAATTTTATTTCCCAATGCAATCGTGTTAAAATTTTCTCTTTAGGGCAGTATTTAACACAATATAATTTTATAATAGAAATTAAAAACAACACAATGTAAGAATATCTTATTGGATTACATATCTGAATATGAATTTAACAAAATTATCATTTTGCTGCCATATTTTTAAAATTTTTCTTGTATTTATAAAAAGTACATTGATTGAACTTTGTAAGGAAATTTGTGTATTAAACTTTTCATATGTCAAAAGAATTTTCCCACGAATACCGATGTTAATATTTAATAAATTGTAATTTAATTTTCGGTGCAAGCATAACTCCCATTTCTTGTCTACAACAGTCTAATAAATTTTTATGGGTCACACTGCATTGTGAGCAGTTGCGCTTTTATTTGCAAATTGTTGGTAATAATAACATATTTCTAGAGTGTGTTACTTATTTTAATTGAACATTTTTCAACATGCATATACTTTTTAAAAACTATTGTGTCAAATTAATATTTTAAACATCAGCTGAAAATACAGTGTTATGAAACAAATTTATTCAATTGGCCTTAAGGCTACAATTAAGACAAGCACAAAACATTTTGTTAAACATATTAAATTAAGAAGAAAACGCAGTTTTAATATTTTAATTACTGAAAGCTTTGGGCCTGGAAGCATAAAATATTAAATATCAACTAGTAATGCTGACGTTCTTGTAAGTGAAAATTAGAACGAACGTGTTTATTACTGTAATTTTTAAAATATCAAAAGTGTGAAGTTGTTCTGCTTCTTACGCAAAACGTGAATGTTCTAAAATCCACCCATTTTTTTCTTTATCTTGAACCAGCAGTCAGGAGAGGACCCCTATACATGCAATGCATTATGCTGCAACTAGTAGAAAAGGGTACGCTGAGATATGACCAGAGATGGATCTTCACTATCTTAAAACTCTCCTATTGTACGATTTTTTTAACATTCCTGCAGTGAATGTCAAGGAGACGTGTAAAATTTTGAATCTTTGTTTTAGTAGCCATTTTTAGTAATGATTTTACTTCGCTGGTGCTACATAATACCGACGAAGGAGGGCGCTCTGATATGCCCGTGGATTGCTATCAGCAATGAGTGTTCGTGCGACTTGTTGATTGTTATTGAACGAGCAAGGCGAATTGGGAACTCAAGGCGCTTGATTTTAAAAATTTAAATTTCAACATGGTTGAAACTGTCATAGCCGGTGGCTATGTTTGTTTAACAGCTTGTTGATAAAAGCCGAGTGAAAATACTCGTTCGGTTATTTATATATTGAAAACAAGAGCAATTTGAGTTTTTTTTATTCTTGTTTTCAATATAAATTTACAAACGGGTTTTTTTCAGTCGTCTTCTATGAACAGACAGTACGTTTCAGTAAATTCGATTTGAAAGTTTCGGAGCAGCAGAAATTTTCTCACTACTCCCTAGTTTTGTGAATGTGTATAGCCTATGTCTACTTCTAAACGAAGGGTGCCTACTTTAGAGAAGGTATGTACATCTCTTAAACGAATGGGTAACTATATTTTAAATTCTTACCACTTCCTAATTCTGGTTTTGTGGGTGGCGATGGCTGAGTTAGTTAGCAAGTTGATTAGAAAACCAAAGATCTTGGGTGCGAGCCCAGTATCCCATTAAGTTAGAAAAACACTTCACTTTTTTCTCAATGTGCATTAGTGTGCCTTTCTATAAGCTGTTGGCGGCAGGTTTAAGTGACGAAGGTATAGACACAGATCATCTGAAGACGATAGATGATTCTAATTCATAACTGACATCACAATACTGGCTAATAAATATTTTTAAAGTTTTTTTTTGATTTATTAACTTTGTAATAATGGAATGTTGTATGCAAATATGTCTATTAAATGTTTTATAAATAAAAAAAATGTATACAAATACGACACACTCTTGAAAGAAGGCCAGCCGAGATGTGCAAAAATCATATCTTCTAAACTAATAATCTGATTCGCAATAAATGTATGAAAGAATTTTAGGCAAAGATGTAGGCTAGAAGCTCCATAAAAAATTAGGCAGCTGCGATAGGGTGATTTAATTTTTTATATTAAAAAGTTTATCTAACGACGAGAAAAGACCTCAATCTAATAAATTAAATATTTTAAAAATTTTAAACGGATTTCCATTATAAAATTAAAGTACACATTCACTTAATTATTTTAAATTATCCTTTACTTTAAATATCACTGGAAAAGATTTTGGAGTTGTTTAAATCATTCCGGTCTAATTAAATTTATTACACTGATTTTAATTACATGACTTGTATTTCCTTAAATAACGATTCAATTTACCTTCTTAAATTATGAAAACAACGTACAAAGCCAAAAATAAATAGTCAAATTACACACCAGAAGGAGAAGTTGACTCACGTTTCATGCTGCGGTGTGTAATTAAAGATTTGCAGATAATTTTAAACACATACACGCACACAAATTAACTTTTTAAAACGAAAGCATTTTAAATGACCTTAAAATATATCGCATTGAAATGAAAACCATAAACTGAAACTGCAACTAAAACTAAAATAGAAACTAAAATGAAATAATAAGAAAAGTTCTACTGACTATGCAAATAAGCCAACACTGCTACTCATACGAATATGAAATTTTATTAGACAATGATTGCAAATGCTTGGAATATATATAAAATTATATTACACGGTTTTGCCGTCTCTCTTTTATTCATTTCAGTTCTTCGAAAACTTTTTATCAAACAATCGATTTTCAATTAAATTTTTTAACCCAGTTTTGCTTTTTATTACGCAATAAAAGTTGCACAATTTGAATGTCTGTTTCCGTTTGTAGGCATGTGAGTTGCATTTCTAGTTAAAAGTACGAATGGAAATTGACACAGTTTTGTTTTATGGCTGAATTTAATAAAATAATTATTTCAAAGACTTTGAAAACTATGCCATGGTATTCCAAAAGCATGAAATTGTTTTTGGGAAAATTCGTTACCGAAAGAGTTTTTGGTTAAAGAACTTGTACTGGTAGTTTTGCAGATAGAGGAACAGCGTAAAATTTTAAAACCATTGGAATTTAAATATTTCTTTATTAAACTCATGTCGACAATATTCATTCCCTTTAAATAAAATAATTTAAATGTTGTAAATTATTGGCGTTGTTTTAAAACAGCTGAGGGAACCAGGGAAAAAACTGCTTCCAAAGAAGCTAAGAAGATACTGAACTTATGATCCAGAAGTTGTGCAAAATCAGATTAGTTCTACTTCTTTTTACATAGGGTTCTCATTGCCGGAAATTCTCTTTTCTGATGATGATTCATTGAATTCGAAATAATGCTCGCGATGTTAAGTAAATCTATTTTTTACTCTTATAGGGATTTCGATTCTCAAAAAGTGCCCAGCACTTTTCACTTTATTTGTTAGAAATACTTCTACTTTAGTTCTCTTTTAAAGTGCTCCAAAAGGGGTCTAAAATGAAACAATAAAGTGCAACTGTTTTGAAATAAAAGGACAAGATCAGGCAAAAAATGCAATGTACTTTTGGTTGAAAAGAATTCGCCGTTAATAATTGCATTGGAACTAATTTTTTATTACTAATACGGAGTTATGAAAAGTTGCTTATTGCTTTGTTTAAATACAGAAGCAGGTTATGATGAGTTGCAATTCTATAAAAATTATAATCTTATTCATTTATACTATCGAAATGCCATTGAATTGTAAAGCAGAAAATGAAAGAAATTAAATGTTCAGCCTAAAAGATTCTTTATTTTTGCTCTGCGAATTGTCAGCGGACACGTGTGAATTAATTTTTCATTTACGACCATTACAACTTTTGCTTCCATATGGTATAGGTTGGGTTAAATTAAGTTAGGTGGCAGACCCTCTCCGAAGAAGAATCCCAGAGCTTGGGCCCATTGTGATACCACAAGAAACAACCAGACAGACGCATACGCCAAAGAGGTACGACAGACGAATGCAATGCATTTCACTGGAAGTTGAAGTAGTGAAGGATTAGGAATTCTTGTACAATTCTGCAATTGCGTATTTTGTAAAAGGCTGCGTCTCTGCGTGTTTAATGTTATGTTGACGCGTTAATTTCTTGGAATGACTAAGTGGGGCATTCTCTTTTGGAGAGGGTCCTCCACATAACCTGAGCCCATTTTATTTATTATTTCACTTCGCTAACGTTTTATAGTTGCGAAAGAGGGCACTGGTAACGTATACACATTAGAAAAATTTTTCATCTGATAACCGGCGATCACAGCGCCCAAATATTAAAATAGAAAATATTACACTTTCCTACAAATTAACTAAATTACAACATCATAATTCTCTAATAAAAAACGGACTTGAGAAGTATTGTTATTGAAGTGAATTCTAAATTTAAATATTGCACACATAAAACCTGCAATAAAATATTCACAGAATTAAATATTTGAAAAAAAAACTACGACGAATGAAACCAAAGAATGTTACGTTACTAATGTTATGTTACTGCTGCATATAATACACCTTTAATATTTTCGTTTAATTTTAGTTTTCAAAAAGGTTTCTCTGCCTGCTTGTGCTTTCTTGCACAAAATATTTGAATCTTTCTTCATTCCTTTTTAACAACTCCTTCACATATTTTTTTTCTGCTTTGAAATTTGGTATAAAATACTTAAAATTATCAAAACAAGCATTGGCCTAAAATATGTTAAGCAAATTTCGTTTATTTGAGTAAGGAAATCAATAAATTCAAGAAAATATATCTTAACCCTTATGTGAATACCAAAAAAAAACACCTTCATGGAAAAATTATGGTAAACTAACATTTTTAAAGAAAAATATATTCTTGATCTCGGAAAATAACTGCGAGATTTACAATTTACAATAAAGCTAAAGGAGGGGTTTACAACATGGATAAATTATTAGGCGAATACACATGCCGTCGCAGAACAAGTCGATGGCCACTATCATTATTTTATAATGCAATAGATATAGCTGCATTGGCGTCCTATGTAATATATATAGAAAACAATACACAGTTGCGTTCCACAGACCGTCGCAGACAATTTCTGAAAGAACTGAGTGTTGAATTATGTAAGAAACACATTGAAAAACGTGCTAAAAACCCGAAAGTTTTTGCGCAATCAACTGTCAAATCAGCATTACAAAGTGTGCTTGGAAAAGATTTAGAGGTTTTAACATCAAATATTTCTGCTTTGCAAAAAACTGCTAAAAGCGGGCGTACTCCAGTAGTAGGAAGCTGTCACGTGGTGTGCTCGAAACTACGCATGAAACAAAGGAAATCACGTAAATCTTGTCACTCTTGTTCCAAACCGATTTGTAATCAACATTCAACAAACTACGCAATATGTGTAAATCGTTCGCAAAGTAATCAGTAGAATTTAATTGAAACTTCATATTTCTCTTTTCTTATTTTTCTGTTTATATGAATAAAAATTATTATTTTTGTTATTGTTTCTCTTTCTGTAAATAAATATCCAAGTATAAAATATTTACAATGACTTTATCTTATTTTGCTTTAGTAATCTTTCAATAATATTGTACTTGTTATAACAGTTTTTTCATATATAATGTATGAAGGTACCCGGGTACCTTGCCGTACTGTTAAGGGTGTAAGAAATAAATTGGACTACCACGCCAATTCAATATAATTTTTTAGCCTAAAAGTAATGATAATTTAAATTATTTCAATAGTTAGGAGTTCTCAAGAAGTTTAAAGTATGAGAACCATCTGCTTCCATTAAAAAAAAACAAGATGAAAGTGCTAAAGGTACCGGGGTACCTTGGTGTTCACATAAGGGTTAAAAAAAAGAAAATTTATGACTTCTTCACCTAAATAAAATATTAATCAGTAAATTTTTATTAACATCTCTAGAGCAGAGGAGAGCTCAAAAAAGAATGCCATTACAAAATTGTTTCAGTGAAAATTTCAACAAAAGTCAAATGTATGAAGGGGCTTTTCATTGAGGAAAAGTTACAGCAAAATATTTCAAAATGTTGACGAGACCCCATGTCTTAAAGTTCTCAGATAGTTTCACTGAATTATAAGCAGTTGTTAGGAAAGAATTTGTTAGTAACAAAATCTAAAAAGTGCTTCCAAGATTGTGACTTTTCAAACATACATTTTCAATAATTTCACAATTCCGTTGGTGGCAGAGGCAATATTTTAGTTAAATATTTATTCGACGATATAGCGGAGGTATTACGAATGGGTACAGGTGAGCTTGTCCGATATCTCAATGTTGCATATAAACATTTTCATAGCTTGGTTCTCAGACGATCAGGTGGTATGCTAAAATAGGAATAGGGCAAGTTTGATTGAGTGTTTATATATAAGCAGATACATGAGCTAACCCACCAGTAATATAGTGCTTCAACTCCGAACAAAAAAGATTGCAATTTTACCACTTTTTAACATAAATTTGTGATTTGTAAAAGAACCATCATCGAGAATGCTACTCCATTTTTTTTTCTTTAGTACGTGTACTGCTTATAAGATGTTTTTATCCTGGTACTGTCTCTCTGTGTATTTCAAAAATCTACAAAAACCAAACCAACTGAAAGGTTGTGAATTTACAAAACTATTCCTGCCATTTTATTTGAAACATAAAAAAAAACAACGCGACCTGAAAGAAATGAGAAATATTAAAATTTAATTTACTGTTTAGAAGGTATGAGTGAAAGTAACATTTGCTTTTTCCTTTTTTTTTTGCCATAAAAGATTTACTTCCGCTTACCTCATTAAACACAGGACGATTGTTCAAATAACAACAAAATTTCAGAACCATTAACAAGGACGCAGTCAAAAAAAGTAAAAAGGCAGCGACTGACGCTGGCACTGATGCCAAAACTAGAAACGGTAGACGCTTGTTATTGGCTCGTGTGCATTTAAAACTCGTAGTCATTATGCCGTCGTTAAAAGCTCCCCAGGGGCAATTTTCTTATTTTATTTTTGTTGATATGTCTATACGTATGTATGTGTGTGTTTGTGTGTGTGGTTGTGTTTAAGTAGATATGAAACGGGTATTTCACTTTTATTTTTTATTTATTATGAATAGAATTGCAAATTAAGGAAACATATTCGTTTTATAACGTTAAACTTTAGATGGGAATGAATGAATGAATGACTGTGTTGCAACAACTTGCTATGCCTGTCCTTTTGTGAGTTTCCAGTGTACATATATATTTATGCACGAGTATGTATGTATATATTTGTATATGCAGGTTTAAAATGAAGTATTTTATTTTTTATTTTCGTGGTTGGTTGGTTATGCTTTTTATACAAGTGGAACGTATGTACGATACGTCACTGTACCAGCGTCTGCAATTACTTACGCTGTAAGATTTGAAAAATGTAAGTTTGTAGGCACGTGATCGTACTCATACATGTTTGATTGGAATTGAAAAAGTTTCTACAGCGTAGTTTTTTTTTATTTGAAAGCTACAAAAAACGAAATAAGAAAATAAATAAAAAAGAATTGGTGGTTGTTGGTTGAACAATAGACTAAAATATTTGGTTCATTTGTTTGCTTGAACGAAATTATATAAATATGTACGTTTTGTGTGTGTTTAGACATTTATACAGTGGTTAAAAGTACGACAAGAAATGTACAAAATTGCAGATGCTGGTATGAAATTGTCATAACAAAACTTTTAATCATTTTGTTGTGTGGGGAGAGGAGTTATAATTCGTACATGGGGGCACAATAATTTGAATGATTTTATAACAGAAAATTCTGTACATAAATCGTTTATATGAAATAAGATTTATGGCTGGATTATGAATGGCAAACGAACTTCAGTTGCGTTGCCGGCTGGCTACCAGAAATTTTTAGTTGTCTGAAAAGCATTAAAATGTATTGGAATTTAGACAACCGGATATAATTCAGAGACGTTCCATTACAATTTTTAGCAACTGCCAACTGAACAAAAAGTCCTTTGCCTTTCACATTTAATTGAATATCTAAAAATGTCTTTGAATATGAGTTGTGCGGGGTGCTCCGGTAGTATAGTGACTAGTGCGCTAGTTTATCAGTTCGGCGGTTTAGTTTCAATTTCTAGGAGATACTCTGATCTGTATAACTACAACACATGAACATGTATCACAATATGAACATAATAAAATTGGATCCAAGTTGGTTGAGACCTTCCATAAACACATAGACCACAGCAGGCTGTACAACTGTACAACTACAAAAGATTTTGGCGGCATGCATCATCTTGTTTGTAGTCGAAGGATGTGGAAACATGTACATGTTTCTGCATTGACATGATAAAATATTTCACTCTTATAAAATCTAAATTACTTAATCAAAATGTGGAATATTTAAACTACGTACCAATAAAAAAAAAACCAATGCAATTGGCAAAAAATGAAAACTTTTTGATTATTAAATTAATTTTGACGTTTAATTTCTTGTTTTCTTAAAAAAAACAGTATACTTGCAAGCTCTGATTTATTAATGATTTCTTATTATCATGGCAACACTAAATCATTCACAGAAATATTAAATTAGCTTAATTTGGCGACACCTACAACGGTAATCGTTTACTTGTTTGTGGGCTAGATAATTATTTTCTTACTATACTGTGTATTTTAATTTTGACAGCTTGTAGTCTGTCTATTTAATGTTTTAGTTTCATATGATTATTAAAAATATGGGAGACATAAATTCCCTCTTAAAAAATTTTCCATATAATTTTTTTTTTTAAGTTTTTCACAGAAAAAGTCTCAGCTGAGAATATAACCTTCAATTTACAGTTTCTGTATTGAAATTTCCTTTCTTTCTAGTACTTGTGGTTGCTTGGAAAGAATTTAATAAATTATAAATTTCTTAAACGATATTCTTGACATTTTTTTTTGTAACTTAAAACTCAGATGACGAATAAACCCAAGGCATTTTTTTCTTTCTTGAGTACCACCTGCAAATATGATGAGCTACTCGCTCTAGTTAAAATTTTTTTTCTAATATTTCAAACTTTGGAAACAAATTTTTCTAATTAAATTACTTCACCCACTGTGCACATACCCAATAGTGAGAGTGAACAATTTTTGCAACTCGTAACTAGTAATACAACTCTGCCACATCTCCTCTTCTTTATTTTTGGCTTCTACTTGAAATAATAAAAAACCCATAACGGGTGTGCCAATTCTACCTTATGAACTAAATGGGCTCAAAAAGATTGTGCGTTCAAGCTGCTGTTTGGCGAAAAAATTGTACTACAGTATGCCCATGATAAATACGTCTCTCTCTTCTATGTTCTACGACTGCTATTTTGGCTACAGAGATCGAAAATCATGTGTTCGAACGATACTCCATCCTTGCAAAATATTTATAATCTTCATTATTGACTAAAAACACCAAACAATCCCTGGTTTTTTCTGATGTGCATGAGTGGCTTTGGGTCAGTTGTTGTCTGAAGGTTTCAGTGGTGAAGGCAGAGTCACTGTTTAGTGAATAGTACCGGCTTAAGCTGTAACCAATCCACCGGCACATCAGGACGGACTACTGCGTCGGTATTGCGTTGCTCCGGCGAAGTAAAATAATTACTAAAAATGGCTACTAAAACGAAGCTTCAGAATTTAAAACGTTTCTTTGACATCAGAGACGCTGCAGCACTGCTATAAAGCAAAAAAATACGTGCAAACGCAGAGTTGTAAGATAGTGATGCTTCACCTCCTGTCATTTCCTTAAGTATCTGTTTCATCTAAGTCCAGCACACTGCATCGCACTTGTAGGGGTCATCTCCTGACTGCTGCTCCAAGATAAAAAAAAAAAATTCTTAAATTGCTATCAATATTAAATGAAAATCTTTCCTTCTGGAAATAAAACTCGCTCTGATAAGTTTGTATTGCCAACAACATCAATTTTTATTTACAAAGTTATCTACATTTTGTTGGTTGTGATTTCATGGGAAATTTATTGAGAGATAATGAAATTATATCAAAAAAATTTTGATTGTTATGTTTAAAAATGCTTGCGTTTACAAAAGATTGCAACCATAACATTATTTCATTCTGAAATCATTTTTAAATCAAGGCAATCACTTTGATTACAATCCCAACTGAGTGCAGTTTTTACAGGTCTGGTCACAAATAACCATAAAATTGTTTGATGAAAATATTCGTATTTTTAACAATTTCGCTTTTATTTTTGTAGTGGAAAATGCATCTTGAAGAAAAAAAAGCATCTCATATAACTTGCAATGCAGAGAAAACAAATTATGTATAGAAAGTATAAAATGCGTTGGCTACGATTTAGCGAAATTTTGCGGAATATAGTTTGAGCTTAAATTTTTTTATTCGCGATAAAAACTTCTATCCAACATTTTATCAATTGACAGCCAATTTATTTCATAAACACAATTTTACTCACCCTATAGTCGCCAACAATTTGCAAAATATTAGAAGGATATAAACAAATTCAAGCATTAACAAGTACGCATTGTTGAGACTACCCAAATGGAATACTTCAGTTGAAAATAAAAAAAATATGTTAAAAAAACGAACGAAAGAGGAAATGAATGTGAAGAAATAATGAGGCTCTAAATCTTTTTTAACGAGTTAAAATTTCGACGTTTATTGTACGCCATGGCATTAAACAATAAAGTTTTTTTATTTTGTTGTTGTTGTTGTTGTTGTTGTTGTTGTTCTTGTATGCCATTGTATATGCATATTGTTGTTATTATTTGGCTTTGGCTGCTCTTAATAACCAAATTAAAATATGGCAAAATGTTAATAACTTTTCTTTGTTTTGTTGCGATATACGCAGGGGATTTATAACAACATGGCAAATCGAGTCTGCTTGTTTAAAGTAATTATTTTGAAAAATTTACTATTCAAAACAGGAGTTTGTATTCATTCGTTCATTTAATCATTCAATTTGCAGCCAATCTGACTTTGAAAAACAGGACATTGATTTAAAACACGACTGCCCCAACAGCACAGCAGAGGGGTTGCTGTATAAATTTATGCTTCTCTGAGTATTCCCGAAAGACCTGTTGTTTGAGTACCTGCACATGTTTGTGTAGGTGTGAAAGTCTGTTAGTAAACTCGGTGTCATAAACATGTCTGCCTTTTTGCAGTATAGTTTAAGGCAGCAAGGAGTGTTGGAAATTTATGTTTTTTTTTCCTTTCTGCTGTAGAAAATTAAATTTACACCTTTAAAATATTTGTAAGCAGTCAGTAATTCCCTGCAGCAAATCCTTAACATTGCAGAGAACTGCTATTCACTTCACTAGTTTTCATTCTTTTGGCTTTAAAATCATATGCATACGTAGAATGTTTCTTGTATAATTTTAAAGTTGTAAGGATATATTTTCTGCATGTTTGTATGTTGCTGTTCAAGCAAGCTTTGCATGTAAATGCTTTCACTTTGTATTAGTATTCGCTCCCCAAAGTGTATGTATTTAAATATTCTATGGTTAGAATTGCATGTTAATGCAGTCATTCAGCTAGTCACTCAGTCACTCAGTCAGTCTTCCGTTTAGTAGTCAGTAGTTTTGTTATAGTGGTACGAAAACGTTAAGTGGATAGAATAACATTAGACCAACAATGAAAACTTTTACTCTGCATATTAATAAAGTGTGATAAATTTGTAAGTCGCTTGAAAGGCAACAATAACAATAACAAATACATGCAAATTTTCTTATTTCATTTTAACAATTGCAATTCTCGCCTGCCCTCCCATTTGTGGGACACCTCTTAACATAGGGCTTAACAAATGAATAGGTTTGTCATATTCCCAATGCACATGAAAGGCTATAGTTTTGATGCATTGTTGTTTCGATCAAATACAGCCAAGGAAATAAATTAATCAAGCAAGACAGTAATTAAAAAAATTATATCGGCTGCATATTTTCGCTCGTTTTACAGCTCGCACAACAGCTGTCCCAAAATTGTTGATTTCTTCTGCAAAGTTATTCTCAAGACTTGTACAGTTCTCTAGTTTGTGAGCATGAGATTTTAAAAAGCCCAAGCCCACATCTAGCGATGTGAAGGGAGACTCGAAATCTTCGAAACTGGCGATCACTCAACCGGGAAATTGATTTTATTCCATCTTCTCCATCATTCCCTGTGTGAGCAATATGAGTAATTGCATCTCCCTGTTGAAAAAACAAAAACAAAATTCGTTTCCCTGTGCAGCAAAACATACTGCAAAAAAACAAACGCATAATGCTCACTAGTTACGGCTTCTTAAAAAAATAAGAGTCAATTACTATTTCAGCGCAAAGGACGCACCAATGACGGCAAAGTAATTGGTGGAGCTTAATCCTGTATGCCTACTCCTCATTTTAGTACATTTGCTAAATCGACGAAATATCAAAAAAAAAAAAATAATTACGGAACAATATTTAAAAGTAACAAATTATTAAACAAAGTTTTTCTTGTTAAGCATTAAAAGAAAATTAAATAAAAATGCTTTCTCAATACGATTTTGAACTTTTGTTGTTTTTTTTTCAAATTTTTGAAAACTGAAAAAAATCAAGTAACGAAAAAGCTGACGAACAGTATCCATCCATGATTAATAAAATAAGTTTTATAGACCATCATTAATATAATTATTACTCGAGTTGTAAGCAAAATGAGAAAAAAGGTCACATCTATACATTGGAGAGAAATACAGTCAGTCGACTATCGATAATTAGAAATAGAAGGGATCGCACAAAAAGTTAAAATAATCTCACATTAAAAAGACTTTTTCTTTTCGGATGCTGTCCAGAGTTAAAATTAATGCATCAGCATAAGACCAGAGACGCAGCAACTCTGTGTTACAAATTCTCAAAAAATAACGTAGAACTGCAGTGTTGTGCATGAATTGAGCTTCCTATCTCAGCACCACCTTCCATCTTCCCAGTACATAATACTTCTGCTACTGTACGTTCCGGTACAATGCTTCGTGTACGTAGGGCAGGTCTCTTAGGCACTGGACCAAGCAAAAAATATATAAATAATAAATGTCAGGGCAGGGTAAAATTTAGCATCATCTGTAAAAATGGCAGCCACTTTAAATTATGCCGTTACGTTTTCGCTACCCTGTACCCTTTCTTAAATTCAATTAAAAAAAAATTTTTGGATAACATGAAATGCTTGGAGGTGTTTTACATAATTTTTGCCTTTTTGAAATTGAAATTCTATTCACGCAGGGCAATGGCTGGACATGTAAAAATAATCGGCTACGTGTTGCAAGTTGTGCACAAAATTCAGAGAATTTAATCATGAACCTGATATCTTCCTTTTTCACTGTGTTAAGTGTGTTAAGTGAATATGAATGCAAACACAAAAGCACAAGAGCCTTAAAAGCGTCTTTCGCCATCGACGAAATTCTTATATATTTTAAAAGAAATTTTCCATTCGAATCGAAGGCCGTAAATTGGTCTCTGCTTATACATATGAAATTTCACAATAAAAAGAAGAAGTTAAGTGATCGAGTAAGATTTGACTGTACCGGTCCTCGTTATTTAGCAGAAGGTCATATTCGTATTTGTCACTTTACAGTCTTATGAAAATGCTGCAATGTTTTTTATTTGCCCTGAACAGAACAGAAAAGTAGTTGGAAATGAAATTGAAAATTATTAGACAAGATTACAAAACTTTTTAAATATTCAATAAATAAGTGAAGGGGGAAAAAATTCGTTTGATACCTGTTGACACTTTCGAGTGTAGTTTCTACTCAAAAAGGAACTAAATACTTGTCTAAATATGTTACAAGCATATGAGAAATGAAAGAAGCTTTTGCAATTGTAAGTAGTGTTTGAATGCATTAATGCATGTTGTATGTTGCTGTCATTTTCTGTAAGTTTTTGCATACGTAAATGAATGACATTAAAACAAGACTTTCGCATTCTCTTGTTTCTTTTCTTCGAATGTTCTCTATGGAGTGTAAGTAGTGCATCCGATATGATATTAAACGAACTGTGCTACCAACACTCGCAGGAATAACAGGATAACGTTACCTTAATATACAAAGGCCTTCACTAGCGTTTCCCTTTCTATGCAATGGAAGGAAAAAAATTCATACAAATTTTAGTTTTGCAGTCGCAAATATTTTATAGCCGGTTTTTTTTTTTTAACGAATTCTCTAAGTGAATGTCAAAAGGAGCACAACAATTTTTTTTTTAACAATCTTTATATTGAAATATGTATTGCTAGGAACTGGAGAAAAGAAAAACTAAATCGGATTTTTAAAAAGACTAGAAAAAATTGAAAAGGAACTAAAATAGGCTAACAATTTTTATTGTTCTAAATTCAACTTTTAATTAATTATTAAAACAAATGTATAAATAATAAAAAGCCAAGAATATAAACTACTACATAGATTTAAATCAAATAATGAAATATTTGTTGTATGAAGCAAGTTTCTGAAGCAGCTATTTGGTTTATGCTGTTTGTACGAGTATATTTCGTGATTCTCAGGAATTTTTTGCAAGTTCTTGTATAAACCTTTGAAATTTATTTTTTTTTAACTTGGACGAGCACTCAGCAGATGACCCCTACACATGCGATACATTGCTTTGGAACTAGAGAAATGACAGATGTGTTCAAGATTTTCGTGGACACCTACGCATAGCGTCTTATTCCACGGTGCTCTCAACACTGAGTGAAATTAAGACGATCACTACCGCCCCCATGGGCACTCGGAAATACAAAATCCTGTACCACTACCAGTGTACACAAGTTGCAATCCAAATTTATAGTTATTCCTGGTCCACACTCTGTGTCACATCAGAATGTATTTAAGTCAAGAACGCTTAAGCCAGCAATACTGTTTGTTCCAGACACATTCCGGTGACTACTGTTGAATGGCAACAGCACCTAGTTAAGTAAAAGTCGTATCAGAATATATGTGTCTTACCCACATATATCCCGAACAGACCAAAAACTTATCTTCGAGCGTATCTTTTGGTGGCCACCACAGCCAGTACGAATCCTTTCCCAAACCAGCACTCAAATTCCAACTTTTCGGGCTGGACACGAAGTACTCACTTAAGAGTACATCAGTCATTAAACCATTACTGAGCTTTAGAGCGGGGTGGCTTCGCTGGCCTCGTAGTACTAGATTAGAATTGAACTCTACAGTCACACGGAAATGCAAGCATAACCTCCTCAATCTCTAGTAAGATTTCGATGAGTCGCCTCTTCTGTCATATTCAAACTCCAAGGAAGTTTAAGGTAATGCTAGACCTTCAGCTAGGTACCGCGTGATTGTTAAAAACCTGTAGGTTTGAAAACTTGTCTCAAACACCCCTGCGGGGTAGAGAAATGACAGGAGGTGAAGCTTCACTATCATACACATATGCTTTTGCACGCTTTTTGTTTTTATAGCAGTGTTGCAGCGCCTCGCGTACCATCGCTGATCTACTTGAATACCGACTATTTTTACCTCCAAGTATTAGGGCTTCACTTCCCTATTAATCCGTGTGGGAAGACTTGATTCTCTCAATAAATATGAATGAAATTTTCTTTGAGAAATATTTTTCGGTCTCTATGTTGTAACTTTAATTTAAATTCAAGAAGTGATAAAATTTAAAATGGATACAATTATTATTAATGTCCGCTCATAAGGATTTCTGCATTCATTTGTCTTTTTTACAAAAAAAAAATAGAAACAGGCCTTAATAAATTAATGCAAATTTGAAGCAAACCATGTCATCAATTACAAACTTCACTCACAAAATATGTATTTTATTTTTATCTTCATTACTTTTTGCCCAATATCCTTTGGAATATAATGAGGATACTTAAGTTTTTGTGCGTATGGAAATAAGTGGAAATAAGTGAAATAGAAATTTTCCCAAATATAGGTAAATGCCAGTTTAATGTTAATATTAACGTTTCATTAACCACGTTTATTCCACCTCATGACATACGAAATTACAAGTTAAGCAAAAGCAAAATTTTGGTAAAATAATTTTGAGATATATTTGCATCGTATGAAGTTTTCGACACACACAGACACACACACATACACACATTGCCACACATCAACCTGTATGTATATACATGTTTTGTATTCATGTGTGTACATAAGTGCTGATACATATTTATTCTCTTTTAAACATTTCCAGTTTAAATCATTTCCCCATTTAACAATTCTGTTACAGAAATATACATAATTTTTGTTCGTCACATTTCAAACTTAAAAGAACAACAAAAATCCTTAAAAAGCACATTGCCTTAAAGCCATGTATTTGGGAAGTTGGTAGAGATGTGACTGTGCTTGTAGGTTTAAGCATGTGTGCATTTGTTTGCAGGAGTGTAGATACATTTGTAGTTTTATATAATCGCCTGTGTATGGCTGATTGTGTGTGTGTGAGTGTGTGTGTGTATGTGCGTTTAGGTTTCTGGCAAGGATATGCCTTGTTAGTTAAGTTAATGGAGCAAAATTTCCGACGAGCACAAGTAAAAATAAAACAAAGAAATAAAAAAAAACTCTAAATGAAAAACAGCTTTCATTGGTTAAAAGTACAAACAAAAATTTATAAACACATGCCTAATTATTGAGTGTTTGCTTTCAACTTCGTCATGCCCTTCACCTACATAAATTAATGATACCACAGTTCATTTATATTTAAGTCTGCTTAACCGCCTCCCTCCGCATTTTTCAAATTTCAGTATGATGTTTTACTTAATGGCGTTGATATTGTCATTCGCAAATATTGCACACTGGCATTTTGAGTCGTCACAGAGAAACCACGGCAAAGAAAGTTGAACTGAATATAATTGACGTTATTCATAAAGGACATTTTCTTATCAAAATTTATTTTTATTTTGACAGAGTCAAATAACAGAAATTTTGCTATATGTTGCTTAAAAATGTTAGGATCAGATATTTTTCTAGTTAACTATAGAATGCAAAGATACTTTTATATACTGATCAATTTATTAATAATTTATTATATGATGAGAAGCTAAATTTAAATAAAAACCTTCACGAAGCATTCTTATCATGACAATTTAAAATAAATACAATTAAATAAAATTATTTTTTTTCTTGGACTGAGTAAAAAAATCACCAACGTTTTATATAGAATGTATAAATTTTTTCTGTGGAAACATGAATAAAGACCATGAAAATAGCTGCTGTTTTGCTGCCTGTTTTTAAAAAACAAAAGAAAAAATTGCAACAAAACAAAAACAATTTTATAGTTGTTTTCAATACAAATATACGAACGAGATCTTTTTCGTTTACTAAAAACACTCCCTTGTACTTGTTCAAACAATATTGGTAGAACAATTGCTTATTTATTTTCAAACAATGTTGTTAGAAGAATTGTACGAACAAGGTGTTTAGCACAAATAAAAAAAAACAAAAATTAAAAAGTAATTTACACTCGGTAGAAAACACAAGGAAATATTTTTTTTATTTGTTTGGTTAAACTAATCCACATATGTGCATAAGAAACAGAAATAAATAACCGTAATTGCTGTTGATTCGCGTTAAATAAATAAAATTATAATTTTGTTTATTTTTCCTTCTTCATTTAACCCACTGTTCAATACTCGTACTAGTATTTTTTAATGTTTTTCCGCATGTTGCTTTTTATTATGGCGTAGTGGCAATAGAAACATTTATATCTCATCTGGTACAATTTCCTTTTGACAGGATATTGACATTTTGTTATAAGTTTTCAGCATTCAAAGGAGATAAAAAATATATTTATGCAAAAGTCTAGCAACCACAAAGTAAAAAAAGAAAACATGTTTACTTGTGTATTTGTGTGACAGTAGAAATTTTGCCAGCCATACCACTTTGATGGAAATATTAAACCATTTTTTTCTCTTCCTTTTATGTGGTGTTTTTTTATTTTTACCCCAGGAACCGGAACAACTTAAACAAATTTGCTTGATGTTCTTTTTTTGGTACTAAAAATTACTTTGTTGCAATGTTCTTGTGTCGTCTTTTAATTAGGTTTTCTTTTTTGGTGTACTTTTATTTGCAAATTAAATTAGTAAATGAATTTTCATAAATTAGCCAACAGCAGTGAACATTATTTTAACAAGGAGAATGATTTAATGAGTGGCAATATAAACTACAAGTTAGCAAGCGAATATAGAAATATGAAGAAAGAGGAAGTTCAAGGCGAATTAATACCGCAAAGCGGAATGAAAAAAATTGGTTAAATCGGCTGCTTCTTTTATGTTTTTTATGTAAAAATATTCAAAATCATTAATATTTATTTACGTACAAATTATTGCATACTTTTCTGAGCTGGCAGTTAAATTATTGTTACCCCAGTACGTATACGTAACAAGTAAAACTAACTGCCATGGCCAGGAAGACGAAAGAATATTTTTATTCGCTCACTACATTAAAGAAAAAAACTATTTTTTAGAATTTGTTGTTGTTTAAATGTATTTGTAGTAATATTTCAAAACGAAATAAAAATGGTTATTCAATCGTTTTTAAAATGTGGTCTCTGAATAACGGTTACAATTAAGCAATAACAATATATGTGGCAGACTGTTTATCGATTCCCGTTTGTGCTAATGATACGTACAACTTATTTACTTAATTTATTTAAATATTTTAATGGAAATATTCCTTAGCACAATCTGACTAATTCATTTATAATTCAACACTTCTCCATTTATCTGCCAACTTCAATTAAATTTTTTTTACACCGAATACGTGTTAAATAGAAATAGTTAGAGGAGAACTTATATGATGACATATGACAACATCTTAATTTCATCGGTAAATATAGACCTTTGACCTCGCTAAAAGATTTAGCTTTACTTTCTTCAAAAACCCACAAGCAATCACACACTTTCTTCTATTTATTTTTCTATTACACACGCTCGCAAGCACACAGCCTTACGAATGAATAACACGAAATACATATGGATAAGTGTTCGTATACGTGGGGAACTTTCTCCTAAAAGTATGACATGTTTTTTTGTTTGTTTATTTATTTTTTTTCTTTTAAAGAACTAAACTCGTAAACATGTCACGTGTTTAATTATTTACGTGACTTGGCTGGGGTTGTAAATGTCGCTAAAATGTACATGTGTTTTTTTTTTGTCATTAGGCTGGTTGGTGTTTTCTTTTACTACTATAAGTATTACAGTGTTTAATGTGTTCGTGTGTATAGTGCTATTGCTTCGCTTAATTTTATGTGACACTATCAGTGTCAAATTTGTTTTGTTTGATTTTATATAGAAAAATTCGTGTGCACAAGTGTAAATTTAAATACTAGACACATAAGAAATACAAAGTGCCACAATTTATACTTCCACAAACTAATAAAATTAAATTGAAAGGAAACATTTCATTAGTTGAAAAGCTCTTTTTTTTTTTTTTTTTGAAAAAAAAACATTTTGAAAAAATAAACATTTAAAAAAAAAACATTTTGAAAAAAAGTACATAGAAATATAATACAACCTTCAGCCCGGTCAGTTAACTGACAATTTAATTTGCTGCTGTTTTAACTGTAGTTGCTCAAGTCTTATCTTTCTAAAGACTAAAACTTGCTATTACAATTTTATTTCGTAATGACTCTGACGCAGCATACGCTTTATAATAAAAATTTTTAAATTTTGAAAGTACAAAAAAAACACAAAAATATTTTAATTATATTATTAATTGACCTTGATGATGTTAACAAGCTGTTAACGAAATATCGAATAATAAAAACAAAATAAAATAATAAAAAAAAAAAAAAAAAAGACCTCAGGCTTAATAAATATATATCAAAAAAACACAAAAATATTTCTTTAAATCGCACATCTTATAAATTAATGAAATTATTTATTAAAACGATCTCGTGGCTCAGTTATAGCCCCTGCACGAACTTGTATTGATATTTTATGCTTAACAGCATGATGGTTTCAACCCCCAGTTTCCATGAAGATCAACTAGTGATAAGAAAATATATACTGGTTGCTATATTTTCACAGAATTACCTCTAAAAAGCAATTAACTCCAAATGTGAGATTTCAGTGTTTAACGTAGTACATTATACTATTACTTTCTAATTAGTTCCACTACAATGAATTCTGTAGATGACATCCACTGAACGCATTTCTTTTTTTCTGTCATTATGACGTTATGCTTTAACGGGGATATTCGCTATTGTTACACTAGTGGGCACTCCTTATTCAAACTACTAATCAAATCAATCAACTCTAAAGTCTATCTGCGCAATTAGAGTTGTTGAAAGTTAAACAATCAAAGGTAAAGTTCGTAGCGTCGAAGTGCTGTAATGTCATATCCGCTATTTTCCATATTTCTAAACAGCCTAGAATAGAGAAATACTACGAGTGTCTCTTTTATAGACCAATAGAGCAGTATGTTCCCTATAGAAAGCACTTAAAGAAATATTTTTGTATTGTCAGTCAGCATTTCTGTTAATCCCCTTACAAATCTTAACACTAATGTAAGTCATCGTTCTGCTTCCAACCAACGATCTTTTAGTACTTAATTAATATAGGTAAGAAAACAAAAATCAAAAACACTAATTTAACATGGAAACTTTTAAGCCTCTTTTTTATATCTTGGCAAATGAATCTTAAGAAATAACCGTACAACAAAAAAAAAACACTACACTCGTACAACTGTTTCATGTAAACGGCACGCCAAACGCCATGCTCGTCTTTCAAGTCAACTCGTGCGCCATCATGTCAACTTAAAGCAACCACAGTGAGAAAAAAACAAGACACAGAAAATATTAAAAAAATATTTTTAAAAATCTTTTGCACTCCGACACTCAGCTTAACTAACTGTCCGCCCATCTGTCTCTGTCTCTTTGTTTTTGATTTTTCCTTTTTTATTTTATTTGTCACCCAACAACAACTACCTTAAATTCAAAGTTTGCAAGTGAAGAAAGCCAGCTGAAGGACTGTTGGAAAGTGTTAAATTGTAGGTTAAGTGCATTTGGTATAAAAGGGAAAGAGAAGGCGTTAAGAGCTTTTGTTTCATATTCTTTGCTTGTTTGGAAATTTTGCTCGCTTGTCATTCTAGCCTTCTTGAATTATATTTAGATCCTGGGTTCATTGTATATATTTGTGTGTGTGTGTGTTTTTTTAAAGTAGGTTTTGTATTTAATTGTGGCCGGCTGTTTGGTTACACAATTACGAAAGAATGTACAGAATTTAAAATATTAAAAATTATAAAAAAAAGACTGGGAAAGGGAGGTGTGTTGCTGCATATAAATGCATTAAAGAGATTAAAATATGTATATATTTTTTTTATACAGAAATAGGTTCCGTGGCGAAATATACATACGCATGTACATTCATATTTGTTTAAGTTTAAAAATTAATTCAGTTGATGAATATGGTGCAAGTGACTGTAGAATTAAGACCTTGTCCTTACAGTAAAGCTTTCTTTGCATAACTTTTTAGTCCCTTTATGCAATGCGAAAGACCTTTATGATGCCGCTACGCTCGGCTTCCCGCCAATAAAATGAAATATGCTCTTCTTTGAAAAAAAAAGAAATTTCAAAATTAGTGCGTCAACATAACACAGAAGGAATCTTGGTCCCGAGCCTCCGTTTAGGCAAAAAAATTCCCTGATGTATCTGTGCTAATTACGTATATCTCTTCTGTATACTACTGTTGGTAGATGAAGGGCTTTGTTTGAAAATTACTCCAGTCATTAGAAAATTTTCCAACCTTCATTAGTGACATTAAACAGCCTTCCTTCATCGGTATATGAACAATAAAAATCGCGGGAAAATAGATCAATGAAAATTAATGCTTCAGCATAATACCAGAAATGGAATAATTCCGCTTTACAAATGAAAAAAATGTACAACTGCAGAATTGTGCAAGAATAAAGCATTTTCACTTCACCACCCGTCTTTTCCCTAAAATTAGCTCATCCAAGTACATAGTTCTGATAAAATGCATCCCATAGATAAGGGACACCCATGAGCGCTGGTCCAAAAAAGCAAAGCCGAACTAATTCGTTGTCACTTATCGAAATAATTCCGAGTAACGATGTTTCATGAGTAGTTAAAATTTCCATAAAAAACTTTCCCCAAGTTGGGTCTTCAATTAAACATATAAAAAAAATTAATCAACAACGAAAACAAAATTTTTTTTTTTCTTTTTTGAAGTTTATATATATATATATGAAGATATAAACTTCAAAAAAGGAAAAAAAATAAAAAAAAAATAAAAAAAAAAAAAAAATTAAATAAAAAAAATAAAAACTTCCTGAAGATGTTAACCGAAGGTTAACGAAATATCGAAAATAAATATAAAAATAATAAATAAAAAGAGAAAAAACCTTAAAGCTTAAAAAAATAGATTGTTAAAATAATAAAAAAGGTTAAAAAAAGTATTAAGAAAAATATATAATAAATTGATAAAATTAATTAAAATTATAGTGGCAGGAAATAAAAAAAAATTTATCTTATTGAATTTAGACTTTTTCCATTCAAATATGAAAACAATGTTGTGTTCATGTGTGCAGCCAAATGAAGAACAAAAACAAATAAATGTTACCAAATACGGTCGTTTAACACAATAATTTTTTGAATGCCTTAAGTGAAAATTGCTTTCACTAAAGCTCTCCGGTATAACAACTTTTTGTTGTAACACAATTAAGGAAAAGATTTCAGAAAGTCTGTTACTGATGCATAGATACTACTCATTTGTACAAAATCCATGCGTGTCAATGGGGAAACTTAATTTGAAAATGTGCTTAATATAAAGCCTACAATCACAAATTTTGCTTGTTTCCTCTTTAGAACTGCTTTTCTACGTGCAAAATTTTTTTTTTTGCCTTAAATTTACCAGAATAATAAAATAAAATAAAAGATAGCATATCAGTTACAATAGCAAATCGAGGGCGTACACACAAATATATATATAAACACATACTCACAGATATACAATACAAGTTTATAAACACACGCCAAAGATTAGTGAACAACTAAACAAATCCACTCTCATGCACAAGTCACTCCATAATATTCTCTACCTCTCTCTCACACACACACACACATATATGTACATATGTACACACATATATACAAGCAAATACAGACATCTTGTTAAGTAAAAAACAAACGACCCGTAAAAATGTTTCATTTTTGTCACAGTGGCATAAGCGAGAAAAAGTGATGATAATTTTTATTTTAAAGGAATAGTCACACTCGGGTAATTATGCTGCCTACCAACAGCAAAGACCTTGTGAGTCTCCTTCTCGTTGGAAAGTATTAGTATAGAGCAGAGACGAGTTATGTAGTGACGGAATTGGTCTTAATTCTTACACGACTCTACTGTGGCATGTTTTGAAACTTAAGAATTATTCTATTTCTCCGGAATTTTCCATGGCTTAAGTACCGAAGAAAGAAAGCGCTGTATTGTATTTCAGCTTAGACAGTAGTGCGCACTACACAATTTTTGATGGCTGGTTGAGGGCTTGAATCAACGTTCAATGCGCTAACTACTCAGTCAATAACTGATACGTCGGCGGGTCAATAAGTCCGTAACTTTTTGAACTTCGCGCCTCTTAATTGAAAGAAGAACACTGCTCTTCTCAACAGGCACATATCAGTTAGCTTCCGTCGGAATAGGAACAAACTGCATGATTTAGTTTACGTTTGACACTCATTGATAGCAGACTATGTTGGGAGGAGAAAATGGAATAAAAACCAAGGTTTACCTCGATAAATAATTTCATTGTGGCCGTACAAGCACGGAAGATGCCGAACGTTCTAGAGCCCCATTTGAGGACTATACATCCGAAAAAATTTATAGTATGGTATAGGTCCATGGGATATTAAAAGTGAGAGATTGTGAAACCATTGGCATTTCACACGGGTCTCTAGTTTCAACAAATAATAAATAACAAATAAAACGATTTGTATTAACAATGCCATCCTAAATTATTTCCATATTTTCTTTACCCAATGAAGTGACACAATTCTCGGCGTTCCTCATCAATTTGTTTGGTATTAGAATATGAGATGAGCGCCGCATTTGTTAATCGACCACAAAAGAAATCGTGTGATAATTTCACAGGAGTATTTGGTTTTGTTCAACTGCAATTTGTGCCGTTTAGTAACTGTGGACGAAATGTACATCCACTACAATATACCGGCAATGACAGTATTGGAACCCAGTGAAAATTATTAGATGACACCCTTTATTATTTATTATTTATTATTTATTTAATCGTAAAACGGAACAAGTAATAAAAACACAATTTCGATCAAACACATCGTATTAGAATTTTTGTAGAATTAGAACTTATCATAACCTGATTCTTAATAAAGAATTGAAATAAATTCAAAATCTCACATTATCATCTATTCATGATTAGCAACTTTTCATAGCTCCGCAAGAGTAACAAAAAATTAGTTCCATTGTACCGATTAAGGAAATCTTTATAAAAGTAGCCTTACTTAGCATCTTGAACATTAGTTCCGTTTTCAATGAATCGACATCAAAAAAGATAATTTCCCTATGAAAAATAAGTAAAACTGATGCGATTTTTCACTATTGCGGAATCAGAAGTTCAGTATCTTATTGACTTCTGGAAATACTTTTTTCACTTGTTAATAAAAGCCGCAAACGATTTTGTTAATTTTCTTTTTTATGCCGTTTCATGTTATTGTTCCAAAGTTTTATTATGATTTAATCAATATGTCTATGAACTCTAAAAATTTTAAAGGAATTTGAAGATTATTTTCAATAATGAAATTTTTTTACATACGTCTCGCCTTTAATATGGGCATGTAAGACTTTTCATGTGAATTGTTTATTTAAATGATCAAAAAGCCGAAACATAATCACTAACTCGTGGAATAAAATCTTGAAACAAATGTAAGAAAGTTTTCAAATTTTCGGGAAGAGACTCAAAATATCAGCTGTTAAAATTGTTTTTATTCGAATTGGAGAAATATTAATAGATTGACATTCAATATGGAACCGTGTAATACGAAAAAATAAAATTTTAAACGATTTTAGAAAATATTTTCAAACGATAAATAATTTTAATTTATTTTTCTTTTATAAATCTTGTATTGCAAAATGCATTTAAATTTAGAGGAACGAGCAATAAAACTCCAACAATGATTATCTTATTCATGAAGCTAAAAATTATACGCTGCCATCTCAAAAATGTATAAACCCGACTGAGGGTGGCGATGGCACGATGGATGGTAGTCTGCACGTTGACTACTAAACCAAAAACAGACATGGGTTCAACCCCAGTTTCAGACAAACATTTTTAAAATAAAAATAAACATCTCGCATTTTTCTGATGTGCATTAGTGTGTCATTGTGTGTCAGTTGTTGTCGGAAGCTTTCAGTGGCGAAGGCATAGTCACTGGTCACTGAACAAAACCGGCTTCAGCTGATAGCAATCCACAATCACATCAGAACGCCCTCCTTCGTCGGTATTGTGTAGCACCGGCGAAGTAAAATAATAATAAAAATGGCTACTAAACCGAAGCTTCAGCAGCACTGCTACGAGTATAAAAACAAAAAAAGAACGTGCGAAAGCAGAGCTGGAAAATACTTAATTAAGCTTCACCTCCTGTCGTTTCTCCTACTATCCCTTTCCTATAGTTCCCAGCACAATGCTTCGCATGTGTAGGAGTCATCTCCTGAGTGCTGGTCCTAGATAAAAAAAAAAAAAAAAAATATTTCATTTCGCTGTGGTCTCTGAATGATTTCTTGTGGTTTTTTATCATGATTTTAATATATTTAATACACTTGTTTGGGTTTGGCTTTCAAATGACTCTTTGAAAATGCCTCTTTGTAGCAACTAAACACAGAAAGTTTTGATATGTAATAGTCTTTGTTACACAATCACAATTTGAGTGGGTTAAAAAAATAAAATGAATATTTTACTAGTCCAAGATAAATATGTCGCATATTTTTGAGTTTGATGTTGCCAAATAATAAAATTCAAATGTAATTAGAGTAACTAGAATTTAACATTGTAGTAGTTAAATTGAAGCAGACAGAAGGCCTCCGAGTATAAATGGGAATATTTTTCAATTTAATAAAACGAAAAATTTAATTGTTCTTTAAGATGTTTTTTATTTCATTTGAAAGAGCTATGAATAGCACAGTGGGTGGAAATAGCACGAATTTCTTATCGATATTTAAAGAAGCAATATCTAAATATGAAAAGAATCTCAAAACAATTTATTATAGGGATATCTTGCTGTAGAATTACTTAATTTGACTACATTTTGTTTATGTTTTTTTATGGCTGCTATATAAAAATACAAATAACTTTTTAATGTCGAATAAAAATATATATTCTTGTAATAATTTTCACACAATATTCATGTCCGTTTAGTTCTTCCATCTAGTACAGCGGGCAAAATAATGTAAATAATAAATATACATAAATTTAAAATAATTTGCACTAACCCCAAACAGAAGTAAGATTTTCGTTAATTTATAACAAAAAAAAATTCTTAAATTAAGATTTTCATGCTGAAATAGTAGCAATGGCCCCTAAAACAGCTTTCAACAAAATGTTAGCTAAAAATGAACTGTTCGTATATGTAAAATTAATCCATATTTGTGATTAAAACGTCACACAATTTTCTTTTAAAACTTAAAATATTATAGTAAACTGGTATTATTCTTTCTTTTGTGAATTCAATGATAAAAGCCATCAAAAGTTTTAGTTTTATTTCAGCTTTGAATAGAATTCTCTCCCCTTCAGTTCACAAAATTCTACAATATTTGGTTCAACTTTTTCCAGTTTATCCTCAACAATGGTTTATATTTTCGTTAAAGTTTCCAAGAGTAACGAAAATTAAAGAAATTCCAACAATGTTTCTGTATATATAGAACTAAAATCGGTATAATCACATTTAAATCCTTAAACAATTTCAAAAGAAGAGGAAATAAGAATAACAGTGCTTTTAAGCCAAATAAAACAAATGCTCACATATATACACACACACAAGTGAACACATACTGGTCGTTTTTATGCAACTGCTTATGTTTAAACAAGTGGGGGAAAATATATACTGGGGTGAGAAATATAGAGTGAGAGAGCGAGATTTTATGGTGGTTGGTATGAACAGCAGGGAATTATTGCATACTTAATGGGTTGCATTTGATAAAAAATTCTATATTTAACATTTTCACTATATACATATATTTGAAGTCTTTCTTATGAATTTCTAGCTGAAGTTTATTTTATTAAGTTTATTATTTTTTTTATATATGTGTTGAAATGCCCCGTACTACAATTCTCTTGAACTTTATAAAATAAATTCACTTTCATCACAGCAATACTACTCATATTTACAAGTCTTATTTTATTTTATATTTTATGCATCAACGAGGGCCACAAAAACAACCGAACAGCAACTTAATTCTGCAGTATCCATATTTCAGTGCAATTGTTGGTGGCTTTAGTAGCACTTTAGTCAGTCAGTAAGTCAGTTCATATACTGTTAAGGCATTCTTGCCTACAGCTGATGGCAGCGGTGGCAACAACAAAAATAATATTCTAGCAATCAACAGCCAAATAACAAACTAAAATTCTCTGGCCTTAGATTTGAAAACTATTAAGTGCAAAAAACAAAAAAAAAATAAAAGAGAAATTGCAACAATTGAAGGCAATAGTTGGTAGTAAACTCCGTGCTGACAGAAACAGAGTTTTCTAGACTTGACTCAAATAACTTTTGTTAACTTTTTTTCTATAACAGTAAGAATAAAATAAAAAATTTACAATAAAGCCTTCTATTAACAAATCTGATCCATCTAATGCCCAGAAACTAATTTATTTTTTTAGAACAGAACGAGATATAAAATTTTTCACCAGTAAAACGGGAAAAGGGCTCGATGAGATATTTCAGCTGTTGCCCATTTTTAAAACAAACACTTAATTGAGAAATGTTTGAGAAAAAGAAATGCAAAAAACTGCTATATTTCCAGCACCCTTTTGTTGTAGATAAAATAGCAATTTTATGAGTGGCAACAGCATATTGTGCGACTTGTATGCATTTGTTGTTGTTGCTGTTTCAGCTTTTCCATTATCATTGCTTCCTCTCATCATATACGTATGAAAAACTTTTTGACTTTTCAATAGTTGGAATTAGTTTTTATTTTCTGGATTTCTTTTTTCCTTTTAACTTTTGTTTCTTTTCTTTTTTGTTTTACAATTGTGTTGCTTAATTCCAGGTCATCCCCCTAGTATGACCAAGACTGCACAATGATTAGTCTGTGCTTAAGATGAATAGCAAATTCTAAGGCTACCACCTACTGTCCTTTATTAAGGGGGTGAATAAGTTCTTGTATGCGGCCTACAATAATTTCAACATTTAATGGGGAATAATTTACATTTTCTTCCTGTTTTAATTTTCTTCTACTGTGGCATTGTTGTTTATAATTGCAACATAAAACTAGGGTTTTATATGAAGTATTCGAAGTAGAAAATTGTTTTGAGTTTTTTCTTGGTTGGTTTTGTTTAAAAGGAAAGACTGCATATTGTTGCTTAATAGTGCAATACGATGTCCAATAATTTAACTCTTTGAGGTACAAATAACATGATCACAATAATTGAGATTGATATACTGTAGATTTTGTTACTGTATTTATAGCACCTAATTGGTTTATAGCAACTGATTGGACAAAAACTGGTGCATATCTTGAATGGTATCATTTGCAATTTAATTGCAATTTAAGAAAACTGTGTCAAATTTCCTTCCATAAAATAAGAATAAAATTTTGTGCGTTTTTTTTATATTAAATAAGTCAAATAACAAGTTGCAATTGAAATCAAATTAAATAAATAATGTCAACAGAAAACTTGGCTGCTGAACAAGAATATTTAGATACAAAATTTAAGTTATTAAATTCATGTACATTAATATTAAGGAATTCTACGAGGAAGGACAAGAGAAACCTGCACTAATTATAGTTGCTTAATGGAAATAAAGCTTTCGCATTAAAATATAACCTATAAAAAGCTTGCAATACGAGTATTTTATGTATTTATTTAAAAATTTTTTGCAATTATGATTTGCATTTCTTTCATTTTTACTTATTAGAATAATGTTCCCCAAAAGAACTCTAAATAAAATTTTTTTAATGTCCTCAAAATAAAAATATGCCAACAAATATGCAAATTAACCATGTTTATGCAGAAAATAAAAACAACGATAAATTCAAAAGGGTGTTAAAAAATAGGACGACCTACATAATTGTAGGTGGGCATATGCGTCAGGAATGGAAGTTGTAGTCTTTGAAATGATAACGAAACGCAACTTCTTTTATACATACATGCATATATTTTTTAATATGAAATTTTTATCTTAACAAGAAACAGTTGTTAGAAATATTAGAAAAGGTCTATCACTCTTCTAGAAATGGAACATGCTACATTTAATTTAATTAAGCCACGTAGTCCTTATCGCATGTGTGCATTAAAAAAATGGGTCAGCTTTCAGCATTACCAAGTGAATAAGTGTACGGCGTTAGTTAAACACGTTAGCAAATCAAAAATATCCCAGAACTGTTGAGTACCTCTGTCTATTGTAGAAATTACTACAAAAAGCCTCCGACAAGAAATTTAAGAGCCGTCCTAATGTGTTCACATGCATACATTCACACACAAAAATATGTGCATGTGGTTTTGTTTATTTATATTTATTCAGCCCTGAAGCGTTGCAGAGCCTCCAGAGTTTCAGTGCTTTAAGTAGAAGAAAGTCAAATGCAAAATAAAAACAAAAAATTTAAGGATAATAAAATCAAATTAAAAAGATTATGTATTGAAGTCACGTTACGTCGCTTGGCATATGTTATTGTAAGTAAAACTTATATTTTTAGGTATTTTTATCGGAATATGTTCCTCTAAAATACATATTTTTATTGAAGAGTTTTTAATTTTTTAAGAGCTTTCAGATTTGATTACAAAAAAAAACAAAAAATTTAGAGAAATGTGTGAATGCTTTATTTGAAACGATCTATTCAATGTTTAAAGATGGTTCTTACATTGGGTTAAATTTTTGTATACTCTCTCATCAATAACACTGGCAGATAAAGCTGTGATATTTTCTTCTATCTGCACTCTAATAATGTAAATTTAGTGCGAAATTTGGACACACGATTTTCATTAGCCAGCTCAGAAGGTTGTCTAACTGACCATAAACTGAAAGAAGTGCACGATGGACTTTCATAACCGAGCGTGAATTTTGATAATAAAATTCAATATTCTGAAACCGATTCATGATTAAATTAGAGACCAAACTGAATATGTTTATCAGCTGAGCCCATAATAATAGTGATGCCGAAAAAAAAGTTACTAAATTTTATTAACAAATTGATTGTTTATTGAATAATTTTTATTCAGAAATCTTAAGGATAAAATTTTTTTAAAAAAAACTTTTATGAAAAAAATTTCTTTTTAAAAAATTTCTAACAAAAATGTTTTTGTTGAACTAAAAATCCATTACAAAATATTAAAGAATGGAATTTCTATTAAAAATTCTTATTTAAAAATTTCCATTACAAAATTTTTGACAAAAAAATTTCTAAAAGAATTTTTTGATTCTTACCGAAGAAATTTCTATGATAATATTTTTATCAAGAAAAAATTTCAGCCTACCGATTTCTGCATATTATATCTAATTTTCACATGACTAAATATTGAAATATTAAAATACCAACTGCAGGAAGAATTCACGTAGATATTCAGTTTCCTTAAACAATGCAATTCAACGTTGAAAGTAAAAAAAGTAAAATTTTGTTATTGATGGTCTTAAGCCACTGGACTACTGCTAATTGTCTCTTTTTAACTTAAACCCGCTTCTTGCTATATTCTTATATCCTTTTGCACAATATGCCTCTAGACAATTTTCTTCTGGTGGAATAAATGAAAAAAAGTGAAACTGTTCAATGCAGAAACTCTTTTTCTGAATGTTCTTCTTTGGGGAAACAGCACAACAAAAATATATCGAAGTGTCGCTCCCCTTTATTTGTATAGAGAAATCTTTCAGCAAGGACATTTTTGACAATTTGTATGTTAAACAAATGTGTTTGAAGAAGAGTAAGAAAAATGTAACAAACAAAAAAATTATACACGGTATGATTGTTTATGAGTTGCGTTAGGGGCTTTTGTGGATTTTTTTTGTTTCTCTTTTTTTTCATCCTTATTTCATTTCTTCTTTCCTGCAGTTATTTGTTTTTATTTTTATGGTAATCTCTCTTATTCTTTTTTCACATGATTGTTTGCTTGGTTGAGTGTATTGTGTATTTAATAAGATTTGACTAAGCCAATTACTATACTGAATGGTGTGTGAATTGTGTCGAGACGGCCGGAGTGTCCCCTGTTGTACATATGCCGAAAATAATGTTTATGTAGATGTTGTTTTTCTGGTAATTGTCCTTTATATTTTTTCTTTGGTAGGCTGTAAAAAAAAGAAAATATGAACAAAATTTAAACAGGCCATAGCAGAAATGAAAAATGAGGACGTAGTATGAGGGAAAGACAAAAATTTTTCTCTTTTATTTTTTTTTGGAAATCATAACACAGAAAAGGGAATGGTTTTTATTTGAGAAACAAAACTTTTAAAAATTAAGGAAAACAGCAAAGTTCAAAATCGTTATATTGTTGATATGGCAAATACAGTGGGAAGGAAAAGTTGGTGGAATAACAGTAGGGTTTTTGTTCTAATCGTTTTCGGCAATTGTTGTTATTTTCCATTTAAAAATTTAAATATAAGAAATTTTAATTAAATAATAAATACTTTCTTTAGTTATCTAGCATAACTCAAGGTTTGTCATATACGTATGTATATCGTTTAACACAAATATAAAAAAAAAAGTATAAACTAATTATATCTAAATATATTAATGGATTAAAAATTTCACTTCACTGCAATATATTTCTATCATTTATTTCTATGAGAAATTATATGAAGTTTTTCTTTTGCTCCCTTATAACAATACTGGTGACGATGGCATTAGTGAACTAATAATCTCCACAATAATTTTTTATAATAATATTGTTTGTTCTAAAGCTTGTGAGTGTTGCATGAAAGTGTTCATTATTACAAATGCAAGAAAATAAATAAAAAATAACATAAATAGGAAAGAGCGTGGAGCGAATAAGTAAATGAAACGTGTAATAAAATTATTAATATTTTTTACAGCATTTTATAATTCGTCGTAATAAAATGTACTTTTTATTAAGGGGCTCGACTTTCTTTCCCGAGCACGTAATTTTATGTGTTAAGCTCAAATTATTTGTTTAGATTTTAATGACAGTAAATAAAAAATATTAATTTTATAAATGAAATGATAACTTTTTTCGCAGTATCCGCTAAAACACCTTGGCATGCTGCTTTCATTTATGCTAATACGCCGAAGATAATTAACTGTTTATGATTTGCCAACAAAGCAATTTATAAAAATATGAATAAAATATTTTCTATTACTTTCAAGTGTAACAAAAAGAAATATATACATATATTGATTTAGAGCCTGTTCAATCACAATTTTTTTTTGATTATTTGAACAATATTTTTTCATTATTCTTTTGCGACTGCATTTGCTCTCATATACGAAAATTTTTCTTCATCAAATTTCGCTTGTTTTACTTTTTATATAGAATATTACGAATAAGAAAAGAAAATAAGAAAAAATAAATATACTTGACGGTAATATCAAGTCTGTACCCCTTTCTCGCCTCTCTCTAAAACACTCACGACTTGAGGAGTCAAACGACGAGCAGTAGTTTTTTTTTACTTTGGTTTCTATTAATTTCATATATTTCTTCTTCTACTTGGCTTTATTATTCAAATTTAGTTCTGGTAAAATTGCCTTTTTGTTTGTATCGTTTTTTTTTATAATCTAGTAAATTTTTGGTTTTGTATTTTATTTAATTAAATTAATAATAAATCAATATTTCCATATATGTATCTGTAATAACAGGTTTAAGTAGTGTTGCCATTTTTTGTTTTTCTTTTTAATTTTAAATTCATCCAAATTATTATATAGTCTACATAATCTTGCTTCTCTTTCTTTATTAGGTCCATTTTTATTATGTACATACATTGTACATTTTCTCAGTTTAAAAGATTTAGTTTTAGAAATTTTATTTCACTCAGGAATAAAATATCGAATCGATGTAATATAATCATCGGTTGGACGAACAGTATACATCCAAGGTTAATAAAATGCGTTTTATAGACCTTTATTAATATAATAATTACTCTAAGGGCCCATCTACACAGTGGAGAAAAATACAGTCAACTATTGATAATTGAAAATTGAAGGAACCTAATAAAAAATTTTAAAAATCTCAAAGTAACAAAACTTTAAAATTACTTTATAAATTTTAACTGCGACAGTTATTAGTTCTGAAATCAATTTTCCATATTATTGAGCTTTTAGTGTATATCGCAAAAATATTTTTATTTATAAAAATTTATAGTTCTCGATCTATCGCTTCATTGTAATCCCCTCGCCTTAGAAATATACTGATACGATGTCAAGCGCAAAAAATTTTTGTTTTTTTTTTTATATTTTGCTTCGCAGACGTTTTATTTCTTAAATACCGACGAACGATGGCGCTATTAGCTCAGATGCAATTGAACAATTTTTGGGCCGGTCGAAGATTTGAACAGTGGAATACAACAGTTGAAATTATGAGAGTAGAAACAAAGTTTATAGGGCAGAGCGAATAATATGCCATTGCCATAATATCAAACTACTATCAAAGATACGAAATTACATAATTTACATAAAGTTAAGAAATTATCGAGAGATTCAAATTAGCGAGAGGCGACTGTATCACCATTTCTTCTTAGACTGAGTTTAGACGAGAAAATTAGAATTCTATATTGTTTTTTTTTCGCAGTCTCACAGATGAAAATGTTGCCTGTGACATTTCATTATTATTGTTACTTTTGTAAGCAACGAAAATGAGAACAACGCATGTCGCAGAGTACCGAACACAAAATCAATGCTCTCTACCCCACCCGTAATTTGCTAACATACTAAATATTTCCCTTTCAAATATTCCCTCGTCTAAACTCAGTGATATAAATAATCAAAACAGCAATACTGAGCGCAAGCAAATATAAAGAGAGCATTTGGGAGAGAGAGCAACGGTTTTTTTTTTATCACCCATAGGGTTACCATCGTTGGTATTTTTCTACTAAATTTATATAAGAAAATATTGTGACGAGAAAGAAGGTTCATAATAGTGCAAATTCCATAAAAAAATAAATGATTAAAAAATTCATATAATTAAACAGAAACATTGCATTTAAAATTTTTTTTCAACTATTTTAAAAGGACTTTGACGAACTGAATTTTACAATTAAAATCAATAACTAGTTTTTATTTTCCTGAATGAGAATTTTCAGAAATTTTGCTGACATTTATTTTTTATCACATTTTAAAAGTTGGGCTTTGCTCAAGTGACTATAGATATGAATAAAAATTTCTACTTTGGGGAATTATTTTAATAGAAATATTTGGTGAGACAAAAACTAACTAACCATCTACTAACCATCGTACCAAAATATACTGCCGTATTCATAAAATTTTCATTTTATTTATAAAAGTGTTATTGAACAAATTTCCATACAAAACTCAATCAATATACTCTTATAAATCCAAAAAATGTTTATGAATACGGCAGTATATTTTGGTACGATGGTTTATACTCGTATATACCAGTATATATTAATATTTGTAAAACCAGAATTGATTAACAATGTCAACCCGGCATGGGTTAATACATTTTTCGTTTTTTATAAAATATTTATTATTTGCTTTACATCTTTGTACTTAACGGTATTTTAAAATATGAATTTTGTTCATGTTCACAATTTTAACTTTAACAATAAAACAATATCAAAAACTTTCAAAGATCGTCTATTTTAAGATCAACCGTTGTCGTTACAAGTCAAGTTTGCGATCGTTCATCTACTTCGTCCCGGAATATTGATTTTAAATTTTTGACCCGTGTTTTGTAAAATAAAGAGTATTTTTACCAAAAATAACTGTGTCTCGACAAACGCACCGTGTCTAAACAAATTGTGAATTATTTATAAATATTTATTAAAATTGATTTTGAACGGATATATTTATTTAATTGTAATTATTTCGAAGTGTCCAGTGTTGAACGTAAAAGTTGCTTTAAATTTTTAAAAATAAAATTTAACTATTTTATTAGCCTTTTTAAATACACCATTAAAGTCAACTTTATTGAACATAATTGTGTAAATATTGGCATTTTTTTATACATAACATATTCTAACGGGAAAAACGTGATTTAAAGTAAAAAGTAAATTCCGCCAAAATGTTTGGTACAGCTTCTGCCAGTTTTCTCAACAATCGTCGTTTGATATTTGATTTTGCTCAAAAATACGATTTGTGTATGGAGTAAGTTGTTGCATTCTTATTTTTGCTGACATTTATTTTAATTAAAAATATTATATTTTATATGATTATAAGTGAAATACAGCAGTTAGTTAAAATTCCATTTAAACATAGAGCCAGGGTAACCAGTTTATTTAAATTTATGTACGAAATTTTTAAGCCAACATTATAGTACACAAAATAAGCGTGCATAATTAGAGAGATAATTGTGCTTAATTATAATAATTAAATTAAAATAATTTTGATCGTCACTTTTCTAGAAATGATCTCTTACTAAATTCTGATTTCTCAAAAACTTATATTGTGATCCTTCAATTTGGAATGCTCATGTGTATCTGTTTTAATATTATGGTGATAAAATTTGGAATTTCTCATTTTTTGTAGTTACTACTATTGGCCGAAAATGAGCAGTAGTGTTAACAAAAGATAATTGCATAACCTCTAAAAATACTGAGATCACTACATATTTGTTAAAGTTTACATTACTTATATTTATAGAACCATGACTATAGCGAGAATGAGATTGCAAAGTTATTAGTCACAAATGCCATCACCAAAAAATTTTTGCAACCATAATATCTTAAAAAGTTACCAAATAATAATTAAAAAGAAATGCCCAAAAAAATTGGAAACCTTAAGAAATTAATTCTTGAATTGTTTCTGGAGTAGCTACAGATTTTATAAAAAAACTATATAAAAAATGTTGGTTCATACACATCTACATCATATCGATTTAAATCAAACCAATCCGAGCAAATAATTACTTATACGTTTTCTATTTAAATACCTTGGTATTTTTTATTAATTCTGATACAGCAGACTTGCATTTTTTTTGTATAACAAAAACGATTATTTAATAAAACGAAAGTGCGTTGGCAGTATGACGCAACAAATACGACATAAGCGGCATAATCGAAAAATTTAGAAAACTTAACAAGTAAAATGTAAAATAGAATATAAATGTACTATTATTTAGACTGAAAAAAGTTTGCAAAATTAAAAATATTGTTAAATTCTGCAGCACTTTAATCAATTGCAGTTTCTTTTCGTAGCACCATGTAGAAGGTGCCCAACTTGCCGGTATTTAATTATCATACTTTTTATATCAAAAATATTTTGTTGAAATTACGTTTTCTTACATTAACTTTTTTAATCCAGAATAGGTTTCATGTTTTAATAAATTTTTTTAAATCCATTTTTTATTATTGTTATTATTTATTAATCTATCATCATCAAATAAAAAATATATAAAAATTTTATTTATATATAAATTTTTAGTTATTACTATTATTATTATTAGTAAATTTAAAATGAACTCAAAATAAATATTTAAAAATTTCTATTTACAGCATAAGGCAAAAATGTAGATAAAAACCTTGTAGAAATCCGTGACAACTTTTGCACCCTACATTTGATAAAAAAAATTTTGTTTCCTTACTGAAGCTATTTTTATTCTCATTATAATTTTCAATGAGAATTTGTTTAATAAACCTTTTATAAATAAAATAAAAATTTTATGAATGCGGCAGTTAGAATTTAGCAGAAATTGAAGAAATTTTTTTTAAAAATTTGCACACATTTTTTTTAAAAATTTGCACACATTTTTTTTTGTAAATTAAAATACATTATATACTTCTTTATGAACATATATTTCGACAAACTTACGTTTTTAATTGAATATTTCTACTTAAAGAATTTTTTCATCACATCACATGATCAATAGTATCTGGATATACATATTCCCATTATTTTCTTTAATCTTTCTTTCTTCATACTGCATAAATGACAATTGTAAAAATTCGTAGTAAATATTCGTCTTAAATATTTCTGATTAACAAAAGCTTTATTAAAAAATTTTCTTACATACCTTAAAGCAAAAATATTTTTATAAATATGACTGATAATGGTCACTAATTAAATAAATTATCAGGAGACTTAAATAGCATACGAGTCAAAATGAAACATATTTATGGTCTGTATGTACAATCATATAATAAAAGTATACATACATATGTATATTGAAAACCAATTTGAAACTCTAGTAGTTTCAATTAAATTGATTATCAAATAAATATATTGAAGTAAGAGATAAAGAAGGTAAGAAGTACAGAGATGGAAAATTGAATGTCTTATCAACTATGACGATTTTGAAATTACTAATTACTTATGTATTGCTTAAATAAATAGGTGCAATAATAAATAAGTTTAGAAAAATTAATAATTTTGATATTTAAATAATTATAAACTTTTTTATTTGCCGGAGAATTAAATGGTGGAATGGCAGTCCTTTATACTGTAATCAACGAGTTTTGTCATTAAAATGTCAAAGCGAAAAATATATTTTAATAAACAGATATATTTATTTCATTAAAAAAAATAATAAAAAAATGTAATTGACCTCTAAGCATGCCATGCATTCCAACATAACTATATGGAAAGCAATAGTGTATAGAAGTGATAGGTCATAAAGTGATAGGAATTATTAATTCTTCTTTAATTGCTTAAGTTTTGCTCAACTACTAATTTGTAATAGATATAAAATAATTATTTTTATTTCGTAGTTGTAAAAGCCTAGAATAGTTCCATCTCTGAGCGATTTCAACAGAACTCCCCTTTAATACCAACTATGTTTCTTTAGGTGCTTTGCCACTATTGCTCTTTTTATCAATGTGCTTTTGAAAAAATTATTATTAAATCACTAACAAAAACAAAAGCAACGATGATGACATAAATACTAAAGATAATGACGAACAAATAACAGAATGATAATGGAAAAATTTTAAAAGAAATAAAAATATCCAGGCATTTATAGAACGTTTAAATCCAAAAAGGAAATTGAAAATTGCAAAATCGATTAATTTTCCATTCAATTCATTCCAAAGTGATTTCATTACAAGTTTTTATTTTTAATACTCATGTTTTAATTTAATGTTTATTTATTTGTATTCTTGAGAATTCCGTTGGTTTGCTTTAATTTTTTAAGCACCATCTACACCTCAGCCTTAGTCTGTATCTGCAAGATAATGGTCATAAAGACAAACCAATATTGATGAGTTTTAAAAGTAGAGTTCTTACATCGTTATAATGTGGCTAGATAAAAGCTTTTGAAAAGGTTTGCGGCTCATAAATGTATCAACAAGGTATTGCTGTTGCTGAGTGACTACAGAGCAATTGAATTGTATATGTTTTTCTTTAATGAATATGAAAACTGATACATTTTAATAGTATTTTATTTATTTATATGCATCTGTAATTCATATTAACTGGCCTGTTATATCATCATCAGCCTTTTAAATTTTTTTTTTTTTTGATTTTGTATTTTATCATTTCTCATGACGACGAGTCATCATCATCATCATTAATGTTCACATTCGTCTTTATTACTGTGCATATTTCAATACGGTGCCATCAATATTATTTTGTACACATTTACGCTCAACTGCATCAGTACCATGGGCATAAGTGTTGCCAGTTTGTCGTTATTTAATTTTTTTTTCCTCAAATATAGAAAACAATTTTTATTTTACCACGTGTTCTTGTAGCAAGCAACTCATATGTCCCCATTTGTAAATTTTGAACTGGAAAAGAAAAATTAATTTGTAGTAACTATTTTTTATAAGATATTTAATAATTTAATAAGAAACAATGCTTGAAATACCACCAGCTTGCGTTTTTAATATATGTACATGAAGTATACACATAGACAAAGAGGAATTTTCTGAACAATTTTCCGAAAATGGAATACAACTACCATGTATGGTCTGGTGTTTCAGAGATTCTTTTGCAGTTACTTTACCGTTTACAGGGGAGGGCGAAGAAACTCATTGCGGACGGTAGGATAGCCAACTCTATTAACTGTCTTGACCATCGTCACAACGTGGGTTGCGTTTCTATCGTTACTATAATGGGTCGTGTTCTAATGAAATCAAGGAACTTGTTCCCGAAACCCGGTAACTCATGAGCACAACTCGTTGATCATGAACAGCGCCTTCATTTGGCAGCGAATCGCAAAACTCGTTTTTGGCCGAACAGCACGTGCGTGGAATAGACTACTCACAGAGGTCTTTTCTGTCACACTTATGTCCATAAACACTATTCCCTCCACCCTGTATAGATAGTTCTGCCACACCCCAAAAAGTTTAAAATTTCGTATTTTAGTACAATCGCTGTACAGTCGGAGTTTTTCATCAGAAATCTTTCTTTATGTTTTATGTTCCGGCATTGTTATTGTAAATGAGCGATATACTTTTTTTCTGCACATCTCATGTTTTCACAAAAGCACTTTTTAAATGCTCCCTTTTCAATGATAAATATATTAAATTTGCTCATTTTGTCTCTTCTTTACAGTACATTTGGTATGAGTGATAAAAGCAGTACAACCAATAGCCTACCGAATAGTCCCATTCATAGTACCAACAACAATACGTCGCTGTTAAATAACAACACAAGCCTTTGCAATCACAATATAACTAGCAACAACAACAACATTAGTAATAAAATAATCAGCAACAACAACAATACATGCAGTGCCAATCGCAACATTGTAGACAATGACTCCTGTTTTCGCATGGACGCTGATACACCATATAGTGAGAAGGAACCAGATCCAGACAATATTAAAATGTTTGTTGGTCAGGTGCCAAAATCTATGGATGAGGCTCAACTACGCGAAATGTTTGAAGAGTACGGTGCTGTACATTCAATAAATGTTTTACGAGATAAAGGAACCGGTATCAGTAAAGGTAAGTGTAAGAAAAATATAAAATGGGTCGTGGTACAAGTGAAATTAAGAGAATAATTATTTAATTAATAAAAAAAAAACAAATGATTGCCTTATAAAAGAATATCAGTAATTGACAACTATTATTTTTTTTATAATTTTTTAACCAATTGTTAATATTTGCGCAGAGTTAATTTTTCAAACTGAAGCTTTTCAAGTTATATAGATTTCACAATTATCGTATTAAAATTTTATTCTGTCAAAAATCAGATGCATTCAATAACAATATTATTACTAGAAGTCATCAGAATTTAATATGGCTCTTGATTCCCTTAAAAAAATTTTTAAAAATATCGCCATTCAAACATAATTACAACATACTTGTTTACGAGTAAAAAAATATTCAACTCGTTTTCATGTAGCCCCCATTTAATCGAAACTATTATATAAATTGTTTTTATTTGCTTTATTCGCAATTGTATATTTTCCTTAAGAGTGGGAATATATACACGAATACTTATATACATACATATGTCCCCTTAATTATGAAAGTGTTGTAAGTCATATATTTTTTGTTTCAATATATTTAATATTTTACATTTGATTAAATAAAAAAAATATTTCCATATTGTGCAGCATTTAAAATTTCAATTCAATTAATCCCAATTAATGAAAATTTACTATGAATGTGAAATGGGGGTGCTGATGACGAGTAGTCAGCGTGTTGTCAGCTGCAACCAGAAAGACCCAGGTTCGATTCCCAGCCGGGTCAAATCAGAAAATAGTTTTTTCTGAGTTTTCTGTGCTACAGCACCCTCCTTCGTTGGTATTTGAGCAATAAAACGTCGGCGAAATAAAATAATAAATAAAATGGCTCCATTAGCTTAAAAATAATGCGTCAAAAAACATCAAAGACGCCGCAACTTTGCTTTATAATTTACACGCAACTGCAGAGTTGTGCAAGAATTAAGCTCTATCTTCCTACCACTTTCACCACCTGTCTATTTCTTCCCTATCCTTCTCTCTAGTTCCAGTGCAATGCATTGCATATGTAAGGGATAGCCCCTGAGCACTGGTCCAAGATAAAAAAAAAAAAAAATTTGTGTGTATCTCATACGGAAATCTTGTCATGCAAAAAAAAATATCAAAGCGCTCTGCTTCGTTGGTAGTGTGCAGCATTATCGCTGAAGTAAAATAATTAATAATATGACTAGATAATACAGCTATAAAAATCGATTACGAGTTGTAAAAATAATGAAGCTTTTCTTTGTCTATCCCTTCATCAGCTATTATCTCTATCACTATCCTTTTCCTATAGAAAATAACATCTAGTAGTAGGCAATCATTACTTATTTTTATAAATAAAAAAAATTCTTCTTTTCGGAGGCTGAATTGACTTGCACCTTTTTTAAAATTAACTAATCAGAAATAAAACCAATAACTTAATTAGAGTAAGTCATGAATTTTACTTACTTATAAGTGAAAATTTTTATTAATTAGGGTTTTTATCATTGTAAGTTTTAAGATTCATCAAATATTGTTGACAAGCTGGGGGCATAATATCTTTTTGGGTTTTTCCTTATTGGTCTAATACTCGTATATACTTGAAATAATTAAATTTTTCAATATTTTCTTCTGTAGGTAAAAGGTGAAAGATCTAAAATATAGATTTTAGAATTATTTAAGATAGTGTTGTAAAACATTGTATAACGCTCATTTAAAATAAAACTTTTGACATACACCGTTTTCATAATTAACATCCAAAGAATTACATTTAATGTGGAAATAACCATGCATAAATGGTTCATTATTCACAAAATCGTAAAAATCACAATGAACTAATTTATTTTAAAGTAGAATAGTGTGATGGAACTAAGCACATCATATTAATATTTATCATAAATTATCCGTCTACCAAATTTCATAAAAATCTGTCTAACGGTTTAGGCGATAAAGTGGAACAAACATCCAAACAATAATTATATACATGTCGATAAGACAGACCGTCGACTAAGCTTAAGAAAGTATTTATAATACTCCAATATTATTTTGCAGTAGTGACTGGAAAGATTTAAGTCCGCGTCTTCTTGCTCAGTGTGTCATAATGGGATCGGCATCACGTATCCAAGTAAGACTTTTCGTTACAGTAGCAGACCTTCTAACCCAACCTAAGAGATAATATATTACTCCTGGCATAAAAGAAGCGCAAACTATAAACATTTGTTGGAAATGCAAAGTAAATAAAAATTCAATCATTAATTTTACATTAACAAATACGAATTCATAGCCAATTCATTTGTAGCAATAACGAGACTTGTATTTTTTTAATACAAAAATGTACAGTAAATCTAAGCAAATATTTTTATTTTCACTTATAACACTTTAATAATTATGGGAAATCTGTACATATGTGTGTGTGCACAAGTAGTAGACAAGGCTCTAATATACTTTAATTTATATACTTAACTTATATTCTTGTATATTCATACATATAAGTATATCTGCAGTATACTTGTCCTTTCATATAGTATGTTTGTCTTGGCATGTCTTTATTGTATCTGTCTATTGAGTCAAACACGTACAGGAAACGAATTAATCGAACTTAAATAAATCAGTATCCCTTGACTTAAACGTATAACGATGGTAAAATACAGAAACAGACGTACAAAAAAAAAACAAAAAATTAAAAAATCTTAAGAAACACTACAATAGCAGCAGACAATACAAAAGAGTCAGACTATAAACCATTCAGACAGGCAAGATGTCAGAAAAACATATACACATACACAGGCGCAAGCTGAATATACAGAGTATACCAGTTTATAGTTCATTTTTTACTTTCTATTTTTTATCCTCCTTCTCCTTTATTTCGAATTTTTGTTTTTAGGGATCACAATCATAATAAATATGAGTGTATGTATGCGTTAACTTTATTTATGCGACGGATGTGATAAGTGCGTTCTCATGTGTACCTCCGAGCATTTATTATGTATTAACAGAAAAGTTCAGCAGAGCTGGTTCATTATTTTTAAAAATATTATTAAAGAAACAATATCTAAGAACAAATAGTACAAATATATTGTATACTACGACAGAATAAAGCGAAAGAAATTTATTCTGTTCCTTTAATAATTTATTGAAAGAATTTGTAATATTTTAGATAAAAATAAAAAATCTTCAAAAAAGAAAACATATATGGGCCTGTGCTAAAATAACTATTTTGAAATTATTCATATACAGGGGAGGGCAAAGAAACTCATTTCGGATGGTAAGGTAGCCAACTCTATTGACTCTCCTGAGGATCGTCGCAATATGGGGTATGTTTCCTTGTTCCTTCGTTACTATAATGGGATGTGCTCTAATGAAATAATGGAACTTCTTCCCGAAGTTAGTTATTTCCTACGCATAATGTTTTCATCATTAAGGGCTCATCCATTTGTGGTCAATTTCAAAGCGCATCGCACTATGCATTACAAAGCAAATTCCCTGCGCAGGTCTTTCCAGTTATTTTTTTTTTAGACCAGCATTTAGTAGATGACCCCTACATATGCGGTGCATTGTACCGGAACTATAGGAAAGGGATAGTAGGTGAAGCTTCACTATCTTATGCCTCTGCTTTTTGCACGTAATGTTTTTTTACAGCAGTGTTGTAGCTGCTCTGATGTCGAGGAGACTTATTAAATTTTCAAGCTTCGTTTTTAGGAGACATTTTTAGTAATTATTTTACTTATTTTACAACTGACACGAAAGCACACAAATACGAGATGTTTTTACGAGTCTGAAACTGGGGTTGAACCGAGGAAAATTTTGTAGTCAACGTGCAGACTACTTCGACCATCGCCACCATTTGACTTGGGTTTGAACTTTCCCACGTCGCATGTTCATAAACATATCTCTATACCCTTCCCATAACCTAATTTGTAGTTCCAGCAGAATGAATCCCATGTGTAGATGTCATCCCCAGACAATATAAAAAAAATTTTCATACTCGTAAACCAGGGCAGGAAATAAGTTTTTGTGACAGCCAGCAGCTGCAAAATTGAGTACATTTTCGACTGTTTGTATGTCATAAATTGTAAATAAAAAAAAATCAATACAATTCTGAAACATTCAAAAGCAACTGCTCAGGGTAGTGTTGGTGGAAATAATTAACGGCCCAAAAGTATTTTTTTATTGAAACCCTTCCTTCAAACACTTTTCTGATGTTTATCAGAGACTATACTAACGCAGATCACAGCACTCGCGTTAGTCGGTATCTTAAATAAATTCTGTAACAAATTTACTGAAAGTTTAGTTGGAATCACAGTTCAGGTATAATAAAATCAACGATTTATTTCGTTTAATTTTAATTGAATTTGAATTATACAGCCAATAGGAAATTGTATTGTTTTACTGATAATACGTCTGACATTTGATCACCGATAATTTTTCAGATTTTTTGTATAGCGAAACTTAAACTCGTTAACTGGTGAATGTGAAATCATTGAAAAAGAATATAAAATATTCTATAAAAATGTTAGTGTTCCTCTCCAGGGAATTCATTGATTTAAATATCTGTCCAAAATACATACACATTCCAATAAAAAAAAGGAAAGAAAAAATTATATCACAGACGAATTCTATTAGAATGTATAAACATTTTTTATTGTTGTTGCATACAATAAGAAAAAAATAAAATAGCAACAGCAACAACAACAACAACAACAACAATGACGACGACAAAAGTGACAGCAACTAAAGTAAAATACAAATACTAACAATTTGCAAGAATATAAAAAAGGATATGAATTTATTTATGTTTGTACGTAAAGACATGTAAAAGTTCTCTGTATTTGGCAACACACAGAGCGGAAAATAATTTCCATAGATAACTTCAAAATACAATTTAATAAAAATAATAACAGAAATTTACAACAATACCAATAAACACACACACACACACACACACACACCGTCATACACACATCTGCAAATGTAATATACATATTTACGAGTACGTGTTTACCTCTACTAAACCTTAGAAGATTTATAAACTTTTTTCCGATACGTTTCATTTCCTTCCATTTCACTTTCCCTTCCATCTCTTGTGTCTTTCATATACTTTTATTTGCTGTTAGAATTAATGGCAAGTTTAAGAAATAAATAAACTAGACAACAACAGCGGCAAGAAACAGGAAAAACTTTCAAGAGTTTATTTGAATTTATTTGCAAGTTGTTTATTTTATTTTACATTTTTTTTTTTATTTATTTTTGCTTTCTTTTAAATAACAAATGGCATTTTCGAATGGATAAAACTTGAGCATAAAACTGTATCTTTAAATTTGTATTGCCACACAAATCGATAAATTGATCAACGTTTACAGTGGGCCTGTTTGTAAAGGTGAGCAGGAATTAGCTATAAGAAAAATTTTCAATTGAGTCATATTGGCAATTTTCACAATGTGTCCCAATAATGTGTGTATTAAATTTCGTAGTAAACGTAGTAAACATATAGTATAGAATAATTGGTTTGCGTAGGCGTGGTAGTAGCAATCCTTCATCATGGGCGAAATTAATGAAAGTTTGGTTTGGTTTATATCAAATTCGTTCTCCTTTTTTTCTATTACATTGTTAAATTTTCTGCTATTAAATAAATCCCTGTAATAGCTAAACTATTTCATAAATAGTTATTTAATAACATTTTATGGGTCTTTTAATCACTTTTTTATAAATATTGTTTTAGGAGTTCAATTAATGCCAATAACAGTTTCAAGTTTAAAAGAAAAACAGACATTTTCTTTGTGTAAAATCCCATTGAGTTTGTGAAAATAAGAGTTTACTTCTATAATAGAAAAATAATGTAAAAACGCGCTTTCTCATGTAAACATGTGTAAAAATAGCAATGGCTCTAAATATAAACAAGTTTTGACAACTACAGTATGTGGACATGAAGAGCAAGAAAATAAAAAAAAAAAAACAATGATTGACATAGATAGCAAAATAATAAATCACTCTTACTTAAGGCGTCATACAATACCGTGCGATTATTGAAAACAGCGGGTGGAATTCTCTTCTATTTTATAAAATTGGAACAAAATATGTTATTGGATGCCATTATGTCCTACAAAAAAGATTTCATATTTTCTAAATTCCTATGGTTACCTCTGTATAATAAAACTAAAGAATGGTTGGGAAATTTTCTACTCAGCTGTTGCATAAATATCAGCTATGAGCTCATAGTAAATAGTTATTTTCTGAATATTTACAAAATTGGCTGAATAGTTAGCGTGTTGGCTCTGTAACCAGAACCTTCTAACTCTTCACCTTCTGACTCTTCTAAAAACTTACCCTTTCCGACTAGATCAGGTGCATGAATTGCAGACGTAGTTGACATCTCCAGAAAATAAATGTAACTGATCTGTCAGCAATTCGGACAATTAAGATAATTGTTAGATCTAACAAACAGATCTATTAGCCAGTCATGCATTTTATTTGCTCTGCCTTGGTCCCACTACTATTGAAATAGGTTTGCATAACAAATTAAACTTTTTTGATTCTGCTACACAAAATCCTTCACTGCACTCGTTATCAAAACAATATTTTACGAAAGTATTTCACGAGTTGTAAAGAAACTTGGGGAACAAAATCGTATTAAAAAAAATTGCCTGCAAAAATGTAATAAAAATGGCAAGTCAAATGGCATTTCAGATTAACGCTTAAGCTCAGCCCTCAAAATATTTTACGTCTGCCAAATACTAGCTAAAAGGGACTTGCAACTAAAATATTTGGCATTCGGAAGAAAAAGAAGAAAAATCTGTTTTAGGAACTAATTTTTTTACAAATATTTTTAACATTCCCATTCACATAAATCACAATGCCTTTAAGAAAATATGAAAAATAAGGGCGTTTGTGTTACTTTTATTAAAAAACAAAAACAAACATACTTTTACTTAGTTGAGCAGAATGATTTCATATTTTTCATATTTATTTTATCGGTATTGATGTCAAAAGTATTTATTATGAAGATTTTATTTCAAGGGATTCTTTAAGATACTTTAGTAATCTCATGTTCTATTGATTGTTAATAAAATTCGTCTTTCGAGCGGGGCATACATAACAAACAGTGGCCAACTACTAATTTTATAATAAAGATACCTCGATAAGAGATGAATGCTACGTTCTCGTTGTTTTCATGGAGAGACTCATAAAACTCTTAAAAAAGTCTCGGGGTGTTGTTAACTGAAGTAAGTGGGATGTTGAATTTACAGCCCAAATGCCCGTGTTCAAAGCTTATGTCAACAGGTTACAAGCACAGCTTCTATAGGGTGTTTTTTCAATCCCCATGAACCTTACGATATGGTTAACTTCATATTTTTTGATATTTATGATCAGTATAACGGAGCAAGCGAAAAGAATTGGCCACATTTTTCTGAAAATGAACACGGACTCCCCGTTTCCATCACTGGTATTAGATATTGGACAATGTTGGAAGATTTCTCAAAGCCAGCTTTGTAAAATCATCCGCAAGTATGTTTCCAACAGAATGGAGCCACAGCGCGCACTCCGAGGGACACAGTGGCTCTTTAAAGTCAAACATCTTCGGTCATTTTGGGCCACTTTGTAATATATTTGATATATATCATAATGTCAACATATACAGGTTAAACAAAATGCTTGTAGTTTAATTTCGAAAGATTGTAGATTGCAGTTTGCTGTCGTCTATGTGTTTCATAATTATATGTGTGCAAAAGAAGCAATAAATGCCCATACATATTTTAAATACAAATTACACACACTCTCAACAAATATGTATACCAGATATGTATATTTAATTTGGCCTTTAAGTTTGCTTTTAGATGCAAAAAAGCGTTCTAAAAACTGACACTGAAATCCGCCTTATCCACACATACCTACATAAATTTCAATTAAGCCGTAATAAAAAATTAATCATGTTAAAGAACTCCTTAGCGAACATACCAAATGTCATGTTGCATGTCTTCAACAATTGTAACTTCAATCTGTAAAATATTTTTACGCAAACTTAAATCTTCAACAATAAATTTAATTAATTGCTAAAGTAAAAGGAAAATAATAAAATCAAAAGATAAAGCCAAATATTTACGGCATGAGTTTGTAATGGATATCTGTTTAAGTAAGCAAAGAAACATCAACAACAAAGAGTTATCTGTCGGCATTTATAAATAAATCATGCCTTTTTTGAATATGAAAGAAATCTTGAGGAGTTTAGGGTGGCCTGAATTTGATTTGTATAGAAAGGAGAGACACGACCATTTTCATTTGTAATTTTTTATCGTTTCAGTTATAATTTATTATTTGTAAGATACTCCCATGTATCCGCTCCTACTAGTCGTATTTGTTTGTTTTTTTTTTGTCATATTTTTTTTGCATTTTACATTTCAAAGATGTATTAATTTATTATTTTAAATCAGCTTACAATCTCAACCTTCTATATCCAACTTTAATTCTAATTTTTCTTAATAATATCAGTTTTACGTAACTACTGACCATTTTTCATTGAAGTGCATCATTTGCCATTCAAATGTACAATTCAGTACCACGGCGACCATGAGAGAGAAGATGTTGGTGGGCTGTTCAGTATTCCGCATGGTAATACATTGCTGTTGCAAATCAATATTTCTAAGAATAGTACCATTATAATTCCTACTATTTTGACTTCACGTAGACTTCAGGCAGCTTGATCATCGTCGCAATGTGCCCTGTGCCCTAATGTTCCCGGAACGCACTTCTTTTTACACACGCCGCGCATTTCATTACAAGCACTGCAATTTGTGATCTATTTGGCAACAAATCAAGTTAATTTTTTGAACTAAAATTACTTAAGTATGTCACATATACCTCCGCAGAGGTCTTTCCTATCACTTTCAAATCGAATGTCCGCTAATGCACTAATACTATTATTTCCCTGTCAAAAACTCATTTCCCAGTTTCAGTCGGAATAACAAATTGCAGAAAATAAAACCTAAACACAAATACTATAGAATTGAACTAATATTGTTTATTATTTCAGCCACACCTCTTCTTACCCGCTTTTGAAAAAGGATGTTTCAAATAAATTTACTCATTTGCAAATTTTAAATTTTCTTATTTTACTGGTTTTCGAAGCAAGATGTCTGCGATTATTTAGACCGCTACAGAAATTTACATAAACCAATTGCAAATAGAGAGATCTGATTATAAAATTAGGGAAAACTTTTTCCTCAGGAGCTCATTCACAGCAGAGTTATAACTAAATAAATTTCTTTAGTGGCAATTCATTGCCTTAACCATTATATTCATCTGAGCCTTCAATAATGTGTTAAATTTCCTCAGTGTTTCTGCCTCCCTGTTTTCATTGCAAAAACGTGCTAGGAATATTTAATTTTTCAACAGCTCGACTCCTTTGCCGCCGTCTTATTTATGAAGTCATAAAGTTTGTTATTAAAAGAAATAAACTCAAAAACTTTAGAAAAAAGAATAAAATGTTTTTTATTGCAGCTGTTCAGCTTAAATAGGGCGAGTACAAAATGTACGCGTACCCTTGAATGCTTTTGCCTTTTTAAAAATTTAAACATTTAATATTTCTCAATTCGTAAACTGTTTTTCGTAATACAAAACAGCAACTCAAATTGCTGGATAAAATTTATGATGACTTCTTCATTTATATTTTCGGCCATTTTGATTTTTTTTTTGCTGTTGGTTTGTCTTTTATTTTGCTGCCATTTTTTGCTTTGCCAAAAGCAATAATTTCATTTTATTGCAGTTTTTTTTCTTTGATATGCATAAAACTCTCTTATTTGAGTTCTTGCCTTCTAAAAGATTATTTTTTTTTTTATATTTGCAGGTTGTTGTTTTGTGACATTTTATACCCGCCGTGCTGCCTTAAAAGCTCAAGATGCCCTGCACAATGTTAAAACCTTAAATGGGGTAAGTTTATGAAATATATACACAAAAAGGTATTTTTAAAATTTTTAGCCTGCTTAGCTTTTCGTTAAGAACTCGATTTTTAATATTTTTCAACAGCCTTTATTGCCTTTCAAGTTTCAGTGTTTTTATTTCTTATTTTGTGGTCTTTTTATTGAAGATTTCGTCAACAATTTATGAAATTTATGTCGCTGATTTGAGCATTAGCTGAAGTATACGGTTGTGCTTTTTTTTTATTTTAATGTATTTGTTTTCTTTGGGCAAAAATTTTTATTCTATTTTCTTTTCAACCGAAAGTACGTTGCAAGTCTTGCCACATTTTGTCCTATTAATTTCATACATTTTCACTTTATTGTTTCATTGTAAAGCCATTTCACTACAGTTTAAACGTGCAGATATTTTTAATAAATAAAGTAGAAAGTGCAAGACACTTTTCGAGAATGCAAATGACTTTTAGTAGCAACAGAAACTTTCCTTTTTTTTTTACTATTCGGTAATTTTTTTTTGCTAGTTGCTATATCAGTGTAAAAAAGATTCGTGAGATTTCAGCAATGCCAAAAATGATCAGTAAGGTTTGCCATTTTACCACGTTTGTCTGGCGAATCAACTTTAGCATGGTAAAAATTAAAGTTCGTTTTTCTATCGAAAAACAGTAACAATATCAAAGCCCGGGGAAGAACTGCCGAATTTCGTCAGAAGAGCAGTTCAAGAGCTGTCAATGTACCTTGAAAGATGCAATTTTTGGTTCAGTTTGTGAGCCGGCGGCATCATTGGAACATTACTGTCAATGCACCAAGGTACCGTACGATGATTGCCGGCTTCTTTTGTCCAAATTGAAAGAATTGGAATTGCTTGTGGTTTCAACATGACGCTGCCAGATGCAACACGGCACGCAATACCAAGAACCTATTGAAAGAAGATTTTTGTGACCAATTTATCGCACGATTTTGATCAGTCCATTGACTGCCAAGATAATGCGACGTGAAGCCTCTTATATACAGGTACAAGTAGTCTCAGTTCTAGCTGTAGAAGACAACATTACAGCTACCATTGGTGACATACTTGCCGAAATGCTGGAAAAAGTATGCCAAAATTTAATCTCACGGATGCATTACATACGACATAGCTGCGGGCAAGATTTACTTGCATAACCTTTAAAAAGTACACGGCAGGCTTCATTGCAAATTTTCTGTGTTTTAAAATTTTCAAAACCCAAACCATTAAAAAATTGCCCTTTATAATTAAGACATACATAATTAAGAAAGAAATTTTATGAAAAATTTTCTCTGACTCCAGCTAAACACTGTATATAAATAAAAGAGCTAGCAGCCTCTACAACAGCCCGAAAGAAAAGCCCTATAAAGAGTCCTTCTTAAATTATACATTTTTAAAACCGGTGAGCCAAAGGCTATATATATTCAAACATGTTACATATGGTAAATTTGCTAAATATGGTATAAAATTATAGGGTTTTTTTGCAGCGAAGGGGGGAAGTAAAGGGAAAGAAAAAAGTTCGTACTCCCGTGTTAACCCAGAGAATTATTTAAAGTATTTTAAATTTTGAATAATATAAAAGTGCACGGACTTTAAGCTGATAGTGTCTTCCAGTAGGAGAATTTTAAATATCTTTGTTGTTGACACAAAGAGCACTGATGATATGCATAGTGGCAGAGAAAATACGTATTATACTCAACTGGTGTTGGAGATTAACTGTTCTTTTTTCCCTTATTCAAATCAGGAGTGTAATTTCTTCACAAATTAACAGTGAACTTGAACACGACAAAAATTTCATTAATAAATTTTCGTTTCCTTAAGAGAGGCAATACTCATGAAATTAACATGCCTATTGACAATAGTGACATTATGTGCTACTTTTTTCATGGGAAATGTATAGAAAAGAAGAGTTTAGAGAGTTATAAAGTGATACATCAATTTTTTTTGTGTTTAGTACTTGCTTTACTTTTTAAGCTAAATCATATTCCTTTTTTCTGTGTAATGAATAGCAATTAAAAAAAAATGTTCAATATCAGCTAATACGATTTCAATACCCGGTGCTAAACCCTCTTTGTATTAAAGTAATTAATTGTTTTTTCTGTGTAGTAAAACAATTCAATTCTAGAAATAAAGAATTCCTTAGAGTATAAAAATTAATTTCTATTTTTATAAAAAAAAATATTGGTAAACTGTGTCACGCTTTTAGATTTCATTCTGCTTGGTTATATTTTAAATCGTTTTAAAAAATTTTTTTCATGAAATAAATGTAATCATGCGCTGTTTTACCTTAAAGAGATTTTAATGAAATTTTTGCATGACAGAAAATGAGGCAATGTCCGTGATGAGAAGCAAAATTCTGTTATTGTGCAACTATTTGTTTTCTAGTGGAGATTTATTGACATGTGTGAGTTCATTTATAGCGCCGGAAATACTCTGTTATAAGGCACGTTGAAGCGAACTTATGAATTTTATTTATAGTTATATTCATCTGTTTTTTTTTTATATAATATATATTTTACTTTTTAAATCCTAAAATGAATTTTTGGAATAGTTATATTGAATTGGACTTGTTTTCGTTGATAAAATCTGTTTTTTTTTTGTAATGCTATACAAGAAAAATGAAATATATCTTACTTTTTAAATACTAAAATGAAGTTTTCTTACCTAAATTTAATTCACTATTTTTTTGGCTTTGTCAGACCAAATTACAAAGTCCAAGTCAAAAAGGTTTACATCCTGGGACCGAACTAATTTTATTTCAATGGTAGATGTATGCAGAACGTTTCCACCCGTGATCACAATGTCGGTAAATGAAACACGACGTATGACCACGGGTGGTCACGATGTCCCATAAAGTAAAACCACCAATGCCCACGGGTGGTCACATTGCCCCAAATCGTCTAAATATAAATGTCCACCGATGGGGAACACGGGGCTCAAAGTGTTAAAAAAAAAAAAGAATAAAACATTCTGACTAGTTAAAATAATGGAGAATTGTGCTACTCTTGAGTACACAACTTCATGTTAACCGGGTATGTTCTATAAACCGATTCCGCAAATATTTTTCGTTTTTAAAACGAATACACATACTTAGGTGTTGAAAAATGACTCGTTTTGAAATCGACTCCGTTTACAGAAGAGGGGGAACATCAAACGGCAAATAGGAAATTAGAATTGAATTTAATGAATAGACTGCTAACATTTCTTATATTGTGTGAGCCGATAAATATATTTTATTTTTTATTATTTATTTATCGTATATTCGATACAAATATAACTAAAATTAATTAATCATATGTCAAATTAAACACATTTAAGTCCGACTACGTTTTGTAGTTTAATGTCCAAGAATGTAAATTTGGTGCAAAATTTAGTCATAAGATTCCGAATGCCACCTCAGAAGGTCGCCGAAACTGATGCACTTTATTAACCAAGCATGAATTTTGATCATAAAATTCAATAATCTGCAAGCGTTGTTCGTTTGCAAGTCGATAAATTAAAGCCCTAACTGAACATGTTTAACAGTAACATATTAAACAGTTGAGATGCCAAAAACAGTGTTGCCCTGACTCATCACAGCTCAGCGCAAACACAGTTGCTTTTTCGTGTTTTTTGAATATTAAAATATTAAAGGGGACCAACACGGTAACTTAATATCTCCGAAACTAGCTGCATTGTCCACGATATTGAAAGGCATTATTGGTTCATTCACTAAATAATTTAGTGCTTCTGTTTAAGCTTTTTTGCACGAGTTTTTTAAATGTTATTTTTTGAACAAAGACAAAGTGATATCTAATATTTTCCATTCTAGTATGAACACTTGCACTGCGGAAATGTTAGAACGCGGATTTTGGTGTCAGCCACTTTAAACTGTTAAACCGCATACATGAATGAACACAAACAAATTTCTCAAAACCCATCCTTGTGCTCATACATACATACATACGCAAGTATAAGTATATGTATCCACATAAGGACATATTTTACAGTTGGCAAACATCTAACGCGTTTGAAAGCTCATATTTATGTCGCCTTTGTATGCTTCCGATAATGTTTAGCATTATACTCGTATAGTAAATTTTTAAGAGCTGTACTGAAAAGTTACTTAAAAATTTATTTCTTATGAAATCTGTAGTTTTTTCTTCGATTCCTTCAAAGTTGTTATGAAATTGAGTAGAAAATACACAAATACAAAAATAGATAAATATATATCTGTACATAAACCGTGAATAGTTCAATACATGCAGCTGAATCTCGGAAATACGAAAGGCCCTGAAATAACCGAAAATAATGTTAAAAAAAGACTTTAATTAATTCTGCATGAATATCTTTTAGTTTTTCTTTAGGTATAAGAAAATTGGTTATGAAATGCAGTACCTGTTTTGTTAAACTGAAAAATTTATTATTTAATTTTAGTTGGAATAAGTGAAATTATTTTTTATAATCAATAATCTAAAATTTCATCAACCAGGTAAAGTTAAATTCTTCAAAATTTTGACTTTCAAGTCTTCCCTCGTATGACATGTGGGAAATTTCGCGCCCATGAATGAATGAATGAATGTGTGCAAATGTATGTTTGCTTCTTCTCTAAATATGAAGAACATTTTATGAATGTCTGAAATAATGGTTGTTTTTCAGCGGATATTATCGCAATTTTGAGCATATGAAAAAGGAATTGCAATAGAAAAATTATTACAAATTTCATAAGTTTTAAATTAAAAAAACAAGAAATAAAGAAATATGTATGTATATCTATATGTATATAAAAATATAAATTGTTGCAACATAGAAAAAATATACAAACGATTAAAGCAGGGAATTTAAATTCGGTTTTGTTGATTGTTTCGTTTATGTGGTTGGCTTTTACTAATATTGTGAAGGCGTTACTGTTTTTAAGAAATAATTATAAAAATTGTGATCATAAAAAAAGGCAAAAACTTATTATTTTTCTGAAACATCTTAACCGGGTTTGAAAAATTCCGTGATTTTCTTATTGTAGAATCAAGCCAGCAGCACTTGAAAACAAAACACTCAGACGAGACCATATTTATAGTGATTTATGTGAGTTTATAAATTTTAAAAAGAAATCCAAACCGTCAAGAAGCAAATTTGTTCTCTAAAATTGTTGCATTATTTTAATCGTTAAAGTGCTTTATAATGTTACTGCTGCTTATGAATTGCAAAATTTTTTAAACAATTAATTTAAAGTTTTTCTTTTCATCTTCTTTCTATTCCAGATGTATCATCCCATACAAATGAAACCCGCCGATAGTGAAAATCGTAATGGTAAGTGCATAACATTCCTTTTTCAACGTCAGCCAGAAAGGACATTTCCCTAGCCTAAAATTTTAAGATTTACCAACGAAATAAAAAGCATAGAAAAATGCAACCTTAAAACATGGACGAAATAAAAGCGAGAAAATTTAGACTGGCACACAAAATATTCATTTATCTTTTAAGTCAAAAAGCACATAAACAACTGAAAATAAAACAAATTGACCTACAAAACAACAAAAAGAAAAAAAAACAAAAATTATTCGAATTCTTTTGGACAAAACACATACAAAAAAAAAAAAAAATAAATAAACAAGTGAAAATCATTGACTAGACCTCTGGTAACAACGAAAATTGTTATATAAACAACAAGAACAGCAACAACACAGTCTAAACAAAAAATGTGGGTTTAACGACCAAAAAAGAAAACAAAAAATTAAAGAAAATCTATTCAACGTAACAAATGTTGTTGTATTCGTTTAGTTGAAGTGAACAGAAGAGTAACAGTTGAAACGAGATTGGGAGAGCCGTGGTGGGCTTCTTTGGCAATTTGGGATGTTTATGAATGTTTGGGTGTATGCGTGTGTGTTTGTTTGTGCACAGTATGCCTGAAAGATTTACTAAGCGATTCTAAGTGTATGTGTGTATGCGTGTACTGTGTGCCGTCTATATATGCAAATAAAGGGTCACATAAAAAAAGAAAGCAGGCCAGCAACATAATAAACGCTTGACAAACTTACAAATTGTCTGAACTTTGGTCACCACCACCACTATCTATTTGTTTGTATATTTTAAAATATTATCATAGACACATACACAAACATTCCAATACAAATACACGTATACTTTTGTTATTCATACAACGAAAAAGCATCCAAAGTATAAATACATCAACACTTGGTGACACTGAACGTGGTAGTAAATCATTTAAAAATGTTTAAAACTAAATTCGTGGTATTTTCCTTTACATTGAGATTCGTAACGCCTGGATTTTTGTTTTCATTGTGTGTGTTTTAGTGTTCATGAAGTATATTCATAAACAATAAATTATTAAAAGCTAAAATAGTTCATAGAAGTATGAGAGGTACATATGGTAGCTTATGCGTTATACAGTATATGTGACAATTTCATTTAGTAGAAATTTAATAAATCTCAGAGAAACTCATACATATGTGAGTGTGGATAAAGTTTCCTAAAAACATTTCAAGTGGAAGGAAATGCAAATAATATAAGTTTTGCCAGTATTCTCGCATTAGTTGTCAAAGAGTTTCAATTTATATTTAAATTCCATAAGAATCTTTTATGGTTAAAGTGAGTGGAAAGAGAACAATTAATTTTACAGGCGTGGCATGTTCAATTTTACAATTGTAATTTCTGAATTTTAAATAACCAAAAAATAAATGTTTTTTACTTACCAATTTAGTAAAATATTAAACAGTGGATCAGTTCAGAATTTTGAAATGTCCTTGTAAAAAGGCGATGTTGTAGATACTAGAATTAAATTTTTTCTCATGTCTTTCAGTTCGAAAATAAGAGAAAAGAAAAAAAAAAAACAATATTACAACAGTTTTCAGTATCATTCATTTTAATGTGATCAAAAATTTCAAATAATTTTGCAGCTAATACAATTAAATAAAATTTACAAAATTTATTTAAAAAGCATAATTTTTCCAACAGGCGAAAACATTTTTTAATTGCCCACATTTTTTTAATTGTCCCATGTTTTGTATAAAAAATAATTAAAATATAAATAAACAAAAATATTAAAATTTTCAAATTAAAATGAACTTAATATTTTCACGGGTTTTTCTCATTAACTAATTCTTTACGAAATTAATCTAAAACATACCAAAGGTGAATATATTAAAGGTTTTACCAGCAAAATTCTGTTCGTGTTAGTTAAAATATTTAAATTTTAAATAGGACGGTGATCGATAACTTACAGGCAATATGTTGTTAGTACATAAATAGTTTTATTTACAAAAAGAAAAATAAAAAGAAAAACAGAAACAGAAACAGAAACTGAAGAAAAAAAAGATACAATAACTTGTTAACAATTTGCACAGCAGTGATAATAAACAATAGCAAATAAATAAGAGCATCTCAAAACATGCATACATTCTTCTAGAAGTTCACAATAACTCGAATTGAAAATTGATATTGCAATAGTATATTGACTACATAAATGAAGAGGCAGACGGACAGACAAATGTAATAATAGACAATGAAGAACATTAATTGAATGGAAGCTGATGTGTCAAATTTAAATACCTGTGTTAATAAAACTGGGAAGTGCGCTAACAAGTTGGAGTTTGAAATATCTACAAAAGTAAAAATATTTGCGAGTTTCGGAAAGGACTTCCCTGATGTCATTGGAGCACATTCTTCCATTAAAGTTGCGGTAAAGCAGCGAGACATACCGTATCACAAGGTTGTCTTCGAGAGCGTGTAAATTTGCGCTCGATATTCCTACTAGTCGCACTATGCATGACGTATTCGTTTTTTAGCCCATCTTCCCTTCAAGTCTTCCTTCAAGTGCCGACGAACACTACTCCCTTCAACCCCCTTCTCAAAACATACGAGTATTTTCCTAGTTCCGGGGCAATGCATTCCATATTGAACACTGGTAGAAGTATTTATTTCTGTTGCATTGCATCTGAATTTGGGAACCTCTAACGCTCTCTATAGTGTCAGCGTTTTGAATGAAAAGCATCCATAAAAGGCAATGAAGCTGTGGATGCCCAAGCCAAGCAGAGTGCCGTCCTGCTATATTTATTGCTATTCTTTTTTGGTTTTGGTATTGCTGGAGCAACTTAGAGCCACAGATGAATGACGGTTCAAGGCTTCTATGAAATGTATGCATGGTTAGAAGAACGTAAGCCAGAAAAAACAGGTTTATATAGTAAGGTGGTATGAGGCCTTGAAGCCTCACAGAAGAAGTCTAAGAACTTCGTTCGGAGATAGCACTGTACACTACCAACTTCATTAAAAAGTGTTGGCAGCATCTAGAAAATGAGGATACTGCTGTGAGCACGATGAACGCATATTTGAACTTCTAACACCACGCCCAGCTCAGGCTAGTATTAGAGCAGTGACGCTGGAATGAATTTAATTTTAGGACTCGGCTTTGGGTAAGATTGCTTATAAAAAGCTCTTTAGCACGACTAGAAATCCCCCAAATACACTTATTGGGAACAATTTGAGAATGATTGTGGTAAACTCAATAGGTTCATCCTACTATAGATCTACTTATTGGTATACCTCAACGGTTTTCATAAATAGAACAAGATTTTTAAAAACTGATTTTTAATTGTTGACCACCGAAAAACCAAATACGACTATCTCATTGCCATCTTAAAGGGAATTATAAAGGTATTGCTTCGTCAGTTCCCAACATACTTTCTGCGTTACATCTCATGTGAGGGACTCAATTGGGCTAAAAAAAAAGTTCTTTAAAATGGTACCTTCAAAAATTACTTAAAATGTACTTTCAGAAATACTTTAAAGCGGTGCTTTCCAAAAGTATTTTAAAACGTTACTTTTAAATCGAACTTTAAAAAGGTGCTGTAGAGAAGTACTTGAAGTGTCAAATATTTCTTTTAATGTTATTAACTTTTTTTTATATAGAAGAGAAGTAACACTCAGGCAATGATTGCCTATTACTAGATGTTTAGTTCTAGGAAAGGAATAGATGATGGAGATTACAGATAGATTATAGATAGAAGAAGGCTTTATTATTTTTACAATACTGCTTTTCAACGTTTCCACGTTTTTGAAGCAGTATTTGGTAGACATTTAAGTAATTATTTTAGTTCGACGATGATGGATGCTACACAATCCCCACGAACTTAGTAGGCAGTACGAGTAAAGTTACGTAAGAAATTTGGTGTACTGTTGGGTGAGTAATTAGCGCATTGGTTCTATAACTAGAATTTCATGGATTCAAACCCTCGTGAAATTGACGCATGATTTTAATTCGCTATATTGCCTTTTATTTATTTTTTTCGACTAAACTAATCTGTAGTATATTTTAAATATATAAGTGAAATGGAATTACTAGAATTAAAAACATATTTGTTATAAAAAAAAAACAAAATAACTTTATGTGTAATCAAGAGAACTTAATTCTAACCTAGCAATCCCATTTATGTGGAAACTTAAGAGATAATCATGCGTCACTGTGACTCCCTTAGTAGTTATATGCATTCTAGACCAAAATTAGCAATACTTATCAGAGCGGCGTGTTTGACTTGTGAAAGGTCTCCGCAACGATTCAGATGTCCGATGTTCATCTCGTATTTATGTTATTTGCAAAGAAATATTGTTTCTTTTACAGTGCATGGGTAAATTTTACGCAGATTATCTTTTTAAAGTTAAGAAAATGCTTCTAATACTTTCTTTAGAATGTTTTATTTCGATTATAAAAATAATAAGAGTCTTGGTGTTGCAGAAAACTCAAGATTGGCAAAATTTCATTAAAATTTAAGTATATAAATTTAGTGTATAAAATTTAGTATTTAAATTTAGTATATAAAAATTTAATGTATATCATATTGACACCATCTGGTATAACTTCGGTTAAGCTTCATTTAAAAAGCTAAATTTTTTTAATATATCTGTACGTATGTAGAGGTTATGAAGGGGCACTTTTGCTTTAGTAACATGAAAATTTAAATTTTTCTTTTAGATAAGACTACGTTTTAATAATGGAGCTATATGCTTTCTGCCTTCTTAATTGGTCAGTTCAGTCTTAAAGGCATATATTTTTTTATTAACTGCTTAAAGTACCCTTCTCTTGATTTCACTTTACATAAACACATCCAATAACACCTTCTAAATTGAAGTGCAACGTAACAAGTAACTTGTGCTTGAAATACTTTAATGTGCTCATAGAAGCGTAAAGATTTTATGTATAGCAATAATAACAACTATATCTCTGTATATCTATTAACACTTACATTGAGAAATGCAACTCTAAGTATTTTAATACATGTATACAAGTATGTATATTCAAAATACACAACTAAACTTTTGTATTGCACGAACATCTTTGCGATACTACCATGTGCATCTATGAATGTTTACTATCCATTTAATATCAGTTTATCAGACAGCAGTATCCAATTGCATAGTATCTAACAGCTAGAACAATGAATGCATGCACATCAGCGTCATTAACAACAACTGAAAAAAGAAAATTTTTATGTTTCTACTTTACAAGTTAACAACCGCAGATACAGATTTATTTTCATATCAGTTGCACCTAAAACGTCAATCAGTTACAACAAATTACACTGCCACATGCCGTGAATGGTGGTTGTAAATACAGATACTCCTATTCACAAATAAAAAAAAATAATTTAAATGAAGTTACTTAAATAAATAACACCGTACGAAAGGGAAAACAAGGAGACAGTGAAAAACTCCAAATGGAATTTATACAAAAATATATTTCTCTTTATTTAATCTAAAATGGAAAGCTAAACTAAAACTAAATCTGTTTTGATCGTATTAAATTGTTCTAGTGCTTCAAAATCACCGGCAGCATTTTAGCAACTCTTTGCTTGAAATCATTTTGTATTATTTTCTATTTACCATTTTTTACTTTTATTGTGCGAATATATTTTGTTGTTTGTAGCCGTGTTTTTTGTGCAAAAAGTATTTTCTTAAATGTCTAAATATTTAATAGTGTTTTTGTTTTATTTCATACCAAGTGTTTACATAAATTTTGCCTGAACATCTCTCTATTGCTCGTATAGAATTGATCTAAGAAAAATAAATAAAAGTATTTTTAAATCGTTTTTGCTTTGTTTAAATGAGAGATCGATAATCTAAATTTATTTATCATTTATAAGAAAAAGTGCGTGTGGCGGTGACTTGAGTGTTTGTGATGAATGTGTTTTAATAAGACGGCAATTTACCATACTTGCAATACAGGGTGTTGAACACTCTTGGTAGCAAGTTGATTTTGAAATGATACAAAATTTAGAGCACGTATTTATACTACTAAATGGACTGATGTAGAAGTTGTATTCTAATTGTAAGTACGTTTCTCTTTTATTATACAAAAAAAAAATACGAACTAGAAAATTAATTTTTAATGCAGCATAAAATTCGGAATAAATTCAGTTTAAGAACCGCTCTTAGTAAAAAAAAATTGAACTCCATTCGCTAGAAACTTAAAAAATTAGACAAAAATCTTAAATAACAAATTTTTGGAAATTAAATCCCTCCGCTAATTTTTTCTTCTAATTTTTGAATTTTCTATGGGATGGTTAATTTTTTCTCTTACAGGGGCTACCAAATCTAATTTATTGTAAAAATCTTTTTGAAAATTTTTAAATTACATCAGCTGTTATAATATTGTTTAATTAATTGTACAATATATTGATTGCGAGCAAGCTAAAATTTTTTAAAAAATAATTTATTTGCTTTTCAATATTTCGCTACTTATCCAATCAGCGACATGGTTGTTGATCTGAAACATTTTTAATGAAAAAATAGAAAAAGTCATTGCTTTTATTTTTAAATGAATTATTACATATTCGGTGGTGATATTGCAGAGGAGAAGAATTGTCTCCACCATTTAAGGTGATATTCGGTGCTAAAGAGGATGTTTCTATTTCTATTGCAGTAGCAATTTTGATTTCGGTAACTCGTTTTATGGCTTTAAAAACATCATGTATATTTCTACGAGCAGCTACATACATATATACGTATACGGCAAATCTTGAAATTTTCCTTTGGCATAATCATCAAATAAGCTCTAATCATTTTCTTAATCTGTTTTTCTACACTATTGTATCGTTGAATTTTTTATTAGGACGCTATTCTACAGCAAGTAATTCCAATTTGAAGTCTCTATTTGATTTGAATTTCAACCACATTGCATTCCTAATCCACGTTGTGATGTGGTGGGCTCTTCCGCCAATGGTATAAAGCGTTTTAATGCATGCTTCGGTTATGTGGCTTCAGTTCTATACATTGCGGACGTGGGAACTGCGGTTTGCTGTTACCAGTGCATATTAATTTTTTTTTTGCCTGATATTTAATTCTTTATAATTTGCCTTTTGCATTTTATACCGACAGGTAGTTGCTGATCGCTGTATATAACTGGTCCTTTCATTACTATTACATCTATCAAAGGAACTTCCTGATTATCAAATAGATCACGTGGCTAGAATCTCCTTCGCTGGAGTGGCATTTTTCCTGTGCCAACTAAATGAAAAATTATGTATTCTATTCTACTTTATTTCACATATTTGCAAAAATCTGAATTGAAAAAGGTAATAGAAAAAAAACAATTAGAAAGCTTTTTCAAATGTATAGAATTACAATATTTTTAAATTTCGGTCCACACTTTTGCGTGGACTGCATTGCACTGGAACTAGATATAAAAAGAGAGATAGCGTAGAGAATAGACAGGTGGTGAAAGCGGTGGGAAGACAGACCATAATTCTTTGACGACTCTCCCAGTTTCGTGTTAATAAAAAGCAAAGGTACAACGTCTCTGATGTTATTTTTGAAGGTGTTGCTGTAGAACAAAAAAAATCTAAACCATTTTTAACTTGACTGGTACTTCGGATTGCAGAGTCAACATGCTAACTACAAGAGTAAAAACAGTACAAGAAATACATTGTTGGCTTTTACTACCCACACAAGTATTAATTAGAAGAATTTTATCAGTTGACTTTTTAAAAGCCAGAAAAAAAACAATCCGGCTTCTCTTCAAAAATTATCCTTAAATTGTTAAAGGAAAACAATTTTAAAAATCAAAAGGCTTACAAAATTGTATTCAATGTGAGTTAAAAATCAGACGCTACCAATCGCTAAAAATTAAGAATGCTGTCTAATATCTGCCTAAAGAGTTAAAGAAAAAATAAAAAAGTCTCCTTCTCACTCTTCCTTTAATAAATAAGGTAGCTCAAGCGCATATCTATAACAAATTCAAAACATAAAACTCCACATGTCTTTTCCTGGTATAAACAAACAGAGTATTGTCTAGTTCAGTTGTCTGTTATATGTAAAAATAACACAGCGACATGTGTTTTAAAAAAAATATATAAAAAAAACTCATACTTTAAATGATGCAGTTTGTAAACTGAATTTGACAATTTTCTGTCTCTTAAACTTAACCAGCTGGGCTTGTGATCGTATCAGATTGAAATTCCATTCCTAATAAACAGTCACGAAGTCTCGAGCGAATTACCGTGCATATACGGGCTGTTCTTTATTTAAACATGTTTCAAACAATAAATTCTTTAGAAAAAATGTGCACAAGTCTGCAAATTTTACGGATACTATTGACACTTATTCATCATTGAAGTATCTTACGCGTTTACACACTACATGGTTTATTTTGGCGACATATTTTTTGCGTATAGTTGTTTGTAAGCATAAGTGCGATTGAGAAAGAGAAGCCAAGACTCATTTGTTTTCCTCTCGTCTTTCTCTCCAACAAAGTATACAGTTTTATTGATATATTTTCCTTTCAAATGAAATAATTTTGAGGAAAGCCTAAGACAGCCGTTTCGATTTCGGTATATTTAAAGTAAAGAGTCACCCTTTATAATGCTAAAATTAAAAAAGGAATACATAAATTTAAATTGTCATGCCATTAAAAAATACCATCAATTCGAGAAAAAAACGTACATAAATAAAAATTTGCCAAACAGTGCCAGACTCTCATTATACAGAAGGTTGCCTTCCTTTTCACTGAAATTTTAATTTCAAATTGAAACACAATGAAACAAAATCTCAACATTGATGACCCGCAGTCAATATGAGAAGAAAAAAAATGTTTATTTTTAGTTTGATAGAAATTACATAGTCAATCCACAAAAAAAATAAAATATATATGTATATTTAAATGAATGAAGAAAATAAATAAAAAAAGATAATTTAAACTGCCAATCAATTGATGAGGTATAAACGATCTGATTAAATGGCAGCCTGAAACATTTACAAATAAATAATGCAACGTTGAACACAAGTGGAAATTGAAGAAAATTTTTCAAATTTTATCTGTTAAATACATTTATTTTTCGTGTTAATTGTTAAACGTTTACATGCATATAAAATTTAAATTTTATATGAAAAAAGTTAATAAAAAAGTAATAAAACTTGTTGAAATATAATGCATAAAAAATAAATTCGAATAACGTAATTTGTTTGTTAATCTTTTTTTTTTGTATTTTATTTAAAAAAAAATAATTGAAACAAAATTAAATGTTTTTTATATTTGTGTTCTTTACGTGTTGAGTAATTTATTATGCAAAACAATGGCAAATAATTATATTTTTAACAATAAAATAAAAAAATAAATAAAATTTGGACAAGAAAAATATACTGGAAAGCATCGCACAAAAATGATTAAAATATTTGAAAAAAAAAACTTACTTTTTTTATTCATTCTTTCTGTTGCTAAACATTAACATGCATAAAAAACAATATCAATTTGTATATTTGTGTTAAAATGTAACTAAAAGATAAAAAAAAAATAAAACAAATAAATAGCGAATAAATAAAATATTTACAAAAGAAAAGAAAATTGAATTGGAATCAACCTTATAATAAATGTATCTGTAATTAAATTATTCACCTCATTTTTGATGTCACTATTCTTCTTTTTGTATTTTGATGCAGTTTTTCGTTTAAAGATTTTCAGGTTCTGCGCACCCAGAAGGGGTTATTTTAAGAACTTCACTGTGCCGTTTATTTTCACGTATTTTGTCGTTATATTTTTGTTTGAAAATTAAAATTTAGCGTTACCCACTAAACGTGGGTATCGGAAAACTTTATACGCTACGATCTCATTTTCAAAAATTACCCTGTTATGGAGTATTAAATAACTGCCGAAGTCCCTGAGGTAATACGAAACACAACGTCTTATTTAAAAAAAAATTATGCTCATTTTTTTTCAATAAGTCCTGGGTTTGAGCCCAGTTTCAGAGTAAGTCATAAAAGCATCTCGAATTTTTTTTTTCAGTGCAGTAGTGTTGCCTTGTGTCAGTTGTTGTCTGACGGTTTCCGTGGCGAAGGCCTAGTGACTGAACAGTACCGGCTTAAGCTGATAGGAATCCACAGGAACATCAGAGCACTCTTCTTCGTCCTTAAAATATAATATGTCTTCTTGACATCAGAGGCTGTTGCAACACTTCTATAAAGAAAACGTGCAAACGCAGAGTTGTAAGATAGTGAAGCTTCACCTTATGTCATCTCTCTCACTATCGCTTTCCGCTACTTCTAGCACAAAGCGTCACATGTGTAGGATTATCTCCTGAGTGCAGATCCAAGATAAAAAAAAACATTTATTTAACGAAAAATGAAAGGTTATTAAACTAAAAGCAGGGTTCATATCGATATAATTATTATTTTAAGACCGAACAGTTTCAGGCATGATTATTTTTTCATGGTTTTTAGGCTGCCCCGTCGCCATGCTGCAGCTACGTTACCCAAGCTCATATGACCACCATTGGTCTTACCCTAGTGCTGTTCTAAGACCACAAAATCATGAAACAAAAAAAAAAAGAAGCATAAACTGGCATGAACCGCAGTAGTGCGCAGTAGTTCTATATTAGTGGCTGTATAGAATCATGGTGAAATTTTTGGAAGTACAATAATAATTATAATTAACATGAACTTCAGTCTATGATAAAAAAAAACAGGACAGTGGATATATTTCTTATATTTCTACACTTTTCATATATTTGAAAATGCTTTCATTGCGGATCGCTAACAATAATCCAGCTCATAGAATTTTCTTTTGTCCCTACGTTTCTCCTTTCTTATATCATTTCAATTAAATTTGTTGCTGTAATATCATTTCATGAAAACTTTTGAAACTTCTTTTTATTATTTAATAATTGTCAATTGATTAAAAAGTAAAAAATAACCAGTAATTGAAACTGTCTCAATTTTGTTTTTGAATAAAAATAAATAAAATACAAAACTTAATATATTTCTTTGTGAAACTATTGTATATGTAACTGTGTAAATAAATTTGAAATAAAAATTATCCGTGCTAACAGACGCAAATAAGTAAACGTATTCGTTATAAAAAAGGACTACGCACACACGTATCACGTATTAATTTTCACAAATTGGTTTCCTTTTCTATTTTTACGCTTTTTTGGGCCGATTGTTTTTTTTTGGGGCTTAATTTACAAACGCTGTTTTATTGACAATTCGTTGATAAAAAAAAAACGTCATGCTAAAAAACACAACGACGACGACCACAACAACAACAACAACAAAACCAAACACAAATATATTGGCAACATCTCTTAACTCGCCAATGACATCGTTGTCGATAAAATCATTGATGATGGGTTATGTAAATAACAGCAATAACTGTAATAGCCCTAGTGCTGGCCATATTCATAGCAATATTAGTAACAGTAACATTACAAGTATCAGTGCCAGTAACAGCGTTGCCCTTGCCGCCTTAACAAATCATATCAACCACGACGAGGATTCGTGCAACAAAAACAAGCAATTACCGACGGTAATTGAGAATTCATTCAATAATAATTGTCATATTGGCAACAGTAGTAGTTCTTCTGCTCACTGTGTAAGTGATAACTGCTACACGAATATTGCATATCCAACAGCAATAGCAACTACAACCAGTTTCTCCAATAATATTATTTCACAAAGCCAACAAAGAGCGCCACTATATTTGCAATCACCTTTTGCCACATTGCCATTAAACGCTTTTGGTGTTGACGGTGCTTCATCATTTTTAAAGCCACCATCAGCAACAACAGTATCGTCATCAACGTCTAAAGCATATCCTTCAATAAATTCTGCATACTGGCTGCCATCACTGCATACTTCGCCATATGCCATTCCAGGTATGTCTGTTGTATTTTCGTACATGCATGAGCGTGCAAGTGTCTGTTTGACTAGCTGTTTTAAAGCGAGTTTAATATTCACAAGGATTTCTTCATAACGATCCACTGCCAGCTATGATTTTTCTTATCTACAATATTTATTAAACGTTTTATTTTACAGGCTTTTAAGGATACTTGCAGGATTCCTTACAATATGATCCAAAAAACAGGGATCACTTTGAAATAGTTTAGGTTGTAGGAAGTTCTTATTTATCAGGAAAATTATTCCGTGAAACCTCTTTGGTATTCGTGGTTATTTTAGTCGCATGAAACTGTTTAAGCAAATTTCTTAAATATTAAGTTTATTTTTATTTTTCTTCTCAGAGTAATATTGGAGTAAACTTTTGTCCATGACGTGAACTTGGATGAGTGGTGTTGGCTGAAGTAGTCAGCACGTTGAGCACGTTATCTCTCTAACTATTCCTTTTTCCTACTTGCAGCACAATGCAATGTGTGTGATGGTCCATGATAAAAAAAAACCCGCAGTTTTTGATTTTATTTTTGTCTTGGACGAGTGCTCAGAAAATGTCTGCACTGCACTGGAGGAAGGAAAATAGGTATTGGGAGTGCGGATACAGGGCAATTGGAAATTCTTTGCATTTATTTTCTAATATATTTTCTGTCGTTTAGAATTGCTTAACAACTACTCACTCATGGATATTATCGTTTAGATCGCACCATGAATTAGTCCCTGAATTTGTTGCTTTTTTCCTACAGCCTGTTATCAACTCAGTTTCTTTTCCTTCTCAGGCTTTAATGTTTTCATATGATTCGTAATAAGAACAACAACCCTTTCAAATTAAATAGAATTTTCTGGAATAGGGAACGAAGCAAGTTTCACGCCAATAAATGCTTAAGAAGTATTTTTCAATATTTTCCTCAAAAATATTATCCAAAGCACAGCTCGCGTGTAGATGTGCTGGTTTTGATGATATCCCAGCCATAAGCTTAATCTAATCCGCTACATCTACGACATGTATGATCTTAGTAGGCATTAAGTCCGATATACTGCTGAGCACCGTAAAGTCGTAAGGTCCGAATGTCCTAAATCTGCCCCTGCATAGCGTCTGGCACTTGCATATTTAGTTGGAAAACCGATACTGTGTATTCGCATCTGGGAGAACTTTTTGAAAATTGCGGTGAAGTAAAATCACTAGAAGCATCAGTCGCCAGGATCATTTCATTTCGTTGCATTTATCTTTAATTCCCTGCAACATTTTGAACGTTTTACGCCATAAATTAATTTGATTATATTAAATTTTCACTATTTAAATAATAATTAAATATATGATCAAATATAAACTTATATTAAACGGTAATTTCAACAGTTAATTTTCATCTACTTTCACACGTTTAAACTTAATTAAAATTGATGAAATTATACCTGTTCATGTGATTCTTTATCCTTTCAACATGCGCAGCAGCGGAAACAGCAACATAACGAAACTACTTTTATTTGAATGTTTTAAAATACATTCATATTTACGATATGAGTATTATAATCGTATAAATATATTCGTATTTTATGAATATCTCAACAATCTGCCCTTATCGCCGATGACAGGCAGCTGGAATTGACTGAAAATGAAATACAAACAAAAATTAAAGGGTTTAAAAAAGAAAAATGTATTTATCCATATTATACACGATACTTGCATTTGTTTTAAACAGTATCCTCTCAAATATTTACTCTGTTAAATGTGATAATTGTTGCTTTGATTGCAGTTTTTTAGAGTTAAAGAATCATTGAAATTTCCTCAAAAATTTTTTAGAAACTTTTTCCAACGTTTCAATTTAATTAGAAATGTTGATTAAATAAGAGAAGAGGACAAAGTGATAAAGTTTAAAATATTTAATTTCACGTAAAACTGTCGTTCTATTTGGATTAAATAAATTTAAATATTTCATTATGCTTTAAGCATTTTTGCACAAGTGCACTTAACATTTTTTGTGCAAAACTCTTTAAAACCGTCTTCCACTCTCATGGCATGCTAAATTCTATAAAAGAATAGAATATTTTATAGTATTTGAAAAGTGAATATTCCATGAACTAGATTTTAATATAATTTTTTTGTAAATATATTGTATTACAAACATAAATATAAATACACACACATACAGAGGGAGGGAGACACAAACACAAACACCTGCACCTTTCCCTCTATTGAGCGAAGCATTGTTGCGTAAATGTATGTGCATGGTATTTCAGATTTAAAAACAGTTTAGTTGGATGCTAGTCAACCTATATCTCTCACCGTCAGTTTAATTTGCATGAAAATCCAGCGATTTAAACATCTACTGTTAGACTACCACAATTTCTGAACACGTTAAGAGGCAAAAGTGTGCGTTAGAATAGTCGTTTCTCTATGTGTACATAGTTTTTGCGATTGGAGCTCCAACTCAAATACTTGTTTTCAGATTCTACCACAAAAATATATGGTTTGCCAAACATTGTGAGTATTCTAAGGGAAGGCGAGACAACAACCAGATTGTGGGTGGTTGTTCATGATGACAGTATCTAGAAATAATTTACACCATTTCAATTTATAGTGAATTAATAAATAAAATAAATTAGATTAAATAAATTTTGTCTAACTTCCAGATGATCTTATTATCTTAGGAGCCAGGTAGCAACACGACCAAGAAGATTTATTGTGCAAAGCTCTTCATATTAGACCCCCATCTTAGGGCTTCTAAGGAATCCAAGCATTATTTGGGATCTGGTGTTCCACAGCTGGACAAACCTCTGTCTGCCGAGTACAGGACCGTTGAACAAGCTTCCTTCCTCTATCTCATGTCCCTTACCCAGAAAGTAGTTTAGCCGCTTTTTAGCGAACCTACTTAGTCAAAATTTCTCGTCCGCAGTTCCAGAGCCTTGAACAGGAGAGTTGAGGAGTTTATCTTCCTTTTCTGCGGTGATGTTACAGGTTTCATCGGGCCGTAGGTCCATTTCAGCTGGTTCGCAGGCCACTTGCGAAGATGTTGCTTTTCCAGCACATGTCGCATTCTGGTTTTTTGTGAGGCAGTGTTGCATATTTTATTGTTTTTATTCAGTTTTTCCAATTTTAAATTCATCTTTATTAACATCTTATTTTATCTCTGGATACTGCAGCTCATAATTTTGATAATAAAACTTGAGAATAATTTTACAATTATAACATTATTCAAAGGAAAACAGCAAACACTTTAAATGAAAAGAAAAATAAATTTAAATTTATTGCTTCTACTTCGTTTTCTTTTCCATAAGGGAAGTAAAGGGACGGGGTTTGTTGAACCGCGACAGTGCCTCGGTGTCACGGTAAGGCTGATGACAACCAGAGGGTACCCAGTATCTGGACACTGCTGGAAGACACACTAACGTAGGGTTTTTCATCTTATAGTCAGGGTACGAAAGGCACTTGAGATTACGAGTTTTCCTCTCTAGATCCACCATTTTCAGTCGAAAGCAGGGCCACCTCGCCCAGAAGTTGCAAACAACCACAATGGTCGGTCTTTAGACAATTGGCGATTACCGCCGTATCTACTGCTCTTCCCTGAGAGGCACTATAATACTACACCTCCAGATGTTTTATAAGCCAACGAATGTGCAAAAGGGGAGAACCTTTTATGCTTCTCGCCTCATAACTATAGCTAAATGAAACTGAACTGGCTACAGTGTGACTGGTGAAGCTGCTAGAAATTATAACTAAAACTACTAAAAAGTACAATAAAACGTACGAATGGTATTAAAAGTAGGAAACATTACAAAATGGAGGTGCATTTTTAAACGTTTGCCTATCCAACAATGTTGGTTGGTTTGAAATAGTTGATGTTGTTGTTGTTTTTTTTTTGCTGCTTTAATGGGAACACTAAACTATTTTGTAAATGGGGCTACTAGAACATTGTGAGTGAAAGTTTAAATAAACACACATACGAGTATATCAGACCAACACAAGTACACACATATTTACTTCTGCTATAAACACACACATATAAACATATTCCTTGTAAATAAAATATACATTTTCATATTAAAGTTGGATATTTTTTCCCATTTTTCGGTTTGCAAGTGTTGAATACAACAAAAATATTGTGTTTAAACCTTCAGTAACGACGTAGGAGGACCAGTTCGCTGGTCAGACGCAAATAGAATTTATAACAAGATTTGAAAATGTTTATGTGCACATAGATAAGTATGCATGTATGTGATTGTATTTTAAACATTAAAATAAGAAAAGAGGAATAGACACGAGGAAAAAAGAAATGCTAATTTTCATTTAAGTATTTGAGGTCAATAGAAATAAATGACTTTTTAATTCCACCTTAATTGTTGAATTAAATTAATGAGCCCCCAAAGATGAATTAAAAACACAATATAATAAAAGCAGGATTTTTTCTTTTTATTTTTCACAGTCTCTCTGCACGTTGTATAAATATAAATATGTGGTTTTAAAAGCTAAATGTCTAAATAATAAGGATTACACAAAAATTTATCATCATTATATTTAGTATTAGTTAATTAAATTTTAAAATAGTTTTGAATAACATATTTAAAGGCTCAACTGTAGTTTTTTGTCTAGTTGTATAGCATGTTCACACGGCAATATGAACTGCTTGGTGCGCTCTCTGAACCACGATTGCCAACCATGGTGTTCACATGATGGTGTTCTTGGTTTATGCTAGCATTTCGTGGTTTCCAATTCTCTTTTTTTTTTCATTTGTTATACATATGAATATCTATATTATTTATTAATTTTGCTAATGATTTTATTTATTTCATTTTACACACTTTTTTTTTTATTTTTTATTTATTTTATTTTTATTTGGTTTTTTTTACCATTTAGTTCAGATCAAGTAGCGATAATAAAATTAAATATAATACTAATTTCCTCGTGGTTCGTACTTAGTTCAGAATCAACCAACAGGGTTCTCTCTCAAAATTTTTTATGGCGAACCAAGTAGTTTCAATCATGGTTGGGGTACGAACCACGAATGACAGCGAACCGCGAATATTGCTGTCATAGTCTAGCCTTAGCATAGTCTTAGTCTAGTCTTAGTTTAGTCTTTGTCTAATGTTTTTCTAGTCTTAGAATAGACTAAAGTGTGCATAGATTGCTTTTTAGCAGAAAGCAGTCTGACGGGTACGACACCTTCTCCAATTTGATACCCATAAAATGTATATTAATTTTTCTGTTTAAATTTGAAGTTGGTGTTTCCCCAATTTTAAAATATTCTTTCCATAAATAAAAGTATGTACGTGAATGTTTAACATGTTTATGTGTATGATTGTAAGTGTGACAAAGTTTAGGTTAAAAAAGATGCTGAACTTTCCACAACAATGTCTTGAAAGTAGAATTTGCTTTGCAATAGAAGCGGCTGCAGGTGCAATAAGTGTTCGTACATAAATGTATCTGCTGTTAGATTTATGTCACAAATATGCTTGTTTGCACCCGTCGGTTGAATTTAACATTTTTCTATAAAAGTTTCTACCGCCGTTTTTTTGCTTTGTTGCCTGGATATACATAACACTACAGTTGTTTCCATAATATTTCTCCGAATATGTATGCAACAGTACAATAATTTTATTATTTGGAAAGCAGTTTTGACAGTGGAAGGTATAATTGTTACACTACATGAATTGTCTTTTAAAGAAGGTTACTAGAAGACTTTATTGATACTTATATTTAAAATTGGAATGGATTTAAGAACATTTTTTGTGAAACTTTGTTTTGTACTGTAATGTGGTTGTACGAGTTGATTTGTAGTTCTGTAATGCAAACATTTATCACAATGATGGAAATCATAGCAGCCTCACATCGGTCTTTTTTTAATATATTAATAGCGGAATTCACTCTTTGGTGCATACTTACAAAAAATGCAAATATGCTACAGTTTTTTGCAACGAAGCGTGAGTGTCTGTTTTATAAGCATATCAAATTTTTGATAACAGCTGACTGCTTGCATTTTTAACAAAAAAAATTTTATTTTTTGTGTTGTCTAATTACTATAATTTTATTGCACAAACTATGCTAAAATTTTTAAAGCCGGCAAAAAGTTAGCCGCTTTCAATATCATAACGCCGTTGCTCAATCTACAGCGAATGAAAGGGAACAAATCTGGTTTATGAAAGCACTTCCAAATAAAATAAAATGTAAATTAGGTTGTAGGAAATTGAATTCTCTTGCAATTTCCTTGATAAGATTTTGATTCCGTGCACAAGAATGATATCCAAAATTTAACTTTTTATGCTTGAGATAACATTTTTTTGGCATCTAATACGCATCTTGACAAGCTTTTCAATGATATCAATATGTGCAGATATATTACGCAGAATCACCATTTTCTATTAAGTTTAGTTTACTTTAATTTTTATACCCTTCACCTTAGGTGGCAAAAAAATCCTCAAAGCTCAAGAACACTGCCAAAACGCGGGAAAATTGCCAAAACGCAAAAAGTTGCCAAAATAAATAAAAACGCTAAAAAGCACGAAAATCGGCAAAACGTAAAATGCTCATATGGTGAAGGGTATATAAGATTCGGCACAGCCGAATATAGCCCTCTTACTTGTCTTATAATTAAATTTCCTGTCAATTAATACAAATAATTATCAGATTTCATTTTAATAATTTTATGAAAATTTTGATTAATTATTAGGATTTTACTTGAAACTTCTGATTTTTACTTTTTGACCGTAAATGAAAATTAAAAGTTCTGGGGATAAATTGTGTGACGGCGCCACCGTTATAAAAATTTACGAACTCAGTTATCTAATTGTTTATTTTTATTTATGTAGTCAGCTGTTTTGGTTTAGCATATTTTGGCCTAGCATATTTTTGTGTTTCTTGCAATTAATTTTATTGGTGCAAATTGGATGAAGAGGTGCAAATCGCGATTACATGTATTTTGTTTTTGTGGTATTGCATTTTATGTTAGATTTGCACTGTTTGCAATGATTGCAAATGATTTGCACCAAAGAGTGAGTTCCGCTAATGTCTTGAATTCCAGTTTTGCATCGCAGGTAACTTTCAACTTTTTGGCGTTACTTCCAAGCAACTTGTTTGAATTACTTTGCACATATCGCGTGCATGAATTTAGTTCAAATTTGTTTCCCATAAAGACACTCTGTCGGTATACCTTGTTCATATTAAGCATTGAACTTTGTGCACTTTTGTTTAAGAAAAAGTATGTACGTTAATGTTGTAGATAAGCAGAGTTAGAAAAGAAGGAATTTAGTTAAATTTCACTATAATTATTGCTGTTAAACATTTTGGAAATCTTTTTCGTAAACTTAAATATGACAATGGTAATAATAATCTTCTCGGAAATTTTTTTATGTTTCAAACTAAATTATATCTGGGCTTAACATTAAGTTTAAAAAAATTCATTAAAAAGCTCGTTGTTTTGATTGCAGAATCTACAATAATTAATATACATAACGATAATAATTTCAATTGTATCGCGACAAATCCATAAAAATACTTTATTCATTCATAGAAACAAATTTTTAATTTCTTTCAATTTGTACAAGCGCCTTTCGAAGAAAAGGGAAAAGTAGCAGCAATTACGAAATGGGAATTTATTTCAATCAATAAACCATTTAAAACTCTGCCTGTGTTGAGTGTTGTAAGTGATTGCTGGTAAATTTCTACTGATGTACTAAAAAGTGTGGTGAAATTTTCTGCGGTTTATGTTTGATTTTGTTCTTGTTTTTTCTTACAAAATCTAAAATATAAAAACCATGTATGCCACAACGTATTATTATTATTTGTTATCGTATTTGCGGAGCAAACGTACACGTACACGTTCATACTGCACACATACATATACATACCTACATAACTATTCGACGTCTTTTTGTAAATGTACGTACATTGACTTCTCGACAGTACAATAAAATCTAATCAAAATTCTGCAACGTCGTATGAATTTAAATGAATGTTGAAACTTTAATACACAATGGTGTTGTGCTCAAATACACACGAGATGAGTTGGTTGGGAGTGTTGTGTTGAACACACTATTCGTGTGTTCCTTTAAGGAATAGGAAATGCAGTGAAATAAAATTGTGATGTAACTATACGCCTGATTGTGGAAGTGTGTGTTTTCTGTTAAAACATGCATTGGAAAAATTTTTACATGTTTTCTTTTATTGAATATTTTTTTTTTTTGTATTTTCAATTATTTTAATTATTATTGGGGTCACTTGTGTGTTACTGAGTATCTTTTAAATTTTCTGTAAATGGCCCGTATAGCATTAACCACCCCACAGTTTTTCATTAAATAAAATTAAATAAACGGACTGTCCCACTAAATGCCAATGAAAGTAATTTTTTCGTCTCTTAATGCTGAAAACGAAACAAAATTCTCGAGTTTTCTTATTTTCATTCACATTTACTTTAGACGGGGGGCTGTAAGTTTAGAAAGAATTTCTAAGAATTTAATTTGAAGTTTTTCGATTTAGTTTAGTTAAACTAAAAAACTTTTCTATTTAAATTTAATGAAATTTTTGCTACAATTTAAAAGAAAATATTTTATAATTTTCTAAAATTTCTCTCAACTTTGCTTATGAAGTATACCTTTAAGTAATTTTTTGTTCAAATGCAATTTAGTTTTTGTCTTCACGGAAATATTCATTACAAAATTTGACTTTGGTTCAGGCAATTGAAAACTGCTCATGGTTGCCTTATGAAATTTAATTCACATTTGAAGGCTTCCAATTATACTTGAATATGCACAGCATTTTAAGACATGAACGTGAGTTGCTGCAACGCAATGCCAAATGGCATATTCAAATCTTGGAAATTAATTAAACTCAGAGAAAAATTTTTAACAATTTAGAGAAAATAGTCTAATAATTTAAAACAACAACAACAAAAATCACAATATATATAGAAATATTTTACTAAGAAAAGTTTTTGTAAAAAATCTTTTCACAAAATATTTTGCAGCAAAATTGTAACAAAAATATTGTTGCCTTCTCATTTTGCGGTCGTAAAAGTTAAAATTTTTGATTTCTGCGGGTGCTGTTGGCTAAGTCGTTAGTGAGTTAACTCCACAGCCGTAAGGTCGAGAATACAATCCGCCGTCCGTTGGATTGTCGCTATTAGAGCACTAAAACGTCGGCGAAATAAAACAATATATATACAAAGGCTCCACTTGAGCTTTAAAATTAAGCATTCTTACGAGTATTACTTCACCAGCAGTGTCTCTTTACGCTATGCCTTTCCGACTCAAAGGAGAGGGCATGTTCAATCGCATGGTCTCGAATTGGTGGTCATGTATATGCATGTTTGCATGCATATAGATGGGGGCGTTAGTGAGCGCATTATCTTCACTCTGTGTGCAGAACACCGTCAGGTTAGACCCTCTGGGCAGGTACTGATGTAAATCTTGGACACATCTATCCCTTTCCAACTAATTTCCATGCAATGCTGCAATGCGTTGCATACGTTTCCCCTCCTTAGGACTGGCCGAAAAAAAAAAATTAAACGAATACATCATCACTACTCAATTGTTACATATTTCGGTCTGCCTTTAGCGAATTTATACGATTTCTCTCAACAGAATTTTTCGAGTTTAAATATTTTAAAACTGCAAAAGAATTAATAATGAAAAAAAAAATAAAAAAAAAATACTACAAGAAGCCTTCACAATGGCATTCGTATTTTTGTTTACCTTCATTAACTTGTTCTTAAATGCATGACTTATTTTACAGTTTTTGCAAATTTCAAGAGTTCTACAAGTACGAATATGATGTCTGATATCTGAACAATTAAGGTTAAAATATAAATTTTAAAAAAAGTAAATTGAATAAAAGAAATGAATGAAGAATATGCATTAAGTTTTTAGAACAAAGCCCCAGCACAGCTGTATGTAGTGTATGCATTACTTTTTTCATTTTCATACAAATAAAGTGCCCTTAAGTATTTAATGAAACCGTGTGAAAACTGAAAAAGAAAAACTGAAAAAAAAACCCATTGTAACGAAGATGCCTTTTTGCTGCACCCAGAAAAAAAGCCATGATATATTTAAGTCAATGCAATGAAATTCACATTTAGTATATTTTAAGATTAAAATATTAGAGAAGCTGAATATATAATACGTAAGGGAAAAATAGATCGCTAGAAAGAAAGAAGTTAAAATACACGCTCCAGGTTTTAAATTTTCAACAGAATTACAGCATAATTGCGAAACAGTGGAGGGAAAGTTAAAAAAAATACTCGTATATATTTTCATATTGTGTGAAAGTAATTGTTGATTTTACTCTACAACTACTCTTCTGGTTGGCGTGAAAATTAATTTCTTTTTGCAATATTATTTTTTAATAAAATTAAGAAAAAAAAGTTCTATAGTGGATTTTTATACTTCTGTTCGCTGTGTAACCAAGTGCACTTTGTGTACTGTAAAAACAAATACACTCATACACACAGCCATCCATACAAAGTGTTGCCAGGAGCTGGTGTAAAAAAGTAAAGCTAAAAGTGATCACTTAAGAACTTTGGGAATAACACTTATTATGACGTATATTCATTAGTGTCCTTGTACACTTTGGAAATTAGAAGTCATGCAGATGTATAAACTGCGTTGGTTAGTTGGTTCGAGCGGTAAACCTCGACAATTTTTGGTCGTTATTATTCCGGTCGAAAGAAAGCCAAAAAGAAAAATGTAGCATATGTAGACTGTAGCAATGACTCCCCCAACGATGCTACGAGTATATCCAACCGTACGTTCAGAATCAAAAACTATACCACAAAAAGTGGGAAGTATGTCCCGCACACTTTGAGATCTGCGAAGCTCAAAGCTCCTTTGTCTGCCGCCGCATACTCCACAGTCCACTCCCTCAATAGATGGAAAACGAGTTTTTCATTATTGTCCTCACCACAGCTGAAGCACAGTGTGTTCCCCGTATTTCAAGGAGATTAACACGCCTCCCCAGAGGCATGTGCTCAGAACAGACTGTCACAAAATGAAAAATATTGTTCCTTGACATCCTCCATTTGTTACAGATCGGCCAAGTCTGTATTGAGATGGATCAGACACTCAAATATCTCTACCTACATTTTGCCTCCTTAAAAGATCTTAGCCACAATCCCCGCCTGACCTTACGTATTTCTTTGTACACATTGTTGCGGTGCTTAACACTATCGAATTAAACTCCACGAGCAGGTGTCGATATTAACTTGACCGTAACCTAATCTTAAAGCCGTCCTCCCTAAAACGAGCTTGTCAGTCATTTCATTCCCCTTAATATTGCTGCTTCGAATATGTTGTCTTTGAAGTTAAGGCCAGACTTGCAGGTTGATTGTCAGTAAAAATTCCAATAATTTTCCAGTGCTTAGTCCCGGCGACTCTTCCGCGGCAATTTAAATCGCATAGACCTCCGCCTCGAAGACACTCGAGTGATGCTGAAGCCCGTAAGTATTATTGATGTTCAGCTGGCTGAAATAACCCAGCCAGAACACACCACCATCCAATTTCGAACAATCCGTGTAAGATATTATCGGATTGCTCCAATTTGACCAGTAACTTTGAATTGGTGTCAAAAATTTGCAAAAAAGAAGTTTCCATTTTTAGTTGATCTGTAATACGAGTATCTTGTCACATTGATTTCTGATATTGTTTCGGGTTAAGCTTAGCACGCAGTATATATTTTTGCAGGCAAAACAAAATGTTTTTGGAACTATTTATTATATATAAAGAGAATTAACAAAAAATTTATAAATAATAATAATTATATTTATTTTTTGAGCGAACGTTTTTTTTTATGAAAAGTTTTTTTAATTATTTATTTTCAAAATTTCGCTACCAAATGGGGTAGCATCGTCAGGAAATAATAATTTGTATTAACAAAAAAATTTAATAAAGGTCAAATAAAAATAGAAGTGAGATTAATATAAATAATAATAACTCAATTATGAAATGATTTCCAAATACATACGAGTATTTTTTTTTTATCTGGGACCAGCACTCAGGATATGACCCGTACATACATATGCGAAGCATTGTGCTGGAACTATAGGAAAGGGATAGTTAGAGAAATGACCGGAGGTGAAACTTAATTAATTATAAATACATCCGAGTGAATAACAATTCAACAAATATAAAATTGTAAGATATTTGAGTGTAATTCCCGAGGGCGAGAGATAAAAAAAGAAGTTTAAATTTAAACTAAATTGGCAATGCTGATATTTTCACATACACACTCAAACATTCCTTTAAAATTTCACTTACAAAGTCAGTGTGCAAATTGCTTGAAGTTGTGCATAAAATTTTTATAAATACTTTATGAGTGCTTAACATAAAAATTCAAATATTTTTCCTCTCTCACTCGCATTTCAGCCGTTTGTTACGTAAATTTTAGCCAAATTATCCTGCATTACTGAATTAAATTTAATAATAAATGCTTCTCCTTTACTTTTCCATTTGAGATTTTCATTTTCAAGCTGTTTATTATTTTTAATATTTTTCACCGTGGCGTATTTTTATTTTTGCTGCTGCTGTTTAATGGTATTAAGTCTTTGACCGTTTAACAACAATAGCTGGAGCTAATGTGAGGCATGTTTAACTTTGCAACTTTAAAAGAAATGCACATATAAATATTTTTTTAAAATTTTATTTTCAAAAGCAAAGAAACCATTTCAGGAAGTTTTTCAATATAAATTTTTAATAAACCACACACTGTATATCCGCGAAATTTCCTTAAAATACTCTCAAATACTTTTGTTGCAGCAAAGAAAAAGTATTAAAAAAGCAAGTTGTACACTTCCATGGAATTACAAAACTTTCTTTTGTCAGATTTTTACAATGCGAATTTTCTTTAAATAATTTTTCAGTAAAGATTGAATTTTAATTTGAAAATTTGGCATTTTAGTTGAAGTTACAAATTCCTTTCATATTTCTTTCTTATATTTTGAACATAAAATTTTTATAATTACAGTAATAATTTATTTAAGTACAGCAATAATTTTCTTCCCCTTTAAAGTTAATTGAATTTTTCCATTTTTCCAATTCATTTACAGAACGAAAACTTTTTATTGGCATGCTGAATAAAAAACTAACCGAGAACGACGTACGAAAATTATTTGAAGTTCACGGTGCGATTGAAGAGTGTACGGTATTGCGTGATCAAAACGGACAAAGTAAAGGTTGTGCATTTGTGACGTTTGCCACAAAACACGCAGCGATATCGGCGATTAAAGTGGTAAATTTAAAAATATCTCGAAAAAAAAACAATACTTTTGAGAAATCCGAAAAATATAAAAAAATTACAAAGAAAAATAACGAAAAATCTAAAACTTAAATTACATTTCACAAACTTTTAACTGAAGATTTTTTATTAACAAACCGGTAACTTATACAATATTTGCCATCTAAAAAGCAGGCAGAAAATTTATTGCCTAAAAACACACTACACTTTTTTGTTTTTGCAACAGTGAAACAGCAACACTAACTGAAGGAGGAACTTTGTGAAACTAGATTTTATGTTATTGAGTTTTGTTTTCTGCTCTTTGATTTGTTTGGTTTTGTTTATTTGTGTAGACTTTAAATCAGAATAAAATTATGGAAGGCTGCACTTCTCCGCTGGTAGTAAAATTCGCTGATACTCAAAAGGAAAAGGAGCAAAAGAAAATACAACAAATGCAGGCAAATCTATGGAATTTGGCGACAAATGTAAATATACCTTTGGGTCAGACAGCGACAACGGTGACGACACCCATGTTGCCCAATCCACCCCAACAGGCTAGTCCCGTTTTGGGCGCAGATGCTATAACGCCAGCATCATTGCAATTATTGCAACAATTGCAAGCAGTTGGCCTACAACAGCAAATATTGCAAGGTATTGGTTAGTAGATTTTTTCTTTATTTTATTTTTTAACTTGACTGAGAAAAGCGAGAAGTAAACTTGGATAAATGAAAAAAGTATATAAATTATTCACAAATGCAAACGTTCAAAGCCGAAAAAAAAATTAATGGAGAGCATTTTTGGGTGAGCCTTGAATAAGTTTTTTTGTATAGAATTTTTACTATATAAATAATGGTTTGCTTCTCCTTTTCAAACAGTGATTTAGATTTATTGACTTTGAAAAAATTATCCTTTTTGCAGGTTTGGGTGCACAAACAAGCACTGCAGATACGGCAGCTGCTACAGCTGCTGCTGCGGCCGCTGGTTTACTACCTCCTATGACTGTACAAAATTTAGCTGCTTTAGCAGCTATGACTCAATCCTCGTTGACAAATGCTGCCACTAATCCAGGCAGTGCCCAGTTGACAAACACAGCCGCCTTATTGTGTAAGTAGCGAATATATCAAAAAAACAACATAAAATTGTTCTTAATTTTCAAATAATTACAAATATTAAGCTATCAGGAAATTAGGTTAACAAATTTATTTAACGAGAGGGTATGGCGGTATTTGTTGAAAATTTGCGACAACATGTCAATTAACACACTTGGACGAAAAGTTAATCCTTAAATATAAAAATAAATGAAGTAAATGGACGAGAATGCCTTTTTAAACCTGTGCTCATTTTTGTTAATTTTATAATGTTGTAATAATAATCAGGTACATGTTAAGTTTTTAATCCGATTTTATAACGAACGAAAAGTATGTGATGAAAATTATACAAGTTTATTTAGACCGCCTGCATACTCCCACGCACTGACTACAGTCATTCCAGTGTGTATTCATATCCCTGTAGTACAAGAGTGCCCATGTAACGTACGAGTACATGTCCATTCCTGCACACGTGACCATACACATCATTGGCTGTTGATTGCCGGATATTGTAAATACCATAATTGTAATCCCTCAGACCACAAAACATTATGTTGCGTTTTTCTACCTCCATTTTGTTTTATTTCTTTTATCTTCATTCACATACAGCTACACAGAACTTTTAAGTATAATTAAAGTTGTGGCAGCCGCTGTTGTGAGGGGTTGCGGTAGAGGATGAAAATCAGAGATATTAAAGTGTGAGAATGTAATATATCCCTTTTGTAAATGTTGATTAAAAATTAATTATAATGGTAATATGAAATCATTCAATTAAAATTTATTTTAAGCAAAAAACACACTTGAAAGATTGCTTAAGCTTTTTACACGCCAAATAATTTTCAGTGTGTGAATGTTTGCCGAATTATGGAGGAATTAATTTTTATAGATTTATTTTTATTATATTGAAGGAAAATTTATTTTTTTTTGCTTACTAGTAGGAAAACATATTATTTTGCTTTTTGATAAATGGAGGTTAATACGTGATTTACATTATTAAGTGGAATTGAGGTAAAACTTTATTATGAAAATAACATTCTTTGTGAAATAATATATCAGTAGCCCTTATTAAATTACTTTCCTTTACTTTTAAGGGATTGCAAATGTAATTTCGTTGTAATTCTGACCACATAACTTTTTGTATTCTAGTGGCACTTTAGAACCGCCACATGTAATCTAATGCGATTCTTTCTTAATCGCAGTAACCCACTGGTTCTTTATTAATTTTCAATAGTGGGGTAAAAGAGGTCTGCAATGCGTTTAATGCAAGTCAGTCTGGCACGTTTGTGGTGCAAGTGATAAATTGGGTGATCGTTGAGTCGGGTCCCTGGCAATATCATCTAATCTTCAGTTACACATTCTGCAACTGCACTTTCTATGTCGTCAAGAGTCATCCAAAATTCACTCATCCTCAATTGCATTTACAGAAGTGATAGCCTCCTTAATGCCTGTAAATATATATATATATATATATATATATATATATATATTATATCTGATATCCCATAATTACAGCCGCCCTCGTGATAGAAATGATTTCAGATTGAGGGATACTACAAAGACCCATTAATCTAAATGGAATCCTGACATTAAAATTTTTCACACAAAATAGTTCAGATTATTCCCATCCCCTTTTGGAACTGTCAGTATTTATTTATATATATATATATATATATAAATATATATAATCATAATCTTGGTCGGATAGTCAGTATCATATTGGGAAAGAGTGAAGATAATAATCCTTCAAAAAAAATTTAGTTTCGTTGTGGAATAGTAAGAATTCCTGGCACAATACCGAAAAATCGTAGCACGGTCTTCAGCTTTATCTTAATGAAGGCGAGTAGCATATAATATAAATGAAGTGTTAAAAGCACACTTTTAAGAATGATCTTGCAGTAGTCGACCTGAGAGCTCCTGTAAAAAAATTGCCAGTCAAGTGCAGTAAATTTTATTTTTTCAAAGAGTTTAAGTGCCCAAAATTTTTTTAAAAAACCAAAAAACAAAAACAGTATATCACATCATGGCTATAATATGAAAACAAGAAAAATTTCAATTAAAATAATGCAATGCTTTTTAAACCATGCACTTTTTTTTGAAGTCTCTTTTAAATTTTCTGTCCGAAATCCTCTTTCCTTTATAGATTATATGTTTGACTTTCTTATTTCTCATTCATAAAATGAATTACCATACTCATTAAATAAATTTGAGAATTCTTTTCATAAATTCATTTTATATAAAAAATATTTCTCTTCAAATGTGGCAAAAAATAAATGTTTGTCTTCCTTTCTTATTAAAAACAAATTAGTAAAATGAAATTAGAGGATTGTATGGAATTTATAAAGACACCGGAAACTGTAATCATTTTTATTTTATTTTCTACTTGTCTGCTGCAACCAACTGGCCAGCAAACAAGAAACTACAATAAAATCGTCATTTAAAATTATTGCTAAAATTACGAAAGAAATGTCAGGCAAACTATTACCTCGTTTTTTCTTTAAAAAATAAAATTTGATTTATATTTCACCATTAAATATTTTAAATAAACTTTCCTTAATAATGAAATATTGTTCCTCTCTTTTATTTCAATTTCAATGTTTTTCCTATTCTACATGCACACTTATCGAAGCAGGTCTATTAGGAAAAACTGCCAGTACAGGTGAGCTGTGTTTTCTAAAACAAAACGAAAAATTTATTTCCGCAAATAAATGTTTTATTTTTTTGTTAATGTTCTTCTTTAATCTAAATGTTTTTATGTTGACTTGAGAGCATTTTTTATTTCAAAATATAATGTTTTATTTGTTTTTTTTTTTTTTGCAGAGAGAATGAAAATGTTAAAAATACTATTAGTTAATGTCATGATTATGTTTTATGGTCTTCTGTCGTGTGTAAAAAAGAGTAGAAAAAAAATTATTTGAAAATATTATTTTAATTGTTAAAGTTCTGAAGTAAGCTGAATGCATTCGTTTCACCTGTGAAGGGTGGACTATTTACCGTTTGAAAGAGAAGAAGCTTTATTGTTTAAAATTTACTTTAAAATAAAGTCGCTACGTTCTCTTTAATTGCCCATTAGACTGACTAATTTGTTTAAGTAAAGCCAAAGGACTATCATTTATTAGCTGCATAGAGCTTCAGTTCTATATAAATTTATCATATAATTTACTCGTATGTACATATATATGTATATGCTTAAATGATATACACATATACATATCTACGCATGATTGTGTTGAGTACTTATGCTCACATTTGTTTTCTTTGTCTGTGAATTAAATAAAAATAAACGTTAACTTTATGTTACTGCCGTTTGTTATTTGATTTCGTTTATCTTTTCTTTCTCTGTATTTTAAAAAGCGAAGAGACGAGACAATAAGAATAAAAGAAATTTATGTTTTAAAAATAGACTCAAAATTACAATACAACTAATACTGTTTCTATGCGTTAACTAAAAAAATTTAAATAAAAAATTTTCAAATTGGGAAGATATTTAAATAATTTTTTTTTGGAACATTATCATTGTAAACACTTTTCAGAAAAATTAAAAATCTTTACACGTTGTCACTTATAGTGATTATAAGGGCCGTTGAAATTTCTCAAATATAATAATGTCCGTGTAAAAAAAAATCGTGTGAAAGCGGAAAACGATTATTTTCGTCAACCGTGTTATTTCTAATTCTTGCAAGATAAAAATCTGTGTAAAAACAGAAAAGTAATTTTCTAATAAATTTGTAGCCTAAAAGTAGGCAATTTTATGTGTGCACAAATACTCATGCAGTTAAATTCCTTAAAAAACTCAGTTAGCGCGACAATTTCACGACTTTTGACATTTTTGCGAGTCATTTTGATGATTTTTCTATCACAAACGTCGTTTAAGTACGAGTGTTTTTTTTTTATTTTACACCACAATCGTGGTTTAAGCATTCTGACGACCATTGGATCGTTATTTCACCACTATCGTATCATATGACTGATGCTTTTGCGAGTTTTTTGTGGCGATTGTTGGACGATTGTCAGTTCAAAATAACTATTTGTGCCGTCTCTCCAAAAGTTTTTTCTGAAGTGTGTCTGCTATTTGTGCAATAAAATAATAAATAAAACAGCCCTCCTCTGTGTTATACATGAACAAGCTGTAACAACAATACTCACAAAGCGTAATAACCGCTAAAATCGATTTAAACGATTAATTTAATATGAGTCCAATATTGAGTATCAACAAATAATTTTCTTTAGTAAAAATAACTTAATTCACGGTTCATAGTAAATTACTATTGTAGATCTTTTAGATCTTGTAGTTTTAGTATATCAATGCATTTGTTTTTTTTTATAGTACAGCTACAAAACGTACAGGGTATTTACTACGCACCGTAAATTGGGCTGATATTAAATTTTGTGAGCTCTTTCTTTCTCTAAATATAAAAGCAAAGTGATCAACTAAATTTTAAATGAAAATAAATTAACCAACACAAGTAAATGCACACACACTTAAATCTAAGAAAAGCAAATCATCGTCGTTTAAATTTATTGAAACTAAAAAAAAGACAGAAACTTTTATAACAGTTTCATCAAATTCCATTTTGCGAGATATAAAATGAATGAATATCCTTTTCAGTTCTTTCAGTCATATAATATAATCCTTTTTTCTGACCTTAATTTAAATTTTTCACACATTTCCTTACGCTTGAGATTTCAAAAAAAAAAACATTGAAAATTTTGCTAATCCTCTTTAAATATTAAATCCAATTTCCAATGAAATTCCGTTTTATTAAATGAACAACCAAATCCTCAACAAAACTTTTCATAATTTTTTTAAGTTCCAGCTATTGTCTCAAGTATAGAATACATAAATATTATAATCTGCTTGAATGTTACAAGAAAACTATAATGGAGTGCAATTCGTATAAAAAAAAGCTTATGGCAGCGAAAGTTTTTCTACGCATTCTTATGAAAAGAATTATTATGGCAGAATAAAAAAAAAGTTCATTCCAGCCTGTCTTCTGTGCTGAGAAATTACCAAAGGCTGTCCGTTTTCTAACACATTCTCTTTAATTTTTTTTTATATATTTGTTTCTTCTCCAATGCTTTAACATATTTTCAGAATATCAAATAAAAGATAAAATATTTCTGTTAAATGTCTCTGGTAGTTCAAGCACAGTGGTTTAAAAGAGCAGCATTAAACAAATTTTGCTGGAAACATATTTCTTATTAACAAGAGTTGTTAGCAAGAAGTTTTTTTTTCAATTATTTTCCAAATTTCCTGTATAATTTCCTTCTAATTGGTTTAAGTCCAAAAGCACTTTTATATTTAAAATTATGGTTATTTCATAAACTGGCTGTCAAACTCCAATCGCAACACTGTACTGGCCTGCATACGGCTCAAGTAACAAAAATAATGTTACTATTAAAGCAAACTAAAAAAAAGGAATTAAAATAGATAAAATATAGTTTTCAACAAAAGAGCAACTGAAATGAATGAATGCACGAGCAGCATACGGCCATGTTTAAGCATGTCACATTTTGAACAAAAAGATGAGAAAAAAAAAATTACGGAAAAAATTATTAGAATTATTGTTGCAATTGGTTTGGAAAGTAATGAAATTAAAATTACAAAAAATTTTGAGATTTAAAGCTTTAAAATTGCACATTTAAATTTGTTGTTGATGTTCATTTTTGGGACACCTAATCGAAACCTGGCCCGGTCAAGTAAAAATTTTTCTTCCGATTTTTGTGTGCACCCTCTGACACTCTTTCGTTAAAGTAAAATAATAAAGAAAATGGCTCCACTTAGCTTAAAAATAATGCGTTAAAATTAACATTAAAAATAAAATATATGCATGGAGCCACATGAATTGGAATTACATATTTATCTTATTTTACTTGATGTTTAATATGTACGTGAAACCAGTACTCTTTTTTGCTTGGACCGGCTCTCAAGAAATGACCCCTACACAAGCGATGCGTTGTGATGGAACTAGGAAATAAGGTTTTGGGGAGGGGATAGAGGGAGTAGTGTTTATGGATAATCGATTCGAATTTTTCCACGTCAAAAGTAACAGGAAATCCTTTGCGGTAGTCTATTCCACAAACGTGTTGTTCGGCCAAGAAACGAAATTACTCTGTAATGCGTAGTGCGATTCACTTGAAGCACTTGAATGCTTCCTTTGAGACCTAAAAAATGTGCTCAGTTCATGGAACATCACACTGAATTTGCATGCCAAGAACATCAAGAGCTTTTGATTCCTCAATGTTTATACCTCCCATAATTACAGATGAGGCAGCGTGATCGAGCATGAGTTGATGCGTAGGCATGCATCATCATTTCATATGGATACATTTCTTTTGTAAGCCAATTTTTAATGCTGGTTTCCGATGAAAGTATGTATGCCGTAAAAATAGAATTAAGTGCTCATATTTTCACAGCTTTTTGCATGAAATATTGAACAGAATACCACTCTTAAATCGCATAATAAATTTATATCCTGAATATTAAGATTTGGATGTTAAGAGAAAATAGTAAATTTATAACTTTAGTTGCAATATTAAGTTAACAGGCGATGGCACGATGGATGGTAGTCTGCACGTTGACTACAAATCCAAAAACAAACCTGGGTTCATACCCAGTTTCAGACTAAAATTTTAAATTAAAAATAAACATTTCTGGTGTGCATTAGTGCGTCTTTGTGTGTGAGTTGTTGTCGGAAGGTTTCAGTGGCGAAGGCATAGTCACTGGTGTCTGAACAATACCGGCTTCAGCTGATAGCAATTCACAATCACATCAGAACGCCCTCCTTCGTCGGTGTTGTGTAGCACCGGCGAAGTAAAAAATAATAAAAATGGCTACTGAACCGAAGCTTCAGCACTGCTACGAGTATAAACAAAGAACGTGCGAAAGCAGAGCTGCAAAATAATTAATTAAGCTTCACCTCCTGTCCTTTCTCCTACTATCCCTTTTCCCATAGTTCCAGCACAATGCTTCGCATGTGTAGGAGTTCTTAGTGCTGGTCCCAGATAAAAAAAAAATCGGTGAAGTAACTAAAGGATTTACTACAAACCCCGCCAGACAAAACACTGAATATACATTGTTAGAGACCATCCAAAATGACTTGAAAACATTTAATTAACTTCCCACAGCATATGGAGAATTTTGAATATATTTTCTCTGTTTGCTTAATTATACATTTATTAAAGATTTTTTTCTAGTTTAAATTCTTTCAAGACGCCATTAGTATATTAAATCCACTCGAATACTTTTAGATATTACAAAAAAAAAAAGATAAAGTTAAATTGTCTACTTGTCTGAATTTATACACACAATAACTCCAACCTCTTTAAGGACCAATAACGGTTTAATGTCCTTAACAAACGCTAACTTTCGTTCATCATCGTCGTCATCTGCAGCATAAAAGTTGTTTTTTGCTACTGATGTTGCTCATATTATTTCATTTTGTTTCTTTATTATTTATAAAAATACACACACATAGACCTCCGTATAAACTTAATAATATTGTGTGTTTCTGTAAAACGCACGGTACATTTCATTGTTATGGAAAAAAAATCGAAAATTTTTCTTAATATTCAATATAAAATATCGAATGAAGTCAGCCAGGTAGTTTTATGCTACAAATGCTCATAATATCATGGCATATAATAATTTCTTCTGCTTTTTTTTTCTCCCATAGTGAACTTGATTTTACGCTCAGTTGCATGTTTACAATCCTTGAAGTTTTTATTTAATTTTTTCTTTTTTTTCCATAATACGTGGGTTTAATATTTGTTGTTTTTTACGAGATTTTACTTGATGAAAAATATTGCATAAAACGATGAATTTATAAAATGAAAAAGTATGAGTATGAAAATGAAAATCGTTCTTTAGCGTTGTGTAAAAATGAAAAGAAAACTTTAAATGCACATCTTTGGTAACAAGTTGAATGAAGTCAACCAAGCAGAAGTGAATTTGGTTTGATGACGACGCTGGGTTTTGGTTGCAGCATCTGTAAAACGTTGTTAGTTTTATGGCTGTCAGTTAGTTTTTGGCTGTAGGTATGTGTGTGTGTGTGTGTGTGTGCGTCTGTGCAAGTATTTGAACTGAGTGCGTGTTAGAGGTGGAAATATTTATGGTAAAGTTCAGACAAGTTAATCTAATAGTTATTTATTTATTTATTTTATTTATTTATGTGGAACTTGAAAACACGAGAAGTCCATTACGTTAAAGTATAAAACAAAATGTTAAAATTAAATTGCTTTCAAAACCAAGTTGAAGTATTTGAACTAAATAAAGTTTTAAAAAATTATAACGCAAATTTCTATTTAAATATTAAGGATAATCTTGAACAAATTCAAAGTATTTTCATGGTTTTACATTTAGATTTTTAGTTCTTCACTCCATACATATTTTATTATATTTATACAACTTGTGTAGGCGTCATCTCCAGAGAGCTGGTCCTAGATAAAAAAAGAAAATTTCAGTTATTATTTCAATTTTTACTTTATACATTTACTTTTGATTTGTAGTATATAATGTCACTAAAAATTTTTTTTTTTATTATAATTAAAATTACGTATAAAAATAATAACACCAGGAAAGAAAATAAAATTTTTTTGTGTGTGTCATAAAAGTGTAGTTTTAAAGATATCATTGAAATTTTCAAACAAAAGAAAACAATTTTATAAAAAATTTTTTTGTTCAAAATTTAAAAAAAAAAATTAAATTATCTTTTCTTCATTGCAATTGGTGCACAACTTTGGAATTTCTTTACAATTCAGTGAGAAAACTCATTTGTTATATATTTCTTAGTTAAAATGCTTAACAACGTAACTAACGAAAAACTTTTAATTGATTTTTTGATTGATTATGATGAGTGGCCTCACAAATTTCTATAATAAAATTTCGCTATTTTATAAGCGGAAATCAAAGGAATGTAACTATTTGTAGCGTAGATATTATATGAAAAATTTTTTTTTCCTCCTATATAAAAGTAAAAATCTGAGTTATGTTGTTTTACATTTCACCTAATGATATACAGAACACTAGCAAATATACAAACAGACAATTTCAAAAATTTTACTTGTGTATAGAAATGTCGATTTTTCTCAATTGAGTTTTCTCACTAAATTCTAAATAAAATCAAAAGTTGTGCACCAATTTCAAGGGCAAAAAACTCTTTTTCTTTTGAAATATATTTAACTAAACGCTAATGGAACAAAATATGTTTTAATTTTTATGAATTTTTAAAACCAGTTTTTTTTTTATAAAGTTGTTTGCTTTTTTTTCATAACTTTAACGATATCTCTGGAACTATTTGGTATATTTAAAAATAATGTAAAGACCGATGAAAGGTAATTTGATTGGGAAACTTCGTGTTAACTCTATCAATCAATGAGGCACACCGTTCTCAAGGTATGCTAATATTTATCAGGCAAGTGTTGATTAGATTAAACGGAGTGCAGTTTCGAGTTTAGCGCCCCAAATAATCTAAAAAACAATTTTAACTTCATGGCCAACAAAGGGTGTTCTCCCTTGTGTTATATCAAGCCTTTGGTGCAATACCGTAGTAACTCAAAATTTGAGTTTTTTGAGCTGGGAATGCAGAATTGATCTTTGGGGAAATATATATCTAAAGAAAACAAGATTATGGTTCTATCTCTAACTGTTCAGATTCTACAGCTACAAATGTCTATTGAAATGTAGTTGTGGTGATGCAAACCCTTTCTAGTAATTCCACAAAGTTCTTATATAAAAAGCAATGTACAAAACACAATGTACATGTATGACTTTTATTGATGACAAATTCTTTTAAACTATATATAAAATTTTTCTACAAAGTGACACAACATAAAAAATATTTCAAAGCCAACTATGTGAATATACATGTTGAATAAGCAAAGTGTTAATGCTCAAATTATATTTCCAACACTCCTCCTCAACATATATATTTTACAAACTGATTTTATGTTTTTAAATTTAACAAAGTAACAAATTTATTATGTTTTAATTTAGACAAATTTTTAGTAAATATATCCGCAATCATATCTTCCGTAGGACAGTATTCCAAATAGATTTCCTTATTATTTACTACTTCTCTAATGTGATGATACTTTATATCTATATGTTTGCTGCGATTATGAAATACTGGATTTGTTGCTAATTTTAAAGCTCCTTGATTATCGACGTTCAATTTAATACTTTCTTCATTTATGAAACCAAGTTCTTGTAGTAATCTTCTTAAGTATACTGCTTCCTTTGCTGCATTTGATATAGACATATATTCAGCTTCTGTACTGCTTAATGCTGTTGTGGATTGTTTTTTCGACTCCCAAGATATTGCACAATTTCCAAGATAAAATATGTATCCATTATGTGACTTTCTGTCAGTTTTACATCCACCCCAGTCTGCATCAGCATAACCGATTAACTCTTGATTACTTTTGCAAAATTTTAATTTAAGATTTTGAGTTCCTTTCAAATATCTAAGAACTTGTTTTGCCGCTTTAAAATGTTCTACATGTGGATTAGTATTTCTTTGTGCTAATTTATTTACAGAATATAATATATCTGGCCTTGTCGTTAAAGATAAATATAATAAAGAGCCAATAAGTGATTGATATAATGTGCTATCAACCTCTTCACATTTTTCATTGCATTTTGTTTGAAAATTTGGTTCTAGTGGAACTGATGATGTTTTACAATTTTCCATATTGTATTGTTGTAACAAATCTTTAATATAATTTTCCTGACAGATATTTATATCTCCAGTTTCACCGTTACGTTCAACTTTCATCCCCAAAAAATGTTCCAATAAACCTTTATCTGATACTTCAAATTTCTTACTAATTTGAGACTTGAATTTTAATATTTCTGCTTTATTTTTACATCCAACTATTATATCGTCGACGTAAACTGCGACTACAATCAATTCTTTGTCTTGTATTTTTTTATATAAACACGGTTCATTTTTGCAACTTTCAAATCCCATCTTACATAAAACTTCATTTAATTTAAAATTCCATGCTCTCCCGGATTGCTTAAGACCATAAAGAGATTTGTGCAGACGTAACACTTTATTTGGATACCTTTTGTTTTCAAAACCTTGAGGCTGTTGCATGTAAATTTCATCATATAAATCTCCATTCAGGTATGCTGAAGTTACATCTATTTGGTGCAAATGCATTTTGTGCTCAACTGCTAATGCCAAAATCATTCTTATCGTTTCGTATCTTATAACAGGGGAAAAAGTTTCTTCGTAATTTATGCCGTATTTTTGACTACAGCCTTTGGCGACCAACCTTGCCTTAAACCTTTCAATTTCACCTTCACTATTTTTCTTTAAAGTGTATACCCACTTACTTTTAATAGTTTTATGACCTGCTGGTAAATCAACTAATGACCATGTCTCTTTTTGTTCCAACAAAGACATTTCTTTTTTCATAGCTTCTCTCCATTTTTCACTTTCACGACTGGATAATGCCTCTTCTAAAGTTTTTGGAACTTGCTCCTTCACTGCATTATTCAGTTGTTGATATATTTTTCTTGGACGACCTGGCCTACCATTACTAAAAATTTTAGGTCTACCTGGCCCACGTTTACCTTTTTCATTTGTTTCTACAACCTCATCAAGTGAAATATCGCTATTTACTGATCTTACAATGCTATACTCTAAATCTTCTTGATTTGAGGTATTATTTGTCTCAAATTGTTCATCGACATCTTTCTTATTTACAATCGCTTCGAAATCCATAAAATTTTGAATGTTATCATTAATTTCTTTACAGGGTAATTTATATTCATTAAATAAAACATTGCGTCTTTCAATAACTTCTCGTGTTTTCTTATCATATAAGCGATATGCTTTTGATACTCTAGAATAACCAACCATCATCATATTTGCACCTTTTGATTCAAATTTTCCTCTTCTTTTATTCAAAACTACTGCATTTGTACCAAAAATTTTAAAATGATTTACACATGGCTTACGACCCGTCCATATTTCATAAGGCGTTTTTCCATCGAGACTTTTTGATGGAGATCTATTACGTAAATAAACTGCTGTTGCTACAGCTTCAGCCCATAAATCTTGTTTTAAACCAGCATCGACTAACATACAACGAGCCATTTCTACTATTGTTCTATTAAACCTTTCCGCTACCCCATTCTGTTGCGGCGTATAAGGTACCGTTAACTGACGTTGAATTCCGCATTGCTCCAAATAATTATTAAAATCTTTATTAATATATTCTCCTCCATTATCACTACGAATACATTTTATTTTACGATTTGTATGACGTTCTACTAATTCTTTGAAATTTTTAAATTTTTCAAATACCTCGCTTTTGTATTTTAAAAAATAAACAAAAACTTTTCTTGACTTGTCATCTATGAATGTGAGGAAATACTTTGAACCTCCAACTGAATCTATTTTCATAGGACCACAAACATCCGAGTGTATTAAATCTAACAACTCACCAGATTTACTTTCAGATTTCTTCGGGAATTTTATAGCATGAATTTTGCTAACCATACATATTTCGCACGGATCTTGATGTTTCTGCGTCAAATTTATACCATTCACCATATTTTTCTTCGACAACTCAAACAGGCTTTCATAGTTCAAATGTCCATATCGACGATGCCAAGTTTCATTAATGGATTGTACAACACATAATTTCTCGTTCGGTATTTTTATTTTAAATTGGAACAAATTTTCTTCTTTACGGGCTTTTAAAACTATTTCACCGTAAGCATCAGTAAATATTGCACCCTTATTATTAAATTTGATTTTGCCACCATACTGTACGACCTTATTGACAGATAAAAAATTTCCATTCAGATCTGAGGAATATAAAACATCTTTTAGTACAATTTTATTATTATTTATAAACAGATTGACTGTTCCTATTCCTTCAGCAGCAATTGATTTTCTATTTGCCAACATTATATTATCACTGCATCTGTCTAATTTACAAAATAAATTTCGATTTGCACACATGTGACTTGTAGCACCGCTATCAATGTACCATGTCGATGTTTGTGTATCTCTTTTTTCAGAATTCGCCATTGCAATCAAAGAGTAAGTTCTTTCTTGATTACGTTTTTCGTTGCACCTATTTGCATAATGCCCTTTCTTACCACATATGAAGCAATTTCCCTTTTTAACATTCAAATTATTATTACCTTTCTTGTAACCTGTTTCTCTTTTGGCTGCACCAAAAGCTTGTTCAATCGTAGATGATTTGTTTTGTTGATTTCGACGTTCATACTCTTCAAGAAGTTTAACCTTAAGCATTCCTAACGCTGGTAGAGAATCCCTCGTTTCTATGGCAATAACGAAGTTTTCAAACTCTCTCGGAAGACTTGACAATAAAATGACTACCAATAATTCTTCTTGAATACTAATTCCAACATCGGCTAATTTCTCCGTAATTTCACAAAAACTGTTTAAATATTCGGCCATATCTTTGCTGTCTTTCATGTTCAAACTTAACATCTTTTTATATAAGCTAACCTTTTGCATCGGACCACTCGGCTTGTAAACTTCCTTAAGTTTAATCCAGGCATCTTTAGATTTGTTAATGTTTTTAATATGGTTCAACTGGTTAGACTTAACACTTAATAAAATTGTTGCGAGCGTTTTTTCATCATTACTCTTCCACTCCAAAATTTTATCACGACTCCAGGTTGAATCTGCTTCTTCTTCGCCACTTGCATACTTCCAAAAACCAGAATGAATAAGGATACTTCTCATATGAATACTCCATGTTTCGTAATTCCTTTCATCTAGCTTTTCTATCTGATATAATGACGACGATGCCATTTTTTCTTTTTAAATCTTGCAATAAAAATTCAACAACTTCCAAATCGTATGTCTGGGCCCATAACCTATTGAAATGTAGTTGTGGTGATGCAAACCCTTTCTAGTAATTCCACAAAGTTCTTATATAAAAAGCAATGTACAAAACACAATGTACATGTATGACTTTTATTGATGACAAATTCTTTTAAACTATATATAAAATTTTTCTACAAAGTGACACAACATAAAAAATATTTCAAAGCCAACTATGTGAATATACATGTTGAATAAGCAAAGTGTTAATGCTCAAATTATATTTCCAACAATGTCTTTATTGCCTCCAGCTATTTCCAACAATATTTATTTGCAATAATGAAATATTTCCTTTATGAAAAGAAATTTACAAACAGAATACATTACAAAACATGCCTCTTTATTTAAAAACTTGTAAAAAAATAACTTTAGTAAACGAAAATACTAATCAAAAAGATGGCTCAAAACTTCAAATGCATTTTTCTCATTTCACGATTTTTTGAATTACTACGGTATTGCACCAAAGGCACGATATATCCTTAGGTGAAATGCAAAACCACGTAACTAACATTATTAATTGTTTACAAGAGGAAGAAAAAACTTCTTAATATACATAATACAAGTACATATTGGGTAGTAGCTTATAAAATATATTATATATAATATAATATATAAATTATGTAATATAACAAATTTTTATTAGAAAAGTCGAAAAATTTGTGAGGACATTCGTTTTTCTGATATGTTTAATTATTAATTTCGAAATTTTTGTTAGTTCTGTGGTTTTACATTTCGACTAACGATATTCATGTATTATATCCCAGTGTAAAATATTATAAGACATTCCTTGGGAACTACGTTTGATCTACTTCCGAAATATCAATAACGGTACATTTCCTACTTTGCAGAGCACAACATACAAATAAGTGATTTTATTTTTTAAAAATTCGTTTATACTTGTTTATTTATATATTTGTTTAAAAACAAGTGAATTTGTTATTTATTTAATCGTAAAACAAATGAAGAAAGAAAAAATACAATTCTATTGCATTTCGATAAAATGAGCTAAATTAGAATATTTGGAGCATTGGAACTTTTTATAACCTGCTTCTTACTAATAGTATTAAAGCAAAACGATAAGAAACTTTTCTTAGCTCTATAAGAGTAATTAAATATTATTATGATTAAATAAGTACATTTACTTAGTATCTCGATCATTATTTAGCATTCAATGAATGGGCATCAAAAAAGAAAACTTCCGCCAATAACAACTCTATCTTGGAAATCTTATTGCCCCTTTAGAAGTAGGTTTTTAACTGGGATGTTATAATCATCGCGGAAATATTCGTAATAATTTTTTTAATCAAAGGATGTGCGGCGAAGTGCACTACGGGAAACTATTCGAAATTTCATTTCGATATCAGTATTAACATAAATAAATGGTTGGCAAAAAATTAAAGTGAAAAATAACAGAAGTTTTTGTACAGAAAAGAACATGGAAAAAGTATGCTTAACATGCGTGTTTTCTTCTTAAGCCTTTGGCGTCAATTAATTGATTTGATTTAATTGCTGTTTAAGATATATTTGTGCAAATCTCTGGTACATAAAATAGTATGCGATTCATTCAAATATACTATAAAATACTCAATGAGAGGAAAATAGATTGAAAATATTCTATGAGTGCAGAAAGCCAAATTATTAACATGTCTGCTTTGAGTAGAAATGATTGTTTTTTTTATCTGAACACACAACACATTCAACAATTTTTTTTATCTTGGACCAGCACTCAGGAAATGACTCCTACATATGCAATGCATTGTACTGGAACTAGTGAGAGGGTATTATCTGGTGAAGCTTCACCAGCTTTTTGAAGCTTTGTTTTAGTAGCTATTTTTAGTAATTATTTTACTTCGCCGATGCTACATAATACTGACGGTCTCATGTGCCCGTCGATTGGTTACAGTTGAAGGCGGTACTGTTCTGCATGCGATGACTATGCTTTCGCCACTGAAACCTTTCGACAATAACTGACACAACCACATACTAATGTACAGAGTGTCTGGTAGCAGATTTATATTTTCAAACTTAATTAAAAAACGTAATAATTGACACAAAGTTTCATTAAGAGCATTGAGCGAGAGATTGGAAATGCGGATTTTATTTTTTAAAGAGTATGCCATCCAGATCCTTCAGATCCTTTTTTAAAATTTTCTTGAATAATCGCTATTGGAAGTCTCAGTGAGGCTGCTCTTTTTGCTCGTATTGAAAGTCCCGGATTTTCACGTAAACAGCTTTCAACCAGTTCAATGTTTTCGGGAGCAGTTGAAGATCGACTGGGCCCTGTCCGTGGGTCATTCATAGCCGAAACAGGTGTGCGGAATCTCTGCACGCACGAACGAATTAAATTTACAATCGGTCAATCTTTTATTCGCCGAATACCGAACTTTGAACAAAATTGTCGACCAGCAATTAAGTGAGAATCATTACTCTTAAAAAATGTCTCCACTCGACCACTGCGACGTCGTGGCTGAGAAATCCGAACATTCGATAATTCAAACGGCGCCACCCTCCAGGCGCACCGTTTATTACGTTTTGATATAATCGTATTTAAAAATATAACTTTACCACCCTGCACATCTGAAAAAATGCCAAATGATTTTATGACTCAGTTCGGAACTGCGGTCGAACTCAGGGTTTTTTGGTTTTGCAGTCAACGTGCATACTACTTCAGCCATCGCCACGTTCCTTGTTTAAATAATTCAATTTGACAAAGTACTGGTATGTTTATATTTTGAACTGATATCTCTCGAATTGTGCTAAAGGCACATAAAGCAATAACATTCAGCTACACACTAAAAATCATATTACTCGCATACTCATTATATAATCAATTCATTCTACTCTCTGAGCTGTAGTTTCTATAATACAGCAAATATTTGTCTAAAAAATATTTGTATGGAAATTACTTCATTTGAGTGCCTTTCATATAGATTTCTTATTTTTAATTTTTATTTTTATGTTTATAGTATTGGTATTTCTTGTTTTTGAGTTGTTTTCACTTCTGTTGTTTTATGAAATATATGTAGAAAGGCATATGCGAATATATTGCATATGCAAGACACATGAAGTATAAAGCACAGCATAATTGAGAAAAAAATCAAAGAATATACGTCAAAGTCGTTCCACTGCACCCTTGCAAACTTGAAATTGCCATCAATAATTTAGATATTAGCACAAGTTCATGTGACTTACTATATATATAAAAAATCACAAATTTTTATTTTTCTTTTTCTTTTAAATTCTGTTAACTGTTGCATGTTGAAAATTGTTGTGTTCTTTTTGTAATTTCATTTAAATAAATATTCAGGATTAGGAAAACCATAAAAAATATGACTTTAATATAAATTTTTATTTCAAATTTTGCAGGGCCTGATCCAAATTCTTTAGCATCGGCGTACATGTCATCAGCAAGTCTACAACAATTTGGTAGCGCCGCCTTATCATCATCACCTTTAGCCAGTGTTGCCTTAAGTACTGCAGCTGCTGCAGCAGCAGGAAAACAAATCGAAGGTAAGTAAATTATAATTTCTATTAAAGTCAAAAAAAAAAATATATAAAAAAATAAAAGCGAAAGCGTTCTAATGTTTTAGCGTAAGCGGCCCACTGTACACTACAATGTAATTACAAAATATATTTTTATGCAACCCCATTTAATAACACAAGGCTACTGAGTTGATAACACAGCACCTACACCTCGACTTGCAAAATCAAATAATTAAAAAATAATTCTTATGTATTATTTATCTATGTTTGTTATATGGTTTAGCTGGTCTTTATATACATTTCATTTGCTGCTAATACCTAAATCGTTAGTAGGCCTGTAACCAAATTCAGGAATTCAAGACCAACTAAAGCATATAGCAAACATAGATAAATAATATTAATTAATTTTGCCTCTCGTTGAATAAATAAAAAAATAGTTACGTAAAAATTATAAAGAAGAAAAAAAAAACATCTGGGTATTTCGAAGGCCGTATTGCTCTTTAAGGCATCCTATGACACACATCTGATACGTATCTGAAAGTTCATATTTATTAACATTTCTGTCTGTGTATAGAGGGAATGAATATGCATTAGAAACTGGGGGATAGTTGTACATTAAAATAAACGCAAGGTGATAAAATCTAATTTTAGGTTAGCAATTTGTATGAATCGTGTGTGATCGCCTTATCAAATTGTGTTCTCTCTGTTGCTATTTAAATGTTTAATACTTTAAATAGATTAGAACTAATAATTAGAAACACCTTAACATTGTTACAAAGTTCCTAATTGAATAATAAATTGTTCATTATAAGCATTAATATTTTTCTAATGGAACTAATTGATTTAATATAAAAACGGGTAATTTTCCTAACGCAAGCCTAATTAAAAAATAAACTGTAGTATGATTTTTAAGATTAACTGAATGGATGGTCGTCTAATTATATTGAAATCAAACACAACATTTTAAAGTATATTTTTGTTTTGCGTGTAATTAAGCGGCCCACCGATATCTTGTGGCGAGGTGAGTCAGACTCCTAATAAAATTTTGTATTCCCTGATTTGTTTTCTAAAGCTTTCTAGAAGTTAACCTATTAAATTTCTGATGAATTAGGCATGATTTTTTCCAATGGATTCTGTTTCCATAAAACAATTTTTTCTCCGCACATATTGAATTCAAATAAGAACTTCTGGGACAGATATTATTAAAACAAAATAGTAAATTGCCTTTTTAATTAATTAATTATAAATAGATTAATACCGCTTGAATAGAAACATGCATTCAATATTTATTTTAAACACAAGTTTTATTAAATTTTCATATACAAAATTTTTAAACTACGAGTATTTACACTTAAAAAAGAGCTGTGAACTTTTTGTTATGGATGCGAAGTAAACGTAAACAATTTTAACAGCCTTACAACAGGGCCAGAAGTATGTAAATCAGTTTTTTTTTTTTGATACTAAATGTAATTGGCAGTAAAGGTAAAAATTTATTTATCTCAAAGATATTTATTATTATTTTGTTTTCGTTCAATGGCCTTAGGCCACTTTGAAAATATTGGATCCAACGGCTTGATTACCAAACAAAAATTAAAGAATTATTTTTGAAAAATATATATTTTTTACAATTTATTGCCATAACTTAAGATAAAAATGCAATATATTTATAATATTTTAATTAGTTCTTGCGATTTTGTTTTAACTATAACAGTCTATGGGTTATTCTTTTTCACATTTACTTTAATCAATCGACTAATCGTATATTTAAACTAACTTACTTTCTACAGGAGACACAAAACATAAATTATTGACACAATTTTTAAATTTTCTTTTGCAATATAATAAAATATTTTTTTTTTCATTTAAAGGTTTAATTGTCGTTGCTCTTGGTGGTATCTTTTTGTAATAAAAAAAAAATTAAAATACTAAAATAAATTACAAATAAAATTTTTAAAATTAATACTTAAAATTATTAGTGTTTTTTCTTGATGCTCTTGGTGTTGTTATTTTAATTTATTTTATTTTTTTTAATCCCATAAATAACACTTTTCATGGGGATTCATATGACTATCAGGCGGACACTGGAACGTTTTCGCAAATTCACTAAATTGAGCCACAGCGTAGTTGACCTGACTCCGCCCCAAGTTATCGTCTAACGTGGGACTGCCACAAAATGTTTGGGCAAAATTTAAGAAGAAAATTTTTCGATTCGATATTAAATTATTGTTAGTTGTGTGAAAGAAGCTGTTATACGCCAAACGTAAGCCACTAACATCGGCGATTTTGTCATTGATTTCCATGGAATCAATTGATGTGTGACATTTAAAGTGCTGCTTTAGATTGTCGTGTTCATAGGCAGCCAGAGCATTTAAATTAAAGCTATACATAAGCGTTTGAGCCAATAGGAAACCCAAAGTGCTGTATTTATAAACGTCAGGAAAATCTTTGTGGTAGACAGGTGGTTGTAGCAGTGACTGTGGTATTTGTAGCATGTTAAGACGTTTATTTAAATTTGGAGCTGAATTGAGACCACCACTGTATTCCTGCATATCCTGTAGTATTGCATTAGGGGCCATGCTACGCATACCAAAGTGTAGAGTATCAAAATTGAATTTCAACATTTTCAAATGATTAAAGTAAAATTCGTGCGACGAGAATTTCAATTTACTGTAAAACTTACGATTTTCATTGAAAAATTCGCTGTGATCCGTATCAACAAATGTTCCCACTTTAAACTGAGTCGATTCCAGTTTGTTTACGAGCTGTTCCAAAGTGTTCGAATTGAAGTTGTTCTTATTGTTGTACAAAGTATGATTGAACTGTTTCCTTAAATTATTATACATTTCGTGTAACTTGGGTATTTCGTTTACGAAATCACTATGTTGCTGTTCATATATCCATTCAAAGGCCGAAGGCATGTAATGTTTAATATGCAAAATACAATCGAGAGGCTGGAATACTTGTGGCTCACGCTGATACAAATGCCAAAGCAGACGTATTTGCAAATATTGTTGCAGAAAAGTATCTTCATATTCATTGAGCAAATCATCCAAAGCCATAAAATACGCCACATTTGTTATAACGATGCGCATATTTAAATCCAATGGCTCAGAAGTATGATTAAATATTACTCTCAGATAGTTGTTTAGCCATGGCGCTGGCAAATGCTCTACTGTTATCATTGTGGTGCCCAGTTCATCGCTGATGTCATTTAGTTTTGTCAGTTGCCACTCAAATTTTGTTACCTGCAGCCATAATTTCTTAAAAGAATTATTTGTAAAATCGAGATTTAAATTTTTTAAAATAATTTTGAGATGTTCACTTTTCAAACTTTTAAAACCACCTTCTCGTGTGGGTTTATCGAAACCCAATAAAAATTTTGAGGGAAATGTTTTTGTTGTGTAAATGATTTCTTCGATGAAAATTCCATTCATGCCATACTTGCGTAAAATGGCTAAAGTATTTATCCAACTGGAATTACATGCCTGAGATGTCACTACGTCCTCATCATTATCATCTTGCTGCTTAGCTGCTGCATCCGTATCGTCGTTGTTATTATGATCATTAACAATATGATCATGATCGTGATCATCCACTATAATTTCATCTTGCTCCACTAACTCAGCTGTGAATTGTGCATCGTGTTGATGATCATGCTTTATGGCATCTTGTTCTTTGCTGTTTGCTGTTGTTGTATTTATCAATGAAGGCCATTTAACGTGTTCATTCAACTCCAACCATTCCAAATACTTAATAGGTTCATACTGTTGTATGGCAATACATGATTTATAATATTTATACACTTTTATTATAAAATCCGGCTCTTTTGTTGTCGTTTTTGTTGCTGTTGATGATGATGTTGATGACGAAGATGATGAAGTTGTTTGTGATACATTAAATTTCTTTGTCATATTTCTCGTATTGAAATATTTTAGCACCTCCTTGTCTGCCAAATAATCGATCATAGCCAAAGTCCGTTTATATTTATTATCACCTTCTGCATTTTTGGCTTGTTCAGCTGTATTCTCACGTTCACTTTTCATAACTTCATCATCGCCATCATCTGCAGCACCATCGCCATCATCATCATCATCATCTTTGTACAATTGATGTTTCCATTCACCGCAGGCATACTGATAGAAATCATCGCATGGATCAACTGCGAAATCTATAGAATTATCTATTATTTGCTCATGTTTACGCAGTTCTCTTGTTGTCATATTGTTTTTGTTTTTATTATTATATGATGTCGTTGTAGTTTGTGGATTTGTTGTCGGTGGTGTAGATGTTGCGATCGTCGTTGTTTCGGCATTTTGAAATTTATTTTCAGATATTGTTGTTCTCACTGCTGGTATTTGTAGCAGCAGTTGGAGTAGCAACGGCAGCACTGTGAATGCAATATTAAATAGAATTTTTATAAATTCCATTTGAATTGATACAACTTATTGATATCAATGCAAAATATCTACTGGTTGAGAGCATTGAAAGCTACATTGTTATACACAGCAACACATTATGCCCGATGTGCAAGCGAATAAGGGCATATAGTACACATTAATACAAATATTCACAATAATAAGAACAATATTCATTCTCTACTTGTACATTCTTAAAGATGCGATTAAGTCTTCAGCATCATCATTTAAATATTATTATTATTATTAATAAATGCCAACAATAATAACAATAAGAAAAGATTTTGAATTTCTGTTGCTGTTGCTGATGCTCTTACTGATGATGTTTTCTTTTTTTGCTTCTTGCTCTTAGTCTTGTTTTTGTTTTCTGTCGTTGCTATTGTTGCTGTTCTTATTGCTGTTATTGGTGTCTTTGTTGTAGTAGTACATATGCTAAATGCTGGCTTAGTATTTATTGAATTAATGCACAGTGGGTAGGTGAGTGTAGTGGTGTGCATACGTGCTGTATGTGTAACATACATACATATCCATACATATGTGTATATTTATTACTGCTTGTTGCTGCATAAAAATAATGCTGCTCGTAAGCTTTTGCTTGTCAGCTCGTTCTCATTGTACAAGAAAAACTATATTCTCACACATTTAACATTTGCAATGAATTATCTCTTGTTTATGTCGGGCAGAGATTCAAAACATTTTTTTTTCAATGTTGTAGTCAGAGATGGGACATTTTATGCATTTTTAGAGGCACATTATTTCTAAGACTTTTCTTATATCCACAAATGAATAAGTCTCACAGCGAAACGCAACGCAGGATATCACTATTATATATTATATTATCGTATTTTATGTGGACAAACGACAAAAAAAAACCCACTTAAATAATTAGAGAAATCCCTTTGAAATCCATGAATAACTAGTGAAATAAAATCGCATGCATTCCAAACGTAGCTCTTTTACACCATTCAATTGGCACATAATGGATTTAAATTTCTTCAATATAAATATGTATATTCAACTATAAACAAACAAGAATCTGCTGGACACTTTTAAAAATTGCCTGAGCGATGCTCGTGTTACAGCAAAATATACACAAACATATTAACCGTTGCGTCTGTAATAAAGAAAAATATAAAAAATATTAAACATTATGGACTGCATGTACCTTGTTCAGAAATTTCAACTTAACTCTCGAACGCACCTCGTATACATATATATGTAAATACATATATGTCTGACCACCTTTTCAAATGAAAATTCCATTAATATCTCCCACACTAATTATTTCATTGTCCTATTGTAAAGTTCTATATCGCAGAAAAAAACTAAAGCAGAATTTTAATTAAAAAATTTATAATATCAGTTATAAAATTAATGAGAATTACACCTGTAAAAAAATCAATATTATAAATTGAATTATTATTGCTAATATATTTAAATTAATTTTCAATTAAATTTAAAAAAACAATGTTAATATCAAAAAAAAATATTTAAGCACATCGGTATTAATTCCTATTTGTATAAAGTGTGTTGTCTATATGAAATAAAACAATCCGATTAGAATTTAAATAAACAAGCCATCATTTTGTATTTTTCTTAGGAAGAAATAAATTATATATTTATTTAAATATTGAGCCCAAAAATTAATTACAAATATAATTTAATAGATTAAACTTTTAATTGATAAAATATATTACACTAACTGAAAGTGTTAATTAATAATAAAAAATTAAGATTTTTTTCTGTGTTATGCATTGCCCCATTGTGCTGTGCTCATAGTAGATTTTACCAAAAGCGGTGCTTAAGTAATTTTTCATTAAATTCGTACTTGTATTTCTTATCATTAGTGTGTGCTGTTTCTTTTTTTTTCTTATAAAATTTGCATAACTTCATGCGCTGATGATGTGTGTGAAGGCGGTCGGGTAAGGGCAGGTTATCAGGCGTAAACAATGTAGTAAAATAGGCCCCAAAAGGCTGAAATATGTATTAAAAAAAAATTATTACAATTTATTACAAGTTGAAACAAAGTGCAACAAACCAATTGATAATATAATTGCAAGTGTAAAATAGGATGCCAGCAGCAGTATTAGTGAATGCATGTGAGGAAACAATAAATACAAATATGCACGCAGTAAATACACTTGAAGGCGTAACTGCTGTATTTGATATGTTCAGTTATTAAAGTCGAAATAAGTGCGCTTTTGAAGTGCTGAATGCAAATGAAAAAATGTGCAATAAAATTATTAAAATTGAATAAGAGGAGCAAGCTTTGCATTTAGATAGTCAGCAGGCATAAACCTTGCAACAACAACGGGAAGCAATAATAATAAACTTTGTTTAAAGCAATTCATATTTAACCCTTTCAACAACTAACACGCTTTTTTTTGATTCCAATGAAATCATATCATATGATATCTCTCCACAGATTCTTCCTTAAAACACTTAATATTGTTTTGTAATCAATGCGTCTTCTATTTTTACAATGACTTAATGTTTGATCTTGTCAATACCACATTTAGTTTTATAGACTTCCCCATCAGCACTGGCCAAAGCAGAAACAAGTGTCTTAATACGAGTAGTATTTTATTCTAGAGAAATTGTTTTTCTTCTCCATGGTTTTTAATGTTCTGCATGTGATTAATCGCTCAGATAGCGGATATGGTAATGCTGCCAAAAAGCAGTCTATGTCGGGAAGTCAGTATTACTGATTGCCCATAAAAAATCACATGCCGCTACGCAATATCTCAATTAAGAAAGCAGCCTAATATACTCGTATATGCTTGCCTATTCAGAGTAGCTACCAATGCTTAATAATGCCGAACACAAAGAATCGGAAGAATTTAATAAATAAGAGGCCCTATTTTAAATGATCTACCAAATACGTTCCCCACATCATTATATTTTTGTGTGTACAGTGATCATGATGTTATGATATGCAATAAGTTTCATGTGTGTTTTCATCTGTTCATTGTGGATTTTATTCACTTCGTTATAATTCGATTGAAATAAATCAGATGCTAAATTGTGCGAGCGATTTTAAATAACTGACTTCAAAATGTCTTAAATCTGGGATACACTATGCGTGCGCGATATTTCAATCTCTCACAGTGGGTCTGTACAAAATGTGAATATTAAATATTTCTGCTTCGATTATAATTACAGAAATATTCTATTTTTAAATTATTTTAAATCACCACCATTGTATGGCCGTACACATTTTTTTTGCTCATACGTATTCTTGACACTTCCATAATCATTTCTCATACGATTAATAATACTCATCTGAAAAATGTATGCATGCAAGTTTTTGTGTACATAATTGTATTATTTCATACAATCGTTCACACAAACATTTCCATATGTACATACAATATGCATGAGAAAAAAGAAGTTTTCTCTTTGCAAAAATTGTTTAACAAAAGAAATCTATTTTATTTTTTCTTTTATAATTTATTGAATTATTTATGCACCAATTTTTGTTCTTTACGTTGCTGATGACTATAAAAAAGTTAAATAAATGTCGCGGCATTTCAAATATGAGACACATACTAAAAAATAGCACATCTTTGCAACGCAATGAAATGTTTAATACTGACGCACTCTCATTTATTTCTTAAATATATTCCTTTTATTGCTGTGCGATTGCTGCTCAGTTCCACATAAAATCTACTGAAACAATATTTTTTTTGCAGCATTGTTTGCAGAAAAGAGTTAAGACTAGTTCTTTTAATGAGATCTTAAAATATAATTGAGATTATAGTGGGTGGAGCCAAAATTAATTGTAGTTGCATATAAATTTATAGAGGAATCTAAGTTGGGGTTATCATTTATGTTGTGAAAAGTCTCAAGAATAAAAATTCATATAAATCAGTAAATACCCATTTCAGTCTGCTTGGCAGAAATTATAATAATTATCAAAATGATTGAATCTCTAAAAGAAATAATAATTTGGTTTAATTTAATTTTTTTTTTTGTTAGAATGATATGACGCGTGGTAGTGCATGGAAAAAAACGTATTAACTGGCATGTTGCTCGTTTTATTTTATAACTTCTATTAATCATTTTTTATAGCTCTATTAACAGGGCTTTATCGCTCTTATCCCAACAATAAATATAAGTTTCTCTTTTCGACAACAGGCCACTCAACAGAGGTTCGGTTGCTATTCGTAATCGAGACATAAAGCTCCGTTGCTATCTGTTCTCGAGCTTTCTATTCTCTAGCCTACCATGGTTCCACAACCATGCATTGCATATGGGTTTTTTAAACATTGTTTCCAAATTAAGTATTCTGTTGCATATAAAAAGGTGCTTTTTTAAGAGCTTTCGGATTTGATTTAAAAACAAACACATAACATTTTTGGAGAAATGTATGATATCTGTATTTGAGTTGGTACAACCATCTAAATAATTTAATGTTTAAAGATGATTTAATGTAAATGTTGTGCGCGGCTACGCCTCAAGTGGTTCAGAGGCTGTGCCCAATTTAGGCATACTCTCTCCAACACATCGGCCGGTATCTCACGAATAAGTTTTTCGATATTGGTTTCCAGTGCGTCAACCGTTGCGGTCTTGTCCCTATAGACATGAGCGTTAATATGGCCCCACAAAAAATTGTCTAAAGACGTTAAATCGCGCAATCTAGGTGGACAAATGAACGCTCCCAAACGTGAAATAAACTGTTCAACTCTCAATTAGGCCATTGTTTCGCATGCCGTGTGGCATATGACACCGTCTTGCTGAAACCACATGTCAGTCAAGTTTAGCGCTTCCATTTTAGGCAAAAAAAAATTTAATCGCACGGTAGCGCTGCGATACATATACTGGCGGCGGCCAGTCCGTGTTGGACGTTTAATGTCCAATATTGTAAATTTAGTGCGAAAATTAGTCACAAGATTCCAAATAAGCGCCTCAGAAGGTCGCTCAAACTGACCATAAAATGCACGATGCACATTCTTAACGAACATGATAATAAAATTCAATAATGTGCAAGCGTTGTTCATTTATAAGTTGATTCATGATTAAATTATAGACCAAATTGAATATGTTTAACAGTAACATGTTACACGAAAACAGCTGAGCTGCTAAAACAGCGTTGCCTAAAGAAAGTTGCTAAAACATCACCCTTTAGTAGTTGCTGAGGAATATTAATTAAATTGCCTCGAATGCTGTAAACCGAAGATGATATCTTTGTTGCTGTAATATTTAGAAGGAAAAAAGCATCGTACTTGATTTAACATTTTTTTATTACGTAAGTGAATTTCAACGTGATTTAACGGGAAGCAGCTTATCAATACAAGGATATATAAAGGAAATAACTAAAATAAAAAATAAGCATGAATTGGTTTCTTCTAAAAAAAAAGTTATAATGTAGAAGGAAAGTGGCAAAGCAACAGGTGTATTTTATATTAAAGATAAATTTCTTTCCTACAACATAAAAAACATTTTTGAAAGTAATTTCTTCCAGAAACGAGAACAAAACTCAAATGTCTTTAAACGAACTCCACTTTCATAGATATCAGTTTTCTGATGCAATGCAAAAAAAGTATTCTTTAACATTGTCTGCACATATTTTTCAATGAAACTGTCAATAAAATGGTATGACGAAAATGATGATGTTGATGAGATTCACAATAATGCTGATGAAGAAGTTGTGCTGTTGCCTTATCATACTGCAATGATGGAGCGAACAATGATTATTGCAAAGGATGTAAAAATATTTTAATAAAAAAAAAAACAAGAATTATAAATAATGTCAATGGCAGAAGATTTTTGTATAAAATCTGCTATAACCAATCATATAAAATGTTCAAACATAAAAGCAGTAACAGCTCAATAGACTGCATACGCATACACACACATATAGCAGCAGTAGAAATGCTGCTGCAATATGATAACGCTGTGAAAAATATTCATTACTTGTTCTGCTTGTTTGTACGATGCTATGAAAACTATGTAGAAATAAATAAAATTTTTTAAAATAAAAATCGAAACGAAAAAAATAATCAAAAATATTATTATTTAAGGAATATTATGAAATATTCATTTATCCTTCTATCCGTATTTTCACCCACAGACATGATTATAAATACATATAAATGTGCAATTTTTAATTTGGTTTTTGCATCACTTTTACAAGGACAGAGTTGTTAAAGCGAAACCAAGCGAAATGTTGTATTATATGAATACATAAGGAAAAAAATTCTTCTAATTACTTGAACAATTCTAACATATTTTCGTATTTTTTTTACATTTCAAAGACGTTTCTTTCCGCTGAATTTTCTCTTTACACTCCCCGAAATAAGAATGAAATTTTCTTTCATCGCAAAACAGAGAATATAAAAAAATTTAAGTCGCTCGTTGTTGTTTGTCATTTAATTAAACTTTTGTTAACCAAAACTTTCAATTGACGGCATTGGTCTGCTTTCTAGAAAACTCGAACCAGTCACTAGAACTTATGCACCAGCCACATGACGATTTTGATCCCAGTTTCTTGCTCCATAGAGGAAATGTATTTAGAACTGCTTTCCTTGAGGGCCGGTTCAATTACTTTATAGATTTGCCACATTCACTACCCAACAATAGGTTGCAAGCATATTTAATGATTAGGTTATCCGTGATCAAGCATGAACATCTCGCGAAAGGTGTTTGGGCAATCTATTTTTTATCTCACGTGAAGAACTTTTGCACGTATGCGTGTTTGTCGTGTGAGGCTTCCGACGTCCACAACTGATTTCACCTTAAGATATAGTACCATTGCAACTTCCACCCTACATACAACCCAGCAATCTTAACAAGGCACACTTCCACTACGTGGATGGCGATGACGGAAGTCGTCTGCACTTTGACTACGAAACCAAAAAGTCCTGGGTTCGAGCCCAGTTTCAGATTAAGTCATAAAAACAGTTCGCGTTTTTCTGATTTGTATTAGTGGGTCTTTGTGTCAGTTTTTGTTGGAAGGTTTCAGTGGCGAAGGCATAGTCACCAATCCCCAGGCACATCAGAGCGCCATCGGCGAGTTAAAACAACTACTTTAAATGGCTACTCAATCCTTATACTTGAAAATATTTAAGAACATGTTTTCAGAAATTGACTCTCATTTTTCTTGATGGTTATTTTATAGTATGACTTTCCATTTTGCTTACATCTTTTGCTTATTTATTTTAATGCGTCTCTTATTTCTTTTTTTAATAATTTCTAAAATTTTCAATAATAATTTTAAATCATACACTTTATATATTTTTTTACTCTAATTAAACTTACTTTATAAAATATCAGCAAAAATACCAAACAATTTCTAAGTATAACAAAGTGTAAACCATAATTCTCGTATATGTGCCATAATATGACATGATGGTGCATGAGTGGGCAAACAATAGGTATAACACGCATACACACACACATATACATATGTATGTGTATGTTCTTGCATTCATGTACATATTTTGTAAAACAGCACATACTTATTAAAAAACTTTTGCTTTCTTGAATACACCAAAGAATTCTGTATTCTAGCATTGGCTTGGGCCAGCAGGAGAAATAACTTTTCCTTTAAGAAAGAACTTTTTGTTCAAGAATTGGTTTTGAGGAAATTAAGCAAACTAAAATTATAAAAATAAGGAATACGTATAGACGGAATCTGTTAGAACTTTTGGTATCAGATCGAATTTCGACAGAATGTAATTTATGCCACTGTCTGAATAAGTATAGGAGAAGGCGGGCGTGAGTCTAATAATATACAAATGAAAAAATTTTTATGAATTGAAGAAAAATAACTAAGTTCATTTGTGTTTTTCATGCAAACAGTTTTTATGTCGTATTGTTGCGGGTCGTTAATCATTTAAGAACTTGCATTATCCTTATGAGTGCCAATAACACCAATCGTTTTGAGAATGGTTCAAAACTATTAAATTTTTAAATATTTAATTTTATTTAATAATAAAACCAGAACTAAACCATTTAGCAAGAATACATTTGGAAAAAAAAACACATGCTACAAGTTCATGTGTATCCATTGTTCAGGATCTTTATAGTTCTACAGGACAATCAGCAGAATTATACCCGAATAATGAAGAATATTAGGAAGCCTTTTTTGCAAACCCTAAAAATGCTTGAACTTAATTTTTTTAAATTTTTTTTCTCGGTAAAATCTTTGTATAAACACAATAGAAAAATCGCTGCCAATGTTTATTTCAGTCATTCCCTACATGTAGTATTTTCGAATTTATTTTTTTCTTTCTTTGCACGCTGCCGAGAGTGTATCTTATATATTGGCATATCTGTGTTACCAAGTGCATATATTTATATGCCATAACACGTATTCTTGTACGTTATGTATGTGAGTGTAGGTGTGCATTCATGTTCGGTGTATTGTGTCTGGAATGATATTGTTATATTAGTTTGCGCTCAAAATACCCTCGAGTGGTGAACCAGAAAAAAAGTGCAGCAATACCATAGTTTACGGGCTGCAGGAATTGAAATTGCATCTGCACATAAGCCGAAACATGAGCATGAGAACGATCCAATGTTACTGCGAAATAGGAGAAAAGAAAACATTTTCTTCGACTTTTTTCTCATTTGTTTGCATGTGCACTCACTCATGCTCTAGCACAGCGTATAACATTGTATTTTTTTTTTATTGTAGAACGCAACAGAAAATTGGCACAAAAAAAAAAGAAACAGTTGAAGATAAAAAGAACCTTTAACGTAAATGAAGAACGTACACTACTACCAAATCGTGATGTAGTTACAGATACATTGAACAGAGTACGTGTGTTACTGACACTTACAGACACGTGTGTGCGTGTGAGAGTATTATATAGAAAATTGGTTTAGAGTGTTGGTCGAAGTGAAAACGTATTTGTAGGATTACAGTTTTTCAATCAATTTCATAAGGCATACTTTTTTATCGATAATACTTCAATAATTGTTACCCAACCCTTCTTAAGGCTGCTCAAAGAATTCTAAAAGAACTTCGGTATGGCTTAAAATTCTATTTTTATTAAATTTAATGTTTAAAAAAAATTCTTTGCTCTTGGAGAGATAGTTTTCTTCGATCAACCAAAAAGGAAGTCAACGATCTAAATATTATTGGGCTTCGTAAATTATTTGTTTGATAGAAACACACAGAAAGTGATACAGGGTAGTGACACATATCACACGAATACATTTTACAGTGATTTTTTATCTTAAATGTGCAACAAATTTCATTTGATAGTCAATACATAATTGTTATCTTCAATTATGTAAATTTGTTTTTGATATAAAAATAAATTTATTAAAAAGCTGGCAGTCAGAATATCCATCATCAAATCAAGCAGAGCCCTTTGTGATGTTTTTAAAACGTTACAGTTCAAACAGCGGCATGATAAAGACTAAAACTCATACAATCCCTTTGCAGTCTTCGTCTTCTTATTTATTGGGTTGTGAGTAATCTTGGATCTTTTTCAAATCTTTTCCAATCCATGTCCCTAATACTCAATTTCTATCATCCGTGTATGCTTAGCATACAAAATAAACAAAAGAATTTATTTCATAATTAGACAAGTAATTTTTTTTTTTAGTTAAATTAGTTAAAAATGGTCCTGCAGTAATTTCAAATGCAATTGGTCTCAATCTCACAGTCCATCCGCGAATTCGAAATGAAATGGGCTCGGCAAGCTGATCACTCTTAAGATATGCTTAATAATATTAATAAGCTTCAGGTCTTATTTTTAAATAAAAAATTATTTTATTTACTGCGTTCCGTTGTTCTATCGTTACTATAATTGAATGTGTTCTAATGAAATCAGGGAAATTATTCCCGAAGCTTGTTGACGCCCACTACGCGGTCACTATTAAGAGAGCGTGCTTTTGTGGTCGATTTGGCAGCGATTGCAACTACACCTTACAGAGAAAATTCATTCTTCGGCTGAACAGCACGTATGTAGAATATACTACCCTGTCATTTTGACGTGGAAAAAATCAAATCGAATGACCATAAACACTACTCCCACTATCTTCTCCCCAAAACAATATTTCCTAGTTCCATCACAATGCATCGCATGTGTACGTGTCATTATTCCCTGAGTGTCGGTTCACCGCTAAAAATGGTGATTGAGCGGTTTTTTACGCTGATGTAACATCAGCCTCAAGTTTTCCTTTGAAATTTTTCACACATATTATTGGCCGGAAAGCATTTAAATTGACGGTTGTGATGTAGACTATACGCAAGTTTCCTTCTCAAAAATAATTGTCAAGAAAACAACAACAAAACTATTCACAAGAATAGCAGTCGGCAGTTTTCTTGCCTGTAATTTTAACCAGACAATTAGAAAGAAAATTTTAAAGCAATTTCTCATTAAAAGTGCGAATGTATTAATTGAACAAGTGGGAGTGTGTTAAAATATTTAAGGGAAAATTTGGTCGAGTAAACTTTAAGTTAAAGATAACAAATATTATCTGATATCTCACTGAGAGCCATACATATAATCGTCATATTAAATTATTCTGATATCAAATATTTTTATGTGAATACAAAAGTCGTTTTTTATCTTGGACCAGCACTCAGGAGACAACCCCTGCATTGCAACAACATGCACTACATTACGATTGAACTAGAGGAAAGGGATAGTTAGAGAAATAACAGGAGGTGAAGCATCACTATCTTACAACTTGGATTTTGCACGTCCTTTGTTTTTATAGCAGTGTTGTAGCAGACGTATGCAATTTTGAAGCTTCGTTTTAGTAAACATTTTTGGTAATTAATTTACTTCGCCGGTGCTACACAATACCGCCGAAGGAGTGCGTTCTGATGTGCCAATTGATTGCATAGAGCTGAAGCCGTTACAGTGATTATGCCTTCGCCACTGAAACCGTCCGACAACAGCTGACAAAAAGACACACAAATCACATCAGAAAAAATGCAAGATATTTTTATAATTTAGTCTTAAACTAAGGTCGAACACACGAAATTTTTGGTTTTGTAGTCAAAGTGCAGACTACTTCGCCAAGTTTTTTTTTTCAAATAGGGAAATGCTTTCATCTCAAGTGGACACACTTAATTGAAAGAAATATTTTTTTCTCCAAATCAATAACTCTAAGAGTGCATTGTGCAAAGAAGTACACAAATGTTAGTTTATTTTCGGTAGCTGAATAAAAAGCAAAAGTATATATATACACACACACACACCCACACGGTAAAAGAAGGAAATGCATATGTTCAGGTTATATTTTTCCCTTTCCTTTAACTTTAAGCGGAAGTTTATTTGTAACAAGTTTGAAACACATTTCTTTCCTCTTAAGCAAACAAACAACAACGGCAGCATTATCATCAACAGCACAGAAATTGAGGAGAAATAATAAATAAAATAAAAAAAGTATTCGATATAAACGTGGTTTATAAGACTTATAAAATCATTTTCTTTTGCTACAAACAAAAAAAAATAGAAGAAGAACCCAAAACACAGTCTTCATGTCAGTATGTTTCGGGTTTTTAACTCTTTCAGTTTCTTTGCCTTGACTTTTGCTCTGCTGCTGTGGGTTTAGACCACAAGGGATACTTTTTTTTATCTCTTTCTTTATACAATTTATTGCATGCCTGTCTTTTTTCGTTATGTTTTTTAAATCTGCCTTTTTTTAAGTTACTGAACTACCACCGCCAATAGCAGTAGAGTAAAAAATATCATTACGTCTATTAAATTTTTCGCAAACAATCTTTTAAGTTGTAACGATTTCTCCAAGTCTCCTAAGGATTTTATTATAAGCAGATTATTGTGAGCATGTGTTAGTTAGATTTTCAGCAGTTGAGCATATGTTGCAAGTTATATACATACAACGGAACCAAACAAGTTAACAAACAAACTATAGTAGCTGGGATTTAGTATTATTGATTTAGTTGGATTTACACATGAGCAAGAGGAATCATTTAAAATTTAAAGTATCCCAGGGAAAAAAAGTCTTTAAAAGATTTAAGGACTACAATGTGCGGACAAAACGGAATTGATAAGATGGCTCTTTTAAAGTTTCACAAGATATATGAAAATAAAAGGAAGTAGATAGCGAGTGGGGAAAGAATTTTATGTTAAAAAAGCATTTTTAAAGGAGACTGGAAATTCTCAATACATCAGCAACCTTGTGGCGCTCAATTCACTATAAAGCAAAAGAAAACTTACAATATAATTTAAATTTCTATCTTTTCAGCAAAAACACACACAAAATTCTAATGTTTTTATTCCTTTAATATAATTTTTTTTTAGTTGCTGGGCGTCAGGCGATAATATGATTTTTTTATTTTCTTTCGATTGTTTCAAATGCATACATACATATGTATGTATGCGAAAACTTCAGTTAATGTACATAATTATGTTTCATTGTGTTGATACTGAAATTTGATACCTTTGATTATAGGCAACGAGAATTACATGCGATAATTATATACTACGAAACAAGCGAACTCTAAAGTACAAAATTATAAATTACACTGACATATACAATCAGAACGGAACAGCATGCCATTTTCGAAAGGTGATATACATTTTGATCATCAGCGTTCTTCGTGTTTTGTTCACACTGTGTGTGGTTGTCAGTAGATGTAAATTATTAGCTTTATTATATTTATATTTTTCTATAAATAGAATATGAGAAATATTTCGCCGTTATTTTTTATCTTCTAAATGAAGTTGTAAATTTACTATTTTAAACTTACAATACTCCTTTTCATTACGTAATTTTTGTATAACACACATGTTTTTTTTTTTTTTGTTATACTTGAAGCACACTATTTTGGTTTGTTTCGTCAAGTATTTTGTGTATAATGAATTATAACGTGACTAGCCTCTGGCCATTCTGTTTTTTTGTTGGCGATGCCAGAAAACGGAATATTGATGTTTTCTTACAGTCAACTTAAAATATCGCTTAATTTTCACATTTATTTTCACACAGCTATCATAATTATCACCAATAAAATTCAAAGAAAATTTCAGTAATCAATTAAAAAAATTATAAATATCTTTTATTTTTCCTATACGTTATTAAAAATATACTCCTCTGATGTCAGGGAGACGTATTATATAATTTGGATGGTTTGTTTCAGTAGCCATTTGTAGTTTCGAGAAACAAGGCCCACTTGGGGCAATTATTAATATGGGCCCCCTGTCTTCCATAAAATAAGTATTTGTTCAAGTCTGAGACCTTGGTGATCTTCGCTTGAAAGAAATTAACTTGAAAGTTTTTCTTTATTTAAATATTAATATTTAAATATTACTTTATAAGTAATACTATTTATATATAACATCCCTTTCCTTTTCCTATTTTCCTATCCTATTTTCTCTAAACAAGCCATGTGTGATATTAGATGATACCATATGAGGATATTCAAATTAAATATATTAAACAAATTTTCCTGCAACATTTTAGAAATACTTTCTGCAACACGTACTTACGCCATACTGCTACAAATTTAAATAAATAAAAGTTACGTTTTACAAAAATATCACTTATTTAAATTTTCATTTTAAAATACTGCGTCGTTAACTTTGTCACTGCTGTTGTTGTTCGTTAAATTACTTCAGGAGAATTATGATAACAAATTAAATACCCTCTTTTTTTATGGAAAGTCAAAAATAACACAATAATTTCCATAATCGCTTCTACGGCAGTATTTATAAACACACCGGAAAGAAACGGTATTCTTAATGAAAAAAAAAAAAAAAATTAAAAAGCACACTTATTTACATACACACACACATTCGCCTAAACAAATTGTAACAAATTTACTAACACTTTCATATATGCGAACAAACAACATATGACATCCATAAATTCACACACACACACGTTTCGTTATAAAACAAGCCCAGCAAAAATGGTATGCCTGGATGTGTGTTACAATGACGAATCCAATTAAGTTCCATTTGTAAAACATTTTGTCTAAATTATCTACAGCATTGTTTTTTCTTTTCTTCATATAAAAAACTGAACAGCACAAGATAAAAAATATTATGAACATGATGTCTTTTGCATAGTTTAAAAGAATAAAATCGTTTTCGGTTTAGAAGCCATGGTGTGGAATAAAATCTGATAAATTAAAAAGTTACACATTTTCAAACCCAAAATATTCCTTTAAAACTCTTGTCTACCAAATATTTAGATTTTATTTTTCTGTTAATGATTTTCTGCTAATAAACTTTTTCATAATTCTCGTTATATTTTATCGGGTTTTTATGCCAACACAAACATGATGTCAGAGTTCAACACAAGAACTCTATAAAAAAATATAAAGAGGAAAGAAAAAATATTGCTGAGACAGCAAGAAAAATTTTTCATTGGAGTCTGCATGGTTTTCTCTCAATATAAGTGTGTTATTTAATTAAAAAAATTATAAAATATAGGGAGAAAATCATTTATTGTTAAGGGAAGTTTAAGCTGCCGTTACACAGTGTGTTGGCTTTAAATTTTTTTGAAATAATTCGGTATTTAATCGGTGGCATTTTGCAACTCATACGTGAAAGAAGGCGATATTTGTTTAGCTCAAATGAGACATTATCTTTTTATTTCTTTTCTAAAATGTTTACTTTTTATTTATTTATTTTCTTAATGTTTTACAGGCCCATAGTTGTTAAACATTACTTTCACACATATTTATTCCATGTCATCATATTTGCTATCTGAATTTATTTATGTGTAAATGTTGCTTTTGTTTTTCATTCCCTTCGTATATAGAGTATGATGAGTTTTTCTTTATAAAAAATAAAATACTAAAAAAAAAGAAAACAAGAGTTTGTTAAATAAATTTGTAATTTATTCAAAATGTCTTTTAAACGGTTTGACTTTCGACATCATTTTAAAAATTCTGTCGAGGTTACCAAATTGTTTTTTTAATATTTGCTTTTTATGACGGGTGGAACATTAACATAAAGTAGAACGAATAAGGATAACTATATGTATAAGTTCCATATTTAGTAAAGAGCTGTACAAAATGTATTGAAAGTTCTGCATTCTAAAGCACACTACTTCCAAGCCGTGTATTCCAGTGTAAACATTCTCAACAAAACAAGCATAACAAAACTAGACTCTCATTGAAACAAAACAAGCACCATTCGAAAAGTTTCTCTCTATAGTTTTGTTTGTGCTTGTGTGTTCAAATGAAGCAGAACATCAAAACAAAAACAGACAATGAAAAGACACCAAAAGCATCGAGTACACAAGAACAAACACAAAAAAGCGTAAAAAGAACGTATATAATTTTTTTTCATAATTTCAACTTTCTGATTTTCGTGATTTTTCTAAATTTTAGTGATCTTAAATATATATTGAAATGGATGCATTAAATGTAGGTGAAATTATAAATTTTTAAAATTTTTGCGAAATTTTAAATATTTTTCTTTAAAGAACCTTACAAACGAACCTCAAACCTAATATAAATTGTGATATTTTTATTTTATTTGTATACATTCATAAAAAATGCAAAAGTTTCTTTGCAAGTTTGTCTACGAGTTATTCAAACATGTTTTGAATGTTCCAAAATAGTTTTGATCTTCTACTTCATTTTTCTTCTACTTCAGCGTTGTTTTATTTTAACATTCTTTTGTTGTACTTGTGTTCTCTTCTTCAATGTTTTGATCGGAGAACAAAAGAAATATTTTTGGAAGTATGTGTTTTGCAATGAGCAAGTAATACATACACACTAATTGCAATTTTATGAAATGCTTGTAAGACATTTTTGTTGTGTTTGTGCCACACTTTAATATTTACCCAAAATAATGATTAAGAAAAGGCAAAGAGTTTTGAAATCTTTTAAACGTAAAATTTTATAAAGTTTAAAAATCAGAAAAAACTTCTTATATCGAGAAATTTTTCACAGAGCATAAGAGGACGTTACATTGTATAAAATTTTGTGGAAAATACTACACCAATGAAGGAAAAACATAGAAAAATGTAATTTTGAATTGCTTTCTTTTCTCAATTTAAAAAGTTTTTTATTAATTAAATCTAATCAAATGCTTTGTACTCGTAAATAAGCATGACAACTTTTTGAAATAAGCACAATAAATTTTTTTATTTGCAAAAAAAGCCATTTAATAAATTTTATTTCAAAAAATTAAGTTTAAAGAAACAAATATTTTCTTGTGCATGGTTTCTCTATTCTCTGTCACTCAATTATTAACCACTAAGTGCATTTTTAAATTTTGTAAAATAAACCTTCACCGGCAAGAAAAGTACGTTCCACATCACAGTATAAAATGGGAGCGTATTTAAACTGTGTTAATCCGACTAGTTAATCCTCACTTTCCGATTAATGAATTTGTTGTTTCGGAATGATTTACAAAAAGCAGGTAGAAACTAAAAATAGAAAACAATTTATAAAAAAATGTGCCACCCTATGAAAATGTGTTCGCCGAAAGGAAAACATGAAAATTTCAACATCATGATTTAACAAGAAATTTTACCAATTTAAGACACGTGTTTTAATATACCAAAAAATAGTATAAAAACTTGACATATTGGCCAAAAAAGCTTTAAAAAGCACAAATCTATAAAAGCACTGGCAAAAGGTAAAATATTCAGCATCTGTAACGTCACCAGCAGATTATTTCCAAACCGGTATTTTGCAGAAAATATCACAGAAAAGTGGGTTCAAGAAAATATTTTGTAGAATGCGAGAGGTGTATTACGCACAGGCACATTTTAGCATGTACTTATGAAGCAAATATCTTGCAACTAAAAATAAATATTTATTTATAACACTAACTAATCCAAAGTATATGTTTTTAATAAAATTAAAAAGCAATAGAAATATGTCGGAATAAGTGTTACTGTCGTGCGATATGTTTACGTAGGAGTAATATGGTATTGTATCTTATGCTTCCTACTAGGCACCTTCAAGATACCATTCACTACTATTACCAACAATGAATTCAGCTTAGTACTGTGAGGGTATTTACTACAGAATGCACACAAAATCAAAAATTGTAATAACACAACTGAATCATACACACAAAAAATGTGTCATTGACTTAAACATGGATTCTGTAATCGCTGCGCAAGAAGCAACGAAATTAAAATATTCATTGATATCAACTGACTTTATGTAGCGTTTTCAACAAAGAAAACATAATTTTGTCAAGTCAGAGAACGAGAGCAGTATCAGTGATGCCGATTTGTTTTTCTCATTTTCCACAATTGGATCTCTCAAGTAATATCAGTTTCGGCTTGGCTTAAGTACATATGCGAACTATTCGTACTTGAATTTTTAAGTCCGAGTCGATTTTTAGTAAGAGCTTTATCTTTCCATGTATGAATATAAAGAGAATATGAATTTTTCACACTACTTACTTTCTAATAATACTTGAGGCTTTGGCGGAATGTATGTATAGGTTCCGCAAATCAACACTAAACATGTTTTAAGTGCAGTTGATACTGCTTCTCTATACATAATGTTTCCTCTCTTTTTTTCTACATTCAATGCCGTGCAGTCGATGCCCGGTATAACAGATATGCGCTTTAACGAAAATCCGATATAACGAATGAACATATTCTGCCGTTAGCTATCTTATATTACGAACGGTCAATTAATTTTGCGCCCTGCTTAACGAATGCTACAGAAAAAATGAAATGCAAACACGTTAAAATACCGTTAATTTCTTTTTAATCTTCTAAATGACTATAAATATAGCTGACAGCCATATCTGTTTATGTGTATATTACGTTAAGAATATGATTTCATGAACCATGTCTATATAGCATGTCTATATAACATGTAAATAATAATAATATTTACCGCATATTAAGAAATAAAAAGAAAAATGTAATTTCTGTTTTTTATCAAATTTTTCCCCTCATATAACGCGTTTTCACAAAACACATGACATTTTTGACACATACGTATCACGTTAAAGGGCGGTTAACTGTTATTGGGTGTGTGCACATGTTTAAATATGAAAACTGGATACTAAAAACATAAACTTTGCAATTTACAACCAAGTGGGTCAAGTTTTTATCTAAAAGAAATTTGTTCGCTATAACGAATTTCGCAGTTTAAGTAAAGCATCTGACATCCGTTATACCGAGCTCGACTATAATTAGTCGTAAAAAAACGTTTCCTTATTTTGTTAAAATTTTAAATATTCTCTCTCTGCTTAATTTATTATTATATACGAGAATATATATTTTTTTTTTAATTTTTGTCTATTGTTTACACTTTACTTTTTACACTACTGAAGAACATGTTTTTTCCAATTGAAAAGAACATTTAGTTTTTCTTTAGTTTTAGGCTTTAAGTATGTGTCAATGTTGCTGTTAATGTCAAAAATTATGAATGGCATTTCGATGGCTTTTATAACGTTTATACAATCACAGCCATGCACATGTAGAAAAAGGTTTAATTATACTGCCATACGCATAAGCAAATGAAAGTGCTTCAGTAATAACTATTCATTCTTGCACATAGATGCATTAAATATATTCGTGTATATGTATGTGTATATATTTACGTATACACTTGTGGTTTATAAATGCATATCTTATCTTGTGTTTTTACACTTAATGCAATACTGTTAATATGGCTGCATAAAGTTTGCATTACTTTTCAATAACTTTAATTGAATTTTAACCCCATTCTAATTGCGATTTTAATGTAGAATTTAACATACAAAAGAAAACATTCAACAATTGACATTATTATTTATATTATGGTTGTTGGAAGATGACAGTTTTGCCAGTGACTTTTAAATTTAAATTATTATATGCCTTTCAATAGTGAGCTTTCAAATGTCCTTTTAATCCTGTAATTGTTTTTTTTTTTCTATATAAGTAAACTGATGGCTGGTCAACAGCAACATGAGAGTCTGTCAATTAACTGTGCTTTTGTGAACTATAAATTCATATTTCATTGTAAATTTAAATGGATGTTAATATGAATGTATGATTGTGAGTGAGTGTGTGTGTTATTGTTTTAATCCTTGTTGTGATACTGACATCTCATTTACGATTATACACTTCGTGGGAGGGAATAAGTTAAATGCATATTTTTTGTTATTAGAAATACATTTAGAAAAGGTGAATTTGCGTTCTTTTTCAGTTTCTACGTCTTACAAAATACAACATTTCTATAATAATTAAGGTCAATGAAATCAATTACTTTTGTTAAAACACTCATACATGCATATTTATATACATAAATATTTGATTCTTTTTTTTTTCTCGCTACCCTGCCGACTTGTGTATGTTTTTTATTTAAATGTCTGGATTTTCTTTATTTGCCACCAACTGTAATAATAGATTTTTGTTTGCTGCAAGTTATGTTTCATACTGCACAAACACCTTTGGACAAATTATTAATATTCAATTCCAGCCTATTTACTTTGCCAATATACAAGTGACATAATACAAAATTTTGTATTTGTATGAAATAAAATTATCAGAAGTTGCTAATACACAAACTATTATTCAAACTGCCTATTGTTAATAGTTATGTGTATAAGTGAGGATTATATATGCCTGCATAAGTAAATTATTTGAAGCTTATGCTGCTGTAGCGGGCAAACGGCTGTTGACAGTGTTCTCGGTCAGTTGGCTTGACATCGCTTTTAAAAGGACAAATCGACACATAGACTTCAAACGCAGCAGTAATATTGAATTGTATTTAGCTAGAAAATCGCATTCAGTCATTAATAACGAACTGCGACATTTACATGTGAATAGAATGTTTGCTTATCGGCCCATTACACGTTTAAATGATACTTGTGGTATAAAAAAAGCTGTACAGATGTGGATATTTCAATAAAACTGCAGCTATAGAAATGTTTGAATAACCTTAAGGCCACAATTCAGAGAAATTCAATATAAAACGCAGTATAATTGTTGAGAACTTACACTACATCTGCTCGTAAATAGTGGCGTATATTAAGGAATGATATTCCATTGAAACCCTTTAAAATAGCAATAGATCACAAAAAGATTTGCCTTAACAAAGCAAACATCTTAAGGTACATTAACCCCAGAACCATAACGATATTTTATTATACGTTAATACCAACGATACGTAAATTGTACGTATATATATATACATTTCGTTTGATAAATTTCAATAAATGACAAATCTTCGGTAGGATTTCATTTCAATTGTTTTTTTTAATTCATTAAAAATATAACGGGTGTCCCAACAAGAACGCAAGATTTAAATTTTAAATACAACACAGATATTTAAAAAAAAATCGTGAAACTTTATTATATCGTAAAGTAGACAAAAGTTATGTATGGAACAACATATCGGGCAGATGGCCGCCGCGGCTTTGCTGGCACACACGTGATCTTTTAAGGAAATTTTCAATGACCGTTTTGCATAAATGCTGCGGTATTTCATTAATGCAGCGTCCAATTTCCTCTTTTAAGGCTTGAGTCGTCGTCGGCTTATTCGCGTAAACCATCGACTTCAAAAAACCCCAAAGAAAAAAGTCTAATGGTGTTAAATCGCACGATCTAGGCGGCCAATTCTGGTCTCCAAAACGCGAAATAACACGACCGGGAAATGACTGACTGCAGCAATTTAATTGTTTCTCTGCATTTCATGTTGTCTCTCCAATACCCAATTAATGAACTCCCTTCGCTATCCATGGTCAGCTGGCTTCAGTTCCTGAGTCAATTGAACTTTGTATGCATGAAGATGCAAATCTTTCGCTGCATAGTAGTTTTGGAGACACCAATTTGCTGAGCTCGGTTTGAGCGACATCATCACGTACAGCTGCGACATTTTCGGTCGATCGACCTGGTCGAAGGCGCGTTGTTGTCTTTACATCACTAACAGACCCAGTTTCGGCAAATTTATCCATTAATTTCTTTACAGTTGACTCTTTTGGAGCATTATTGTGACCCAAAATTTATCGCAATTTGCGAACTGTAGCCGCAAAACATTTTGGTAAAACAATTTCACAATGAGAATGCGTTGTTCATTCGTGTAGCGCTCCATTTTTACTAACCTCGTACCTTCTACTAGCAAACAATAACAATTGTTCACATGTCAAACAATGACATCACTTCGAATGGTGCCAAATTTAAATCTTGCGTTCTTGTTGGGACACCCTTTATATTGAAATTAATTTCTTATAAAAAGCAAAACTTTTTGCAAATATGTAAATTTTTCTCTAAATAATCCCTCATAGTGCATTGCTGACAGCAAGAACTCGTTTTTATTTTTCATCGGCATAAACACAGCGCGATGATCCACAGTGCTGCAAACCGAGTAGCTCGGGAGTTATATCAGCCTTGTTCTTTCGTAGTGTACTAACGTTACGAAAAAATTACGTGCAAGAATTTAACCTTTATTACCAACGATACGTAAGTCTTACATACAGTCTGCGCATACTGTGAATTACTATAAAACATTAAATATGTGTTGCTTTAACAGTTGTAAGCATATCAGCACAATTGATGAGAGTATAGCTAAAATGAATTGGCGTTAGAATGCCGATCACTTCTTTTATATACATGTGAAAAAAACTGTACGTAAAATTCACGCTTATTATGGTTTTAAGGTTAATGATTATAAGTTTGAAACGTGTTAAAAAATTTTGTGTTTCTTAAAGAACATGCGATAGTTCAACTCTCTGCACAGTTTTTTTTTTTTTTATTGAACAGGTGCTCATTTCCCGAAACTAAAAAATCTCAAAACTGCAAGTAAAGCAGCTTGGCTACACAGATCAAACTGAATCGTTAAACTCAGGTTTCTTTTTATTGGATTAGTGAACTCACCACACATTATTTCCATGAGTATAGGTTAAGGTGAGTTTTGTCACGCTCTTAAATATGATTGAATTTCTTTGACAATTTTATTGTCAAACAAACATGACAACTTTCACAAAGTGACTAAAAAATGTCAGAAATTTGTTACAATTAATTTAAAGAAAAACTTTAAAATGCAACCAGCTAATCTTTGTATTATGGAATATTTCTTATACATATGTAGATTGTTTACATTTAATATACGTACCTACACTTAAGCCTAGATTGGCGCCACTTTGATAAATTTCTTCCAACTTCCGTACATACAAAATATTAGTAAATATATTAACTCCATTGCCACAACAGAAAACATTCGTGATATGGCACGATGGATAGTAGTCTGCACGTTGACTACACAACCAAAAAACAGATCTGGATTCAACCCCAGTTTCAGACAAAAAAATTTTAAAATAAAAATAAACATCTCGCATTTTTCTGATGTGCATTAGTGTGTCTTTGTGTGTCAGTTGTTGTCGGAACGTTTCTGTGGCGAAGGCATAGTCACTGGTCACTGAACAATACCGGCTTCAGCTGATTGCAATCCACAATCGCATTTAGAACGCCCTCCTTCGTCCGTATTGTGTAGCACCGGCGAAGTAAAATAATTACTAAAAATGGCTAATAAAGCGAAGCTTCAGCACTGCTACGAGTATAAACAAAGAACGTGCAAAAAGCAGAGCAGCAAAATAATTAATTAAGCTTCACCTCCTGTCGTTCTCCTACTATCCCTCTCCTATAGTTCCAGCACAATACTTCGCATGTGTAGGAGTCATCTCCTGAGTGCTGGTCCCAGATAAAAAAAAAAAAGAATATGTTTGTAAATGTTCCAAACATCTATCAACAAGTATCCAGCAAAAATTATCGACACTTAAAAGCATTAAAGCTATCGGAAGCAATACATTGCAAATTTAGGAACAAAAGATTACAAAAATGCTGCCGAAATGCACTAAAGTAAGAGAATAACGCAGTATAAATTTTTAATAATTTATGCATTCTTGTGCGTTTGACTCTTTGGATACATAAAGTAATGCTCAAAAATCATGTATTATAACATTTCAATTGCAGTTACGGCAACTACTTGGGTACTACAAAATTCCATGTTGTCGTGCAAACGTAATATGAACGACAAGAGAAGACAAAGTTCACAAAAAGCTGATTGACCACGGAAATTTAAAATTTTTTTTTCAAAGACGCATCCAAAGGAGTGTTAGTTGATTTTACTCCAAAAAGATTGCTAGACGAATTGTAACTGTTCCAAGTGGCACTAGAATTGATTCAAAAATTTTATCGGCCATTTGTTCTTGATGCATTTATTGCTTTGTTAATATGATTTATTTTTAATCAGAAATATAATTTCATTTTATTTATTAATTTTTGAGAGAAATAACATTCAGGCTCTGATTTCCTAATATTAGATGTTAATTAGAAAAGGATTAAGATAGAAATGACAGGTGGTGAAGGCATGATAGACAGCTTAATTATTTTTATAATTCTGCTTTTTCACGTCTTTTTGATGAATGACAGCTCTTCAGCGTTTATGGTGTCAGGTAGATGCATTCCATTCTTGAAGCTGTGTTTGGTAAACATTTTTTAATTATCTTACCTCGCCAATGATGTATACACAATACCCCGATTAAAGAGGGCGCTCTGGTGTTATTTGTGGCTTAGTATCACCTGAAACCGGTACTGTTCACTGACCAGTGACTAGCCTTCGCTAGTCCTTTCCTCCATCCGCATTAAAGACGATAATCGTGGCTTTAGTGTACAAAACCACAAATTGATTGAATTCTCAACGTTGCTTTTCCTCTTCCTCCTCCTCGAGCTGTGGTTTTGGCTTTTTAATCACATTTATGCATATGTAAAATATTTTGGAATATTTTTTTTTGTTTTCAGTTTTCGATCAGTCTGCCTTCAGTTAACTTTTAGTAAAAAAAAAAAAAAACCAAAAATATATGAAAGTGAAAATCTGTGGGGTTTTCAAAACTATTTTTATTTGGTTAAAATAGATGTGTAGACATATATTATACAAACACACATATTCACATATAACGGCATACATTTTACAGAGCATGAGATGGTATGCATGCCTGTAGGAATACGGGGACCAAGCGCTTTTTGATTTTGGTGTCTTGTGAATGTCATTGTCAAGTAATCGCGTACACTTTTTTTTCTCTTCACAGGTGGACAACTATTTTTTTTGTCTCATTACGTTGTGGTGAAACTAGTTAATTAGCTCTCAGTTTCCCACATGAACTACTTATTATCCTATTAACTACATAAGACCAACGTCAGTAGTAAATGCAAATGTACATATTAAATGTCTATAGTAAATTACATTGCCTGGGGTATAACAAGTCACTTGTACTGATGACTAAATCAGAGGCAAATCAGTACAGTTTTACTATTGTTAGTTCCTGCAGGGATGGCCATCTAATATATATGTTTGTCTGTGTCTGTGTGTGTATATGTACTGGAAAGCCATAAAAATAAATATAAAAAGAATTGATATAAAATTTTGACAACTAGTTTTTATAGTTCAAAAGAAATAAATCAAAATGTAAAGAATAAAATGAAATGAAAATAGATATAAAAATTGAACTGTGGCAAAAATATTTCATATGCCATTTATAATTTATTTTATATGGAATATAAAAAGAAATTAAAACAGCTGTGACCTTTTGAAAGATAAAATAATGCATTTATTCGTGTCTAATGGATTGCGAACAATATAAGATATAAAATTAAAGGAATTTTAAATCGCTGTTCAATTTGAGGCATTCAACACATACCTTTATTTTGTAGGCACTTTTCTTAATAAAAGCATGCTTTGGCAAATTATGTGAAATAGCGCATAGTTCAGATTTTTAAAGACTGAAGTTGCAGAATATGATACAAAAAAATTCCTGGTTCTATTTTGGCAAGTCCAACAGGCAGTGCTCTCAATCAACAAAGTTCAACTGTTTCGCTTTTCACTGGTATTCATATTATTTCTTAAGAAAATTGTGTAATTTATGTGATGATCTCTCTTGCCAAGTCATTTGTAAAACGACAATAGAAAAATAATGGCATTTTATTAAGGTTTGTTCAGCTTGGCTTTGGTAGTTATTTTATCTGAAATACAAATATATCAGAGAATCGTTTTGAAAATTACAACTATTTCAAGCTGCACAATAGTTGAGCACTTTTTCGTGTATATTTTATAGATATCTTGATCAAATTCTTTATTTTTTGGAGGAAAGCAATTTTAAAGCCATGGCTTTAAAACATTCGGAGTGCAATACTACTTTGCAAATCACTCGTTTTGTTCGACTTCAAAAATTAACATTAAACTTTTCTTTTTTTTTTGACAATGGAAATTTGTTTTTTGGAACTGGTAGGGCAATACCTGTGGAAAAATTAAAAACACAAATCAAATCCAGAATAGTCTCTAGAACTACCAATTCGATTTTTAAATTCTTACGAAATATTGGGCTACATAATGGTTATTTAAATTGCTGCTGATTGGATAGAGCAGCGGCAAATCCGCCATAACAAATTATTTATTACTGTCTCTATAAAAGTTTATTTGTTCGTCTGTTTGTCACGCTTTAAGGTGTAAATGGATTCACCGATTTCGATCAAATAGTAAATTAAATGCATCAAAAAGAATTGTTTCGTTTCAATAATATTTGTGATTTCCTCATTGCTTGTCTAATTGAAACGCCGTATAGAAATCTATAAAGTCATAATTCAATTAATATTTGTTTCTATTTTAAAATAATATCAGAATTTAGAAAATTTATTTATTTCCTTTTTAACAAACCTTTTGTACCATTTTCTTTTGTTTGTGCTCAAACTAACCACAAGTAATTTAATTTATATTTTTGCAGGTCCTGAAGGCTGTAATCTTTTCATTTATCATTTGCCGCAGGAGTTCACTGACACAGATTTGGCATCAACTTTCCTGCCATTTGGAAATGTAATTTCCGCAAAAGTTTTCATTGATAAGCAGACAAATTTATCCAAATGTTTTGGCTTCGTATCATTTGACAACTCCGAATCGGCTCAGGTAGCCATTAAATCCATGAACGGTTTTCAAGTGGGTACCAAACGTCTCAAGGTGCAACTGAAGAAGCCTAAAGATGCATCGAAGCCGTATTAGAAAGCAAAAGATAAATAAATAAAATAAAGAAATAAGACAAAATGCACTATTATTTCAAAGGCATATTCAAGATCTTTGAAGCACAGATCATGGTAAACAGCAGCTGATTTTTGCTAGGAAAATAAAGCAAAAAATTAAACGTTACCAGGAGGTAAATTTGCATTAAGACTACAAATTTTTAATATTTTTTTTTATAATTTTATAAAATGCAACAATGAAGCTGAATTTTTATCTTTTTTTTTTAATACAATTTTAATTACCAAAAATTTATTTTAGTATTTAAAGGTATATTTTGGATTTTTGCGGGAAAAATCCCTAAAAAATATTTTTTGCTAATTTAACGTTTTGTTTATACTGATTATTTAAATTATTGAATTTAATTGGGCAATCATTTACAATTTTTTTTTTTAGTTTTTAATTTTTTTTATTATTAAAATTGGAAATACTTTGAAATTGTCAACCATTGTTGAGTGTAAAACATTTTTAAAAATTATGTTTAATGTTTAAGGCATTTTGTTACTATTTTAAACATTCATGGATTAACTGTTATACATGTATACTAAGTGTTATACTATATATATATATATAAATTTATATATATATATATATATTATATATTTTTTTTTATACCGCAAATGTAAAACAAGACGTAATTTTTAATTTAATGTGAAATGATTTGAATAACAAATTTGAAATTGTGAATTTTTCTTTTAGTGTCAAATATAATGATTTGAGAAAAAAAACTTCTGTTGCCATAATTGTTTTAAGCTCTCGTTAAAAAACAAAAAAATTGAATTCATAGAAAAATGTTATAAGGACTTAAATTAATTGAAGTGTTTAAATACTTAAGCATTTTCAGGTTACAATTATATAAAATATTTTGTATAACAAAAATACAAGTTGAAATAAAACTTTTGTGTATTTTTTCATAAAAAAAATTAATGCTTTTGTTTAGAACTTCTAACTACATATGTATGCTGATTATATGTAATTATACCTCAAAACTTATGCAAAACAGCAATGCTTGTCTGCATGGCCTAAAAGTAGGCTTTTGTTTTTTCTTTAAACATGTTTACTATTTTTTTTTTTCGCAGCTAAAGCTTATTTTATTACATTTTCTTGTTACTTGTTCTTTCTATTTAATATAGGCTTTTGCAATTTTTTTTTTTAATAAACATTTTCATATTTTATTTGTTTGAATATCTTTGAATTTTTTGTTATTTATATAATTTAAAACGCAAAACGATAAATGAAATTTAAAAGAATTATAAGTATAATATCTATTATATGTTTTAACACAATTACATGGAATTACATTTACTTAAACATACACAAATACATTTTAGATTTAATTAATTTCCTTTTTAATTAATTGTATTGTTTAAATTTGAGTTCATCATCTTTCAGTTTGAAAAACAACACAAATATTTTAATAAAAACTGTGTTCTTTGTTCTTTATTTGTTTGTTTTATTTTTGGTTTTGTTTATACGAAAAAATTAAATAAAAAAAATGAAAATATAAATAACGTTAACACATCAAAACATGTTGAAAGTTTGCAAGAGGACTAAATTATTGCTTGAAAAAATTCTCTCTTAAAGCTACAAAGAAGTTAAAAAAACAGAACCAAATGCAAATTTTAACCCCCCTTAGGGCGTATATAAATAACAGCTACGATATCGATTCACATATCAAAGGAAATTCAATTGTATTTCAATCAAAATCAAATATAATCAAACCACTGTACTTTCGCTTATAATAGATAAATTATTCACATATTCAACAAAATACATTATATCTGCTTTTACCCAAGAATGTTATTGATATTTCTTTCCCAATCTAATTGTACATTTGATTAAATAAATGAGCTGTTCCCCATATTGGCACCATAACCTTTTATTGATACTTTGCGCCTTAGATCAGTAATATGGCTTAATATGATCCGCACACCAATACGCAGAACGAAAGACACGTCTTCTAATACCAAACAAAATGATATATTCACATAAAATGTGTTCATATCATCTGAGACCCCTCCATGCTTAATTATAAGGTGAATAATCCTTATTAAACAATTGCAAGAGACAGTTCAAGCTGTAGTGTCCAGACAAACACTGTAAACCATAACTTCGTATGGAAACCCAGAATGCCGGCGTGGAGAAAAGATGCTAATGAACCCTTAAAGTGCTTCCTTTCTGGTTGATCACACCAAACCCTTTTTGTTAATGAATTCTCATTTCTCCAATCCTTGTTATTATCTTGAAATGTATTTTTCTTGTAAATTTGTTTCCGGTACTTTTGAAGAACAGGGACTAGCTCTAATAATATTTCTTTATAATCCGTTTAGGACACAATTTTTTTACATATTAAGATATGAAAATAATGGTTCATGATCAACACGAACATCATATCTGCAAACTTCTATATTAAAAAGATTCCAATGGCAAGTAAGTGAAAATTAGACCTGAAGTTTTTTTTAATTTTATTAGAAGCAAATTGACAAGTTAAGTGAATTGATAGCAATTAAAAGAAGGATAAAATAGAACGAAATATGGAGGAAAATAAAAAAAAAAAAAAAAAAATCTTAAAGAAAAACATGTATAAATCAAGAGCTACTTACTTCTAAAAGCTTTTCTGGCATATGCAAATTTTTATTTCATTACTTTTTTTAATTACTCCAAAAAAAGAATTAAAAAAAAGCCTGCGGAAATGAAACGTTAAAGAAAGTTTTAGACACTTTTTTGCATTCTTCATTTTATACAATAAATTTCCTCAAAAGCCTTAAAAACTGCTAAATCACTCTGATCTCTATCGTATATATCAACTTTTACAAATATTTGCAACTTAATCTTTAATTAACTCGAAGAATTCTTCAAACGCTTTTTCATGCCTTTCTTGCGTTTGACTTTTGAAAAAATGCAGAGTCCATAAAATTTGTGTTTGTTAAAGGATGATAACATTTTTTTTAAATTTTGCTTGCCGTCTGAATTTGGGAAACAAAAAAATACCAAAAGAATCTATTAAAAGATAAATAAAAACTCTTAGCATTTATTAAGGAAGTAGAAGGAAAAGGATATAAAAATAAAATTAAACAAAACGCTTCTTCTGTTTATTTTTTTTTTTTTTTGATATTAAAATTCAATGTTAATTTACACTTGAATTTCTTTTCTTTCCTTGTTTTATCTTTGCCATTGGCTCAACAACTACTCGACTTGTTATTGTTGTTGTTATTATTATTATTATTGTTGTTAATTTAATCTGTAGAAAAAAAAAATCAAAATAGTGATTTATCTTTTATTCATTTCTTGGCTTTTTTTCAAACTTTTCCTCTAATCTTTTGCTTTGTTTCATTTCATTAAAATTTATAATCAAGATTTAAATAGAGAAATTGCTTTAAAAAAAGTACATATCCTTGTAGAAAAGAGGCTCTGAAGAAAAAACAATATAAGTAACGACAACTTCAGTTAGATTTATGAAAAAATTTGCTATTCTTGTCAGAGAACTGCAACAAGTATCAATTAGTATTATTTCCTAGCAGCAAGGAGAATAAGTTGCCTATCAAAAATGTGGGCAATGTGCATTACATGCTTTGCAAAAAAAGCATTTTATAGAGTAGAGGCAAGCCGCTTACAGTGATTTAGATTCTCGAAAACTACATTGTGCTTTTCACTTTATTTTTTTTTTATATATTTTCAGCAAAAATTTTGTGAATAAAAAAATTTCATTATTATTAAATTTCATTTTCGTAACTCGTTTCATCAGCCAAATCACGCTACAGTTTTTTTTTTATTCAACTTTACGATCATTTATTTGCTTTTAGAAATGAATAGAAAATTTTGAAATTAAAAAAGCAAAAGTAAAAAAAGCACTAAAAATTTGTTTTAATTTTTTTTTTCCTTTATTTCTAGTTTTGTTACTTCCGGTCTGCATAAAACAGGAAAAATCAACAAGAACGATAATTCCATTTAAACAAAAGCAACAAGAAAGACAACACTTATGTTAATTAAATCTTTTAAGAAGCTAAGTGTGCAAAAAGGTAAGTTTTCTGTTTTGTTTCTTTCTTTTTTTTTTTTTAAATATTTTACTAAAAAGAAAATAATTTTCTGCTTGCCATTTCAGCTGTTGTTTTGTATAAAAAATATTTTCCACTTGTGATTGTTTTTCCTTTTTTCTCTGTCTTTACTACTTTAATACAGATTTTGTAAATAGTCTTTCATTATGTCTGTGAACAAATGTTGATTTAAAAATGTTTTTTTTTGTTTAAAACCTTGTAAATATGAAATGAAAAAAAAAGAAAAATTAAATTGCAGAAACTTAAAAATGCTATAAAAAATATGTAAAATAATGTGCTTGTAAATTAATTGTATAAAAATAAAAAAGTTTATAACAAAATATATTTATAATTGTAATCAAATGTTTAAGATTAATAAATGAAGGCTGGAAAATATCTGGTCGACATTTGTAGAGGACTTTATTTGCGAAAATATTTTCAAAGGCATTATTTTGACTTTAAGCATCAATTTGAAATATTTTTCAACATTAATTTTTGTTTTTTTCGCCCACATCAATACCATCGCCCAAAAACCATTTTTATAATATAACGACCTTTATTATGAACGCAGTTTGCTGTTCGATTGTTGAAGAATGAGTTTATCGAACGAATTTTTATTTGGTATTATGATGTGGATTCCATAGATGAGGATGTTTATAAATGTTTTTAATCTAATTCGCAAAGATAATAAAACAATCACCAATATATTCTACTTAATTTTTATATATCGCGACACGCATCGAATGCAAAATTCTTTTCGATAAAATATTCGATGTTTAACAAAAATTTCTAAAGAATTGCCAACTGATAATACAAATTTAACATTCGATATTTGTTGTTCGATAGCGGGCGAATTTCGAACAGCGAATTATGGTCATAATGAGAGCCAAAATTTTTAAGCTCTTGATGCCTTCGGACAAAAACCAATTTCATGTTCGCTAATTGCCAACGCGGGTAGATGCCTTTCCACACCAAACAATAATACGATGTTGACGCCTTCTTTTCCAATAATTATATGCAGATTTTTCTCCAATACAATTGGCCGCATATCATTGATATAGAAATATTTAGCTTGAAATATACATTTCATCTTCTTGATATTCCTTAATCTGTTCACCGAATTATCCGTGATGTCCTGTAATTATATTTTAGAATTTTTTTTGGAATGTTGATCGATGAGTTTCGCTGAACTTTTATTGGAATTCACTTAAAACATGGCTACACTTTTTAAAAGCGTTTCTTTAAATTAAATTCAAGTGGTAAATGATATTTATATATTTAGGAGCTGCAATTTCTCGACCAGTTTGAATAAAAGTTGGGCACGTTTTAGTAGGGTTTCATATTTTTAACCCAAAAAAAAATGTAAATTCACTGGAACAAAACCGACGTATTTTTTAAAATCTTGTACCGGCACTCAGCGAATAATTCTTTTACGTGCGATGCATTGAAACTAAAAACTGAGGTTGTGGAAGGGCGAAAGGACGTTTGCTATTTGACGGTTGAATTTTTTCACTTTAAAAGTGACAGGAATGGGAATTGAATGGACTACTTAACATTGATCACTATTAACGAAAGAAGGGTCGCACTAGAAACATATTTATGATAAATTGATTGCTTAAAATTATGCCGATTGTACGTTGATTTTTAATTTTAACTGCATTTAAATAACACAAAAATAGTTTTCTAAAATTGGTGGTTATTATCTCTTTTTAGAATTTTATATTGGAAGAATAATTCTTTCATAATTATAAATATATACCTTTAACTGTAATTTGAATAAGTTCATAAGTTTTATATTTCGTAAATATATATTTTTTCATAAATTTTATGCATGAAAAATGCATTTGTAATTGCTGTGTATGACAAAGAAGTTGCCATTTTGTAAATTTAATGTAATTAATTAAAACATGAAAATAAAACAAAGCAAGGCTGTGTGTTCTGAAATATAAAACAAGAAACATAAAAAAGTTTTAAAAAGTTTATATGACAATGTAATTATGCAAAAAAAATCACACATAAATTTATATAAAAAAGCTAAAAAAAAAAATAAAACAATAGTCAGATATTTGTGTATTGAATTAAAATTATTAAATAAATTAGTAAAACCCCTTAGTGATATTCATTAGCTTAAATCAGCGTAAAAAGAGAAAAGGAAATTCTGTAATTAAAATATAAATAAATTGAATTAAATTTAAGTAGCTTAAACTAAAGGAAACTTAAAAATAAATAACAGATTTAAGAAAAATAATTGTATAAATAGAAAATAAAAAAGGTGTTGAAATAAAGTATCATGATTTTATAAAAAAAAAAAACAAGAGAGAAATCAAATAACAAATATAAGAAGTTGTTTTTTTTTTTATTAAAAATTTCTGCAGAGAACTGGGTAAGTAGAGATTGTAAAGTCGTCCTGTTGACAAATCTGAATGCCATTTCCTCAGTTTATACTCCCGATATGATTATTTTCTCCATTTATTGTCATTAATTTTGAAGACAAATCTTTAATTTTAAGTTAAATTGAAGCTAAAATTAAAATATAATAATAAATAAATCTTGTGTTTCTTAAAAAGAATTATAAAATGAAATTCTAAAATATATTGCATACTTCCAGGACCAGTTTACTACAGGCATTCAAGATTTTGGTACCATCTCTTTAAAGTAAAAATACATAATGGCCAAAATACGTATGTATGTGCGAGGTGCGTTCAATAAATAACAATAATTTTTAAAAATACCGGCTAACCTCGGTTAACGCAACAAGTAGAAATTTACTATTAAACTAAATAAATGTTTATGCAATAAAAGAAAGCTTCTCGCGGGTTTCGTTAACCGAGGTCACACTGGATATACATATGTACATATATAAAGGGTGTCCTAACAAGAACGCAGGATTTAAATTTGGCGCCATTCGAAGTGTCATTGTTTGACATGTGAACAATTGTTATTGTTTGCTAGTAGAAGGTACGAGGTTAGTAAAAATGGAGCGCATTAGTAAAAATGGAGGGTATTGGAGACAACATGAAAATGCGGATTTTGCCGATAAAATCATCTTCAGTGACGAGGCCCATTTTTATCTTGATGGCTTCGTCAATAGGCAGAATTGTCGCATTTGGGGTGAGGAAAATCCTCGAGTGATGCGTATGCAATGCATGCACCGGAACTATTTGCAATTGCATAGTCTAGATAATAGAAAGGCTTAATTCGTATAAAAATCTATATTTTTGGACGTTTTTCCGAATTTGTAGAGCAGAGTTGTTGACGCATTAATTTTGAAACTACAGGATGGTCATTGTAGTCATTATTTTACTTCGCCGACGTTTTATTGCTAAAAGGGGTGTGCTTTTAGCACAGACACAATTGTAGAAATTTATCTTTGTTTGATCGGGTATTGAAAATGTTATGCTATTAACATATATACAGTCGAACTTCTCTATAGCGAACTTCTCTACAACGAAATCTTCTCTATAACAAATAAAATTCGTGAACACAACATTTTTGTGAGTATTTTCATACATTTTCATCTCTCTATAACGAACTCCCCTATAGCAAAGTTCTCTCTGTAACGTACAATTTTTTAATACCTAAATCGAATTTTTCACACTAAATAATTACTCTATTGCGAAGTATTTAGCAATCGATATTTTGCATCAATTTAGTCACATATGTATGTATTAATAAAAAAAAAATTAATGTGTTCATGTAAAAACAATTTTTTTTTGTCTACATAAAAAAAAATGTAGTCAAAATTTTCTGCAGTTTCTCTATAACGAATTTTCTCTATAACGTAGAAATTTGACGGTCCCCAACTGCTACGTTATAGCGAAGTTCGACTGTATTTACATTCGAGGCTGCCTCAGTGTTCTATTAAGAGTGCGCTATTTTATCAGTTTGGTGGTTCTATATTCGATTCCTAGCAGCGACTGTGATCTGTATCACTACAACACGTGAACATTTGGTTCACAACAGGTATCACAATGGGACCATAATAAATTCGATCCAAATATATAGTGGATGGTATAGGATGAAACTTTTATTATCCAATTTTTTTAATAATAATGCGTTATTTTAAAAGAGAAGTCTATTATCAATATTACACAAATAATTTTGCATTAAAAATAATTTCATTTAAGAAATTATATAAACTCAATACAAGGTTGATGAAAATTGCTTTCGATTTCCATCGTATGCCTGATTCAAAATATATTTTGGCAATATCGGTGTTTTTTCAACTTTAAATTGTTTAAAGTAGACTCTGGTACCAGCTCTTTTTACACTTGCGAGACAATTTTTTATAAAAATTGGAGAAACACACTTCTTTTAATTTAAAAAAAAAATAAATAAAGTGGTCCGAGAGTATTTGTTTGTTTGGGGAAACCAGTCGTAGGAAAAAAATAATATTGGCAAAAGATATTAACAAATCATATAAGACCGAGTTGATGTCAATGATAATACTCTTCTGGAACGTCCCAGCACTTCAAAAACAGATGAAAACTTTAAAATAGCGGAGAAAATTGTTTTTGAAAACTATCTTATAATCATTCGAGTAGGAGCTGAGAAATTCAACACATGTTGCCTCACGTTATATTAATTCTCGGCCGTTTTGATAATGACATGCATACCTCACATCGTGCGAAGTTAGTAATATTTTCACTAAAATCGACATGAAATCATATTTAGAAACTTGTTTCATTCTCAGAATTTAAAATAGCTACATATATCAATGTTTAGAAGTTTTCCACGACTGACAATATCAAAACTAAAATCCTCATATGAAAAATGTTTTATTGATGAACAAATAAATATTTAACTAATGGTGTTTGCTTTTACAACAAAGAAAAATATCATAAGTATTACATGTAACTGGGAAACATTTTTAAATGCTCACTTGAGGTTTAAGAAGTGTTGCATATTATATGCTTAAAAAAGAACACACGTTTCAGCAAAAATAATAAATTAAAATTATTCCATAATAATAAATACAAAATGAAAACACTTTTTTTTTTTTTTTTATCTAGGACCAGCATTCAGGAGATGACTCCTACACATGCGAAGCATTGTGCTGGGAACTATAGGAAAGGGATAGTAGGAGAAACGACAGGAGGTGAAGCTTATTTAATTTTTTTGCAGCTCTGCTTTCGCACGTTCGTTTGTTTTTATACTCGTAGCAGTGCTGAAGCTTCGGTTTAGTAGCCATTTTTATTATTATTTTACTTCGCCGGTGCTACACAATACCGACGAAGGAGGGCGTTCTGATGTGATTGTGGATTGCTATCAGCTGAAGCCGGTATTGTTCAGTGACCAGTTGTGTAGTCAACGTGCAAACTACCATCCATCGTGCCATCGCCACCCTATAACGAAACGAACTAAAAATTCATTATTTTTTTAGAAACAATAACAAAACCAGCTAATAATACAGTGCACTACTCATGGCCCCTAAATTAAAGACTGTATTAAGCATGTAGCATTTTTTTTCTTTTTATGGGGAACATCAAGATAAGATCGTGAGTTGCATTTTTCAAATACCACATGTTATGCAGATAAGAACATAAAGAAATATAAAAGCAGAATAAACGTGTGATACTGCTCTGAAAGGAAAACGCCATAAGTTAATCAAAATTAGTCTTCTTCTCTTGAACACAGCTTCAGTCGACATTTTTATTTTGCTTCAAAGTATATTTGCTCTCCTGAAAAATTGGAAAATTACCCTTAAATTCATTTGTCAAAAGTTAACAGATATACATAATTAATTAATAATAATAATAATTAATAATATTGCAGTATTATTGAAATTATCCTTTGAAATCGACTTTATCAAATATCTTATACATCCAATAAAAAATATCTGCCGTATTAATAAAAATGTTCGAGAGTTATAGAAGGTACATATATTGATTGAATTTTGTATGGAGATTTGTCTGATAAATCTTATATAAATAAAATAAAATTTTTTTTATAAATAGGATTTCTATATTTTTCTTATATTCAGATTAGTTTGCTTAATTAAAAATAGTTTAGCCCTGCTTTTGTTCTTTTCTGTGTTTTCGTCTAAAGTTATTTATCTCTTTAGTATGCCTGCTGTTGTTTATATAAGAAAAGATTTATCTTCATGTCGCCTTAATTTCATTTCTATTTAAGCGCAATTCTAAATAAGTTTGCAGTGAAAAGTTTTGCTGTAATCGGTGCATTCCTATTCCGGTACACACACACATTTATAAATATACGCAAATTATTCAAAGCTTCATAGCTAAACAATGGCATCAACACATACAAACTTAATTGAAGAGGTAAACAAATGTCAAAAAGACGTGATGTATATGTTTTGTATGCTTGTGCACGTTCATATTAATTCGTATGCTTAAACTTTTCACTCTACACGTTCCTTGCGAAAATATTAAGGCGTTTATATCCGTTTAACTTTTAAGGAAAAAAAAAAACCCCCCAAGATTGCACGGCATATAAATATAAAAAAAAAACACGCAAGAAATGCGGCAAATAAATGAGGAAAGCAAAAAACACGCCTTCAGATTTTCAATTCACATTCATATAAATTCCAAGTAAAAAAAAAAAGGAAAAACTTAATTCAATATCCATACAAGTTTGTGTGTAGTAGTGTCCATGTTTGAGTATAAAATATGCGTTTAAAACATACAATAACACAATCGTATATTCAATTCAAATATTTGAGGAACACTCAAACACACACATGCTTACACTCGAATATATGTGAATAAATGCACGCCACGCATTCTCCAGCTCCTTACTTATGAAAGAAAACAACTTTCTGCTTAAATTTTCGAAATGTCTCTGGAGCATTTGATAAATGGCAAAAATATAAATGTCTACGAACAATGAATGCAGGGATTATAGTACGTGTGCTGTTTGTTGCTGCTGTCGTTGTTATTACGTTGCTCCTTTTCCGTTTATGGTATTTATGATGTTCTTGTTGCTGCTTTGGTTACTCCTGCTGGCATTTTTCCTTGAAAAGATTTATGCCTGTGATTATTGGCAGTTTGTATCTGGTGCAAAATTTAGCCGAGTGGTGGATGCATGCTTTTTTTTCTATGCATTGGTGTGCCGCCCGTGTTTTTCCCTATTGAATATCAGCTTTATAGCACGTTTAAGATGCTTTTGCTTGTATCATTTATTTAAAGGTGTTAGAAAACAATAAATAAATTATACAATTGAATTATTTTTTTCTGACGATTTCGCACGAAGGTTGATTAAGGTGAAATCGTTATTTAAATATGTAAATTTCTATCTTTTTTTTTTTTGGAAATTGACTTGCTTCGCTTTAAGTTTAACGATTGGAAATTTTGGTAAAATCTTTGTTTCATTAAATAAATATGGCAAAGAAAATGTAAATTAAAAAATTTAATTTCTGTCCATCACTATTTTTGTATAGAAAAATTAATAACAATTGTAGCATACTTTTTTGCGTAAACAAACCATAGTGTAGGTAACTTCGTACGTATGAGTAATATGCATTACATTGCAAAAGCATGCTAATTTAAGTATGAACAAGCCAAATATAATATATATTATGATATACATATTATGTATATTTTCTCAAAATAGGTATTCAATTCAGTTGTAGTTTTCCTTTTGTGTTTGATTCCCGATTTTGCAAAATTCTTCAAGTTTTTAAACTTTTTATCGAAAAGTTATAGTTCAGTGATTAAAGCAAAAGGTGGAATATATTATAGTTAGAAAAGTTTAATTACACAACTGCTACTGCGGTTTTCTTTAATGTTTATAGCAAAGTTATAATTACATTATTCATTATCTTACTTTATCGACGTCGTATTCGATGTCGTGCCTCGATATACATGAACTGATCATTGGCGGCGTGTACAAATATAGTCGTTGTAAAATTGCCTCAATCATAATAGATAATATGCTAAACATACCATAATATCTTCATCTTTTCGTGGTGAGAGATCTCTGTCAAATTCGTTTAAAAATATTATTTCGTTCACATAATAATGATTTTTCGAAAGATCTCTCTCCCTCTAATTAATACTGACATATGCTTATTTAAAAACTCTATGAATAAAGCAGACAATCTCTAGTTTAAAACCTATTACTTGAAAACACAGTCCCATAATGTTGCACTCTTTTTCTTGTTCTTCTTGCTAAATTCCCTTATTTGTCTAAACGACAATGCTGCATTTTGCATGTGTTTGCATGCCTGTGCTCGCATACAACTTTATGTTATCTTACGCAACAGTGATTTTAATCACTTTGCAGCCGATAATGCATGTACAAGAAAGGAAGATGTGTGTAGCAGCAAGAGTACTATCAAATTCAACATTAACCGATTGATGAGGCACCCGGTTGCGGACAACAGCTGCATTGTGGTTTATGAACAGAAATAATATGCCAGTAACTGCGACAACACTAACAATATTAAGTGTATTGTACAACAACAAATAACGGACAGCAAGATTTCCAATTATCTGCGCCAAACTCTCATGCCTTGGTCTCATGTTGAAACTTTGTAACCACAAAAGCGCCAATTTTATACTTGTTTTTGAAGAATAGGGAAAGCCGCTCGGGGAAACAGGGACGTACTCATGAAAACACACACACTGGTGTCTTTATAAATGGTGATATGAAATTATTCACTTAAATTTAGACAGAAATGGCAACCGATTATTTGACAATCAAATCTAAGTACGCCATTGGAAGAAAAGGAAATACCTGCAAAAGTGATAAAAAAAATAATAATAAAGAAATGACAGAAGGTGAAGCTTCAGTATTTTAGAACTCTGCTGTGCACGTTCTTATTTTGTGGCAGTATTGAAGCGCCTCTGATGGCAAGTGGACGTATTAAATTTTGTAGCTTCGTTTTAGTAGCCATTTTTAGTATTTATTTTTCTTTGCCGGTGCTACGCAATACCAACGAAGAGGGCTGCTTTGATGTGCCTGCGGTTTGTTATCAGATGAAGCCGGTACTATTCAGTGACCATTGATTATGCCTTCGCCACTGAAACCTTCCGATAACAATTGCACATCAGAAAAAACGCGAGATGTTTTTATGATTTAGTATGAAACAGGTGTCGAACCAATAGTCAACGTGCAGACTATTTCAGCCATCGCCACCATCAAATGCAATTGTGTTGGTGCTATTGCAGAGGTCGCTCACCAATGTGGCTTCTATTCTATATTCTATTGTCAATAAATTTAGTATTGGCCATATCGCTATTATTCGCGTTATAGTCTTCTAATGTCGCTAATATTAGTGACATTTTGCCATCACTCCATACAATGAAAATTCACAAAATTATAATTCCCGGGAGGCTCTTTTAACCGATTTTTACAGCAGAATATTTCCAAATAACTTTGACTTTTTATAACTTTTAATTATGATTTCTCTTATCGTATCTGTAAAGTGTATTACAATTGACGGATATGTAGACCGTAAATCCTTTTTTGTTAGTTTGCACACACCACTTCGCTCTGCTATAATTCGCTAATTTTTCCAATCTGTGACAGTTACAATAATGACAGCTAATGCGGTTGTAACAACATTGACCAGAGGCTAATTACCTGACAACTGTTGTTTTTTTTCTACGGCGACAGCAACTCAAATTTTTAAACGCCACATGGTATTGTTACACTTCGTGACTGTGGACCGTTGTGCGATTTTGATAACAAATCGCTTTAATTTCATCCTCTAATTGCAACACTTACGCTCCTGCACTACTTTATTTGTTACCGATACAGAAGCCACTGTTGCACATCAATAGTTGTGCGAATAGTAGTTATGTGGATTGTTATTTTTAGTTCTTTGTTTTTTTTTTTTAATTTTATTTCTCTTGTGCAGTTGTCTATTGGTTGGTTGTTCCACTGGGTATTGATGGTTACTTGATACTTTACACCGTTGGCATACATTTCACATTCTTCTTTACGGTTACATTAACTTCCTCCATCCATTACTTCCGTTTCTGTTTCTGTTTCTGTTTTTCTTTTAAATTTTTTATATATTTGCAACCATTTTCCCAACCATATCTGTACATATATTCTGTGGAAATAAGTGCAATTTTATGTGTGAGCCTGTGTGTGTTTTTATGAAGGGTTTCGCTGCCACATATGATTTGCCCATATTGATGTTATAACTTTTTCTTGCTACTGCTGTTGTTTCCCTTACAAAGTGTATCTATATGTATTAGAATATTGGTGCTGCTGCATACACTTTTATATCTATTTTACCACAATAATCTTATTAGGAGTTAGTTGTTCGAACCTAATCAATTACCAACGTAATTACAAACTTTACTAATCTGCTTACATTCTGATGCATAGTGAAACGCGTTTTATTCTATTCTGTACATGCACACAAACATACCTCATATATATGCAAATATAATTACATACAAACATATGTAAACTTATAAAACGCACACATTTGCAATATCTTGCCAAATACAAATACATTTTGTGGTCGTATTTGCTTTTATATGTATGGATGTATGGGTGTGTATTTTATTGCACAGTTAGTTTTAAGTGCTTCATGTATGTTTAATGTGCTGAATTTAAGTTGCCAAAACAGACATCAAGCGTTTGACGTTTAAAATATTTTATACGATAGATTTTTGGTTTTGGGAAGAAGGAAATACATTTTTGGTCAAAAGTTAATTATTAAAAAAAAACTGCTTGAAAATTTCTGTTAAATGTGATTATTGTATGTTGTTAGTGATACGATTCAAAAATTCCTTTAATAAATCCATGATGCCGTGTGCTTATTATGTATTGCACTTCCATTTCAAATGCATTGTGTTTGCCTCTAAGTCGCTGCAATGGTAATATTACTGTGTTTGCTTATTTAAAATCTATTTCTATAGGTGTATTTTTGTTAACATAATTGACAATGGCAACATTGTTAGTCGTCTGCTTTGTGGAAAGGTGTAGTGCTGATGAGATATAGTAGATGGATAAGTGATGAAATTAAATAAAAATTATATAATAAGTGATAAAATTAATTCTGCCGTTGGTTTTTTTGTTTCGTTAATTTGCTGAGAAGAGTTGCTGGTAATTCCCGCTAAATACAAAACCGTACAAAATATTATTTAATTTAATTTAATTGAACAAAACACAAATAATAATTCAAGATTAAATATTGTTAAATATCTTACATCAAAAAACTTCAGGATTCATACTTCCACTATGTTAACCATAACTAGGTCGATCATGCTATCAAAAATTGATTACGGTCTTCCCATATACGGATGGTGCGCATATTCACATATCAAATTAATACAAGCACCATATCATGCCGCAGTACGCCGAAGCATCGGAGCGTTTCCAACTAGTGCCACCAAAAATTTTTTGACAGAAGCTGGTATGCCCTCGATCATGGATAGAACTTTACATGTAACCTACAAACTTTTACCCAAACTATTCATTTGTCGCAACAAAATATTATTTCAAGAAGTTAAAAAAACTATCAACCGAACTAGAATACCTAGACTACAATCTTCCATCAGAAGGTGCATAGACTTCTCAAAAAAACTTAACCTTCAGCTTCGTCCTAGACTTATGAGGCATCATGTACAATCACCATGGATGATAAACGAAGATTCGTTTATCCTATCGTTGGCAGATCTGCCTAAGGCCACTACCTCTTCAAATATATACAAAACTATGTTTAACGCTATCACCGAGAGTTTTATTGCAAATAGCTGGGAGTTCCTCTACACCGATGGATCCAAATCCAAGGACCATACTACTTTTGCAACTGTCACTCATAATGGCAGCCTAATAAATGCCGGATTTATCGATGATTACTGTTCAAATTTCACAGCTGAAGCATTGGCCATTCTCACTGCAGTACAATACGCGAAAAAGCAAACTGCGAAGTATGTAATCTGCTCCGATAGTCTCTCATCTATTCTTGCCATCAAAAACTCACATTACGAATTGCCAATAATTAATCAAATAAGAAACTTCTGTAACCAAAATTTAAACAATATCAAACTTATGTGGGTACCCTCTCATGTTGGCATTATAGGTAATGAATACGCGGACTCAGCTGCAGAAGAAGCGAAACGGCGACCCCTGAAAAAATATTCGACATGGGAAGCTCGTGATATTCTCAATATTATTGATATCTCTCTCACGTCCACAAAAATCCAAAAATGGTCCGATTACCAGCACAGTTACAAACGCATCAAGCCAATGGGAGACGCACCATTATACCCAAAAAACTGTTCCAGGAGTGAAATTAATATATATGTTCGCCTTAGAATCGGTCACTGCAAACTAACTCATCAACATCTTCTTGATAGAACTCACGCACCTGTACCACTCACCTCAATGTAGCTCATATACTTGATGAGTGCCCTAATTACAATTCATCTAGAACACGCATTTTCGGATGCAATTCGCCAAGTGATCTCCTTATACACATGTGTGATAAAAATATTAAATTAATATACAAATTTATAACTGCAAATTGTTTACAAAACTTAATTTAAATGTATATACAAACCATAGAGTCGAAAGCCTCAGATGCTAGTGCTCTTTTTTTTTGTTATTAGTAATTATAATTCAATTATAATTATTAATATTAAATAAATAAATAAAAATAAAAAATTTATGTGATCTATTAAATAAGTTCATATTTGTATTAAATGTTGAAAAGCTAACTCAGTTCATTTTATATTAATAATGCAAAGAAAACGTACAGCACCAAATAAAATTATTTCATCAAAATATTTCTGTAAATAGAATAACTGTCGTATTCACAATATTTTAATAGAAGTTATATTGATTGAATTTTGATTGATTTAATAATTTTTCTATTAGATCTTTCATTAATGAATGACAGCCTGCTTCCTAATATTAATTAAAAAGAAGTTCTCTGATAGATAATAACGTCTACTTGTTGCCCATATATTAATTCCTTTATAAAATAAAAATATTTTCTTGGAATCGAATCAACGTTTTCTTCACCAAATGCTGCATTCAAAATTACATCAAATGTTAATCTATCACTTTTGAAATTATTTCTTTCATAATTAATATTTACTGAAATTTCAGAATCTTATCAAGTTGAAAACATTTCTTTTTCTCTTAAAAAAAATTTAAAAATGTATACCTATGTACACTTTTTATTTATAACTTATACAAATTTAAAAATAAGCAAACAAATATTATTTCATAGAAACTTAAAAAGATGTAAATTAATTTGTAATTTCATGTGTTGGTATAAGTATTTTGACAAGAATGTAATAAAGGGTGGTTAAATTTCAAGGGCCGATGTTGATTTTGAATAAAACACAAACTATTTGGGAAATTATTGTAATTTTATTTTATTATGATATATTGGTATTACTCAATTATGTATGGAACAAAATATCGGCCAAATGGGCGCCGCGACCACGGCAACAGTGGATGATCAATTTTCGAAGAAAATCATCTTCAGTGATGAGGCACATTTTCACCTCAGTGGATTCGTCAATAAACAGAATTGCCGCATTTGGGCGAATGAGAATCCAAGAGTGATTGTCGAAAAACCAATACACCCACAAAGAGTGACTGTTTAGTGCGGTTTATGGGCTGGCGGCATCATCGGGCCGTATTTTTTCAAAATGAGGCCGGTCAGGCAGTTACTGTGAATGGTGTTCGCTATCGTGAGATGATAACGAACTTTTTATGGCCCGAATTGGAAGATATGGATGTGGACGATATGTGGTTTCAGCAGGACGGTGCCACTTGCCACACAGCTAACGAAACAATGGCTCTTTTGCGCAACAAATTCAATGGCCGTGTTATCTCACGTAATGGCGATGTCAATTGGCCGCCAAGATCATGTGATTTGACACCGTTGGACTTTTTTCTTTGGGGTTATTTGAAAGAAAAGGTGTACGTCGATAAGCCAGCAACAATTCAAGAGCTAAAGGATGAGATAATTCGGCACATTAACGGCATAGAACCTCCATTATGCCTCAGGGTCATCGAAAATTTGGACAATCGGATGGAGGTGTGCCGCCGTGGTCGCGGCGCCCATTTGGCCGATATTTTGTTCCACACATAATTGAGTAATACCAATATATCATAATAAAATAAAATTACAATAATTTCCTAAATAGTTTGTGTTTTATTCAAAATCAACATCGGCCCTTGAAATTTAACCACCCTTTACTAAGAAAACAGTGTTTAAACTTAACAAAAGTAAAGAAAAGAAGAAGAAGTTAGTAAAATATATATCCTCCTTTGGCTTCAATAACTTTTTGTACTGAATCCACTAAATTTTTAAGAATCTCTGGAGATATCTCTTCCCATAGGGAAGTGACCTCAGAAATTGTCTCCTCTCTGGTTTTATTTAATGAAACTGTTCTTTTGTGTTTCAAAAGAGACCAGACGTTTTCTATAATATTTAAATCTGGACTTTGAGGTGGCCAGTCTAAAGTATTAACACCAACATCCTTCAAAAACTTAGTAATCAACCGGGCTTTGGGGCACGGCGCATTATCCTGTTGCAGGATAAGCTTTTCACCAGAAGGAAAGGCATTTTCATTTAGCGTAATCAAATATTGATTTTGCTCCATCGAGCCGGTGACAGGAACCAAGTCACCCAGCCCATTATACGCAACACATCCCCAGATCATGATAGAGCCTCCACCATGGCTCACTTTTTGATATGCTGGTCATTTCTTTTGACGTACTACTCAAGAGAGCTTTCATCTGACCATAGAACGCTTCTCCAGAACTCCTTTGGCTTGTGCAGATGTTCTTTTGCGAAGGCCAGCCTTTTAAGCTGGTTTGACTTTGTCATGTACGGTACGTCCTTAGCTTTAATTGTCTTAAAATCTCCTTCCTTTAAACGTCGTCTAACAGTGCGCTCACTGACTGGTTTCTTGGCCGTCAAATTCCATTTATCTGTAGCAGATCGAGGCTTCAGAAAACAATTTTTTTCAAATTCTCGTAGAAGGACTCGGTCTTGAGTGTGCGTTGTTTTACGTTTTGCACCTGATCTCGTTAAGTTTTTTACGTCGTTATGCTTTTTAAACCTATTAATTTGATAGTGCACAGTTTGATGTCACACATTGAACTCTTTTGCAATGTCTTTTACTGCCGTTCCAGCATTAAACTTTGCTACCATCGAAGATCTGGTAACCAAACTCAACTCTGCCGTTTTATCATGTTTTATAACGACTCTTATTCAATTTTAATTTTTTTTTATAAATATTTTAATAACAATTAAACTTAAATACAGAAGTTGTTACGCTTTAACGTGCTCAAAAATGCAAACAAAAAGCCACAAAGACACCGTCAAAATATTTATGCGACGCAAAAATTTGTTGTCTCCATGCATTATTATCAGCTGAAAGACAATGCAAAAGGGAAACAATATAAAATTTTGCACGAAAAGAGCTAAAAATATATTCTTTGTTTTGCGCATCATTTTGGTACCGTTATTTGACGGCACTAAGCTCAGCGAGGTTCAACAGTCAGAAAAATGTTTCGTCAAAATACTTATGCCGACTATTTTTGTGTATATATATATTATATTTGTTATATTTGTATATTTATATTTATATATGTTATATTTGTGTATTTAATACTGTTCTAGCACTAATTCGAAATTTCTTATCGAATTGGAATTTTCATCCATTTACAACTAAGTATGTCAGTAGGAAGAAAGTCAATTAATATATCTGCAACAAAGTTCCTCGACTGTTAATTGAATCGGTTTAAGAAAGTTTTGCATTTTATTGAAAATGATAATATTGACTTCATTCAACAGTTCAGTACTTTTAAAATCTATTGAACACTTTTTCATTGAATTTTATAGTAATAAAATTTTATCTATCATTAGAACCAAAGAATTCCAACGAAGTAACGTGCAAATTTCCCGGGATTTTTGCTCGAAATATGTGCGGGATCCTTGAATGTTTTTCTTACGCTAATACTGAACGAAAAAAAACTAGTTACAATCAATCAGCATTGAAATTTTGTAGCATTCTTTTCTGATTAATATTGAATATTAAGCTGAGCGTATGATTAATATTTTTATAGTTTTTTACAATGCGAGTTCATATCAGGTGAACATATAGGGCCAGCCAGCCAGCTAGCTATTTGTCACTATTTGATGGAAAATTTTATGAATTATTGCTACAACATACAATACTTTTTGTGGTTGTTGTACTAGTAAGTTTACGTGGTATGAATTTGCCTTGGTTATGTAATCAATATCCGCATAGTTTTTTAGCAAAGCAATTAATTTCAAATAAATTATTTTCACAGAGTCAATTATTTTATTTTTCTAAAACTTAATATAATACGGGAAATTATTATACTCCAATTTGTAATTTTATAGAATATTTTCGTACATACAGGGTGGGCCAAATGTAATCACCCGGCGCATAAGTAATCACCCGATGTTCTTTTGCAGTAATTTTTTTTTAAAGACATATTTTGACACTGCTTATGATATGGGCTAAGTGACCGCCGACAGAGTTGATGACCATACATGCAGATCAAAAGAATTTTCTTAAATAAAATTACAGCAAAAAGACATCGGGTGATTACTTTTGGCCCACCGTGTACATATGTATACAGCAATGAACAGTAATAATCGTCATCAGAAACTGCTATTTGTTAAATTTGTAGAGTAAATTATGCTATTGGTGATCCTTTTACGAGGTAATGTCGTCAATATAATTATTTTGTCTGAATTTGTTGTACTTTCTTTAAATTCAAGTGCAATAAAGCTTAAAATTATTGTAATTCGTTATTAATAATATTCGTATACAATTCGCAATTGATGAACGACAAGGTAAAAGAATAAAATTCATTTTGATTTTTATTCAGGGTATAGTTTAAAAGTATTTTAAGTTACTTATAAACGAATTTAAATTGCATATGCGTTTAGTCAAATATCAAGCATGTTATGAAAATCACGTAAATTTAAATCTCTTGCAGGTTTACAATCACACATTTGATAGTATGTGTTGTGTAAATTACACGGTTTTTGAATTGTTCGTTGCAATTTTAACTTGACGGAAGAAAAAGAAAACAACTGAGGTTTGTACAGGACTGTTTTGTTCTTGACAAAACGAAATAAAATGTTTAACAACAAATTTTTCCTGTTTTGTTCACTTGGCAATTGTCAAATATTATTTGTGCGTTCTTATAGAACTTGAAAAAACACTGAAATTCCAAAATTAAAAAGAACATACAAACATGAATGAAAGTACGTACTGAGGAGGAAATCATACATACGTCTATATGTGAAAAAATTTAACAAAAAAGAACATAAATAAAAAATTCAACTTTGCTAACCGTTTCTATCGATGTTCTATGACGTACTCCACATTCCAGGATAAAAATAAAAATCACTAGAAAATTGATTTTAGTATTAAAGTAAAGTGGGGTTTTGTGAGGTTTAGATGTTGCAGCATTTTTTAGCACTGTTTCTTTAGAGTATTTTGTTAAGGGTGCTTGTAGTGGATTTTATTTTACTGTGAACAATGAAAATGTGTTAATTAAGTTATTGATTTGTTAGTAATATGTGAGGTTGTTGACAGTTTATTTTCTTTTTCAAATGCACTGTTTTATATTCTAGAAAATATTTAAATATATTTAAATTTCAGGTATCTTGGAAATTGGACAGTAAATGCCATGCAAAAACTACTCAGTGAGAAATGTTGCAATACAATTAAAATACTAATTTAGTTTCCATCACGGCTACACAGTATTGTCTCGAATTATTTTTTATGCTCATTAAATAATTAGTGATGACAATTTTAAAAATAATAAGTTCTCGGTCTTACTGTTAATCACCGAAGATTTTCACCGATATGCTTTGCTTTTTTGGGAATGTACTTCAATGTGTTGGGGTATTGTCAGTAGATGAGTAGATGATTCCTTTATTAAGTAATACATATAACCATATTATCAAATAATAAAGAACCTGACAAATTTGTTTTATTAACATAATATGCAACAAAAGAAATTTTATTAGATATTAACATTATCGTCCCATGTCACTTCATCATCTGCCATCACTGTAACCTGACACTTAACAAAGGATGTAACAGTATTGCCTGGAAGGCATTAATTGTCAGCGCATTACTTGGCATAAAAATTGCAATATTTACGCCACTGGCAGCTATAGAAATTATACACAATGTTTTTCTAACAGTGTGTATCAACATATCTTGCGAATGTGTCAAATTTCACAGCACTAGACACAGTGAATTATGAACACATTCTATCTTCGAACAAATTCTTTTTTTGTCAAAGACACGAATGTAAAATACAAAATCGAAAATTTTGAACTAGTAATATTTATTTGAACTCACAAATGAATGAATTAATATTTATATATAGTCGTATTTGTCAAGTTGATTGTTAAATTATCACAATATTGTGAAAATTATTATTTATTATTAGTATATATGATTCTAATTGTGCTTTTTCCCTTATAAACTATATGTGAAATTTATTATTACATACCTTATGATATTCTCATACGGGATTGTTATGTTTTTGTTTATAGATTTTTTTGGTTTGTATGTTTGATATTCAAAACAATTCTCGTTTGATTAATTGAATTTTAAACATATAGATCTTGGGTTTGTATTCAAAAATTAGGAAAATCCACTGATGAGCTAAGTAAGCGTTAGCGAAATAGTACTATACGGATACGCTTTCTTCCTCAATTATTGAGTTGCTTTTGTAATAAAATGCTTTATGATATTTTTCATACTGTATGAGAATATCATAAAGTATGTAATAATAAATTTCACATATAGTTTATAAGGGAAAAACCACAATTAGAACCATATATATAAATGAATATTCCCAAAATAAATTCAGTTAATATATTTTTTATTAGAATAAAGGCAAAACTAGCAATTAATCTCCAACAATAATTGAGTATAACATATATATATTTCCTATGTCACTACAGACTTCATCAGTACTCTTTGTGTCAACAGCGAGGTAGTGGTAAAAGTAAAGTAAAATAAATGAAATATGGCATTAAGCAAATATGTCTCACCACACTGCCACCAAGTATTTTTCATAGACTTCATATTTCAAGACACCAGTTGTGCATGATTTCTTCAGTTTATTCCAGACCTTCAAATTTTAATAGAGAAAATGAAACAACGTCTTTAATTAGAGGATCGAGGGAAACAATTCAATCAATCCGAACATTTCTTATGGAAGAAACCAATTACTTAAATATTTTTGTTGCGAATCGTCTTGCCAATTGTGTCCACTAAAAATTGAGAAAATTTTCGCTGAAAAAAACTTATTTCGTGCGCAAAAGTCACTGATTTGCTTGATATTAATTTTGAAATAAAGTGCATTAGAAGCCTTAAAAATTTAATGTAGAAATTATTAGAATAACTATTTTATTAGGTTTTTGGTTTCTTTCGACGGAAGTGTCAATATGATAACTTTTGTTAGGATTATTTAGTTTCATTTTTGTTATAAGAAAACCTGATAACAAGTGTACATGCTATGAGAAACATATATTTTAAAAGTCATTGTAGACAAATTTATCAATTTATAATACATCCTGATTATTGATGATAAATACTAATAATATCTTTTTTTATAATTATTCTTCAACTTTATTTCTTTTAATAACTATTTCTATATTCTCTTTGCAGCTTAAAAGTTTGTTTATATTTTTCATTTTTTTTCTTATTTTGATATTTCGTCAACGAACGGTTAAAATTTTTAATATTTTATATTGATAAAATATACGATGATATAGTCCTAAGTGTAGTTCTGTATAATTCTGCTGGTATTGAAGGATTATTGTCATTAGTTTGACACTCGAGGAGATTAAATATTACGTATATCGACTACTAAGGAAGAGGAAATGTGGGATGACAATGAATAACGATGATAAGATCGATAAAAAAGGAGCATTGACAACGATGACTCACAGAATACTTTGAAGAGCATTTGTGAACACGTGCCCCTAACGTAACTCCATGCATACCATTTCATCTTCTTTATTTTACCATAGAACTAAAAATAATTTGTTTACTAGTTTTTAGGATTGTATGACTAGAAGCTCCTTCCATGGAGTACCACTCCATAATCTGGACTAACTAAATAAAAAATAATAAAATATCGACTACTGTATAAATTGTCGTGGTGAGAAGGAGTACAAGGAGAAAACAGTTGAATATTTTCGTTGTCACTGTCCTGATATTACTGTGAAAAGGGCGTGCTACATAGGCTTACCAATTCTGCGGTTCAGTATTGATCAATTGATTCTTGTGCAATTGCGAACTTGTAAAGTTATGTCATGTGGTCACATTATCTTCATTTATTTTCTTTTACAGCAAAGAAATCTTTTTATATCTGAGCCATTGTGCTGTTTTAGTTTTTTTTCACGTTCTCTCATTTTTTATATATTTTTCTCAACTGACGTAATCACATGTAGTATGAGTGTTTTGAGTATTTTTTCATATAAAAGTGTTGGCTTCCGGAAACGGAACTAATACGTAAACAGGAAGAAAAATTACACAATATTTTGCTTAACATTATTGCGAATTATAGATTGCCTGTTTGCATAACAGTCGTAGCGGAACAAATAATGATTGAAAGCCAAGACTGCGGACATTGAAAAATATTCGCAATAGAATGTAGCAAAACAAATGTTTAAAGTATATTTTTCAGACAATTGATATACGAAAATCCTATGCAGTACTAGCAAATGGCATTCACAGCCTTCACTTCTTTTAATTCAGCAGTATTTGTAGTTCTTTCTTAACTTTGCAATGGACATTTGATGGATGTTAAATTGATGGCTGCAAAACTGCCAGTTCAAACAAGTGAGTGGATTTTTGATTCCTCTACTTCAGTAAATTTTTTTAGTTCTTTTATTTCTGGTTCAGAAGCAGCACCATGAAAAATTTGTAACAGTAAGAAAAGTGAAGAAGCAATGACTGTAATTGACTGCTGGACATTGTTTTTAAGAAATATTTGTTTGCACATTCTTCCTTATTTTTAGTTTATTATTTCTCTGTTTATTAAGGCAGATCAATGGGGGAAATTTTAATAAATAAATATTTATTTAAAAAACGATTCTAAAATCAAGCTTTCATTTGTATTACAGCAGAACTGTGCAGATCATTAATGGCATTCATTTAAGTAGCTAAAATATTACTAATGAAATAGATAAATCCATATGTTATATGAAAGTTGATTAGTACCGCGTTGTGCGCGCATTGTTGTACAACTTTCAAGGGTGTGGAAAAACGGATGTGCCGTATTCATAAAAAATATTTTTCTTTTATAAAAGTTTTAATAAGCAAATTTCCTTTCAAAATTCCATTTTTAAAACTTTTGTAAATTCGAAAATTTTTTGCGAATACGGCAGCCAATATTTAGACTGGTCTTCGAAATATAATGTGGTAAAAATTCAGTTCTAGTTTTTGTTCAAATACTTTTTTTTTATTAATTGACAAATTTTTACACAGAATTCGTCGCTTAAATACACGTGCCCCAATAATTTTAATTAATTGTGGCCACTGAAAAAGCATTCGATGTGGAAATGTGTGTATGGCTTGAATTTGTATATGAATTAAATAATCTAAATAATATGATATTCAAAGCACAAACGCACAAATAAAATCCTATAACTCACACATGTAACATACACATAAATCATAAAAATGATATAATTCACTTTTTGTACCTGGATGTGCAAGAATGTTTACAAAGTGCTAGCGCAAATGAGAGTATATGAAATAATATTTAATTTGTATTAACTACTCACTGTCGGTCATGACAGCTACGCACGTACACATGTGTGTACAGACGTGCATACATTTTTCCATACCACTGTGTTTGCAAGCGTATATTTATTAGTGTAATTTTATAAAATTATATTTGCAGATGTTTGAGCAGGAAGACGAGGGAGAGGGGTAGGAAACAGCTCATCCTGTATTTCAACAGTCAATAACATAAATGAGCGAAGCACTTGTAAATTTATGAGAGATGAAATGAGAAAAATATTTACAATGAAACACACGTGTTCTGGCATTTGTTTTACTTAAATAATTAATAGAAAGCTTTTTCTTTTACAATTAAAACAAAGATTGTGTTTCGTATTTCTGAAGTGTGTGACATATATTTGAAAAAAGTTTCAATCAATTGCTCGTAAAGTCACCACTTCACAAAATAATACTATTTTATTTCTACATTACGGTGTAAGTAAAATGAAAATGTTTACAACGGAGGTGTAGTTTTCGAGTTCGGATGTTGTTTCAGCGTCATGTTTAATGGATGCATTTTTTTTACCTTGGACAAGCACTCAGAAAATGACCCCTATATACGCAATGTTGTTGAAACTATTATTGGTTACACTGTTAGGAAGTTTAAATATACACCTTCCCTTTAATCAAATATGCAATATGTATGTGTAGAAATGACTATGTCTGCGTGCACTTACAAGCTTGTAGAAAGGTTGACATAACAAATGTCTGATGTTGTCAATAAGAATTTGAAAATGTTGAAAATATTTTTGGTATTTGGCACGTGATGTGTGAAAATTTTAATAAATAATTATTTGCATTTTTTTTCTGTCCCTTTTTGTTTTTTCTTTAGAAAATATTTATTGTGTAGGAAAAATTTGGGGGATTTGTGATAAACCAGAGAGCAATTTTTAGTGCTTAACAATATAAAAATGGAAATTATTGAAATAATTGTAATGAAAAATGATACAACGTTTTCTGATCGGGTACGTCCGCAGCATAGTGCGTGAGCATTAAATTATAGTAATGTGGTGGATGCAGATTGTATGTGTTTGAAGAAAATTATTTCAGAATAGAAAATAGATAGCAGTGCTGCAGAGGCATTAGCTTCCTCTAAAAGGACAGGCTACTGAAACACCCTCTGTCAATTAAGCTAAGGTGATGTTTGTCTCCTGATCCCGTCAGTATTTAAGGTTACCGGTTTTAAAAGGTGTGCTTTGACACGTATATTTTCCAAGGAACTTCTTAAAGGGGTATTCTTTCAAAAAATTATTACAAAAAAAAAATTAATAAAATTAATTTAAGCAGTTAGTTTTGATATTTGGAGTTTATTGAAATAAACTGGAAAAATGTAATATTTTGAAGAATAAAGTAGCTTTTGAAAAGACTCTTTTTTAAAAGAGGTTTTTAAAAGGTACTTTTTGAAAATGTGCTTTTTAAAATTGCACTTTTTACAAGGTATTTCTTTAAAGGGTAATTTTTAAAAAATAGTTTTTAAGAAGTAGTTTTTAAAAAGAGCTTTTTTTAAAAGAAATTCTCCAAAAGAAGAACTTCTAATGGCTACTTTTTGGATTTATCAACATGAGAAGTCTCGCTAATTTGTCACCTTTGGAAAATTCTTCATCTATTGAAGTTTTTGTTGCCATTTCGTATTAAAAACTTAATGTTTCTTGGGTTTTACGCAAATGTCGTCTAGTATGTGCACGTTATTTTGCAGTTTTATATATGTGAGTATGTATAAGTATATGAATAATACAGCACTCACACATCTATTTGTAATAACAATCATCCAGCAAAACATATTATATTCGTATGTTAATTATTTATATTATAATTAAATTTTTGTATGTGCTTGGCATAAAAATTCCACAAAAAATCAAACTTAAAAGTTTGCGAAGAACTTTACTGCCACAAAAATATGGCTATGAATTTTAATTACTTTCAGTAATGAAATTAATTAAAATATTAGAATTAATTAGGCATTTATGAATGTTTTAAGTACAGAAATCTGAAAAAAGCGAACGTGAAATTAAAAGGTAATAAATTAGAAATTAGACTGAATTTTTTTCACGTGAAACATGTGATCTCAAAGGATATGTTTATTGGAAAAGCAATAAATTAAATAAATTTTAGAAAGCAATTGAATCAGCCAATAAAATTGTTTAATTTGAATCATTAGCAAAATAAAATTTTAGGAAAGGCACATTAAAAGCTGGCCTTATTGACAAAAATTTAACATAAAATTTTTACCTACTAAAAGATAATAGAGGATTGCAGGACAGAAAGGGCCCGAACACGTGATGTGAAATATAGAAAACTATTTATGTGGTTATATGATCGAATTACTGGCTCACTGGAGTTATGGACAACATCACTCATGAACAAACTAGAAAGTTTTGAAATATCATAGTCCAAGTACGTTCGCAAAGCCGCTCCTGCTTAAATTAAAAAAGGAAATATGATTTAAGGTACAAATTAAGATTCCCTGGGTTTATAAGGTACGGATGAATTGGAGGATGGCGGTCGTAAACAGATGTCCTGTTAGAAAACAAAACACCCCAACAGAAAAAGTGAATGCGTTCATTATGCATTCGTATTTTCGTGACTGCATATGCACTTCTTTATCTGAATTTATTTTTAATGCCTTTTGAACTCTTGGAAACATATGAGCAACTGTGCAGTTATAACTGTGATTTAAATAAATTATTAATTGTGTTACAGAAACTCAATGACCCATGCTAAAACGTAATCAAATAATAAAATATTCATTAGTATTAAGCACTCATTAAAATGCGGCATTGTTTTGTTAAACGTCAACACATGCTCCCCTATGACAGCCCGACGTTAAAATCATGCGTTTTTCGTTGAAGTTGAACCATTTCATTTGCAATGCAACCCATGTCTTAACTATTTCTTATTCATGTTTTCTTGTGGGACATTGAGTATTATGCATTATTTCATTTGCTGAAGTTTCGCTTCTCAGAGCAATGATATGCCTGCTATTTGGTTAGTTTGAATATGATAAGCTACATACTAGGTTTGTTCTTCGATTGCAATGGCATGGTGCATCATACGTTCTTGCCAACAGGTCGTACGGTTAACAAGGAACACTACAAAGAAGTCATTCAACGTTTGCGTGAAGCAATGCTGCTCAAAGGATCGGAATAATAGATTCTGTGTCACGATAATGAACCAGCTCACACATCAAAGCTTGTTCGTGATTTTTGCACAAAAATAATATCCTAATCATGCTTCAATCACCTTATTTACCAGATTTGGCTCCCTGTGATTTTTTTCTATTACCAAAACTGAAGAGACTAATGAAAGGAAAGCATTTTGCCACAATTGATGAGATAAAGTCAAAATCGAAGAACGAGCTGAAACGCGCATTTCAGCGGAGCTTCGAGGATTGGAAGAAGCGCTGGTACAAGTGCATTATATCTGAGGGGAATTACTTTGAAGGGGAGAAAATGGATATTGATGAAGAAATAAATACTTTTCAAAAAAATTCAAAATTCACCTTCTCTTTTGTACAGACCTCGTACATATGTCGGACAACCCATTAGTACAGTGGCATCTTTGATAACACAAACTGTTGAAAAAAATACTAATTAAAATAAAATAAGACATGAACTGTAGTACTCTGCACCAGTTCCAAGTTAGCGATTTTATCTCACCAGAAACATTCAAGCTGTTTGGATAATTTTAGGCGGTGTTTTGTCCGCTAAATTGCTGAGGCCTGCAAAGTCGAAAAAGTCCAGCGTTTTAAGCATGTACAGTGTCGGGTAACAGATTCCTCACTATCGATCTTACAACAGCTTCTGCATAGTGCATTTCTATTTATTTCAAAATGGTTGGCGTGTTGTCCCAATTGCCAGTGTCCAGCAAAAACTCCCATAACGAAGGAAATTGTTTTCTTAGCAGTCTCATAAGGTTGTCGGTTCTCTGTCTGTATTGAAATGGAGCAGGTACCCAGAAAAAATTAGTGCTTGCCTAGAAGCACTATTATAAGGGAGAAAACGAAATGGAATCACTAGAATTTGTTATTTTAAAATGAATGTTTTTTTTTTTTTTTTTTATCTTGGACCAGTGCTCAGGGGCTATCCCCTACATATGCAATGCATTGCACTGGAACTAGAGAGAAGGATAGGGAAGGAATAGACAGGTCGTGAAAGTGGTAGGAAGATAGAGCTTAATTCTTGCACAACTCTGCAGTTGCGTGTAAATTATAAAGCAAAGTTGCGGCGTTTCTGATATTTTTTTAACGCATTATTTTTAAGCTAATGGCGCCATTTTATTTATTATTTTACTTCGCCGACGTTTTATTGCTCAAATACCAACGAAGGAGGGTCCTGTAGCACAGAAAACTCAGAAAAAACTTTTTTCTGATTTGACCCGGCTGGGAATCGAACCTGGGTCTTTCTGGTTGCAGAGCCAACACTCTGACTACTGCGATCAGCCCCTTAGAAGCATTACTTTATGTATTCAAACAGACAAACGCACAATAATACAATAATAATGTATTGCCATATGGTATTACTTTCAACAGCTTTTAGTGCTTCTAAATTTCGATAATTTTTTGCTGGCTTAGAGTATGGAGCTTGGTTGTTATGGAATTTCAGTTACTTTAACCACGTCTTATGGAGCCATCATACGAACACCTTTAACTTCCCCACAGATCTCCCGAGAAGTAAAAATTAATTTCCTATGCCTTGGCTTTTAATTAAAGAATTCCATTTTCTCAATTTAAAAAGAAATTATTTAATATACGGTGAAAAGCCATAGAAAAGGAAACGAATTTCCTGCTAATTTTAGTTTTGAAATATTTTCCAGTTGTTACCTGCATGGAAAATGGAAAATTAAATTTTTGAAATTGTACATTTGGTAAGATTTTTGATATTTCATTACTCTTGTGGTTTCAACAGATTTGTCTTTGCTTTCAGCTCCTGCTAAACTTATAGAAAGAAAATTACTTGTTAAATCCTAGGAGAATTTATGCAGATTAATTTGCTCACATTGAGATTTTACCAAAGACTTGTACTTCGAAGTTGAGTGATTTTCCAGGCTAAACTCTTGTGCTACAGATGGCATCAAGATGGAATATTTCACTGTATGTGCACAAACAAGTACCAATTTGTATTGTCAGTGTCAGGTAGACACTTCAAGGATAATGATGATATTCTGCCATCCTTTAAATATTTCCTAATATCAATTTTATTCAGCAAAAATTATTTTCGAAGATTAAAACATACGATGGTTATTATAACGAATGTGGGCAGTCTCTGTCTCTAATTGAAAGATAAAAAATGAAATTCTTCTGTGTTGGTTATTGAACGTCCCCTTTATAAGCAATGAATTGCATCAGAACTAGTTCGTAAGCGAGGCAGGTGGTGAAGTGCGCATTTTCGTTAAATTGTAAAGCAGAATTGCTGCATCTTTAATGTTATGTTGAGCCATTAATTTTTAAACTAAAGGAAATTTATTTTTTATTTATTATTTTTATTCGCAGGTTGTCTGTAGCTCAAATAAAGAGGAAAGAGGCCACTGTTATGATACCCATATAATAAAAACTTTGATACTTGAACCCACAATATTCTGGCTGTAGAGTAAAGGCGCTAACTAATCAGCTAACCGGAAAGTATTTTTGATCAGAATCAGAGCTTTCTAAATGACTGAGTGCTTAAGAGGTATTCAAAAATGCTGGCATATTCAAACAAGCAAAAAATCAACAATCTAAACCCACATCTCTACACTATGGGACAAACAGCATCGAGATAGTATCCCTCGTATATGCGGAGTGTTTGTGTGAGTTTATTGGTAATTGAATTTATGGTTTGTTTTCTCCAACGTAATGGATGGCATTGCTCTATTCACCTTCGGTTTATGAAAATAAATCATTTTTTAAGAGCGAATTAAGTGCATGATTGGTTACGGTGTAAGTAATTAGAATTAAATGAAATTTTATCATCAGATTATTGGAAAAGACAAAGAAAGTATTAAAACTTGTTTTCCTACAAAGAGAAGCTGTATCAAAATGCCTGTAATGCTTGAAATAAAGATTGATTGTTAATTTTGGTTTTCTACTCAGCTGCACTTGCTCACACAGACTTAGCAAACTAAAGAATAAGATTATCTTCATCTGGGAAAAATTGTTCCAAATATAGAAAATGTGCTTTATTATAATTTCCGCCAATTTAAAAAAAAAATAATAAAAAATATATTCGTGTAACCAAACAAGAGATTAACCATAAGAAATGTGCGCAAATCCTTGATCTAGATTGACAATGAAAATTTGCTCGATAAGAGGTGCAGCATAGTTTTTCGGACCTGGGGAGATCAGATAGTCTGACGTGGATAACTGCTGTTGAACGTCTCCGCTAACATGGCTACAGTATATTAATGAAAGATCTTCGATCTGGTAGTACATTTTCAGATATTTAAAATTTTAGCACTTTTACACTCATAGAAAAACGGTCATAAAGCAGATGTAATTCGAAATTAGTGATACTTCGAGCCTCTTCGCTTTTGACTCCATGACACTTTTTCAAATTACATATCATAACAGCAGATATTATTGTCATGCTTTATTACCATGCAAAGAAGATGCGTGTCATACCACAGATGCTATTCAAACTTTTAAAAAATTCTATCAAGAAATTTATTATCAGATTGATTTCATCATTGTTTTCATTTTATTTATGACATTTGATGTCAATATTCTGATGACATGACGTCATCAATGGGAAGATTCATTTTGCTATGCGTGTGGTATTTATAACGTGACACTGTACCATAATATCATAATGCACATTTAGATTATCGTGAAATTCTGAGACGAATTCAGTCTCATCAGAATTCTCAGCTGAGTATTTACTTCCGGAGGTGTCAACATCGCCATCAGAGACATACAGTACGCTCAAGGTCAAACAAGACGAAGATTTCTTTTTGATATCTAAAATGTGTTTTGCAACAATTAATCCACATTATGCTAATTTTATCAAATCTGCTATAACTTATCTTTTATTAACATTAAACTACACCAAAAAAACTTAATTTAATAAATCGAACACTTATAAAAATCAACTGAATCTTATCAAATCTTGTCAATTGCTGTCGGAAGGTTTCAGTAGCGAAGGCATAGTCACTGCTCATTGAACAGTACCAGCTTTAGCTGTAACCAATCCACAGGCACATCAGAGCAGCCTCCTTTGTTTTTTGTTGTGTAGCACCAGCAAAGTAAAATATTTGTAAAATTGTTTCTTAAACCAAATCTTCAAAATTTAATACGTCTCATTGACATCAGAGGCGCTTCAAAACTGCTATAAAATAAAGAACGTGCAAACGCGGAGTTGTAAGATAATGAAGCTTCACATCAAACTGCTTAAATTTCAACGATATTGTGATATTCATTGTTACATAAAATGAATAATGTGAATATAGAATAACATTTTTATTTACTGTTCCTAACTAACAATTAAAATATGACATATATGTATCATTATCCCCATTAACCGGTACTGAAATAGCGTCAGTTTTCGATTTTTGCTCATGTCGCATTACGATATTTCAGCATGGTGCTGCAGAAAGAGGAATCCTATGAAAAGGGACCCATTATTGGGCAGAGATGAATGTTGACAGTAAAAATGCTCAAATATTTCGTCAATTCACCACAACTTCTATAGCAGGTGCTCTACGTAATATGCCGTGTCCTAGCATGCAAACTTACTGTATGGCAATACAGCTACGTCTATACGCAGCTGATCTGTCGCCATCCCTCCAAGGATAGCGGATAATGAAGGATTATAACTTGGTCATTAACTTGGAGTAAGACACCTTGTGCGACCATCAACTCTGCGCAATGTAGAGCCATCTAGTTTAGTAAAATGGAGACCACTTGATCGCTTTGGAAGTCGCTCCCCTCTTTTCCCTTAACCTATTGCTAATTTAAGGTAATAAAAAACAATTGTCATTATTTCCACTAAAATGGCTTTCATCACTCCTGGAAAAATACAACAGATCAGAAACAAATACTTGAATAAAATTTGGCGAACCTGCAAATAACAAATCACAATTGCTGTACTTTTAATTTCTAAATTGAATATAATCCTTCCATCTTCTCCCCCTTTAAGTACGCTTTGAAATATAATAAAATTTAAGTGATTTTAAATTGACACAACGACAAAGTGGAAAATCAAAATCAACTTGTGACTTCAAATGTCAGCATATTTTAAAATTTCTCATATTACCAGCATGCTATTCGATAAATGTTTATATATTTTGTTCACGTAGTCCTAACAATTTTTCTATTGTTTTGTCAACTTTTGTAAATATATGATTTTCTCATTTTATTTTCTATTGTAAAATCACCAACATACTTGTTAACATATTCACAACACAAACTGCCAGCATTATCGCCATGTTTATCATCATCATCGTCGTCTTTACAGTCTTCATTGAATTTCGTTTAACAAAAAAAATATATTAATAAGAAAAGAAAAATACTTATTGACAACAAATCCATAATATTATTTATTACAGTTGTTTTTTATTTTTTTTGTTGACGACAATTCCCCAAAGCAAAAATAAACTTGACAAATCTTTTGCACGCAAAAAATGTACCAAAATGTACGAGAGCACGAGTTTGGAAAAATGAAACAAAAAAAAACCCTTAAATTCATGGCAAGAAATCAAAAATCAAGCTTTGCGAACGATTGAACAAGATTAAATGAAAAATTGCATACTCATGTTTTGGAATTAAATTTTCTTTACGTTCGCCATTAAAACGCATGTACTAAAAGGGAATTATTCAGGTTCAGTAAAATAGGTGCTGCAATATGTATATGTATTTTTTAAAGAGCGCCTTTATATGAAAAGTAGTTTTTTTTTTTGGCAAAAAAATATTCTGAAAAGGATCCTTGAATTTACGACAGTTGGTTAAAGATAAGATTTTTTAGTTATTATTTTGGAAATATTTTATACTCTTTACTTGGACACGTACTCGAAGGCCGGGAAAAGAAATATTTTACTTCCAATTGAAAAATGTAATTTTCTCTTCAAAAAATTTTTTTCTTTAATAGAAGTGAGATTGATTTAAAATTATTTTGAAGCAAACTTGGCATAGCCTGGCTATAGGGGGTAAACGGGCGTTATCAAATTTTTTTCTTCTATGGTTTTTTTTGGCTTTCGTTGATGATTCTATCCATAACTTAACAAATAGACATCATTCAAAAATATATCATATTCCGATTTATGGCTAATACATCCAATAATACAAACCTAAAACTTTTTTTCTTCATACACCCTTTCGCTATAGAAATTAAATAATTAATTTAAAATTTTGTTAATAATTTCTCCATAATCTGACTACGTTAAGGTGGCTTATTTGAACTCAAAATAGTGCTTTAATAAATTATGGGGAACATTTAGATACTAATAATTTTTGTAAGTATTCAAACACTCTCACTTTGGTTTGGGGTCATAATTTCAAAAAATTACTTAACAATTGATGTATGATAACATTTAAATATATGTATATATTATTTTTAGTATAACAAAAATTTCGTAACTTCAGTTTATTACTACTTTTAATATTTCTTTTAAAATTTCGTTTAAAATGTTCAACTTAATCCGGTATTCTTTGGAAGTGAGAAAAAAATAAATAAATATTTTATATTTCAAACCACAGTTTTCTCCATTCAGATAATTGAAAATTTTAAGTAACAGAAGAGTTTCAACAAAAAGAAAAAAAAAGCAAATGGAAAAGTTTTTCTTTTCCAAACAATTTCGTGGTAAAGCGTATAAAAAAATGGTTGCAGATGTTAAACTGAATTTTAATTTGTAATTGTTATTTTTATACAAAAACAACAAATATTGTTTAGCTCTTTTAAGCCAAAATTGTATGAAATTAAACAATAATAAAATCACAGTTAACAACTGCGACGAATAAAAAAAAATAAATTTGTGACAGAAAAATATCTTAAAATTTGCTAATAATAAAAATACGCAGCAGACCATTACATAACAAATAAAATCAAATTACCTAAAGAAAACTTTTGGCGAAAAACACTCACTTTTTTATATTTTGTGAAGTTCTAAATTCAATAATAAAGCAAATACCCAAGTCTTTTATTAATATTCTTATTGTAGCAGCTGAAAAGTATTTTATATTGTAACAATATATCATAATATTACCATTATATTTTAATAACTTTTTTGGTTTCAGATATGTCATTATTAATGGTAAGCATTATTATTATTAAATTATATAAATGAAAAGGGCTTAAGAAAAATGTTCGGCATTTCAGTAGTTTGGAAAGATATAAATATTTAATTTATTTTGTAACTCGGTCATATCCCATTGAAATCAAACAGTATTGAAAGTATTCTTTATTTTCTTTATTAATCAGCCTCAATAATCTAGTTATTATAACTGGTTGACATTTTTAGGAAATTTAGAAATATTTTTAAAATTTTCGAAATATGTTAACCGATGGTTAGTGTGTGTGGAGTGTTACTTCTCTTTAAAAAAAAAAATTCTTGAAAGGGTGTCGAGGCACCAGCATCTTATTACGAAAAAACTTTGAACCAAAAAATGCTTAAATTTGTACCAACATCTTGAGCAAATGGCATTTTGCACCACTATTTAGCTTATAAGTATTATGCATTATTAGCATATAAAACAGGCTGTAGTGCTTTCAAAATTAAAGACAGTTTTGGTATTTCTATTGATCCATTGTGTTTATTTATGTTCTAAAAAGTATTTGCGAACATTCTTAGAAACGTTATAAATTTGTTGAAATATTTTCTTTAGAGTTATACAGAAATTCAATTAATATTTTCTTGCCAGACATAAATTTTAATATATTTTTTCGATGTTACCACCAGCTATAGAAAATATATAATTTTTGAATACATGCATTTGAAACAAACAGCAAAAACAAAAAACTTAATAATAAGTTTTAAATTAATATATGTTGAACCTCCAAAAAATCCATCGAAAAAAATTCCTTTTCTCCTAAAAATCAATTGGGAATTCACACAAAAAATTCTTATCGCCAATCACAAATTCCCAAAACAATAACACCATGTTTAACTAAATTAATAAATATCAAGTATACGCCACTTGACATGAGTACATTATAATCAATCAACATTGAGTTTTGTAGCATACTTTTCTGGTTATGGTTGAATACCTAGCAGAGAATGTGATAGTTTAGATCAATGGTCGGCATCCATACGGCAATAAAATTCTTAAAAAGTAAATTTGCTTCAGTAGCATATGAAATTTCAACAAAACAAGTTGATTGTCTTTGTTTAAGAAATAAAAAAAAAACCAGAACTTTTTATCAATGGTACACTATAAATATTTAAAAAAAAAAAACATCAATACAGTGCTCTCGGGATAACACGTCAACACCCCACTTCGTCAAGACTCTCTTAATAACAACACTGCTGTAAGAAAAAATAACGTGCAAAAGCAGAGTTGTAAGATAGTGAAGCTTCACCTTTTCTTTATCTCTTTCCTCTAGTTGCAGCACAATGAATCGTATGTGTAGAGGTCATCTCCTGTTTGCCGGTCCAAGATAAAAAGGCTTCCTGTAGAAGAGTTGATGCTAAAAGAGAAAAAATAAAGTTCACACAAGCAAAAACAAAAATAGAAGTAATTTCAATGGTAGCCACGGATGATTTCAAAAATTAAACACCGGTACGTGGTTCACCTTCCAAAAATCAGAAGTGCAAAACCTGCCAGTTCAAAAGCAGCTGGTAAAGCTAACAAAAGTTTATGAGATGACGATCTAAATTAAGCAGATTAGTATGAATCTTTGGAAACTTCTTCCCAAAAAGAGATTTGTTGAAAAAATTTATTAACAATAAGTATATTTACGATCAAGAATATGAAGAAATTTGATACAAAGAACAGCACTGGTTTAGAAGTGTAAATACTACCACCAGTTTGATTTATATTATAATAATAAATAAATTATTCCAAAGACTTCTTGACTTGACTTCTTTTTTTCTGTTTTGTTAGTTAAAACTATAATTAAATTGGGAAAAACATAATATATTTTAGTATTAATATGTAATTTTTATATATAAATAAATAAATGCGATAATTCCTGTAACTTCCAGGAAATATGTAAATAAAAACTAATATTATAAAATGAAATTTATAGACATACATTTTTTTTTTGTTGTCTGGGACCAGCACTCAGGAGATGACTCCTACACATGCGAAGCATTATGCGGGAACTATAGGAAAAGGATAGTAGAAGAAACGACAGAAGGTGAAGCTTAATTAATTATTTTACATAGACATATGTAGTAAATAGCTTATTTTACATATTATACATATGTCTAATTTGAATGTATTATAATGATATCATACTATTTTAAAGGATATTCATATAAAACACTGCCTAGTCTTTTGATATTATCAAACATTCATTTACGCTTCATGTGTCATATGCATCACCAAATACTATAATGCTTATCAAATCAATATTCTTTTTAATACCAATTAAATGTTCAGCTATAAATGCCATCTTTCACACAGCATATATCAATCAATGTCACTTTTGGTATAAAAATCTATAAACAATTTCCTAACAAAACGTATAAATTTAATAATAAATGTCTACGAATAATGTTTATTGGATGGTGGCATTGTTGCGTAAAATAATTTTTTTTTTTTTTTAGAATTCAATTTCGATGGCAGTTGAAAGAAATTTATTTTTTGCTTTGTTTGTCTCTATTTGTACGGCATATTGAAAATAGAAAAATATTATTGTTTATTTTTCTATATTTCAGGCAAACACATAGGTTTAAATAATAAAGTCTTCTTACCAGCGAAGTATAAGAAATGTTTTTGGGCTGAATTCGTTTATAATATTTTGCGAGGTTATCCATTTTACAGTATCAAAAGTAAAGTTAAATAATACACACAGAAAGTAATGATTTCGATGAAACTTTTGTTCACTAGAATGCTTCGATCTGACCATTATGAGTAGAAAAGAGTATCATTTAATTGACCGCTTCTAGTTTGTTTGCAGCAGTCGATCTTTTGGAGATAGCTTTCGACCACTTTTTCTCACATTTCGGGCAAATGTCCCAACGTTAACGAGTTATGCACGTAGAGAGCCTCTTTCGAAGATGCCCATATTGCGATATGTACAGGCCTGACCACAGCTATAACGCTTCTAGTTTATTCAATTAATCGTGCCAATTCCTTGCACAGTAGGTCGGTTATGGCAAACAAAATCACCCCTTAATGCTCGAAAGGTCGCCGCTTTTACAGTAAGTTTTAACTGTTATTCCGCGTTCTTCGGTTGTTAAAGGATTCATATTCATAAATGGCTAACCTTTCACTAAATAAATGATACTTTAGATGACAGATATTTAATAGCTAATAGTATTGCGATACCGTCGGTTTTGAAACTACGACATGGATAACTCTATACAAATGTTGATGTATCGATATGTCAATTTTACTGTGTGGGAATTGATGGGAAATTTTTATTTTAGGGACATTTGGAGTGGAACATGTTGTATATCTTTTAAACCTTTATCTTATTTATCATATTAAATTAAATAGTATCATAATTGGAGATACATACAGATGTAGTATCACAAATGTAGTATTACAGCCATATTTAATAAAATATTTAAAAGTACGAGGAAAGTTGTAGAACTATGAAAAATGAACAAATGAAAACATACATATGCAGTATAAGTGTGGTTCATTTATTTGAAATGTGGGCTATGTCTCTTATTGAAATGTGCATGTGTCTTAAACACAAATTAATAGAGTCTTCACTTTTTACTGAGAGTTTTCCTGTCGATTGATACGGATGGGAAACTATACTGTGAAATAAATAATTTATACACTTTTTACTTCAGATTTATGTCTGAATTCTTTTATATTTGAATAAAATTTTATTTTAAATCATGATGCAACAATAACAACAAAAAAATTTATTTAAATTTTTTTTAATTTTTTATTTTTTTCTTAAATCAAGTGAATACATTCTTATGCTGTGTATCTTTTGTAAAACTATTTAAAATGCTGCTACTTGAAAGTACAAACCATGCAAAAACAGTATCAGTTATACAAAGTAATAGAGAGAATTGTTTTTGTTCTTTTTATTTATATTCAATGAGATAAGATCCAAAGACCTGCACCGGGTAACTGCTCCAACCTCTGTATTACTCTTGTAATGAAATCTCGCCTAATGAACAGCGAACTGAAAAGTTCAGAATGAAGGACCCATCACATGTACATAACAAGTGTGCCTCTGTCTGATCCTCCTTCATGCACAACCGACATAGTGAACGAGCCTGATCAAAGTTCCACCAAGAGGTAGTTCAGTGTCTAGTATCCAGAAAGACAAGCAATATTTAACTAGACGTAAGTTGATCTTGTCGTAACCTAGAACGCCATAATACTATTAAAAACAATTCAACTGTACAAAAAAAATACCTATGCAGGCGGTCGTTATTCACTAATAAATATTTCTGTGCCACTAATTAACTGATATACAAATATTTTAATAAATATTGTTAGTAGATTTTGCAAGTTTTAGGAATTTATGTAAATACTTTTAATACCACCCTCATAAATTCAAAGTAATAATTTCTTTCGAAAAACTTTAGGGGTTTATTAGAATGTCATTCATCAAAACTTGAAATTAATAAAAGAATATACCTCTCCTTTTTAAGAACGAAGTTTTCGTTGTCTTATTATTGATTTATTTCTATTTATGTTTTTATGAAAGATTTGTTAATGGGAAAATAAACTTGATGGATATTTTATTCGTTGTATATTATATCTATATTAATGTATGTAGAATAGTTAACAATTTGTTACAGACTATATCAATTAATTTATTATTTACAAATTACAAAAGTGTAACTACTCTGTACGCATTTAGAACCAAATTAAATACAGTCCACGAAATGTCGAAAAGTGTGTATTGGTTTTAGTCGCTTTATTTTTTTTCTTGCGCGATCTTCTACTACTTTTAAGCAGTCAAAGACTATAAATGAGTGCAAGTGAAATCTCTGATGGGATATCGAAGAGTCGCCCTTTCTGTCATCTTCAAACCAATTCATCTTTTGCTGTCCATCAGTCATCAGAAGGAGACACAAATTCTCCTACTGTTATAGCAGCGTATTCCTACCGAATACTACCTTGTAAAACATATTCGCTCCCGTTACACTGATTTAATGATCATGTGGAAATTATACGGTCTTGCTCAAGTAAGGTAGTGTAGAGTGGCTTGACTTCTAGCCATATAGCGCAAACGCGGAGAAGCGGGTTAAAGGGTTTCCGGAAAAAGCGTATTTGTTTACTAGTTGCGGTGCTAATGGGGTAATAAATATATTCATGCTTTGACAATAAATAAAACACGCAACGACTATTCTACGAATTGTTATGGAGGAGACCACTGTGCTGTACCTTGCTTATCACGTGTCCTGTGCTGTCTGATATTCGTAAGAAAAACTTAGGCTGCTATGTGCTGGCATTGCTGGCTGTACTACCACCAGTCAGTTTATTTGATACGGCTGTTTTCATTCCTAAGGAAATGTGGTTGGTTTATTGAGGCAGAGAATCCTGTGAAATTAGAGTGACTCCTTAGACTAGTGTATGGGGATTAGCCTACCAATCTGGAGTTTGTGGGTTCGATTCACACTGCGTGTATCTGCAGACTAGCTGCATTGTTATAAATGGCTTGTCTATTTAAAAACATATTCATTTAAATAATTAACTGAGAAATGGGTGCTTAAGGCTTTTGACATCCCGTTTTTATGAGTTCATGGAAAATTCTTTTAAAGTGCCACTGTTATTTCTTTAATATTGAAGCACTTTAAAATTTTAACATTTTAGATATTTTTTAAAATAAAATTAAAACGTTTTCCTATAATGGAAAATATTACGATGAAAGTAATGTTTGATTTCTAGAGTTTTAATTCAAATATTGCAACCATATTAAAATACTGCTCATTTGTGTGTTTGTGGGAATGCGAAAATGTTTGCTTTTCTAACGCATTTACGTTGCTTCGTACTTTCATATAATGATTTTTGATGATGATGATGACATGACAGTTTTAGATTAACTTTGAAGTACTAACATTTAAGCTTTTTGTAACATTTCAAGTTACAAATTACAGGACAATGCGAACAATGAATAAATGACATCACATTATACCAGACGTTGTCTTGACGTTCCACATCATGATTGTTCATGGTGCTGACAATAAAGTTGGCAAAAATTTACAGTTTGAAAATGCAACAGAATTCTAACAAAAGTTAAGTTGAAAACAGTAAGTGGGGAAAAAGGAAAGAAAGAAAAGAGATGAGAGATGAGAGATAACAGCATAACAATAGAATACAATAAAAATGACAAGTTCTGGAAGTCATAGCCTGGCATAGTACTCGCAGCATCCCTTTGCATATCAAATGCAAATCAATTAAAAAAGAGTTAAAGACACAAAGTAGTTATGAAAATGCAGAAAGGATTGTTGTTTTAGCCAAATAAAATTTACCATTATTTTATAAAAAAAAACAATAGCAGGCTTTTAAATAAAGAAATCTATTTAAGCGAGAGCAATCTGAAGTGTGTGCAAAAAAAATTAACTAGAATTCCTGGGTTCCTTCTTAGGATGGATCAGAATGGGGTAAAAAATTGGTACATTTCAATAGTAGATAAAGGTAATTTGCATTTTGTTTTTAATTTCACAAAGTTTATAAATAATTTGGTGGCAGCTGGTGAAAATCTACCAATTTCTGAAAGTATTTCTAAAATTTTGCCGATGGTCGTAAGCTATTTTATAAATTTTAAGCATCAAATTATTAAATGTATTTTTAAACAATACACAGTGTGCTAAGCTCTTAGTAAAAGTTTGGCTGCAGAAATACCCAGGGTGTATATACGAATCGAACTCCCGCAACCTTCATATTGGTAGCCTAATGCGCTGCTGGCTTAAATAGTTAAGGAGTTTGCTACACATACTCAAAATACCTTGCTTTCAATATCTATTTCACTCACAACAAGTTTTATTAATGTGCCTTAGTGACTATGGAAATCAAGTAGCTCTACTTCACCGATATTTAAGCATAGAAAAAGTTGGAGAAGTAAAACCTGCCTTGTTTTTTTTTCAAAAGAAGCTAACACGCTATATCACAATTATCGGTAGGCAACTTAGTTGTCTGCATATTACTTTCTCTCACGTCTTAAAAAATTTAAATATTTAAATTACACTCCAGACAAGGTGCAAGAACATTTCGCTGTCCAAATACTTGTTTCGCCTTTATATTGTTTATTCATTTTACAAGTGTGTATATTTGCACTGCGTTGTTATTTTCATGTCTAAAAATATTTATAAAATTTTTAAATGAAGCTGATCTAAATTGTTGCTGCTATAATGCCTCATTACCACAAACTGTTTAGTGGGCGTATCAAGATGAGAATATCCAATGTACGGTCACTATATGGTACCCAGCTCTCTGAAATTCTACTTGTCTCTGTCAGTGTGATTTACAATATTTCTCTTTGATTTAATTTGTTCCTTACTATTTGTCGCATGCAATTTTTGCCATCATTACACTATTAAAAATTGAAAAAAAATTTACATAATTAAACACTTTTTGTTTTCTTTTGCCTTCGTTTTATTGTATATAAAAACTATTTCATTGAAATCACTTTTCCTTTCAATGACTATATATATATCAAAATTCTTAATATTTCAAATAGCAAAGGTAGTCGTTCAGCATGCACTTCCTGGTTAAATTTATACATTGTTTTACAAAAAAATTCACAGGTATAGGCAGTAAAACGTAAACAAGATTATCACTTGCAATTTCATTAAATGGTCTCAGTAATTTTTTTACATTTTTTATACGGCTACTTCTGAATTTATTTTATTATGCCTGCCGTAATAGTATGTATTTGAGTGTCAAAATTAAATATCGAGAAAAGGAAAGAAATAACAATAATTGCAGAAGCCGAAATCAAAGCATTTTAAAGTTGGCAATTCTAGAGGGCTACATGAATAAAAGCCAAGATGTTTCAATGTACATGGAAAGACAGAAATATTTTTACAAAAAGGACATGCGAAGAGACCATTATATGATCATATGAAAGTCCGTTATTTTTCTTTCTTTTTTGTTTTTTGTATTGGCAAGCAACAACAGAGTGCGAGATGACAACGATGGCTGTGATGATTAGAACGTGACTCAATTTCCATAATTTTGCACACTTAACCTTATTTTATATACTATAACAATACACACAAACATGTACAAATATATGTACATACGGTACGCTTACACATGGCCAAGTGCCATAAAAAATCATGTTTTTATATATAGAATCGCACTTCTGTAGGTGTACACCTTTGTGTGCTGTAGAGTTTAAATGTTTATTCACTTGTACTTCATATATATGTACATATGTTTGTGTGCATGGCACATGTAAGGATTATTTAACAATCGGAGGTTTGTATTTCTTCTTTTTATATTTCGGTGGAATAACAGATGTCCCAGCAAAACGTTTTACTCTTTATGATATTTAAAATTTTTAAACAGACCTGGGATCTGTAGGCGATGGCACGATGGATGGTAGTCTGCACGTTGACTACACAACCAAAAAACAGACCTGGGTTTAACCCCAGTTTCAGACAAAAATTTTAAAATAAAAATAAACATCTCGCATTTTTCTGATGTGCATTAGTGTGTCTTTGTGTGTCAGTTGTTGTCGGAAGGTTTCAGTGGCGAAGGCATAGTCACTGGTCACTGATTAATACCGGCTTCAGCTGCTAGCAATCCACAATCACATCAGAACGCCCTCCTTCGTCGGTATTGTGTAGCACCGGCGAAGTAAAATAATAATAAAAATGGCTACTAAAACCGAAGTTTCAGCACTGCTACCAGTATAAAAAACAAAAGAACGTGCGAAAGCAGAGCTGTAAAATAATTAATTAAGCTTCACCTCCTGTCGTTTCTCCTACTATCCCTTTCCTATAGTTCCCAGCACAATGATTCGCATGTGTAGGAGTCATCTCCTGAGTGCTGGTCCTAGATAAAAAAAAAAAAGCTTAAAATTTATAACATATACTAAAAATTGTTTTTGAATTTGATTTTGTAAAAAATACTTTATGCGGATATCATAAAGTATGCAATAATACATTTCATATATATTTTTTTCGGAAAAAAGCACAATTTTGAAATTAGAATCATACATATAAATATTTTAACAATCTGTATTTTTAAGCTTTAAGGTTTTTTCTCTTTTTATTTATTATTTTTATATTTATTGTCGATATTTCGTTAACCTTCGGTTAGCATCTTCAGGTAGTTTAAAATAAAAAAAAAAATAAATAAATAATAAATAAAAAGAGAAAAAACCTTAAAGCTTAAAAAATATCTTGTTAAAATAATAAAAAAGGTTAAAAAAAGTATTAAGAAAAATACGTATAAATATATATTTTTAAATACTAGTAAATATTTTACTTAATTCAACAAAAAGATTTTATTAACGTACTTCAGATGAATATTATTTAAAATTAAATATTCCAATAGTGCTTAAAACATTTACTGTAAACAATAAAAATTTTTGTGAACTATGTATATGTATTTTTTGGAACTGATTTTTCAATTTATTTACTCTTTTCTAAATAACAATATATTTTGAAAATGTTTTCAGACATTATAATACAAATAAAAGAACCAGTTCAATTAATATTTCTAATTTTTCAAATTTTCTGTAATGTATTTAGTAATCGAGTAGTTAAATTTGACAATCACAAAAGTAAGTCATAATGTGGCAAGCACTTTTTATGGTAATGTCTAATTTTTTGCTGGGAGGAGCGATATCGTGTAATATCGTGTGGCAGCCAGTATATATTGCCTGTCTCGCAAAAATGATAACGAAATGTAAATTTTTTCCTATGTACTATTCAAAATTAAAAAAATATATATGGATGGTTAAAAACTCTTCTAAATATAGACACTTGGATACAATTGGTTTGAGTACGACTCGGCCGAATAAACAACGTTGCCGAAGATGAGTACAATAGATTTCGCATGTATACAAAGCAGATTAGTATGATAGATACTAATTAAAAATAATTTCGGTGGCGATTGCCCGCCAACCGCGAGTTAAATGAGCATCGCATAATATTTTTGTGGTATTCAAGATGCTCTGGTGTGCAATTTTAAGTATGTAAATATGCAGTCTATTGCGGTATAGCTATGCCGGTCTCTATTCCTTACACAGAAACGAAAATATATTTATTATGAGTATCGTAGCCATTCTTATTATTTTGAACTTAAATAATTTCTTTTTTCCACTTGCTAGTAACTATTTCTGATGTGAATAAATTTTGCTGGGAAACACATGACGAGAAGGTAATACTGTTGACCATTTGTTATATTTACAGTCACACACAAATGTACATACACTCATATGATTTCAAGCGAATATATATGTATGTACATATGCAACTGTATTAGAGTTACATAAGATAATCATTCTTGGATTTAATCTGACGACATGTCTGATATATGAACGTAATCGTTTCATTCATTGTCACAAGACATTATAATCTGCTCTGGACAATTTGCGTGATTAAAGGTTTAAAGATGATATTTTTAAATTGAAAAGATTAAAGGTGTTGAAAAGAAATGGGGTGAATGTGGAATTTATAATATAATATATAAAAATTCGTATATGAAATTCTTTTAAACAAATTTTTGCTTCAAATTAATTTTTCTTTTTATTAACATTTTCGTTGTACGTAAACAAATACGTAACAAAACTAATACCACATTAACTCAAGTATTGAAAAGGTTCTTGTGGCCTGAAATAGAAAGCCAAAAACCACTAAACTATAAATATTTACTAGGTGTTAACTAGAGTATTAAAATAGAATTCCACTGGATTTATTATGGGTTTGGGTTTTCTTAGCATGACAAAAAAGAAACAGCAAATACGCATAAAAAAGGAAAGGTAACGCAACGCTGACAACATTAACGATTATAAGCACACAATAATACAGGCAAAGGAAACAAACATACATCCAAAATACATACATACGGAGTACAATATGGCAGCATAGAAGTTTATGGCACTTAAACACATCTAGAAAAAATAAGTTATGCCAATACAAAACGTTATGCTACGCATCATTTCCGCCGGAAACTTGAAGCAGAGAATTTCTATTCTCTTAATCCTTAGCATTAGGAGCTATATGGAAGTGATAGCGTGTATTTTATTGTTATCTACTATTTTTCATACAAAAGTTCTACATATTTTTAGGAATTAGCAAGAAATGATTTTTTTTCGTAGAGGTTTTTTTCGCATTTCTTTTCATACCGCATTTTATTTTATTTTTGCTTGCTTATCGGGTATTTGCACACCTTCTTTAAGAGGATTTTTCTTTAGCTTCCACATTTTATTTGAAAGTTTTTTTTTTTTTTTGTGAAAACTAAACGCTTTTATTTCTGTCAGGTAAAAGATATATTTTTTTGCAAAAAAAAAGAAATTGAATGAAAAAATATTTTGGTTTTTATTGTAGTGTTTGAAATTGATATGTGCTTATGAAAATCTAAACTCGATTTAACAAATCTGTAAAATATTTAAAGGAAATTTATTATACGAGTATTATAGAGTTTTATAAAAAAGTCTTCATAATAAATCAGAATAAAATCTATTGGAAAACCAAAATTTCTACTTTTTACTTTAATGGCGGTTAGATAGGTTACTATAATATAAATTTACAGGTTACGAGATATAGGCATGAGGAGAAAGGGATAGTTGAGCACAAGAAGAGTTATAGTGCGCGGTGATTGGATACTGGGATACCATTGTCTCGGTAACTTACCGAAAATATTCCAACAAATTTTGAAGAAATTTAAATCGTGGATAGATCAGAGCACAAAAGCATATTCTATAAATATTTTCAAAGAATTTGTCAAGAGGCATGAAGGGCTCTCAAAGGTCACTTATATAAAAAAAATTATAGCCCATAAAGTGTTACCCAAACGGCTACCCCAAAAATAATTAAACGTGTTTTTAATCAAATTTAATTTATTGTACCCCTAATTCCCTCAAAAATAATCAAACATGTTAATAAGTAAAATTTACTGTACTACAGGGGCAGTGTTGGTCTTTGCGAAACTATTCAACCGATTGTGATGAAATTTAAAATATCTCTCAGTATTGCCAAATTTATTTTTATTTATTTTTTTCTCAGAAATTTTAATACGACGAGGAGAAGGTTTCACTACAGAAAGACACCTAAGATATATATATTTTTCAAAAAATGTGGAGCAAGAAGAATGTTAGGTGCAATTTGTGGTTTTCCAAAAATATCCAACTGATTGTTAAAACACTTAAAACATAGAGGATCTGAGTATATTTGAGATGTGCTATATACTTTTACAATATATAGGACAGAGAGAGTTGGAAGCGGGGAGTTTGTGCCAGCACGAAGTTAATTTCTTTATAAACACTTCGCTCTAAACGAAGTCACGGGTACGTTGACTGACAATATTCGATAACCGTTCAATATAAAAGAGGTAAGTATCGTGGTTATTAGGGACCACCTTATTATATCAACAAAAAATAACATATTAAAGCCCCAAAAACTTTCTCTTTCTTCACACATTCCACACATTTCAGGAAACAGTTCATCAATCTGCACTAAAAAGTTACGGAAGATGTAATGCTCATTCCCCAATTGTTTAAAATATTTTTTTCCCATAGCGTTTAAATAATTTCCAGTTTAACGTACAAATTTTTACAAAATCTATTCTTAATGAGTTTCTTTATTTTTTTTTTTAATAATCAAGGCTTTTCATTTCACAAAAATTCAGATTCATTAAAGTGCAGTAAAGAAATGCAGATATTTGTGCGATAATTAGAAATACTAGAAGGTTTCAATTATACAAATAAAATAAGAGATGTGCGCTGCTCACGAAAATTCCACGTGAGTATAAGTGATCGTTGGATATTCTGGTGCATAAAACCTGATCATGCAAAGCAGGATTTTTAAATGATTCTTTTGTAAATATATTTTCCATCATAACAAAGGGACATTTAACGTCCGAAATATCATTTAGATACGATATCAGTTCCTTTACTTCACATCGATTCGTTTATACATTTTTCTTGTTTACTTTTCATGACTGTTTCCAGACTAAGAGTTTGAGTAATAGTGATTAAATTTTAATTTAAATTCTAACTTAAGCTTCAAGAGCGTGAGTAACAAAAAATCATCACTAAAATAAATAACAAAGAGAAAGCACAAACTAAACAACCTTTTGAAAATATTTTTTTTACAAAAATCTGAAAATTTTTCATAAACAAATGGATGTGCTTTTTAAAGGGGAGAAAGCAACTGTCGATAGAAAATTCTCATGCAAACAAATTATTAGTGCTTTCTTTGCCATCATCATCATTGTGGTACTCAATAACACCAGCATCATCATGTTCATTAATGACTTCAAATGAAACAACACAAAAAACGTGATATTGAAATGATTTGAAAAAATGGCGCAGAGAAGAATTTTGCTAGGAAATTTTCTATAAACAGTGTGAATGGCACGTTAATTTTACCCAACATTTTTAATTTAATAATTTTTGTATAATAAAAACAAAAAAACACTAATTCTAAACATTTTATTTACTCTAATCAATTACAGAACTTTATGAAATTTATTGGTGCAATTGATTAAAACAGATTGATCTTGATTGAATAATTCGCTGTGACACTACAACGATAGCATCGTCGGTTCAGTCTCCGTCAAAGCAAACAATTTTCTGATGTTACTTTGCTAACAGCTTAAAAATTAGGACGTGAACATGATACCATCGACTTAGCAACTATGCTGTACAAATTCATCATAAAACGCGTAATTGCAATCCTTTCTATCACAGATGATGTCTTCTCTACACTTTTGTTTTTGTAGGTAATTTCCGGGCAACGCAGTACATGCGTAGGGGACATGCCCTAAGAAATGGTGCAAGAATTAATAAGAATCTACGGCTTGATAGACGTATAGGAAATGTGCGACATTAAAACCCAAAATTTTTTTTTAAAGATCACAGGAGAGAGACATCTGTACATGATGGTACTTTTTAATATAATATTAAATCGTTCTGTAAATTTGTTCTGTTTCCCCAAATTTTATAAAACTGAAATAAAAAATAAAACATACCAATTCAATTTCAAATGTACTGTTTCTCTGTGGGTGCTGTATGTAAAAAACAAACATTTTAAAACATAAAAAAAGAGGAATACAAAATTTACTTGAAGCCATCTCAGCCTAGTGGAGTTTCGATTCTCTCAGTACTCAGTACATTATTGTTTAGTATCTACTCGAAATGCATGCTGCGGTTTGCTTCTCTTTGTCATTAGTTGCTTTTAAGAGGATTCCATTTTTTTTGCTGTTGTTTTGTTGCTCTAGCCCTGGTTTGCTACATTTCAAGTTGTTCTGTGAAGTGTGCTGTTGTCCTCGTATGTGGCTTTTTCATAATCAAGTGAAAATTCACTCGACTGGATTAAAAGATTAAATGGATTAAAAATCATCATCAAAAGTCTACTTGTTAACAAAATTTTTTTTGCATGACTATTATTTATGGTCAGAGACTACGGGTTACAAAATATATAAACATTATGTTACAAGCGAACTAAATATTTTTTTTAATTTTAAAAGAAACCTTAAATGACAAAGTTAAATAAACCATTTAAGACAAAAAAAAAACAAACTTTACAATAATATAAAATAAATGTGATGCATAAATAAAGGCCCTATAACGGATGTTAAACGAACCGCTGGTAATACGAATAACAACTCTGGCAATTAAAATATTTTATTTACCTACTGGAAAGCGCCACTAAAATGTAATTGCCTTCCTTAATCGAATCATTAGTTTCGTTTTCCTTGGTTAGCGGAAAGAACTTAAAATATGAATAGTCAGGGAACCGGCCATATTTTTTATTGCCAAATTATGACATCTAACCACATGACTCTCGTAATTATCGTCATGTGGCATGTTTTTTCCACCCATTTAAATTTTTTACCAAAGCAGTGAAGAAGTTTTAATATGAAAAATTTAAAAATGTACATGATCTTCCAATAATGACTTCCAAACTTTGAAAGTTTTTAACGACCACTTTTTTGAAGCTACTTCTGGTACTACATAGTTGTCATTTACCCAATCAAAATTCAAAAAGATGTGCAAATAATAAAATTGTGTAAATAAAATGGATGTTGGCAACTGACCCGAGGCAAATTTCTGGATGAATGGGTGCATGAATAAATGCAATTGCCAAATTTGGGACGATACTAATCCACATGAGATCCTATAGCATCCAATACAAACTGAAAAAGTTACTCTTTGGTATGGATTTTGTGCTGACGGTGTTATCGGTCCATATTTCTTTGAGAACGACGTTGTCCAGCACATCACTGACAAAGGCAAGCACTATTGGTCGATGATTACCAATTTTTTTTGACCTGAATGGATGATCTGGATTAGACCTTATACCAACGACATGTGGCGCTACGTAATACACAGCTCATGCTGCATTGGATCTTCTGCACGATCGATTTGAGGGCATGTTCAACTCAAGTAGCTGTTAACTGGCCACCAAGATCATACGATTTGACCACGCTAGTCTTTTTCTTCTGAGGTTTTATTAAGTCGCCACAAACCACACCGGTCTCAAAGCCAATATAACCCATGCCATCGGTCAAATTCAGTCTGATTTATGCGTCATGGAAAATTTGACATTTAGACTGCGCTCTACGCACACAAGTCGTGGCGGAATTTTTAACGATATTATATTTCACACATAATGGCATCAATAGGTTTTTCAAATGAATAAGAAATTTCGAAGATATCTCACACAAACTGTGCTTTAATTAAATTTAAAGATAGGAGGGCTCAATAAAAGACCCTGTATTTAGTGGTTAATGATAAAGTACAACTGCGTATAAGATACATTTTTAAAATTTTTAACTATATTTCAAAGGATTTCATGATTATTTAAGGGCTTAAAACAGTTTTTTTTTTGCGCTGAAAAATGTTCTGTTAAAAACAATTATGGAACATTATTGAACAAAGGACTTGAACTTACTAGACTAGACTTATGCTCTCAATTGACTTAATTACTTTTTTTTTTGTATCAATAATTAGGTAAAATTTTACATATTAAAATGTTGCAATAAAAAGAATAAAAATCTAGAAATCAAATTGTACAAAATATCTTGATAAAATTCAATTATAATAAAACTCAGTTTGGCCTTATTGTGTTAACAACCCTCTTAATCTTAACAAACACAACCATAATTAAATCAAATATTATCTCTGTGATCTATAGCTTCAGGATAATTTGTTTCATTCTACAAAAATTCCATAAAGACACTGACTTTTATATATGTACGAGTATATACCCAGCTATAGACTATACTTTGCAGCATAAAGAAAGGGAGAGAAAATAAATAAAACGAACATATTTCATCAAATTGAGTTCACACAGCAGGATTTGGAAAATCAAACACCTCAATGCCAAAAGACAAAAGTGGAAAAATACTCGTAATAACAAAAAGATGTTGGCAAAATAAAAGAACGGAAACTCAATTTAATTCAATTGAACATATGACAAACAAAAGATAAAAGTTCAATTTCATAATAAATTTTATATGTTTTAATAAAACAACGGCGACTGCGAGCAGATGATGATGCAGGAGACGAGGATGAGGAAGATGACAATGGCAAAGACTACAAGTTTGGTGTTTGGTAAACAAGAAGGCCAGAATCGTTTTGAGTTTGTGCCAAAATGGAAATATGACAGTTTTAATACTGCAGGCATATTTTTAGCGCTACACTGCAATAAGTTTGTGATTGAAGCATGTTTAATTTGCTTAGACAGTTGTAACAAAACATAGAAATTGCAGTGGATAGATCGTCATGTGCGACTAATAGCTCCTCATCGTTTATTAAGTCTGCAGCCAGCAAATATTATATTATATATGTACATATATATATTATTATTATATTATATTCACGAATAGTATATTTACATATATGTATGTATATCACAGAAATTATAGAGAACTATTCTAGGCTTTTAACTAATAATAATCATTTTTAATAAAAATTTTTAATTTAAAATTTAGTTACTTATGAAGCGTGATAACCACAAATGATGAGCCCAAAGTTGAAGTCAGTAGCCATTTACAAACGAGCAGTACGAGCAACGAACAAGGCTAGCAAGAATCAGGGCCATATGGCGTGAAAAAAAAATACCATGGTGTGTAATCTGTAATTCATAACGAAAGGAAAATTATTCGAATTAGTTTGTTATTTACATTAGTATACGATAATATATTTTTTTTCGTTTCGAATTACAGAGAAACCTCCGAGGATAGAGGAGAAAATTAAGACCAACAGTGCCTGTGTAAAGCAGTTTTACTCTATGGATATGGGACGTAGCGGGTTACAAATAAAACAAAAAAAAAAGTACAATCCTTTAACACTTGACGCTTGCAAAACATATTAAAAGTATGACTTATTCGCATAATTTCAATAGTAGAACTCTGGCATAGAACAAATCAAAGCACTAATAATCAAAAGGAACGTGGACGGCTACAGAGAAAAAATAATAGTTAAATATTTCCCAATTAAGTCTGATCAAAAATATATTTTTGTTAATTAATAATTTAATCGAATCCACGTTTATTTGCGTTGATTGTGGTGTTCTCTCCAAACAGTGCACTAGAAATGTCATATATAAAATTTTTTCAATTAAAACTTTTAATTGATTGATAGGTTGAAATCAAATAAAATAATTTTAATTGAATCTTCGTTTTTTTTTTAATTGAATCTTGATTTTACTTTTTTCTTCGTAGCTGTGCGAAACGCTGCACAAAAGCTATAATGAAATCTCGCATGCGGTCCTTACATGAATTTCATATGGCAATAGACGCAGTAGGATGGATCCAAACGAAATAAGAGACTAATAAGAGAAAAAAGAGAGGAAAACCTATGTGGAGTCCTTAAGTTCCTAAATGGAATATTGATGGATGAATAAATAATTAAATCAGCACAAAAAAATTTTTAAGTTTTCTTCAATTGATTAATTTTTTGTTTTGTGAATATCTTACAAAATCTGTCCATACTGGCAAAAAAATCCGAGACATTTTAACAGAATTTTGTTTGAATTATCGATTCGAATCGAGTGCCATAATGTGACCCTTCAACTAGAAAATTTATTTGCCGCCACCGCGAGGTAATTTTCAAGCTCCCTCAAGAGTTTTATACCGATCGCATTTTCCGATGCCAGTAATTTAATTTTTACAAATGGTGTTGGCATGAAAACTATTGCCAGCTTATGATACTCAAAGACTGCAGTTCCAATTCTGTCTAAAGCACTAGGACTGTTCAATTGATCATATGTTTTGTCGTATCTACAGTACATACAGTAAAACCGATATTCGCGCTAAAAGCAGTCACATTCTACAGAGCGACGCTAAAAAATGTATTTTAAATTTTACTTAATATTAATTAATATCACTCAGGCCAAACACTTTAATTATGCATAACTCGTTCTATTACGTTGCCATGCACTTACTTTAACTTAAATTAATAGTGTACCAGCGTGTCTATTAAATTACCAACATTTGTGAAATAATACAATTTTGTGAAACCTTAAGGCAAAATCCATTTAAAAGCATTGGTTTGGGAAGATGATCATTTTCTTAATATTAAGTTGACTTTTTGCCCAGCCAAAGAGAACATGGTACGAGCAAATAACACTGCCAGCCTATTTGGCTTCAATCCCAAACAAAGAAAAGAATCCAAAAACGAAATAAATTTTCGCCATGTATATTGTAGTAGAAGAACTAAATTCATTTCGTTGTTGGTTTCTGTAAGTCGTATTTTTTTTTTTGCTCAGCATATTTTCCTTCGTTTGGCTGTTGAATGGATTTATGCCTCTGGGGTTGGTGAATGAAATTCACACTTCGACAATGATTGCTTTCTCACTGCATTATATGAAATTATAAATAACAAAGATGACTGAGGAGAGCTGGAGATGAAGGTAATGAAGGATAATACGTGTATATAGAGGAGATGGAAAAAAAGAAAATTTACAAAGAAAGATGTTAAAATTATTAAATATGAAATGATTGCTGGAGAAGATATCCCGTATGCACGAAAGTAGCTACCGACATTAAACTCAATAAATTATTGTTGTTTCGTTGTTTGTCCAAGTTGAATGGGTTGAGTTTAAAGTGTTGGAATGATTTGCTGTTTGCTAAAATATGAAATCTCACTTGGCTAAAAACAAAATCAAGGTAATTTCGTTTATTATTATTTTTTTTTTATCTTTATCTCTTTCACTTCTTCAATGACTGACTACAAAATATATAAAATGTTTGTACATACAAAACACACATATGCATGTACATTCATGTTCTATACATTTATCCATTTAACGGATACCATTTTGTAATACAAGTACTTTGTACTTTTACTCCTTGTATTAATGCCACAATGAGTTTTTCATCACATTTTAATTTCATGGTTTGCTTCCTCAGCACTTCGTGCTTTTTCTAACAAACCGACTTTATGGTAACGAAATATAATTAACGTCACCAACTTATTACTAGAACTAAATAAATATTAATAAGTTATTTTAATTGTAAGGCTTGCTTTCCTATAAACACGTACTGTGTGTTGGGACACGAGTAAACAATTCGTTCGAATTTATATCACAGGAACATCACAGCGCCCTCCTTCGTCGGTATTGTGTAGCACCAGCAAGGTAAAATAATTACTAGAAATGGCTACTAAAACAAAGGTAAAAAAATTAATACGGCGCCTTGACTTCAAAAACGCTGCTGCACTGCTTTCAAAAAAACGTACAAAAGCAGAGTTGTACGATGGCAAACTTTCACCTATCATCACCTGTCATCTCTCTTACTATCCATTTCCTCTAGTTCCAGTACAATGTATTGCATATTTAGGAATCATCTCCTGAGTGCTGGTCCATTGAGAAAAAAAATCTGAATATTTCGTTCTTTAAAAATTTCACATACATATTTTGTTTTGTCAAAAGCACACAGTTATACACAAGAAATTTTTTTTAATTTTATTGTTATTTGGATACAGATTTTCGAAAATATAAATAAATAATCGTAATTTATTTTGACTCGCGCTAAGTAAATAAAAACGATTAAGTATATAAAGAAAATAGTTTAGAAACTTAAATAAAAGTGAAATACAGAAAAAAAGTGTTGCTTTCCAAAATCAGTTGGTTCCTCTTTTTATTACATAAAAATGCACAGCTTAAATTATTGCTTAGTAATGATATTTCTGAAAAGCAAATCTAATATCGTGAGTAACAAAGAACGGTGCAGTGACATTAGCACCAACAGGAGTAGTGGTAGTAACAGCAGCCGTAAAGTTAAGCAGCAATGGTATGACCGATTAAAACAACAACAACAATCGTTTGCAAGAAAAAAAAAATAAACAAGAATATCATCAAATACGTGTTGTTATTTGATGCGAATTTAATATCCTTCAAGTGAAAAGGTCATTTTCATTATTTACAAAAGGAAAGAAAACTTCTACAAGTACTTGTGCAATTTTGAAACGTCATAAAAATATAACATATTTATATAAAAATTATATTCATAGAGAACATGAATAAATAAATATTTAAGCCGTTAATTTAATACTTCGCATTTTACCAAACAATATTTCGAAAGCAATTATTTTTTACTTTTACTTATGTATGAATTTTTTTTAATAATATTTTTTTTTACCTTTTTGTTATCAATTTGTTTTACTAATAAAACACTAAAGGAAAATTGTTTCCCTTTTTATTTAGGAAGTAACTCGCTCACTTTGTAAACGAAATGTTTCTGTTTTTGTGTGCTTTTACAAGTTTTAGTATGGAAAAAGACAACTTTGCTGTAAAGTATATTAAAATACTTTTTAATTGATGTCATCTTTTTGTTTTACTTTGCTTATGTCTTTTTTCTCTTCTTTTTTTTTTAAATATATATTTTACCAACCATATGATTACTTTTTTCTATTGTACATCCTCCTTTTGTTGTGTTGCCAATCATAAAGTTTCCCCTGGCAAAAATCGAAAAAAATCAGTTTTGCTAGCACAACACAAAAACGTATGGAAAAGAACACACACATATACTCAATTTAGAGAAAGTTTTGATAGTACAAATTAAACTTCAGTTATTAAACCATCAATTCAATAAAGAATTAAGAAGTTCAAAGTTTTATAAGTGAATAAAAAAAAGATAGAAAACAAAATAAAGACAAATTAAAGTTAAAAAGGCAAAATAAATGTAAATGCTGTGTAAAGTTTTTAACAAAAGTGACAAAAACTTTAGTAACGTGCTTCCTACAATTTCGAATTTCTGTCTTTCCCCTCGTTGTAAAACGAAAAATTAAAGTAGGAGAAAAAGAACAAAGACTTACGTTCTCAAGTATTAGTAGAAAATTTTACATAAAATTTAAAAATTTTCGACATTTATTTAATTTTTGAATTTTATTAATTTCTTTGGCATTTCAAATTTGGAACAATTCTTACATCTTTTAGTAAAAATAAATTTATAAATCGTATACTTCACATTTTGCCTCAAATTATTCTATAGAAAATATAATTAATAGAGCATTTCCAAGGTTTAATATAGAATGTAACTAACTACCGGTTTCACTTAAGCCATTAAATTCACAGACCAGAGAAGAGTGCCGACTACAACCTTCAAAATTAACTGCCTGTTGAACGATGTCATAAAATATCGTTCGAAGGCTAGATTACATTCAAAACTAAAACAATATTTTATTATTTGTTTTAGTTTTGAATATAATTAAATCTTATAAGAAAATTAATATTTTGACGCCAACTCAGTTACATGGTGTCACGACTCCCGCTGTAGCTGTCGCTAACTTAGGCTAATATCTCTTTCTACTGTGATTTTAACACTGACATTCAGTTATGTTCTGACACTCGTATTATTTTCAAATCGAATGTGAGTCGCAAATCGCCAAAATCAATTTTACATGTTCTGAAACTCACGCGTTCTGCTTGTGATATTTCATTTGATATTTTTACAATTTTTAATCTAAAAGTAATACATTTTAAATAAATACCGACCTTGAGCTAAGGATATATTTTGCATACATGTGGCAGACCAAATTAACTCTAATACCCTGAACAGTATGATAAGGTATCAGGGTGCCTTCATAGAATTCATATAAAAAAACGATCATTACAAATACTATATTTTTAGTGCAATACAATAAACGACAGTCGATATGAAAATGTCGCACTGAAAAATTTAATTGGAGAAACGAACAAAAACGCTTTTTACTTCTATGTGAAAGGTAAAAAAAAAATACATTCAAGGGCATAACAAAGTACCCGGGTATATGGAAAAACTATTGGCAACCAAAGTATCGGTAACAACACATTCAATTAAAAATAACACATGATTTTATGCATATTGGTACCCTCCTAAGTTGCCATGCACTTAAAGCTGAATTTTTTTTCCTTTTCACATAAGGTTTAATGACAAATAACATAAATCCCTTATAAGTAAACTATGATACAATATTCAACATGCAATAAGTTATTTTTTAAACTACTACTTTCAACGTTAAAATCTTCCACCACCACTTCATATACAATTTCTTTCTTATAAATATTTAATTTGTAATTTATATAGATATATGTAGAAAATTTTATTTGACCTTTACTTTTTATTGATTTATAAATTGGTATGGTCTCATATCTACTGGCATTAACTGATTCGTCATTACGTGGCCTTAGAAGTTTTCAATTTTTTATATTTTTCACGTTGAATTTTCTGCTCATTTTAACGCTATTGACTGAAAAATTCTTTTTGTATTTTATATTTTCATTAGCTTAAAGACTTGCTGCCCTTGTTGGCTTTCAAAAAAAGAGATTTTCTTTTTTCTATTTAATACACACAAAACAAATAATAAAATGAAGCGATAAAATTAATTACATTTTGTTGACATGTATTAATTCCCAAAGCATACATAAATACATAAATTTGTTATAGGCATATACATATGTACATGCACACACACAGAAACATGAAATTTTTAACATAAAATTAACAGAGTCCCAGTTGGCCATGTCTATGAGATAAACGTATTGACGGTTGTACAACCATGTTAATTCCTCAATGACATATGCGTAACATGCGGACTAAGTCGTCAATGTCACTATCAAAATGATTCTTGAAAATCATGTCGCTGATTCACCCATTCAGTTATTCATTCAGTCAATGGCAATGAGATGGGATGGACGTTATTGGTGTTAATTTACAGACAACCGTTTGATACGGTTGCTCTTTGCGCGCAATGAATTTGGTATCCCAACCGTTATATAATATTCACATGAACTATAAAATTAAAATAAATAATATTTACTTAGTGTTAAATAACGCCTTAATTCGAACGTCATTTTGGCATATGTAATTAAAATGGGGTAATGATCGAAAGCATACATGCTGTCAAAATTACATGTGATAACTGGTTTCTTACCAACTAACTAAATCCAAGACAAAAATTGTCCGCCACACTGACAAACACTTATGAAGGGTCTCCCAACAAGAACGCAAGATTTAAATTTGGCGCCATTCGAAGTGTCATTGTTTGACATGTGAACAATTGTTATTGTTTACTAGTAGAAGGTACGAGGTTAGTAAAAAATGGAGCGAACGGAGTTCGTTAATTGGGTATTGGAGAGACAACATGAAAATGCTGATTTTGCCGATAAAATCATCTTCGGTGACGAGGACCATTTCCATCTTGATGGCTTCGTCAATAGGCAGAATTGTCGCATTTGGACCTTTTTTTTATGAAAATGAGGCAGGTCAAGCGCAAACAGTCAATGGTGTTCGGTATCGTGAAATGATAACCAGTTTTTTCATGCCTAGAATTCAAGAAATGAATGTGGAGGGCATGTGGTTTCAATAAGACGGCACCACATGTCATACAGCCAGAGAAACAATTCAATTGCTGCATTTAAAATTTAAATCTTCCGTTCTTGTTGGGATACCTTTTACAACGGAACAATATGCTGTTTTCGAAAGCAGCTACACCTTCATCTTCAGCGTTCTTTGTGTTTTGTTCACTGGGTGTAGTTATCAGTAGATGTAAATTATTAGCTTTATATATTTATTATTTCACGAACTTAAGAATTAAATAATTATTACGCACAATTTAGTCAATAAATTTGCGGAAATTTTGTACTCACACTCAGCATTTCAGGAATGAAGACACATTTCTAATTCAAAATCATGTGATTTGTTTATTGCTAAAAATTTACAAAAATGTTGACACCGTACACCTGCATTGTATCCCTTTGTGTTTTAGGTATGTGTTATTGTATAATTGCCTCTTGGTCTATAATTAACATCTGCTATTTTTTATACAGGAGGGCAAATATTCGATGTGCCTGTGGAAGAAATAAAACAAATTTTTGGAACAAAACCAACACCAACAAAAAAAATTTCTCATCATGAGATTGTGGCCTTTAAAAATACTCTAAAGCAGCCAGTGGTGAAATGTCTCCAACTGACTACTTTCAACAGATATTTTTGGTGATATTCCTAGCCCGGTAATAAAAGGCTTTAGTTCTACTTTATTGTGAAGAAAAATTTACGTGTAACTATTTTTTATTTTCATTTGTTCTTAGAACTGTTTGTTGGGTTATCATATTTTTGTTGTCACTTGTTGTTGGTTGCAATGAGTACATTATCGTTTAGTGTGCGGCATTTAATGGAAGTGACTTCGTCACTGTTAATAATATTGAAATATAATTTTTTTCCAGTGCTTTCAACTTACGAATGTAAAACGCCACTTAGTGGCGAGATCAGCATCACAGTCTAATGATATTTTTGATGGTGTATTGGAATCACATCTCCCACTAAAAAGCGTACACAAAGCAAATCGTGTCTTTTTAAATTAAAATTCAAGAAAATATATCTGGCGAGAATAATACGAGCACATAAAAAATATAAGTTTATATGCTTGACAATAAAAACAAGTGTGTACTTACGAAGGATGGTTGCATAATTTCCTCATCTAATTGTTATTAAAACAATTTGTTAAAATTATTTAAAGATAAAGTCTCTTATCTGGAACGACATTCGAACAAATTGGCTAATTATTAATTATTAATTTGTGTTTTTAACATTCTACGATACAATTTCCCTTTTAAAACTGTAAATAAACTTTTGACGTCTTCTATAATGTAGTACTCGTAGAATGAAATTGATTTTTTTTTTAATATGTGAAATATTTGGAATGATCGACTAAGCACGAGAAATGAATTCTTATGGACTCTTTGAATCAAAGGTCGTCAACAGTTAAATAAACATCTGATTTGATATTAGACAGGCGGTTAAGTAATAACAGGTAAAGAGCTTAATTATTGCACAAGTATACTGCTGCACGTTTTAAAATTAAATGTTGAGTGGGTGTAAAAAATGTTTGAAACTGACATACTGACTAGGAAACTAGGATTTGAACTCATAACTTCTGCGTTTGAAGAATGAAGGCCAACAGATGCCTCAACTTTTTCACAATTAACATAAGGATCCCTATCTGCTTATTTCTAAAAATATTAAACTGCATAAAGTCAGAGCAATTTTTATATCCAAAACTTTCAAGATAATTTTGGGACTTACCTCGTATATTAATGAATTGAAGAAATGTTATGCGCATTTTTCTCCTACATTGCTTTAAAAAATTTAATTGGTGACATTTTATAGTTTATTTTTGAGTGAAAATTCTTCTTTATAAAAAAATGAGAAAAGTAAATTTGGCGCAATTTTTTTTTGTTTTTTTGTTTGTTTTGCTTTTTCACATTTGTGTATTATTTTAGTTGCTAAAAGTAAAATAAATATAAAAAGAAAGAATTATTAAGTAAAGCACTCGTGCTGTGCTGTGTTTTTATTTGGATAATTTTTATTTGGAGAAATTTCTGTCATTTTCCCCGTAGTTTACGGAGAACCGCGATAGATTAAGGTGCTAAAAGAAAATATTTGCTTTTCGTGAACAAAAAAAAAATTATAAATTTATTAGAAAACTAATGTCGGGTTGTGTAGCGAAATGAAAATAAATGGTTGCGGGGCAAACACACCCTCGCATCACCGTCTCATGATTTGTATGGCCAATGACACTTTCTCAGCAATTTTTTGTTTTCTTTAATTTTATTTTCAAAATAAAGAAATTATTCTTTAAGAAAAAAACCATTTTTTTATTATAATACTGAACAACAAGTACATAAAATTTACTGGGTATTTTTAATGAGTTTATTTTCCATTTAGCTCCATGTTCTTCAGTCAGTCAATTGCAAACAGCAAAGTGTTTCTTTCGCGGTTCGTTACATTTTTCTGGCGATTTTTTTTCGGTCATTCACGCAGTCATCCCGCGCTATATGAGAAAATATTTTTATATTTAAAATAATATATAAGGAAAAAAATAAAAAGAATACTATACATATGTTTTAATACATTTTTCATGTTTTCTTAAATTTGACTACTGTGGAAATCGTTTTAAATGAAAATTTGTGCAAAAAATATGAAAATCAAGAAAAAGCAAATGATGTTAAATACGTTTATTTGAAGCTAAAAAAAAAGAAATGCTAATAGATATGAGAATAAAAAATGAAAGGAAATACAAAGCTTATACGATCGCAGCGATAAACGATTAAACTAAAAGTTTTCAAAATAGTGAAAAAAATTTAAATAAATTTTTATAAAAATTTTAATAAATATTCTACGGGACAACAAATTAATTTCAGCTGTACTATATTAAACATTTGGAGAACAGTGAGTTTCATAAATCACTTCACTTTCTTTTAATTAAACAAAATCATATCAATAAAATGAACAACGACAGCTTTCCCGAGGAATATGTGAGATAATTTTCTTTTATTTTTATTTTAAACAGAAAATTTCGGTTAAAAAAATTTAGAACATTGATTCTGATAGAATTTTGTGTAATAAATATTTGTAAATAACTTCTTTGACTTTTACCTTGGATCTTTAATATCGCAGGTATAAATTGTTAAACTTATTTCACCACCTTTTGAAATTAAATTAATTATTTTAATTATTCGGAAACTTTTTCCTAATTTATTTGTATATATCAACGTTATCCATTAATTATGTATAGACAATATTCTTGAAGTCATCATTGAAATGCAGTGCAGTTAATCCACAACATAAAATTTTAATATTTAAAAATCAGTTCCGAACCCAGGTAACACAAAGTAGAGTACATATACGAGGTCTGATCAAAAGAAAAGGTGAATTTGGTTCTCTTCGATTACAATGGTGTGGTGCATCATGAGTTCTTGCCAACAGGTGGTACGGTTAATAAGAAATACGACAAGCAAGTTAAGCAACGTTTGCGTGAAGCAATACGGCTCAAATGATCGGAATTGTTGAAAAATAATCATCGATTCTGCATCACGATAAAGGTCCCACATCAATGCTTGTTCGTGATTTTTTGACCAAAAACAACACCCTAATCATGTCTCAACCACGTTATTCACCAATTTTGGCTCCCTGGGCCCTTTTCCTATTCCCAAAACTGAAGGGACTAATGAAAGGAAAGAATTTTGCCACAACTGATGAGATAAAGTCAAAATCGAAGAGCGAGCTGATGGCCATACCGAAAAGCGCATTTCAGAAATGCTTCGAGGATTGAAAGAAGCCCTGGCATAAGTGCATTATATATGAGGGGGATTACTTTCAAGGGGACAAAATAGATATTGATGAAGGAATAAATACTTTTGAAAAAAATTTAAAATGCACCTTTTTTTGGAACAGACCTCCTACTTTCTAGTCGGCGTAAAAAGTGTTTTAATATTGTAGAAACTTTCTACAATAAAATTTTTTTTTAAATTGTTAGGAAGATTTTTGAAAATGCACGAATGTAGCCTATTGTTGTTTTGAAGAAATGTTTAAGGCATCATATAATTCAGTTCTGCCCGCTACAATTCAGCATATATTTGATTTTAAATTCAAGAATATTCTAGACATTCTATTTGCGATACGGAATACTGCTTGGTTTTACTGAAATTAGTTTCTGTGTATGTTGCAAATATGTTGGAGTACCATTTGAAATCTTTTCTAATTACATTTGCAGTTAAGATAAAATATGCGGTGAATTTCTTGTGGCATTTAGTGAAACTCAAAGTATGAATGCAAACAGACGTTTCCTTTCGCATACTGAACCGCTGGTCTGATTTACATTCTAACCAAACACAATCACTCTGTTTGTTTACGCATTATAAACTGGAAAACATCTATTATTAGAAAGTGGCAAATTTCCAAAAACCTTTCCACTTTCGAATGTGGAAGTGCTGTTGACTGATCTTACAATCAGACGATTGTGGGTCTCATCCAGCTAAAACTTTTTCTAATATGTGCCCTCCATAGTCGATGTTTGAGTAATAAAATGTAAACATGACATCAGTGACGTATCAACTGTGCTTTGCGAATTCACGAAAACGTGCAACTGCAGAATTGTTCTTGCAACAAACGGCTCTTCTTTATACTATACATTTCAAAGTAGTTCCGCTGAAATGCATTACTTACGTAGCGGTCATCTCCTGAGCGAATTCGAAGAAACAAAAATTTTATAATTTATGTTAATTTTTGCAAAGCATTTAATCTAAAACACATTGTACCATGTGCTTTTTATTCGACAGTAAACTTTTCTACTTGTCTCAGCCTCACAATGAAATGGAAGACACTCACTATTATTTTCGGAACATTTAATTTATGGGAATTTATTAATTTCACTTAAATATTTCTATAATATTGGAAATCAAATGCTAAAATCAAACACAAGCATTTGGAGTATGGCCAGACCAATATTTTTCCAATATAAAATTATTTCAAATTCACTCAGACATAAAATTTTCTCATTTAAATTGCCAATATAAAGCCAAAAAATAAAATCGAAAGCATAATAAAATTTCCATATTTTTTGTATTTCGGTATGTTGACCTCGCTCTTCAAATGTCAATCTCTTCAGGCGAGTAGGAATAATTTTCTCTTTCATTTATTGTTCTTTCTTCACACAACACATGGCGATGTCGTCTTTATTTAAATAAATACAATAGAAAAATGTCACAAAAACCAACAGGCAACTACAGTATTCGTGATGTTCATACTATGTATATAGGGTGTACCAAAATATATGCTAGATTTATATATGTTAGACTTTCATGTTAGAATTAAACAAACAGCTGATATATATTTTAATTAATATTGATTTTAATCAGGAGAAAAATTTTAACTTTACGTAAATTTCGAAACACCCATTATTATGTTCGAATACATACAACTGTCTTATTTCGTGTATCGTACAGAGTCCAAGTACCCTCATTATTTAATATTTGAATTTTGTAAATTTATTACCAGCCAACCTCACTGTTCTTTGCTACGACATCGCAACACGTCACAGCGTAATGCCCATGTATAATGGTCTCCAATTGTGCATTACGTATTGTAATTTGTCATTTTCTTTTATTCCCATAGATAAATTTACAATTTATTACCAAAAAGGGGAACATGTGTATGTTTCGTTTTAGGCATTGATTTGTAACGTATGGAAAATTGGAAAAAGAAATTGTATTTCATAGTGCGAAAATGTAATTTAATTAATTTATCAAAATTTTGCGATTAGAATATAAATCCGATAGAGGATTAATAATATCATATTTAAATACATATAGTTTAGATCGATAGGTAGCTGGATATTACGGTAAAAAAGGGTCCCGGCCCACTTGGGTACAATTTGTTATGCACACATTGTGGTAAATTATAGTGAAAAAATGTTCACATGTTCTAGCCTCTGCTAGAATCGAACTTAGAAACCCCAACTGATAAACTAGCATAGTACGCGCTAGACTACCGGCGCACACATTTATGTATATATGATATACAGTGAAACTTCCCATAAGAGAACTTTCATGGTACCATCTAATGTTTTGTTTATTTCTCACCAGATCTTTTTATTTGATGGCCATAAAATGGGCCTCGAACAAATTATTAATTCGCTATCTTCTAGCGCTACGGTATTACATTGATAGTAACGTTATGATATTTTTTGCATTCCTCTCAAACACTGATATCTATTTCGTGTGGTATGCATAAGAAATAGTTCTTGCAATGTCCGCCATTTTTTTTAAGTCAAAACACGTCATTAAGTTATGACATGCAATGCATTGTCATTCACACCAATACTCTAAAATATAAAAAACCACATACCAGTATGCCCTCTGAAGGTTTAAAAACGAATGAAATATATTCCCTTCTTATATGTAGCATGTGTAAGGTGCACCTCGTTCCGTTATTGACAGTCGTAAACATTTTTACATAAAATGGTCATTTATTACTAGCTAGTGGACTTTTTTTCATTTTATTTTTTGTGATTTACTACTCTAGTTCTATTATGAAAGATAAAAATTTATATTTCGCAGCTTTAACGATCAATTCAATTAAGGTAAGTGCGACATAAATACATTGAAAGCAGTGCTACTAGTACACTTGTGTTCTTTTTTGTGTCTGTGTGTGTTTGCATGCAATAACATACCCAATGCATACAGTAAAATCGACTTAATGTCGACATGTCATTAATAATGTAAATCTTAAATGAAGCATAGAGTTTATCGCCAATGTTTATGACATCAGTTGACCCCTATTAGGTACAAAGACGTAAGTGCAATGAATACATTATGTTAAGTTAAATTTAAGTAAAATTTATGAAAATTAAGAACAAAAAATCGGACACTGAAATTTTTCGACCGTGTTAGCGCCGTTATCTTACAGGTAGAAGTGGGTTTGACGAATCTTAAAACATAATATATTTTCTTCAACCTCTTAATTTCTTTTAAGCAGCTAAAATTTTTAAATTTTAAACATATTGCCGCAGGACTGGACTCATTCATAAGGTTAGAGCAAGAGCCCGTGTGATTCGTTTTTTTTTTTCTTATGATCTGTTGTTAAAATTTGTTTACATTTATGGCTTGCCAATGAATTTTTTATTCTGAAAGTTCACTTTAAGTGGATGAACGAAAATAATTGTTTCTTTTTTAAGTTTTTAAGTAATAAAGCAAGTAAAAGGAAATATGGGAAAATGTCATGAATTATACCATTTTTATCGTGTCGAACTAAGTTTTTATAAAGTTTTATGCTCCTTAATCCTAATCGTAACTTACCATATTTTACGTACGTTGTAAATAATGATGGTCAATTTCACTATATCTGGTTCTACAATCTAATCAATATTATTGGTTGCTGTGATAAGTAATAACTTAATTTAAAATATAAGTTTAACTATAATTTTACATGGAAATATTAGTTATTCATATTTTGCTAAAATTCAACTTATATTGTAAATTCTTTTCTCAGCAATTATAAACATGTCAAAATTTTGTAGTGGAACAATGAATTCTTACAAACACCATTTGTTCCACGAGCTTGATGCACAAAGTTATAGTCCATGTTCGTTACAATCGTTTGACTTTTGAGATACTAACAGCAAACTTAGTAGAATACTTATTCGGCATATTTCTAAGACGTAACTATTGAGTGCAACAGTTGCCAACAGTTTGATATTATAACCGCGCCCATTGTCCTTTTTTCAAATTCAGTAAAAGTATTCAAAAGGTCGTCATCACGTACATCTCGTCGGTTCCAACAATTTTTTCATTGTCGGAATCATATAAGGTCTCAAAAAATGTCAACTTCAGCAGCAGTTTTTTTTTTTTTTTTTTTTTTTTTTTTTTATCTAGGACCAGCACTCAGGAGATGACTCCTACACAGGCGAAGCATTGTGCTGGGAACTATAGGGAAGGGATAGTAGGAGATACGACAGGAGGTGAAGCTTAATTAATTATTTTGCAGCTCTGCTTTCGCACGTTCTTTTGTTTTTATACTCGTAGCAGTGCTGAAGCTTCGGTTTAGTAGCCATTTTTATTATTATTTTACTTCGCCGGTGCTACATAATACCGACGAAGAAGGGCGTTCTGATGTGATTGTGGATTGCTATCAGCTGAAGCCGGTATTGTTCTGTGACCAGTGAGTATGCCTTTTGTCTGAAACTGGGGTTGAACCCAGGTCTGTTTTTTGGTTATGTAGTCAACGTGCAGACTACCATCCATCGTGCCATCGCCACCCTCAGTTAAAAGTTTCTTAAAATATGTAATTTTGTGACTTGGCTAATGAGACTTATGAGGTGAAATCAAAAACTAAGAAAACTTGTTATAGAAAAAGTTACGTTGATATTAACTAACCATTGACGAGTATTGAATATAAATATCAATTTCCACTCACACAAATTGAAAAACATAGCAAGACTCATAAGCGGTAACTCCCCATATAACATTGTGTAAAGTTTGATCGACGCAGTACGTAAAGAGAAAAATAGTAAATAGTGAAAGGTGCTCCCCGGTTCGACGAAAGTTAATACACGAGGATTAAATTTTCTATATTCGACCAAAGTTAAAATGAGTTCTTAGTATTTTTCAGCAAAAAAGAATCATTATTTTTCATAAGTGTTGTATGTTCTTTTGGCTGGGTTGGTTTGAATTTGAATTTAGAATCGTTTTACGTTATCGCATGTCCAGAAGATTCATGATGACAAAATGAATTTAATTAAAAAAAATATTTTTATATAATTACTAATTAATTAGAAATATTTTAATACCATAAAAAACTATGCTGGCAAAGTAATAATTTAAAATACTGATTATCATACTCTTCACTAATTCTACTTTGGCCTTTTAACTAATTACTTTAATATGACGATGTCATTGGCGGCAAGTACTTACCACTCTCGCTTACGAATAACAACTTATAAATGCCATTACAAATAAGTTATTGCAGTAAGTAGTTATTTTGAAGGGAATTAATTAAAATTTTCCAGTAAAGCTTATTAAACACTTATTTGATATACTTTAGCTTGGCATGTATACTCGAGAGATAACAACTGAAAGCAATGTTGGAATAATATTGACCTTGGTACCTTGGTATATGCAAATGAAAGCGTTCAAAAATAAATAATTTAAATTTTTATGTTAATCATATTATTTTAAAAATCATTTAAAACTGTTTTAAAAAAAAATTCTCAATTTTACTGTGTTTGTATGTGATTTCAGAGCTTTTTACTGAGTGGACAGAGTTTAATGATTATTATATTATATATTATAGCTTATAGGAAAGCTCGTGCCTCTCGTTTGTCGTAATGAGACACTAAAAAGGGTAAAATAAAAATTTTTGTACAATAATAAATACTGCTGTATCAAGTGATAATTAAGTCCCTACATAACTGATTCTAAGTAATGCAGACCGTGAAAAGTATGCTCTTTGGTAGCTGTAGCACATTCTGTAGCTTTTGCTGGAATGACAAATATATTGCCTATACGTATGCATGACTTGTGTTTCATGAACTTTGTTGATAGTTTCGAACGATGGTATAGTAATCTTCTATTTATCAATTGAAACTCTTTTAATAATTAACAATTTTGTAATGCCTGGGGAAAAATTCGTTAATTGGAGTACTTTTAATAATCGAACTGTTCAATGAATCACTACTCTTAAAATAATTATGCAGTTTCAAGTGGCATACAAATGAAATTATAACGTGATCGTACTGTAATTTTATTAAATATTTTAACGACTGAACAAATTTCAATCAACTATATTCCAATTATAAATAAATTCTTTATTATGACATTGTGGTATCACATAATGCGTACTTGTATACTTCAGCCTGCTGTGTATTGAAATAATAAATCAATACAGCTGAAAATCTTCATATTTGTTATACTGTGATTTAAATTAAGCATTTAGCTACACTATCAGAGTAATGCAAAAAATATTAAAAAATTTATATAAAAAAAAAAATGTTAACATTAAGAAAGTGAGCATTCCACATACAATAATTAATATATTGTATCACACTTGTGGTCAACCAGAAAATGCAAGAAATCACCCACCAGAAATATAACACTTTAAATTCCAAGCACAAAACAAACTTATACACACACACACACACACACACTTAAAGTAAAATACATTTATTTAAACAAGCATTTTTGTTTCAAAATGAACATTCTTGTTCATCGGACATGTGTCACGTTCCTCACAATTCGTCTCATTTATTTTCCATAATGGTCAATAATTACCGCAAACATGTCAATCGAAATTACATTGGTTCTATACGAGTATGTATGAATGTATATGTCTTTCTATAACACTGTAGTGTTTACTTGGTTGTGTGTAGTCGTGTATGTGTTAAGCTATAAAAATGGCTACAATACAAAAGCAATAAATATAATAATTACAAATACAGCAAGGACTGTGTTTTCTATACAGATAAGCAAACAAACGTGTACACTTATCCACATATCCATACACTCATACGGACTGTCTTTATACATAAAATATTGTATACAGGCTATTCATCGTGTGAATAGTCCTGCAACATACTACATCGATGTAATACTGTTTTACAAACGTATGTATATTTTTATATTTAAGTAGTGAAGTTCGTGATATCATTTCTTAATAGCTGACCGCATAAAATCCCTTCCTTTAAAACTACAGTGAAGTTTTCAACATGTACTATATACTTCTTGCATATTATAGATCTTTTACAGTAGTTTAACTAACCAAATATTTATTAGACGATACAATAGCACCGTCCTTATTTAAAGAAACTAAACGGTTTTGAGTTTATAATTTAAAAATTTTTCTGGCTCTTTATAAACGAGAGTGTTCAGTAATTAAATTTCAATTAAAAAAATAAAGAAAACTCTGCATTCTTATGAGTTCAGATTTGCTCTTTACTGTATCTTCTTGTATTAAATTGTCGTAGATTTTTCTCTTATATATAAGTAGCCATAGAATATCTAAGCGTACTATTTGTAAAGTAAATGTGTATATGATTGTGTATTTATAAAGAAAATTTATATCAACAGATGTAATAACAATCTTTTGTTGTACCGCACATCGCGAAAATGTTGTTGACTGGCATAGGGTTTGAACCAACGAATTTGAATCTACAGATTTAATATGTTATTTACTTCCAACAACACTTCCATTTTGTACAAAATAGCACTGCAATTATGTTACTTTCAAGCGGGTTTTATTCATTAATATATTATTTTTAGAGAAAGACAGTTCAAAGACCTGTATATATGTATCTGGACTTCTCTGGTGGTCTTTAGATAAAACAATTTGTCGTTGGTACTTTAAACGATTTATAAGTGGCATTTTACCACATGATTTATAAAGAAAATGTTCACTTTCTGCTTTTCAGGATCACGAAAGAATTTTTCTACTTTTAAAAACGTCAAAAAAAACAAAATAGTTTTTATGTCAAATTAATGAGAGCAATAAGAATTGAATCATTTATGGTGAGAGTATAGGAAGATCAGAGACTAGTAAGAATTAACGCTGAATAAATATACAAGCTGCTTTAAAATGCTCTGCATATGGTGGACTTAGATGAATGCTATCATCGGAATCTTAAACCAAATACAACTGAAAGCTTTAAAGAAGGCATGGAGTATAAAGATCGCAGAATATACAACCAACCGAGGTATTATCACTTGCGTACTATTTTCTTCGCCCCAGTCAAAATTCGTCAAAGAATTGTCTTGAGAAGATGTGAAATATTCTATTGAATGAATTCTTAAATTAACATATGGAAATAAAAAGGTTTATGAAATAAATAAAATTAATCAGTCAATGATAAAAATTAGTTTCAATCGGATTCTGTCGAACGGTGTAATTTTACTACTGCATTCGTATTATTGGTTAACCAAGACAGGTTGCAACATTATTTTCTACATTTCATGTTTATCCACACAATGCTACATACTATATACAATTTTACATATATAGAAATTTACAATTGTTTATGTGTTTCTAAATATCCTTAAAATGTAGAGAATTGTTTTGTTGCATGTTATAAGAATTTTCAATTTTTGATTTCTAAAGCTTTTTAGAAAACTTATTGATTAATTTGAATGTTTGTCTTCTTTGACCGGAAATTCATTTTAAGCCACATTTTGTGGTTTGTTAAAATTTTTAGTTGTTTCTTCTTTCTGTGGAAACAAAACGAAAATGAAAAGGCTTTGGCTATGCAGGATAATTGCTTTTAATGATTGTGAAATTATTTTTCTTACTCCAATAAATAAATCATGTAATGTTTTTTAAACTAATGAAAATTTTTATAATGTATAAAATCAAAAACTGCTTTTCCTTTATTGCTGTGGAATCTGAAGATTTAAAAAATCTCAAAAGTGTTAAATAATATGAATTTCTATAAAGAATTTTAAGTCGTAGTTTTATGTAAAATAGATTTGCTTGCTAAGTATTTAAGGTACGTTTACACTTACTCTAAGAAAAATTCATATTGATAGAAGTTTGACGGCTTCCGAAAAGGCGTTGCGTTCAGCCTGTGTAGGTTGGTGTAGATTTTTATTTTTAACCCTGAATGAATTACCCGAATTTTTAGCTCTTCTTTTTCATTCATTAAGTTTACTCTTCGTCCCATCGACGAAATATTCAAAAGTCATTCTAGAGGAGCCATTTTTAAAAAAAAATAAAATATTCATAAAAAAAAAAACTAATTAAACATTTCTGTAAAATTATGAAAATAATAATATGTATATGAAAATAAAACTTCGTTTTCTTTTTTTAAATTTTTTGTAATGCTAATTGTTTTTAAGTTCTAAGTTTATTTACCACAATAATATGTAATATTAATTTTTTCTTAGAATAAAAGAAAAAAAGGGACAATTAATCTCCAGCGCCAGTTCAATACGCATATTTCCTACAGCACTACATACGTCACCAGTATTTTTTGTGTCATGTCGTTGACAAAGAGAGCATAATATGAACATACACAAAAGCGTTATATAATAAACAGTAAATAAACTTCGTCGATTCGATGAACAGTTACTATTCAGGGTTAATAAAAGCGTTATGAACCTCAGGCAATTTTGGATGTATAAATAACAAACAAATAATGTTTGAAATAAATGTAATAGTACAATGTATTTATTTTGTCCCGAAACATGTTAATAACTTGTAATTAGCAGTAAACGTGTGATTTTATTGAGCAATTCTGAATGACTTTGAACTCCGAAATAATAAAATTTTCAGCGCAAATGCCACTATTGTAATTATATTGGTTTCGAGTTTAATATTTTCAGTTCTATAATACCAGAATATTTTACCATCAAAAGCTCCCCAATACTGCGATGGCTGAATTAGTCTGCACGTTGACTACAAAACCAAATGAAGTTTTAGGTTTGACCCCAGTTTCAGACTTCATGATATCAAAATCACGCATTTTTCTGATGTACATTAGTGTTTTTTTATGTCAGTTGTTCTCGGGAGGTTTCTGTGGCGACGGCATAGTCACTGGTCACAGATTAGTACAGGCTTAATCTGATAGCAATCCACAGGTACTTCTCCTTCGTCGGTATTGTCTAGTAAAATAAAAGAGCAAATCAATAATGACCGCCACAAAAATAAATCTAGATTTTTAAATTTCTGTTTGTGTCCGCCAGTCCTTCAGTAACATCGTGTGATAAATCTATTTTCAGTAACAGTAAACCGTCATCTGCCAAATTAATTTTTTTTAGGAAGTTTTCCAAATATTGCCCTGGTATTGGAAAACCTTTCAGTGGGAGTGCTTGTAGATCCTCATCTCTAACTCTTAAGATGCCTAAGAGTCTGTCCCTTCAATCCACAATCAAGTATTATATAGATTTTTCTTCTTCGTGGCAGAATCTGCATTATGCTCATGAAAATACGTGATTATTGTTCGAAAGAGTGTGATTGCAATGGGTTTATCTGTTTTTAGCTAACAACACATGGTATAAGAAAGCTGTTTTTGTTCGCTAACGTCATGAACTTTAATTACAATGATTAGCTCTTTGGGTATTTACGGTTAATTTTTTTATTTTCTTTAACAAGAAGTCCTTATTTATTAGAAATGTCGAAAAGGTTGACATGTTAATGCACATAAAATTATTCTTAAGTTGCTGAATAATTTACAATTGTATTACCAGCTCTGCTAGTTTAAACAACTCGGCCTACTTAATGTCTATTCATTTCAATATGTACAAATGTCAGTACATGGTTTTTTTTTATTGTTGTTTGTAGTTAAATGTCTGATGTTCATAAATTGTAGACTGCAGTTACTGCTGCTCTTGTTGTGGTTTTCATTTTATTTCGTCCTTTAGTATTTTAATCACAATTTGTTTTATTTCTTGCAGTCAATTTTTTCTCCTTCTATAGACATTTCTTTATACACCCATTCATTTATACTTTCTTCTATAGAGTTTTGGATATTTAATTTTTAAGTATATGTATTTGTTATATACATTAATGTATATGTGTGTATTGGCTGAAATGCATAGTGTTATTGTGTTATTTGTCATTGTGGTTGGTTAGGAAAAACCACTAAATTGTGTTTCGACTTTGTAACGTTTCGACCACATTTCGGTGGTTCTTTTGAGGCAGTAGAGCTTTTTTCTGTCTTGCAGCTGTTATTGTTCAATATGGCTAGAACCACTACACATATACATGCATACATACATAGTATATATAGAACAAATACATATGCCAGCTATTGGCCACGACTTGACTTTTGAATTTTGAAACCAGTACACAAAAAAAAAATGAAGTTAAATTTTCGAAAATTAATTGCACAACAATTTAAAAATTTTTTTTTCAAATGAAATAAATTGAAACTTGTTATTATGATTATTAATTTTAGAAAGTAGAAACTTTCTGCTTGAATAATTGAGATTTTATTTTAGGATTGAACCAAACGGTTTGTTAAACAAAATTCAAAATTCACGCATGACGAATCCTTTCATCAAAGTCTACGATTATGTGTAATTCCACTGATTCATTCAAGATATTTTTAACGTTCATTTTGTCTTATCTTTCGATTTTTTTTCGTATTATTTTAATTGCACAACATTTTTCAGGTATTAAATTTGTACGTGTTAATAAAACGGACACTAATTTTATGTCTTCGCATTTTTCTACGGCAAATCACAGTGATGGAAAATAAACTAAACATTCTAATAATAAAATTAGATTCATATAAAAAACAAATTTTTAATAATTTATCACTAAAATTATATTAGTTTCATATGCAAACGTTTTGACGGATGAAACACCCACTAACCATAAATTGCTGTTGAAACAAAACATTTGAAATTTTACTTTTTTAGCCAGAAGAAACTAACAATTTGACAGCTAATGACAGCGGTCTTGCCGGACACTGTAAGTATTTTTTTGTTTTTGATAATTAATTTTTTTTAAGAGGCTACCAAGAAGCCTGCCAAGACTTGTGTGCTTCCATCTTAGGCATGTAGTGAAGTGATAGAGTAGAGCTTACACAACTATAATATTGCGTGTTTTATTAATTTAAACAATTGCATTGTCTATGGGGTTAAGCTTTTTTACGTCATCCTTTTCACGGTAATTTCTGCAATTAAAATTACGTGCGAAGCTTTTTCTTAATTGCGTTTGTGCATATTATACGCAACATATCTAACATTGAAAATAAAAACATAAATTGTCATTGATGGCCCTCATTTTTCTTGATTTAAAGCTGCTGATATGTCAAAGAGTGTGAGGGTATTCAACTTTGATAAATAGCTTGCCGCAATTTGATGGCATACATAAGCTACAGTATGAATTCCAAAACAGGAATTAAAAACGATATACTTTTGGGTAATTGTTCATTTCAAAAATAAGTTTTATTTAAATTCTGTTTTCTATCCACTTCATTCAATTTTTGTTGTCTTTTTTTATATTTTTTTTATAACTAAATATTTTGTAAAGATTTCTAGTTTTTTACCTCTCTTTAACAAATATTACTAATTTTTCAAACTTAAAGACTGTTTATTAAATTTTTCTTTTTTTATAAACATTATTTCTAATTCAATATTTCCTTAGTCTTTAGTGTAGCTTGTGCAACGAAATAAGTTTTTATATATAATTATAATTATTTGTATTTATTTTGTAGATAAAAATTAAAATTGATTTTCATTTAGCCTATCATTGCAAAAATAAAGTAAATACTTAAATGTTTTACATTATTTTAATTACTTTGTTTTAATTTATTTGGTAAAAAGATTCTGTACTCATCCTACTAAATATTTTAGCGACAAAGAAAAACACATGTTTTTAATATATTTTTCTTCGTGTTTCTCGTCATTCTAAATATATAATTTGTAATATATGATTTTAAATAAATACCAGCTGATTAAGAACAATAAAAACGAAACGCCAAAAAAGCAGAATTCCGAGAAAAAAATTTAAATAAGTTCATGCAGCACAGTCAAGATCGAAATGTTGAAAAAGTTGGCTCCAAAGTGCATAATGAAATAAAATAATTTTTTCGATGTCAAGTTTATTTAAAACGGTGGCTGTGTTGCATTTACTCAGGGAAACTGTAATTTTCTTAAAATTTTCCCAAAAAAATGTTATTTTTTATTTGAATATAACAGAAAAATATAAAATCATACATATATTTATTAAAAACATCTTTTGACTATTATAACTCCTTAGAGTAGTACTCAATAGGTTTTATTTTATGAACAGCCTTTAAAATTTGTTATAAAAAATGTAATTCCCAACGAAATAAGTTTTCTTTTGAGGGCAGCTTGAAGTTGACAGCTGAACATTTTTCTTGTTTTCAAAACAGCCTGAAATATTAAAAGTTTTTGGAGCATACAATTGCAGCATATCAATAATGAAAAATAATTCCCTCAAGTTTTCTTTTTGCAGTTTCAAATTTTAACCAAATTGCGTACTGTAATTCAGTATTTTTTTTTTAAATATTAAAAATACATATTTCTACAAAAAGAAATAAATATTTCGATAGAGCTGGTTTACAAGATTGACTCTTAAATTTTTTCGTTTTTAGGGGTAAAGGGTAAATATAATAAACGGTTAAATACAGGTTAGACAAAAGCAATCAGCCGTAATACACCACACGAAGCGCAAATGAAACGAAACTAAAAAAACTTTAAATCTTCAAACATAAGTGTGAACACTAAGTCATCAATAAAACTCGATGTATGCGAATCAACTCTGAGGAGTATATTTTTTCGTATTCACATCTGAAAATTATAGAAATAAAATATTTGTGAAAAGGAAAAGCAGTATGCGTAAAAACTTAACGCCAAGCATTTTTAGAAACGCAACATATCATTAAAAGTTTTAAATTTGTCACTATGCCGTCAATGCTCTTTGAGCACTAAATCATTTGCGTATTTGCTTTTAAAAATTTTGTGATTAGTAATCATTAAGACAATTTATTTCTTTTAACTCCCATGTCTTCAACACTATACTATTTCCTTCCAATAAGAAGGTACTATTTGCCTGCAAGTTACTTCGCTTAAAAATATATTCGCAGCTATCGCGAATAAGAAGTAAAATGTTTGTTCTTATAAAATTTTTAATCTCCTCGGGGTGAAAATTGGTATCATGAAGTTCATGTGGAATTTTATTCCCGTTATCATTCCCAGTGAATGTAGAAAAGTGAAGAAGAATTTGGAAACGTAAAAATTAATTAAAAATCAAACCAATTTAAGTTTAAAATAGAAAAATAAAAACTCGTGGCTTTACATGTCCTTAAGCGTTAATCTGTGTTTTTTTTTTAATATTCAGGGCCAAGTGAGTTCGTCGCCCTCATAAAAAGTATTGTAGTTGCACAATAAAAGTACCTGAATGCAAGATTTCCCAAAAGAGTGAAAATTAAAGAATTTAAAAAATATTATTTATTATTTTTGTATCTTTCGAAAAATATACGAAGAATTTACATAAATTTTGTATGCAAATCCCGAGCAAAAATCAAGTGAATAAATTAGATGGAAAAGGGAAAAAATTCGAGCGATAAACATCGTTTACGTTTTAGACGAATTTTGTTTAACATACACGAAAAATGATTCATAATTGCAATTTTGGGAAAAAAAAATATATTTCGAGGGAAATATTATTAACGATAGGGGTGATTGTCATCGATATATAATTTTTTTTATTTCCTTTCGGCTTTTGAACTAGAGTTTTAAACAAAATTTTAATTTTTAATTCATGTTTCAACTTATTTACATCTCTGTTTTTAACAAAAGAACACTTGAAATTTATTTTACAATCTTTAGCTAATTAATTTTATTTTTAATAATTTTCTGTTTTGCATTTCAGTGAACGATACGTAGTATGTACATATGTCTATATAAATATATTTGAATTTTCCTCTATATTTGTGTAAATCTATTTTGCAAACACTTGGTTTTTTTTTCTTTAAAAAGTTTGTCATTCTTTAAATGTTGCATTTTTATAAGAATATTTAATTTAAATAACCATTTCTGTGACAAACAATAATTATGATTATGATACATGACGGAGTGTTATTTATTTTAAATGATTTATTTAAATTAAAAGAAAATTAATGCACTATTTTCTTTTAAAAGTGTTGACTACTCGGATAAACATACAGGGGTGGACGTTGAAAGTCACGCTACTATAGTAAGCAAAAAGATAATGGTTAGGTTAGGTTCAACGGCAGCCCATCAGGATGGGTTGAAAAAATAGCATCACAAGTGTAGTTTTAGGTCCATTGCTGTACTTGATATACACCGCAGATTTGCCAACAGTCGCGAACATCCATACCTCAACTTTTGCCGATGATACAGCTTTCTTAAGCATTCACGAAAGTGCTGACGAAGCATCTCGTCGCCTACAGCACCAAACTTCTCAGCTGGAAAGCTGGCTAAAAAAATGGGGAATCAAAGTTAATGAGAATAAGTGCGTACATATAACCTTCACCCTGCGCAGAGACACATGTCCTCCTATTCTGATCAACAACCAGTTAATACCTCAACGTTTGGTGGTCAAGTATCTAGGGATGCACATTGATAGACGGCTAACATGGAAACAGCACATCGATGCAAAATTAACTCAAATGAAATTAAAAGCAACTCAACTAAATTGGCTTATTGGTCGAAATTCTGTGCTAAAACTGGACTGTAAGCTTTTGCTTTACAAAGCAATTTTAAAACCAATATGGAGCTATGGTATCCAGCTATGGGGCACTGCCTCAGCTTCCAATATAGAAAAAATTCAAAGGTGTCAAAACAAAATACTGAGAATGATAACAGATGCGCCGTGGTATATAAAAATCTCTAACATACAAAAGGATTTAAATATTCCGACAGTCAAACAAGAGATAACAACATACGCAACGTCCTACCTAACCAAACTCCAAGATTATCCAAATATACTAGCCCGAAATATTTTAAGCGAAAGAGGGTTCATTCGACTGAAAAGAAGGGATACTCTTTCCCTAGCCCGAACGTAGTAGACGCGGAAATAAAACTATACGAGCAATAAATAATTTTGTACAGCTAGGCTGTACTTAATAATAATTAGCAATTAGTTCTTAAGATTTGAATACTTATTGTTAGTTCAATTGATTTTGAAGATTCAAGATATATTGTGTAAAAAAAAAAAAAAAAAAAAAAAAACAAGTGTAGTTTTGGACTTTAAATAATATTATTGCTTTGCGAAAATCGCCACCAAGTACAGTTGCATCGACAATATTAATACTAGATATCAACTTAATCCACGGCAAGGGCACGATATAAGTGACTTTCTTTCGACTTAAAAATATGACGCAGTAGTTTTTTCTCATAAAAATGGTGTAAAAACATATGCCTGATTTTTTGAGGATTAAATTGTTTATTTTTTCTTCTGTCGATATGGATATGCTTGTTTCATGTGTGCATTTCGTTGCTGTTTATTCTAACCCATCAGAAGACCTACAACTAAATTTTTGAAACAGCGAAAAAAATCGCACATACATATTAATATAAAAGCTCCCAAAAAAAAACTTTAAGCATTACAAACAAGAACTAGCAATTAGCCTTTGCAAAAATTATTTTATACAATAATTATTTTTTATTCGATAAATATTTTTATAATTTTTTTTTGATTTTCTTACAAAAATTTTACCGAATGAACAAAACATTTCAAAGTCTTGCTGTTTAAAAATTTATGTTTCAACTTCTGAAGCAATTACTTTTACTGCAACGAAAATATATATCAAAGTTCAGTCCATTTTTTTATTTAATTATTTTATATTTTACAGCAAAATTTATTAAAAAAATTATATAATCACTTACTGATTCAAGAGTTCTATTCGAAATTTATACAAAAAAAAAAAACAAGCATCCATAGAAATATTAAAATTGCCAAAGAGATACTGACAAAAGGACACAGAGTAAGAACCATTCATTGTTCAAAGTTTAAATACCAATACTTGTAACTGAAGAAACTGGCATACTTAGCCAAACAGAAATATACAGCCCACCCTTCCATTTAAGCCACAAATATTCTCTCTTCCCAAAATCTCAAACGTACATAGAAGCATTTTAAATCAATATTCTTTTAATGCGTTTTACTATACAATATTATTGAACTATTGAACGTGGTTTGGTTGTTGCACTTTTTGTTTGTATTGATTGTGATTTCTTTTCTTAAACTTTTGTGTAATTTTGTCTTTATAGTTGATGTAGCCAGTTGTTTTTGTTACAATAATGCTCAAGTTAGCAAAGGGTTACCAAATGAACTTTGTACAAAATCAATGGCCATTGTGAGTCTATCTTTACGTCTGGCAATTCTGGTTGGTTGTATGGGTGTGTTTGGAGTGTGTATGTTTAGGCGAGAGTGTATTATAAATGAAAGCGAAATGTGATTATACATGGCCATGTTTTTGCATTGTTTGTTCGATCGAATCATGTTCTTTGACCAGTATCGAATGAATGTTAGTGAAGGAAAAAATTTCGAAGGAAATTCAAATCGTAATTAATTTTTATTCGCCTTGAATATATTACAAAAAGAGTTGCATTAAATGAAGACGTTTAAAAGTTAAATAAAATTGGTAAACTTTTCGATCTACATATATCTTATAGGTGATATCTATCTTGTTCTTAAAATCTTCTCTAGTATTAAAGAGATTTATTTTCCAAATAAAATGAAGCTGTAGCGCGCTAAAGACTTCATCCTTGTTAAAGACTTCATACTTTGCGTTTTCCACGCCATAACTCGTACATTTCTCTTATAACTATAGTTTTAAAATTTTCTGAGCGTTTCTCAACCAACGTGCCTTCGTTTACGAAATGATATGGGTTAGAGTTGAACGTACGTCGAAATTCGTTTTCGTATAGGCAACTGATCGAGATAAACGATAATAATGCTGCTTACGACTTTTTTGCAGTTTTGCCTCAATATCATATAAAAAAGCCTCTTTCGGAAAATTCTTTTGCCCCTAACGAAAAGTTTATTTAATGTTTACTTATAAGTATGAGTACATGTTTCAGGACATGTTTCTCCTGTGTTTCTGAAAAGCAACATAGAAAGACCAATAACGCATATGCATTCACACATTTGCCAAACTTACGAACATATGCAGTCTCTCACATACTCGTACAATACACTGATACACTACATGTTTACATAACGTGTACTTCCTAATGTTTAAATAAACATGCTCTCAAAGGACATTTAAATCGAACACTTTAACCTGGGGCACATATTTTATTAAAGATTATAATCATTTTAAAGATTTATGAAACATTTTGCGTTTAAATTACATTTAGTGAATAAAATTTATTGCTTATTTTTAAATAAATAACAACGCCACTTAAAATTGCTTTATCATTAGAAAATAAAAATGGAAAAAAAATATTGGTTACATTAATTATGCTACTCTTTTGAAAAATTTTCAAAATGGCATTAAGAAATTTTTGCGTACGTAGAAAAATGCGTAAAGGACCTGCATATAATCACAATACAACAAGCATACTAATATATTCCGAGTTATCTTCTATGTATATAAACGAGCAAATCTATTGAGAAACTGACTACTTGATTATCTCATTCAACCCCCTGCAGCCCCTACAAACAAAGCTAGAACATTTTGTATGCAGTTTATTGTCTTACGAAAGAATTTTTCCAAAATGAAGTGGCTGAAAAACAGGGAAAATTAGTAATCTAATATCTCAGGATAAAACCGAAATTTGAAATATATCTTAATTTATACAAACAAATAAGTGGCAAAGTGTCTGGTACGTCTTTTGAAATTTTTACCTTTTAAGGAAAACTCAAGTTTGGTACCTTTTTGTACCAAATTTATCTACCAAAGTAATGAACATATAAACACAATTCAAAAGAAATTCTGCTCTTCTTAAAAAAACCTTAAAAATCGTTTGGTACTTTTTGAACATAATTTTTTTTCTGGGATCAGCACCCAGGAGATGACCCCTACACATGCGATGCAATGTGCTGGAACTATAAGAAAAGGATAGTTAGAGAAACGACAGGAGGTGAAGCTTAATTAATTATTTTACAGCTCTGCCGGTGCTACACAATACCGACGAAGGAGGGCGTTCTGATGTGATTGTGCATTGCTATCAGCTGAAGCCGGTATTGTTCAGTGACCAGTGACTATGCCTTCGCCACTGAAACCTTCCGACAACAACTGACACACAAAGACACACTGATACACATCAGAAAAATGCGAAATGTTTTTTTTATTAAATAATTTTAGTCTGAAACTGGGGTTGTAGTTCAACCGTTGAACCAAGGTCTGTTTTGGTTTTGTAGCCAACGTGCAGACTACTTCAGCCATCGCCACCCTCATAACATATTAGGGGTAAAATTGGTCCCATTTTTGGTACTTTGCTATAAAAATATTGCATATTGTATATTAATATGTTACAAGTATATATATATATTATAAGTCCCCACTACTAGAGATTTTTAAAAGTTTTTATTTCTTCAAGAGGGCGCCAAAAAAAAGTACCAAAAAATGTAAATGCTGAAGAATAAAAGTTTTTCAAAACTATTGCCTAATGTAAAATAAGTAAAACCTAAGTTCCTTAAAATTAAACCGATGTAGTGTAATGTGTGCAAGTGGGCGGTGTGACGCCCATGCAATATATTGGTTTTTATTTATCTTCAAAGCGGTAATAGATATTGTAACCAACTTAATTCACACAGAAACGGTGATAATGCAAATCATCAGTCATTAAGTCGGCGGGATAAGAGAAGTGGCTGTGAAACTTTACTTACAAAGACAATATAAAATTCTGTAGATTCACAGAAAGCATCCACATTTGGTACAGTTGCCTTGTTTATAAATACACAATAACTGTAAACAAGTGTGCGGCATTAGGTAGTGGGTGTGGTTTTAAGCTAGAAATACATAGAATTTAAAGTAAATTCATTTATATTTTATCTATTTTAACGAGAACAGTTGGAAATACTGCACTGACTCTTGCAGTGAAAGAAAGAATAATCTCTGCAAGGAATCGAACACCATCGGTGTCATAATGAGGTTTTTTTTTTTATAAAAAAAAAGACAATTTTCTACCGAATAACATGGAATAACTCGTCGTGTCTCCTGTAATCTTGTAACAAAAATTCAATTATTCATTTGCTTCTTAGGTATTATTCTTAGGCTTCTGACTATTTTCTTTGAATAGTATATAAATTGAAAAATTTTTGGGTAAATTTATAACTTTTCCGATTTCTTAATCTTGTTGTAATTGCATTTTTTCGAAGTTTCAAGTGGCACAAGGTTTTAAACTAATTCAGTTATTCTTCTACTAGCGATAGATAGTAAGCTTTTCCCAGTTGGTTGTTCTTTACATTCATATTAATGAAGCATTAAATACTTTCAGTTGTCAATTGAGTTTATCAGCACGCGAACACTTGCACACTTGTACAAGACTTCTCTTTCAATTTGAAAAGAAGCTTGTAGCAATTTAATGAAACACTTGTGCGTTGCTTTTTTGTCTCTACGATTTTCCATTTATTTTATTGAGCACACATTAAAGTTGCGACTGTCACCATGTTAAAGGACTTGTATAACAAGTGAATGACTGCGATGACCGCTGTCATCCTCAACCCACACCCTCTGCAATTATTTGTATTTCATTAAATTTTTTAGCTTTTCTTTTTAAAGCTCATGAAAGAGTTACCTTCATTGAACAACAATTATTTTAAGCTGATTGAGGGGTTGAGTGAGAGCAGGCGGTGCATGCACAATAGTGTTGGAAGCAGGTATGTATTTCTGACTACTCACACGTATTTTAAATTATTCCTAGTATATTGAAGAAAGGCTGATTTCCTGTTGTTATTGCTTAAAAAAATTTTACCTGAAAACAAAAAGTAAGTGATTTTCAATGCAATTAATTAAAATAATTAAATGGAAATTAATTAATAGATTTTTATATTAAAACAAATATTTCGGGTGTTTGTCTGCTTATCACCGTTGGCACCTAGGAACTACCAATCTTATTTTAAGTGTTTCCTGCCAACTGTTTTTCGTGGCACTTCTAAAAGACATTTTGTTCCTGTCATATTAAATGATAAAAGTATTTTGAACATAATATTTTTTTCACTAAATTTCTATTTTCAAAGATACTTTTTTATTTTCGACCAACAGGCAGGGGATGACCCCTACACATGCAATGCATTTTGTTGGAACTAGAGGAAAAGGATAGTTGTAGAGACTACAGGTGGTGAAAACTTCATTATTTTAACAACTCCGGCTTTTTGCATGTTTCTTGTTTTATAGCAATCTTGCAGACGACGCATTCAATTTTTGAAGCCGAGTTTAGTAGCCATTTTTTCAATTATTTTACTTCTCACATGAAGATACAAAATACCGACGATATGTGGATTAGTAACAGCTGAAGCTGTTCGGTGAGTATACCTTCTGACAACAACTGACATAAATGATATAATTAATATTAGATACTGCGTTCGAACTGCGGACTTTTGATATGGTATCTTTTATGACGACCTTCCGGTTGGTGCCGGTAACGTGACCGTTAAAGAAGTGATTGTGTTACTTCAATGATTGTCTTATGTAATGTACATTACATACTTTTAAAATTGTTTTTTATTTTATTATTTATCAAGTGGCAAATTTATTTCAAGTCAGCAGAGCGCTTAACTACACTCTAGTGCGAATGTGTATGTACTTATTTTATTTCTGGCCTTGTGAACGTACATACCTTTTTATGTGATTTAGATTTTCGTGCACCATTTACGTACTAAATTAGTTAATAAACTACAATAGTGAACTCACTGTCTTATACCACACATGTTAGATTTATATTCATATTATAATTTTATTTTATTTATTAGAGCAAATAGTCCACTACTGGTGTACTTGTTATTTAGACAGGGAAAACTTGCAATAACTGAAATCAACACAATAAATTTAGCAGGCTTTGTTTTTTTTTCCTTTTGGCGGTAGGAAGCTTCGACGCCTTGGAACTTACTGGAGAGTTCATAAATTTCTATTACATAGTCTAGGAAATAAAAATGAATTCTGATGAATACAATTTCCCCTGTAAAAAAGTAAATAATATGAGGTTTAGGAAGCATACTCCATGGTGAGATAAATTCACGGAAACATATTAAGATTTGTTAATATTTAAGACGTTAAACTTGCCCAACTGACTTCAGTGTACATTATTTCTGCGCCGGCAATGATGATTAACTTTTTACAAATATGCTATAAATCTATTACCACAAGGCCCTAACATCAGCTTAACGTCATAGTTAACACTTCTTGTTTAAATTTTGCTATAGGCTAGGTTAACAGTTTGCTGGATGTAAAGAAGGTAAAGAAGGGCTCCAGCCCACTTGGGTTAAATTTTTTTTGATACCTGTTGTGAAAAACCTTTCATGTGTCTGGATCTGGATTCAGACTGGATCCTTTGTTAGGAATTGATCCTAGAACTTTCAACTGATAAACAAGCACACTACTCATTAGACTATCCGGACACCCAAACTTGGCTCTAGCTTTCCATGTAATTTTAAGAGCACCAAAAATATTCATAATAAATTTTTCTAAAACATATTTCAAATTCATCGTTTCTCCACTGTATTTTATTGTTAATATTTTTACTTGTGTACAATGTTGACATGGAAAATTCTTAACAATCTTAGTAGGGTATTCCATCAATTAACAATTTTAATCAACGATAAGTAATGAAATTCATTTTCAATTAAATTTTAAAATGTTATACATTTTCATTTGGTATTTTTATATTTTTTAAAGAATTCTTAAAATAAAATAACAATAACAGAAAAATTCAATATCTTTCTTGTGAGATAATTTTTAAAAAAAAAATTTTTAATTAAAATGAAAGTTAAACTTGTAAAAATGGCACGTACAGCCAAGGCTCAAGTGTGATGGTATTAAGAATATAACTCTATATGAAAATTGGGCACAATAAACGTTAAATTATGTCGCCTTCTGTACCAAGTGGAGTTGGACGGAGATATGCTTAACCCTATGCGACTGACATGACAGTGTAATAAACAGCAACAGAAAGCTTTTTGCGTCAATATTTTGCAAATCGTTAGTTAGTGAAGCTTCATCTCCTATCATTTCTCCTACTATCCCTTTCCTCTAGTTCCAGCACAATGCACCACATGTCTAGGGATCATCTCCTGAGTGCTGGTCCAAGATAAAAATAAAAATTTCTACTCTCGCGTTCTAACCATCTTTTTTTTACGTCCTCATGCCTCGTGTTCTCGAGACTCGAAAACGATCGAAGTGGACACATGCGGCGATGTTTGTGGAAAAGTATCTACGATTCAACTACGTTACTGTTGAGATAGCTGTCGGAGAGTTCTTCAGTTATTTTTTTTTAATCTTATAACACACCAGTGAAATTATTTCAATATCTTATATTTCTTGTTAGTTTTATTTAGCTGGCTCAACTAAATACAAATTAAGGCCCTCACTGTTGGAAGAAACTCTCATTTGGAACTTTCAAAAGTCGTGACAATCAGATACAATAGTATTGAAAAGAAGAGACTGAGCATGAGCTCAGCGATGATGATTAAGGATGGTTAAGACAATGACCCGAATTTTCAGCCAGAAACGCAGATCTTTGAACAATATTCATACTGGCCATGAAATACTTCGCTATAGTATGTTCAATTTGAGAATTTCTTATTATTAGAAGTATTTTGAAACAAAACACAGTCTGATAAGCTCTTCAGAAAAGCTTGTCTGCAGGAATACCCATATGTCTAGGCGTGAATCTAACCCGCAACCTAAATATAGATAGACTAATGCTCACGCAGTAGGCTACCGTGGCACCCTTAAATGTACCTATTTTTTCTACAAACTTCTGAGATTTATTGTGAGCAAAAATATGTGTAAAACTTTAATAATATAATACTTAATTATTTATTGTTATTTTTGTGTAGATAGCAACTGTTTACGGTAAACATGATTTGTCTTTTTGAATTTTTAGAAATTTTATAATAAATAATATCGCACAGCCTTTAACTAAAATCAGAAAATAATTTCAGTTGGTTTGCAAAACAGAATTTGGAAAAAGAAGACGTTCAAATTAATTCACGACACTTTGAACCAACACTAGCACTAACAACAGTTCTTAACTAGGGCCGTAAATAAATAAAGTTTTGCTCAATAAAATATAAAAATAATAACATTGTATTTATTTTGGCAAATATCTAAAAATCTATTGACACCTATTTTCTAGTAACCGATTTAAATAAAATTTTAATTTTAAAAATTAGTCAAACTATTAAAAAATTAATTAAAAAAAAATATTTAATGGAATACCCTAAATATACATACATATGTATAGGGAATAAGAAAAATATATACATGCATACCCTACAGGAAAAGGCAATATGAAAACTATAATGATTTGCTAATGGCTTAGTCATCAGCACTAGTGATTTGTTATACCACAGGCAATGTAATTTACTATAGACATTTACCATATGAGTGTTATTGAAACTCTACTACAGACATTGGTACTATAGAGTCAATAGAGTTGCAGGTAGTTCTTGAGCGAAAATGAGACCAACCACAACCGAATGAGGCAATAAAAAATCGCTTTGTAGTTGTAAATGGAAAGATACGTTCTCTTCTCATTAAAAGACAAAATTAAAAGTCTGAACGATTCTTCGGCAATGTCATCAAAAAGTCACCAAAAAATCGCCAAAACAGTCGACTTGGGGGCCCAGGCTTCCTACATGGTATGTACTATGTCTATAAAAATTTTCAACTGTAAAGTATGCGAATGGTAAAAATTATTCGTTTTAATACACCAACACACACACACACACACACAGTTTAAAATACCATGGCGCAAATACAAGGATCCAAACATATACGTACATACACAAGCGGTATCCGATTAAACATTGTGTTGTTGTTGCTGTTGTTGTTGTTGATTTTGTTGTACACATTTGTATTAAGTTGGTGGTCAATCAATCGTTAAAGGTAGTCAGTCAGTCATGTTTTATCCTTCCGTTTTGTTCAAAAATTTACGTTAATCGTTAGTGACTGAGTGAGTTTTTTTTTTTTTTGAACAGTAAAGCTCTTTGTCTTCCTACGAGAATCGACTGATAAGGTTCTGCTTTTTTAACTACAAGCCAAATTTTTAAGCAGAACTTTTTGTATTTTAACTTTGATAAAAAGGAATAAAAAATAATAATACATTATTTGCAGAAAGAAAAACGTGATTTTAACTAAAATTCATGTGAAAAATATTAGATTTCTTAGAAAAGTGGAAATAAATTCATACTTTAAATTCGCTGTTAAAGCGCAGGTAGAAGAAGGAGATTTTTTCAATTATTAGTTTACAGGTTATTTAAAGATACTCCTTAAAGGCAGACTAGCCGTTTTGTTTTTTTTTTTTTAAGTTAAAATTTGCTGAGATTTTTCGCAATTGTATAGAAATTTTGAATGAATTTTCTTTTTTGAGAGAGAGAGAGATAATAGTAAATAAATTTAGATTCTTAACAGTATCATAGCGTAGATGTTACCTTCTCTTTTGAAAGGATAGTATAGTGCAGATAGAAGTGGTGAGGTGATATACTCGTAGTAAGGTGTAGTAATATTGTCTGTGTGTTTAATTTTGAAAGCACATTTAGTTTTCTGGCTGTAGAGACAGCGGCAGTTGTCCTACAACTGCTTTGCGTCTGAATAACCATCGATGATATTACTATCATTCTTCATTTAGCTGTATTTTTCATACTTTTCCGGTGGATGCAGTGGTTTTGTTACCTAAATATTTTTCCAAAATGATAGAAATTGTAAAGGTATAGAAATTTAAAAAAGAAGAGATAATTAATAACCAAAAAAATATTTTTAAAAGTTACTGATTATACAATATGAAAACTTACGATGCATTAGAACAACTTTACCAGAGAATAGAATAGAATAGAATAGAATAGAATAGAATAGAATAGAATAGAATAGAATAGATTAGAATAGAATAGAATAGAATAGAATAGAATAGAATAGAATAGAATAGAATAGAATAGAATAGAATAGAATAGAATAGAATAGAATAGAATAGAATAGAATAGAATAGAATAGAATAGAATAGAATAGAATAGAATAGTATAGTGAATGATTTAAATTGTGAATATGATTGAAGATGTTTCGATATCTAAATTTTAAATGAGCAAGAAATAAGTAAGGAGTGATAAGAATTGAATATATCCGAACCAACTATAAATTGGGAACTTAAAAAAAATTATGTTCGATTGGTTCATTTTTGTGTGATGGCCTCTTTATAGATCTACATAAATCAGCAATTCGCTTTCTTACTCTTCAGAGTTCAGAAAAAAGTGTAGTTTTAAATTAGAAAGAAAGCTTCCAAGTGCCACAATGTCTTATACAAGGGTTTAAACTAACAGGAACGAATCGGAATATTTAGCGCTTCTGCAGCTGTAGTATATAAATTGACACAAATTTTAATATTTCTAAATAATTTTGCATATGTACAATAGTTACTTGAATTGTGCTGAATTACAGCAACTAATTTAAGCATATATAAATAACCCATTATAACGTCTTATGAGTTGCAACCATTGTCTTCAACCGATAAACGAATTTTTAAATATGTGCGTATTACACAGAAAAAATAATAATTAAATTTTTCCCAATTAAATCTTTGCTCAGAAAAATATTTTTCTCAATTAATAAAATTTAATTGCATCCACGTTTATTTTAATTGATTTTGGTGATTTTTGCAATCAAAATGGTTAAATTTTAAAATTTGGTTTCAGTTAAAACTGTTAATTGATTCTGCATTTTTCGTGCTAGTTTGAAATCTAATTATTATTTTAATTGAATCTTCGTATTTTTTAATTGAACCTTGATTTTAACTTGTAGGTAATTCTTCTACTAACCCCAATCTAACTGTATCGAAAACTGGGGCTGACGTTTCACCCAGGTTACTATTTTTGTTGTAATATATGCTTGACAGCTGGTAATCATTACTTATCGACAAAGTGCATTTCACACACATTCAAATTTACCCACACATTCCGATGGCAGTCGTATTTGTTTGCGTTAAAAAGTGGGTGTTGTGCGACTGTAATAGGCGGGGGAAATTGGGAGATTTTTCAAGTATACAAGCTTGTATATTTGTAAATATGTGTGCGTGTGTTTCATTATAAAGTATTAAAAACCAATAACGAGAACTTTGCGATACACATGTATTGTTTGAAATTTGTTAGGACGTTTTTTTTTTATTCACCGTCTAAAGCTCTCATGGTGTATTGTTGTTAGTGGTGACGCTACCCTACCAATAGCACCTCTTTTGTTTCTTTAACATGATAATGGTCAAGTTTGGTCGGTTGGTTGTATGGCCATTTTTACAAGCCACATGTTCAAACACACACGTGTTGTAACACACACCAACATATGAAAGCGCTCCTATAGATAAATACATACACGATGAAAGGGAGACATATTATACAATTATTGTAGAGATATTTATATTTATTGAACTTATAAAGTTTAGTTTATATTTATTGTCATTATCGAACGGATATTGTTGTAGCGTTTGTTAAAACGCGTTTATTAATATTTATATTTATACATACATTTTCACCCATTTCTCTTTAATGATAAAAGTTTGCATATGTAAATATGTGCATATACTGATATACAAATTTTATAAAATTCATATCCGTAGTGCGGACACTGTTTTGCTCTTTTCTCATTATCAGTTTTTCCTTTTTGTTAAAAAAATAAAAATAAATAAAAAACAATATAACATCATAGAGAAACAATAAATAAATAAATATATTTTTTAACAGCAGCATTATTAAATGTATAACAAATAATCAGTTCAAACGAAATACTACCATTAAAATCGAAGATAACAACATGGTTAAATTCTAAATATTTTCTAGTTACAAAATAATAAAAAAGTATATATTAAATTATGCAACAATTTCTGTTTTCTGTGAACAATATTAAACAAATGTTTGTCACTGCATTTACAAAATAGCAGTTTAATGTAAACAATTGTGTTTTTAATGCTGACAATTCTCCCACCGTGGTTTTAAAGGACATAATTGTTCTCAATTACTAAGCGTAACAACAATTTAAATATCTTTTGGGTAAGTTTACATACATAAATATGTTGTTGTCTGCCTTTCCAACACTGCTTTAAAAAATTTAAGTGTGACGCATTAATGATATGTTTTTAAGGGAGATTGCTTTATTCAGAATTCAGACACATTTATCATATTATATTTCAAAGGCATAAAACTAGCATCTCTGGTTATAATTATTTTTCTTTTTTTCTGAACACCGATAGGTGTTCTACATACGAGAGGCTGTGGAAATGCAAATGACAAATAAAAATATTAATATAAATTTAAAATTATAACAGTGTGAACAAACCGATAACTAGACAAATCAATGTCAAGACTTTTTGTTGCAGAACGAATATTTAGAGCACTGGAGACGATTAAAGAAATGCGTCCAACAGTTTGGTTGTCTGCTTGGTTCGCCTACAAGTACGTGTTCTCGACTCTCTTTATTGAAAAATCAGAAAATTATAATTTTTGTAATGTGGTACTGATATGCACTGTTTGACGTGTTTATTTTCTCGTCCATTGACTAATTGACGGACAGATTCATCATTATACAGCTCAAACGCGTGATGCTAGAAACTTTAAATTCCTAGCTGTTATCTCTCCAGTTGTATAGGTCCACTAAGAAGGAATTTTTGGAAAGTCTAATGAGATGGCGATGGCTGAAGTATTTGGCACGTTGATTACAAAATGGACGGACAGAATAATAAAAAACATTTCGCAACTTACTGTAATATGCATTAATGTGTCTTTGTGTCAGTTGATGTCGAGAGTTTCTGTGGCGAAGGAATAGTCACTGGTTACTGGTCACTGAACAGTACCGATTTCAGCTGATAGAAATCCACAGGCATATCAGAGCGCCCTCATTCTTCTAGGTTAATATGAATCAATAAAAAGGTCTGTGTACAAACACTTCAAAGAACATTTTATTGTGAATATTTACAGCTGTGACCTCTAACGTCATATTCATAAAATTTTTATTAACTTTTGAAAAGAAAGCGGTTTATAGAAATGGCTTTATATGAACATATGTATGTCAATAAATGTATGTATATTTTTCAGAAAATTAGAACAAATTATTGATTTAAAATTAAGGTGTTCTATAAAACTTTATTCCCAACTCTTGGTCATTCTAGTTCAACTTTATATTGTAAAATAATTTAAACTCACATAATATGAAATGACGAAATTTTTAAGCTTTTGTTGTTTTAAAAATTTAAATTGTTTTGTTGAAATTTTTTTTAATATTTCGTCGCTTCGAATTATAGTAACTATAATGTACTAAAATGAAAACTAACCATCCAGAGTTAAAAAAACTATGAATTCAGCATGTTGTTGTTATCGAAATTGACAATATTTAACAAAAAGCTGAAAAATCAATTTAAATCGTAAAGTTTCCATACATTTCTGTTCCCTAATTACTTTTTTTTTTAATTTTAATTTTTTTTTTTTTTGGAACCAAATCTGTTTAAGCCTTATGTAAGTGGCAAAAAAATAACTTTTTCCGCAAAAATCTGCATAAAATCATTTAATAAAAGTCTCAGAGTTGCAACACATGTACATTTGAAGTAAAATTTTAATGTATTGTTACAGATATTTCGCTTTCCAATAATCGTTCTATACAAGTACCCGGATACCTTGCCATGCTCTGAAAGGTGTTTTTTTTTACCATTCACATGGAAGTAAAATAAGTTTTAGTTTCTTTATTTTTCTTTCACAAAATAAATATTTCAGTCTGACATTTTTATATCTATTATATATAATATATATTTTCATATATATTGGTCTAGCACGTCTATTCAAAATATCTCCTTACCTCAAAGTAGGCATTTATAGAATATTTATTAAAAGTTAGGAGTTCTCAAGAAGTATCAAGTATGTGGATTATCAATTTCTATAAAAAAAAATCAATTTCAAAACGTAATAGGTACCCGAATACTTGGGTCAGTCACATAAGTGTTAATTGTGTATAAATCATATCATTGTAACTGCTGGTAGTCTGTTATTATCCGTAATGTTCAAACAATACAGTTAAAAAATAATTTGCACGTGTACCAGAGCTGTGAAAGATTGAAATCGCTTTAATTGCATTGACATGAATTTGCGTTAATCATTATAAATTTCTTTATTCCATTCAAAATTGTAAATTAATTCAATTTAAAAGCATAAAAACAATACGAAAACACTGACTGAATAAATTTTTTATAATCGAGTCTGATTGCAATATAATTGCAATCAAATACCAGTAATTGTAATCAAGATTAAATCAAAATTAAAATCAAAGATTTGTGAGCTGTTTATATCCACACCGGTGACCAGACCCTAACCTAATCATTTAATCATTTTTAAAAAGTTATTTTAAAACTATTGCATTCCTAAAAAGTAGTAATTTTGAAATTTGTATCCCTTTGATTGAAATCGCCTTGATGGCAATCAGTTTTTTATACCTCTGATGGGTACACATATTCGTTTACCAGTGATGCCAGAATTCATTTACCGATAATGTCTAAATAGAGACAAAAAAATTACTAAAAGAAATGACTAAAAACGAGATAGAAGGAAAAAATAAAAATAATTTTTGCTGCAAATTAGGAAGACTTATTAAAGTAAATATAAATAATAAATGAAAGTAGTAAATAAAATAATTTTTCTTCAAGTACTCAAAAACAAATATAAAATTATACGTAAAAGTATATAAATATATATGAATGTACAGTAGGCACTTTTTTAATTACAAAATCATATCATGACCATAAACATCATTCAGGAATTTCATAGTCGTAGCAATAAACGCTTCTGGCGAAATGTAAGTAAATCAGACAAAGCAACAAACACATTGCAGAGAAAAAAACTATGTTATAAAGAAATCACACAGCAACAAATTTGCAACAGCATTATAAATTACTCTCTTCAAAATATTGCATTTACTTAAAAAACGACCCACGCACCTGAATAAATAAGTCACAAAATGTCAAACAGTTCCATACGTACATACATATACACGAACATGCATATTTAAAACTAAGACCTAATAAAACAAACAAAAGAACAAACAATATGCAATATTAACAAAGCAAATATACATACATACATACATATATTGCTATACAACAACACTCGCTTACAGTACTTAACAAAATTAAATGGCAAAACGAGCCTACATAATGTACTTATTTTTCTTGTCACCGTCCACAGTCGCATACACCTTTCATCGACCAAAATACATAAATACATATTAATACAATGAACTCGAAGTGACAACTTACCTGCAGTGCAACAATTTGTATTATTTTAATTCTCGTCATGGGTGCAAATGTCCCAAAACGCACGCATTCAGTTTGCATTCCACCAACAAAAACAAACATTTAAAAAACTAATGCGATATAGAAAGTCAAAGAAAAACACTTCTGTATGACGATCAGCAACAACAGGAAAAAAAATTACTGCATTACAAAAGAACCAAATTCTAAAGGTATGATAAGAAATAAATGCGGTTATCAATATTTAACCAAAAAAAATAAAGACAAGTAACAAAAAAATTCAAGATAACAAATCCTTATCTAATGAAATATGAAAAAAAGACAATAAAATTTATAACGAAAAAGAGAAACACATGCCATAAATACGAGGTCAGCTAAAAAGAAGTATATTGTAAATTTATTGCTTATGGTGATGTGATTCACCGAGGGAAGAAACATTTATTTTACAATTTTTTTTTTTTCTTGGACCCGCACTAAGGGAAACCCCTACATATGCGAAGCATTGTGCTGGAAGTAGGAAATTAGGTTATGAGAAGGAGGATAGAGGGAGTAGTACCAAAGCATTCCCTCACTTCAGTTAAGGAGAGTAATTAATCTCCATTGAGCATAGAGATAATTTGGCGGCAATATTTTTAACATGTGGCTCTATCGAATAAGTATTTTTTTTAAACATATTATTGGAAAAGAAAAAAATAATCATATTACTTTTATAAAAAATACTTTTTATAATCCTTATTATTTAACATAATTTCTTTTAATAAATATTTCTATATTCTCTTTCAAGCTTAAATGTTAGTTTTAATTTTTTATTTCTGAAATATTTTTAAGTATTGTGCTTATATATATAAAATTATAGGTGTGTATAAAAGCTTATTTTAAATTTAATTGTGTTAATGTTGTATGAAATTTTAAAATATTTTGAATCATATTCTTTACACAATTTTTATGACACATGTTATGTAAAAAATAATTTTTATATTAATTTCAAAAACAAAAAATTTTTTATAAAATATAAAAATTTCTTGTAGAAGTTAATAGATGGTTGACGAAATATCGAAAAAAGCAAAAAAATGAGAAAATATAAAAATAAACCTGAAAGAGAATATAGAAATATTTATTAAATACTTTTTAAAAAAGTTCTTCTTTAAAAGATAATTTTTCAAAAAGTACACTTTCGAAATGCTACTTATTTACACACTCTTTTAAAAGGTACTTTTTGTAAAAAGTATGTTTCTCAAGGGTAATCTTTCGAGACATATTTATTGGACATATTTTTATAGAAGATACTTTTTTAAAACTTGATTTTGCAAAAGGCACTTATTTAAGATGTAATTTTTGAAGAGGGACTTTCTTATGAAAAAACGATTGTTAAAAATAAAATCTGTTTGAAGTAGGATTTATGTATGGGAAAACCAGTCTTAAAAGTATACGTTAAGGTTAGCGCTTGTTTTTGCATACGGAGTATAGTTTTAAATGGTACTTTAACAAAATGAATAGTCCAAAATGTACTTCCCGAGAAGTTACTTCTGCAATAAATTCAAATAGGTACTTCTCCGCTGGGACTTTTTAAAAAAGTAATTTTTTAAAGTTACTTTTCCAAGATGTGCTTCTTGATAACACACATTTTTAAAAAGTACTTCTACTAAAGATACTTCCTAAAAAAATATTTGTTTAAATCTACTCTTCCCAAAAAATTTCTTTAATTACTTCCAGGAGCTATTTTTCCAAAAACTTGTTACTATCCCAAAAGGTACGTTTTTCATAAGGTAGGTACTAAACATTTCACACATTCGTGTTTTAATGAATCCTCTTTGAATATAATTTTAAACTAACGTCGTATCAGCGAGTACTTTTTCATACGCAAATGTAATCTTTTAACTAGATAATGAGTTGTAATTGTATGCGTTCGTCATAGTGTGAAGGGGTAAAATTAGTGCATGAATTACGACAAAAAGTTAAAGTTTGTACAGAGAGTTTTTATGGGTATTTTAAATGAATCGCCTCTATTTTTTTTACTGGGTATTGGAAGAATATTGGGGAACAAATTACCTTCACGTATTTTTTTGTTAGTTTCAATTGAAACGGAGCACGGTAACGGTTAAATATTTTTTCTTCTCTTACGTATTTATGTATTAAGTGTTAGCGGTCAAGTCTTTGTTCTTTTTCGTTGTTTGTGTTGTATATTTTTGTATTAATTGACATTGAAATATGAACTTTGGATTGATCAAGTGTGTTTAGAGTGAATGAGTGCTATAAGTTGGAATTTAATTGTGCAAAACAAAAGTATTTGGATTATTTATACATAGTATGTATATAATGAGATATTAGAAATTTTCATTAAGAAAAAAATAACAATGAAATAAATATAAAAAAAATAATAATAGAAATTTAAATATTATATAAATAAATATTAAATATTTATTATACAAATTATTATTTCAAATATATATATATAAATATATATATATACAAATTATTATTTCCTGACGATGCTACTTATTTGGTAGCAAAATATTGAGAAATAAATAATAATTAAAAAACTTTTCATAAAAAAGACATCGCTCAAAAATAAATATAATTAAAAAATTTTAATAAAGGTTAAATATAAATAGAAGTGATACTAAAATAATAGAAATTTTTAGAAAAATTTTGTTTTACAAAATAATAAATATTATCAAATAAAACACGTGTCTTTCAAGTTATCATGTAATTAAAAAATATATATTAATATGTACATACATATATATATGTATATAAAAAAAGATCTACATATTGCGGCTTGAAATATTAGATATCAAATACAGGCTTATTGACAGTATTTGTGCATTTCTTCATAATTAAAAAAATCGCTTTTTCTAGACTGTGACTGTGAGATAGCCGGTGAATATTTAAGAAGTAAGTTATGTCACTCTGTTTTCCCAAAAAAATTAAAATCGATTTTGGTGTTTCTGTAAAAAACAATTAAAGTGATTTCTATTCTCGAAAAGTGTATTGAACTTGCTATTCTATTAATTTGACATTTTTGCTTTTATAGTTCCCTTTTGAATTGCTGTAAAACTATTTTACTTTAATAACTTTGGTACTCTCGGGGTTATAAATTTTCAGTTTATAAAACCTCGCTTAAAAAAATTAAATAATTGCTGCTAATACATTTTAGTTTGGTGAATCATCATTAAGTCTTTTGGATTCATTCACCTTTCCATTTCGTTAGTAAACAAACAAAAGTTTTGTAGCAAATATTTCGTAATGTGAATATCTTTAATTCTATTATTATTTATATTTTTTTAATGAGAAACCGACAATAATCTACTTATTTCACTAGTCTACAAAGAAAAAAATATCATCAGTAACTATTTTTTTGGAAACCCCTTTTTTCTCTTATTTCATGATTAAACAACAGCAGATTAATTATTTTAAATATCACATGCCACAACTAACCACTGAAACTGGCTTCACAGAATATATCTAAAAGAAATTATAAAAATAAATTTATATTTTTTACACAAATAAATTTGACCATTTCAATTTATGAACAACAAATAAATTTAATTAAATGTCTACCAAAAGCTTCTGCACACCTGCAGAGAGACAATTAACTTTAGCCTTCCTGACTTAAATAACGAAATTGATACGCAGCAGTAGCATAAAACTTAATTAAGATTTAACAAGACACCTGCTGGGCAGTGAATGAGCGCACGACAGCAAACGCAGCAGCAATCATAGACAAATTTCATAAACATTCTTAAAAGGAAAATCAAGTATCTAAAACAATATTAAAATAAATATATTCCGAGGCATAAGCAACTGAAAATAAACTTTGGCCATATGTTCCAATAAAAAAAGAAAACAATCTAAAAATATGGCACAAATCGATTTTTTATTAGTTACCCCAATAACCAATTTCACCAAACAAAAGATAAATACAATTTGCAAGGTGAAAACTTGAACAAAAGACAACATGAATGAAGAACAAAAAATTGGAACAAAACATTAAGGAAAAAACAAAGAAGCAACATTGACATGAAAACAAATCTCTTGAAAATAAAAACTGTAGCAAAGCAAAGATATTGTTGCCAGAGAGACAGGCACCTTTGGCTTCATTGTGAATGTGTTAGTTAACCACTACTTGTCACACACACGCTGGCTGAATGCTAGTTCCATAGTGTGGAAAATCATTACACACGTACATTCATTGAAGCAAATGATATTAAAAGGATATCATTGGAAAAAGTTTACCTACACAGAAGGTATACACCAGTATCTTTTATCATTTCATAATGTTCGCATCGACATCATTCAAGACAAAGACTGCAAAAGCAGGTAAGAAAAAGTTACAGTAGCAGGCAAAAAAACAGGCCATTAAAACGGAATCCTGCAATCCGAACTGCACCCAGGCAGCCACGTGAACCAGCGGTCAAAAAATGTCTAATGAAATAATGAAATCGCTTTCACAATGCACTCAATTTGAGAGTGTAGTGGATTCAATTCCTATCTAATACCCAAGGAAATAAAACATGCCTGTCTTGCCGTCCTTTATTGGACTTAAAAATCTTTAATTTAGTATTTGAAGCCATTTTATTTATTATTTTATTTCACCGATGTTTAATTGCTCATATACCGATGAAGGAGTGGCTGTAGTACAGAAAACTCAGAAAAAACTGTTTTTGACTTGACCAGTCTGGGAATCGAAATCGGGTCCTTCTGGTTTCAGAGCAAACACATTTTACGCTTAATTGTCAATTGATCTATCTATAGTTTATTCTTCACATTTGCTCTAATGTACCAATTAGCTGGAAACCAAAAGGTATCTCTTATATGTACAGGGAAACTGCTATAGCGGACAGCTTGCCTAACTGAACATCTCTAATAGATTCACGATTTTCTTCTTAAGTAACATTTTTAAAGCATATGTGACTTTTCACTGTGCTCATATATTCCCGCAGGGGAGTTCTGGAGACTTGTGAATCTTGTTTTCGGAACTTACGGGTGTATAAGCGACCCCGCGGTGCCTAGCTCAAGGTGCAGCATTACCTTGTTCCTCTCTGGGGTTCAAAAATGATAGAAGAGGTGACTTTTCGAAATCTCACTAGAGATTGATGAAGGACTGCTTAACACCAGTTAGATTCTAATCTAGTACTACGGGACCAGCTACGGCCCCACACCGTCTTCGCTAGTACGGGTTTAAGGACTGATGTCTTCCAGGGGTACTATAGGTACCTGAGGACATCGTGTCTACCCCGAAAGGTCGGTGGTGTGCTGGCTTGGGTTTGGATTCGTAGTGGCTGTGGTTGCTACCTAAAGTTACGCAGGGAGTGGAGTTTTTGGTCTAATCGTAAATATGTGAAAGTCGTAACACGCATATTAATGATATGACTTTTACTCTACTAGGTGCTGTTGCCATTCGACAGTAGTCACCGGAATGTGTTTCGAACCAACAGTATTACTGTTAAATGGGTCTTGACATAAAAACATTCTGATGTGACAAGAGTTTAGACCGCTCGAACACCTCAACAAGGTGCATTATAGAAACCAGAGAATACTATACATGATTTGCTACCCAACTCTGGAAGTAGGTGGCCTACGGGCTCATTTGCTTATCAGTGCTCTGGGGGCGCTAGTAAATCGTTTCAGAAATTTACTCGGTGTTAAGACCACCGTCAGATAAGGCCCTATGGGCAGGTGCTGACGTAAATCTAGAACACGAGTTGTGCTCATATATATTTATAGTATTCACAAGCTGCCATGGCGTAATATTTTAAAATTTCACAATAGTTAAATGAAATTGTTTTTGAAATAAATTAATCAGATTTTTTTTGTAGAATTTTGAACTTCCCTGGAGAAAAGAAAATGTATTACTGTTACAAGGCAGATTAATGTTTTATTTTTTTTAACGCCACTTATTTATACTATTCTGTTTTTCTTTAATTCGTTCATATTAGAAATGCTACTTAAAAATATGAGGAAGTTATTAATTTATAGAAAGATAACAGCTTGTGAATCCCTGTTTTATTTTTACAAGTATTAACTAAGATTTTTTTATTAAAAAATTGACTTTTTACTATTTAGTATTAACGTTATATATAAATAAATATTAAATACACACATATAATGATTTTTTCATATCTTTAATATTTGCCGCACAACTGTTAAACCATCATTAGAAGCTCTTTATGTGTATGATGATATTCGTGTTTGAGTGTGTTTTGTACTGGGTTTCAGACAACACAACAATGCTGTGCACAAGTTCGTATTACAACTACAATAAATAACATCATTTCAAATTTTAAGCATCTTTAGGAAAACTTTCTAAAAAAGCTTATTTTGTTTACATACATACTGCTGCAACACACAATCACTGATTGCTCTTGTTTTTATGAAAATGAAAAAAAAACTCGAAAAAGACAAGGAAAATTTAATCACATACACAACAGGATCTATCACACAACCACATGCAGGGCAAAGTGGAAAAAAATTAACAAAAAACAAAGATGCAACCTACAAATGACAACACTTTTCCAAGTATTGAACATTAGTAGTTCTAGTGTTGTGCTACGCGTTACATTGCTGTCACGTCAATAATATCACATTTTCTTTTTTACCTCTACAGCAGCTTCACCTACGATTTTCTTGTTTTTTTCTTCTACACTGGTGTTTTTTTTTTGTACTCTGTCGTATTGCTACGGGAATTGAATTCAAAACATGTTAATAAATTCTCCAAATTAATAACAAAAATCTACATCCGGTATAATGAGTATTTTACTACTAAAGTGTGTTTGCACTTTAATAAATTAAAAGTGTTTGCAAAATATTTGGAAAATTTTTATCAAATATTTGGTATTTGATAAAAAGCAAATTAAAATTAAAACCTGATAAAAAGTAAATTATCAAAACAAACTTATGGATTTTGGCGCACCAAAGATATTTTTATAGTTCATAATGATGAAGGCAGTATATACATATAAAATTTTAATAACTTTATAACTCTATTTGAAAATAGAGCCAAGTAAATAATTAAAGAAATAATGTTTAAATAGATAAATTAATCAGACAAACTACACACAAAAAGAAATAAAACAAAATTGATAATTCTAAATAAAACAAAATTTTAATTAACAATTTGAATTGAAATTAATATTGTTGAATTATTATATTCATGTGTAGAATAGTGGCACCGAATATGGCCTATTAGGCTAATTCTTTTTGAAAAGAATTAATAAAAGAAAAAAATTATTTGAATTAATTTTTAATTAAAACAAAATCAAAATGAAAAATTTTGTATAAAATATTAAAATTTACTAAAGGTGTTAGCTGATGGTTAACGAAATATTGAAATAAATAGAAAATTTTTAATAAACAAACCTTTATGCTTTACAAAGAATCAAAAAAAATTTATTAAATTAAATATTTTGAAAATTTCAGACAAATTTTTAATGGCAAAAAATAATATATGAATACAATTACAATCCTTATTGGATATTAATTTCTATTTGTATAAAGAGTGTTTTATATATGAAATAAAACCATTAAATCAGCATTTAAATAAGAATAACCCGTCATTTTCATATTTCATAGCAAGAACATTGAACCAAAAAATTAATTAATTTAATTGGAAAAATATATTATTGTAATTAAAGATGTTAATTATAAAAAAAAATTGATGTTTTTTTCTGCGCGTTAAGGCAAAAAAAAATAATTTTTATATAAACAAAAAAATTTGTACTGAACTTTGCGGGTGACTGTGGAATATGAATAAAAAGTTGTTAGTAAAATTAATCGAAAACTGATAAATAGCCAGACTCTAGCACAATAACTGGGAAAAACTAAGTACAGAGTTATTTTTGGGCACTTTAATTAGCATTTCAAAGAAAATTTTTGTATGCTAAATGGAAAAAAAAATTAATCGAACGAAAATTTCTTGTGAAAAAATTTTAAATTCTTTGTTTTTCAATGTTGAGAAATGCTTTGTTAACATTTAAATAAACAGGGTCAGATTCAAAAACAACTACAAAAATATATTTTTTTCTTGGATTAGTGTTCTCTGTAGATGGTCTCTAATATGTCAAACTATTCAATTTGCATATCGGTACCTTTGAGCAGAGCTAATTACCAATTCCCTTGTAAACTGTCACTAAAAGTTAAAGTTTTTCCATTTTTCTTATGCAGTTTTTAATACACTCTAGTATGGTAACAAGATATTTCAGACAACAGTTTTTTAATTACCAAAACATCACATTGGCCACTTTACATATGAGTGATTATTACTGATTTACTGTGATTCATATCTGCGAATATCGCATTTTGGATAGTTTGCTTTTTAATAACTCTTCTTGTTTCCTATTAAAAAAAATTACTTATTGCTACTTAAAAAGAAACTTTTAGTTCATAAACCACTTCATTTTTGAAAAAAAAAAAGTAATCAATACTCATGCTCTTTGTAATAAATAATGAAAAAAAAATAATACTTTATACTACTTATTAATTTTCCATTGTCTCAAAATATCATAATTTATAATTTAGTGAAAACTTCAAATGTGCATATTGGATACTTTGACGAAGCATTTTTAAAAAAAAAACGTCATTCTTTGAAGCTTGATCAAAGACATTTACCGCATTCTTGTTAGACTGAGGTATTCAACATTTTTGCACAATGCAGGACCAAGGTAACGAATCTGAAAAAAACCATTTTGGTTATTGGAAACTTTACGTGTTAAGGACAATGCAATGTACCAAAACTAGAAGGGAAAGTTTTTGGGGAGATAAGATCAGGAGTAGGGGAAGGTTACAGTGGGGAAGGCATAATCTCTGGTCACTGAAAAGTACAGGCTTCAGCTGTAACCAAAATAAATTAAATAAAATAATTACTAAAAATGGCTACTATAAACGAAGCTTCAAAATTTAATACGCCTCTTTAACATTAGAGGTGCTACAACACTGCTATACAACAAAGAATGCGGAAAAGCAGAGTTGTATGATAGGCAAACTTAGCTCCTATCATTTCTCCTACTATCCCTTTTCTCTTTCCTCGCATATGTAGGGGCTGAGTGCTGTTTCTTGAGAAAAAAGCGAGGATCATCTCGTCCAATACATATTTATACAATATTTAATATGGTTTTTTTTTCCAAATTGACTTTTCAAGCATTTTACACGTTGCTCGATTTTTAAATAGTATTTAAATATATTCATAAGATTAAATCATATTTATTAAATATACTTTGAACTTCATTTGCTGTACTTATTTTTGTATTTTAAAACCATATTTGGGTGATCGCATAATGATCAGACGGCGAGACCCAGCCAGTTTTGGAGAAGATATTCCAAAATTGCTTTAGCAACAGTTGTCTGTAATTTAGGTTTTTGCGCACATACTGCGCTGTCGAGTAGCTTCGAAAAATACTATTAAGCGCCGGCCCATAACTGTAACTTCTCTACCCATTTCGACCGGATAGAGATTCATTAAATTACAATGGAAGTATTTTGAAGGAAAATAAATCGGTAACGAAATCGTATTTTTAAAAGTTTCACGTGTTGCACTGTCTACAATACAAAATTTTATGTATATCCAATTTTTTAATTTGTTCATAAACATAAGTAATTATAAGAAATATGTATGTACGTATGTATATGTACATATGAATATTTCCATACTTAGTCAACAATAGCGTGAGTTTGTTATACGTTTACTAATTATCTAGTTACTAGTACAGGTTACTTTATTAATTAGCCAATCAAACGTTTGGAACATGGCTCTGTTTTAATATTTAATATAAATTTATTTGCGTATTTATAATTTATATTGACTTGTACATATTTGCTTGTTATTTGCGAATACTTGTACGGATGTGTGTGTGAGTTTTATTGAAACAGCATTTTACTCTCATCCAAGTAAATGCATTTAACTCGTTGTCAACTAATTAGTTAAATTGAAATCGAATTATTTGTTGTCTCACTTGAATTAACCACACACTCATTCAGATTAATTATCACTCATAAGCACGCATAAACATATACACTTACACACACAAACATAGACACACATTATTATACCCGCATGTAACACACGCAGCCAATGAGATGAAATAAAATTTATGATCTTTAATACTGCATACATTTTGCGGTAGATTCATGTCTATTAACGTACAACAATCTCACGAAATGCACACTGATAGCAAATAGTGCGTGGCGGCAGAAAAACTCCTGCTGAGGAAAAATCAACAATTCATGAATTTGTTTAATGACTGGCAATATCGTATTACGAATTTAGACTGAAAGAATTTTTGATGCCATTTCTCATTGAGAGACGTCTGATAAAATACTCGTATATGGTCCCAAGCTAAATATGTATGTGGCCTACTGGGTTTTATGTTTTAAATTTTGAATTATGCTTGATAATCGGCCTCAAATGCTATTTTAGCGCTGCACAATAAATGACGGCAAAATTTCAATTGTTCTTCATGTGGTATAAATCACAATTTCAATTCATTCAAAACTTACCAAAAAAAAACTACCCAGAATAAAAAGACATGCTAAAGAAATAGTTATTGCATGTGTTCTATTGCAAATGAAGTGGTTAAAATTAGCTGAAGAACGCATGAATTTCACAAAGGGATGTCATTAGGGGCATCTGCTCAGAATTAACAAAATAACTCGTCATTTAAAACAGTGCTTTTACCCAATGAATGTTCCATGGTTTGGCATAGGTTAATAAGTTCCTATAACACATTTAAAAATTTATTTAAATTATGTATGAATTACTCGGCAGAGTTGAATGTGCTTTCCATGAGTTTAAAAGTGACAAACTTGGTAACATTTAAGATGGCTTAAGAAGTTCTTAAAAAGTCATAGTGAACGCATTCACTTTTGTTTCCCTGAGTATTTGTTAACTCCAAATATAAAGATTTTAATTTTTTTTAGAAAAATAAAATGACATAAACTGCATAAGGTCAGATTGGCAACATATTTAACAATCAACAAATCAAAAAATATTTTTGATTTAACAAACTTTTAGCAAAACATTTTGTATGAAATTTTATCCATCAAATATCTGTGCGACAAAAATTTAAGAATACTAACTTTTTATAAAAATTATAAAAACGAAATTTTCTTAAACAAAAAAATTACTTCATTATAACAAATCAGTATTAAATTCTTTCTTTTTTGCAGATAAATGGAAAATAGTGAATATTGAGTATGAGTTTGTCAATGTGAAATAATGCAAATATCCAAAACAGAATTTAAACGTAAAATTTTAGTGCTGTGATACAAATGCAACAAACCTGCTAAACAAAAATATAAATAAAAAGAATTTATGAAATGAAGTAAAATATAAATTTTAAAAATATTAAATCAAATATACAAATTTATTAATACCAAAATCAAAACTTTTCTTTTTTTTTATTCAAAATAAACCTCAGCTTGAAAACAAATTATCACACTAAAATGTTGCAATCCTTAAAATTGCACACTGACAAACTTATGGAAGCTGCAAATAATAGTGTGGATAACCACAATAACAACACAAATAATCTGACTGCAACAACACCGCTAACAGCAACAAATTCACTATTAACAACTTTGGCAACAACAACGACTTTGTTAGCGCCTGCCACGGCACCTGTTGGTGGCATTACACCAACGGTAGCCAATGGAATTACTGTTTACAATAACAACAACAACAACAACAATAACAATAATTATCATAATAATAATATTAGTAATCATAACGTTACCAATAACAACAAAAGTAGTAACAATTCCAATAACAGACACCACCTGCAACAATATCAAGCCAAATATTTTGACACTAGTAATGCAGCGACAACAGCTGTCCCAACTGCCTTCAATGTAACAACATCAAAAACTTTTCACCCCTATTTACGACCAGCAGCAACTAAAACTATACTTGGCAGCAACTTCACATCTTCATCACCTGCAACTAATTCCATTTCATCATTGTGTAGTGCAACAAAACCTGCTACAGCATTGTTTCAAACATTTCTACAAAACCAAATGAATTCCACAGTTGTTGCAATAACAACAACAACAACAACAACAGCAGCAACAACAGAAACAACTGCAGCTGTTAAACTGACAGGAATAAATATAAAAAGTGCAGCTAATACTTTGGCCACAACGGCATCAAGTGGATTATTAACTTTGCCAACAGCAGCACCAACAACAGTATCATCGGCAGCAACTTCATTAGCCAACAATAACAATACCAAAAACAACGCCAGCAACAACAATAGCAACAACACGATGGATAGCCAATCCTCGCAAATTAATCCGTAAGTTTTATTCACTTTTTTTCTGCTTTTTTTACTTTTCGCTTTTAGTTGTTGTTGATTTTTTTCTGTAGTTTAAATCATCATTGTTTTAAACAAACTTTTACGTTGTCCTCCCGCCTGTTGCATCTAACATTGCAGTCGGATTTAAATACTTCTGTTTAACAAAACTAGTATGTGTGTATAATCGGACTAGAAATGTTGGAAAGTTTTGCTGGACGAATAGTTCGTTTAAATACGCACACACACACACACACACACACCCAGACACATTTTTCATTTGCATTGTCAGGATATTTAAAAAGTTTATTTTTTTTATAATTTACAGATAAATTTTAAATCAGACAGAGTAAAGTTTTCTTTTTCTGAAAACATAAAATAACTAATTAGTGAACTCTACGTTTGAAATAATTTAATTTAATTTCTAAATGGTGAAAACTACTTTAAGCTATTCGTGTCACTGAATTTGAATTATAAAATTTTCACAATTCGCAATTAAGCACAGTTTAAAATTGTAATATTCAAAAATATAATTTTTCATTAAAAAATGTAAAATTATACCTGCACGTTGCTTTGCTGTACAACAATGTCTCATATTTGCCAAATTGACAAAGTAATTCATTTCAAAAGTCTGTTACGCATATGTGCGAATCGCAAATGATACATTATTTAAATATTTATAAACCATAGCGGGAAGAGATTTAAAAGTAAAAGACGCTTGCGATTTAAAAAATGTCAAAACCTTTATCCCTGGAGCGGGTTTCATTTCATAAATTGAAAAAAACTTTTGAAAAATAATTTTTATCGTTGCCATTGTTATTTTAATGATGAACAGCAAAGTATTTCTAAATGTCAAGTTTAAAATGACAATATATTTGTATAGTATATAGAGATAGTTAGTTAGAGTTAGAGTATACGGTGTTTTAAACGATGCTTTGCCGTTGCATACAGTCCAACAGAAATATTAAAGCCTTTTTCGGTCAGTGTCCTTTGTTACACATACGACAAAAATAGTAGTGGCATTATGACTACGCTTACATGCACGACATTATAATCAAATGCTTTCCGGACATAATTTTACCTTCTTTGGTTTTACTTTTAAGACGTCAGTGCTTTAGGAAAATATATTTAGCTATTAGTTTACATCTGTTTGACATATCAAATTAGAATTTAGCACGCTTTTCCAAACTTGTATTTTTATCTTGGACCAGTGCCCAGGGGAAATCCCCTACATATGCAACGCATTTCATTGGAACTGAATAGCGATTGTGATAAGAGTGATAAAAAAAACATTTTCTTTGGCTGAGTACTTGCGCGTTGACTCTAGCAAAAGGAGATCGTTATTTCAACGCTATGTCGGAGTAAATATTTTTCTAGTGTACTTGAGTTGTTTATTCTAACACCGTTCGTCTATGTAAAATAATAAATAATAATAATAAAGAAAATATTTTAAATATTCCCTAAAATACCCAAATATCAAAAAAGACGTTTTTGCTAAAGATAAACATTAAATTTCTATTGATTCCAGTTATATTGACACTAATTGTCTACATATTTTGTACATAGTATCAAATTTTTCAAAACTAGGAGGACACACTATTACATTTATTATCATTCGCTTGCGTGTAGCAAATATGCTACGATTGAGTAACGGTGAGGTAACATGACAAAATTTTGATGTAATATTTTTCTCACATACTATTTGCCAAAAATCATTCAAATTGACGGTTGTGACGTAGACAATTTTATATCTCAAAAGTCATCAAACTAAATTCGCATCAACTTTTAAATCTCCAATACTGGCAAACCTGCACCAGAGATGTAGCATCTCTGTTTTACTATACCTATAACTTTATCTTTCAGTGAAGTTCCAAAACTAAAATTTTCCTAAATAATTATCTTATGCCATGCTTATATGACCTGTGCTTTATGTATCTCTATACATACGAGCTTTTATTTATGGCTTTGTGTTACCTAAAACTCTACAAAATTTAGTTCTCATAAATAAATGAAGATATTTTAAAATTAAATTGAAATTTTTTGTGGCAAATTTATTTTTATAAATATTTTCCAACATTTATTTAAACGTTTATTTATTATTTTCTTCCCTGCCTAAGGCTTGCCAATATTGCTTGTTCTATTCTCTTGTCTAGTGTTTTTACCTTTTTGGTATTTTTATTACCTCAAGCTACGTTAACACTTCGCACCTTTTTTATTTAGTTTTTTTTTTCCTATAGAATTTTATTGCTCTTCTTCACAGACAAATTGTCACCTTTTTTATTATTTAAGAAAATAAAAAATAAAAGGAATTTAAGGCGTGCGTGTAAATTTGGAACCCATACTCATATCTCTTCGAACTGGAGTAACGTAAAGTTCATTTTGTCCTTTGGAAAATTTTTTTATTATAATTTTTTATCTCTTTTTTAGGCAAATACATCTTGCAGCTCTCAAAGATGGATTAGTAATTTGCATAAGAATTATTTTATGTAAAACACAGAAATTCAATTTTCGTCACTTTTTTCTTCTTCGAAACGGTGTGGAATATTGTTTTTTCGAACGTTTTTGTCACTTGGAAAAATATTTTATGTTTTTTTTTTCTTTTTCGGCAAGATGTTAAATTTTGTATTTAGTTTGGTGAATGAATTTAAATATCTATTTTAGATGGTGGTGTGTATAAGTAAATTAAATTTTTCAAAAGATAAACTTCTTTTCCTGCTAGAAATCAAATGTCCTTATTACAGTTGTTGAAAATTTTAAATTGAATAATTTGCATAATACAATATATTAGTTTTTATTAAAAAGAAAACACAGCGAAAACTCGTTTAGACTTTCCTTTAATTACCGTATTTGAGTTTATTATCTTTTCTATTATATACAGAAATGATATCTCTTCGGATATGCGATGATTCAAATAACTCGTTTTCTAAAAGTTGCTAAAATGCGCGAAATTTTTATCAAACAACAGCTCTTGCATCATCGTAATTATATTTTAAGTGCCGCTTCGTTCGTATTGGTTAAATTATTTGCCACAACTGAGGGTATCTTTTTATAATTGTTTGTGGAATTTTCATCATCAACCACGATGCTACTTCCTAAGCGATTGGAATAGGTCGTTCTGAGTCAGTAACAGGAACTACTTGATATTTCTCTTAATAACATCTGTACATTTTGTGCAGTTATATTTTGCTAATTTACTTGGGGAAATATATAAATATATATAAATAAAATTTTATTGATTTCCGACGCTTTTACGCTTTAATGGAGGAAATTCAATGAAAAATTCAAATTAAAACTTCAAGTTTGAATCCTGCCAAACATCCAGGCAGACTGAAAAATAAAATTTTTTACCATCGTCTCGGCAGCAGGAACATAGTTTGGTTATTTTACCATTAAAGTATTTTAGTATTCTAAAAATTTATAACAAATTATCAAAAATTAAAGAACCACCACAGCACACTGTGGTCGATCCCATTGACTAAAATTAAAAATCTCAAAGTCAAAAGTTTGTCACCGAATGTGTCATCAATATTTCTTATAAAAACAAGGTTTTGAAAGGTACAGTTCTGTTTGTTTGTTTTTTGTGTACCGTTCTTACAGCTTCAAAAAAGAGAGCGAATTAACAGTTGGTTTTTTCACTGTAAAAAGTGGAAAATTGAGTGCAACTTTTAATTAATTAATACAAGAGAAAATAATTTTATGTTGAAATAAATCAAATGGAAAATTGAATTAAAAGGTATTAACTAAATTTTAAAATAATTACAATGTGTTTAGCTTGTTGTAGATTTGTTATAAAATTAATATGTTTCCAGTGTCATTGTTAATGCTCGTTCATTAATATACTTAAAATTCAATTAGAGTTTTCGTTGTGTTCCACACTGAAATCTCCAATGCGACTTTTATTGGTTTATTAGTTAATATTTCAAGATTTTAGAATTGGTAATATCAGCCGCACAAGTTTACCCATCCTCGCGTTATCTCCCACAGAATAAAGCAGCCGATTTTGTAATTTTGAAAAAGCATCCCACAATGGCGTGTCAACTCTGGCAATTCTAATTGACCAAAATTTGAGTTATAAACTTTTAAAAATATAACGATATTTTATCTTTCAAATAAAAAAAAAACCGAATTAGAAAATATTCCGTATTTATTTTTTAACGCTGTTTAAAAGTTCCTTTTTGGTAACAACCGCTCCCAATTTTTTTTTAAAATTTTTTTCTTACATATTATTTGATATTTAATTAATCACATTTTTACTAATCTTGTCAAATGTTATCAACATATGAATTACAAACAAATTTTGTATATTTTTTCTCAAGAATTTGCTTACGTAGGCTGAATGTGTGTAGCACAGTAAGGCGGCGTTGGGCGGCATGAACCATTTACCATTCCCATTTTACCATTAAATAGTTCTGACATACTTCAAAAGCCGTGACCGAACTTTCACGATGATACCTATATTGGAAGTATTTTGTGTCGCGACTCCATACAGCTCCGACCACTGTGCAGCGGTATAAAGCGAAGACATAGTCACTGGTCACTGAACAATACCGGATTCAGTTGATAGCAATCCACAATCACATCAGAACGTCCTCATTCGTCGGTATTGTGTAGCACCGGCAAGTAAAATAATAATCAAAATGTGGCTACTAAACTGAAGCTTAGCACTGCTATAAACAAAGAACGTGCAAAAAAGCAGAGCTGAAAAATGATTAATTAAGCTTCACCTCCTGTCGCTTCTCTAACTATCCCTTTTCTATAGTTCCAGCACAATGCATCGCATGTGTAGGGGTCATCTCCTGAGTGCTGGTCGTAGATAAAGAAAAAAAAAAGCAATTATTCAAAATAAAATATATTTGCTTATACAAAGTGATTTCAAAACCTTGTCGAAATAGAATTTATATTAAGCAATAATATATGCCGAAATTACAATCGTATTGTTAAATAAGGTTCAGGTGTATTTAATTTAAATACTGTTTAATTTATTTTTATTCTTTAAGGAGCGATTATGTTAAATTTAAGGCAGTCTCATTGTCCTTTTTATTTCCATTTCTTTATGTTTTCTTTTTCCTCGTAATAGCATAAATTATAATTGTTAGTATTAGTCCCATTAATATTATTAATTATGAATGACACTTTTGTAAATTGTTAATTATTGTTGTTATTATTACACAAAATAAACCACTTAGTAACACTTCAGGCGACCCATAATGACAATAGAAAACCTAAGGCAACAACAACTACAACAACAACAACAATGACAGTAGTAATTACAATAAAAGCGAAAATTGAAACAAGAGAAGCAAAAATGTCATCAGCATGAAAGTTTATGATAATGCGAGCACAAGTATACTTATGTGGGTATGTGTATTTCTATGTACAAAACTGTCAAGCATTAAAAAAAAGGAACAAACAAATAAAAAGCTAAATAAATATGTAGTCCTTTTAGGTGCTCGTACATATTTGCTAAATTCATATTCTGGTTGAACTGGACCTATTCAACAAGACGTTAATGACATGAATGACATGCTCTACTTAACACAGCAGCGTAGCAAATTCCTTAGCAATAACACCATTTCTATATATTGTATATATTGCAGGTCTCAAGTCGAAAAGCTTTAACGTAAATAATTGTGACTTTACTAAATTCTTGTAAAAACTAAATTCTTGTAAAAAATTTTTGAGGCTATTGCAGTAAATTCTTCTAACGAGGTGTTTTTGTGTGAAATTAGAATCAGTGGAAAATTTAATTTCGTATAAAATACGAGTTAGGGCCTTTCGATTTGAGACCATCGATATGTAAGTATGTTTATACGTAGTTGTATACTTATATTTAATAAACACCCATGATGTGGCCAACACCCTCGAAACTCAGTGATAGTCCTTTATCTATCGTCTGCTGACGCATATTTTTTATTATTATTTTTAATTTTTTCTTCTGTAGGAGTACCTATTTCATTGCCAAGCTGATGTGTGGTGTGAAATGAATAGATTCTAAATAACACAACAGACAGAGAATGCTACGCATTTATATGCACATATTTTTATATATTTATCGTACACACATACACAGGAATAAAATAATTTATAAAACTAACAGTAGCAGTAGTTGTTATTATTTGGTATAAAAACTACTCACAGACTGTTTGGATTTTGATCCCGTTGTCTTCAGAATTGTGGCAAAAATAAGGGTAGCCTGTGCAGGTTTAGTTTGCTTCTTTCGAAGCGTATATATCGAATGTGATTCCTTAACATTTATACCATCCATAACTGTACATGACGCTGCATTATCAGGCATGAGTTTTTAGTTTTAAATAGAGCATTGTGTCTTACAGGCATTAAACTTTATATTATTTACGTGATCTCACTCTACGATGGTCGCAAGATATTTTTGAATTTCATAAAATGAATAATGATTCAATTTCCCTTTCAAATTGGTGTTTAAGAACAACTGGCAGTCGTAAAATTTTTCCTTTAAGCAACGGTAAAACTTAAAAATAAAAAAACAAAATTATTGTCATATTTTAATATGAATTTTATATTCACTATTTTATTCTATACGAGGTTGGAGCAATAAGTACGTGAATTTTTGAATTTCCCTGGAAGGTCAACAGTGCTGCTGTCAACAACCAGCAAGCAGTTGGCTTGCCTCGAAATTTCAATAAACTGCTTAATTATTAACAACACTAATTATTTAAGCTATAGGTCTTTTTAATATATGTAATATTTATGTTGATTCGATATTTTGCTACTCATTTGAGTAGCTTCTCTACGATGGTCGCAAGATTCCGATTTAAAGTATAATTCATATTCTGCTTCATACCACTAGTAACTACCATTTTGACCTGCCACAGAACGAATATAATAAATGCTGCTGTTTTGTTCAAAATTATAGATAAGCTTTGAACAGTGATGTCAGTTTTGCTTTTTCGAGGTATTTTTTTTTCAATATTTTTTTAGAATATCATATGTTTGTATAATATATTTAGTATATTTTTCGGGAAAAGGCAGATTTTTAAAATAAGAATCATATACAAATAACTTTTACTATGTTTTATGCCATTTCTTATTAATAGTAAACAAAACGTTTAATTATGAATAAAAAATTGTTAGCCTTTTTTGGACCGATTTAGCTTTTTCTTTTTTTTAATTTAGTTTTTTTTTTCAGCAGTACCTGGCAACACTTATTATAAGTTCAATAAATATAAATTAAAAAAAAAAAAAAAAAAAGGTGAATTAAGATTACGTGTATAGAAAGAAGGTTACCTGTTGCATACTAAGCTTAATACGACGTTTACTATTTTCAATTTTTTTTTTTTTTTTATCTTGGACCAGTGCTCAGGGGCTATGCCCTACATATTCAATGCATTGCACTGGAACTAGAGAGAAAGATAGGGAAGAAATAGACAGGTGCTGAAAGTGATAGGAAGATAGAGCTTAATTCTTGCATAACTCTGCAGTTGCGTGTATATTATAAAGCAAAGTTGCGGCGTCTCTGATGTTTTTTTTTTTTTGACGCATTATTTTTAAGCTAATGGAGCCATTTTATTTATTATTTTACTTCGCCGACGTTTTATTATTGCTCAAATACCGACGAAGGAGGGTGCTGTAGCACAGAAAACTCAGAAAAAACTTTTTTCTGATTTGAGCCGGCTGGGAATCGAACCTGGGTCTTTATGTTTGCAGAGTCAACACGCTGACTACTCGCCATCAGCACCCCCAATTCAAAAGATCGTATTACGTATACGTATTGTGTATGCATGTTGTTATACAGCATTGTATTTTTGTGGATTGGTAATTTTCATAAAAAAGTGTATTGTGACTATATCATTTAATTTTATACGTTTTTAAATTAGTTTATATTGAGGTCAGGTCTGAGAATATTGAACTTTTTTTATTTAATTTTTGTGCAAATATTGCATAACTAATACCAGAAAATAAACTCTTTTTAACAATAAATCAATATTTAATTCATTTCAATTAAATCTATAAACTATTTGAATCAAAATTGCATATCGTGAAGAAACTTAAAAACTAATTCGTATCAAAATGAATATTCCTTCATTACATGGAATAAGATGAAAGGAATGACAAATTTTTTTAAGAAGAAAATAAAAATAAAAACAAAAATTCAAATAAAAATACGTTTAAATAACGATACTACAAAATTTGGCCGCTCACCAGCACATTAACACATATTTATTATAACGATAAACCATACGACTGTGTTAAGCAAATGTAAACTACAATAAGCTACTGACAAAATTATATCAAAATCATTGCCTACCCACTTATAAGGTCACATTAAGCTCTCAGGTAATAGAACAGCTTGCTTTCAAATTATTTAATTCGCTCTTTATTTTATTTAAGTTTATTCTAAATGCATGTATGTATATATAGGAACCTTTTTTATTTTTTAACAAAACAAATTTAAATTCTTTTTAAAGGTTTTATTAGACAAATTTCCATACAAAATACAATCAATATACCTTCTATAAATGTAAAAAAAATGTATGAATACGGCAGTTATTTTACATTCCCTGCTTGGTGATTATCTGCTCCTTGAGAAAATCCTCACTTTTGCGTTTATCAACTCTCTGTCATACTTTGTGTATTTTCTTACTCGTATAACAATACTTTCTCCTTCATATCAGGCCTATAAGAGACGAACAATACCTGTTCCATATTTTTATAACAATTATGTCTTTTAAAGTTTTGCCAACGTCTTGATAGATATGTATATAGTATATGTATATTTGATTATGTTCCAAAAAACTAATAGAATATTGCACATGAATTATAATTTTTTTTCTTACGGTTTTCATCATGCCAATGATGCCTCAAATTTTAACACTATTGCACATGAGTTATAATTTTATTCTTAGGCATTTCATCTTGCCAATGATTTCAATGGACCAACTCCTTCTCTATTTGCAATGGCATTTTTGAAAAACTAAGGAAGGGAGGCTAAGGCACTTTTGTTATAGTCGATATTAAAAATTTGTCTCTTTAATATTCTATTAAATAATAAAGCAGGGAAATATTAAATTTATAAATGTCATTTATGCCTATAAATGAAATGGTTTTTGCTGCCCCTACTACTGTCCTAGTTTAGGCTAAACGTCGCAAAATTCGAGGAATTTAAAGAATTTTTTTCTCTGCATTCAAATTATAGTGGCATATTTTTTGTAGTGGTATTCACTTTAGTTCTAAGTGCTATGTAGGTATGGGTGTGTGTGCACTTGTTTTCGTTTATTATTAACAACCTCCCCTCTTCGCCCATTGTTTAACCATTGCGACAAGAACACCATGACAAACTGCTATCATAAATTAGAAGGAAGAACAGAAGACACAGCAATAGCATCTCTAAATACAATAAGCGTAGGCGCATACACATACAGACTTTCATTTGAAGTTGTTTTAAAACATAAATATGATTATACACACACACACACACACAAACATATACATATATATATATATATATCCCCATAGAAATATAAACAGAGAGATACAATTCATGACCTAGAATAGCAACAAGAGGCCGTGGGCATTTTTCCGTCATTTATCCATTTAATTCTTGGCGAAGAGTGTTAGAAGTGAAATTTGAGCATTTAAAGTGTGCGCTCGTTCATTCTTTTGATTAAGTTTAGTTGGTTTAAAAGTAATGCCATCCATCCCTTAGGGGATATTTTATTTTACAGATTTATTAACAAAGATTAAAGAAAGGAAAAGGAATATACTTTAATTGAACACTGCATTGCAGGCTCTGAAATTACTGTAATAAAACGAAGGAGGGGCCAAGGGGAACATATATATTTAAATAACATATCTTTAATATGTCTTAATACCCAGTAGGGAAATGTGTGCCAATTATTTGAAACAGCTAGCACGAAATAACTTGCAGGTGAAATTAGTGTTATGAAATAATTTCCACAAAAAAATTTTAATAAATTTCAGGTAGTAAAAGCTAACAGTAATAGAATACAATTAATTCTAATTAATAACTCCCTGGAACAATAAAAATTAAATTTCTACAAAAAAAAAATTTATCGAGGAATTCCGTGAACTACTTTGGCTGCTGCTATGATGGAACCCCCTTTGTGCTGTAATTTAAAATCTTTCCAACGCACGACATCAATATATTCGCCTTCACTAAATTATTAACTTTTTTCCTGTGCGCTTCGTTATCTAATCATTTCAAAATCGCGGTTTTTGTATTTTGAAATTATATTTTATTGCCCCGTAAAATGTGTTGAGAAGATGAGTTCAAAAAAATGGTAAAACTGTATTTGTGTGAAAATGATAACAATTCGGAATATGATGGTAGTGCTGTCAGTGATACAGATGATTTCAGTTCAGATGAAAAATATTCACCAGATACTTGGAACATTAAGTGTGATTTATAACTTCAAGATATACAGATATTCAATTTTAAGAAGTTGTATTTAAATTTTTTTAAGAACCTTTTTGCAAGAAAAAACATGTAATTTTGTAATATTCGTATCACGAGATAAGATCAAACAATCACGAAATAATATTTTAGATTTAGAGAAAAATCAGCAAGATCTAATAATATTAGCTGCTGAAAGCATTTTGTGAAATATATTATATTATTTTATGTAAATATTTTTCATTTATTTAACGCGATACAAAATGAATTACGATTATTTAATGTATGAAAGCTATTTAGTTTATTTTGTTATTCTCAAAAACCGTTTATACATCTTTTTTTTAATAATGGAATTTCTAAGCTGTTTTCATGAAATTGGTTAGAGGTCTACTAACGATTTTGGTTATTGGCACCAAATGAAATGGACCAGCTAAACCCTATAACAAACATAGATAAGTAATTATATATTATTTTTATAAAAAAGTATTGTTAGGCAACAGATATCTATTATTTCGTGAAAATGTTTTTTTTTTGTATTGAGAATACCAAAAAAAAACAAAATTATTACTCGAAGTTCTTCTACTCATACCTTGGTATTCTACTTTTCCCTTACCCGTATGCAATATACAAAAAAATATGGATGTGTATGTAGACATATATATAATTTTAGCAACAATTTATTTAGCTTTCCTTTTCATTTCTATTTTTTTAATAATATGAAAATATGGCAATAATGTGTTTGTTTAATACTTAATTTGAGGGCACATTATTCAAAATATGATTGTGGCCAAGTTGAAATTACATAGCGAAAGATAATGATAAAGGAACGAGATATATTGTGTGTATAATAAAATATCTCCATGGCCATTAATGTTTTGTGAAACTTTGATTAAGATTGTGAAAAATTCTTGACTAGGCATATAAAAAAATTTTTTTTTAGTGAATATGATACGAACAAGTAGTTACTATGTACGTACGAACGAATGAAGTAGATATGTATATATGTATGTATGTGTGTGCTTTTGTAGTGTCAAGATAACTTGAAGAGACATTTTTGAATTTCATAAAATGAATAATGATTTAATTTCTCTTTCAAATTGGTGTTTAAGAACAACTGGCAGTCGTAAAATTTTTCCTTTAAGCAACGGTAAAACTTTAAAATAAAAAATCAAAATTATTGTCATGTTTTAATATGAGTTTTATATTCACTATTTTATTCTATACGAGGGTGAAGTAATAAGTACGTGAATTTTTTAATATCCCTGAAAGGTCAACAGTGCTGCTGTCAACAACCAGCAAGCAGTTGGCTTGCCTCGAAATTTCAATTAACTGCTTAATTACACAGTGGTGCAAAATTGAATGAAGTAGAAAAACCTGGGACCGGATATTATTTTTCTTGTAGGTGTTGTCGAGTTAAAGAAGAATCCAATAGTGAAATATGCCGGACACCTCCAAAATCCGGATTCACGGATTTCACTTATAAGCCTGTAATTTTGTTGATAATAATCCGATTTTCAATTTCTTACTAGATTTGGAAAGAAGAAACTGAGATCTTTCGAAAGATATATAATTTATCTAAGAAAACTTGAGAAATTTGGGTGTTATTGTCGAGCAAACACAAGTTTTGTAGATTTTTCAAAAATTTTTCAACTTTGGTGACGTTTTTATACATTATAATGTAATGAACTGTAATACTATTGAATTTATTTAAAAAGTACGTTTATTAACGATTACAACGCATATTTGGGGTTAAAAATACATAAATAATTGACTGAGTTATTAAACTTTTCATGAAAATAAATTTTTATACATTTTATACAAATTTTATTTTTGGTCATTTAACTCAAAAGTGTTTGCTTGACCGTTTTTTTTTAAATCAGCATCATCAGTTTCTCGTTTAAGTGACCAGCAATATTCTGAAATCTTTTTTATTAATTTTTTTCATTCAAAGCTCTGTAAAATGACTTCAAAGCGGAACAATAAAGTGCGAAGATTTTAAATGAATTGGAAAAAGAAATACAAAGCAGTTTGAAGAGACTTGTCTGTTTCGCGAAGTGTATACCCATTTTTTTTATTAGCGTAAAAATTCACTTACCTTCTAATTTTAATCTTGATTTTCTCTCCAGAATGTTGAAATTCCTCATCGAAACATTAAAGTCTCTAAGATTTGGATTTCTCGGAGAAATCGAAGTTAATTGAATTTCACTGCATGCCCACGAATGGACGTCAGCAGCAGAATTTTTTTTTTTTTTTTTTTTTTCCCATGTTATTTTTGAATTTTGGATCTTTCAATATGAAATTAACAAAATGTGTTAAAATCTTAATCTAAAAATATACTATAAAAAAAAAAATAGTTTCCATTGCCACTGCAATTTCAACCCAATGGTTACACAGAATTTTCATCCAATCAGATCAAACGTTTGGGTCCTTTTGAGTCTTCTGTGACCCTCAAAGACCAGCAATTCTCTAGCAAGTGGATTGGGATGCACCGTGATCTTCGTCCTATACTTCGTACAGACTTTTTTAATTTCATCATTAATTGATGGAATTTTTAGATCCCTGTGGATATTTACATTTTTCATGTACCATGGAGCACCTGTGATTATTCGTAAAATTTTTGACTGTCTTCTTTGTAATTTTGCAACATTTGATGCGGAAGCAGTTCCCCACAGCTGAACGCCATATAGCCATATGGGCTTTAAAATCGCCTTATACAACAGCACCTTCATATCTAGGCCTAGTGCAGAGTGTCGTCCTATAAGCCAGTAAAGCTGCGCAGTTTTCAACTTCAGTTGAGTGATTTTGGCCGCTATGTGACTAGTCCACGTAAGACGTCTATCGAGATGAATACCAAGATATTTTACGTGGTTGCCCTCAGGTATTGTAACACCGTTTATCGTGATGGGAGGACAATTGTCCCTTCTCAGAGTAAACGTAATGTGGACGCACTTTGAAGCATTTACTTTTATCTTCCACTTTGATAACCATTTTTCCAATCGGTTCAAATGCGCTTGAAGATGTTGGCTTGCTACTGCTGCATTCTTGTGTATGCTTAGAAAAGCAGTATCATCCGCGAAAGTTGATGTATGCGTCAATTGACTTGTAGGCATATCCGCAGTAAATAAAATGTACAGAAAAGGACCAAGGATACTTCCCTGTGGTACACCAGCATGGATATTTTTAATGGAAGATATCACCGATTTCGACCTTATATGAAAAGATCTATTAGTTATGTAATTTTTGAACAATTTGTGAACGTTTTCCGGTAGCAAGTTTACAATTTTGTGCATCAGACCGTCGTGCCAGACTTTGTCGAACGCTTGAGATATATCAATAAAAAGTGCCGAACAGTATTCTTTATTCTCGAAAGCCGATCGGACAAGGTTTGTTATTCTGTGTACTTGTGCCACAGTGCTGTGCATTTTCTGGAATCCAAATTGGTGATGTGGGATAACAGAATTAGTGTCAACGTGGTGCCGTAGTTTCTCGAGAATCAATTTTTCAAAAAGTTTGGACAGTATCGGCAATAAGCTTATTGGACGATAAGAAGATACTTGCGTAACATCTTTACCTGGCTTAGGAATCATTACGATTTCTGAGTGTTTCCATGCTTTCGGAAACGTACCCAACCTCAACATAGAATTGAAAATAAAGAGAATCAGCCTCAATGCTGATTGTGGCAGATTAGTTATCATTGCTCCTGTGATTTTGTTACTGCCTGGAGCTTTTCTGGCTTTTAACGTTTTTATAGCAGATTCGACTTCAGCAAATCGGAATTTCAGTGGACGTTGTACTCCTTCGTTTATGACAATCGGCGCAATACGGGAAGCGGTTACATTTGGTGTAAATACGTTTTCCAGGTGGTTGGCGAATTCCTCAATTTTCTCCTCTGTACTCTGTGCAAATTCACCATTATGTAACCTTATTGGGGCCTCGTAGGAAGTAGGTTGTTTCATTTTTTTTGTAGCTCTCCACAAACTATAATCTGTTTGCTCTGTTGTGTCCAACCTTTGCAGATATTCATTCAGTTGAAATTCTTTGTCCTCTTTCAGCAAAACACGCAGTTTACGTTGGCATTTATTTAGTTGTGCCTTTAAGCCAGGTGAACGGAGCTCCTGCCACTGACGCCTCAACTGTCTTTTATGCCTTATCAGGGACTCAACGGTAGCATTACTGTTGTAGTGACGCCTGCTTCTTATCAAAACGTTTGATGCGGAAACTGCTGTCGCTTCTTTCAGGATGTTTGTTGTGAGGATTACAGCATCCTCTACTTCAGACTCCGATTTCAAAGACAAGTGTTGTGGCAAGTGGGTACTAATGTACATTTTGTACTTTAGCCAATTTATATGTTTTTTATGATAACACTTATTCTGCTCTGCATTTTCAGAAGCGCGAAAAAAATTCAAAAAAGTAGGTGAATGATCCGACGAAAGATCCAAAGACGGAACCAAATGAAATAGTTCTCTTCTTATGCTGCGAGTGACCGCAAAGTCGATCACATCTGGAATTTTATTAATGTCTGTAGGCCAGTATGTGGGTTGACCTGCAGATATTGCGTCCAAATTGTGAAGGGATATCGCATCAAAAAGTTGCCTTCCTCTTGGTGAAATAAGTCTAGAACCCCAAAAGGTGTGTTTAGCATTAAAATCACCCGCTGCAATAAACTTTGTTCCTAACGTTTGAAAAAAGTTCCAAAATTGATCCGTAGTAATGGAGTGTCTGGGTGGACAATAAACGGCAGAAATCGATGTACCACAACGTGGTAACCTTATGGTGGTGGCTTGTATGTGATCCGTCGAAAATTCTGGTAGGGGAAAATGGGCAACATCTCTGTGAACCAGTATTGCTGTCCCTCCACAAGCTCTGCCACTTGGATGCTTTGTGTCATAATTATAATAATTTTTTATTTTGAAACAGTTCTTTTGAGTAAAATGTGTTTCGGATACGAGAAGTACATCAACTTGTTGTGATTGTAGGAACTGTTGCACTTCATACTTGTGCTGGCTCAGGCCATTAGCATTCCAAAAACACATTTTCAGCGTATCCATTATTTTTTGTTCAACAAAATTTGCATCAGCATGCTCTGGTTTTGCAGCATTTGCTGGAACATACCCTGCATGTTGGACATAAAACTGTTCATAGTGTCTATCAATTTCTCGATGGCACTTTGAGTGTCGGGCAGTGGTTTGTGCTCACCTTCCTTCAAAACGTTTGCATACGAGTTAACTCGATGACTTTCTTGCGATGTATTACCTTTCTTCAACGTTTCAGCGAAACTAACGTGTTGCACATTTGTACCCTGAGCTCTTTGAGTTGCGCGGGCAGAAGTTGTTGGCAAATTAGGAAAATTAGTTTCCTTATACTCGAGTGGTACTGGCACTGATCTTCTTGCCTTGTTTGAATTTTTTAGTTGCAAAAACACTTTGCAACCACGATAATTGGCGGTGTGTTTTTCACCACAATTACCGCACTTTCACACATTCGTGTCAGATTTCGGGTGTGGGCATTCCAAAGATTTGTGAATGTCTCCACATCTCACACATACGGATGGTAATTTACAAAAAGATTTTGTATGTCCAAACTCCTGACAATTTTGGCACTGAGGCGGACCCTTACGCTTAATTGGTTCCTCTACGACAATTCTTCGGTTCAATAAGAATTTTAAATTGTAAATGGGGTGAGTTTCATTTTTTTTCAATTTAGTTGAGTCGAAAGCAACTTCAACTTTAAACATTGGCTGAGGAATTTTCTCTCGGTTAATTATATTGAAAATTGATTTAGCATCGAACACCGCATTCTTCAGGGCATCTTTAATATCCTCAGTCGGCACAGAATTGTCAATACCTTTAATGACCACCACTAAGCCCTTTGCACTCTTCAATTGGTAAGTGTAGTAACCTTTTTTTTCCGCATCAAAATTGTTCACTATGGCCCTATAGCCTTTCTCGCTGTCGGCCTGAATCTTTGTCTCCAGCACGTTACCTTTGCGAATAGAGACCACGTAAAAGTGATCTTTACCTATCAACTTTGACAATTTACTCACCAAAGAATTAGTACACACTTCTCGCAAATATATTGGTGGCGGTTTTATTGCTCTTTGCTCTGGCTTTTCCGTATTGTTATTGGCCATTTTGCCAAGAATGGCAAACCTATTTTGACCCTCATTGGTTCGTGGCATTTTAGGGTCGGGTTCAGTATTGGCGGCCCTAGGACTGGATTTACGCTTAGTGATCGTGATGTAGCGGTCCATTCCAGTAGGTATTTTATGGCTTGAAAAATTTGAACACGACGGAAGATCCGTACTTTTATTTATGGGAGAAAATGGGCGCGATACAATTATTTTATCTTCTGTACACTTATTCAAATTTGAATCACTTGCACTTTTTTCAGCAAAAATTGGACCAGTGGTCGGTTTCAGGGTTAAATAATCTCTATTGCATTTAGGATCGTAAATATTCTCACTACTCTTGCTTTCAGAGTTGACAATTATGTATGCATGTCTGCCGTTTTGTTTTTTCACATTTGCTTTGTTCGAGCAATCGCTTGCACTCATATAGAAAACAATGCACTGTACAGTAATGCCACGTACTGTTGTTGTTGTTGTTTATGTTTGAGTAGTATTTGTTGGTTTGTTTAAATTTATTTTTATATGTATTGTTTGTGATAGTTCTATTTTATATTTGTTATGTTTTTATATTTTAATATTTATTTGTGTTTAGTAAAAACTTCACTTTATGTTTTCTGTTTTCTTTTTTCTTTATGTGTGTTTAGAAATGTCCAGTTTGTATGTTTTAACACAACACTATTTATTTACAGAATTTTAAAAAAATTAACTGCTCCTAATTCCTTATTCCGATCCGGGACTATGATACACCGTTGGAAAGCTCAGAAAACGCCCTTTCCAACGATACTATCCGCGAATTTTCCCCAGCAGCAGAATAACTAGCAGAATTGTTATGAGTAGAAAACATTGTCTAAATGTTTTTGAATAAATAAATTATATTAGTGTCTCTTATCTAAGCAAAGTGTTATGAGGTCTGTCTATATCTTTCCATTCACACATACTATTCATACGTGCTATTTTCATATTACGATAAGATAAATTAGGAACTTGAAACTTATTAATTATCACAAGTAATTTGTCATCGTAGAACTTTTGAACTTCGCTTGATTAAAACTTAGGTTATCCAATACATTAATCATTGTTCGATTATTCGAAAATTTATATTTTTATTATATGCAATAAATTATCCAGCAATGCCGGTCTTATTTTTATAAAATTTGAATTGTTTAATAATATTTTTCTTCGATATTTCGCTAACTCTTGGTTAGCATCATCAGGAAAAATTAATTTTTTTGAATAAAATTATTTAACAAACATAATTTCAAAATATTTTATATTATTTGAAAAGAAAAATTTTTTTCTGTCAATATAATATAATAAAATAATATAAAATATTTTGATTTTATGTTTGTTAAATAACTTGATTGACAAAACAAAATTTATTTTTTATTTTTTTTTTCAAATCAAATACACAAGGCTGTATTGGATAAAATTTATGAATATTGTTCCAAAATTGCATTTTACTCGAAAGAAATACATATCAAATGAATTATTACATACCTTATGATATTCAGCTAAAGTATTTATTAAACAATAGACTCAATAAAATTGATTATTGAGGAAGAAAGTAATATTTTAATCAGTGGATTTTTTTCAAAGTGTTGACTACAAACTTAAGATTTTAAAAAAACACAATTTTGAAATAACAATCGTATATAAGGATATTTCCAAAGTAAATTCTTTTAATTTATGGATAAAATTATTTTAATTCTTCGAGATATTCGAATAATTTTGCAACCTAACTCAATCGAACAATATTCAATTTTCATAATCTTATAATTCCTTACTCGAACAAAACTAAAAGTCGAATAATTGGATACTGTATTAAAAACTAATTAAATAAATGCAGTTCCAAACAAAAATTATAAAACTATGAGGGAAATTTGTTTGTATTTTATTGGCAAAAAGCGTGTTATACTCGATTGCAAACGATCAAATTTTATTATAAATTATTTTTTTAGGAAATAATTTACTACTTGGAATATGCAGTGCTTTTAATGGAACATAAAAAAATTATTACGATATTAACTTTTGTTTCCAGACATCAAAGTTTTAGCGACATATTTTTCGATGTTACAATCCTGACCCCTAAAGCACAACAAACCTACACATGTTAAAATAATATTGCAGTCTAAAAATTATGTTCGAAGCACATGTACAAATGTTGCCACTTTTTTAATAAACAATCCAAACTTTAAAAACTCCCTTCCATTGCCACAGCTGTACATAATGTTTGTTAATTATAGTTACAGATTAAATAAAATACAGCTATTTGTTAAATAAATTATAACATGATGGTATCTGAATTAGAAAAAAAATCTGAAAAAGAAAATAAATAAATAAAAAGCAAATTAAACACCAAAAACTGTTTCAAGCAACACAACATCATGAAATGTAAATTTTCAAATATTAATACACGTACCATTCATGGACCGCACACAAGTTAGCACAAGCAGTGGAAGGGAAAACACTGTATAAAATTAAAATCTATCCAACGTTTTCACCATAATAAAGCCGCATGAGACTTTCTCATTTGAAACACAAACATAAACACTGAACGAATGCATAGACCAAATGAATGAATGGCAAATACGGAAATAAAATTTTAATCTTGGAAAAAAAAACAATACTTGCAGACCTTTTAATAGCTGCTATACTGGCAATGGGGATTTTTTGTTTTAATTCAGTTTCAAAGGGTTACTCGTTTAAAAGTGTTTACAATAATAATTCACTTAACTTCAATAAGGATACTTGCCATCTATACACATCTATATCTATACACATCTATACACATATCCGACCGCAAATGGAATACAACTCTCATGTATGGGCCGGTGCTCGAAAGTAAAATTTAAAACTATATAGACCGTATACAGAACAAGGCAAAGCAACTCATTGGTGGCAGTAGGGTAGCCAATTCTATTGACTTTCTTGAGCATCGTCGCAATGTGTGATATATTTAATTGTTTTATCGTTACAACGAGGAGTACCATTTATATTTCGGTAGTTGGCAACATTAATGTCAATAGCTAAAATCTGGCAACAGCAATAAAAGGCTCGCGTCAAGTGGAGTAAGGAAATTATTAACAAGTTCGACCGTGGTGCTTCAACATATATAAAATAGAATAGAATAAAATAAAATAGGTGACGAATCATGGATATATGCGTAGGAGCCGGAAACACAACAGCAGTCGACCGTGTGGGTATTCCAGGACGAGCCAAATCCAATAAAAGTTGTTCGGAGAAGCACTTTGCAGCAAATGGTCGCCTGTTTCTTCGGCCGATGGGGATATGTGGCCACTGTTCCGCCTAAGCAACGTAGAATAGTCAATTCTCAGTGGTATACGACTATTTGTTTGCTGGAAGTCTTCGGAGAAATTCGTAAAGGTAACCGCCGAAGACAAATCATTCTCCATCATGACAATGCGAGCTCTCACAAGTCTCGTTAAACAGGTGAATTTTTCAGCAGTCAAAACATCGATTTGATGACTTATCCTACGAGGCACCCAATGACCTCTTCATTTTCGCGAATATCAAAGGTAAACTGCGTTGTCAACAATTTACGAGCGCCAAAGAAGCAGTTGAAGCGTTCAAAAATTATGTAATGAAGGTGCCTGAACAGGAATGGAAAAACTGATATGACAAATCGGTTTGAACGAACGCAATAAAGCCATTTTCATTTAAAAATATTTGTTATTATTTGCTATGACCGTAATATAAGTAATACCCCGAAAATAATGGAATGTGGTTTAAGAAAATCAGGCTTCTCACATAACTTCAACAAACTTTTAACAACGAGTACTGAATCCAAAAAATGTCTAATGTGTTTTTTAAAAACACTTAAAATCTTCAAATGCTGGTCGCTTATGTTAGCGTACAAATATTCCAAACACTTCTTTTTGCGATAACAGCTACGAGAGCATATTAGCAGTCATCAAAAATTAAAAGAAAAACAACAAAAAACGATTTTTTTTTAAATGTAAGGAAATCCTTCTCCGTTTAATACAGTAAAACAAACGCAGTACTGTAACTGAAACGGCCAAATCAAATGAAACAAGCTAAAATATGCAGGGTAGTAAAGCCGCCTGTTTGTTAGCTGGCTGGATGAAATTGCTGGATAAAGCATTTAAATAATATAAATTATTAATGTCCCGCGTGTATTAAAATTCATGCCGCACATGGATTTTGAATCACTCTCAGTCCGCCATACATTTAATGGAATATGCACGAGCAAACAACGACGCAATCACAGTCACAAGCACATTCACAATTATAATTCCTCTAATATTAAGAGTTATATGCAGCATTTGCTGCAGGCTTAAGTGGTTTGATTTAGATTTTAAAAGCCATTTTTTAGACATAAATTCTTGGTACTTTTGTGAGTATTTTGTTATTTTTCTCTCACTCAGTCATACTGATATACGGAAGTGTTAAAGCATAAATGAACCTGTGTTTGTATGTTAAAGAGCATAAGTGTTTGACTACGTGTATGTGGGTGTGTTATTGTGTGTATGTGTGTGTGTCTGCTTGTTCTTTAAAGCTGATCGCTGTTATTGGTTCTTGTTAGTTTAAATGAAAAGTACTTTTATCATGCATAAATAGAATGATTCGTCCATTATAAAAGCCCATAATTGCCACCAGTGTCGCAGGTATTGCTACCATTCAAAAAAAGGAACTACCATTGTCGAAACGTTGCTGGGCTGGCTGTGAAAACCTGTGATGGTAGTGGGAATGAAAATGCTTATTTGTTTATATCTAAATTGAGTGTAGCATTTCATTTAGCGTTAATTTATACTTCCACTTTTATGTAGAGCTGTGCCCTGCGAATCGTGGACATTAATTTCTTTTGTAAAATGTTCACGTAGTATTTTTTTATTTTTCTAATATTTCCCTTAATGCTTGTAGCCATTGTGCACTACAGATTTTTCTTTCATCGTTTACGAAACAGTACGTGTATTAAAAACGTCAGTATTTATGGAGCTCACAAAATGGTACAATTATTTTAAATTGTTGCTGTTTATATTATTTTTACACTCCATCAACTATTTTCCCTTAATTCGCTAATAAATCAGAAGATACAAATGCGAGAAAAGGAGATGTTTTATTGAGAAATTATGCAAATTGAATTTGAATTATATAAATTTTAAGAGAAAAAAATATACCTGAAATATAAATTTAAAAAAAAATAAGGCCGACAGTTCAGGAATCGTCATCACCATTTGAAAAAAAACTCGAAATTAATTAAGTGTCTTTCATTGGCAGATAGAGTTCGTGCGACTGCTGTTAAAGAAGATTTAAATTGGGAAACATTTTTCAATTATTTATTATTTCAAAATCCAAACGGGAAAACATCAAATTTGTTTGAACTTGTTTATTTAGAAGCTTTTTATTTTATTTATTTTTATGCTGAGGCGATATCGTCTACGTATGCAAATCATTTCATCGGAACTAGAAAAATAGGTTTTAGAAAGTATGAACAATAAGCGTTTGTTAGCTTGTTATGCGGGTATTAATTGCACAAACATGAATTTCCTTCTCAACTGCATATGTTAAGAGTTGCAAGTTTTACGAATAAATTTCCTGATAATTTTGTGAAATTATGAAACATTTAGATAATATAAATTCTTACTCAAGCCAACCAATAGTAGTTATAAAATGTTTGCTGGGAAGTAAGAATAAAGGTAAACACATCTAATGCTTTTTCATTCTATGATACTGTTGTATTTTAGGCAATTTTCATATGACAAAGATAAAATTATTCACCAGTTGTAATGGGAAAACTAATCTAATCTGCTTGTGGAAAGAAAATAAACAATGAATACAAAACTAAATTGAAATAATAAACAAATAACAAAATAACTGGAAAAAGTTATAAACAATTGACTTTGTAATGAAGCGAAAATGGTGGTTGAATTTATAAATTAGTTTTTAGTGTTCCAACCACAACTACAAAATACGATTTCCGGTAAAAGTTTAATAGAGTTGGAAAAACTTTAATCAATAAATATTTATTATAATATTATCACTCCAAATATAGTATCATAAGAGAGGGTGGGGAAAAATTAAGCCGCTTATTAATTGAATTTTTCTTAGTTGTGCTAATGAGTGATGGCATTAGCACCTGTGAAATGCATAACCTGAACCGGCTTCCCTAAGTAGAAAATTTTAATCACAAATGAATTTTAACTTCACTTGAGCTATCTTTTTGATTTCGATTCATTTCAATTTAATTTTTCTAGATTAAACAATTCTTCAAATATCTCAAATGATATATTGGCCAAAATGGAAATTACTGCAGATGATTCGATGGCTTTAGTTCCTTTTAGTGCTGTAAGAAAATGTTCATCAGACTCTGATGACAACTTGGATTTGAAGCAGGTAACGATTGATGAATTTGCCAAAGATCAACCGGATGCTGATACAATTAAAATGTTTGTTGGCCAAGTGCCCAAGTCCTGGGATGAACTCAAGTTGAGGAACCTGTTTGATCAATATGGCAGAGTACACACACTGAATGTATTGCGAGATAAAGTGACCATGATGAGCAGAGGTAAGCGTTAATAGCGGCTAATTATACTAATATTATTATTATTATTATTATTATTATTATTATTATTATTATTATTATTATTGCCACAAGAAACATTAATTGTAAAGTAATATTAATTTTATTAGTAATTTTCTCATTTATAAGAATGAATGCAATGGATTAGCTATTAATTTCATGGCAGTTAAATTTTAATTATAAACACACAGAATAAATTGTTTTTGTTATTTAAATGTAACAAAGTAAATGGAACAAAAAATTGTTTTGAATTGAAAAAAATTTTCCATGATAAATTAGAAGAAACATTTTTCTATTATTTTTAATAAAAATTTATATATAAATTTTTAACTGATGAATATGATTTTCGGTACAAAGGCATGTATTTATACAATGCAAAAAAAAAATTTTTAATTGAAATGCATGGTGATTTTTGACATATACAAAAATTTATCAAAAGGTATCTTAATAAAACTTAAACAATAGAGAAAACTTTACAGGAAAGTTTATGTTAATAAAATTATTAATTAGAAAATGTATAAATAAAAAATTATTGTTCACAATTTTTATTTTATTTTACATCTATAGAATAATTTTCAATAACAAAATTTGTTCGTCAAGAAATTTTAGTTGAAAATTTAACAGCAAATATTAAAATCGTTAATTAATATAATGTTTGTAGTAAGGTAAAGCTGATAGATATGTACATTTCGTAGTTGCTTATGCCAACTCGTGAGTAGACTTTTCAAACATACATTTGAAAAAGCTAAAAAATCTCATATGGAAACTACCAAAGAATCGTTGATGAATACCGAACATACAAACGGAAAAAACCAAATAGCCTTTGCAAAATTTATTTGATACAAAAACATTTTTTTTTTATTTGAGATACCGTTTCTATATCCGTACTACTTTTATTATAGAAAGTAAACATAATTATTTTTAAATTTTAAATCAATACTACAGAAAATTAAAATTATATATGAAAGTTACATACATACATACATGATAGTTCACATGAAACTTATCAGCCTATTTAAATTTTAAAAATTTTATATAATTGCATTAATTGAGGTTCGCATTCATATGTTTGCATTTTAATAATTAAAATTTTACATTTAATTTTTCTCAAGTATTCTACAATTAGTCTAAACGTTGCTTGACAATGATTATATCCGAAAGCCGTCAAATAATATGCAAACAAATTTTTTTTATTAAAGCATTTTTGAGTTTGAGTTTACGAAAAATTTTGCTATAAAAAATTTCTTTGTAATTAATTGTGACTAAAGAATTTGACAAAAGAATTAAGATAAAATATTATTGGGAATGAAATGTATTGATAAAAAACAATTTTCTATAGAAAAATTGCACAACAAAATACATATTTTTTTGGCAAATTAAAATAAAAATTCATAATGCAACACATTACGATAAAAATATCGTTTATAGAAGATAATTGTTCGATATTAAAAATAAAAAAAAAATGTGAGTCCGATCACAGGGGCGATGTGTAAACATCTAGTAATGAAATATTTTGTTTGTTTTCCTTATTTTGCTTTGCTTTAGTAAATTTCTTATTAAAAGTTATTAAAATTAAATGTTTTTGTATTCATTTTATTTATTTGTTTTTATTTGCCTACGATAACATAATGTACGACAATTAGTGAAAATTAGTAGCTACTACTACTACTACTACTACTATTGCACACTAGATGGTGTTAGTGTATTTCTATGTAGCTGTTAAGTTTCTCTATACTTATTGATGTCCGTATGATTACACTAATATAATCATACACAGCTCACACCGCGTTATCGTAATTACAATCTTACTCTAAATTTGTGATTGTATTGTGAAGTAAATTTTTCTCCCCCAGCGTATAGATGTTTACACATCAAAAAATGTTTAAAGGAGAATGTAAAGTAATAAAAAAAAATGGTTAAATTTTTCTATATTCAAAATTATCATCTGCAAAATATCCATAATGAAGACCCAAAATATCACTCATACGTCATACTTTTTCGCGTGCTCCATAATGATTATTGTAACTCAGTACGTATGATTAATACAACGCAGTTAACGCTGTGCAATTTCAAAAAAAAAGATAAAAAGTTCGTATAAAACAAAATTTTCTCAATCGATTGACAAGAAATATTATCCGAAAGAAACTACTTGAACAAATAATATCAATTTAGTTGATTTTGAGATGAGTTATTATCATTATTTTTTTGCAATAAAATAATCTTTTTCTTAATTTTTTTTTAATGTTAAATCCATTTCAAAAATTAAATAAAAAAAATCTATATAGAGGCAGAATATAATATAAGTCATTTATATATACAATGCACTAAATTAATACGTGAACACCAGTATGAAAGATTTTTCAATTTTGATTTTATGATTCTTCTATATTTCTAATCTTTCTCATGAAAATTCCAAGAAATATCACCTTAAAGTAAATGTTGCGTTTTGCCACTGTACCATGGCACACCATTAAAGGGAAAGCTCCCCATGTTAAGCGGATTCGATTGTGGCGATTACTCAGGTATCACAATATTAATGCAATAAATTAATAAATTATTCTCAGTCAATGTGAGAAAAATCCGAAAGTCGATGTTTGACTACTCCCAACATTCAGATCACTGTTGCCATGTTTGATTGATTTAATTCGTTGCCAAATAGTTTAAGCTCCACAAGCGTCATGCCACAATATCCAAACTATTTTGCGTGTTATATATTTGATTATAAGCATGACCACCAAATATTAACTATAATTTTTAATTCTAAAATAATTATTGTGTATCCCAAGTTGCTGCCTCTATGAACAGTTCATACGTAAGAATGTGCATAGTTTTCTGGAATTACTAATGCATATATTTCACTTAGTTGATTATACATTTATGAGGCCCAATTTACATAATGTGTAGATAAAATTGTAAAATGCTTAGTTGTTTAATTCCAAATTCATTTAAAATAGAAATTACTTAAAATAATTTATTTTCGAACCGAAATTTTTCCATAACTTTTGTATGAATTAAGTTAGAAGTTTTTTCTAAGTTATTGTGTATGAAGCAACACTAGTGGTCACTAGCGAAATACAGTCAGAATATCATTCATTTCATTACATGATTCTTTATGTCCTCCTATCAAATGTTTGAAAGTAACTGCCATAAGCATTCCTAATTTAAATTTAAAACTCATCCATTTTAAGATCTTGACTTTAAAAGGAATGGCCTAAACTTTTGATTATACCACGCTGGAAGAAATTCTGAATGCTTGCAAAATGTAGCTGCTTAGAGCTCCTCAAGAAATTATGCAACAGTTTTCAAATCAAACTTAATTGTCTGAAGCAATCTTATCGTTATGATGGAGAAACATTTTAAAACAATAAATAAATGTTTAACATACTTCTGCGATAATATATTACTTACAGAATTATTGATACGAATAATTGGACTTCAGTTTGAGTAACTTTATAATATCGTAAATAAATCTTAAAGCAAAAATATTTTTAAAAATACTCCCGTATGGTATTATAATTTCCTACCAACAATAAATTATAAGAAATGCCATAATATTTTTTACTCTTAAGAAAGTTTTTCGGTTCCCATATTTCAAATATTTTTGATTAAGATTCAATCGCATAATTTATATTGAAATATATTAATCATATAAACTTTTATATCAGTAATATTTATTTTCTTTTTCTTTTTTTCTTTTGCTTTTCCACATTCTAAATGTTATTTACAAGAAGATTGAATCAAACTTGTAAAAATATGAACGTAATTTATTTTTGGCTTAATAAAGTTTTATACTTGGCATAAATTATATTGTTGGATAGATCTCATGCTTCTTAATGGAAGCGATTTGCACAGCAAATCGTTTATTAGCTGACGCGTTAGTAGGGCAGTTTGTATTCAGTTTATTAGTAACAGTCCTAAACATCAACCTGCCTCAATGTTAGTAGTCATTGCAAATTTCACTTACATATAAACATGCTTCATTATGGCACTAGGAAAAGTGTGAATTCGGTTTAATAAACTTGTTCTTGTAAAACTCGTGAATTTGTACTCAACAGTAATAATAATAATAATAATAATAAAGAGCAACATCTAATGAACAAAAATACTTAGAGAATGTTAGCACGCAACTCATTGTATGCCGTGTTATTATTTACAGTACGTAAAATAATATAAAGTGCACTAACAATACTGAAGTGTTAGGTTAATACATTTTACATAGCAATGGCGATCTTTTGTTACCTCTTAATATTCGAAGTGTATAAAAGCAATTACGGTTCGGTATCTTTAACGCCGTTGCATTGCGCTAAATTCCTAGCCATGAAAACTAAGAGAGTTATTAAATAGCTGGAAAAACAGGGTTCTAATTTGCCTTAATTGGCCCAGAGCATTTTGTGGAGTTATAAAAAGACACAGAAAATGAAACTCTTGGAAGCTGGGTGGAAAGGGAATTCGCTGCTCACTGGCATAATAGTGCTGGCCAGCGTCAAGACAAAAGCTTCCCAATCCCGAATAGGGCATTCTCAAATCATAGTTGGACATATCTAACCGGTCTTACAAAGTAGGTAGTGTTGGAAATGAAACAAAGAATTTTACACAAACTTTGGTGGTTACAATATCAATGGTCTCGGATCAAAGATATATGTGTGAAATATTTCACTGGGTATAAACGATGTAAACTATTTCTCTTGTTAGGCTTATTAGACTAGAATATGAAAAGAATTCGCCATGTTTGGCCAAAACATAATTGTATCTATATAATATAAAATTTTATAAAACCATAATAAACTCACGTACAAAATTTGCACACACACTTATTATCACAGTCTTTATATTAATGTTTTGTAGTGATACCATTGTATTCCATATGTAGGAATACATTTCAACAAATTAAACTTTCCGTTTACAGTTTTCTTCCCTCCTAAAATTTCCAGCCATAGAGTTTCTGCTGAGGAATTTCAGTTGAAGCTTTTTTTCTTGCAGCTCTTACGAGATCAATATTGAGGTAATTTAGGCATAAAATTGTTTTTATTTTCTTGCTTGGGCAGTTTTTATTTATCCATACCAATTTTAGCAATATATCCTTGTCCATTAGTTGTTTGCTTTCGAGGAAATTGTCTTAAAGAAAATTTGTAATAAATTAATAACAAAAAAGGAAAAGTTTGATACCTCTAAATGGCTGAGGAAGTATTGTGATTTGATTATGTAGCACAGCTTGATTACTGTACTGTGATTGGCACGTTTGAGCAATTTTGTTATTGTTAATAGTCAAATATTTTACAATACAAAATTTTTTTCTGAGAATTGCAATTAGAGAAAATTTAATATTATTGTTCTATATTTGAACAGAAATAGAAAATTATCAATCAGTAACTGTAAAAGACAAGAAAAAAATATCCGGAATAAAAACAAATTGTAAACATTTTACGAAGTTGTGCTAAAAGAATTTCACGAAATTTTCAACTGAAAATCGACACAATTATTTAATTTATTCGCTTCTTAGTGGCTTAAATTGCCTACCTGGGTCATTAGATACATCACCACTGTGGAATTTTTTTTGGCCTGTATTGTTGTACTCCTAGTTTGTGCACGCATTTTCTGTGCCATGATCCTTAATTGGAAGATCCCTAATTGTTTGCTTAATTTTCTTTTTATAATTTTGAAATTTTTTTCTCTCTTCTAACGGCAGTTCAAGAGTCAACTATTTTTAAGAAATCTTTATGAAATTCTATTAATTTTTTAAAATAAACTTCACTATGAATTATACAGCTGAATATCAAAAAAACTAATATCCTCAGCCATTGATTTATTTATCCTTCTTTCCTTTTGGATGTGCTGATGGCTGAGTAGTTAGCGTGTTGACTAAGCAACCGGAGAGATACATATTTGATTCCCGTCCCGTCCCGGTCAAGTCAAAAGTTTTTTGTGAATTTTCTTTGTAATGCATCCTCCTTCATCGGTATTTGAGCAATAAAAAGTGTGTCCACTTACATTAAAAATAATGCATCAAAATTAACACCAGAAACGCCAGCACATTGCTTTTTAATTAACGTGCAACTGCCGAGTATTGTAAGAATTAAGCTCAATTTTAGAACCACTTTCACCACGTTTCTCTACACTATCCCTCTCTCTATCTACTTACAGTACTACGCATTGCATAAGCGAGCGATATACCCTGAATATTGGCCCAAGTAGCAACAAGAAGTACTTTATTTTTTCCGCCACGATGTTCATAATCAGTAAAGTTAATCCCCCTGTAAAAAATGAAAAAAATTTATTATTTGATAAAAATTCCAATGAATGCTTTATGAAATACCAGTCGTTGTAAAACAATATATACTTTTAAGTAAATTAATATTCTAATTATAAATTTAAAGAATTTCTATAATATTTCATTTAAATTGGATTTAAAATTTACAAAGGAAACGTACTGCAAGATCTACTTCAAAATTAAAAAAAATCCCAAGTCCGATGGGTTTATGAAATTATTCTACAAAAATCTAAACACTAGATTTTATAAATGAATTCATTGAAATTGTAAAATAAAGGGTATATTTTACGCCTGCTTTACGTTGTAAAAAATAATTGTGGACGGCCAATTTTGTGCAAATTTTGCGATTATTTCTGGCCGTATATCGCGAATACTGGTCTACAAGTCATTAATTTTTGCTGGTTTATGGTTCGCTGGTATATGAAGCTGGTTTATTGAGCGCAATATAACAGTTCGTTTGACAATTAAATCTATCTAAAATTCTATAAAATTTAAAAAATACTCTCAACTTAAAATCGTTATTTTGGTAAAAGATTTTAAGAGTTAAGAGAGCTGCAGGGAAATGATTGTCTGCATTCTATATTATAATTGTATTTTGAACAGACCTAGTGCCATAGAAAATCACAAAATCTGACTTTGGGCAATTTAAGGTCGATTTTGCTACGCTGACTTCCAATATATATATGAGGGTGGCGATCGCACGATGGATGGTAGTCTGCACGTTGACTACGAATCCAAAAAACAGACTTGGGTTCAACCCCAGTTTCAGACCAAAAATTTAAAAATAAAAATAAACATCTCGCATTTTTCTGATGTTGCATTAGTGTGCCTTAGTGTGTCAGTTGTTGTCGGAAGGTTTCAGTGGCGAAGGCATAGTCACTGGTCACTGAACAATACCGGCTTCAGCTGATAGCAATCCACAATCACATCAGAACGCCCTCCTTCGCCCTCGGTATTGTGTACCACCGGCGAAGTAAAATAATAATAAAAATGGCTACTAAAGAAGCTTCAGCACTGCTACGAGTATAAACAAAGAACGTGCGAAAGTAGAGCTGCAAAAATAATTAATTAAGCTTCACGTCCTGTCGTTTCTCCTACTATCCCTTTCCTATAGTTCCAGCACAATGCGTCGCATGTGTAGGAGTCATCTCCTGAGTGCTGGTCCTAGATAAAAAAAAAAAAAAAAAAAAAAAATTCAAGATTTTCTATAAATGCTTGGTCTGAATATCGTTCGAACAAAAATCCTTCCCCTTTTTTGCATGAAAATAAGTTATTGAATACCTTGCGCGTTAATTACATAAGTTTTCAGGAAAGCAACATATCAAAGCCAATAACTCCTGAAGAGCCTCATCGGTGGAAAAAATTAAGAAACGCCATATCTTTAATCCAAAGATTTTTATTTGTGTTAGAATATTCGCCCTTGCCCATTATTTTGCATATCTCATTTGCTTTAAACCGTTCTAACCTCTCAAATCACATATACGTATAAGTATTAAAATGTTCAACATACGCTGTGCGTGCTGCTTTAGAAATTTTTTGTGCAAAAAAAAAAAAAAAAGAAATCTTTTTCATAAAAGAATCGTTCAACTCATTTGATAAAAAAAATTTGTATTCGTGTTAAATATTTGTGTGTTAACATAAAAATATTTATTAAAAAAACAGTATTTTCAATTTGCATGTTTGTTTCATAGTTTATGTGCGTACGCCTTTGGCCCCCTGGGTATTAATGTGGCAAGTCGTTACAGACGTTATAAATCCATGTGTATTTAAAAATACTTGTATGCATTCAACTATGCATTTTATGTGTCAAATGTATTTAATTATATGCATATAAATTCTATAAATAAAATTGCATGATGTTTGATTAATTAATATTAAGCAACTGCAGTCAAAGTGCTTTGCGAAAAAAAAAAAAAAATTATAAACAAATATTTTAAATAAACTCCTATGAAATGTATTTGTTTACTAGTTTAAGTTACATGTTTTTAATAATTTGCTACAGTTAAAAAAGTAAACTCGTTGAACTCAAGTACTTGTAGTAGGTAGTAATTTGTTTCCTTACTTTATTACAGTCATCGTACTTTCGTATCTTGTTAAAAATTATACTCGTACTTGTATCTAAATAAGTATACTTCTGTATGAAAAATATATGGAATATATTTCATAATAAAAAAATATACAGAAAAATAATCATTTGCTAGTATTTGTTTGTTTTGTAAATTTCTCTTTATCTGATAAATGTTAAAGTGTTTATGTTTGTTGTTTTATATTTTTTGCTTTTTGTGTTTCTTTCTTTTTCTTTTCTTTTCCCTTTTACAGGCTGCTGTTTTGTGACTTATTATACACGAAAGGCTGCTTTAAGGGCCCAAGATGCATTGCATAATATCAAAATATTAGATGGGGTAAGTAGATATTTCTGGTTTATTTTTTTGTAATTACAATTAGTAACTATTTATAACGTAATAAAGTGCCAAACTTCTAGTTCGAAGTTAGCTAATCAATATATGTATGTGTTTTTGAGTAATAGTCATGTAGTATGTGTTTTTGTATATGTATAAAGCTTCAGTTACAACAGATATTTTATTTTTCTTGTTTATGCATTCGAAAATATTAAAATATTTGTGATCGTTTAAAAAATTATAATAACTTTGTATTTTTGTGATATTGTAAAATGGAACAATAGCAGAGTTGTCATAAAAAAAGCTTATTTGTTGCTTCTATTTTTTAATCATAAAGGGATTAAGGCCACTCAATAGCTGCATTACATGGCTACTGGGTACAACGTTGCTTCTTTGAAGGCTAGAGGAAACCCTTTCCACTTCATTGCAATTTTAAATAGATTTCAGCCTCCCTCAAAGGCTTAAAAATCACCCCACATTTTTTTTATTTAAAAATAATATTGCATTCACTACTTTTATAATATAAATCTGTAACTAGCAGATACACAGAAAAAAATCGAACGCTAACTGCGCTTCGCTACATTAATTAATATAAAAATGATTAAATTGGTGCACTTCGCTGTGGCAGGCAGCTTATCCAATCCAAAGCCACGTCTATAGAATTCATAAAGTTTTATTGTTGCCGTCATCAAGATATATCCAAATCTATTTTGCCTTTGCATCGAAGAATCCACGTTACCTTTTCCACTTTATATTGTATGGACATCATTTGGATATTTCGTCTATTACGGTTCGCAAGGTAAATAAAGAACAATTTATATGGCGGACCTGGAATAATTGCACTAAATTACTTAAATTTTATATTATTTAATCTAACCATGTTTTACATTTTTTTAAAATTGTCGCAGTAGTAAAACAAACTACATATTCCACAATTTACCTCTTTCGGTACTTTTTTGTCTCCTTTGAAGAAACAAAAACTTTTCTGAAATAGTTTTCGATATAGTGGTAGCGATCCATAATAAATTATTTATGCAGAATACCAATGTGCACAAAATGTAAAAATCACCCAAAAATGGTGGCAATTTTACCACCCGTATATGTTGGAATTTTCAAATAGTCGCCAAATATGTTTAATATTTTCTTACGGAGAGAATAATAATGTAAGTTAAACTGCTCCTCTACGTTTATTACTTTATATTACTGATATTAACAGCTTTCACGCTTTCTTACTGTCTTAACATTTAAATCTTGAAAAATCCTCTATTATAGTTATCATACACATAGAGTAAGGAAACTACATACCAAATTTCAAGTCTATAAATTCATGTGTTTGGCTTGTAATTCGAACAATACATAGGGATTGTGAAAATAATTTTAAATGTTTTTATTTATAAGATATTTGCGCTCATATGATAGTGTTTGACTGGTTGGTTTGACGTTAAAACCAACTAATACAACCTGGTTTTACCATATAAAATTGTTTTTTTAAAAGCTTTTTTAAATTGGTTTAAAGTTGATTTAGTGAAATATATGCACTTCATTTTCATTTATTAAAGGCCGTGCTACCAAGTTAAATAATTTACAACAGCTGGCAATTTAAATGACGCTCAATGCAATAAAAAAAATACAGGAACATTTGGTAAATAAAGTCACTACAATAACTTAAAATAATGGACGCAGCAGCAACACAATAAAATAGTGCAAAAGAAAAAGAAGCTATTGGGTACAGCATAATTACAATGCTTTCATCGTGTTGTGGAAGGAGAAAATAAATGAAATTTTATTACACAAACTGTGCGCTAAAACCTGATTGAATTAAAGTTTAATTAAACTCATAGCGAGATCGCAAAATCAGCTGTTTGTCGTTTTAACATTAAAATCAGGTTTTAGTTTTTGGTGTGAAAATACTATGAATAATTGATTTAATTAAAATTTATTGCAAAATTTTTTTAAGTGTATGTATCAGATAATATTGCTAGAAATATTTATTAGATAGATAATGCATTTGTATCAGCACTCAGTTCTAAGTTTCTGTGAAAGAATATGCCTGCAATAAAACATTCCAAAGAACATTCTGATGATGATGTTGTCGATGATGTATTACGTATGAATCCATGTTAATGATAGACAAACAGTCAGACTGTTTAGCAAATTGTCAATTTCCAGGTATATTTTATATGTTTTCTGACAAGAAAAGAGAGACGTAGAGGGTGAAGAGGAAATATTTACTAAATTGAAGTCTGTTTTTGAAATCGTACAAATACACATCTTCTGTTCTCTTCATTTTCTATTTCGTTTTCTTTTATAATGGTAATGCTAATGATGATAAAGTTGCTGATGATGATGATGATGATGCTGATGATGCTGATGATGTTGTATGGCTGCTTGTAATTAATAATATTTCTCTATGGCCCACATCACTTTGCCGTATAGTTTTTGTTTCTATGAACGACATCCTTGTAGGTGTTTGCTTGTTTTTCTTCCTTTTTTTTTTATTGAAATATAAATAGACAGAGATACATTTGTAAAGAATGTGAAAAGTTAATTAAAAGCAAAACTTATTCGATTTCATACACAGAACAAAGTACAGTGTGATTTTAATTATAAAAATTATTGCGAGTTAAATTTTCAATCAAAGATAAAATTTCCTTTATACTGTTTACAAAAATTCATAGTTTATTTATAAAAGAAAAATTTTTAATTGCTAGACAACTTTGGTTTTCGTTCATAAGAGAAATTTATACCAAGTTTAATTTACTTTCAGGAGATGACTCCTACACATGCGAAGCATTGTACTGGAACTATAGGAAAAGGGATAGTAGGAGAAACGACAGGAGGTGAAGCTTAATTAATTATTTTGCAGCTCTGCTTTTGCACGTTCTTTGTTTATACTCGTAGCAGTGCTGAAGCTTCGGTTTAGTGGCCATTTTTATTATTATTTTACTACACAATACCGACGAAGGAGGGCGTTGTGATGTGATTGTGGATTGCTATCAGCTGAAGCCGGTATTGTTCAGTGACCAGTGCATATGCCTTCGCCAGTGAAACCTTCCGACACACAAAGACACACTAATGCACATCAGAAATATGCGAGATGTTTATTTTTATTTTAAAATTTTAGTCTGAAACTGGGGTTGAACCCAGGTCTGTTTTTTTTTTTGGTTTTGTAGTCCAGAGGTGCAGATTACCATCCGTCGTGGCATCGCTACCCTCAATTAACAACAGCAATTAAAACAATTTGAATTTTATCGAGGATTTACTTGCAATATTCCTTCCATGTGTAATTTATTTTATAATAAAGCAATAAAGCAGCAATTATTGCTATAAATGTGATGAATGCCTGATGATACTTATTGAGATACCGAGACATTCTATGGTGGTACTGACAGGGAAGTCTTATCGGTCGGAATGTGCGGGTTTGATGACCACACAAACCCTGGGTATTTCTAGTGGCGTTGTAACCTAACCTAACTCGGGCATTTTACGCCCCACGAGGGGCTTAATAGGAGTGAAGCAATAATTAGTGTAAAACTTCGCAATAAAAAATTTGGTGAAAAAAATGCAAACATTTAAAATCCGACAGATTTTTTAAAGTTTTTTTGAAAAATGCTTTTGTACTGCTGCATATCCAGAACTACCACTTTAATTTCATTAAAAATCTGTATGAACTAGCACCACTTTTTTAAAAAAATCACCCACAAATTGTTGTTCTTTAAAATCCGGGAACTTGAACTCAATTGGCAACTAAATAATGCATAAATTAGAAGAAAAAAAATTACAAAAAACTAAAATCTCTCTTGTGGAGACTATAACATCTTCAACTTGCATCTAAAATAAATGAGTGCACTTCTGTTGTAACATTAACTTATTTCCAGTTCAATAAAAACCGTAAAAATGCAATTTAATACTACGACATTTAAATTAAACTTAAAAGGACCATTAGAAAAATTGCTCTTTTCAAGCACTTACGTTAATAGGGCTATTGTTGTGCACATCGCATTAGTCTTTCAACTTGTTAATGGAATAGAATGAATGAATGGCTGTGAAAGGGGAATAATAATTAAAAGTGCTCATAAAATAAAATGTGAAACACAAATGCCAACGATTACGAGGAAAACTTTTAATAAAACATTAAAAGTTTTCAATTACAACAATGTATGCGTACGTTTACATACCGCATGCTTCGTAAATCATTTGCAAGGAATTAGCAAAGATAATTTATGTCAATCTTATTAAAAATAAAGTTATATTATGACGTCCTTAGTCATACTTTAATTAAAAAGCTGAGATTTTATAATTTTTGGGCAATAAACAAAATCGGTGGCAAGCTAAAGAACTTAAAACAAAATCGATCGGAATTGCCAATATGGTATCAAAAACATTCCTTTCGGAGTGTGATATGCCTCAATATTTTCGCCATAATGCATATTGATTAAGGCGACGTATATAATTAATTTGAATAGATGTGGAAATTTAAAGAAACATTTTTTAATTTTAAAATTTTATATTAAAAAGGAACAATTTCATAAAAATGGAGTGTAAATTACAGGCAACAATAAGCTACAGTGACAGAAACAATTAAGAAATTCTTGGGAAAAAACTGAATGTACAAATTTATAAGAGGGCAAGTTAATTTAAAAATTCTTTAATCAATTTTTAGTTTAGTTGAGAAGGTCTTCTGTGGTTCCTGGCTTCCATTTCGTCTTTCAAAAATCGATGCGCTATAAAGTTGGGTTTTGTGTTCATCTTACATACAGTTTCGCCGACTTTAAAGCGAACTTCAGCATCTTTAGCAGTTTTTTTTGAGCATATTTGCTCTGCACGTTGCCTACAAAACGAAAAACAGACCTAAGATTAACCCCAGTTTCAGACTAAAAATTTTAAAAAATATCTCGCATTTTACTGATGAGCATGAGTGTGTCTTTGTGTGTCAGTTGTTGTTGGAAGGTTTCAGTGTCGAAGGCATAGTCACTGGTCACTGAACAATACCGGCTGCAGCTGATAGCAATCCACAATCGCATCAGAACGCCCTCCTTCGTTGGTATTGTGTAGCACCGGCGAAATAAAATAATAATAAAAATGGCCACTAAACCGAAGCTTCAGCACTGCTACGAGTATAAACAAAGAACAGCAGAACGGGGTGCTGATGGCGAGTAGTCAGCGTGTTGGCTTTGCAACCAGAAAGACCCAGGTTCGATTCCCAGCCGGGTCAAATCAGAAAAAAAATTTTTCTGAGTTTTCTGTGCTACAGCCACCCCCCTTCGTCGGTATTTGAGCAATAAAACGTCGGCGAAGTAAAATAATAAATAAAATGGCTCCATTAGCTTAAAAATAATGCGTCAAAAAACATCAGAGACGCCGCAACTTTGCTTTATAATTTACACGCAACTGCAGAGTTGTGCAAGAATTAAGCTCTATCTTCCTACCACTTTCACCACCTGTCTATTTCTTCCCTATCTCTAGTTCCAGTGCAATGCATTGCATATGTAGGGGATAGCCACTGAGAACTGGTCCAAGATAAAAAAAAAAAAAAAAAAAAAAGCAGAGCTGTAAAATACTTAATTAAGCTTCACCTTCTGTCGTTTCTTCTACTATCCCTTTCCTATAGTTCCAGCATAATGCTTCGCATCTGTAGGATTCAGCTCCTGAGTGCTGTTCCCAGATAAAAAAAAACGATACTTTGTCGTGTGCTTCAATTACAGATACATTAGAAGTATTATTGGGCACTTCGTATATCCAATAGAGATTTGGCTGCATAGAAATTTTCTTTATAAGTTTTCTTGGAAATAAGTAAAGAAAGAACTGTACAGAAGTTTCGATAACTAGGATATCAGAACTCAGTAACTCGGAGCATTGAGCTCCTTTTCCATTGCAGTGTTCTTTTTTAGACTTTTACCGTTTTTCTGGTGAACCTGATAATCTCATCTTCTAAATTGTTCATTAGCGAGAGATCAATTTCACCTTCCAATGAGTCTTCAATAGATGTTCACTGTTTGAATATCTTCAACTAACTAATGAGATTGCACAATTTAAAAAAAAGACAAGACACAGAACTTGTGCTTTTTGCACTTCATTCTAAGAAACAAGTATAAGCAACAGTTCACATTGGCTGATAAGTCACATTAAATTTTACTATGGAAATATATGAGAGTTGATTAGTATGTTACCAGTATAGTATATGCAGTACATCTCATAAAGAGTTAATTATTTCTTTCAGTTATAATGTTATAATTTGTGAAGTATCTGGACTCCAATAGCTAACTGAACGACCGGCAATATGGCTTCCGTGGAGGTCGTATGCACGATCACTCTGCCTCTTATGTAATTATGGGCGGTATAAACATTGAGGAATCAGAAGCTCTAGATGTCCTTAGCATGAAAATTCAATATGATGTTCGATTAGCTGAGCACATATTTCAAATCTCCAAGGAGCATTTAAGTGCCTCGGCTTTTTAAGACGGTGTAAGACATACACCACTCCATCTGATCACCTTAGCATTTATACCGCCTACATCCGACCAAAACTGGAATAAAACTTTTATATAGGGGCCGGTACTTCAAAGACTATTTTGAAGTTACTCGACCATGTAGAGAAAAGGCGAAGATATTCATAGAAGTTAGTAGGGTAGACAACTCTATTGACTCTCTTGAATATTGACGTAACGTGGGGTGCGTTTCGTTGTTCTATCGGTACTATAATGGGATGTGTTCTAGTGAAATCAAGGAACTTCTTCCCGAAACCCGGTCATTCACGCGAATTATGTTTTGTATTTATATATATATTTTTATATATATATATGTACATATTCTCTTCAGAGAAATTAAACAATTTGTGTTTAGAAGCTAAAGTAATTCTTTATTCCTTTTGTGTTGAGTTGAATCTTAAGACTGTCTACATAATTTTTGTTTAACATCTATTTATAGTAATACTTTTCGTTAAAGATAATATATTTTCTTAAATACATAAAATAATTGCGAGGTCTTATCGTTTTATTTTTCCCACAAGGACATTTACAATATGTTAAGTGAGATTGGAATGTTGTTTGTTTAAAGTAGCCAAGCAACCGATCTATCGGTTATCAGTTTTACAATTGTTTGTTTCAGGTTAGTTAAGTGATTAAAAAGTGTTTACATCGGTGCCAATGTTCTTATATGATAATTTTAATGGTGTTGAATTTCCAACTGGGTATACTTTTTATTACTTGTCTCAATTAGTCAAATTCGTATGCAGTGGTCAATGCACTAGTTTCGTGCATTAAAATAATAACAACAAATACATAAATATAATGCAAGTTACTGCTACTCGAGACAGTCATTGTAAATCAATGTAGAAAAAATCAATAATTGAAAAACTATACATAAAAAACGTAAAACTGAGTACCCAACAATACTTAAAATATATTACGAGTTGAAATGAATTTGTGTTATCATCAAGTACAGTCCATTTAAAACCTTTGAATAAATAAGTTCTGAACAATTTGTGAAGGGATAATTATTTAACGATAAGTGATTTAAGTTTCCATAGAATTCAATTTTGGAATTTGGTGTCATCAAAGGGCAAGAAAAAGCTCTTGTCCGCAACAAATGGTATTTCTTTATTACTTGTTACTAATTTCATATTTCTTTATTTGCTTAGTATGTTGTTTATGAGAGTAGGGAAGTAACTCGCGCACACCGCGATCTTCATTAAGAGCGCATCCGTTTGTCGTCGTGGAAAAATTCAAATCGAATGTCAATAAACACTACAACCTCTACCCTTTCTCACAAAACCTTATTTTCTAGTTCCGGCATAATGCACCTCATGTATAAGGATCCTCCCTTGAGTGCCGGTCCAAAAAAAGAAAACTTAAGGAAGGGTCGTTGATTTAACTATTAAATTTTCTCTTAGGAAATTCATAAAAAGTTGCTCCGTCTGGAGCCACCACAATGAATTCACAACCCTTCATTTTATTATTTATTATTTATTATTTTGCCACGTTTATTTTCAAATTATAAGCATTTCATTCGTGATGTGCATATAAAGATCATCTAAAGCTTTCATTACGTTCAAAAGCATGCATACGTATGTATAGGTGTGTGATGCTTTTTAATATAATTTTTATTTTTTTGTCAAATAAAGTAGTTTGAATAAAAAATGACAATATGTCAAATGGAAAAAGTCAAACAACATTGGATAGATACTAAATTAAGGTAATAAAGTTTTGTAATTTTTATTCACAGCGACAAGTTGCAAAAATTACAACAGACATTTAAATGTCATGTCAAGTTAGTTGACACATACAATAGAGCTTGTTGTAGTTGTTATTTCAGTTACACTATTTTTATAATAAATTGTTCGTGTGGACTAAACGAAAAACAAGGAGCTTAAAAAATGAATTTTTTTTTTTTGTCAGTTGAATAAAGTTAGTAATGAAATTGAGTAGAAAAAATCTATATAAAATTTTTAACAAAATTACTTTAACAGCAGTTTTATGCAAATGTTAATACACTGACCATTTTTTTTTCAGTTCAGGAAAATTTTTTGCATTGTGTCCTTTTAATTTTCAGTTCAATTAGCTATAAAAACAGTGTTCAAATATTAAACAAACATTTAAAGGATTCTTTTTACCTTTTTTAAGCTTTAGTATGGTAAAAAACAAGTGTCGGTAAACAAACAAAGACAAAAAAAAAATAGCAGGCTTTTAACTGTTTTTTTAAGCTTTTAAATTTTCTTTTCCACCCTTCTGAAATCTCTTAAAATAATAACGTTGCTAAAGTAAGGGTGCCTTTTTGTTTTTGAGGATAAATTTAATTAAATATTCAACTCACTTTAATGCCATTCACACCTTTATAATCTAAAAATCTATGCTTCGACAGAAACAAAATGCATTAAAAAATTCTAAAATTTAACAAGTAGAAGTAAAAAAGTTGAATGGTAAAATGAAATGCTAGTGGGAGGACAATTTTAAATCAAAGTTTTTAAATCGTACGTGCCAACAAATGCTAATTTGTGTTTCAAACAATTATAAGCCCGTAACTCGTATACCAGGCGGTATAATCTTTCATGGTCATAGATGCCTGTGGCTACAACACTTTGATGGTCATTTATCCCTAAATTCACTTGCCATCCTAAACTATTTTGAAAAAAAAAAAAAAAATCCAGCACACTTTTATATTTGTACTTAAGCACGCACACATATACTTTAATCCAAAATACAGAAAACATTTCATTGTGATTGTGCAAGCCATTACCACCTGTCCCTTAAATTGGCATTATCTTTATTTGCTAAAATAACAATGGCATTATTTCTGAGCAGCAGTATGAGACTGTTTGTAGTACCAAATAATACCAAATGCTCAAAATTATGGAAACGGAGCTGAATTTCTAAAGGCCTTTAATGGATCCCTTGGGCATTCTTTTTAAAATGAATTTTTGCAAATTTTTGAAAATGATTGATGAACAGCTTGGACTGCCTGCCATGTCGGACATAATGTACATAATAATTTGTCAAAGATCGCAAAAGGCCGAATTGCGATCACAAGATTTCGCATTAAGGAATGCTTTTGATTTGATTTTATAACTCCATTTAGATTTCAAGCGTCAATCTATTCGTGAGGATTTGCCAGAGTATACTGATCACAAATGGCAAAAAAAAAAGAATATAATATGAGAAATACATTATGAAAGACAATTAACCGTTTCTTATGAACTATAGAGCTTAAAAAATTACCCTTTACATGAATGCATAAGGGTACGTATACACATACATACTTAAATACACATGTAAAGACAAGGATTTTGAAATATGTAATTATTTACGCTGAAATGATAAAAATGTTGCATTTAACGCATCGTCGACTCATAGCTATTAAGATAACAATACTTATTTAACATATACAAATACACGTACAAAATATTTTAATAAAACGGCAAATACAAATAAATCTTAACCATAATAAAAGGACAATGACATACAAGCAACCTGCAGAGCAACATTGATCTTTTCAACTTCTTTATCGCAAAAAGGATGAGACAGAAATCATCGAATGAAAGATGTGCGTTAAAACGATTTTCAAATGTATTTCATTTAAATAAAAAAATCGTTTCGTTTTTCTAAAGAGTGTTCCTACCAAAACGCACGATGTTAGTCGTAAATAAAAAAGAAAGTTTTCAGAGAATGATGGTAATATGATTCATTATGATAGAAGGATCTGTGACAATTATGTGTGAAAAAAAAAGGAGTCCAACGGTGTCAAATCACATGATCGTGACAGCCAATTAACATCGCCACGACGTGAGATATCACGGTCATTAAATTTCTCGCGCAAAAGAGCCATTGTTTCGTTGGCTCTGTATCAAGTGGCATCATGATGTTAGAACCACAAATCGTCCTGGTTATATTCCCAATTTCTGGCCACAAGAAGTCCGTTATCATATCGCGATAGCGAACACCATTCACGTTAACTCCTTTGCCACCCCATATAATGCTGGGCAGGCATGCACAGATATTTTAACATTTCTTACAGACGCGGTTTGCTGACATTTTCGCACAATTCTCCACACATTTGGACATATTTGGTCGATTATTCTGACCAATAAAAATCACAAAGTGCACGAAAATTTAGCAATTTTAACGCGCTGCTCAATTGTGTACCTCTCCATGGTTGAATCTGTCAAAAACTAATGGAAAGAAATGCCATATTAAGTTGGGCAAAAAACTTGACGTTAAAGTGCTACTCAGAATTAACATCGTGCATTATGGTTTGTCCAACCTTTAATAAGTGAAAATCACCAATTTGTCTATCTCTAGTCCCTGACGCTTTTACAGTGATTTACAATTTCAACATGGCTAAGCAATCGTTTAATTTATTTTTACAATGAAACCGTCAAAACAAACAGTTTGACAATAAAAATCATATAATGCATAACTTTGCTTTGGCTGCTTATAAAATTTTCTTAAATTGGAATTAGTACAATTAGTGCACAAAGAACATTAAAGTATTGCAGTATGCTGGCGCACAGAAAGAGAGTAAGAGAACTAATAAATATACAAAATAAAAATACCGATAACAACACACTTCAGGATTAACAAGTATAGAATTTCTTTAATACTGACATTTTGTTGAGTGTTCACAGTAGACGGACAAAGGGAAAATGAATGGGAAACATTGTGCGTAGAAGGGCTGAAACAAAAATCGATTTTTACATTGACAAACGTTTATAAATAAATACAAATTAAAGCACATATATGTGTGTATATCTTTACATTACAACAATGCAAACCTGTGAGGAATACCGTACATGCAGACATGTACACGCTTGTACATGTCCCTGGTTATTTGTATAAAGTTTTGTTTTCATTTCCGGTGACCGTATAATCTTTTGTTGACTTTTCAACGTTACATTTAATTTTCAAATAATGAAAATGAGAATTAGTTTATTTATTCAAATATTTCTATTTACTTGCATACTTGTGCTTGTGTATATGCATGAAATTATACTGGGAGTATTTATTTATATTGTTATTAGTAATTCTAATAATAATTGGCTACACGTACACACACAGACTTTCCCTTTACATATTTTTTAAAAAGACTATAGGAATAGTGGCAGTCACTATTCTTCAAGCTTTTAGGGTTTAGTATTTATCTAGACTTTTTAATATTTTCATTTCATTAACATCCACAAGCAAAAACTAATTTTGTAATTATTTTTTTTTTTAATATTTATTTCACAATATTATATTAATCCTTATGTGCATAGCAAGCTAGCGTTTTAGGTTTAATTTTTTTTTATAGAATTTGACGATGCACATACTTGAAACTTCTTGAGAACTCCTAACTTTTAATAACTTTTCATTAAGTGACGACTTTGAGCTAGAGAAATATTTTGAATAGCCGTGGCAGACCAGTTTACTATTAACACCCTTAACAGTATTGGAAGGTACCTGGATACCTTCCTACAATTCATATGAAAAAATTAACATTATAAATAAATTTTTAATGCACTGTTATTCATAACAAAATATATAATAGTCGATATGTAAATGTAGGTACTAAGACCTACAGTCTTTCAGTCTTTATAGTGTTAACTTTTAGTAAATACGCAAACAAGTAATTGATTTAATTAATTAACATGTTAATTAAATATTAACTAAAGATCAATTATAAAGTTAGTGGAAAAAAAAATTTTTTTTAAATTTTGTTTTTAATTAAAAGTGTAATTGAATTAATTAACAGCATAATGGAACTTCAATATTATATCAAACATCGGCTATAATTGCAAAAAAATTACGCATAATCCTTTCTGATCCTTCAACTGGTGAACATTTGCTGAAAAAATTAAATATGTAACTCGTAAAACCATCCGAATTTGAATGAAATGAAAAGTAATCATGATCATTATGTAGCCGATTAAACTCTCATTTTACTTGCCTTATACAGGGTGCCAGTTTTCCAGATAACGCCAGCGCTATATACAAATTAGTCATGAACAAACCAAGGACCGATAATTGGCATCATCGAAAAATTTTAAGTATGGCATTACTTTTCTGCCACGCTGTAATTACTTATGATCATTTGGATTGTTAACGGTCTGCTGAACTCTAAAAATTATTAAATATAAAAATCTAACTTTTCTAGTTCGGCACTAAAGTTCTCCTGCTGTTACTTTTTAGGGTTCAAGGAGTTTTAATTTATTTTTTATTATCGGCCAATTTTAATTTCCGCCAATGTAGTTGTGCGTTCTGGTATATTATATACATATATATTCTAGCCTCTAAGATATACACATACTGGCTACTGTTGGCTCAGTAGTAGTAGGGCGTTTAGTCTACAAGCAGAAGATCGTAGGATCAATCCCACAAAAATTTGTCTGATATGCCTATACTAATAGAGTCCACCTGCATTGGCATTTGAACAACAATAAACAGAGACGAAGATAAATAATAAATAAAATGGCTCTCCTTTAGCTTCAAAATTAATGGCTCAACATAACAATATAGAATGAAAAACAACTATTTTTAGCCAACATTCTCAACATACGAGCAACTGCACAGTTGTGCAAAGATTAAACCTTTTCCTTCCTATCAGTTTAACATATGCTTGATTTTCATAATATATTATGAGTGCCTCTTCAAATAGTTTTAGTTCTAATATTGCATCTGGGCGAGCAGTCGTCTAAGAAAATAAAATATATTTAACACGAACATGGAAGAGAACAGTGTGAAAAATTAAAAATTTAATTTTTACATTAATTTATAACTGATCATAATTTTTCTAAACTCAATTTCCATATATTTCTCAAATAAATTACACAATTTTCGATGCTGGATTTTAGCTAATGGACGCTTGTGGCTAAAAAAGCGACATTTAAAATATTCATCATATTTTCAAAAGTCATTAACATCATTATCATATTTTCCAAATATTTCCGTAGAACTTTAACATAATTTTATCATTTTCATCATCATTATTATTATCATCATCATGAGCACCATCCTTATCATATACGAATTCATTTACAAAAAATTTCTTATTGATTCTAAAAACAAAACTAGAACTGAACATGTTGTTACATAAAATTCCATTAAAAAGCAACCACTAACTGACTCTATAACCCCATGTAGTTTTTCATTTGTACATCCATTCAAGCATTTTTTCATATCAAAAGCATTAATCCATTCAATGCCATAACCATAACTTTAATATGTATTAGATTTCGAGCACATTTGTACGTACGTATGTAGGAATATCTCACTGTTTTTGCATTTGTGCTAAAATTTTTGCATTAAAAATTTTGTAATAAAATGCTGGGCAAAGAGAAAAAATATAATACAAACATTAATAATGGAAGTGGCAATAGAAGATAAGGAATTTTTAAAGTTGCTGTCAATTTTTGGTCAGTTTTATGTAACTAATAGTTTTGAGCAAAATATTTAAAGTAAATAAACCCACTCTTAATAACTTGTTCACAAATTGTATAAAACGCCTTTAAATATGCAACAGAATTCTTTGTTATCTAGGCCATATAAGCATTTCCGTGAATCCCACAGACACAATTTTTTTTTTCGTGAAACTAATTCCCCACTTTATTTCATTATAACAATTACAATCATATTCTATGGAATTTAATGCAAAGAAAATTCAAAGGCACGAGAATAAAATATTACGATTTATTACAGATGCGCTTGGGATTATATTACGGAATTCGATTAAATTCGAATTTCTAATAAGAATTTATGAAAATTTATAGGAATTTCAATTAATATCGAATCGGCCTTGATTTATAGTGGTCACGTGTGATAAAGAACAAGAGACACTACAGCCGTACTGGTCATACAACAGAGATGAATACGCCAACTTATTTAAGCTTGGCTTAAATAGAATTGTTATTGAAGATAAAATAAATAGAATATAAAAAAGGCATTATTTCTAAGTGGTTTTTACTTGTGTATGCTGTATGAGCATAAACACCAACTTTTTTTTTACCCGAATGTTAACACGTTGGCTCAACAATCACAAAACTTTGGCTTCAATCCGCCGGCTGTCAGAAATTATTTCTGATGCGTCTATACTAATAACTTCTAGTCACGGAGAAGAAGCTGGCTATATCGATCATTGACACATTTACTTTAAATTTTAAATGTTCTATTGGCTCCTTGCAGCTCTTAAGTTGAAGAAAAAATAGAAATTGAAAAAAATCTTAATTGAAATAGAAGAACTTTCAACGATGTGCCCTGTATTTTTACATTTTATTTCTTCAAAGCCTGAATGAAAAATTGTTTTAATTGCAGAATCAACAATAAGTGGTAAAAAATAAAAATTACCCGGCAAGAACATTGATTCAACGGTATATTTTCTCTTTTTTCTTTTTTGTTGGAATTAGTCAAATCAACTGCTCTTAACCGATTGAATAAAAAAAAATTACTAGAACGGAACATAGTTTTAGTGATATTGAGTACTAAAACCATTGTATGTTTGTACATAAGTACAGCAATCACGTTTAGAACTATTCTAGGCCTCATGAGTTATAAAAATTCTAAAATTTAAAATTTATTTTTATTCAAATAGTTCATTCCTTTTATAAAAAAAAAGACAAATTTATTAAATTGAAAAAAATTCTTATTTATTTGATAGTAATGCCATTTAAAAAATTTAAATTTACTAAAGTTTTTCTTTTTTGCTTTTCTTCTCAACAGATGCATCATCCCATACAAATGAAACCGGCTGATAGTGAAAATCGAAATGGTGAGTTCGCATAGTCCTTGTCATTTCGAATTTGTTCCATCTATTTATATATACTTTGATTAAAAATTAATATAAAAAATTGCATTATTAACGAAAACCGATATAAGAAGTCTATTTCCTTTTAAAGTCAGTGCACTGAATGCATTTACTGAGCATTTGGAAGTAGAAAGCATGCAGACCTTCAAACAATTGCACATAAAGTGAAACGCAATACTTTGTCTTGATTTTTTGTATGCGATTTTAATTTCATTTAAATTTTCTAGAACATTTCACGGTCGGAGTTGTTACTGCGGTATTTATATTTCCATGGTTTCTCATATTTTTGATTTTGCCATCTCACTGGCGATTTATTTACCAAAATTTTACTGCAAATTTGTCCACCCTTTATGCATTAGAATTTCACAGTTCTATGAGGTTGATTGCCTATCCTTTGATTACATATTGCTTTCAGGACTCTTGTATAATTTCAAACGAACACTTTTTAAATGTGTTGTGTGTGTATGGGAGTATGTGTGTAAGAAAATAAAACAGAAATGGCATTCGAAGATGGCTTTTTCTAGTGTAAAACATTCGTTTTATCTAGCATTCGTATGCACCGCTTATGCTACAATCATACCAAGTCCACTTACGCACGAATAATAATAAAAATAATAATGCTAATAATGATAATAATAATATTTAATAAATTTTTTTTAATATTGTTATGAAAACCAATAATTTCTTACTTACATATACAAATTTTTTTAACCATGTATGTTGACATTTGCTTGTACAGTGAATGCTTCCATAAGCGTACAATCTCTGACAGCTACCGTTGGTTGGAGATATCAATAAAAGTCAGGCAATGAAATAATTTTAAATTGAAATTGATCGTGTGTGAAATTTAAGTGTTTAATGAAATAATTTCGTTCACCTGTGTACGTGATGCAAAATATAAAAAGAGAACTTTGAATTATTTTTAATTTACATAATCTGACTTTATTTCGAAGTAAGCTGGTTTTTCGTTTTCTATGAAAACTATTTCTTTTTTTTTCTTCATTCAAATCACTTTCCATCATGCCCCATCAGATCGTTTTTCTTTTTATTTTCAAACCACGGCCCAGCATCGAAATATGTATATACAAGTATACATATGTAGGCATGTATGTATACATATATTTACGAGGTTTCTATTCATGCCCCTACTTTGCAAACTATCGTTGTTACCAACCCAGCTGAAAAGCTTTTGCCACCGGTTATTTACAACAGATATAAATAAATGTTCGTTTGTAAGTGCAGATGGATAACTATTGGAAGTGGAGTGAGCAACTGCATAAGAGCTGATTCTATAACTCCAATAAAGTATTAACTAAATTGAAATGATAATCTGCATACACGTACAGAATAAATTTAGATGTTGTTAAGTAAGGCCATACAGTATTGCAGAATAGAAATAGCAGCTTAGAGACTTTTAATGATTACAGTTCCTGTTCAGCAATAAAAAAAAAAATAATAGATAGATAGATCGTATGAAATTTACAACATATGGTATCCAAAAACCATCAACCACAACAAAGTATATACTTAATTCAGTCGTGATTCAGTTCAGGAGATGTTCTGTAATCCGAATCTGCAAAAATTTTTCGTTTTTAAAACGAATACACATACATGTTTACATGTTCTGTAAACCGCTTAATTCGCTTAATTTTACTCGGTTTAAAATCGAGCAGATAAGTCCGGTCGAAATTAAATCGAATGTATTATCTTACTAATAAATAACCCGATGAAACATAAAAAAAACAATTAAAATAAATCAAGAATCAGAATAAAAAAAATATTATTATATAAGCACGTTCCTATGTTGAAAATCCGGTTTTGTTGAGAAATCACTCGTTTTTAAATCGACTCAGGGGGGATAATTTGTTTCTATTAATTGTTAAATATGAGTTGTCTTATGACGAAACTCAGATTATGCAAAAGTAAACCAAAGAGAAAAACTAACGGAACGTAACAACATGCTGTTTTCGAAAACTGCTACACTTTATTCGGCAGCATTCTTCGAGTTTTGTCCACTGTGTTCACAATTTTTTCTGTAATTTAGTTTGTTGTTTTAGTAACTATCAGTGTAATTTTTTCTGCCTGTATGTTATCGATCACTAGGCTTTTTTCCCAAAATAAATATACAACAGAATCTAGAGCCAACTTCAGCTTTGCTCGAACAATACAGAGTGGCCGAAAATTACCGAAGGGGTCTGAGTTCAATATAAATTCTTATTTAAGACCCTATTATTGAATTTTTTTTTTAACTACGACATATTAGTGGAGCATATTTTTAATTTAATTATAAAATACTATATATCTCGCAAGTGGTGGCCATTTTCTGCTTCGCATATTCGTGGTGTTTCCAAAAACATTTTCATAACCTTTCGTAAAACTTCTGGTGTTATGCTGCTGATTTCATTGCGTATATAAGTTGGTACTGGACTTATTAATAAACCTTTTCGTTTTCAAATAACCCCAAAGGAAACAATCTGGAGCGGTTAAAACCGGTGGCCAATTAAAATAGCTAGTACGGGAATTAATTCGTTCACCAAAGATGTCGCGTAAAAGAGCCATTGTGTTACTGGCAGTATGCGCTGTACCTCCAACCTGTTGAAACCGCAATTGCGGATAGTTTTCCACGGCTGACCTTAAAAAAACTTTCAGCATTGTCCGATGTCTAACACCAGCTTTGGAAACGGCGACACCATGTTATTTTCCAAAAAATTATCCAATCCAATTATCCTTCGTGACGAAATACTGTACCAAACGGTACACTTAAATGGGTATAATTCTCGCTGTGGAACTACTTTTGCATTTGCTGTAGCCCCTTTTTGCCTATTAACGACCAACGGTCAATTGTAAATGGAATTCGTCGCTAATAATTAAATTATGAATAAAATAATGATTTTCTTCTGAGGAAACGTTGTACGATTTTGATACGTTGTTCTGTTCTTTTTAAATTCCCCAAGTCTTCTTTACAAAATACTGAAAACAAACAAAAAACTTATAATAAAAAAGTTATAAGTCAACTGCCAGCAATTTTGATTTCAACGTAAGTATTTTATTATCCAGTGTAGACAATAGAATTGCGAGGCAAACCTGTTCACGCCTCTGCGTTGAGCTGAGCAAATAACAATTTCTTTTATAAGTTATTTAAAAGCCAGCTTGTAATACCAGTAATCACGTAACGGATCATACTTGGAAGTTAAATAACTAAACACTTTACTTCTCTAGCTCTGTAATTCAGGGATAATTAACGTGATGCACCCGTTAATTTCTTTTATATCTACTTAAGAAAAATTTAAGCTCCAAATTCGTTCAAATATGTTACACAAACTTGACAATAAATAAAAATTCTGCAAAATTTAAAAACACAAAGATAGAAATGCTCATAATATACCCTCCACTGCGTTGGCATTTTTAAATTTCTAACTTTAAGTAACTATGTGTACACACACATACGCATATATATGTTACAATCTATTCGTAATATAAAAATTGATGATGGTGCAAATGATGTTGTTCCTTAATGCAAAATTGACTAAAAAAAAAAACTAAGCCATACAAACGTATACATAAGTACACACACCACCAGAGACATGCCAAACGTAATTTTCAATTGAAAGAAAATATATAAAGATAAATGAGTAAAACTACAGCAAGAACAACTGCAATAAAGTACTGTATTTATTAAAGTCACTAACATGTTGTAGCGTACGATACGCATTCGTATACTATATGTAAAACTGTAAATGTGTGTATATTCATATACATATATGGCCGTTATATATGTTATGAATTTATCATACTGATATTTTTTATACACTTGTATCTGTTAAATGCATTATGCATTTGTTACGCATGCATGCATGACTGCAAATAAATATGCAAAAAGAAAAGTAATTATTATTGAAAATGTTATTTCACTCTTACAATTCAAATAATTTCATACACATAGATTCACAAAAAAAAAATAGTAAAAAGGTTATGCTCTGACTCTTTGGTTTGGCTTTGGCTTTGGCTTTTGTTTTCGAAGTTTAATGTGTTTGATGTATGCAAGAAAATGAAGAAAATATTAAACAGAGATTAAAGTTTTAACGTTTCTAGGATTCTAACGTTTTAAAGTTTTCAGAGAAATAGCTTAAGATTTTTTATTATGATAGAAGGATCTGGGACAATTATATGTGAAACAAAGTATAGGCCAAGAGCTCGCTACTGCTTCGGCGGCATACCTCTATCCGATGTTCGATATTCGTTGGATGTGCCAACTGGAACCATCCTGTGGGAACCACATATCGACCAGATCCATATCCTCAATTTTTGGTCAAAGCTAGTCCATTATCATCTCGCGATGGCGAACACTGTTCACGGTAACTGCTTGGCCGACCTCATTACTGCCCGATGACATCGCCAGCACATCAAGCGCACCAAACCATCACTCTTTGTGAGTGCATGGACTTTTCAACAATCACTCGTGGATTCTCATTTGGCCAAATGTAGGCAATTCTGCTTGAGAACGAATCCACAGAGGTGAAAGTGTGTGTGTCGCTGACGGTGGCGAAGGCACGATGGATGGCAGTCTGCACGTTGACTACAAAACCAAAAACAGACCTGGGTTGAACCCCAGTTTCAAACTAAATTATAAAATAAAAATAAATATCTCGCATTTTACTGATGTGCATTAGTGAGTCTTTGTGTGTCAGTTGTTGTCGGAAGATTTCAGTGGCGAAGGCATAGTCACTGGTCACTGAATAATACCGGTTTCGGCTGATAGCAATCCACAATCGCATCAGAACGCCCTCCTTCGTAGGTATTGTGTAACACCGGCGAAGTAAAATAATCCATAAAATGAATAAAAGAAAGTGCAAAAGCAGAGCTGCAAAATAATTAATTAAGCTTCACCTCCTGTCGTTTCTCCTACTATCCCTTTCGTATAGTTCCAGCACAATGCTTCGCATGTGTAGGGCTCATCTCCCGAGTGCTGGTCCCAGATAAAAAAAAATATGATTTTCTTTGTAAAGTCACCATTTACTTTTGTTCCATCAACATTCGGTGTATTAACGACCCTTTAAATGGTCATTAGACTTCAGCTCTTGAGTCAATTGAAGCTTGTAAGCGCGTAAATTCAAATCTTTATTCAAAATTCGCATCAGTGTTGTTCGTGAGATGTTCAATTGTTTGGGGACACAACGACGACGAGTCTGACAGCTCTTCTGCCGCACTATAGCGAACAACAACAATGTTTTCCGCAAAAAAAAAACAAACATTTTATAACATTATAAAAATAAAATATGTACAAAATTTTACCAATTTAACCAGTAAAAAATTACCGAATGTGGTGTGAACTGAACTTAAAAATTTATTAAAATATTTGTTTAATTTATTAAACTCCAGCCATTTATATGAGCGTAAAATAAAACACATACGAGTATAATATATATGTACGAATGTTTGTGTATGCAAGCTTATACATACATATGTATATATGTATATTAAAAAGAAAAATTCTTTATAATTTATCAAGTTAATTTTCGCTCATGCAAAACTTAAACAGGTTGATGGCATGTGCCTGCTGCAAACGCCAAAGTATTTGCAGACAACTGTTTATATCCCTGTTGCTGAATGTATTTTATTTTTGTTGTTTTTTTTTTGTTTGCAGCAATAAAACGAAAATTTAAATCAATCTTTGCAACAATTTCAATAAACATCCCAAGTAGGAGCTTGGTAATTACAGTTAACACATACGTTTTACTGTTGCATTACATTGTTAACAATTTTATTTATTTATTATTTTATTTGTTTAAGTTCTGTGTTTTTTAAAAGTTAAATGAATATAAATCTACTGAGTACACAAAAACAATCACAATCACATAAACTGTACTCCAACACTTGCAATCCGATAACAAGCACTATGGAGTGGGTTAATCAAAAAAGTGTTGAAACATTTGCGTTGCTAAATTCACTATAGGAAGCACAAAAATATTTTTAGATTTATTTCTTTCTACTTAAAATAACAGAAATACTGGGAAAAGCTCTTTTTTTTTCGTTTACTAATGCAATGGGTTTTAATTTAACTGGAAAACATTTACTTAAATCTTGTTTTTTTCCTCTTCTTGTGTTTTGGTTTTGATTTTCATTACAATTTTTCCATTGTAGTAGTAAGAGATGCATTTAAAACGAAAAAAGAAATTAATTCATTAAACGTTCAGACAAATGGAAAGCACTCAATACACAATTACTATTCATGCTATTCATACCTTAATACAATACCATTCATGTTTAATTCTTTTAAAATCACAGATATTAAGAAAACATTGTGTACGCCACAATACAACTGCAGTATAAAAGGTATTCATTCATTCGTCTATTAATCCACAAGAAATAAATGAACTTTTTCAATGAACACTGCAATTATTTAAAGATCAATTTCGTTTTATGGTTTTAAGCGGGTAATTTTTATTACTTCCTTCCTTAAGGTAAACGATCCTAATTGCAGCTTTATTGAAGATGAACGATTAAAAGTTTCATTGATTCATAAAAATTTTTCTGCTATTTAGAGGCTCATGGAATTCGGACATAACGACCACCTATCAATTTGTCAAGAACTTCGGCTGCAATTGATATTTTGATTTTCAATTGATGAAAAGCTATTGGGTTTTCAGTATTATACATAGAATTATCGTTAGGTTAAGTTAGATTAGGTGACGGACCGTCTTCGAAGGAGAACGCCCCACTTAGAGCAGAGCATATGCTCATTGTGATACCATCCATAGAAACTCCCAGAGACGCCGAAACTTCGCTTTATAATTAACAGGAGACTGCAGAGTTATGCAAGAATTCCCTCTCTCTCTCTATCTAGTTCCAGTGAAATGCATGTGATATGTACGGGATTTTCCAAGTGCTGTTGGTTGAGTAGATAGCGCCTTGATGCTGTAACCAGAAGATCGTTGGTTAGTTCAATCCCCTGTCAGACAGAAAATGTTTCTATGCTAACAGTGACGCCCTGCTTCCTCGGTATTTGAGCGATAAAAAAGTCAGCCATGTAGAATAATAAATAAAATGGCCCTCTTTTGGTTTAAGAATTAAAGCGTCAATAATACGTAGCAAACGAAATGTTTATTTTAAAGTTCTGTTTTAATTAAATACCCCTGAATGGAAATCTTTTGCATTGATGCATTGATTCTTCTCGTTTTGTTCATACGTATTATTTGAACGGCCAGTGAACAATTGATATTAGTAAGTATGTATGTATGTATTAAATACATACTACTCCTTAAGCACACAGTATACTCAAAGGAGATGTTATAGCGAATGTTTATATGATTAACCAAATGAAACAAAAAAAATTGGTTCCAATTTTTTAAAACTGTTTTTGGTTTTCCACCCTGTTGATAAATCAAGTTCTATGTTAATGGATTTTTAAGCACATTCACTGCTAGAAGACTTTGATATTCGAAACAATCCTTTGCATGTAACATGTTAACTACCAATTCATGTTGGAATTTAAAGATACCATTGCTTTTAAATCTAAAGATAATGAAAATAAGTAGTACTTTCGAGCATTCTTTTTGTTTTCATTTTAAAATACTCTTATTTTGTTGCCATTAAATTTAGCTTAGAGCACGTATATAGCTCTGTCACTCATCTACAAATAGCACTATGTGAAGTTTTTTGGAAAGGCATTGCCCTAGAATTTCATGTACAACAGGACCCTATAAAATTAAGGCAGTGGAAGAGTAGTATGTATTGTAAGCAATACAAACCTTTTCGGAAAACTAGTTGTTTGTTTCGCAATATCTAAAGTTTTGGTTACATTATTAGTTGAAATAATTCTTTTAAAAAAATTTATATTCTGCGTGCTTAATGAAATTAAAACCTGAGATAAAATACAGCACAAATTTTTGCGTATGATTAATATTTTTACAGAAAATAGTTTTTATCACTCATACGCTCAAAGAGTTCTCGCTATATGCCTACTCATCTACATATCTCTGTACACACGATTGTCAAATATTACAATACTGTCAGAAAAATCGTCAGAAAATGTTTACCAATCGTGTGGACTTGCAATATTTAACTGGAAACATTGTCAGTATATTGCGACCGTAGTCTAGTGCATGAACATTAATTAGTCTTATCAATATGGAGGTGCCGGTTCGATTCCCGCCTAAACCCAAACAAGCTGTAAGAGCTTCGTAGAGTTTATGTTGTTTAAAAAAAAAAATAAAAAAATATTGTCAGTCATCAATCGTAAATTAATAGGCAATTGCTAGATCTTATACGGTCATTTGTTATTGTCTAATTTAGTGCCGTGTACAATCACTTCATTGTTAGATAAATATTTCTATTGACAACGCTGCCCATAACTGTGACAACTGTGGGAACAGATAATTTTTGGTGGCAGATAAATTTTTTGTCGGACAACTGTGTGACAATGAACTGTCTGAACTAACAATTTACCTTTTGGTGACAATATTTCATTATCAGTATGATATGGTAATGTATCTTACAATATTGTAATATCTGACAATCGTAGGAAAATAGCTCAAGTTTTAGAAAAAACATTAAAACCAAGTGTTCACACTACGAATATTGAGTTTTAACTTGACCTCTCGCCAGATGCATAAACAGCTGATGTACAAAAAAAATAATAAATGTGAGTAAATTAAAAAAGAGAATGTTTTTAAAACAAATTATTAAATAATCGCGATACTATTTTAATTAAGTAAATGATGCAATATAGGATGTTGATTGTTTATAGAATTAATGGAATACAATGGAAGACGTGCTGCTATAATGAGAAATATAATACAGTGGACAGAAAAAAATACTCCAAATTTTATTATTATTGGCAGAGCTTTCAGAAGATCTCAGACATTTTTATTACCAATTATTCTTCTACAATAAATCTTTCAAACGAAGAAGGCATTTTTTTGTTGAGGTAAATAAAATTAAATTTATGACGTGCCGCCATAAAAAACACATTCACCGAAACACAAAATAAGAAGCAACTAAACAAACCCCATTTTTTGGGTTTAGAAAAAAGTTTCCTGAGCACGTAAATTAGTTTTGAAAGGAACCTAAAAATATCTAAAAATTAGCAAAAAACTTGTTTCAACATGGCGTTGTGAACACTATGGAAAAGATACTCCTTGTCGTAGAGTTTTAAAGAAATATTAGCTCGTTTACACTTGTAAACTTTTCTCCATTTAAATAATTTTTTATTTAATTGTTTTGCTGTAATGCTTAAAAAGAGGCCCTATGCAGGCCCACATTACTCATCTTTTCATTGTTCGAAAATAGTTCTTCAATACTAATGACTACAAACATTAGGAATTGTTATTGTGTTTAATTTTCACACAAACTATTTGTATCTAAAGTTCTAGTTGCAGAATATCTATTGCTTTGTGTGTATATCAGTACTCATTGTTACAAGTATTTTTCTTTTATTAGTATTCTGTAATCTAGAAAAAACAAATCTGCTAATACTTTCGAAGAGGTTCCTTTTTGGCATAAAGTTTAGCAGCAGCAAAGACACAACACTTTAGTTCACTTAAATGTGCAATTTCAAACGATTTACTTTTTGGATTCTGTTGTGTTTCTTAAAAATCTATTTGTTTCAAAATATTTAATTAAAATTCTCTGCAATTTTTGTTCATACAATCTTGTGCAAAGTGTTTGTTTTTCCGGTATTTTGTATTTGAATTAAAATACATTATAAATGCATTTGTTTACATGCCACAGTGGGTGAGAAGACAAAATTTCTTATAAATTTTATAAATATATGCGCCATCATTCATAGTCATTGTTATTCCCGTATACTCAACTGGTTGTCCTGTTATAGTGTTATTGATTCTCATCGCTTTGGTCTTCTTGATATTAATTTTAAGTCCAACATTTTGAGCCAGTCTTTCCAAGAACATATTAGAATTTTTTTGATTTAAATTGCTTAGATTTCTTAAAATTTTTAAAAAATAGTTTAAATAAACAATAAAAATTTATATTAGTATCACTTCTATTTTTATTTTGACCTTTATTAAAATTTTTTAATTATATTTATTTATGAGCGATGGTCTTTTTTATATACAAATTATTATTTCCTGACGACTACCTATTTGGTAGCGAAATATTTAGAAATAAATAATAATTAAAAAACTTTTCATAAAAAAGACCATCGCTCATAAATAAATATAATTAAAAAATAAAAATTTATTTTATTTTAAAATTAAACAATACCCTGCAGGCTTTCAATAGTAGCTGATACTTCTTCCTTATGTTGCCAACAAATTATTCGTACTTACATCTCATCACTTACATTTTCATCACTATTTCTTTCAAATAACACCACCGTTCCTTCATCTTGTTATGGGATTTTTTTCCATCATTTTACTCTTTTATTCTCTGTTTCCATCGTTTGCTCGTTAAAATAACATTAAAGCTTTGATTTTAAAATAAATATTTTAATCTCTACATATCGACACTGAATACAAATACAAAAGCTTTTTGTTTAATTAATGAATAGTAGCATTTAAAATAAATACCACCACAATGACGATGTATTAGAATACTTAAAATTCCATTCAATGGTAACTGTAGGTTATTAAATAATCTCTGCAAATACTGTGACTAGTCCACACATGCATGTATACTGTAGTCCACAGAGGACTAGGACTACTCAAACTATAATCCAAATGTATGGCGCCTAAGGGTGCGCCATATAACCCATCGAACTAATCCAAAAGCTATTCCATGTAACCACTCCAAGGAGCACTTAGGAGAATAATTTTAATGCGATGGGGTAATCGTAAATACGAAGAAAAACACGTACACTTTTCGTATAACAATAAGCTGTTGTTGTCAATGAGAAGGTCCACGGCTGCTTTATATAAGACCATCTTCAGCTGAAATGGTCCACATAGTCCAATATTATTTGCAGTAAAAAGCAGTGTTGTAAGATAGTGAAGCTTCACCTCATATATATTCTCCTACTATCCCTTTCCTATAGTTCCAGCACAATGCATCGCATGGGCAGGGGTCATCTCCTGAGTGCTGGTCCAAGATAAAACAAAAAAAAAAGTAGTAACGCCAATGGACCCTCATTCTGTATTTCTTGTTACTCCAGCAGTTCTTGGATTACAGCCAACTTAATCAATATAAACGCTGATCGTAGCCTGGTGTTAGCCTGGTGTTGTCTTCTGAGTCTTTTTACTTCTTCGCTGACCTCTTCTAACAAACTCTTTGGAGTGAAATCTGCGGAACTTATACCAGTTACGTATTCCTTAAATATTTAGTGATCACAGTTTTCAGCTTTATTCTTGTCCTTGATGTAGCGTGTGGCAACCAGTGCTGCATACACGTCAATATGACAATCTCAGGTAATGACCATCACTCTGTCAAATTTAGAAGGTACTACTAATTGTCCCTACTTTTTCTTTAATATTTGTATAAATTTCAGACTTTTCCTTTACATAAGCAGATCACATATGCCGTCTTTGGCAATATTTGAAACACTGTGGCTACAGCAGTAATCGATTTACGTCATCTTTTCTTTCTTATAAAAAAAAAAAAAAACCAAAAGCGATTTAATTGACAAAATTACACCGTACATTAATAATGTCAGCGAATTTTAAAATTGCCTTCTTACTCGTAACTAACACATATTTATTCACATTCAAGCGAATCAAGATATTTTAAAGACATCCACCAAGTACCTTACAAATCAAATCAACACCCCGAACATTCGAAATAATAAATGCTGCACATATTTTATCTCACGTAGAAAACAATTTGTTAAAACTAATCGCACGTTTACTGTAGCAATACGCCCTTCTCAACAAGTCCGCATAAACATGCAGACAAACATATGTAATTGGAATGATACGTATAGCAACATATGCATATGAAGTGTGTCTGATTGTGCTACTTTTCAAAAAGCTGCTTTGGCAAATCACACATAAATGCCAGTCGCGCCTTTACACTTGGGGTGAGAGAAACGCAACGTAAACGGTTCTAAGTCATTAAGTGACTAAATTTATGGTCACACTTGTAAAAATTATTTATTTCTGCCTCTGATTATCAACTAAATGATATGTTTTGTTTAAAATTTAATAAAGAAAAATTTATGTGAAAAAGATTTAATAAAACTGTCGTTTTATGAAAATGTAGCATGAACGATCATAATGTGTTGTGCTCGCAATCTGTGTGCGACAACGGGCTAAATTCAGTTGTATAAAAACAAGTAAATAAAGAAATTATTATAATTATGTATATAGTGCCCCAATCAGTTGAGTAAAAGAGTGCAATCATGTTTGCACTACAATTCTTTAGAACAGGCTTTTATTGCAAAATTTTTCTTTTTATTTTTATATAGCTTTGCAAATGACTAATTTTAGATGGTTTAAAGAATAATTTTCCTCGCAGTTCCCTTTGGGTTACCTATTACATCTTAAACAATATATAAAGTAAAGAAGAGGTGCAACGTGGTATTTTATTCTAGTGTATTTTTTGACTGTAGTGTGGCGTATGTGGGCACAATCCTCTCGGGTTGCAATTTAATTTAATTAATTTGTTTTCTGTTGCCGAGAAACCAGTCGCTCTAACACTCATGTAATAATTTTATATTTTAACAGCACGCACAACATAACGAGAACTCACCTACGAATCAGTCACAGATTCCTCCAAAGTTTTTGGGATTAGAACAAAGTGGGCAGATAAAGTCTTTTCGCATGTAAATCCAACACAGCCAAGCAGCATCTTTTAAACTCTGCAAGTTGACAACGAAGTTCTTCTGTCAGAAAACTAATCTTTCGGGAACTGAAGTACCTCAGCAAATATGAACTATTCAAGCCCGTAAGGGCTCACAGTTTAAAGTAGGTCGGTAGAAGGAAAGCAGTATTTTTCCAGCCATATCTCAGAGCTGTAACAGTTTCTACTTCCTGTAAACTTTAGTTGTTGATGCACTTATATCCAGATGAATGTAACAAGAAAATGCTTTGAAAAGCTTACCTCCGTAGCCTAGTAGAAGGGCATTATTCTATCAATGTGGTGGTTGCGGGTTTGATTCCCATTTAGATCCTGCATATTTCTGCTTGCAAGCTAAGAGCTTCGCCGATTGTGTGTTGTTTAAAACCGTATTTAATTAGGAACAAAAATAAAACTTTGTAATGTACAGTCGCACTTCTCTATAACGTAGCAGTTGGGGACCGTCAAATTTCTACGTTATAGAGAAAATTCGTTATAGAGAAACCGCAGAAAATTTTGACTACATTTTTTTTATGTAGAAAATATAATTTTTCTAGTTTTTTCGTCTCTTTTTAAATTAAAGACACTAATTATTTAAGCTGTAGGTCTTTTTAATATATTTAATATTTATTCTGATTAGATATTTCGCTACTCCTTTGTGTAGCTTCTTCAGGAAAATTGGTTTTTGTTTATAATGAAAAAATGTTTTTTTTTTTTTAAATTCACAATATAGGAAAAGTTCTTGTCAATGAAAATTCAAAATACAAATATTAACAGCCATATTCATAAAAATATATTCTGGATTTGAAATAGGTATAAATATTCGATTTTGTATTGAAATTTGTTTTTGAACCAAATCAAAAATACATTTTTACGAATATGTTACATATAATAAAATATTTAAAAACAATAATTACAATAATAATAATGATAATAATAATAATAATAAAAATCTTTTTTCTATACCTTTTTAATAATTAACTATATGTTTATAGTTCTAACAATTTTTGTTCTGTTTCTAAATGTAATGTAGCAAATATATTTATTAAGAGAAAAAAAATTGTTTTTTCATGAACACATTAATTTTTTTTTTTTAATACATACATATGTGACTAAATTGATGCAAAAAATCGATTGCTAAAAACTTGGCAATAGAGAGATTATTTAGTGTGAAAAATTCTATTTAGGTCTTAAAAAATTGTACGTAACAGAGAGAACTTTGCTATAGGGGAGTTCGTTATAGAGAGATGAAAATGTATGAAAATACTCACAAAAATGTTGTGTTCACGAATTTTATTTGTTATAGAGAAGATTTCGTTGTAGAGAAGTTCGCTATAGAGAAGTTCGACTGTAATTAGTTACACAGTTTATACAGTATAGTTTCGATTCTACTACCAAAGAGTAGGATAATCCTATATTCAGTTTGGCGATTTAGGTGACCAATTTTCCTCAGAAGATTCTAAAAATGTGTGGGACTTCAAAAAAGTATCATCAGGTTTTAGCCACCAGCTAAACCGAACTTGGTCATATCGCTTAAGCCCACTAGTTATACCGATTAAGACATCCGAAGAAACAATAAATACAAAAAATAATTATACAACTATTCTTCTTTTTCTTCAACGTTATTCAAAATTAACAAATATTTATGTGTTATTTGTTATATGGTTTAGCTGCATATTTCATTTGGGGCTAATCAATTAAGAAAATCGAATAATAAAATTGTATAAAGAAAAAAGCAATTTCTAAGAAAAGTTATTTGGTTTGTTTTGGTTGTATTATTATTGTATTATTGTTGTATTATTATTAGAATTACAAAATAAATTCTCAAAAGATTTTTTGGGAGTTCTTGTATAAATATGTGAAATTTCTTAATATTATTCCGGTCAAAAATTTTTTTCTTTGCTCTATTTTATTTTAGAATTGTAAGTATTCTTGTAATAAATATTTGACAATTTTTCGGCACATACTTCAGCAAATCTTTAAATTAATAAAAAATCATAGTTTTACAGCTCAGATTCAAAGGAAAAAAATACAAAAAAAAATCTACACTCGCGTAACAACGACTTAATAAATGATGGCAAAATGTCAACGGTTTGTTAGAAAATTATCTAAAATAAAATTTATTTCAATTCAAATCTTACCAGTATGTCTCTGTTAGCAAAAACATTCAAATGTATTTATCAGAATTAAATCCCAACAACAACATCAACAAATAGAGAAATGCCAAGTGGAAAGCAAAGAATTATTCAATTAAATTGTGCAAAAAACTATGGGATGTTCTATAGATGCCAAAGCAAAAACAAGAAATAAAGAAACACTGCAGCGTTTTTAATACTAAATAGCATTTTCAACGGAATGGTATGGTATGGTATATACGAGCAGTTGCAATGAATTATAAACTTGTTGATTTTTTTGATTAAAATGCATACATTCGTGCATGCAGCAGCACTTCGCACCAACAACTTCTGCAGCAGTGTATTAAATGTACATGCCAGTAACTCAACAATCAGTTTGTCAGTTCAACAAGTGTGCTTTTTGCTGCTGCTGCTGCTGCTGCAGCTGTTCTTGTTGTTGCTGAAATTTATGCAATACCGATGAAAACACATTTTTCGCACATTGTTTTTTTATCAATGCATATACATATGTACTCGTATGTATAAATGTATGTACATACATATATCTCCATACATATTGGTTTCTAGTTTTTTTTGTATGTCTGTCTGTCTATCCGTCTGTCTGTTTATCTGTTCTTTTTTTTATCTGCCTGCGCTTGTTTCTTTATGAATATGCATGACTTTTTTCGCCATGTTGGAACTTAGAAATATGTTCCGAATGCATTCTCTTTATATGTTTTTATCTGTAGGGTTTTCTTTATTTTTGACGTTCTCCTCTATGACATTTGACAAAATGCCAGAAATTCTAACAATTCAATCTCATTTTGTACGTTGTTCAAAAAAGATTTACATGTGTACTTATGTATCGTACTCCCATGCTAATATTGCAGAAATTAAAAAAAAATAAATAAAACGAATAGACTCTCAATGAGCTAAATTTTTTGTAATGTTAAAGTGTGTCTAATATGTGAAAATTCAAAACCTTCAACAAGTACAACAGGGCAGATTTTTCTGCAGTTTCATAGTTAGAATTTATATACTTATGGAAGAAGTATTTTTTAAAAGATTTCAAATATTTTTTAATACTTTTTTGAAATTTAAAATTATTAATATAAATTTTTATTTCTTTTAAAATAAATATTAAAATTATTAATATAAATATTAAAATAATTAATACAAATTATTATTTCCTGACGATGCTACCTATTTGGTAGCGAAATATTGAGAAATAAATAATAAATAAAAAACTTTTTATAAAAAAGACCATCGCTCAAAAATAAATATAATTAAAAAATTTTAATAAAGGTCAAATAAAAATAGAAGTGATATTAATTATTAATATATCGACATTGGTATCCAGTAGGCAGTAGGCATGCAAAAGTCTGTTCTTAGAAAGCAATTCGACAATTAATATTGAAGGCAAAGGCAATTTTTTATTGCTTTCAGAACAGATTATGTTTAACGTTCTCCTAAAACAGGCAGTTAGTAATTTTTCTGTGCAAATATTTTAGAAGGCAGGAGCTTGTAACATGTCATTGAAACTGTATGTTTCTGCCAGTTGATGTTCAAAGAATTATTTTTTAAAATACTTCGTTTAAGATAAATAATAACTTCTTCGTTTATATATATAAAAATAAGATATATTGAGTTAGTAATGCATGTTCGCTGTTATGCGTGAATCTATTTCTTTTGTATAATTTGCTATGAAATGTGACGTCAATGCTGAGATATTGATTTCTATATGGTATTTGTGTGTTGGTTCATGAGTTATAGGCGTTGTCGGATAGATGGCAAGAATATAATAATAAAAAAAACGTAGGTTAGTTCAGACCATGATGGAATTACTACGATTCGTTCAGGCATTCGTGAGTTTGTGCTTTGCGATATAAAATGTCAGAAAAAATTTTCACTCGCAATATTTAAGCAAAAATAATATGTTTTTTTTAAACAAAATACCGATTACAATAAAATTACACAAATTAAATTGCTTCTCACATTTAGTTAATAATAAAAACTGTTAAACAAATCTGTTTGCATAAAATTTTGACATTTAATATCCTAAATTTAAGCAGAGGAAATATAATAACCTGCCGTAGTGATGCCACCTGGTTTAATTACATTACGGTTCAAATTTACATTACGGTAAGGATTTTCTCCCATATACTCGTATGTATAATTTTGACTGTTATTAGTTAAGATTGACTGGGCGGGTAGCTCCCAAACAAAGCAATTCTAATTAGCTCTTTAATACCATATAACTGATCGCCTTCAAGCTCGGGTCGTGGGCAGCGTAATTGTGCAACCAGTTCACGAAACGTATATTGTCAACCTTCGTCTATTGCCGTGTTAAGAACATAAACCCACCGACTAATACACGAATCGATTCAAAAACTATTTTGAAGTTACTTGACCGTATACAGGAAAGAGCGGAGAAACTCATTGGAAACAGTAGGGCTAGCCGCCAACTCTATAGACTCACTTGAGAGGTGTGCGTTTCTTTGTTCTATCGTTACTATAACGGGATTTGTTCTGATGAAATCAGGGAACCTGTTCACGAATTCCGGTTATTCACGCGCATAACGCGTTCTTCAGAAAGAATGCTTTCATTTGTGGTCGACTTTGCAGCGAGTCACACTACGCATTCGTTAGTTCTTGGCCGAACAGCACGTATATGGAATGGACTACCCGCAGAGGTCTTTCCTGTCACTTTTGACGTGGGAAAATTCAAATCGAATGTGAATAAACACTACTCCCTCTACTCTTGCTCCCAAAACTTTTTGCCGTAGTTCCGGCGCAATGCACCGCATGTATAGAGGTTATCCTCTGAGTGCCGTTCAAAGAAAAAAAACAAGCGACTGTAGTGGTGTCAAAAGAAGCAGAACTTTTAAATACCCAAACGAACACAGAATACCGCGGCTGGGAATAAACAACTGCGTTACATTTTAGAAATAATTTGTTGAAATGAAAAGCTTCCTTAATTTCACGCCATATTGTTTGATTTGTCTATTCTATTTTTGAAGTAATTCATATTATGCAAAATATTTCTGAAGCTTTTTTAAACACTCAATTGACATTACTTGCAGTAAATTTATAGTTGATTAGATATTGAAGCACAAAACAAAACAAATCCCTGCATTTTCACTACCCAAAATCCTCTATGGCAAATAAAACCGTCTGCAACAGGCGTTAACACATCCAATATGGACGTACACACCTCGTGAATGTCAACCGTGGCCTTTTTCATTTTCAATTTCATTATACAAAATTAACACAAAACGTGTCTATTATTTTTACTCTTTCGTGTTTCGTCTTTTGGCATTTCTATTTAGAATCCCATTTAAAAGTGAATATTTTATTTCGACTCTTCTATTGAAATTCATTTGCCACTAGTTGGTGTTTGTCGATGCATGCGGCACATAATGCGATATTAAATATTGCTTACGTTTGTCAATTGAACGTTTGGCGTTCTTTTTTGCAGCAACAAGTTGCAAGTTACGTATAAGAGCTAATGTGCATGTTGATGTGTATGTGTTGTGTACAATCTACCTGCGTGCGTGAGTTCAGGTATGTTCGTTGCATTAATTATGCGAACAAGTGCAAATTAGTGAGTGCGTGTATATGTATGTGTGCGTGCAGTAATGTTTATGTGTTTTAATTCTTACTGCCGTATTTATAGCCTGTATTAATTTTATTCAACATAAACGGATTCTAGGCAATAATAAACATAAATTAAATACACACAAGTGTGCAGTGCTTTCTTCGCATTTACAACCGCTGGAAAATATTAAAAGAAAAATTAATAATAAAAACATTAAAGTCACGTTTAATATGGAACAAGAAAGATTACGAAAAATTAACAGCCAGCAACATACATAAATGCACTGACAACCAGTAACCAAGGGAAAGTAACAGCCTGCCGTCGACGACACTGATTATCAAGGCAAGTGATTGCAAGTGAGTGCAGTGCACAATAATGACATCACATCACATCACAACACCATTAATACAATTGCTGTATGTGTTAACTGTGTATAAACATAATTATTTATTATATGTCTAATTAACTGTGTCTGCTATTACCATGGCTATATTCTCTAATTGCATATGACACGCAATAGATGGTGTGCTGATGATAATTTCGGTGTGTCTGGCAAAAATTTTTTAAAGGCAGACATTTATATGTCAACTTATTCGGCTGATGTAAATCAACAACAAAAACAAATAAATTTTATGGATTTAAGTCCCTCCATGGCAGAAATGTTGATTGTTTTTTGTTTGCTTCAAAATACAGCGAGTTCCAATTATGGCTGACGATGGCACGTTGACTACAAAAGCTAAGGTTCTGGATTCTAGCCCAGTTTCGGACTAATTCATAAAAAATATTCTTAATTTTTCTCACGTGCATTAGTGTGCTTTTGTGTCAATTGTTGTCGGAAAGTTTCAGTGCGAAGGCACTGCTTTCATTGATACCAACTCACAGGCACATCAGAGTGCCCTACTTCGTTGGTATTGTGGATCATCGGCAGCTTCAAAACTGCATACGTCTCCTTGATATCGGAGGCGCTGCAACACTGCTAGAAACCAAGAACCTGTAAAAGACTAAGAGAGTGAAGCTTTCCTCTATCTACTCCTTCATCACCTGTCATCTCTTTCACTATCTGTTTCCTATAGAAGGTAATACCCTACCTTTTTAACATTTGTCATGATTCAACCTCTAACTACTTGGGTCGTTGTGAAGCACTTTCTCGTCCAGCAATTGTAAAGCAGGCAGTATTAAGAATATCCCTGGTTTATGTATTCTTAGAAATTTTAAATGATTTCCGAACAATTTGAATTTTTTTTTCACATCTCTAAAATGTTAATAATTTGCAGCATTTACTTCCAGCTAGAGCTGGGCAACTTTGTCTTAATTTCCCTTCAGAATTATTAAAGAGCGAAATCACTTTAAGAAATTAGTTTTTATGGATCCTTTGAAGGAAATCCCTATCGTAACAAATTTGCTGCCACTATAAGAACCTATGAAACTGTGACTCATGAGCGTGCATGATGGTATGCCAATGATTCCTCAATAGTTACTCATGAGCCCATCTCCAATTTCAAACAATTAATTCTCGTTATTCACTTTTGAGACTTGCTTCGTAAATATTAAGTTGTGTCTGTCACTGTCAAAACGTATCATTTTCATTTGTTGTGTCTGTGTCTACTTGTAGAGTTGACTGTATACATATGGCTTCTCATATTTTATGTTTAATTAATGACTTTATTAATTTGTAAATTCACGATGTTGACAGGTTAAATCAATCGTGAAAACAGCACGATTGAAAATAAATTTTTATTAAAGTTATTTTTTTTTTATCTTTTAAAACTTAAAGTTTATTTAAATGTAATTGTGCAAAAATTTACTACAGCGTATAATGACTTGTATATGTATATGTACATTTACGTAGAAGGAGTATTTTGGAAAGTTATATCACTGGCCTTCAAAATATTGCTGGCAATTTTTGAAATCTAAAAAATTGCATTTTCTTTAATTTTACTATTGTTTAATATGAATATAAAAAGAAAAAAAATTAATTAATTTTTACACACACAAGGGTTCCTAAATCGTTTAAAATTAAAGGAAGGCAAAAAAATCTTGTGAACAGATGTTATAAATTTTGTATATTGCAGAATATTTCACTGCATTGCAATGGACTTTTCACTTGATTTTTTTTTTTAATGTTTAATTGTTATCTTCTTAAATGCTGAAAAATTACTTTATAGCGGAACAATAAAGTGCAAATATTTTAATTTAATATAGTAAAATCGGGCAAGATATACAATGCACTTTTGATTAAAAAAAAAAAGTTTACTTTTGTAAAAAATACTTTATCAGAATATCATAAAGTATGTAAGAATAAATTTCACATATATTTTTTTAAGGGAAAAAAGCACAATTAAAAACATATATAAAAAAAAAACACGTTTATATAGAATTAATTCCCTTGTTGATCTTTAGAGATACTTTTGTAGGAATAACACTGTCAGAACTGTGCCGAAATTTTTGTGATGTAAAATCTCGCACATGGTTGCGAATATTAAAATTAGAATATCACGTGATTTAAAGCCTTTTAGTTTTGAGTTACACTATACTATTCCACATTTTCAGCGCTCACAAATTGTACCAAAAAAAAAATTTTAAACTTTTCATTTTTATTATCAACAAGAGTAAAGTACACTAAATCATTTCGTATTATATCTCTGAACTTTTAAATCTCTGTTGTTTCGATTAAACATCGTTGTCATAATCATTAATATCGGTTGCATAGTATTTTAGCTAATGAACAAATTAATTCTACATACGTCTCTTTAATTATTCTTTGAAATAATACCGCCAAAAAACATTTTCATGTTTTACATGTATTTACACACACAATAATACATACATGCATCCATACATATCTGAACACTGCCGCGCAATGCTCTGCAACATACACTACTCTATGTGACCATCAGTACGTCAATAAAACCAACAACAAACAATTCACTTTGTTGAGGAGAATTCTCTTTGTTCATTAGATTTTTACAGACTACATTACAAATATTACAATGCATTCAATTTGGAAAGAACTAAAATTGGAAAAATCTATTTACACATGCATATCGGCACACAACAAAACTTATTCCAAATAGTCAAATAGTAAAAATAACAAAAATAAAAAAAAAAAAAAAGATTTGCTCAACAAACATCAGAACTGAATTAAAAATTTTATTAGAATTTGAAAATGGAATTTTAAGTGTTTCGCGGTGAATGCATCAAATGTTTTTGCTTTCAAATTTAAATACATTTCCAAACGGACTGACACACACACATGTATTGGATTATTCGTGATATGATAAATAGGTAAATTCATGTGTTTTAATAGTTACAAATATTTATGTGTATCTGGTTAGTCTGCATGGATTGAAACGATGAAACAAACTCATTGGCGAGCATACTTTGGGTTTTAATTTATTCGGTCAGTCATGCTGTCGCGCTTATATGTATATGCATGCATGTATGTATACTTCTTTACACACTGGTATGTTTATATATGTATATTAATGTACATAATTTAATTTAATTTTTCTGTTTGTCATGAAGGGTGATGTAAACAAGAATATCGCTAAAATTTTAATTCTAACAAAAATCAATGCTACTATCATGTCATTTTGTATGAACGTAGATAAAATATCCATACATACAAACGTAGTATATACATATGTATATACTAGAACTTGGTAAATAATTAGTTCATCATTTGGATGGTGCTTAGCTTTTTTCTAACAACCAGATGTGAATTATCAAGAACTGACTGACTATACTGCTGCTATAATAGTTGTGTTCATGTACGAAATTCTAAAATTGTTCTCTTTAAAACTCAAAAACAGAAAAACAATCCACTTGAAGCAATTTCTTTGTAAATTTTTCAATGCTTTACATCTATTAATTAATATGTAAATGCCAATGAGATTGATAGATTACACTTTTAAATTATACTGTCTGTCCTATAAAATACTGAAGTTGTACAAGAAATAGGGTACAGAATTTTTAACTAATTAAGACGTTGAATAGGCAAAATTAAGAGATAATTTACCACTTGTTTCTATGAATAGAGAAGCTATGGTTAGTTATATCACGCGCGGTCATGCAATCGCATGAAAAAGAAAATCACACTCATGCGCTTTTATACGCCCATATCTTTGGCCCACGATCACTCAAACTCATGCAGCAAAATTTGTCATTCATCAGTTTACACATTCTCTATGTGATACTTCAGAGGTACCAAATTATTTTGGTCAATGTACACGCTAATGTTAGGAACACTACTGGGTCGAACGACGAATTACATGTAACATGACGAACACGTGAAGGAGAATTACTTGCGTAAATTCGTCGACTTAATTATGTATGAGGTAGAAAATAGCTGCTTTAATTAATTATAAATAATTAATTAATTAATAATAAGAATTAATAATAAATAATACTCAATTAATATATTTATTTACAAGGATTTTTTGTTTCCATGTAGCAGCTGTTATTGTGACCATACTTCAGCAATAAAACATGATTAAAAAGAAAAGCAACAACATTTACATAAAAAAAGCAAAATATTAAATTGTAAACAAAAAAATATAATAAAGGAAAAATCAGAGAGAGCAGCGGTTCGAAACACGATAAATTATGTTTGTACTAACAGTGCACTTCTTCGTCGGTATTGAGGCAATTAAACGTCGGCGCTCTTCTCTAATTTTAAAAGCAAAATGAATGAGTCAATATAACACCAAAGCAGGAAGTCTGCATTCCAAATAAAAAAAAAACCCACAACAGAATAGTCCATCACTTCACCATCTCTTCTCTACATTATACCTTTCCAACTAGTTCTAAGGGCATGTATTGCATACGTAGGGATCAAGTTCTGATATTGGTTCAAGAAAACAATTAAAAAAATTACTAAACCGCCAACATTTTGTGTTCAAAACTAACGTGCGTACCTGCGCATGCATATTACACCACGGTGCCTTAATAGCGGGTGAACTCTGACATTCACCAACGTGGACATATGGAAAAGCAACTAGTGACTGACTAGATAGGTGCAAATATGTTGAAATCCAAGTATCATAGTTTTTCTTTGCCTATGATATTACAGCTTTTGAGGTATTTTGGTCTGTCTAAGCCCACTGTCATGTCAGAGGACTTAACGCCATGGCTCTTTAATAGAGGCTTCCATTCACCAATCACTATCATACGATAGAGCGCAATGAATAACCACGTGCAATCACTTACTTATTGTTAGAGCAGTGTAGCTCGCTGGCTGTCCGTGGCAATACACAAGATCAAGCCTGTATTCATACAGTCTCAGGGATATGCATAAATAGTGCATGATCAAATCTACTAAAACGCAGCCAAATAAAGAAATAAAAATGGGAACTCAACAAGAAATTTTTTCATCGTTCTGCTACGTAAGAAATACAAATAAATCTATTCCCCGCCTTTGCCAATTCCGGCCGACGCCAAAATACGTTTTATTTTTTACGACAAATATTCGCTCCTGTAAATTTGTCGTTCGTCCCAGTTGTGCTTCTACCATAATTTACTCTTGACAGCACTTCTATTATTTCGAATAACCCTATTTATAATAATAATTGTACATTACTTTTCCCAAAATATTGACCTTTTTATTATTTATTTATTATTTAGAAAAATATTTTAATTAAAAGAAAACATTGAAATTGATTTAACAATTTTTAACTAGTTCATATGCGCATTTCACTGTTGCTAATGCAGATCTTCAGGGAACCTTTGCCAAATTTTTCTTGGAAAAACTAGAGATATTGTATTAAACCTTCATTTAAATAAATGAAAAGTTGAACCAATATCAGAGCTGAAAATAGAACTCCCTATTAACCAGTTTTCTCATTTTATAACTTGCTATACCTACATAGGCTGACCTTTTTTCAATTAAGTTTCTTATTATTTTTATTTAGTTTCTTTTTTATTTCTATTATTCAAAATAAAAACAAGTAAATGTTCTTGTAAATTCGCACAAAAATTTAATTTATAACAACAGAAATTTTACCGAATTTTTTTTATTTCCACATTCAAGTTAACGTCAATATTTATAATATTCATAAAAATATTTTTCCTTTATAAAGGTTTTAAAAATTTAATTTTGTATGGAAATTTGCATTTTAAAGCTTTAATAAATCAAAACTTTGGTTTATGAATACGGCACATAATGTGAAAATATTAACTTTATATTCTCAAATAAAACAAACACAAAATAGGTTTTCATAGAATATTATTAAACTTGATACCGTGTACGGAAAATTCGGCCTAGAAGTAACACCTCTTCATAAAACGAATGGCAGGAAAAGTATTAAAACAACATCAACAACATAAATCAATAAACTCGTAGAAGAAATCTGATCATCATTTAAATGTTAACAAAAAAAAATATGTAAATTTGAGTTCAAATTAAGTGTATGTACATAAATATTCATAAATTAATATCGCAAGAGTAGAGATACATACGTCACAACTTTAGCCTCAGTCAATGGCAACAGCAACTGATTATTTTTTTGTTTTGCTATGGATATTCTTATTTGAAAACCACAACAGAAACCACATCAAAAAAAAAATCATCAAACAATAAAAACGACACATGTAATATTAACATGAGTAACTAGTGTTGCCATACTAGCACAAAAATGTTACATAATTGGAATATGGTGCTTAATTTTTTTATATTATTTTTTTAGTATTTTTTTAAATTAATTCACCTCTGCTGTAGTGTAATAAAAACTGTTCGTAATTGGAGGTTTAGTGTTTGCATGTTTCAATTATGGAGATATTGATAAGACTTTGAAGAAATAATGTACAACCATTATGTACAGCCATTATGGAAAATAGTATTGTATGGAAATCTAAGGCATTGCAATAATCCACATACGCCGCAGGCAGAACAATAAAAATGTTTCCGCAAAAAAATTTACCTTAAGAAATTTGTTGCACATACGTAACCGTCGCTAATTTACCAAAAAAAAACACCAATTATTGGCTCAGTACCAGTGAAAATTCTGAATTTTAAAAAGCTTTAACGAATTCCATACATTTTTCTGGCAAGTTTCAGACTAAGTCATAAAAACATTTCGCACTTTTTCTGATTTGCCTTAGTGTGTCTTTGTGTCAGTTATTGTCGGAAGGTTTCAGTGGCGCAGGTATAGTCACTGGTCGCTGAAGAGGACCAGCTTCAGCAGTAACCAATGCACAGGCACATCAGTGGGCCCTCTTTCGGCCGTATTGTGTAGAAGGAAAATAATTACTAAAAACTAAAAAACTTCAAAATTTAATACATCTCCTTAACATCAGAGACTCTGCCATACTGCTAAAAAACAAAAAAAAAACATTGAAAAGCAGAGTGGTGAAATAGTGAAACTTCACCGCCTCTCATCTCTCTGACTTTCGCTTTTATCTAGTGCCAGCACAATGCATTACATGTATAGAGGTCGTCAACTGAGCGCTGGTAAAAAATAAGATTGAAATATAAAATGTTATATGTACAACACTTTTTATTAAATTCGTAAATTTTTTCATATGTGTTTTATTTGTGACACTGTTTTGACAAGTTTTTTTCTTTCCAAAAATTTTGGTGAAAAGTATCTAAAAATGATTACGGGAATTTATAGATTACAATAGTTAATTCGAATAAATTATAAAAAGCTGTGGCAGCTCTTAACATTATGAAGAGTAAATATTACGAAGAGTAATCAATTTCAAAGAGATAACATTTAAAATGAAGAGAATTTTTATCCAATGAAAGCATTGCCAGTTTAAAATCATACTGAACAAAAATATTAAATTGCACGATCAATAATTGTTAAAAGCAAAAAAAAAGCAAATTGTTTTTATTATTGTTGTGGTCGATTGTCGTCTTTGTTTGTTGTATAGAATAAAAAAAAAAACTACGAATGAAGACAGAAGAATAAATAAACGAACATGGATATGAACATCAAGCAACAATCAACAAGCACCCAGTCAATAGACTTCGATCAACAATCGATGCAAGTGCGCGTTTTTTTTAAATTTTTTACAAACTTTTGTACATCTCGTTTTCTAATTCAATCAATTGTATAATTTCAAACGAACGGGTATTAGTAAATGACAAACTACGTAAGAATTCTGAATTTTAAACTTAATAAAAATTAAATTTATGTGAAGTAAATTGTACCCTAAATACTTGAGTATGTACGTATGTAGACGTGTTTTAAAAAGTTAAAAAAACCCCAGTAAAAATAAAGTTTATATTTTTAAAATGAATATTAATGAAGTAAACAAATAAACGAATTTTTACTATTTGAACAAGTTCTAGTGAGTGTTTTCTACCTGGTATATAACTTTTTTCTTTTTAATAAACAAATAAACCGCCAAAAAGTAGACTGAATATGTGATTTTAAAAAATTTTTTAACATAACTTGAATTTTGTAGAATTGCGCAGAAATAAACTATATAATTAAATAAGAATACAATACCAAAAAAAAAAGAAATAAATAAACAGTTACTGAATATTTAATTAATAATATTAAATTCTATAATTTGTCAATGATGAAGCTTTTCCTAACGCACTTTCACTATCTCAAAGGCAATTAGAGATAGGATTTTTGACCCAAACTGATTCCATTATTCAGGAATTTAAATAGAATTAAATAAAAGAAATTCTACAAAAAGTATTTAAAGATAATCTCTATAAAGATTAGTGATGAAATTCCTGTTTGTGTTTGCCAAAATTATTTTAAAATTCTGAAAAATAGTGTTCTTTTTCGTAAAAATGTTTAAAATAATCTCCAAAAAAAAAAAAGAATTAAAAGCAAAAAAAATTAACGCAAATTCAATGAAACATTTAATTCTAACCGAAAAAGAAATAAGTACATAAACCAATTCACAGAAATTACACATTTAAAAAAAAATATATATTGCCAAAAATTTTTTCTAAAAAAATTGTGAAACGATAACATTAAAAGGTCTTTCTCAAAGAAACTTGTTAAAAGGTGGAATAGAAAATAGAGAAATTTGTAAAAAAAATATTTTAAAAAAAATTTAACTTAAGAAGGAAAAGAAAGCGTAAATGAAATTTAAAAACGACAACTTTCTTGAAATTAATTTTAACTAAAAGTATATTTTATTTATTGCCAGGATTCACACAATGTCCTAAAGTCATATTTTTTTAAATAATAACATAAAAGATATGAATACTATTAACAACATCTCATCATTTACTGTGCTCTTTCAAAGTTAAGTCGCTTAACACAAAAATATGTCTTTTTGAAATGACAAAACAAAGTGAAACTACAAAAATAATAAACAGTTTGTGCGCTAAGCGAATTTTGTTTTCTTACCAGAATAAGAAAGATACTTGGGGGAGTCAAACGGTAGTCATGGAGTCATATGTTTTAAAATAATAAATCAAAAAAAATCTGATTACTTTAAATAACTAATAAATTAAAATAATTTAGTGTACTATTTCTAAAAGACATTTATAAATATTTGATATCAAAATGCCAAAAAGCAAATGAAAGAGTAAATTTAAACTGTCCTCTAAATCTTGTAATAAGTCTTTTTTAATTAAAATTATAAAATTATTAGTTTGACACACACAAAATTTATTTAAAATAAACATAATTGCAAACAGCTGTTACATATAACTATAGCGATATGAGCTGAATAATTTTGTTGAACGGCGGCAAGTGGCTGCCAGCCACATAAGTTATACAAACAAAATTTTATCACCTGTATATTGTTAGATTTTGCGATTTTTGGTTTCTTACTTACTTTTAAATTATAAAAATGTAATTTAATGTAAAGGTATAAAAGTGTAAACAATTTTTAAAAATTTCTATTCATATATAAATAACGGCGGCTTGTAAATATAATCGCCATGTCGACTAAAAACTTTCAGCGTATGACTCGGATTTGTGCTGTTATTTTATGTAAAACCAATAAATATGTGTAGCCCAAAAAGTCTTATTATTTTAAGATTTTTTTGTTTCAAATTAGAGCAACAGCTGTTTCAACTATTTTAAAATATTAAGATATTACGACAATATGACTTAATAGCACGCCTTATAAGTCCCCCAAAATATGTTATTTAAATGTAGATATAAACAGAAAATACTGAGCACGACATTTGTAGGTGCGGAACAGCTAAATCATTGAAGCATGTTGTCGTCAAATATAATCAAATAGTTCATTTGACGGTAGCACACGAATGCTTTATATTCACCTCTTTATAATATTGTTGTATCATCTGTATCGAAAACGTTATATATGTATATATAGAACTACATATATATTCACACTTTTTCGAATTTTTTTATTTAAATAATATTTGTTATTCAGCCTCACTATTATAGATCACTTTGGAAATACTTACGTTGGTACATAAACTGCAATTGCCAGAAAAATATTTTTGTATATGAAAAGTTACTGTTTTATAAGTAAATTTTCACTGATATATTTTTCTATTCCCTAATTTGCTTTGGCATTAACTTTTGTCGGAACTATTTATAGATTGATAGAATTTTTTAATTATCTGTTAATAAATAGTTATGCTAGTTAGTTAGGTTTACTAACTTAGGTCGTTTATTCCTTAAAAGGTGTCAACATTTTTAACCAATGTAAATCACAGTATGTTCTTGTAATTTATTCATAGAATTTTAAGATCAATTACGTAACACTATACATATATTTTGAATATAATTCAAAAACACTAACAGTTGCTACACCCAGTAACTCACAATGACACAATCTTCATTAATAATCTGTACCCAACTCAGAATAAAAGTTAATAGTATTTTCATAGTCCGCATGTTTTTTTTTTATTCTATATTAAATCGTAAACTTCGTACACCATTGAGTAGTAACAACCAAATATTCGAGGAGAGAAGTGGGAAAACACAATAACTTTTGATCTCACTGTTACACAATAGTTTTTTTATTGTAAATATATAGTTCTCAATATAATTTTATCATTTCCCTTTTCATTATTGAATTTGTAAAATGAAAAGATCTCTCTAAAAGCCATCAATAATATTTAAAAAAAAAATCCGGCGTTAAACTCTTGTAGCATGAAATGTCTATGAAAAGTTTTGAGAACTATAGAATGGCTTTTCATCAGTTGGATTTAGTTAAAAAATTTTAATCGGAATTTCATTCTGAAGTATCAGATTGTAAATGAATGATTGATCAAGATCTAAAAAAAAAATTAAATAACTTCTGAGTTTGCTGAAACTGTATAAACAAATTCAAAAGGTTAAATGAAATCATTTCCAGTTACATGAATTCCGACCAAAGTAGAATAGTTCGTAAAAACCGACATTTGTCGAAGGCGGGCAAAATTTTAAATAAAAAAATATTAAAAAACTTCTCTATCGAAACTTTTTGATTTTCACTTATTGCATTCTTTTAGGGAAATAGATTTCAATTAAATAAAATTTGAATTTGTTCCCTAATTTTTAAATTCCAATGAATTCATTGCGCTTTTAATTTAATTCATTCATAAGAGAAACGAATTCACTCCAGAATAATTAAGTTATAGCGAATTCATATACTATTGTGTGCAGAATGCAGGCATTTAAACAATCACAGTTCACTACCTGAATGATAACAGGTATTATTCGAAAAAGAATTTCGCTTTTACAGCTCTGTACACATCCATACGTATGTATACTTTTCTTTCGTATAATAGTTTTTCATTCATGCATTTTCCAGAGTTTATTTTATTTCATTTATTTTTTAAATTTACATCAAAATCTAGCAAAACAAAATTTGCGGTTCAGTGCATAGTTTCAATGAATTAAATCTAAAAAAGGTGATAAAGTTCTTTTTATGGCATGTGTGAATCTGTAGAAAATTTTTTAAATAAATAAATTTATAAAAATATAATATTTTAAGTAAGTAGAAAAATAAAGTTTTTCTGTTCTGTATCTATGGATTTCAATGTGCTGCAGTCATTAACACGCAAATAAATAAAATAATGGAAACTTTAAAATATAACCTGGCATGATGTTGATCTCTTAACCTTAAGTGTTCAAAGTATAGAGGTTCACAAATTCAACTTAACTTGATTTGGAAAAAAAAAACATTTTAGTAGCGTTTAATAAGTTTGAGTGCCAGATTCACTAAGGCGAAGTATTCATAACATTCGGTACAGCCTTCTATAATTCAGAAGTTCAGAAGTTCAGAACAATAGTTTCAAATCAACCCACATTTGAAGCTTTATGCGGTATAATAAGAATTTCAAAGATGTGACACTCTACTACACACAGAGTAGGTGTAGTTGATTCAGAAAATCTTACATGTCTTCGGTGTCCAGACCGTCAAATTTAAGCACATCCGAAATGTCCATTTTTCAATGACTCTGGCGCATAAATCAGGCTGAGTTTGACCGACGGTATGCGTTCTGTTAGCTTTGAAAACATGTTGGTTGTGACTTATCGCCTACACTTGCGGCCTAAGAAAACACCACAAGAAAAAGTCCAACGGGGTCAAATCGCCCGATCTCGGTGCCCAGTTCACATCACCTCCAAGTGAGATAATCATGCCCTCAAACCGCTAGTGCATAATATTCACTGTGGCATGAGGTGTGTGGCACGTAGCGCAGTCCTGATGAAACTACATGTCGCTGGAGTCCAGATCATTCAATTCAGCCCAAAAGAAGTTGGTAATCATCAACCTATAGCGCTCGCAGTTGATAGTGATGGCCTGGCCAATGTCGTTCTCGAAGAATATGGACAGATGACACCGCCAGCCCAAAATCCACAGAAAACAGTTACTTTTTCGCGATGCATTGAACGCTCTTACTTCTCATATGGATTGTCATCGTCTCAAATTCGACAATTTTGTTTCTTCACGTAGCCATTCATCCAGAAATGGGCCTCATCGCTGAAGATTATTTTTCGCGCTGTACGTTGAACAAACAGAATACCCATTTTGATAAAATAATTTTATTAGTGGCACGTATTGTTGAATGCTATATCCGTCCATAGTGATTTGGCAAAACAGACTGTATAAATGACAACAAATTTGACAGCTGTGGCTTTAACAAGGTGGCATTTATCAGCGGTCAAAGTTCGGAAGTCCCTGTTGGAAGACCCACTACTTGGTGTACAGCGCGTGATATGGATATCAAATTGAAACGAGTTTTATGAAGAGAATTCGAAATCAAATGGAATCACTATAAACACAATATATCAGACGACCCAAAATTGCGAACAAGTGAGTGTGGGGTAGCGAAGCGCGCCATGTAAATCTTGCATTATATTATTTTCAAGAAGCTGCGAAAATAGAGTGAAGAAAAATCTTACAAAGTTTCTCAGCAAAACTCAATGTTTTTGTACAAATGAATAAATTGCAAAAATTTGCCATTTGTTCAGAAACGAACTAATTAGTGACAGCAATACATTTTTAATAAAAAACTTTTCAAATACACAACAAAAGTTAGAACAATTTTTGACATTAAATTAAGTGTAGTGGTCATAGAAATCGCCTCTTCCCTTGCTATACCTACTGGGCCTGGCTCATTTCATTTAAATGAATTACTATCTGATCATCTGCATATCGATGTTACTGAGTCACACACGTTTTGTTTCAATTAAAAAAAAATTTACACACACACACAAATATATGTAACTCAATCATGCTCTCCGGCTCACACTAATTTAAAATTTAAATGAATGCAAATGCATTTAAAAATTATTCACAGTAGAGATTTACTAAATGCGAATTAAATTAAAACGAATGCTGAGAAATAATAACAATCAAAGGTTTTAAAAGAAAATCATAATAAATTAAAAATCTCTAAATAAAAAGCTGATTCAAAAGCTGTGTCATTGCTAGACGAACATCTTCATGATGATATGTATAGAAATGTTTTTAATTATAGATATATGAATATTTGTGTACATTATATGTATATAAATACATACATATGTGTATATGCAGTCTTATATAAAAATATATTTCATTGGTGAGATGAAATTATGACTTCAATTTCAATTTTCTTACATTACTTACAATATCTTACATTATATTCCCTACTTTTTCTCATCATACTCGTTGGAAAGACACGGTCAATATCAATTGGTATGTGGTTTTTTCTTAAAGAATTTGTATGTTCAATCAGAAGGTGTAGCCATTATTTTCCATATCGTGCGGAGTTCAGAAATTCGGGAACGTAAGTTACAAATTGTAGCAAATTCTGTAGTTAATGCTGTACTACATAATCAATTTTTAAAATTATTAATACATGACTTGAATGTTACTATGACGAGATACCTGTCCAAAGAAACACGTATAGCTCTGGGTACGTTTTTGGTACTGAGTCTGTGTCTCACATTTCATCAAATTCATATGTTCTTTTTTTAACGATGTAATTCCACTGTTGTATGAGGTCTGTGAACCTGGTAACTTTAAAGCTAAGAATGTGCAATTTCTCACAGCAAACAAAGAAAGTGAATACGTTCACTACTAATTTAAAATGGCGTGACTTCTTAACCACTCCTTTATCTAAATTCATTTCTAGTGTCATCTGAAATGTTAACAATATTATCACTTTTCAATTCAGAGAAAACGCATTCAAGTCTGCAGATGATTTCATATGAACAACTGCACTGTTGTAATTTAAAGTTTGTATGTTGCATTGTAGCTGTTTTCTTAAATGTGCGCACATGCTAAAACATAATCAAAAAAAAAAAAAATCATGGGTTTTTACACTCATTTAAATGACGAGCTGATTTGTTAAATATCAATACATGCTCGCCAATGACTCAACCGCCAATTTTAAACTAAATAGAACCAGTTTATTTGTAATAGAATCCATGCATTAACTATTTCTTTTACATGTATTTTTTTGCTGGGTTAGTTTGCAAAAATGAGAAATGAAGTATTGGTCACAATTTTTCTTTCTCAAATTTGCAGATCGCAAATCCTTAATGTTTTATTCCTTTCAATTTACGGCGTTATTTTTAGGTGGGTTAAAAATTCGTTTTTCGGAGCTTCGACTAAAATTCAGACTAAAATTTTAAAATGAAAAAAAAACATCTCGCATTTTTCTGATGTGCAATAGTGTGTCTTTGTGTGTCAGTTGTTGTTGCAATCCACAATCACATCAGAACGCCCTCCTTCGTCGGTATTATGTAGCACCGGCGAAGTAAAATAATAATAAAAATAGCTACTAAACCGAAGTTTTAGCACTGCTACGAGTATAAACAAAGAACGTGCGAAAGCAGAGCAGCAAAAATAATTAATTAAGCTTCACTTCCTATCATTTCTCCTACTATCTCTTTCCTATAGTTCCAGCACAATGTCTCGCATGTGTAAGAGTCATCTCCTGAGTGCTGGTCCCAGATAAAAAAAAAAATTGAGTATCGAGTCACATTATGAAAGTTTTCTTTCCTAAATTTTTTTAGATCTCTTTTAAACTTCCGGTCGTGTCTACGCGCTGACGTTTTTTTATTAAAATTATGTTTTTGCTTTTTTAATATCTAAGAAAAAAAATCTTATTTAAAAAAAAATTAAAAAAAATTAAACAAAATGAACAGAACAGAATCCCGGAAATATAAAATGCAAGAGAAGTTCCCAGAACATGAAAACATGTACCCGTACGCATTTTTTTATTCCCTCGCACTAATAAACTCAGATTTTCTGAAAGAAAACTTTCATAATGTTAATCGAGACTTAATACCTCGTAGTTCATACCAATAATTCCAAAACATTTTACATAAAATCTATGTGAACTACGTTTAGAAATTCTTCAAATATTTTTCTTATTTCTTTCAGTACCACAAAAAAACATAACAATTATTTAATTTTCTTTATTCATTTATTTGGGTTAGAAATTTCCAGGAATATTTTATCGGCTTACGTCCCAAATCACCCTCGTAGCTGACGCTAATACCACATTTGCTATTTCCATACTCTTTAATTAGCTTTAATTTGCAAATCGTCTTAAGCAATATTTTGCACATGTTTGGTATATATTTTTTTTCATATTTTCCACTTAATCTCATTTTGCTCATCTTTTTCTAATTCATTGTAATGACTTTAAATTTCAAAATCTTGCCAACAAGTACGTGCATTCATACACTGTACTCGTACATACAACAGAATGCAATAACAAGAAATGAAAACAAAAACACAATACTAATGACACATAAACACATTGACTTTGAGTTCAAATCTTTGAGATTCATTGTACCCGTAAGATTTTTACTACAAACATACAATGAGATGCCAAACGCAGAATTGCATGTTTCTTGTTAATGAGAATTCGGATTTTTAAATACTTGCGATAACCGGTTAAGTGTTTTGTTTTCACATTTTTTTTTTTTTTCATTTAAAGTTTATTTCATTTGTTTTGATATCGTTGTTTTTAATAACAATAATAATAAATAGCAGTAGCAACAACAACCATTTCTACCGGTTGTTCTACTCTGGTGCAGTGCTTAAACGATCAGCTGTTTTATAGTCGTTTACCTGTGGAAGATGATATTTCCACTATTTCCACTTAAACAGTTTGTTTGGTTTTAAAATAAATGAGTTTTCATAATCAATGTTGGTTTAGTTTTACAGTTTACATATAGAGAAATTTTCACAGCTAAAACAAAACTAGAAAGATTCACATTTCAAAATTTTAAAAGCAACTTTGTTTTCTTAAAAAAATAAATATAAAAATTTTTGAAAAAAAAAATTTACCGACATAAAAAAAATAATAAAATTTTAATTTTGTAGCTGTGCTATTATCGGTGCTTGATGTCGGTGCTAATTAGTAGGAACAAAGTTTACAGTCGTTTTTTATTTACTTTATTTAACCCTCGTCGTACTGATGAGGTACAGTTGGACTTTTTTTCATTTTGTAATTGCAATAACTTTTCATCATACATATAATTGTCTGACATCTTAAAACTTTCAGTTGTAGTTGTTTTTTTGGAATTTGAAAGCAAAAATTCAACTCCTCCCCTTGATATAGAGCCTAAACTATTTAACATCCTTTAAATACCGTAACGGTACAATTGCACGTTCAAAGACCTCAAAGATGAGTATAATAAATGTTTGTTAAGAAGCAATCTGTTAACATTACACAGGCTTACTGTTAACATATATTTGAACAGAGTGTTGCAAAAATAAAGCATCTATTTTACAAATCTAAATTTCTTTTCGGCATTCACAAAAGTAATAATAATGTACTGCACATATTCGCTATAACTTAATTTTAATATTTGTTTGTACCTTTAAAATGTAAACTGAAACACAATTTTCGCTTTTAGCGAAATTTGTAATTAAAAGCTACTTTCAATAATTTTGGAATTAAAAAGTTATATAAGTAATAATAAATGTATGAAGCTGCAATTCTATGTACTACTTCATTTAGCGTTGTAAAATATTTCAGTTCGACGAGGGTTAATATACTGTATTTAAACTTGAAATTTGTTTAGCACCATTTTATTTTATAAATGTCTTGTTTTATAATATGTAATACGTATTATGACTGTTCAAAAAAAAAAAAAAATATAGACACATAAATTTATTTTTATGTTTTTTTTTTAAATATTGTATTTCGTACTTGGCACCGAGTTCAAGCTGTTAAATAGCAAAGCGTACAAAATGTTCCTCCTTATTTTTAATCTTGAACCAGCACTCAGGGGATAGCCCCTACGTATGTGATACATTATGGTGGAACTAGAGAAAAGGGGTAGTATTAGAGATGTCAGTTGTTGAAGGGATAGACAGAGGAAAGCTTCACTATCTTACAACGCTGTTGCAGGGTCTCTGATTTCAAGGAGACGTATTCAATTTTGAAGATATGTTGTAGTGCGCCATTTTTTTTACTTCGCTGGTGCTACACAATACCGTCTGATGTGCCAGTGATTAATTTTTTTTTTTTTTTAATTTTTTTTTACACTTTTTTATGACAAGGAAGCTTAATGCCACAATACTAAATTTTGTCCACAAAACAAAAAGTTTTGTCGATTTATGGGATTAGTACTACGATACATAGATTAGTTCAAGTCGGTTAAATTAATTAACAAAAATATGATGAATATATTTAACAGTTACAGTAGTGTCGCTCGGAGGCAGGGTTAGAGGAAAGCAAACGCCAGCTATTTTTCTAAAATTTTATTAAAAAAAAATAAAATTTTGGCTATAAGTAGCAATATTTTTCCGATGTGCCCGCCATTATAATTGGACTACACGGTAAACATGAGCTTTTCAATGAAAAACAATCAAGAAAATCGGTTTACTGAGCGTAGAAAATTCTGCGGTAACAAATATATATATACTAGCTTTTACACGCGGCTTCGCTCCCGTTATTATCTCCATCGGTTATACAGTTTCGGAAAGACATATCTTACTCCTACGTCGCCTCCTGGTTCTATTTAAAAAATATATATGTACCACATGAGTCCTTCTGGACGCAAAAACATAAATACATTTAAATTTAATTAAAATCGTTTAGATGGTCTCGGTGGCATGGAAATTGCCCCTAAGACCTCGTGGTCCACGTTAAAAAAAAAATAATGCCCTATAACCTTCCTGGAGTTGTACAATTGCCAATGTGTCTTTTAAACTAAATACATTCAAGTTTTAAAGCTCATCAAAATCGGCTATGTAGTTTTGGAGAGGCCGAAATTTTTCCCCCATCGTCCTCCTGGTCCTAGTTTTGAAAATATACATTACCTATCAGCATTTTTTTATGCAGATCTATCCATGTTCTAAATTTCATTAAAATCGGCTTGAACGTTTCGGTGGGCCAGAAATTTCCCCCCTGTCGCCTTTCTGTTCCTAGTTCATAAAATGCACATAGCCTATGTGAATTTTTAGACAAAAAGAAATATTTATTGTCGAATTGATAACATCTTCCTGCTAAAGACGGTTAAAAAAAGTGAAAATAATTGTTCGACCATTTATATTGAAATCAAAACCAATTTCAGTTTTAGATTATATTAAAAGAATATATCGGCAAAAATTAACATAGTGACCTAGCATAGCTTAAAAACCGAATTTTGCTTTAGTTTTTTTTATGATTTAATTTAAAATAGTTTTGTCTAAAATGCAGATTTGATTTTTAGAAATATTTTCAAAAAACCTCTAATCGAATATATTCACTGCAATATTTTTCGTTCAGTGTATGGCAAATTTCAAGTCTTCATAAAATGATGCCTTCAAATGTAAAACAACAGCAAAAAACATCACACTGTTTTAATAAGAAGAAAGAAAAAAGCAGAATATAATAACAAAAACATTTGTGTAAACAAATGGAAAAAAAAGTTGTTAGACAGTGGTGTATATACACAAACACACACACACCCAAATGCGGGAGCTTGGCTAAAGGTTATTAAGCTTGTGTTTTAAAATTGTTAACAATTACGCTCGTTAATGCATATTGTTTTCTTTTTTTTTTTTTTTTTTGCAATATCATTTCAGAAATTTCTCACTTCCATTGTTTTCGTAAAGGCCTAATTTAGAAAAGAAATAATTATATTGCAACAACAGTACCAGCCAGTTGTTGCAATATAAAAAATATATTTTCTCTATATTGTATTGTACATATTTCAGTATGTATGTATGTACGAGTGTATATTGGTTACAATTTAATCATTCTGTGTGCGTAGCAAATTGGCAAAAGTAGTCAGCAATCGATGGGGTACAAAGTATTCGTTTTTCTTTAAGAAATACTGTTAAGAAAATACAGGCTGGCCCAAAATTATCGAGGGGATTTGAGTTCAAAGAGCCATTGTATCCCACGAACTGTGCGCTTTGGCTACATTCTGATGGAATGGATGGTTTTCCACGGCTGGTCTTAAAAATGTTTCCAACATTGTTCGATATCGAACAACAGTGATGGAAATGGTGACACCGCGTTCATTTTCAAAAAAAAATATGTGCCAATTATCATTTCCGACGAAACACCGCACTTATCACTTAAGAGGGTGCAATTCTCGCTGTTGAACTGCTTTTGAATTTTCCGTAGCTTTTCTTGCCTACTAACGAACCGATGCAAGTGAAATGGGCTTCGACGCTCATAATTAAATAATGAATAAAATCATGATTTTCTTCTGAAATAAAGTTCAACGATTTACGCACGTTGTTCAATTGTATACTGTTCCATTTCAAATTCCCCAAGTCTTCTTTACAAAATACTAAAAAAAAAAACAAAATAAAAAAACTATGATAAAAAAAGTAATAAGGAATTCAAACGCCTTTGCTTCTTTTGGGCCACCTTAAAAATTTTCGGAAAAAAATTCACTTACGTTTTAATTAAATTTTATAAAGCGTTGATAATTTTTTTTACACATTTTATTAATCACATATGTTATAGTGTGTATTAGTTATGTGTATATATATTTTTCATAAATAAAATATTATAATTCCTTTCAAAAACAATTAAAATAAATCTATTTCAGAGTCAATAATCTCAAGTTTGAATCGAATTATGAAGATTCAAGTTGAATTATGAATTCATCTCAAGTATGAATAAAACTTTTGTTTTCTTTTTATTACTAGTATAATTCAAAAAAATATATATTTTTTTTACTTTAAGGTGTATAAAAGGTGTGGTGATATCATTTTGCCGCAAAGCAATTGTCAATTCATGCAGGAAAAAAAAAAAAATCAAAAAGCATTAGTAGCTGATACTTATAATAATGACCCATAAATACATAATAAATATTTTGTAATGCATATGTATGGAATGCAGATCATTTTCCAATGCAAGTGACTGCACAAGATGTGTTATTTGTAGATGGAATAAAAATATGGTGTGTGGTTGTGTTTAGTCAATCTCAAGAAGGTATGACAAAATGTGAAGCTTAAAATATATAAAAAGATGAAGGCAATTTTGAACTAAATATGGAAGCATATTTTAATTATATCTATTATAATTATCCAATATTAGCATTGTCTCAAAGAATTTCTTTTACGTTTAAAAGTTTCATACATTTAAATGCCGCCGTTTAGAAATAACTAAATTTCTTTTCAACCAACTCAGCCATAAAAAAAGGCTTTTCTTCAATTCTTCTTTAGTTTCGTGCGCCTCTTTGACTAAAAATAATAAGAAAAATATTTGTATTGTTATTATGTGACATGTTTTCTGGTTAATTAATATATTTCATATATTATTATTTATAAACATAATTATTTCCTACAATAAAAATTACTCAAAACCACACATGCACTTTGCAATTTCATTATTAAACCGATGTTTGCTTAACTCTACTTCACTTTTTACTTTTTAGTCATAAAAATATAAAGAAACACTTGAAACATAAACCGCGACAATGTGCCACAAAAATATTTTTAAACATTAACAACAACAACAATGACAACAAAGAAAAGGCAACTCAGTAAAAACCAAAGAAATAAATAAATTTCAAAAATACAATTTAACCGCATTGAATTTTTTTACATCACCAAAGAAAGCAGAAAAAATTTACTTAATGGTTTAAAATTAAATGCCGTTTTTTTTAGGAAACAATAAAAAAATAAATTCATAAATAATAGATTGTCCAAGTTTGGCTATAATGACGTTTTCTGGTGTATTTTTCCTGCAAGTGGTTAATAGATCGAACGCCCGACTAAAGTGTTCACATATCGCCACAAAAGTTACGAAGAACTTCAATTGATTTTGTGAATAGCGATCGATTGACAAAATTATTTATTTTTCCTTAAATCTAATAAATTCAAATTTAAATATTTAAATACAATATGTGACGTAAGCAAATGGTTATTCGTGCAGTTGCAGTTTTAGAAAAAGTTTTATAAAAAAATGAACAACGATAATGTGGGCAGCAGCAATTTAGAAATGTTCACGCTTAAGTTAAACTCATCTGGGCAATGTGAAATAATTTGTCTGCAAGTTGGTGTGATGACAAATATTCATTTTTATTTATTTAAAAAATAATCATTTCTATCACACTCGTACATTTTGCATTTTTCATTTTATATTTTTTATTTAAAGGCAGCATATTGTTCATAAAAGAGGCGCTTGTATTTATTTGTGACGTAAATATATTCATTGTCGTTCTTTTTTTCCGGTTTTGAGCTTATATAATGCGCAAACATACTATTGTCTAACAAATATACATATAGCCAAGTGAAATTAAAAGGGGCCTGTTTTATAAAAAAATTCTAAATTGGCTTTTACATTTGATGCGTGTGGTGTGGCAAAAAATTTCACATTTCCGAAATTAACACTCCAAGAGTATATTCAAAGTTTGTTTTGCTTCTCTTAACTTTGTTCAATGCAATTTAAGGTCTTATATATTTTATATTATTTATTTATTACTATTATTATATTATTACCGCCCTGAGAAAAAAAGGCGAAAAATAATGCAATTTTAAGGGGCTATAAAGAATCAATAAGAACTAACTTTCCAAAGCCCTTTTACACTTTGGACCTACTTATGGTATATACCTTTCATATACCTTTAGTTTTAATTTTTTCTTGTTAAAGATAAAGTGTTAATAAATTTTAAGTGTGAAAATTTTCTTCCCCTCTGCTGTAAACTTTTTTAAACTGGACTTTGTTCCTTTATGACTGAAGGTAGAAATCGAAATTTTAGAATTGCCATAAAGTTATTTTATATCTGGTCTCATGTTTTGTACAAAGCGAACATGTTTATAAAAAAATATTTATCATGAACTCAGTGATGTTAACTTTTTCATTTCTATTTCCGTACAGCCCTCAAAAAACTACTGTTTTTACATAAAATTACAAAATAATAATATTTTCTTATTGACACAAGTTTATATATATTTATGAATTATATTTCAATATATTCACAGCCTGCAAAATATTCAGACGTATGACTTTATTCTCATAGACTTTGATTTCTGACGCAGATTAGTATCACACAATAAATAAACGAATTGTGTGGCCATTTTCTAATCAACTGCCACTCGATATTTCGTAAGGATTTTATTTTCTCTATATACCGATTTATTACACACAATTTGTATATTGCTTTTAATCTCAAATGAAAAATATTGACATTTATTGTAAAGTTCAGTCGATACTTCCAAAAAAGTGGAGGTAAAATATATTAAAATAATATGTGGAATTGTACATATAAAAAATAACTAGATTTAAGCCTTGGTAAAATATTTCAAGAGCAAAAAGCTGCTCCTTGGACAACATCTTTAAAAATTGGTTTAACTAAATCACTTACTTGAGCGGTACAGATGGATGAAGTAGTCTGCACGTTGACTAAAAACCTAAAATTTCCTGGGTTCGATCCCAGTTTCAGACTAAGTGATAAAATCATGTCGCATTTTTGTACGGATTATGCTGGTCGATGATAAAAAAAACATCAATGATATAATTGGTAAAAGCGGAAAACGCAAGAGAAATTAAGAAATATGTTGTTATTTATATGCTAAAGGGTGGTTAAATTTCAAGGGCCGATGTTGATTTTGAATAAAACACAAACTATTTAGGAAATTATTGTAATTTTATTTTATTATGATATATTGGTATTACTCAATTATGTATGGAACAAAATATCGGCCAAATGGGCGCCGCGACCACGGCAACAGTGGATGATCAATTTTCGAAGAAAATCATCTTCAGTGATGAGGCACATTTTCACCTCAGTGGATTCGTCAATAAACAGAATTGCCGCATTTGGGCGAATGAGAATCCAAGAGTGATTGTCGAAAAACCAATGCACCCACAAAGAGTGACTGTTTGGTGCGGTTTATGGGCTGGCGGCATCATCGGGCCGTATTTTTTCCAAAATGAGGCCGGTCAGGCAGTTACTGTGAATGGTGTTCGCTATCGTGAGATGATAACGAACTTTTTATGGCCCGAATTGGAAGATATGGATGTGGACGATATGTGGTTTCAGCAGGACGGTGCCACTTGCAACACAGCTAACGAAACAATGGCTCTTTTGCGCAACAAATTCAATGGCCGTGTTATCTCACGTAATGGCGATGTCAATTGGCCGCCAAGATCATGTGATTTGACACCGTTGGACTTTTTTCTTTGGGGTTATTTGAAAGAAAAGGTGTACGTCGATAAGCCAGCAACAATTCAAGAGCTAAAGGATGAGATAATTCGGCACATTAACGGCATAGAACCTCCATTATGCCTCAGGGTCATCGAAAATTTGGACCATCGGATGGAGGTGTGCCGCCGTGGTCGCGGCGCCCATTTGGCCGATATTTTGTTCCATACATAATTGAGTAATACCAATATATCATAATAAAATAAAATTACAATAATTTCCTAAATAGTTTGTGTTTTATTCAAAATCAACATCGGCCCTTGAAATTTAACCACCCTTTATTTTGTATAAGAAATAAAGCGAATAAAAAATGATTTACAAAGAAAATAATAACAATGTTGTCGTATAACGCACCAGAATTTTTCACAAATTTTATCAGATTTCTATCAGAAATGTGGGCAAAAGAATTTAGAAATTAGTTCAACATGTCTATCAGAATTCATGTCAAGCACTTCATACATTTTTCGGTCAGAATTTTGACAGAATTCGTATACGATTCTGTAGACGTTTCTCTCAGATATCTGACAGCCATTATTGCTACTTTGCTGACTAGGTTTATTTGAAAAACAACAAAAACTTAAAGATTCAATTAGCAGTAATAAAATTAAGTACATAATTAAAATTTGTGCTTTCAGTAAAATCAATATATGCATTTTCGTATTATTTAAAGCTTAGCTAGATAGTGTTATTTATGAGAAATATTTACATTATGTGTAAATACATTATGAAGAAAAAAAAACTTTTGGGGGATTTAACTGTTACAAATAAAAACTATTTAAAATTATCGTACAAATATAGAAATTACGAACAAGGTCGGAGAGCTAAATTATTTTACAATACGGTAATTAACTTACGTTTAACATCAGTTCATGAAATTAACATGAAAATTTATACATCTTGCAGCTTTAACGACAAGTTGGGAATACACTAGTTATGGATTATTAACATTTCTTGTATATTACAGCTTTGCCTGTGAAGGTTCATCAACTTGTTGAAGCTCAATAAAGACAATTGAAATCTAATTTCAACGTTATGAAGATATCCCGTTTTATGCCGGTCCTTAAATCATATTCGAACGATAGTCAGATACCCGACTCAAAGCTAAAGAAATTTGATTTTTATTAATTCAATTCTGTAATTCTGAGGGCACTTATGAGCGAACCTTTGCCCTCCTTTGTCGAAATATTTGTCCGTTGCTACAAAAAGCGAACGTAAATAATTTTTCTTGCTAATTTTTAAGTGCAATGAGCAATTTTATGCTCCTACGAATACAATCGAAACTGTATTCTGTTATTCTACTTTATAATAAATGAGTTATAATATTTTAATATTTTCTTAAAATTGACATCATTTAATTGCTTCAGTCGACTTAAGCCAAACTTTCATATTGTCACACAAATTTTTTTAATGAGCTGATCTCACTATATTTTTCGACTTTAAATACTTCGTAAAATAACGTATTTGAAGTGAATTCCTATACATTTCAGTGTGAAGAAAAATGTATGTATTTAATATCACCGTTCAAAATACAAACTGCATTACAATAATGTTCTTTATAATTGTTTAAATAAACGATTTAACTTCAAGTAAAACAAATTACATTTTCAAACAATGAAAGCAACTTGTTTCTTTTTCACTTAAATTTAAATTAAAAATAAAATGAAAAACAGCTTGAAAGTAGTAAAAATTTTTTTAACCCAAAAAATCACTTAAAAGTACTAAAAGCCAGCAAAAAAAAACAAACAATTGCAACGCCGTAATGAAGAAAAAATCACCATAAAATGCAACAACTAAAATACAAGTACAAATTCTGCTTTAAAATTAAACAGCAAAAAGTCACAAGACCTTAAACTCGGGGCGAAAAATTCTAAACACATATACACACGCGCACCAATACAAACGGAGAGAAAATATTTAAACATACAATTGAAAAATAAATATAAAATTTTTATAATAATAATTGTTATGGAAGAAAAAATTGTTAAGTTGTTATTGTTGTTCAGTAATTGGAGAGTTGAATAGAACTCAAACTACAAATACATACAACCATAATTACAGAAAAAAAATTATTTTTCTTCTACAGAAATAATAAATATGTATTTAGTACTTAACCCGTGAAAGAGCATTGGGTTATATATGTGTTTCGTAAGAAATTTTAGTTCTGCTATAAATAAGTAAAGCCAAAAATACCAAGAAATTCTCCAAAGTCGTTATTCGTGTTGTACGGTGGCGGACATACTCACACCCCATCTGATCACCTTACTATTTATACCGCCTACATCCGAAAATGGAATATAACGCGTACGCCGCGATCATTTTAAGAGCGCATCCATTTGTGGTCGATTCGCACTACGTATTTTTTTTTTCTTGGGTCGGCACTCAAGGGATACCCCCCTACACATGCGTTGCATTGTGCTGGAAGTAGAAAATTATGTAGGTCATGGGAATTACAGAGAAAATTGGTTTTTTGGCCGAACAGCACGTACATATACGGAATGGACTACCCGCAGAGGTCTTTCCTGTCATATTCGACGTGGATAAATTCAAAACGAATGTCAATAAACACTACTCCCTCTCTCCCAAAATCTTATTACCTAATGGACCACATGTGTAGGGTTCATCTCCTGAGTGCCGATGCAAGAAAATAAAGTTTCGTGTATACGAATAATAAACACGAAGTAATAATGCACTTGTTGTTCATGTGCAAGATTAATTAACAACTACGCAACTACGATATGCAATTAATCGTTTGAATACCCTACCGGATATTCCAAAAAAACTCCAGAAAGTCGACAAATGAATTATTCTTGAAAGATTGTGTTTTGAATACATCAATTGCAGGCGTTTTAAGTTCGGTATGCTTAACTGCATCTATTTCAACAAAAAAAAAAAAGCTATCTCATTCGAACATTGTTTACCATAAAACCCGTTAGTTGCTTTAAAATTTGTGTAAATAAATATCGCTATACGATGTTACTGGGTGCGTCACAAGAAGGTGCGTTAATCAACCAGAAAAGGGTGAACACACTCATGTTAAAAATTTAGCTGATCGTCATCGTAATTGGAAGCATTTAAATAAAAAAAAAAAATAAAAAAAAAACAAAACAAAAAAAATATATTTTAAAAATAAAATACAAAAACAAAAAACCAGCATGCTGACTTCTTATACGAATGTTTACAGCATAGAAACAATGCAACAATAATAACGTACAAGTAACCAATCGACAATCAAGAAGAACAAACAAATTATTGAGAAAATTGTGATTCGCATATTTAATGAAATGAAATACAATAAATACGTAAAACACAAGGAAAGTCATTTTAAAAAACGAAAAAGTCTACATAATAATTGTAAAACTGCTATTTTTTAAGAGGCATAATTATTCTGAACGAATAATATTTGTCTTGGCGAACTTTTAAACACCCTGTAGGACAATTTTTTTTATAACTTTCGAAGTGTACCATTGTCCCTGAAAACATTGGAATAATTTTGGTCAGAAACAAATTAAGAAAAGCCGGAAATAATAACCGAAAATTTTAACTCTACGTCGTCACGAGCCATCCACTTGAGCATGGCATGAAAATGACGCCGGCACAGCAACGGTAATAAAATGTCCATAATCTTGCATATGGCGAATACGCGTCGATGTTCGTGTTCTGACTAATAATAATATTTAGTTTATCAAAGTCTTTGCTTCGTTCACGTTTTACAAAACTTTGAAATTATTATATTTAATAAACATTTAATGCGAGTTTTTACCTTTAGAATTTTTTTGTGAGTTATATTTTTATTACTTTAAAATTTTTTTTTTTTTTTTGCCTCAGCATGTTATACGCTTTGTAGAGGCTGTAGCCTATCATTACGATATATATGTATATCCAATTTACAATAACTTATGTAAGAATAACACTCAATATATGCATCTTTTTTTTTTTTTTTTTAATCTGGGACCAGCACTCCTACTCATGCGAAGCATTGTGCTTAAACTAAGTTTAAAGTGTTTCCATATTATTCTACATACGAGTATATAATTTTAAATGATGTTTGCAATATGATGTATGGGTTATATTTTTAAGTCTGCCTGGTAAACTATTGTATTCTATTTATCCAGCATAATTAATACGCTGTTTGGTCAAATCTATGCGATATAGTTGCAGATATCTATTTTGATATTTTTTCCATTGGAATGAATTCTTATTATATGCTGATTGCAGTCTCCTTAACGAATCTGATATTCGACATCCATATACGAGTATTATTGGCAGGTTATTTAAGTGGGAATGAATGAGTGATTGATATATCATTAGGTTAGCTTTGGTATTTAATTTTAAATTTATACAAGATTCCGGTTGCTGATGATATCTAGGTCTTAACTTTAGCAATGTATGTGGCGTTTTTTCTTTTGTTTTTGTTAAGCATCTATTTCTCGGCAACAGTATTTTTTTATGACAAAGAAACTGTCGAATAGAAAATGGCATTTGATGGCAAACCTCGTGCTGAACATTGATGTTATGACATTTGCTCGCGCATCGAAGTCACGTCATAGATGAAACATGAACATGAACAGTCTACATTAGCCCAGTTCATTGCTAAATGAGATCCCTAATCTTCAAAGATTTAGCATTGTCAACGCTTGGTATTCTCCAAATTCAGAAGGTGTATGTAAACGTATGTACCTTTTTGGGGAACTATTAAAAGCTACTTTTTACTCGAATAACTTTGGTTAATAGCAGAATCTTCTAACATTAACAAAACACAAATAGCAAATACCCGTGTTCAAGTTTATCAATTGCACAATCAAAAAATCAATTATTACCTGTTGTGTTGTCCAAAGCCATATTCTAATTAATACCTTAATATATAAAGGCCCTAATTTATTTATTTAGAATCGTCTAATAAAGTATTAATAAAAAGATATAGGCTTGATATGGCTATAAATTGCTTTAGAAAGAATTTTTTTAATTTTTTTTTTCTGTAAGCTAAAAAAAAGGAAATAATAAATATATAAAACTAATAATTTACATCTACTGATAACCACATATAGAGAACAAAACACGAAGAACGCTGAAGATGAAAGTGTAGCAGCTTTCGAAAGCAGCATGTTTGACTTTGACTTTGTTTCTTTCTTAGCAATTATCACATGTAATTTTGACTGCCTCTATGTTTTCGATTATTAGTTATTAGTCCATTTAAATTAATAAAAAAAGGGAAGTTAATGCCTTTTTGTATTAAGCTAACGATTCTTTTCTTTTAGCCTCACTGACTTCTTGTATAATTTTACATAAACTCCCACTTGAAAGTTGCCCTCTTCACCGTCTCATAATTTGACAATTCAATTGTGGCGGCAATTGACAGAGAAATTGTTTAAATAAATATTGAAAGTAACTGTGCGCTTCGTGTCGACTTTATGGCCTCTTCCTTTTTTAATTAGGGGCGTTTTTTCTGTGTTTTTTTCAGTGCTTTTTTCATTTCTGTTTGTACATTAAATACTTTACAATTTATTTTCGAAGTATGTATATTGTTTTTACTTTTATTATTGATTTTTTATCGTAATTTCTTTGTATTGAATATTTTATATATATTTTTTTTTTATTTAAGAAAGGCATATGGTTTTACGATTGTTTTGATATTTTTATACATTTTAATTCTAGACAAAAAGAGAATAAATTGAAAATGTTTCTGCATGCGGAATAGAATTTTAATTTTGAGTTCCTTTTTTTCATTTTGTCAAAGAAAAAATACAATGTAAACTTTGCATTGTAAATAAATAAAATGTGGTCAAAAACAAAAAAACTGATATTAGCGGCGCCACTCAATACTGAAAAGTAATTTTTTATTAACAAAAAGGAATTGGATTTAAAGAAATTTTAAGTATTCTTAGCACAATGATATGCAGATCTGAAGGAAAATACTGAAGAATTTTTTTATTTAAAGATTTTCTTTTAGAACGGGTTTTCGTAGTCGCTCCAGTCCAGCACATTCCAAGAGACAAAATAATCTTATATATAAAAATTGCATGTTTGTATGCATGTATGTGTGTTTGTGCCTTATGAACACCTAAACGGCTGAAGTAAAAATTTATTTTTTTTATAACTTGAGAACCGTTGAAGTGAAAGTTTCGGAATATAGCCCAAAATATTTTGGAGTTAAACCAAATTATCAGAGAAAAAGTGGGCATGGTACCTCCCATATAAAATAAATATTGGTTTCTGTATATCTTGAAAACTGTTAAAGTAAAATCTGCCCAATTTGGTAGAAAAGACTTTGTAATTAAAGAAACTGAACAATCAAAAATTGGGAGGTGTTTTACAAGTAGGCGTGGTACCTTCCTTACAAACTAAATTTTGATTTCGTTATATCTTGAGAACGGTTAAAATTAATGTTTCTGTATTTGGTCTGAGTAATTTAGTGGTCAGTACAAATCATAATCAGTTAGAAAGTGGGCTGAAGTGGCCGTGATACATCCCATACAAACTAAATATTAATTTCTGGATATCTTCTGTATGTCTATAATTAAAAAAAATCAAACATATGCTTTATATTGAATTTTTTTTAGTATAAATTAGCGTAGCGAAGCAAACCTGGCTAGTTACTTAATAAGTAAAGTGCTTAAAAAGTTGACTATTATTAGTGATTTTGATCCTGAAAAAGATACACGATACAAATAGTTGTGAATTATTATGCTTTGTATTATTTATTAGGTCGAGCCTCCCAGTCTTAAGAAATCAATTATTATATCTTCATTTAAAGTTAAGCTCTCTTTATGTACAGACATACTACTTATGTATGTCATATAAATACATATATTTAGTATTAGTACAGCTGTTATACGAGTATTTATAGTGTAAATATTACATTTATTAATAGCAGTTGTAAGACTTACACTGTACAAAGCGAATAAAATTTTGTATTACAAAATATTTACACATTTAATTAGAATTTAAGTAGCATAACTATGCAACAATAACAACAAATTATAAGGTAATGTTTAAATAAAATAAAAGTTATGTAGACGATAATTTTAAGTTGAGAGCCAAAAACTAATAAAATCTTATCTTAATCTTACGCTCTACATAAAATGAGGAAATAATTGAAAGCATTCGAAGAAAAAAAAAAAAATCACTGTGCCAGACATTTATTTTAAATTATAAAATAATATTATATTATATTATATAATAGAAAATTACTAAGAGTCGATTATGGAAGGCCTTATTTTGGTAGACACTCGCCACGTATGCAATTAATTGCACAGAAACAAACTAAAAAAGAACAGTTTAGCAAAGAGACAGACGATGGAGGGATACAGTAGAGCCTAATTCTAATACACCATATCAGTTGAGTTTGTTGTTGAATGATAAAGCGGTGTTGCTGCTGTTAAATAGATGTACAGTAGCATCCCGTTAATTTGTTATCGAAGGGACCAGTTATTTTTTACGAATTAGAAGAGTTTTCGAAATAAATGCATTTAAATTACGTAGGGTTAAAATAAAACAAAATCATTAACAGGTGTTTGGACTGTCGACACTGCGCAAACAATAAAACTACTTTATGTCGTTTTACTTAACAATCTAAAGAAATATCTACTATAATTTCTCTTTTTTTAAAATTTATGAAAGCAATGGAGGAGCAATACCAAATTTTTTAGCAACTACAATTTCTTTTTCCCTTTAAGCGTGTTGCTTCTTAGCACTTCTACGTCGTCAGTAAAACTGCAAATAAGTTAATCTAAATAGACACAAATATTCCAATCTTGTTAAAAAAAACTGGTGAAAAACATTGCTTTTGTTATTTAATTTTTTTTTAACATTGGATTTGGATTTTCTTAAGTATTAAGCATGATTTATAAGGATTTCCTCAGACTTTAAATGGAGTTTTTACAAATTGAAAAGGTTTTCTCAACGGACCAGTCGGAATTTTTGGAATTTTTGAGGTTTTTGAAATAACTAGGTACGAATTATCGCGGTTTAACTGTATCAATTTTTTAAGCTAAAAGGAAACCATTTGGTTTATTAGAGCATTCACAAATTTTTTTTTTTGGTAACATACGTACTATATTTATATTTTCTGTCTTTCTGAACTCTTGCTACGTTTAAATATGTACTTGAACTGCAATACATAAATACAAACATATCTAGAAAATATGTATGTATGTACATATGTACATATATACATTTCAGAATTTAGAAGAACCACATATCCAAATTGCATGAAATGGAATAACAGCACTAATAAAAAAGCCGCTCTAGAACACATGGGGACGTAGAAGAGCACAAAAATTATTTAATATTTAAACAACAATTTACCCACATAGAGATAGATGTGCCATAATAAACACAAATAATTAAAATGAACAAAATACCAATTTATGGCTGTCAAAGAGTTAAACATAAATTGCTTTAAAATATGAAATAAATACAACTAAAACGAAATTTTCTTAAAAAAATTTCCACAATATATTGGAACAGAACCATAAAAGCATTAGATACTAAACATCTTAAAGGCATAAAAATGATCTATTTGTCACTTGGATGTTTTTGATCATGATTATGATGATGTTCATTATCATACTCATAATCGTGATGGTGATGGTGATGGTGATTATAGCAACTGATTTGGCTGTTTCGATTTTTAAATGCTTATTTTAGCTGATTTGAAAATTTGACACATTTGCTGTAAGTGTGTGTTTATGTGCATGTGTGTTTCTTTGTTTGTTTTTTTTTGTTTCCTTTAGGTATTGAACCAAAACTGCTGAAGTTAAACGTCACACATGCATGTACAACAAGTACTTTATTTTTCAATATGTCATTCGTCAACGAAAAAGTAGAAAGAAAATAAAAAGGAAAACAAAAAATTCAAAACCAAATAAATAACTCAATATTTTTCATTTAATTTTTTTAAACTTAATTTACTTGCTTTTATTTTTTTGTTTTTTTTTTCCTAAAAAAATAAATAAAAAACAACAATTAAAATTTTACACCATTTCGCAGCTAAAGGAGAGGAAATTAAATTTATATTGATTCACAATGAGTATTCACTATTCATAATGAGTATGGAGTTTCGTGAGGCAGTTGTGAACGCGTTTTTCAGTAATAGTGCCACTCATAATACTTTTTGCACCATCACGATTGGTTCACTTGAGACATCTGAGACATTAAGCACGTTGACTCCTTAATCTGAAGTCCCGAGTTCAAACCCTAAACCAGATGCCAAATTATGGCTTTCAATATCGATTTAAAAGTTGAAACAAAAATTGTTTTTTATATATTGAAATTTCACTCCACATCTGTCATAATGTGCTCCAGTTATCACAAATTTTGCTGACATAGGCTGCCTTCATAAACAGCTGTATGCAAAACATCTGTGTCAAAATATTGAGAATATTGTCAATTGCTTAGTCGAAACCCTTATAACTCGATAAGCTTTCACTTTAAAAATAAATTTACCAAGGCGAATTCATACCATGTGGTCGCATTAGCAAAACTTCTCATCAGCTGATTTTTGTTCGAGTGTCAAAGTTGTGTTCAACTCAAAGTATGTTAATGCATAAAATTGTTGTATTTGTAAACAATAAATGCTGTTGTTGTAGGGACGAGATCACGCGGTATGTATAGGCAAAAATTGTTAACATAATCGCATTGCGAATGATGGTGGCACAGCCATATAGCCTCATCATCAAACGATACACTGCTGTAAACAACCCGAATTCAAAATACTAAACGGTTTTAAAATTTTTTTTTAAGCTTAAAATTCTTTTACTTCAAATGGTGTAAAAGAATACATTGGAAAAAAACATCTAAAGCAGCAAAATACTGACGGATAAAATTATAATAAAACGTGTAAAGCTCATTCTCACATTTAGCTGTCATAGCCCGCTCCGTTGTGTACTGGCTCTCAGTTTAATGTATGGTTGGGGTTTTTTTTATTATAATTTTCTGTCGTATTCATTTGTATTGTTTTTTTTTTCTTATTCTCATATATTTGTTGCTGTTGTTGTTTGTACGAGTATTTATTTTGTATTTATTTATTATTTTGTATGAAGTACTGAAGGCGGAGGGTATTAGATACAAAAATTCGTTTTGTATCTGTTAGTTATTACCTGAAATTGAAATCGTCACTTGTTGTCTGTCGATCGTTTGTTGTATTTCGTTAAATATATATTTATTTATTTAATTTTTTTTTATTATTTAAACTCTCTTTTTAATGGTATTAACGATTGCAGTCAATATTTGCTGAATATGTACAGACTTTTACTAGTTTAAACCCTTTTCGAAATTTCATTGCATTTAGTTTTAATCGCAGTGGCGTTTTAACAGCTAAAATTTTACAAAGAAAATATCGTGCAAACGGTAAAAATTTTAAGAAAACAAATACTGCTAAGTATGAGGAATTTTTACTGCTGGTTTTTTTATCACAATCTCACAATATAAAGTTTAAAAAGTATGTGCCTGTGAGTTAGCATTTATTTAAAAACCTAGTTTCGGTTAAAAAACAAATCTACACACTTGTTTTGTTTGCAAATTAAATTTGGAAAAAATTAAATTCCACAAATAAATATAATTTTAAAATATTTTTCAACAAATCGCATTTCTGGAGAATTATCGCGTTAAGGTACGGTCGCATATGTCGAATATTTGGCCAAAAAACCGTAACCACTGTTTTTGCCAACTAATTAGTTAATATATCATGGGATATAAAATGGACTGAAGTAATAATTTATTAATTATTATTAAAGCCGATGATATTTTATTTAAGATAAAGAAGTGTTTCCTCTCAAAAGTATTTATAAATAATAATAAAAAATGTGTATTTAGTGGTTACATTGTTTTGGGCAAATATATGCCATATGTGACCGTACCTTTAGAAAGTGAAATTCTTTAGTTTAAATTTACAAATATAACTTAAAACTCCAAGGTTTTTTTTAACGAATAATATAGTTTTTTATTTTGAAGTTTTTGGAGAAAAAAAAACGTACAACATTTTGTGGTTGTCATCAGTTTTTTGATTAATTTGCTTAATTTACGCTTAACGAATATAAATATTTGTAAAATAAACAACGACAACCTTTTTTACTGCCTCTAACTTTGAAGAAAAAAATTTAAATAAATTAAGCATACACTCAGAGAAAAAATTTACATAATAATCACGAAATGTCAACATAAAGAATTATGTGTGTGGAATTAATATAGTAGCAGATTAAATAAAATGATGTAAAGCAATAGAACATAATAAAAAATAAAATTAAAAAAAGTAAAATTTTGTGATATTGAAACATGTAAATAAAATGAAATGAAAAGCTGAGAGAGAATACTTGAAAAAAAAAATAAATTTATTCGAGATTTTTCTATTTAATGCCAGGATAAAGCCTGCAAAATATTTTTAATATTCAACATAATAATAAAACAGAATGTATAATGGTTTATTTTAATAACATTCGAAAGCTAGTCAGTCAGTTATTGTATCTGTGGTATTAAATATTTTTTTTGAATGTCTGTGCTCAATAATAATAATCCAAAATAAAATAAAATATAATAATATTAAATTAAGTCCAATAAAGCTAAATAAAATAAAATAAAATATTCTATAGTGGGATATTGCATATCATCATATACAATTTTAAAAACATGCTGCCGCACTAAAAATTAACAAAAAAAATAAATTTTTAAATTGTGCTGAAGTAATTTGCAAGATTTTATTTTCTGCATATAAACTAGCAAAAGCTCTAAAGAATAAAACATCAATTGAAATCGTATCTGTGGCAATGAGCAAAGAAAATTTAATTTCTTTTAATTCAATTTTATTATTCTGAAAGCTATTAGGAGTTTATTCCTTGGAGTCCTTACTTATAAAAAATTTGTTTTCAAAAATAATTTATTAAAATTTAATGTGATATTCAACTTAAAATAACTCAAGTACTTAAGTCGACTTAATTCACTGTTCCACATAGATAAAGATTTAATAGTTTTAAACGTTTAAATTAAATAATTTATTTTAGCTTAATAAAAATGTTTGCGTGAGAACGTTTTAATTGCTTCACGACATTGTATTAAATTTTTTTCTATCAAGTGCTAGAAAATATTTGATTTTCTAATACTTGTGTTTAATATTATTAAACCTGGAAATGCTTCATAAATACCCAGCAAAAAAAAGGGAATGAGGTCACTATGAATTGGTATTTTCATGACTTCTTTATCTGAATTCATTTTTAATGCCAAAATATTGCGTATTTATTTTATTTTTTATAGCTGTTTTAAAATTGCTAATACTAAAGTTGCTTTTTAGTAAAATAGTTATTAACATATGAATTAAAAACACGTTTTGTATATTTTTTCTCAAGTTTTTGTTTGCGTGGTGTGAATGTTGCTGATAGGGTCCAGGGGGTGTATGAGTCATCAACCACTCCCATTTTACCATTAAATATTTCTGACTTATTCATAAAGCCGTAACCGTAAGGAATTTGGGCCGCCGACTCCATACAGCTCCGACCACTGTGCAATGGCATGATAACCGTTAAAGCATTCAAGACAAATGTACATCTAAATATTGTTCATATGAAGGCACGTATAAGATTTTTTTCTATTCCCTGCTTCAAATATACGATGTGAACCGGTAAAATATGGCTTGATGAGCTAGTAGAAGCGCATGCGAAATACCTGTATATAAACTTTGTCAGAAAATAGAACCAATAATACAAACAATAATAATACAATACCAGCTTCAGCTGATAGCAATCTACAATCACATCAGAACGCCCTCCTTCGTCGGTATTGTGAAGCACCGGCGAAGTAAAATAATAAGAAAAATGACTACTAATCCGAAGCTTCAACACTGCTATAAACAAAGAACTATGCAGAGCTGTAAAATAATTAATTAAGCTGCACCTTCTGTCGTTCCCTCTAACTTTTCCTTTTCTATAGTTCCAGCACAATGCATCGCATGTGTAGGGGTCATCTCCTGTCTATTTAACATTATTGGTAAAAAAAAGTAATTCTCAATAAAGGGAGTTTAAAACGAAATAAAACGTAGTTTTCTAAATCTAATACATAAGCTGCTAAAGGTACATACATAGTTACATACATATACGTTATATATCTACGTATATATATAAAACTATAAATCAACCACATGTATATGTGTCTCATACAAACATAACACATGTCGTTGTTAAAGCGAAACGTGGTAAAATAACAAATGTATTGACACAAAATGATAAAACGAAAAATAAGTGTGAAAACTGAAACTTTAAAAATTAATTTAAAAAAATAGTTTGTAGTATTATAGAATTTCTAAAATTCATTTGTTAAAAGTTTTGTCTTATTTTTACCACATATTAACGCCAAGTTACTTGCAACACGAACTGCTGTGAATAGCAACAGGTAGTTTTTCTTTCTTTGCTTTGCATTCTGTTGAAATATGAGTGCTGGAAAAATATTATGATGCCTTTTCAAATATACATAACTTTGCTTGTTGGAAAATAAGTTGCAAGGGGAATTCTTTATTGTGGTTCTCTGTGAAAAAGAATGCTAAGCCAATTTATTAGGCCATAGCCAGCGCCCAAGTGATAGAACACATTTCTGTGTATTTCCTAGTTGTTGTGTAGCAGGGTGTACATATAGCGTTACCTTAATATATTTACTTTACTGGAAAAAGAATAGTTTTCACAAAAATTAAACTATTGTAGTGGCGATTATTTTTTCTAGTCAATTTCTTATTAAACTTTCTGTTGGAACCCACCAAATTTCTTGTCATCATTGACTAAAGTCGTCCGGTTGAGAATTTTTGGAATTGCGGGATTCGTCTTGAAATCGGGGTGGTTTCGTGTGGCGATTGTCTGATTCGCGGGTGTAAACGGGCCTACACAGTAAGAAGTTCTCCTTCGGCGAGGGTCCGCCACCTAACCTAACCTAACCTATCTATATTAAGGTAACGATACACTTTGTGTTCTAGAAACACAAACAGATTTACAATATTTAGATAAGAAACTGTTCAAAAAAATTGTTGAATTGCTATAGTAATTTCGCCTTTCATACATTTTTGTAATAGCCCTTGGAACAGCTGCCAACATTGGTAACTCCGAGAATATTGTAAATATTCAAAAATTTTTAGCAACCCAAAAAAAGAGAAATGAGAAAGTCCTATTAATATTTATTTTTCGGCGTTCTTTATTCCACAACTTAGCAGATTTTAGCAAACTTCAAACTAATGAAAACAGCCTCCAAAAAAGGTGGCTTCGAAGAAGAAAGATTATCTGCTTAGGCGGCATTCGTACCGTCATAAGGTGCTTCCATAGCGCGAACAGAAAGAAAACAAAACTCAGGAACAATTCAAGAGCTAAAGATGAGATAATTCGGCACATTAAAGCTTGAGGTCAAAATTATGTCGCAGAGTCATTGAAAATATCGACCATCCGATAGAGGCATGCCACCGAAGCCGTGGCGAGCATTTGGCCGATATTTTGTTTCACACAAAAATGTCATAATAAAAAATATTGAAATAATTCTCTGAAAACTTTTTGTTTTATTTACAATTAACATCGTGCGTTTTTATTGGACCACCCTTTATCTACAAAAGTACTTATACTACCACATTCAGCTGATTCACACAAGTTAAGTTTATTCGAGCAGTTTTTGTTAAATTTTCTATTGCACTTGTGTTTGCGTTCATATAGGAACAAACTTTTTTTTATCAAGTTTCCCTGGCTTTAATACGGAAGGCAAAAGGAAAGCAAAAATGAAGTCGGTTAGTTAGGGTTAAGTCTCTACTCCCCTCCTTCTCTCATAAAATTTCAAGACTTGTTTGTTCAAAATTGATGTGTGTGAACCAGCTTTTACTGATTTAAAAGAACAAACTTGCTAATTTTGCATATTAAAAGTTTTTTGAAGTTCTGATGGAATAAAACGCACGTTTCACAAAATAAATTGTTCTCTGCTAAATATATTGAAACTTAGACAAATAAAAAAAAACGATAACAATTTTATAGTTTTTAAAATTGTTCGTGAGTTAGCAAATTAATGTGATGTTAAAACAAACGGCTGTCTTTCATGCAATTGCTAATTTGTTAGTGACACATTGTATGGGAATGGAAATTAAAAGCCATTAGATATTTATAAAAAAAAAACAAAATAGAAAATAAGGTGTATTTTTTTAAATTAAAATGCCGCTTCACTTCCCCAGCAAAATACAGCATAACATTCTAAGCAGCATAATATTCTAATGCAACGACATCTCTCTTCCCTCTTGACAATATTTCCTCGTCAACATTATCACTTCCATAACTAATCTTAGTGAATATTTTAACTGGTATTATAAATTCAATTTGAAACTTTAATTAGAGCGATTATATATTGCGATGCCACGTTATTTTCTATGGAAGAAAGAACAAAAAAACACCTGTTTCTAATGTTCTTTGTTGAGGCAAATCTTTGAGTGTATGAATTTAAATTAGTTACGTGTACTTAACGTATATTCATTAAATATTTAACTTAATGGTATCGAATGTGTTTTAGAAATCGATATGCACGTGTAGTTGTAGGTAAAATAGGAAAACGTTAATTGTTTAAAAAACACATGATTAATTTATGAAGTGAGTATTAAAATAATAGAAAAATATGCATCATAAATCCAGGGGTGGGCCGCGAGTAATATTTAAAATTTTATCGGAAAACATGGAAAACAAAATTACCTCTGCTTGAAATATAAAAATATTCCATTAATCGTGGCATTTAATTTCAATACTAACTAACATTCACGAAATCATTCACGGCGCTTTGTGTAAAATAATCTGAAAAGCGCGTATAATTCTCTGCCAGTTGTGGACAAGTGAATGTCATTTATTATAGTTTATATATTTTTTGCATATATTTAAAATTTTTCAAGATAATGTCTCATAACAAAACGCATCATCATAACGATTTTTTCATATTCCCATCCATTGCAATGGAAATCATATTGATACTAAATAAAGTGAATTATGTGAATGGTTTTTTTAGATGAACAAAAACAAATAAATAAATTAATAAACCTACGTAATTAATGAATAAATAAATACACTTAATTTTATTATATTTATTATTTGGATTAATTAAAGTTTACAATATTACAATAGTCATGATTGAAAAATATGGGAAGATTTGATGTAATAAATTACATTGTTGACATCAGATAATATTATGTAAACTTTATGGACTCAAGGAATTCAAATGGATTAAATTGTATGTTTTTAAAATAGGAGAAGCAAAGACCAATTATGTAAAAAAGAATTTTTTTTTAATTATATACTGTAATGTGAAATTTTCTTTTGTCAGGTGTACTTTGCCCTAAAAATTCCAATTAGATAATATAGCTGCTCTGTTCAGTATTCTACGTGAAATTATGTCAAAATATTTATAATAAAAATTCACCAGAAATGTTAGTGAAAAAAATTTTGCTATTCATTTAAAATAAAGACTTTAAATGTATCTGGCAACATTCAGGCAACATTTCTTTGAACAGCGAAATATTATAAATAGCACTTCTTTCTTTTAAAAAATACTTTTTTATTGTTTTCATTTATTGACTTAAAAGAAAATTAAATTTAAATAAATTGGTTTTATAAATTTTATGGTTAAAAGCAATAAAATTTTAATACCTGCTACTAAATCGTAAAATACATTTTTTGTGTTAAACGAAATAGTAAATGTTGCTGGACATTTTCCATACGTTTTATTGCTCAAATGCCGAAGATGAATGGTGCACAGAAAACTTAAAAAAAAATAATTTATACATGACCGGGATGGAAATCGAACCCGTCTTCTTCTGCTTGCAGAACGAACGCGCTAAGTACCCCTCCATCAGCACCCCTTTAACTTGTTTGTTTCTATTTTTTTAAATTTTCAAAATAACAAAAAAAAAGCTTTCGTCATCAACTAAAGATGTTGCAAAAAGAGCTTAATATGATTCAACAAAAACGAGTCATATGATAACGGTTAAATGTGCTTTGTCGATTCAACGAACAGTATCCATCCAGGGTTAAAAAAAATTACTGTACCACTGTACGGTACTTTAAATTATTGTAATACGCAATATCTACAGCACAGTTAATGTCACTGAATTGCAGCCTCCATATATCTCAATATGCATATTATTTCCATATTCAATTGTTTCATACAGCAACTACAGTGCTAAGTTAAAAGTTTAAAGTAGAGAATAAATCATAAAAAAATCTAAATCATTTTTCAAAATTATTTAGCAATATTTTTATACAAATTTTACTTCCCAGCTGGTTATTGCTTTAAATCTTTATAAAGGTATTTTGGCAACATTTCTCTGCCAAATATATACTATATATATGTATGTATGTCAACAAGCTCATAAAAAAAAAGAATTTCATTTAGAAATATTCACAGAACCATAATTAAAAAAATAAAGAAAATTTTAAGTTCCACACATTTATGTCAACCGGCAAAACTCCCTCTTCTCCATATACCCGTACACAAAACTACACATATTTATGTAAATATATGCACATGTTTGGTTGGGAGTGTATATTTATTACTAACAAAAAATGTATGCTCTAGTAAATCAAAATAAATAAAAATTTTAAAAATAATGTTATTTCTTAAAAGGTGGTCCAACCAAAGCGCACGATTATAATTGTAAATAAAACAAAAAGTTTTCAGAGAGTTATTTTAATATTTTTAATTATGATAGAAGGATCTGTGACAGTTTTGCGTGAAACAAAATATCGGCCAAATGCTGTACACGGCTTCGGTATCTTACCTCTATCCGATGGTCGATATTTTCAATGACTCTGCAACATGATTTTTAACCTCAATCCTTAATGTGCCGAATTCTCTCATTATTAAGCTCTTGTAATTTTTTAGGCCTATTGACGTACAATTTTTCTTTTAAATATCCCCAAAGATAGAAGCCCAACGGTGTTAAATGACATGATCGTGACGGCCAATTAACATTGCCACGATATCAGATAACACGGGTATTGAATTTCTCGCGCAAAAGTTCTATTGTTTCGGTGTGTGTGTGGCAAGTGGCACCATCCTGTTGGAATCACAAATTCTGGCCACAAGAAGTCCCCTATCGTGTTGGGAACGATAATGAGTCGGGTCGGCTCTACTGCCAAACTATCGCGAAAAACAACACTGATTACCGCAGGATGAACTGGACTAGCACGCACAGCTTTTTTCACATTTTCTATAGAGCGGGTTTGCTGAAATTTGCGCACAATTCTACCGAAGTGCACGAAATGTCTATTTTCGCAAAAGTCTTCAACAATCTTAAGGCCCTGCTCAATTGTGTACCTCTCCATGGTTGAATTTGTCAAATACTGAAACAAAGGAATGTCAAATTAAGTTGAGCAAAAAACTTGACGTTAAGGTGTGACTGACAATAAATATCGAGCATTATGTTTGGACCACCCTTTATAAATGAAATGGGAAAAATGCTTAATTTTCCCTGGAAAAATAAATGTTACATGTAATGAAACACATACATATGTGCATAAATGCAACCATACATACATACATATGAAAAATATCTGAATTTCTATTTAATTTTTGTTTTAAGAGAAGTAACACTCATACAATGATTGTTACCTTCTATAAGAAAGGGATAGTGATACAGGTGACAAGTAGTTTACGGACAGACAGAGAAAAGCTCCACTACTTTGTAAGTCTGTTTTTTTATCTTGGACCAGCACTCAGGAGATGCGATGCTTGAGAAACATGGGAAAAATTTGCAAAATGTGTTAAACTTTATTTAGAACGTTGATAAACATAAATGCAACGCCATAATCCTTAATCTATAATACAAAATGTTTAAGTAGTAATTCATTGATTCGAAACTTTAATAAATAAATTTTATTTCTTAAACCCCTAATTCGCCCTTTATAGAGAACTTATTTAACAGTTTAGTATTATTTTAAAAAATTTATTTACTTTCGTTTATTTCGATTTATTTAAAAAAAATTTCACAAAAAAAACCTCAATAAAATAAATAAATGAAATATAAAATGCTATTTATTGTCAACGAACGTATTAGTTTTGTTGACTACGAAATCTTTTAATGTTTATGAAATTTTTATAAAATATATTTTCAACATATTTTTATTCTGAACGTGAAATGTACATATTTTCTGTTTACTCAAATGTATAAAAATTACATTCATGCATATGAATGTATTAGTGTGAAGTTCAAAAGAGCGCTCGTTACTTCGAGAGTATTTCTATGTGTTTTTTGCTTACGCATTCATGTATGATCTTTTTATAAATGAATAAAAAAATATATTAGCATACAGTTGGCTGCAAAAGTGTTTCGTGTGTGTGTGTTGCTGTGTTATTGATTTACATGATTTTTAAAATGTGCAATAAAAAGAAATTTGCCGATTTTTTTTAATGTTTTTTTATGCATTTATGTCACAAGTCAAATGGGGTATGAAGGAAAATAATATTTTTAGAAGTTTTTGTTGAACTAATATTTTTTGAGATTAAAATATGTAAGTGCCTCCGTAGTCTAGGGCATAAGCATTAGTCTTATCAATATGGAGGTGCGGGTTCGATTCCCGCTCTTAGACCCTGGGTGTTTCTACAGACAAGCTTAAGAGCTTCGTAGAGTTTGTATTGTCTTAAAAAAAAGAAAAAAAAAAAAGTGATCACAACTCATTTTCATTGAAATATTAAACAGAAGTAACACTCAGACAGTTAAGATGACGACCCCAACAACGGCGACATAGTGTGTTGTTACCTTCGTTGGAATGCGATACCATGCTTTAAAAAAAAGTGGGTTTCTTGACGGAATTTTTGCCACAGTAAAGTTCTTCTGTCAAGTTTAAAATTCAATAAGATAAATAGCATTTATTGTTATTAGACAGCTAAACAAATTCAATTATTCACACATGTAAACAAAATTTAACTTCACTAACAGCATGGTGAATATTTAGCCATACGGCCACAACCAGTTACTCGTCATTTATTAAAAAAAATATTAAATGTTATTCGGCTATACAAAAAAAAAAAAAAAAAAAATAGAAAACATTTGTGACCAAACAAACAAACCACACAATGCAACAAAAAAGAATACATTCGAAAAGAATCAGAAAATCATTCCATAAAATTTTGTTAAAGCAAATAAGAAATGACTTTTAAGGCCGTGATTCACTATACGACACAATCGCATGATCTGACAAATATGACATGTGTGTCAAAAAAGTAAGGCAGTGTATACTAAAAATGCATCTGTGTGACTGATTTTTTTTGGCAAGTCGTGCGATTTAGAAAAGTTTATGAAAATTTTTATAAAATTATAATTTTCTGGCGATTTTAGTCTAACAACTGAGAATTTTGTTGGCATTAAACAAAATAAAACAAAAAAATGGACACAGGGAATTAAAAGTAAGTTTTAATGTATTTAATTATCTGCATAATAGTGTGCCATTGGAAACGATTTTGTAAAGTTGTTCAGACTTCACTATCATTCCCCTGTAAATGGATTGTGCGTTTTTGTAGCATAGTTAATCAGGACCTTTAGCAGCATTGAAATTTATTGAATGATTTCGTATACGTTGTCTTTGATACACAGACTTGTTGAATTTCTAGGCAGTTCATGAATACTGCTTAGGAAAAATTTCTTCAATGGTGGTGAAGTCGTAAATAATATCTATCAGGCCAAAACAAAACCTCTATTAACAGTTTTTAAATAACTAATGATATTTTCTGTTCTGGAAAAAAAAGTGTATCATAAGTGTTACATGTTATTTGGCAACATTGTTAAATGTTCAACTAATTTTTAAATAGTGTTCCATATATTACGTTTACAAAAGCACAAATGGTTAGGTTAACAATAAATATACCAGATTAATTAAAATAAAATACAAATTCCCAGCCGGGTCAAATCAGAAAAAAAATTTTTCTGAGTTTTCTGTGCTACAGCACCCTCCTTCGTCGGTATTTGAGCAATAAAACGTCGGCGAAGTAAAATAATAAATAAAATGGCTCCATTAGCTTAAAAATAATGCGTCAAAAAAAAACATCAGAGACGCCGCAACTTTGCTTTATAATTTACACGCAACTGCAGAGTTGTGCAAGAATTAAGCTCTATCTTCCTACCACTTTCACCACCTGTCTATTTCTTCCCTATCATTCTCTCTAGTTCCAGTGCAATGCATTGCATATGTAGGGGATAGCCCCTGAGCACTGGTCCAAGATAAAAAAAAAAAAAAAAATCTATATAATATATTGAAAAATAATTATACAGACACAATAAAAAAACTATCGTTCAATATAGCGCTGCACTCTTGCCCCTTTATTTAAAATAAGTGTTGAACATGTTGCATTATTTTTCTTTTTAAGGATAACATTGTGAGAAAAGAACTCACTTTTAAAATAACACATATTTTTCAGAAAAAAACCGAAAGAAATCTTAAAGGCAAAATAAATGCGGAATATTGCTCAGAAATGAAAAGACCATAATTAAAACTCTAAAATTGTATTCCATATTTATATATATATATAAGAAAATAAAACACAAAAAAATATATAGAATGATTAAGGGATTTGATGACGTTGCTCCGCTGTGCAGTAAAAGATATAAAATGCGACAGTAAAACGATTTCACATATCGTATGTAAATTAAATAATTGAAATTCTAAAATGTGTAAAAAATTATAAAAAAAAACACAGCAACAACAAAATAAAATAAATAAATGTTAAATACAAGTATGTATGTACAGTCGATTCTTGATAATTTGAAAGTCGTATTGCGAATATTGTCTTAATTTTATTTGTTTTCCAGATGCTTTGAAAAACATTCAATAAATTTAAAAAAAAAACCACGTAATTTGGTCTCCTCGGTAAATTTAAATCATTTGAATGGCATATTAATCGCCGACGCCTTATAATTTGAATTTTTTCGGCTTTATAGTTTGTATAATTTTAATTATTTATAATTTTTTTTTCTATCTTGGACCAGCACTCAGGGGATAACCCCTACACATGCGATGCATTGTGCTGGAACTATGAAATTAGGTTATGGGAAGGAGGATAGAGGGAGTAGTGTTTATGGACATTTGATTTGAATTTTCCCACGTCATAAGAGACAGGAAAGACCTCGGCAGGTAGTTTGTTCCACATACGCGATGTTCGGCCGAAAAATGAGTTCTCCCTGTAATGCGTAGTGCTGTCAAGTTGACCACAAAAGATGCGCTCTTAATGAAGAACGCGTTGTGCGCGTGAATGACCGGGTTTCGGGAACAAGTTCCCTGATTTCATTAGCACACATCGACGATGCTCAAGAGAGTTCATAGAATTGGCCACCTTACTGTCTCCTATGAGTTTCTTCGTTCTCTCCTGTACACGGTCGAGTAAGTTCAAAATAGTCTTTGAAGCACCGGACCAAACATGAGCGTTGTATTCCATTTTCCGTCGGATGTAGGCGGTATAAATAGTGAGGAGATCAGATGGAGTGAAGTATGTCTTGCACCGTCTTAAAAAACCTAGGCACTTGAATGCTTCTTTTGAGACCTGAAAAATGTGCTCAGTCCATCGAACATCGCACTGAATTTTCATGCCAAGAACATCAAGAGTTTCTGATTCTTCGATGTTTTCATCTCTCTTTACAATTTCACTTCTTGTTAAGTTAAGGAACTCTTGAGTATGTGAACTTTTTCTCTGGTACCTCGAATTTCAAATTATCCAGAGTCGACTGTATCTACCATGTGTGCGTGCAAAAATCAATTTCCATGAACATTTAATTTAAAAAAAAAATACCTTACAAATAACAGAAAATGCAGATATAGATTAGAAATGTTAAACAAATTAAAATATTGCAGAAATAACATTTCTCATAGAAATTATTTCTAAGAACTGAAGAGGTAGAAAAATTGTTTATTATATGAGACATATAATTTTCAATTATATCAACTGACTGAGAATTATTATTAGTCAATTATTACTACATTAAAGCATGAATTTGGTAACAAAACCCTATTCATGGTAATGCAAAATATATTTGAAAAAGAGGGTAACAAAAGAACACACAACCCACTAGTGTAACAGGGCAACTAAGAGAAAAGTGTTTATATTGAGTACTTCCGACAGGATATTGAAAAGCGCAAATATATTATTAATTTTACTTATTATATTCCATAAGTTTACTGTTGTAAAGAAATTTTTCCAAATCTACGTTTCCTTTCTTTAAAATGTTTGCTGGTTTTTTTATATAAAAATCTAAATAAAATTGTTTAAATATTAATAACAGCAGCACAGACTTTGCAATAATTTATTACATCAGAAAGTGATAATTATGGACCGCAATTTAGCAAATAAACAGATAATAAATACAATTTAAATAAATTTTTCATTTTAAAAATTGTGCTAAAATTTGTTACCATAAAGCAAACAAAAATTAATTAATTTAACTAATGTGAAATTAAATCACAGATACGGGAGGAAAAAAATTTTAAATTTTGTGCAATACGAAAAGAATACAAAAGCCAATAGCAAAATTTAATATTCGAACAAAAACGAAAAAAAAAACAAAAAAAAATACTATGAAAAATCGTTGTCTACTACTGAATGGTTCGATGGCGTCAAATGATTTTAGTGCAACAACAATGTGCTTAGCAAATACTACAAGCAGCAAAAATAATGCTGCAGATACAATGCACCCACACAATCACAATAAGAACAACAACAACAACAATACAATGTCATACAACGGAAACGGAATTGTAAACGAATTCAATAGTACCAAAAGCATTACCAGCACTAACTGTAACAATAATAATACTAGCAATAATAACAACAACAATTCCACAGAGTTTGGACTTACGTTAACAAAATTGTGCTCCTTAAATTCTTTAAATTCAATAATGCCAACAGAACATAAGTTAACAACAGCGACAATAACTACTTCAGCTATGGCACCAACAATTGTATCGTCAATTACCACAATGCAAACGACAAACAAATCATCAACCACACCCACCTCACCGCCTATAAGTCTGACCGCAAATGGCCATCACCATCATCATCAGCAGCAAGAACAGCAGCATCATAATCATCAACAGCACAATCAACAACTACAACAGAAACAACTTTATCCTTCAATAACACCAACATATTGGCAACCAGCACCAAATCCAGCCCCATATTTAGTTCCAGGTAATTAATGCCAACAACTACAGCAGTAGCAATATTATGTTACGTGAGAGTTTGTTGTATAATCAAAACACAATAACTAACACCAACAAATCATGCACGCATACGTGTATATACACACACTAATACGCATACATATGTGTATGTTTGTATGGCATATGTAATAAATAAGAGGCCAGGCTAGAAAATACTTCTTAAATGGCTGATTTAATATATTTAAAAAAATTTCCTTTTCCAAGTTTAATGATTTTTTACGATTTTTTGGCGAAATGTTTGGCAGCCCTCGTATTTTTAGCAAACCCTCGCATATTTGATGATTGCATTGTTTGTGATTGTAAACTCTTGAACAATGAACATTGAGTTGTAGGCACGTGAGCGCAGCAAAGTTAAATATCAGCAGATTAAATATTACACATTACGAGTAATGAAATAAGAGTACTTTGTTAAATGCCTTCCTATTTTTAATAGCCACTCCTTTAATTACACTTTTAAGCAGGTTAAAATAAATGCTTCAACACAAATAAAATTAAATAGTTGTATAAAGTATGAGTACATTAACCCTGAAAATTAAACGTATGCAGCTAAATATCAGTTAGTTAAGATTTGGAACCGAAATAAAGCGAAGATTTTCGAGGCATATTTTTCATTTTTTTTTTCAGTTTTTTTTGCAGAATTTTTTGTTCGGTTGCCTCTAATTGTATCAGTCGCATACAAGGCGAATTAACTTTGCATTTGCCGTTGATAAAACAGCAGTGCTATTTTTTTCGCCAACTAAAGGTTGTTTAGTAAAAATGTTTACATGTTTTTTTTTTTAACAAGACACATTCTGCGAAGCTCTTAGCCTTTTCGCAGAAACACCCAAGAATAGTATCCGCAACCTCCAGATTATTGTAATTGTTGTATATTTAACAACATCTACCAAGTCAATTCGATTTGGTCGCATGAAATCCAATTTCTTGCGACCCACTGTAAACATGACTGTGTTGCCATAACTTTTAAAAAAGCTTTTAGAAAATTAAAATAAAAATGAAATTAAAAATAAAGTTAATGCTACAATAAGGAGAAAGTCATTTGTTGCTGAAATTTTCTTACATTCTCTTTTCAAACTGCATCGGTTTTTCATGCATTATTTTATTTCTCATCTTCTCTGTTTTATTTTCTCTCAAAAGATTCGCAGCATATATTCCATTATCTTAACGGTGTCTAAGAGTTCATTTTGTAATATTTGATATCCATATAGTTAGATTTATTTTTATTACGTTGCTTTTTTAAGCATGCAAAAAATCACAAAATTTTCCAATTTTAAAATTTTGGTTAAAGTTTAGCTCTATTGAATTAAGTGCAGCTGCACCAAATGTGTTAAGAAATATTTAATCCTGTTTAAAATTATTTATATAATTCTGACGTTTTTAACACACATGGCATTAGAGTTGCCAGTTTTATTTTTCGAAAAATCCGGACAAGTTCATAAAACGTTCGAAAACCGTGAGAATTTTAAAAGTTTCCCGTAAAATCCCTCGAATATTGGTACAACTGGCAACGCTACATGACACATTTTATTTTATAGCTGAAACATAATTTTAATTGAATTAGAATTCAAATCATGCTCGTTCTTATACCGTCCACAAAAAAAGGGCAAAAATAATTAAACGTCATCTTCATATTTACGTTGTGTACTGCTGTTGCGACTATTGTAAGCACTGGTGTTCAATATTTTAACAAACATTTCACACAACTGAGTTTCTGTTTGTCTGCAAAATTGGAATTTGTCTCAAAAATTCATAAACATATGCTCAACTGAACGACTGACTTGACTGGCTGATTGCCTGATTGACAAACATTTGAGAAATAAGTACAATGATTTATGAACAAACAGTGATATGGGTAAATAAATATTTTCTTCTAGTGCCGATAAGACTGTAAGGTGCAGCCAGGCTAAAGACTACATTGTGCAACATAATTAATTAAATGGTACTAACAATGAAACTCAAGTCGGACATTCGAAAGCAATCGTGCGGCTCTTATTGGAGCGAATTTTGAGCTGCTTCAACGTGCATTTAAACAATTTTCATATTCAGCACAATTTTAAAATCCATATCCGGGACTACTAAACAACACACAATGACAAATAACCATTCGGAAAATAATATTAAAATTTTAATAAAAACAAAATTGGTTGCTATTGTGTGAGTGTATTGGTTTATAAATAAAACACGAGCTAAACAATAGACGCGAATAAGAGAGATGAGAGCAAACAATTTTTTTTTGTGTGTAATAAAAAGCACAGGTGCAAGTGTGTTTGTATGCGGCATTAATTTATTTACTGCATTTGTATATGCTAAATGGAAATACAAAAGAAAATTATATGTGTGCGTTTACACCCAGCGAACATTTTTTCTAGCCTATTTGAGCAACAAGTTATATGTGAAAGCGCAGCCTTTTAACCAAATTCTTGAAAAAAGTAAAGAAATTTCCCATGTTTATACAAGAATTGCTTATATCAACAGTCTCGTGTAAAGTTCGAAATTTTTTTTGATATTTTAATATATTTCATATTTTCATATCATAAGGGAGTAACTTCCTAAAAGCTGCATTTATTTGGGAAAAAGTTAAATAGTCTCGTAACTAGTTAATGTTTATTTTAAACTCATGTGACTATTTCTAATAGTTCACTGGGCTATACTTTTTGTAAACTTTATTTAGGTTTATGTATTGCTTTTCTACTCAATACAATACACAGCCAGTAAGAACCAAAGAAACGAAGAAAAAACAATTGATTATACATTCAGTATGTTTTATTATCGCGACAAAATTTAATTTCATTCTTTTGGGAGCAAATTGTTCATAGAATGCAAACAAAACAGAAAATTAATAACAGTTTATTGTCTGATCATGTAGTTGTATGTGTATGTTCAAAATTATGTATATATGAGTGTGCATGTATACAACTATGGCACATTATTCAACTGCAAATAGACTATTTTGCATTTTTGACTTGCAAATGCTCATTGACTTGTATTACAAACAGGGAAGGGCCGACTGATGGCCGAATTCATATTTTTTTTTTTATTATTTTTCAAAAATATTGTTATTTGTCGAGTCAAATACTCGTATATCTATATATATATAGCTGAAGGGGTTTGCACATATTCATTGTCGACTGAAGGTATTTACTCTCTTCGTAGCTTTCATTACGCCAATATATATTACCCCTTTATAATAGTATTTGCTTCTTGTTATGGTCTAAATTACAAAAGTAAGATTAAATCTATACATAATGCAGGTGAGGATAAAAAAAGCGTATTATGTTCGCTCCATGGCGTTGTGTTGGGCAACTTTTAAGAATGATGTGAGAACTGTGACTTCACACAATGTGGCGATAGTTGACTACAAAACCAAAAAGTCCTGCTTTCGGGCCAAGTTTTGCATTAAATCATAAAAACATCTCGCATGATTTCTGATGTGCATTAGTGTGGCTTTGTGTCAGTTGTTGTGGGAAGGATTCAGTGACGAAGGCATAGTCACTGGTCACTGAACAGAAACGTCTTCAGCTGTAACAAATCCTCAGGCACATCAGAGCACCTTCCTTCATCGGTATTGTGTAGGACTAGCGAAATAAAATAATGACAAGGCAACTAAAACAAAAAACGTGCAAAACAGAGTTGCAATATAGTGAAGCTTCACCTCCTGTCATCTCTCTCACTATCGCTTTTCTTTAGTTCTAGCACAATGCATCGCATGTGTAGGAGTCATATCCTGAGAGTTGGTCCAAGATAAAAAAAAATGTGTTCTCCGCAATTCATTTTCGTATTTTTCGGACCGTTTTTTTTTTTTTTTTTTTTTTTTTTTTATCTAGGACCAGCACTCAGGTAGGTTTCTCTAATAATATTTTTTAATATTTTTTTTTTTTGTAGAATTCTTTTAGTAAATTAAATGCATAGCTGCCAACTAACACATAATACGTGAATTTATTGAAAGAAATTATAAATTGCACCTATGAAACCGACTTGGTAACTCTTCCAAGAGTAGTTTTTCCTTCATCATAGAGTGAGAAATCATTCACATTGCGTAATCTTTTATTCCATCATTCTGGAGCAATTTTTACACTCCAGTACGTGATTAATTTATGGCTGTTGTCGTGTCATGGTTATTATGACAGAAAATTTATTTAACAATTACAGTTGATTTACGCATCAAAAACAACAAATATATGCTGCAATAAAACTACGCCAGCAAAAAATTAGACATTATCAAAAAAGTATTTGTCACATAAAGACTTCCTACGTTTGTAGTTTTTTAGTTTTGCTCACAGCCGCTTCAAGTCCAGCCTCATTTAGTGAGTCAAAGCCACCAACACAAAATAAATAGCGATCATATCAATTGTCCCCCATTAACGCATAGCTTGTACACTTCTGCTAATATAGTTTGCATATATATATATATATATACTACATTCTATATACATAGGTACCACATATATTTTCTATTTAAATATTCAAATTTTGTACACCGTTAGAACCCAATCTAGATAGCATAGCCAATAAACTCGGCACGTAGATACAAATTGTGTTGTCTTATGCCTTTTTTCATGCTCAGTAAACGGCAAAAATAATACAAAAAATCAGACACATGGAAACAACGAAACACACACACATATACAAAAACATGACAAGCAGCAACAATGGCTTTAATAGAAAATAATAATCGAAATAAATAGAAAGAACGGAACACTGGTACTTAGGCTTACACTTGTCAATGCAGGCCATAATGCAAAATGACAAAGTTCAGAAAATTAGGAAAAACAAAAGCAAAAACGAAAACAAAAACAAAAAAAAACAACTTAACAACGACTGTTTTAAATGGCTACATATTCGAATACAAATTGGCAAAATATAATTTTCGATTTAAGAACCCTAGAGCCAGACAGTCAGTCAACTACAAATTAAAACTTGTTCGTATAATGCAGCCATACATATTGAGAATAAGGAGAGACTATACACACTCACTCACACTCACTCACACTCAAACGCTCAGACACACACACTGCTGCAACGATATATATGTATAATATAGCACGTAATAAATAAATTGAAAAATATGTACATACATATTCTTTTTTTTTTTTTTGGGTGTCATACAATTTTTATTAATTTAAAAAACATATTTGTTTTACGTATTAACAAAACCCAGGTGTTTTACTTATGTTTTTTTTTTAGGTTTTATTTATTAACTTGGGTAATTGTATTTTCGGCAAAATGCTGTCATTCATTATATTTACTAAATAAATGAAGGCAATATATGTGGAAAGGGTGTTGCAAAATGTATGGAATATTTTTAGTTCTCTGGAGAATAAAAATCATAAATATTTAAATGAAGACAAGTCTGTAGTAGCGGAGCTGCTACTACAGCAGCAATTAATAGACAAAAAAACCAAAGGTTTCCATTATGGACAACTGCTTTAGAGCACTGAGTGCCTAATGCGTCATAAGAATCAAAATATTTATTTATTAAAACCAATATGTATTTATTAAATTTTCTGCTTTTAGAAAACTATATTTATGGTTTTCTATTAAATGAATTTATTTTGTAAATAACTCTATATATATATCGTACCAGATCAACAAAACGGTATTAACTCAAAATGTTTAAATTTTCAGTCAAAAGTCTATTTTTCTTTACATTTGAATTGTATTTGAAAATCCAACTAGTTTTTTGCAATGAAAAAGTAAACTGATTACGATGAAATTGTTATAATAAATAGATATTGATGTACTTTGTAAATTTTTTAGTAAAAAATAAAATTTTAATAATTGAAAGTTAATACACTCTTATTGATCAAGTGCGATATATGGCTCTAATTTTAAAATTGTGCTTTTTCCCGAGAAAAAAATATTTATGTATATGAAATGTATTATTTGTATTTTTATATTTTTCTTCTCATCTACAAGAATTTTTACCCTTTCACTTTTACTGTTACTGATTTTTAACCAGTTTAAGTAATTTCTTCGTTTAGATGTGATGCTCAATTTTTTTTTAAATTATACTATCCTTCACGACAAAGACATATCCTAGGATTATATACTGTATTGGAATTTTAAAGCATCAAAAATTTTGTGAGTAAATATTCCAGTGTATGAAAGTAAAATGAAATAATGAAAATAATTTTTATTAAAAAGAAAGTTTTATTCAATATTCTGTTGACTTATTTAAGGAATTTACTAAATTTACCGTTGAAAAAAACATTGCACATTGAACATATGCACACATATACATATATAGACACATGAAGTCACTGGAATTTATTATAGCAGATATTTCGCTTTCTTTTGGCCTATCAGATTTGTTTTTATTCAGTCTGAAAATACACAAATTGCATTATAGTTGCATATCAATGGCATAATATGTCCAATGTAAGTATGTGCGCTAAACAAAACCAATGGGATATCGAAAAAAAAACAAACATAAAATAAAATATTTACAAAATATTATTACTCACTTAATTACAACTTCAAAAACACCTATATATATCATTTACACAAAATATTAGAAGAAGAACTAACATTTATGGCCTTTGAAAAATTTACAAAACACGTGCGCGTCTAATAGAGATTCCTGCCAAATAATGTTTATAAAAAACAATCGTCCCACAGAAAACACCAAAACCTACCAATGGAACGTTTTCTTTTTTAAATTTATTTTTAAATTCTGCTGGGGTGCACGATTCCAATGGTAGTGAACGAGTTAAATTTGTGGTCAGAAATTAGGAAGATTTCACTGATCAGCTAACTAAGCTGAAAAGAGGTGGTGCCCCGGTAGTCTATTGAGTATTGTGCTAGTTTATCTTTGGGCGGTTCTAGGTTCAATTCCTAGCAGAGACTCTGGTCTATATCACTACAACACGTGAAAGTGTATCACAATGGGACCATAATAAATTAGACCCAAGTGAGCCGGGACCTTTCTTTACCCTTACATCCAGCAACCTGCCGCCCTAACCTAACCTAACTAAGCATTAGCGAAATAGTATTATATGGATATGCTTTCCTCCTCTATAATCAATTTTATAGAGTTTATTTTTTTTTTAACTTTATGAGAATATCATAAGATATGTACAAAAAAAAATTTTTTTTTTCGGGAAAAAGCACAATTTTCAAATTAGAGACGTATATATTTTTAGTTTTCACAATTGCGAAAGTGAAAAGTTGAAAAGGCGTACAAATATGTCATTATATTTGTGTCGGTTTGCCGCTGACCCTGAAAAACTATTTTTGTATCTCCTAATTTTTTAAATGCGGTACCTACCTACATGTGTTTTAATTTTGAAAAGCCTCATGCTATTTAATGTGAATCGAAATAAATAACGATTAATTGTTTGTTGTATTTGTACCGTATATGCGGCATTTCATTAATGGCTAGTCATTTGGCATCCGCTGAATATATCCAGTTCTCTTTGTTCCACTGAAAATTGCGTTGAGGTATGTGGTAGCCTTTTTGAAAATAATGGCCTCATGACCTCAGTAAGAGGTAATGAAATATTTAAAGATGTTACACTCGGTGGTGCTATTTTTTGCTCTTGTTCATTCTCCACGGTCTGGCAATAATTCAGAATGTTAAGTTGCACAATATTTTCGCAATAATAAAAAGTTCTCACGGGTTAGAGAGGTATCTTTCAGACCATTTAAATTGCATTGCACTTTCAACCCTCCAGCTCTTGGCTCTTGGTTGCACATATTAGAGACAACCACCTTAAAAACTAACTAGAGATATATGAAAATCTCTCGTACTAGCATATTGCACGATGTCTGGCACAGCGATGCCTGTTAATGCGTTTAAAGTTATCATGTCCCAGGCAGACCAGAATAAAAATCGACGACTTGAAAGATGCGTATCATTTATTCGACCACGACCGTACTTTACGAAAAAAAACTAGCACAGAAGTGTAATACAAAATAGCAGAAAAAAAAATATTCATTCAATAATTAACATGGATTTGTGAAAAGCAATCACAGCCAATGAACAAAAATTTCGTTAAATTTGTTTTGTATGATAAAATAAATAAATTGGAATTAATAAATGACTTTCTTTGTTTATTTAAATTAAAGCGAAGAAATATGTTTACACAAATCATACGATAACGTTTTCTGTTTTGTTTCCTTTGAGTTCTTAAAGTTTAATAAACCTTTGTTTAAAATGTTTCAGAAAGCATGTTTTTTAGACAAAAAAAAAACCATTTGAAATAATGATTTTATAAAATTTGCCAAATTTTTGTAATTTTTCCTTTCCTTTTTTGCCATGACATCATATGCCAACAAAATCACAGAAACCCAAATTGTCACTGAGAATTATAAAGAAAAGTTTCCAACTGCACATTTTCTTTCTGTCGCTAAATAAAATGTGTGATGAAGGTTTGTACGTGATCGAAGATCTAAACATGTGTAAGAGAAAAGTTCACTTTGTCATCATATTTGTGATTCTACAAATGATATTCGTAAGGAAAACGAATGAAACGAACTATACGTACAAAGTTAAAGTTCAAATTAAATTAAAATTAAATTAAAATTGGCCCTCTGTGGGGCCTTCTGTAGCAGGTGCAAAGCGCTAAGTGTCAAATAAATATTCCTATCAGTTTTATTGTTCATTGCCCAACAGTTATAATCCGAAGGGAGCGAAGGGGAAAAGCCTACGACAGGAGACTTGTAGAAATCCTATAGAAAATATACGGGAGGCGGTTTAACTTTGCAGTTTAACCCTGAAACTTCCCGCTTAGCTTTAAAATAAATGCGTGCCGAAAATCAATTTTACAAAAAAGATTTTTCACAAGTTTTCGACACCGATATCTCATATGCCATTATTAGAGGGCGACTTCCTACTGAAGTTTACTAAGCTTTAGTGAGAGAGAGAGAGAAGGAGTTCTTGTTTAACCCAACAGTTTGTTGATGGATTAAACTGCATACAGAAGTCTTCACAATCCATTACGATTATGGAAAGTTTGCATCGAAAGTCAATAAATACTGATTATTCTACTCCTTTGATTATTTACGTTCTTAGTTCCGGTGCAAAGCATTACACGATAGCAAAAATAAATAAACAACCAATCCGTACCACAGGGGCAAGAAAAAAAAACAGTATAAAAACCGCAAAGAAAAGAGGCAGATAAACTCTGCTAGAGTAGATTTCCTTAGACGAAATTGCTCTTCTTTGTTGTAAAACTTTATCTCGATAACGGCTAAAGACCCTCTGACCTGCGGCCTATTTTATCCTGCGAAGTTTCAGCTATTCTAAAGTGTTAGTGAGCTCTGTTACTATCACTTGAAGTACAAAGAAATTAATCACACAAAAGTATCTCTCTAGTTCTGCCAAAGGCCTTTGGAAATCCACCACTTTATCACACATACACATCCACAAACACATACATGTTTTCTGTCGTATACAAAAATTTTCTTCCAAATTGTACACACTTAGAATATTAATTTGTTTGTGTTTATTTGGAAATGGCATTAGGCCTCGTATTAGTGGGTAAATGGATTGTAGTAACTCTATGGTAAGTTGTCTGTAATGTGTTCTTTTTTCTCTACTTTCACATGTCTGTTACTGTATTTTTTATGTGGTAAATTCCCTTACGATTTAGTTGTTGCTTCCGGTTGTAATGTTCTTTACAGCTACGCCAAACAGACAGATAAAGTAATGCACGCATCACCACATACCATAATTTTTGCCATATAAAGTCTTCGAAATAATTTGGGTTTTAAATTTGAAATTTTTTTTTTTTTTTTGCAAAGAAGTTTTTTTATTTCAGAATTTTATATACTGCATTATGTTAAGTATGGGCTTCCCAGTAACCTAGAGAATTCACAAAAGTTGGGCTACCATATCGCACTCTTAGATGGCTGTGGGAACATTGTGTGAAATTAAGCTTTCGTCCAGTTTGTAGCCTCGTGCTGATGTTCACAAAAATATACTTTCGTTGTTCCAAACTGCAATGCCAATTGCAACACGAAATTTATTTTTATGATTCTTCATACGTTAACAAATTTGTGTAAACTCGGTTGTCAGCGTAATCAAATTTTGATACGAAAACTTCTCACAAGTTTCATTCAGAACATGCCTTAAACATTTGTGTCAAGCTAAATTTTTGACTTTAAGTTTTAACCATTTCAATAAATATTCTATGCACAACACTATAATGCAGCATCTGCATACTGCTACCATATACAAGTCTGTCTAACTGTCTTGTCACTCAGTTGGCAGTGTCTGGTATTGCAAGAGGGAGTATTTCGAACGTTACGCAAGTATTTGTTGTCTATTTGTTGTGCAACATTTTCTATATAAATCTTCTTTTTTTTACGTCTTGCTCAAGACAACAATGTGACGTGACAAGTTTTATATGCCTGTGATGTTTCATGTTGATGACATGATGTTACGTGACGTAGTGTCTTACGTTAATATCATTATTCCTTTAGAATAAAATAAGACATATACATACATAGACATACATACATACATCTCACTCATTTATTATCTTCAAATATATTTGCGGTTTAGTTGTGCAATATACATGAAAAAGCTCATGCTATTCAGTTTTCCTTAACATCACAATTCATACGTACGTAAGTACATTACGATATTAAACGCCAAACAGCACATGGAATGAAAATGATATTTTGATGATGCAAACAAATATATATATATATAAAGTAAAACAAAAAAAATTACAGGAAATGTTGAGACGTTTTAACTTGAAACAATGTTACGTTTGCTTCATCATGTAGAATGGATTTTGAAGTTTGTTCTAAAATAATGATCAATTGAACCAACAATTTTCGTAACGAATTAAGTACTGTAATGTCCGACTTACATATGTAGTCGCTTTAATATAATGAATATGAATTTTTAGGTTGCATATTTATTATTACCCAGCAAACAATTAGTCGTTACCTTAAGAACTACTTGCCAAATTATTACACTACACACTGACGTAAAATATTTACATGACAGTGTAATAAACGTGGCTACTACTATGACTTATTTAACCCTTATCCAATAGTCATGCTTGAAAGTTGCCAAAACGCTTCAAAAACGTTCAATTTGCATATTTTTTTTCTCACGGTGTGTGGCACTCGTCGAGCAGCAGTAATGCAGGTAGACTGGGTATTTCCATAACACTATCTGTCGCATCTATGGGGTGCAGCCAACATGACCATTGTTTATTTTACTCAAAGCGCAATTTTTTTCCGGCAGTTAGAAGGTCCTTAATAAGAACTTATTCTAATCGGTTTCACGATATTTATCGAGATAGTATTTATTTAGAATTAAAGAAGTGATGTAACATACCTACAAATATATATACATACTCGTATTTAAATGCTCAAAGTTATATCTCGAACGAATTACCTGATTTTGGCATCAATCAACGCCTCTTTCGAAGGTTAGATTTTGAACTTGATCTTATTCGAAGTTTAATTAGTTTATTTGAAAGAAACGAAGTTTCGAAAATGAAATTTTTCGATATCAACAACACCGAATCTTACGATATCTAAGTGGCCTCAATACCTTACGAATGCGATACACTTCGTTGTGATCCATTGACGAGTTCATAAGTTGTGAGATGTTTACATACACACATATCCATACATACATCTATACTGACATCATCGCGATAATAGTCTCAATCGACTCCCAGCATCTCAAAACGTCGAAATACGGGGTGTCTGGTAGCATATTTATATTTTCAAACTTAAATGAAAAACGTAATAATTGACACAAAGTTTTTTATTAAGAACATTGAACGATAGAATGGAAATGCGGATTTTATTTTTTAAAAAGTATGTCATCCAGATCCTTTTTTAAAATTTCATGAATAATCGCTATTGGAAGTCCCAGTGAGGCTGCTCTTTTCCGTATTGAAAGTCGCGGATTTTCACGTAAACTGCTTTCAACCAGTTCAATGTTTTCGGGAGTCCTTTTACGATCGACTGGTTCCTGGCCGTGGAGCATTCATAGCCGAAGCAGTTGCGCGGAATCTCTGCACCCACAAACGAATTAAATTCACACTCCATCACTTATTCGCCGAATACCGAACTTTAAACAAAATTGTCGACGAGTAATTACGTAAGAATCATTACTCTTAAAAAATGTGTCCACAGCGAACGGGCGGTGCTCACTCTACCACTGCGACATCGTGACTGACAAATCCGTACAATCGATAATTCTAACGGCGCTACGCTCCCTTTTTGAAATAATCGTATTTAAAAATATAAATTTGCCACCAGACAACCTGTATAACGAAATCGCTATTTTGGCTGATATCAGTAACTTCCGACAGCGCAAAGTTATTTTAGTCTCAATTGGTAGATGATGCTAACGATAATGCTTCATTCCATACGCGCTTACGTTTTTCAATATTATTGGATGGGTCTTCTGATGCATTTATTAATCGAAATAATTTGTACATTCATATTTTTTATATTATACAAAAAAAAAAAATATTAAAGCTGTCTTCCACTTCAGATTCTCTACACTACAATTCGTGGCAGTTAAAATTTTTTCAAGGTACTTATAATTTTCCACATGCAAATTTGCATTCAAGTACATTTTTATAATTTTACATGAAAAGAAAATAAAATTATAAAATTTTTTATTCGTTTTTGTAAATTATTTTCACGTAAGTACTTATTGTGCATACATGCATTGAAAAGCTTCTGGTACATCCATGATTTGCCGGTTTGAGAAATTAATGTACGAGTATGTATTCACCGCAAATCTGACAGGCATTTGTATAATAACAATAACATACAGTAATGAAGAAAAAAATATTTTTCTGTCCATGTGATATCCAATATCGGGGAATTTTCAAATTCCAATGTAATTGAATTCACGTGGAATACAGAGTCTGGAGAGTATAATAAATTTCATTTAATTTCACTGTTTCTTTGGAACCGTGCGCAAAAAAAAAAATTTGGAGAAAATACTCTTCTCAAAAAGTGCTGATGGCGAAAAGTTACGGTGTTGGCTCTGAAACCAGAAGAACCCGGCTTCGATTCCCTGCCCGGTCAAGTTAAAATTCCCAATTTTTTTGTTCTACAGCAACTTTCTGCGTCGGTATTTGACACAATAAATAAAATGGCTCCTTTTAAGTTCAAAATAAAGCCACACAATTAACATCAGAAATAGCGTAAAGCTCTAAACACTTAGACGACAGCAGACAGCAAGCAGCAATATGTCAAAAATAAAATCCACGTGTTTAAATGAAAACGATTATTTTGACGGCAGCACAGCAGCAGGACTGCACAACAGCATTTGCTTCTGCTGCCAACTTGGGCTATTTTCTATTTTGACGGGCAGCAATAAGTGTTGCCATTATATATATATAAATTGGAAAAATAAGAACAAAAACTTTTTTTTAATATTAAACATAAAAGAACATTACAAAAATACAATATAGGAATAAATTTATGTGTTTTTATAGTTTTTCGTGATATTATTACATTTTTTATCAATAACTTTAATTTTATTCATTATAAAATATATATGCGGCATCCCTGAAATTTGTATTGCTAAAATACACAACTGTTCATTTTTAATTTCATAATATTTTGTTTTTCGTTTGAGTTAATTTTTATCATATTTTATCTGAGCTATTTTAACAATTGTTGTGATAAAGATCACTAAATTTCCTTTACTCATTTTTTATATTTTTAAACTTTGAAGTAATTTTTAATATTTATAAAAACTTGAAATTGATTTACACATCAGCTGATTATTATGAAGCTGACTTCAGAGCAGCATTTGAAGCCGTGAAGTTGTGAAGTCTGCTGTCGTCTAAGTGTTTAGAGCTAAACTCTATTTTATAATTAACATGAAACTGAAAAGTTGTGCAAGAATTAAGCTGTATCTGCCTACCAATTTCCCCACCTTTGTCAATCTAGTTTCAGTGCTATGCATTGCATATGTAGGAGATTTCCCCAGTGCACTGATTCAAGCTTAAAAAAGTAGCTGGAAAATATTCTTTGAAAAAATTCAGATAGATGTGTTTGTATGCCAACAGTTATGTTGAATATAGCAACAACCCTTTTGGGCATTATACGTATATATTTCCACTAATTCTTAAAGGTCCACCTGATCGATGAAAATACTAAAATCTTAAAAAAAAATCTATTTATTAAATTTCAAGCTCAAAGGTTTGTCTTTATGTTTATTTTTTTATATACTTCGATATTTCGTTAAATAAATAAATAATAAAAATTTCCTGAATATGTTAACCGATGGTTATTGAAATATCAAAGTATATAAAAAATAAACTAAAATAAGAAGAACCTTTGAGCTTAAAATTTAATATATAGATTGTTCTTAAAATAATAAAGTTTAAAAAATAAGTATTAAATTGAATAATATTATGGAATCTTTCTGGGTTTTTTTTAGTACAGTTGCAATAATCGTGAATAGATTTATTTGCAAATAAAAATCTAACTCACCGCTCCTACGTCAAAATGTCGAAAATGCCGAATATTTTTATTTGCAAATTAGACGTCTGTATAAACGTAGTAACAGATTTGAGTATGTCTTTTACACAATTTATATCAGCTCTATTTTGTTGTCACATAGAATTACCTAACAAAGTTTTCGATTTTTCTAAATTGAACTTCAAGTCAATAGAATAGAAAAGCCAACAACTTGTATAGCTTTTGTATTTACGAAACCCAATCATCTGATTCATCACAGAAGGAAATTTTTAACATCAGAAAAGTCGTCCTTAGATTTTAAAAAATTTTAAAAACTTTTCTTTTGAATGAAATAAGTAATAATTGTTGAAGGGAATTAATAAAAAGTAATTTATTTAATTATAGTTCGCCATATAATAAACGAAAAACTAACCAAGTTTTTTTCAAATGTTACAGACTTAGATGAATGTTTTAAAATCACTAATTTTTGTGGTTTGAAATAATTGTGACGAAACGTGATTCTCACATGCCTGATAAATAATTTTTGTTTCAAATCGATGTGTTTCTTATTAGTTGCTAATATTTTACCCAAAACTGTATGTACATATATACATATATAAAAATTGTAGAATATGTTTTCATATGAATTTGTTTTATTAAAGTGAAAGTATCTTGTGACCCAAATTTTATTTAAAAACTTTCAAGTGCCCTGCATCAATAAAAGAATTTTTTATTTCGCTGGTTTTTAAAAAGGATCGTAGATTTTATGAAAATATTTTATAAACAATTTTAACCCCAAAATGAGAAACATCACCTGTGAGGCGTATACATTTATTATCTTTTTTTTTTATTTATTTCCTAAAACGTCAGTCGTATCAAAGTGCGCGCTGGTGCCAACTCAGTTGAGCTTACCCACGCATTTATTCTGCTTCGCTGCCTTTCGTGTCTGATATACATATGTATATACACGTGTGTCGCCTGGGAGCCGAAGTTTACCACTAAAGGTAATTTGTTTTCCATATTTGTTTGCGGATTATTAACAAAGTAGACAAGAGAACCAAGTTATAAAAACGGCTAAAGGTCAATAAGCGTTACATGTCCTTTAAAATTAAAGCGTAAATGCGCATTATTTAGCGCAAAATTTAAAAAAAAAAATTACTGCTTAACGCAAAAATCACCAAATCGTTGGCACTGTGATATAAAATAGTAAGTGGAAAAATCACAAACTTTATTTTGTTGTGGGGACAATTTTCTTCAAGTTGTATTAAGTTTTATATTATGTCTTCATATGTTAATTGGGTATAAGGTCCACCACAAAGCGCAGTTTTTTTTTTATTTCGAATAGATTTTTTCTTTTAAATTCGTTTTTATCTTTTTTTTTTAATTTATTGCAAAGGATGTCTTTGTACCACCCCATTAAAAATGTGATTTAAAAAAGTATATATTATTTGTTTAAGTTAATGAAAGACTGAATTGCTTTTATATATTTTTGTTACTAAACATTTAATTATGATATTTTAGAGTTTATTTTAATATATATATTTTTTTAAAGTTAAATGCACGTTTTTTACAAAAGTCGCCTTGACAGGCCAAGTTTAGCTTTAAAGAGGTAGAAAATACGTTTAGCGTTAATGACTTATTTCATTCATAAATATTTATTGCATATATTCAGCTAATTTTTGTAGCCTTAAGGTTTTAATACTATGGGAAAATATGTTCAAATGGGTTAAAGACTTAAACGCTTTATATGGGAGATTTAATGGGGCTCATTGGCACGCCTGAAAGAAACACAGAAGCTGGTTTAGTAGAACAATTGTTATAAATAACATATCTACATATATATACGAATATATTCATAATAATGTTAGATTTATCAGTGTTATTTTATTTGGCCGATAACAAAGTTAATTTTATCTGGCACCTAGTTACAGATAATTAATTGGATGCCGTGATATGTAGGACATACAATCGTTCTGTTGTTCTGTTGTATATAGACTTATTTGTGATATTTATTTCACTAAATTTGTGACATACAACTCACTAAATACACGTGTAGAATAGTTTTTATTGGAAGAACTGCGACGAAGGGTACATGATATCGTTCAATTGCTTACAAAGTAAGTGTCTTTCGGGACTGTGATAGAATCCAAGTCTGTTTTGATTTTTCATTTAGAGTCATGAAAACGAAGCGGTTTTTGTTATTTTCGAATGCAAATGAAACCGCTATTCGAATCCGCTGTTTTATGTTTTGCTCATTTATTTACTGCTTTTAGTGCATTTATTTTCATTACTTGGCAACTCCAAGCAGCCAGCTGATTGGTTTATTTTCTATAATAAAACCGATAACATTCGTTTCAGTGATACCTAAAACCGACATAAATTCTAGTTCGAAAATACAACCAATAACATTGAATTTCATGACATCAAAGTATTTTTTCGGTTTCAAATCCTATTCCGATAACATTGGTTTCAATGACAAAAATTATTATCTCATTTTAATTTAAAAAATATATTAAACATTTCGATTAAGTGAATTGCGATTGATTTTTTTTTTTTTTGCTACAGAATAATTTATTTCCCCTCCAATTGTTATCAGTTTAATGAAAATGAACTACCCCAAGCCTAGCGATATACGTCTGTGTTAACATTTCCATTTAACAACTTCCGTCTTCTTTTCTTTCATTCATTATTTTCTTGAAGTCACAAACCTAAAAAAAAACTGATAGCATGAATTGAATTTATTTTGTTTTTTTTTTTAAATTAAAGAGCAAAAACTAATATAATACCTCCATTAGACTATACATAATTGCATGCACCCAGAAATTGTTTCTTTTCAACTCCATATTGTCTCCAAAAGTTTATGCCGTCTTCTTTTATATTGAATAAAATAAATGAACGAGGAATGCAAAAAATAAAAAGCTTAATTTTAATAGAGAGAGAGAGAGAGAGAGGGAAAAAAAAGAAATAAAAAATGATTTGTGCATGAACGATAACAAAAAAAGAATGGTTTTTTATACGTTGTTGAATGCAGAAATAATTGAAGCACATCCAGGAAATTCATTCTTATAGTTTTCTTATCAGTTTGGCGGGCTGCCGTGCTGAAGAAATTCTTGAGGAGAATTTTCTTTAAACTTATTTTTCTTGCCTTGAACTGAAGAAGTAGTAGCACAAAAGGGTTTTTAGCGGTGGCAAAAACGAAAGATGAATACTCTATACTGAGTATATTTCTCAATGTAAATTTATAACAAATTGAAAATATTTCCTTTCTTTAGCGTAAAAATTCAGGCTAAAAAGCTAAAGATCTAACAAAATATTTTCTATCAACTAAATAAAAAATATAACTACGTTCTACTTGAGTTTCTTTAGGAAATGCAATTTAAAATAAATGATATCCATTTGGCTAAAAAGTACTTAATGGAAGTGCAACATCTTCGAATGCTTAGTCGTCATGTCTACTCCAATATCAACACTTAAATATTGAAATGTTCTAAAGAAGAATAAAAATGTATAAATAAACTTTACCAAACGTTTTTCAGCAAAGTGATGAAAAAACTATATAAACGTTATCGGACGTGGCTGTTTGCAACTAAATTGTTCCTTCGTCTGCCGTATTGATAATTTTTTTTCTCCTCTATTTCAAACATTTTGGCCTGTCATGACATTTGGCATGTTGTTGCGGCAACAAGAGTGACCAAATGAAGGGAAAGTTTATTGATTTTAAAAATTGCATAAATTAATTGCAGCCCAAAATAGAATTGTTAATTGTGTTTAGTTATATTATTCAAGTTATTACATGTGGAGTTCTTAGGAATATTAAAAAAAAGCAACTGTTTTGAAGAGAAATTTATTTAGTTATATGCGCAGGAAATGTTCTATCACTTAGTCTTAGATGCTGTTGGCTGTTTCGTTAAGTTCAAACCTTTGCAGGCCAAACAATTATCTGATGTACCAATCTCTACTCTACTTTATCGTTCTTTGCGCAATTATACGGGGTGGCGATGGCTGATGTAGTCTGAAGCACATTGACTACAACAGCAAAAATTCTAGGTTCGAGCCATAAAAGCACTTCACATTTTTTCTGATGTGCATTTGTGTCAGTTGTTGTGGGAAAGATTCAGTGGCGAAGGCATTGTCACTGGTCACTGAACAGTAAGGACTTCAGCTGATACCAATCCACTGGCACAACAGTGCGCCTTCCTTTGACGGTATTGTGTAGCACCAGCGAAGAAAAATAATTACTAAAATGGCTACTAAAACAAAGCTTCAAAAATTTAATGCGTCTCTTTCAGATCAGAGGCACTGCTATAAACAATAAAAAAAATTAAAAGCAGAGTTGTAAGATAGTGAAGCTTCACCTCCTGTCACATCTCTCACATCCCTTTCCTCTAGTTCTAGCACAATGTATCGCATGTGTAGGATCCTCTCTTGAGTGCTGGTCCGAGATATACATATAATACTTCGGCAAACTGAAATAAAAGAGAAGCTTAAAAGAAATTAAGATTAAATTAAGAATTTTAGCTTAAAAGAAATTAAATTCTCAACATGACGTCAGAGATGCTGCAACTCTGCTGCACAAAAACGTTCAACAGCAGAGTTGTGCAATAGTAAAAATTTAGCTATTCTATCTGTAATACAAGCAGTTCTTGTCTGGAAAAAATGTATATAAAAACCACTCAAAATTGTTTGTGCTTTTCATATAAATTTTATTCAGACAAGTAATACTTGTGTTAGAGAAACAGCAACTTATTCTTTCTTGTCACTTCACCACACTACACCTTTCTAATTCTATACTTTCGATTTAATTTATGTCATACGTAGGGCACTGGTTCAAAGAAAAATCTTTTTAATACAAAAGAATTTCTATTTAAAATAAAAGAAAAAGCGATTTGCCTGGTCACCTCGATGCACAAATTCCCTCAATATACATATGTATGTGTATGTATAGGAACTCCCAAAAATTTGTATATTCAAAATGTTGCTGACAAAGACAGAAAGAAAATGGAGAAGAATAATATTATCTTAAAACATTGGCTACGTGTAATTTTAATATTTTGGCCTCTTGACAGTGACAAAATCGTGGTCAATATGTTTCATAAAATTGGCGCCATTTGAAACAAGTAGAATACTGACACACAAGAAAATATAAATACTCGTACGAAGATGCACACCATTAAACTGAGGCATTGCTTTTAAGCTTCAATAACCCTAAGCCGATGACATTTCAATAGGATATGCAACAATTTTTATGTAGCAGTGCCAAAACGTTTTTCTATTATGGATAAATGTTTTTCTAAAGATATGGACCAGCATATACTTGATATGTTGGTCACAGTTTGCTGATGGAGACGTCGTAAGGCGAAATTTTAATATCCACTTCATAAATTTAAAGTTTATTGTTCCCAACTAATAATACCCTAATTTTGAGGGTACTATTCGCGGACAGCTTCTCTAACGGTACATCTCTCATAAGCGGTTTAGTATATTTAAGGAGAAAAAATTTCGTTGAAGTTATATGTCTGCTTCTGGAAGCTTTCACTGTGCATACAGTGCATGTAACATATGAACAATATTAAAATATATGTTTGTGTATATTGAATGCCAATTTCTACATTTTATAAATTTTAGATTTTCCACCTTCAAAAACATGACCCACTAAGCGTTTAGTAGCTCTAGAATTATTAAAGAGGGTCATAGTGTGCTGGTACACTTGAACACTGAAGTTTTACCAAGAGAAATGTAATTTAATGCTCACGAGTGGGCTGAGTGGGGTGTGCAAAATAACTGATCATTAATTTTTAGTGTTATGATGGACCACGAACATACAAAACTGTGTGTCCAATGTTTGTATTGAGTTTTTAGCCAGTTAGGGAAGTGTGCTTTTCAAAAAAAAAACTGTACTGTAGCTTTTTTCATTTGAACATCGATAATTGTTTTTCATAGTATTGCCAGTTGTAAATAGAACAGCATAAATTGGTTTAATAAAAATCACACAGCTTATACAATTCTTCCCTTCTTCCCTTTTACGTGTTAGCGAACACGTAGCGAGAGAGGAGCAGGCAAATGAATAACAGAGAGCATAGAATAGAAATATTAATGAACTATAAGAATCTGTATAGAAAAATACGGAAGAAGACAAGTCATTGTGTCCAACGTAAACGTCAGCGCTATCCCCTTCCTATAACGAAGAAGAATAGGAGTGTACTATTAATTCAGTAGTTAGCGCGTTTACTTATTGGCCGTTCAAGACCTGAGCCCAAATTATGGCATTCGATATGGAATCGAATGTTTTCATACTGACTGGTTTTGAAGCAAAAGTTTGTTTTATAAATTAGAATATTTACTTAAAATCTTCTTAACACCTTTTTTTTTAATTCATTCTAAGTTAATTTAATGAAATACAACCTTGATTTTAATGTACTAAAGGCAGTGCTACCAAGTTAAACAATTTCAAACAGCTGGCAATTTAAATGGCTCTAAGTGAAATGAAAAAGACAGGAAAATTTGTTAAATAAAGTCACTACAGTAATTTAAAGTAATGGACTAAACAACATCAATAATAAAAATTGCAAAAGTAACAGAAGCTATTGGGTAGAGCATAATAAAAATGCTTTCATCGAATTGTGGGACGAGAACACAAATGAAATTTTATTACACAAACTGTGCGTTAAAACTATAATTAATTAAACTTATAGTGAGAACCCAATATCAGCCGTTTATGCTTTTAATATTAAAATCAGTTTTTTACTTTTGGTGTGAACACACTATAAGACACAGTGGCAAAACGAAATGAAATAAATGTATTCATTCGGATTCCTTTACATTCTGCAAAATTTGCGGAAGGCTTCGTATTTCAATTTAGTTCTATGAATTTAGAAAACATGTATATACAAGTTGCATTCGTATTAGTAAACAATATAAGGAAGCCTTTACTGTATAGTCTGAAAGTTGTGGATTCAAAACCTACGCTAGTAGTTTTTTTCCAAAAGAAGATAACACACAACGACGCCATTGTTTCTAGGCATCATAATTGCTTTTTAAAATATTTATTACTTTCGCTTTTACTTTTGCTTTAGCTAACGCACATGCATACATCAAATCCTCCTACCTTATCACTTCATCATCCGTGTCTTCTCTACACCATTTCTTTCCAAAAAGAAAGCAACATATTATGTCAGTATTGTTAAAGGGCGTTTATTTATCTTAAAAGTTTACTGCTCGCTTGTGCATTCACTAAACTAACTTCAGCAGCATGCAATTCATCTATTCATACTTAATCTGTTTGACATAAGATTCTGTATTCGATTTTTTTTTTCTTGCTTGCTTGTGCTCATCGTTATCATTGTGAAGTGTAATCCAAATATAAAGAAAATTAGTTTTTAATGAAATTTGATGGCAATAACAAACACATTGTTGTTGTCTTAATCTGACGGTAATTGTTTTTGTCAGTGTTCTTTTTCCAACCCGTTACGAAAGTATTGGCTGGTGTTAAAATTTAATTGCTTTATAAGTGTGTTTGTGTGTGTGTTTATATATGTGTGCATGTATGCGCGCCAGTGTTTGCTATTTATTATGATTGTCCAAATGGCTTCAATCAATTATTTGTGTTATTCAATTGCAAATACATAATTGAAACAACTATTATTTTTATTCTTATTATTTTATTATTTGCAGTAAATAAATACTGTTTTAGATTTATGTTTATAAAATAGTTTTCTATAAAAACTTATTTTTTTCAACAATATAATTCCTTTCATTGCTACTTCGACTTTGCAGGCAATGTATTTTAATACCACTGCACTCTAAATTACTTTGCGTTATTCTCCTTTTTTCTAAGACAAATACACTCGCTTTTGTTGACTTCATACCCATGATTTCATTTACTCAATACAACAATACAAACAATAGACAAGATGTAGTTTCATGTTTGTTTATTCCCTGAATTGTAATTATTACAATGATACTGCTCAGTGACATTTATGATGTGGCCCCTTCCCGCACCAAAACAATTAACCATAAATTGTTTATTTATTCAACCAAAATTATTTTAATTTGATATTATGTTTCCCTGACTTCGAAAGAAGAGTAGCAAAAATTAAAACAAAAAATAAATAAAAATGGTATTAAAATAAATACCATCCACATATTACACAAGTTATTAGTAGGAAAGTTTTTTATTTTTATTTTCCATTTTCTTTTCTGTTGAAAGTACACAAAATGCCATCACGAGGACATGAATTTGAAAAGTAGCATAAAAATGAAATTATCCCATAATAATAGCACTGGGAATTAAAAATGAAGACAACAGAGTGCCAGCGGTAGTATTAACAACAACAACAAATAGAAAAGTAAATAGGAAATTATATGCATACATGCATATTTATCAACATTACAACAAATAATAACAACAATTTTCATAACTACAAGGACGCAAGAGAATGTTGAAAATGAAAAAATAGACAGAGCTATGAAAATTTAAGAACATGCATGCACAATCAAGTTACTAGCACACATACACAACAACAACACTAGTATAAAAACACGCCTTACATTATGCGAGGAGGCAGGAACTGATGAAATAAGCCACAGGCCGTACGTACGATTCAGGTTTTATTTTTGGGTTTTAAAAACTAAAATTTTAATGTGTCAATTCAGAAGTCATAAGAGAAAATTGGTTTTAAGTTTAGAGGTAATTTTGACTTCGCCATATGTACGACTAGTAGGAAATATATTTATTGCTTGGTGATGTTCACAGAAGTAGTTAGTACAGTAACACTACGGGCACGAAAGACGTGTGTGGGTTCACACCATATGCCATATGTACTTCTCTCTGTTCGGTAACCATATGTTGAGTAGCCTCTTGAATTAGGATCAGCTCCTTCATAGGACAGTATCTGCAGATTCTCATGGCCAAGTTTTTAAGTGTTTGTTTAAGTATTGGCAGTATAGGCTACAGTCAAGTATTCAAAGGACTACTCATCTTCTTGACAATTTTATATTGTCTAAATTTCTAAAAATTTCTCTTTATACCCTCGTACATTTTTTTTAACTAACACACATTTTAATACGGTAATTTGTGAGCATAATGCAAACATTTGAAGCAGTAGTTTGAAGTCATAAAAAATTATTACACGAAAAAAATTGAAAAAAAAAATCGCTTAAAATAAAATATGAATAAAAGATATAAATTCATTTTAAAATCGTATTATAAAAAGCCAAGTCAAGGACGAATATCTTAAGTACTCTATAGAACTACATAATCAAAGTGAACTGTTATTTTATTCTATTGTTTGATTTTGCGAAGCTTAAATAAGAGCGTTTGAAAAATACAAATTTTTTTTTATAAAGCGAAGTAACACTCCTACAATGTGTTTCCTTTTAGAGGAAAGGCATAATTAATAGACATGATAGGCGATGAAGGGTGATAGATAGAGGAAAATTTTATTATCCATACAACTCTGTTTTTGTTTGTTTTCCGTTCATAACAGTGTTACACTGGTTCTGGTGTTAAGGAGATCTATTGAGTTTTGAAGCTGTATTTAGTAGTCACTTTTATTAAATATTTTATTTCGTTGATGATACCTACGAAGGAGTGCTGATGTCACTTGTGGCTTAGTACTTAGATTGTGACTGTGCCTTCGCCACTGAAAGCCTTCCGACAACAAATGATACAAAGGCACAAGAATGCACATTATAAAAAGCTAAAATGTTTCAATTACAGTTGTATACTACGGTCGTATCCAGGAGCTGTGCTATTGTAGGGGACGATCTATATACATTTCTAATAACAATTCAATTGTCCAACTGTCACAAGAAGTTTTCACAAAAAGTAACAAAAAAATATATTCATTTGTTAACGAATATTTATTTTATTATTTCCCCAGTTGTTTGTGATATGGTGCTGCATCTAGCCCTTTGAAATTCCTCATTCATTTCTAGAAGTCAATGAATACAACGGAAATATTTTTCCGTAATTTTGTTTTTTTGCGTTCTATAACCAATAAGAAAAATTCTGGTTCTTCGGGTATCCGTTCTCCTTACACCGCAACTCATTGACAGATACCTTCAACAGTCTATTCACTATTATTTTTCTTCTTGCTAACTTAAAATCATAACTTAAATAAATGCAGCATCATAACTAACTTAACATACCTCTGCTGTGGTCTGTGTGGAATAACTTTTTTTGCATAAAACATTCAAACTTTTAAACGCTAATGGGCGTTAGAGAATGTTATGACAAATTTTTATAATGCTGTAATATGTTTTGCTTCGCTTTGGTACGAAAACTGAATAAAAAGTGACAAATTAAGTATAATTGCACGCATACATAGGCATAGCAAAAGGAAAAAATTAAAAAAAGCACACACACACACATTTTTTTTATATCAGTAGAATGTTATTCATATGAATTGCAATAAAAACACATAATAATTTGTAGTCATAATATTTCATAAAAATTTTCTTTTTACCTTTTTCATATTTTTTTTTTTTTATTTAAAATATTTTTTGTACATTTATTTTCTTTTCATGAAAAATATTCTTCAGCAGACTTCTACTCGTAGATGACCAATTAGTGGTCAGTAAATGTAAAAAAAAATCAATATTTCCATATGCACACACGTCATGTATTTTACAAAATAAATAATTAAAAGTTGAAATATTTATTATGCAGTTGCAAAGAAAATTATACTTGTGCACACAACATGAAAAACAGTTCCTTTCAATTAAAATTAATATGAAATTATAAAATATTTTTTTATTACTGAAGATGAAGAAAAGAAAAATATTAAAATGTTTTTTTTTTTATAAGTATAAAAAGTTTTGCTTCAGTTCATTGAAATAAACGAGTTCACAACTGTTCACTATCCGAGTCAGAATATTGTGTTTTTAAATGATGGCAGGCAGTAGTGTTGCCAAATTTTTTGCTCCAAAATGGAGATGTGAAAAATTTTTCAATATTTCATAGAGTGCGTGAGCATTAGACTATTAATGTGGAGGCTACGGATTTGATACCCGCCTGGGTGGTTCCAGCAGACAAGAGTAGAAGCTTCGCAGATTATGTGAATGTTTAAAATAATAATAATAATAATACTGGGACCCAGTTGACCTGATTTTTGTGGAATTGGCAACTAAGAAACTAAAGAAAAGCTGAAGCTCATTTGCACGTTGACTACAAAACCAAATGTCATGGCTTCGACTGTATTGAAACCATGTTCGCATTTTTCTAATGTGAATTTTTGTGTCTTTGTGTCAGTTGTTATCGGATCATCTCTGTCACTATTCCTTTTCTTAGTTCAAGTATATGCATTGCAGACGTTAGAGATAACTTCTGACCACTGGTCCCAAGACGGAAAAAACACCTCTAATTAAATAAATAAAAGGTTTTTTATAATAGGTATAGTCAGTCATTCAAAGTTTGGGAAACGCATTGAGTCATGCTTGATTACACATAACGCACTTTATACTTGGACATTAGAAAAGCTTTGACTAGAAGCACAAAATTAACAATGCTGTTATATTCTGTTATTTTTAATGAATATCAATCGTTAGATAGAATAAAAATTTAATTCTGAAAAATTATTTTCTTACTAATCAAGATCTGGTTCGAGCGCATGAACTGGCCATGTCTGGATACGATATGGATGCATCTAATGAGATTTCGGTAGATTTGGCTTTTATAATTAGAAACAACTCGATCATGTGAACACTACCTTTGAAAAACGGAGGATTGGTGGAACAAGCTTAGCACCTGTGGGAGGTGAGAAATGTTGTTGATTCACTTCCGCTATAAACGCTCAAGTAATAAATATTTACGTGAGAAGCTTCTGAAACCTGGCCAGTGTACTGACCAATTACTGATCGATCCGAAGACTTGCTTGTATTCCGGTTCTATCCCATAACATATCTTATCGCAGGATAAAATGTATTTTATTCCAATATATCGCTACTGCTACTGCTTCCGAAAAAAACTAATAAATTAATATTTCTGAAGATTTATTGCTTTTTGGCAACTCTTGTACTACCTGACGGTTAAAGAACATAAAGGTTCATGATAATTTGCATAATTTCGCAATTATACTCATATTACACAGTCACAGAGTAACACAGAGAAGCAGCGAAAAATATATGAATGGAAACTTGAACATAAGTGCAGACGTATGTATGTATATGTGTTGCAATTCCTGCCCCTTCCCCCCCTCAACCCCCCCCCCCCCTCCCCCCATTGATGCAACTGTTACAGCAATATAAATTTACAAGAGTGGGTTGTAAAAAAATGTTCATTAAAATAGACAGAAATTGTCTGTTGAGAAAAAAGAAAACTTAAAAAAAAAATTTTTTTTTGTATATAAAACTTAAACTTTTATTGCATAAATTAAGCTAATTAAATGTACAACTACGTATTGTAAAATCATAAAAAAATATTTCAGAAAAAATATATAAAGAAATCGGGAAGAAAGCAAAACTTATTGTACATACTCGTACATTTAAACACAAGTGTGCATCAAGATAAAAAGATAGTGTTTCAATATGTTTTGGTGTGGGTGTACTATATACACGTACCTATGTGCGTGTTCGTTTACACCACATGAGTTTAACAATTTACTATATTGCCAACTTTAGACTAAACAAATTCTGCTTACAGATTGCCTGCGTATATTAACAACATGGAAGAACTTTTCCATGAATCTTCCTAGCAAACTAAATAAATATAAAGTAACAGCATTATCAACAGAATATAGTTTTTATTTCTTTTTTTTTTTTTTTTTTGTATATTTTATTATTAAGTTGTGTGAAGATAATTGCAAAATTTCATAGAATTTGTAATTTTCTATACAGTAACATGTTTACGCACACGTAAATGCATACAAAAATAAGTTTATTCTGCTGCTTGCTTTATGCAAGTACGAGCATGTTGTTGAAAATTTCCGTTTCCGGTGTTTACAGCTCTCTTATTTTTCTCTTTCTCTCGTTGTTTCCAAAACAACTACAATAGCGACAACAGCAACAATATCTTCTATTTAAGCAATTAACATGCATGCAAATGAATTGTTTTGTTCTTCTTCTATTTTTAATTTTTATAGAGATATTTTACTTTGACAATATTAACAATTATTTGGCAATCATGTTTTTATGATTATTGTTGTTAGTTGATTATATTATATGGTCTATTATGTGTGTGTGTGTGTGTGTGTGTATGTGTAGGCACTAAATAAATAAATAAATAAATTGTTGTCTCTTTTATATTTGATAGAAAATTTAATATCCGAATGTAAATATTGTTACATGGTACAAATTTCCATCTACATATTTTAATATGTGTTGTTATTCGTGCATAAAACCACACAGTATGTCTCATTGGTGAAATGAAGTATCTTTGATTGGATGGTATTGTTTACCAAAGAATGTTTTTTTGTTGGTTTTGTTTTCTGCTTTTCACTAGTAAGAAAACGTTCACATTTAATTTTATATATTTTATTTTCTAAATTATATAGTAATTTAGTCTTTTGTTGTGCAGATTAACCGACAATATAATATATTTATATTTTAAATAACAAATTACATGGTAATAGGAATGCGAAATATTTGTTAACAGACATTCCTTATAATGTTCTTTACAAAAGAATTTTAATTATGTTAAAAAGCTTAAATTAGATATTAAATAATTTTTCACTTCATTGAAATGTTTCAAATATATTTCACATAATTTCGTTGATTTGAATACCCTAAGTTTACTATTTCCCATTCTCTTTTTCCATCATATCTTCCAAAATGTAGGTATGGTTTCGGCCTAACGAGCCTTCAAATTGTTTAGCAAATTTATGTGAGAGTAATTGTTTAGCAAATTTATGTGAGAGTTCAAAGCTTTCGGTGATTTTTCTTTATAATTTTCTGTACCTGCAACCGGCAATTGTTATAATTACTACATGTAGACATTCAATCTTTTGGAAGAATATTTAAAATCCCATAAAATTATCAAGATGTAATCTCTAAGTAAACAGTAATACAGATTTAAAAACTCATAGGACTTATCAACTTCCTATTCCATTTTTTTTTTTTGATTTCGAAAATAAATTTCAAAAAAATGTCCTTGTCTTTCATTAACATAATATTTCGGCAAAATAATCAAATCTCTACGAAAAATTCATTCTTTTCATATTTTCCACGAAAATTAAAAAAAAAATTTTTCTAAATATTTTTTTTTTTTTTTTTTTTAACCTTTTTTATTATTTTAACAATCTATTTTTTTAAGCTTTAAGGTTTTTTCTCTTTTTATTTATTCTCTCTTCGATATTTCGTTAACCTTCGGTTAACATCTTCAGGAAGTTTTTTTTTTTTTTTTCGAAGGTTAACGAAATATCGAAGAGAGAATAAATAAAAAGAGAAAAAACCTTAAAGCTTATAAAAATAGATTGTTAAAAAAATTTTTCTAAGTTCAAACCATTTATGTACATAAAAATTTTGCTACTGCATGTCAACTATACGGTGTATACAATGCCTAGTTAAACTTTCCATTAGTAGTGTTCTATGTATTTTTATATAGAAATCACTATTTTATCGGCCGTAAATTGGCGATATTGACAGATATAAGAATTTTAAAAAACCGTAACCAAGAATACATTTCATCTATAAGCTGCAGTAAGCACCAGTTGAATTTAAGGTGCGTATGATTAATGTAATTTTCATGATACAGTATTTAACATCCTATGATTGATACAAGCGTATGATTAATATTTTTTAAACAATATTAAAACTACATTAGTATCACTTCTATTTTTATTTGACCTTTATTAAAATTTTTTAATTATATTTATTTTTGAGCGTTGGTCTTTTTTATGAAAAGTTTTTTAATTATTATTTATTTCTCAATATTTCGCTACCAAATAGGTAGCATCGTCAGGAAATAATAATTTGTATTAACAAAAATATTTTTTTTTAAATAAGGAAAAGAAAATATTTTTGAAAGGAAATGAAAATATTGTGTCATTAATATTAAAAATATTTTTTATACACATGTATAAATGATATAAACAAGTTTTCAAAATTATTTTCTTTTGTACATATATGTATATACATGTATGTAAAATAACATATTTCTACAATGTAATAATAACATATATCTATTTGAATATAACATAATTATTAAAAATAATTTAATAAATGACCTATGACTATCTATTATTAACTATATTTTTTGCATAAAAATATATATATAATACATAATCTAAATCTAAATTATATTAACTAAATATCTATAATTTTGTGCTAAATTATCTACATCTGATTTATAGTTTATTCTATTGTCCGCAGGTATTTTAATTATCTGTAACATTTCCAACAAAAAACGTCGTTTATAATTAGTTTCTTTCTCCAATATAGTTGTGTCTTCAAATTTTGGATAATGATCTAATGATGCACAATGTGTAGTTAATGCTGTTTTTTGTGTGTTTATATGTCTGTATTTTTGATCTGACTTATGTCCTGCTAATCTAGTTTTAAATGTTTTTTTTTTTTCATCAATATATCTATAATTATATCCTTATTTTTCTTATGAAATAGACTACTACTAAGATTCAAAACTCTGTCAATCAAATTTCCTGCCGTATTCATTATAACTCCCTTTGGATGTTTTGAAAAATAGTTTATTATTCTATCTGAGGATGTAGGTTTATGATACCAATACATTATTAAATTCTGACCTCTTCTCTCAATCAATACATCTAAATATGGAAGTTTTAAATCCACTTCCCTCTCTATTGTAAACTTAATATCTTGGTTAAAATTATTAAAAATTGTCAACATATTATCTATTTGACTATCCTCAATAATACAGAATATATCATCTACATATTTAGTTAATATTCTAGGTTTTAAAAACAAATTTTCATACAAAATTCAATCAATTAGCACGCAATAAATCCAAAAAAAAATTTATAAATACGACAGTAAAACTTTAGATAGTAGATTTACAGTACAAATATGGAAATTATATGCCTGCCGTTGGAAGGTCTAAAACACCGTACAATACGATAATTAAAGTAGTGTTAACATCACTCATTACAGTTATAATTGAAATTCTTGTTTGTGTTTGAAGTGTACGTTTAGAAGCCAATATTATATATATTTTGCAAAACAAAGATGTTGAAAGCTATTCGCACATTTGAGTCACTAATCAGATGTAAAAACATATTATATACTACAGGCTTTATTAGTAAAATTTTGGGAGAAAATAAACTTGCATTTTCCAAATGCCTGCTATAAGACTGGTTATTGAACAACATTTTCACAGAAAAATTTTCTATATATTCTTCCTCGGAAATTTCTAGATAAATAAAAAAAATCGTATTTAATGTTTTGGCATTTTATATGATGTGCTTCTCTACATATATTTATATCCAGCAAAAAGAAAGTAAATGCGTTCACTTCTTTAGCTGAATTCATTTTGAATGCCATTTTATAACTACCACTTTTGAACTCATGGAAAAGACATTAAACTCTGCCTATTAACAAATTATATAAATTTTTAAATGTGTTATATGAACTCGTTAACCCTTGCTAAAACGTAACCAAATAACGAACCATTCATTGTTTAAAAGCACTCATTTAAATGACGAGTTTTTTTATTGAATGTTGAATGCTCTCCAATGACACCATTTGTTAAAATCATGCGTTCTTCAGATAAGTTAAATCAGAATAGAACCCATTTACTAACTATTTCTTTTGCATGTCTTTACTTTCCTGGATATGAACATATTAATTAGATAAATATTACAAATATAAGCTTGTATTTGATTAGACTTACACTTTAGATTTACAATATAAATTTAAATATTTTCTACGGTATACGCATATGTGAATATATGTATATGAATACAAAAACATTTCGAAAAAGCCACAAAAAGCATTTTAAACATTTAATCTCACATTTGCGTGTAAGTCTTAGAAACTACTACAACATTTAGCATGTGCAAATGTAATTACTACTTATTTACAATACTTATGTAATTACAAAATACAAAACAAAAAAAAAACAAAAGAGAAATCCTTGTTAATAAGTTTGTTTATCTTAACGCACAACAACAGCAATACAGCAACAGTTTCTCTTACGTACTACACAAAATCCGTAGATGGATTAAAATGCTACAAATATTTTGAAGATTTCGTAAATGTGAAATAAATGGAAAATAAACCACATACAAGTTTATTTATTTGTTTAACAGGATTTAATTTAACTTCTAAAATCTACAACTTAAAATGGTAAAACTATTACGGCCACATTTAGGAGTTTTCTATGCATTAAAAGTTTATTTTTGTTAACAGGCACATGCAACTGAAATGTGTGCATTTCTGAAAAATTTTCTTCAAATGCTTTACACATTCATATGAAGAAAGTAAATATCAAAATAGATTGTGAATGTATGTATGTATGTGAATGAATTTATGCTCTCATGGATTACATTTTCAATATCCACTGTAGCATGTGAGATTTTATATACTAAATTGTTATTACGTAGAATGTCATTGAGAGGTACATATTGCGAAAAATATTATATATGCATTAGGGTAGCCCAAAATTTAATTCAAATTTACCCTATACTCCAGGAAACTCATTAATTTTTTTACTTTAGTTGCCAAAATTTTAATGCCCTAAACGGAGTTGAAGGCAGTGCCCAATGTCTCCCAAGTTCTAAAAATTTCGATATTTTCTTACTTTTGAAATATTTATTTATGAGCTTTTCTTTTTTTCCAGCTGCTGTTTTTATGAAAGAAATACAAAGAAAAATAGTGAAACCGTAAAAAGTGTAGAAATTGCTAACAAAAAAAGAGGAACCGACCGAAACTATAGAAAAGCAGTTGTTGACAGTTTGAAGCTGTCAAGTTCGAAATATTAAACCATGTTTATTTACCGCACTCACTACTTCCCTACAAAATGTTTGTATTATTATTATTTTCAATTTTGTACTTAATTTTGTAACATAAACTAGTTTTGCGCTTCCCAAACAGTTGAGTTTAATTTAAAACATCACCATAATTAACGATTAATTTTCTTTTGTTCATCATTTTGCATGCCTGTGAGCACTGCCTTCCAATAGAAATATTCTTTTAAAAATTTGTTTAAATACTTGTTTTTATGCTAGAAAACAAATTTGGGAATGCAAAGCAGTTTGGAATTTTTAGTGCATAATATGGGCTACGATAATATTCATACGTACGTTTTAGGGTCGTCCATATCTATTACTGAGTTATCAGAATTTACCACACTAAGCACATATTGACATTAGAAGCTAAAACTCAGCAAAATGAAGAACTTGAACGAAAATTCGTTAAAAGCAAAAATCGTGCAACTTGAATAAACGTCTAGTACGTAAGAATATTGAAAACCTTTAGGAAAGTTTTCTCAGAAATAAAATGAGAAATCTTTAAAACTTTTAAGTAAGAAATAAAGGAATTAAGCTTTTTAATCCTTACTTTTTTAACCTTATTTTTAAAATAATTTTTTTTTTTATTCTTTTTAAAGCTTAGATATTTGTTTATTAAATATTTTTTATTTGTGTCAACATTTCTTTAACAGGAAATTAACATCTTCAGAAAATTAAATATTTTTAATTTTTTTTTAAAAGTAAAGTGTTTTAAGTTAAATAAAAAAAATACTAAAATTAACTCCAAATGGTTTATTGGTTTTAAATGGTTTATGGTTTATATTCGATTGACTAATGAAAGCAGAGAGGGCCTCGTAGCATATATGTAAGTCAATTAATCGGCAGGAGAGGCTTTGAATCCCGCCTAGACCCTGGGTGTTTCTACAGACAAGGTATAAGAACCTCGTACAGTTTGTATTTGCATTGTTTAAAAAGAGAAAATTAATTAATAAAGAAAAATAAAAATTAATAAAACTAATTATTTAAAAATTTAAGGAAATATTCAAAATATTGTTTTGTTAATAGAGATCCACAATTACATTACAGACAATTAATAATGAAATTGTTGTTGAACTTCATAGAAAAACAAGAGACCTTAAGCTTAAATAATAGTTTTATTAATAGAACAAAAATTTATATAAAATACAAAAACTATTAAAAGAAAAATTATGGGATTAAGAATACCAATTAAAAAATATTTATTTTATATCTTAATTCTTTTCGAAAAGACATAGCATAATAGGCCATAATCGGTACCATTATTCTATTCATGAATATTCTACACACATATTTATAATATAATCTTATATAATAAAAAGAAATAAATGTCAGTTAAGCTTTTTAACAACTAAAAGAAGATCTAAGGTGTGCCTTTCTAATAATTGCAAATTGTTTGATATGCAGAAAATTATACCCACGTACTTACGGTACACCTTAGTATTTGCATCAACGTATTGATAAAATTTAAGCTAATCTTATTTCCTTGCAGGTATTTGTGTGTAAGTGTTTACATACATTTTAATAATAATATTACTATGAGATTAAAGGATTTCCATACATATAGAAAATAATAACTTACACACATTTCTAGAATTTAAAGTATTAAGCGATTGAAGCATTAAAATTCTAGAAAAAAACGATTCTAATTAAACGTTGGGCTATAGACAGGAAAAACATTAACTACTGCCATAGATATATTTACACCAGACATGAGGTTTGATTAGAAAAAATATTATTTTTACATTTATGATTTACACACTTATTTCGGGAACAATAAAGGAAATGTTCTGCGAGTTTTAAGTGAAATAATAAGTTTTCTATTTTTTGTTTTTCTTTCCTTTTGAAAATTGTTATAATTTGTACTGTTCTTGAGTGCAAGTATTGTAGATTTTTTTTGTGCTCAGTCTCACTTGAAACTTTGAGTGCTTTTCATAGACATTTTTTTGACAAAAATACTGTGAGAAATTGCAGGTGCTGTTTCTATAATACAAGTATTACTTGACCAAAAATATATCTTAAAGGCACTCAAAATTTTGCGTTATTTTCATACAATTTTTTTTCTCTATTAAAATTTTATGTGTCACTATTTACTAAAATTTTTTTTAAGGAATATAAGAAAATATTATGTTGTTAAAATTAGTTTTGTCCGCGATTCATTAATTTGTAAAAAAAAATCATTTAAACGTAAATTCGATAAATATACAAACTGGCATTTAGTTTGCATGTTTACATAGTGATTAAGAAAAAGAAACTAAAAGTTGCTATATTTCCAGTCAATCAATAATTTAATTCATCTCCGTTATCTGCTGGGGAAGAATTCTTAGATTTAGTTAAGCAATTTCTTTTTTTACCAAATACTTAGATAACGACCACAAAGTCTTAATTTATTATTAATATAATTTTCATTTTCCGAACTGAAGTTGAAAGCAGAATATTTTTCAAATAGGCCCGCTCGTTATGACATTTTTAAAATACCACAATATATTTTTTAATTAATTTTTGTTATTAAAGGGTGCTTTACATTGTCCCACAAGACGTACGACATGCCAAATTTTTGTGTAGAAGAGAACAAGTCGGATCGTCTAAACGTAATATGTAATGAAACTATCAGATATTGAGAGAAAATACGGATGAAAGTTTGACAGTCGTATGGCTCTCTTGATTTTTTAGAATTTTCAAAAACCAACGCATACCAGTAGATCAGGGATCCATTTTTATGTAAATAAATGTGAGAAAGCCAGGGAGGGAAAACTGCTTTCATAAATTTATACCAATTATAAAATCAAAATGTACATTTTAGACCACGAGCGCACAATTTTATGAAAATATACGTACAAAAGTACACTAAAAATTTTGACCACGAAAAGAACATATTCCAAAGTTATAAAAATATGTTTCAAGGTTATTAAAATAAAATTTAATTGTACAAGAACTCCATCCCTGGGGAAAATAAGCAAACAGCTGTAGTTAAATTAAATGAGAATGTTTTCATCTTACTTGATTTTATCCATACCAATGGTGTAAACGCCAGAAAACAACCATCCGATATTTACTCTCTTTTTTTGACATACGGATGAATTTCATTTTATTTTCTCTCACATTTTACGTACGACAAATCTTATCGTTTAAAGCGGCCTTAAGTAACACTAATCTAAAGAGATGATAAGAGATCTATTATTATTTAAAATTTAATTGTTAATGTGGCATAAAAACTTCGTTATGCAAATATTATTGTACATAACACATAACGCACTCGAATTAAAAATCTCTGCAAATGAAGAAAACATTTAATGTACGAAAATAAAAATGTTTTAAATACCACCGCTCTTATTTCTGAAATTTTATTTTATTATTTTAATCAACATTAAGAAAAACACAACTAAACCGTTAAAGTATGCAAACATTTGAATTTTAACACACATTCCTAACTGTGATTTAATTTTGCTTGAGTAGCAACAACAACAACAGCAGCAACTTCTACTAAAATACACATACATACAAATAACAATTATGAGTTTTAAACAGAACAATATATTTATAATAAAAACACTGCACGATTGTTGTTTGTTGTTGTACAAAAACAACACAGAAATCAAACACACTCACACATAAATAAATAAATAAATAAAATAATACTCATATAGGAATGAAAAACTTAACTGCTTGTATACCTCAACATTAACTAAAAGCCAAGCAAACACCTACTACACCAATACTATTAAATAAGCAAATATACTCGTGCACTCAAAATACACAAATTATTGTTGTTAATAAAATGTTGCAAGTTTAGGTAGAAAAGTTATTTGAGATGTGTGCCTGCATGTGTTTGCTGTTCTTAAATCGGCCGCTTCTTCGCTCACTATCTCTCTCTCTCTCTCTCTTCTCGTTCTTTTGCACCGTTAATACATTAAACACATTTACCACAGCAGGCTACACGAATACACGCCTACAAAATAAAATGCTCACGCATATATAAGACCAATTATTTTGACGACATACGGCAACACGGCTGCAGGCTGTTGTCCATTCTGCTTTTGTCGTTGTAGTCAAAGTAAACTATCTCAAACAAAAGTGCATTGCATTTCTTGCCCTAATCTTGCTCTAATAATGTAAAATATTTGCAATATAAATAATTTTACAGGAGTTTAAGAATTAGAATGATAAAGAATAAAAATCACTACTAATTATATTTTTATTGGTTACAAAACAACAGTGTTGCCAATATAACTAAGTATGTAAAGCAAAATAGTGCTTAGAAATATTTTATATTGTAAAATAAATAGGAAAATAACTAAATTTAAATATTACAATTTTCATACTCCTTCCAATTGTCATTGTTTATGCCCATAAGTTGTTCTTTTTTTTTTTTTAAACATGTTTTGTGTTATTTGTTAAGAGTGCTTTCTTTTGGTATGCAAAATTCGTTGAACTAATGCTGCAGTTGCTATAAGTGCAATTTGTGTTAAAACAAAATGCCATTGAAATCATACTTATTATTATTGGGCCAGAAAGCGCCGCGACCAAGAAGATCTATCGTATTCAGAGCTTTCTGTATCACTTTCACATAATCGGCAGACATTGGCGTCGAAGAGACCAATTTTGTTAAGGTGGTACCTCAGGCCACAAAGCCCTGAGAAGTACGCCGTTAATAGGCCTAAGTTCGCTAACTCATTAGTCTGCAGCCGTTTTCAAACGACCTATTCGGGATCAGGAAGCGTTTTTCTTGATGCTGACCGGCACTAGTATGCTAGTGAGCAGCGAATTGCCCTCCTCCCAGTTGCTAAGAATTTAATTTTTGTAATTTTTTTTTAAGTCCACAGAATGGCTATAGGGCAAATTTACTCAGTTATTTCCTCATTTCTTTACCCTCATACTCCTCATGACCAGGAACACAGCCCAATGCAACGACGTTAAAGTTCCCCAAGTCATTGAGAAGGTCCAGGCACTCACATATCATTTTTGATATTATCATGGTCGATTGAAGGCCTCTAAACGCCGTCTAAATATCCGATAGAATATTAATGTGGGTCCCCTCATGTTCCTATGGAGGTACTCGCCCATATATGATCCGCTGGCATGAATTTCAGCCTGAAAACTTTTGGATATACACCCATTGGAATCAATTTTCTAAATGTGGTACCATTGATTGCCGCCTCAGTTCTACCATCTTCCAGCTTGGACCCAAAATCTTCGACGACAGAATAAGTGGATGAAATTTATAGCTGATGCACTCGGTCGTTCGACAAATTTTCTTGCCAATGCAGTGGAGAGCCACCCCCCTAAAGTAACAGAAAAGATACGTAATAAAAAAGATAGTAAATAATCACCAAGGTGAAGGCATAGTCACTGGTCACTGAACAATACCGCCTTCAGCTGATAGCAATCCACAATCACATCAGAACGCCCTCCTTCGTCGGTATTATGTAGCACCGGCGAAGTAAAATAATAATAAAAATGGCTACTAAACCGAAGCTTCAGCACTGCTACGAGTATAAACAAAGAACGTGCGAAAGCAGAGCTGTAAAATACTTATTTAAGCTTCAACTTCTGTCGTTTCTCCTACTATCCCTTTCCTATAGTTCCAGCACAATGCCTCGCATGTGTAGGAGTCATCTCCTGAGTGCTGGTCCCAGATAAAAAAAAAAATATATATTTCTTTTTGTATTGTACGTGATATAAATATAGTTTTAATAAGTAATTTTAATTTTATAACTACAAAATATTTTAACGTGGCAATACTGAAAACGTATTTCTACAACATAAATCTATCAATTCTCAGCTGGTCAGCTGGTTTTAACTAAGTAGCTGGCTACAAGGCGGCAATTGGAGCTAACGGCATTTGAAATCGCGTATTCGTGTAGTCTGCTGTGGTGAATGTGTTTAATGCTTAAATTAACATTTATTGGCTGTGAGTGCAATACAGTTGAAATAGTTTGTAGTGGATATTGTGTGTGTGTGTGTTTTTTTTTTCTTTATTTTGTTGCCATATTATAGTTATTATTGTTGTTAAACAAACTTTTTAATACCGCTTTTATTACGCTCATTTCACTGCAACATTTTCGTATACATATGAATACGCACACACACACATAGAGTTAATTTTTTCATCAGCAACAAAAAAAATTTATTATGTACGAATGCTTGCGAACATACACACATATAGTACTTAAATACAAGTACGAATGCTACAAAGTCATACATACAAATATATGTGAGTGTGGATGTGTATTGCTGTGCTTGTGTAGTGTGCAACTATGTATTTGTTAACTGTTCACTGAGTGGAAGATGATGGGCATACAAATCTGCTAGAGAAGCAGAAGAAAAAAATAAACATTTGCACAATAGTGCCAACAACTACAACTGCAACTGCCGTATAAAAGCTGAAAATAATATAAAGTGCTTTGAAAACCAATCGGAAGAAGGGCGAAGGGAAGGGGCTAGATAATACGAATATGTGGTAATCCATCAGTCAGTTAGTTATTTAAAGTTATGACATGACTGTTGGGCCCATAAATGCACATTGCACAGTGGGTTATTGAAACATGAATATATAACAGCGGAATTATTTTAAATTACCGAGTTCTACTATCGGAAAAGAAGGCATCTATGACAATCTAAAAAACTCTCGATTTTTTTTATTATTCTTGAATAACTGGTCTGGCCTGGCCTGGCCTACAATGGCACACGATATAGTTCGATCGCTTAAGTACATTCAAAAGAAATACAATATTTTGAATTTTATGACCGAACGAGCAAAGTCTGATATCGTTCGCCAGGCAGTAAATTCTCTCCATAAGTTTAATATTGGAATTGTAGAAACTATAGATAGGTTTTCTAATTTGAAAATTTTTTTCTGGTATTTCACATATTTCACTCTTATGAAAAACTTTATAAATTAGCAGCCAATTCTTAATTTTGTAGTAGCAGTATAATCTCTTCAGTAGCTTAAAATTATATCTTGTTGAGATTTTCCGCAGCTGATATGCGCAGAATCATGTTCAACTTAAAGCTGATTTTCTTATATATTTTTCCATTCAGATGAGTCGTCCTATCTAATTCATTTGGTAGAGCTAACAATTTTCAATTTGTAAGTGAAATAATGTAATTTGATTTAATTTTATCCATTTACAAAAATTTCCGTAATTTTTCTGAAACTGAAGTTTTTTGTGCATCTATTGTATTCGAGTCAGTGCAGATTTAAACGTTTCAACAGCAGTTTCTGTATTTGGTCTGACAGGATTGAAACCCGAACCTATTTATAACTTCATTTATGGGTTTCTCCTCTTACCAAAGATCAATTTTTTTGCTCGTCAGATCCGTACAGGCCAGATGTTACACAAAGATTTATTCGCTTTAAACTGCTCGCACGTCTTCGTAATGTTTGCGTAATATTAAAATGATATTGCAAGGGATATTGTTAGGATTATTGTTAAGGAAGAAATTAAAATTAGCACAGGAACTATTTACAGCATCAGTAGAACATCAGAAAATGAGAGTGCTGTTACGCCGCACAAAAATGATATTGTGATGTGTCGCTACTAACAGCGCTTCGGTTCGTCAGTGTTTGAGCTTTAAAAACGTGGGCGAAGGAAAATAATAAAGAAGTGGTGTCACTTTAGCTTAAAAATTAATGTGTCAACATAACAAAATAAACACCCAGCAACTCTGTTTTGCAAGTTCTCAAAAACACCCGCCTGCAGAGTTGTGAATGAATTAAGCGGTCTATCCGTTCCATTTCTTATACATCTGTCTCTTTTCTACACTCTCCCTTTCCAAGTAATTCAGATCAAGAATATGTACTGCTTTAGGAAACGCCAAAACAGCAGTTCAAATAGTCTGAATTCAAGATCTCTGTTTTTGTCCCAACTATTTTACATCGTTTTTTTATACTGTTCTTTCTTAAAGTGATTGAGAACATTTTGCACCTTTATGTACATTTTTGTAACAATTGCAAACATTTTTGCAAATGTGCAACAATGTGTACAATTTGTTCATCTTGGGGTTTTTTTTCTGTTTGTTTGTTTGTTTATTGGCGAGTATACTTTAGTAGCAACGTTTTCTATTTAAATGTGAAAAAGTCAAACAGATTTTCTTGTTGCTGCAGAGGCATTGAAATATTTATGTAAATGAACTACCAGGTCTTTAGATTAAAACTATTTGCTATTATTAGTTGTTAATATTAATTCTTTTATTCCCGATTGTTATTTATTTTTCTCCTCTTTCCTTCTTATTTCAGAACGTAAACTTTTCGTTGGTATGCTGAATAAAAAGTACAGTGAAGCTGATGTCAGACAATTGTTTGCTGGGCATGGCACTATCGAGGAGTGTACGGTGCTAAGGGACCAAAATGGTCAAAGTAAGGGCTGTGCATTTGTAACATTCGATACTAAACAACATGCCATAGGAGCGATTAAAGTGAGTTGTCATTTTAAATTTAGAATTTAAGAAATCTATGGTTTTAATAAAAACTCCTGTAGATTTATGATAGTTTATTTCAAAATACGAAAAAAAAACCCAAGTTTTAGAATTTGTTCACGTTATTTAGTTAAACGTGATTTTATTTCTCATACAAGATTATCGCCACTCATTTTCAAAGCAATTTGGCATACGAGTGTGAGCATTGCATGCAAATTCTTGCAGAAACATGTACGAAGGCATTTCTAAGAGGATAATTCAAAAATTCATTCCTAAGGCACGCTCGACTTAATTATTTTATTATTTTATATTTTAATAGGGAACAATATATATATATATATATATATATATATATATGTATATATACGAAAACGATAGCTACAAGTACAATTGCATGAAAAACAAATTTATATTTTTTTTTTGTTTTAATTGAACACATTGCACTACAGCTTGAAAATGTCCTTCATTCATATTTAAGCTTATCTAAGTTTGTTATTGCTATTTCAAAGATTTTTCAAGACCAACGCTAAATAACTTTTAGAACTGCTGTCCACTATATATGACTTAATACTCCTGCAGTTATTTTCTATTTTTGTATGTGGTGAAATTCTGGATTGTATGCAAAATTTATTGCCTACTCTTAAATTTTTTTTCTTTGTCTTATTTCTTCACAGTTTTTATTGTGTTTCATTTTACTGCAAATTGCAAGCAATTTGTTTTATAGTCACATAGCAGTTGCAGTTTATGATTCCACCATACCAACAACATGAGTTTTCTTTCAAACCAAGAGCTGTTGCTGCAAATAATAAAATTTTAAACTAAAAATAGTTGTAGCTGCTAGAAACATTAAGAAATGATTGCTTTCAATTTAATAAAAAAAAAATTATTTATTTAGCGGGTTGACTATTAATCACCAACCGTTTACGAAAAATTTCTCTGATATACCTGTACCTTTATGTATGTACATACATTATTGTTTATCGTAAATTAAATGCCAGAGTTCTTTTTCGTTGGTACTGATTCCTTTTTACTTCTCTATAATTATATTTTTTTTAGGTGTTGTTGAGAGTTGATGCCGTATTATTATTACTATTCTTTCAATACTATTTAGCAAATCATTTTTAATATCAATACTATGGAGTTACTATTATACATTTTACGCTATGCGTATTGCTTCAAATCCATTGTAATATTTTTTGGCCACATGAAGACTTATATTATATTATATTATATTATATTATGAATAAATAAAAATAAAAAAAATTTAAATCAAATAAATTTAAATTCAAAATACATTAGTTATGCTGGCAAGCCTAGTGTAGATGAGAATAAAAAACTAAAAATAGAAATGTGTGTATGTTATAAAAATAAACTCATGGATTGTTATGTTTTTGTTTATAGATTTTTTGGTTTGTATGTTTAATATTCAAACAATTCTCGTTTGATTAATTGAATTTTAAACATATAGATCTTGGGTTTGTATTCAGAAACTAGGAAAATCCACTGATGAGCTAAGTAAGCTTTTGCTTTTGTAATAAAATGCTTTATGACATTTTTCATACTGTATGAGAATATCATAAAGTATGTAATAATAAAATTCACATATAGTTTATAAGGAAAAAGCACAATTAGAATCATATGTACTTTATTTAATTAAATAAATAAAATAAATAAATTTATTTTTATTTATTTTAGAAAAAGTTTAAAAAAAAAACCTTTTCTTTGGTTTAAAATAAAATTTTTAACCGAAAAACAGGCATAGGGATTTTTGTCACGGTTTTCGCAACAACTAAGTTTTTGCAATAGCCCAAAATATCTATTGATTGCGTTAACCGAAACTACACATGTTATCACAGGAACTGAGTTGAACGGTGAAAAAAATTTTATTAGACAATGTTTTCAAAACAAATAACAAATGTGTCCCATCTTAAGACTACCATCCACAAGACAAATAAAACTTTTGGCAACAAATAAGTTTTTCACATATAAATAAACTAATTTTATTACAATTGTTGAGTAAATAGCAACTAAATTCCTATTTTTCTGACGGTTATTTATCTTACAATGCAATGAAAAGGATACAAAACACAAACAGACATATCTAAAATAATTCTAACTTTAACAAGATACCCTCACATAGTTTGCTAAAATATATTGAAGGCTATAAGGAATTCTTACATTCCCCCACAAAGAGTGTTTTAGTATTTGTGGTTGCAGCGGAAATAGTCAACCACAAATGGTTGTGTAAGATTGCACAGGAAACAAGTAAAATTACAAATTTCCGGTAAACAAAACTGTTATAGAAACAGTAGTTGCTGCAGCAGCTATTAAAAAAAATATCATGATAAAGTGAATACAACTTGGATATAGAAGTGCTTATTGTAACATCGACGAATTTTAAATGAATGCACGAGCAGCACTAATTATATTTCAAGCGGGGTAAATAGATAAATATATTCATCGGATTTTCTAAAAAATTTATAGCATATTCATCATCATTGTAAATTAATATGAAATAAATTATTAATGCAGTGCTAGAATTCTTTTTTTTTTTTTTTTTTGTTATTTTAACCGTAACTCTCGTAATAGAAAATTTATTAAAAACTCTAAATAAGTTTCAAGCGTATTATTAATTTTTTTTTGTTTAATTTTATGTTTTTATTTAATTTTACAATGCATATTAATTGTCAAATATCTTTAAGGCTTTACATCACAGTCAGACAATGGAAGGTTGTTCTGCACCGCTGGTTGTTAAATTTGCCGATACGCAGAAGGAAAAAGATCAAAAGAAACTGCAACAGCTGCAGGTTGGTATATGTGGCATCACATCGTTAACTACACCACCAGCTCAGACAACCGTAATTGGTTCATTGGCAGCACCGCCTACTCCGGCTGCGGCCGCTTTAAGTCAATCCAATTCTATGGTACCGGCACCGGTGTCCGCTACGGCACATACAAATCCCACCATTGCCGCTCTACATGCTGCCATAGCTGGGGCACCACAAGCATTACCGAGTGCCACGGGTGCCACAGCTGGCATTATACCCACATCGGCTGGCAATCTGTCAGCTATAACCCAAACAATGCTGGCAACAGCTGGCAGTACGTCGCACCAACAGTCTACACCATATTTAACCACAGCTGATGCCATGATACCCAATTCGGCTGCAGCCGCTGCAGCTGCCCAAATGCAAATATTCCAGCAACTGCAAGCTTTCGGTTTACAGCCGGCACATTATCTACAAGGTGAGTGTAATAAATAAAGTTACGTCGATATTGGACTCTTACGTGAATTGTTTTATTACTACGAATATTTCCAATAGGAAATTTTGTTATTTGAAAAATTCGCCGGACATTTCCTTTGATTCATTTCTTTTGAATGATAAAACAAAATTTGTGTTATCCGTTTTATCCTTTTCTTGTAATATTCCAAAACTAAATCATTATTTCTTCCATTGTTTTTGTGTTTTAGCGAGTGTTTTTAGATGTTCGTTTGTCCTTCTTTGTTTTTAATTTTTAGTGCTGTGATATTTAAAGAAGGCTAAAATCTTTATGAACTACATTAAAACTAATTATAATTCATAGTGGCTCCACTTGATTTTAAGGAGGATATAATTCTTACGTGTCCTGCTTTGCACCAGTCAAAGGGGAGAGCATGTAAACTTGTATTTAACTCGTTATGAATCCTCATTGTAAAAGGCTTAATCCATAGTGATAGGTCGATGAGTTATCAGCGAAAAGCTTTCTTATTTCAAAATGTGATTAATCATTCAGTTGTCGCCGACTTCTAATAGGTTATGTTAGGTTAAAAGGCAGCCGTCCACCCTGTGCCGTTCACATAGCTCAATAAATTCGTCAGATCTAACCGAGAGCACAGCAACAAGTTGTCCAAGAAAGGCGCCCCCAACGAATCTAATGGTGATTTCTTTTCTGAACAAATATGTTGCCCTTTCGATGGATAACATTTTCTACAGTTTGCCCACACCTTTAAAAAGTGATAAATTTTTTACTGCCACAATGGTACAAAATATTTGAGATTTAATATTAATGTATACTTAGCGTTCTACGGTTTTTAGCACCATTTTATCAATAAAAATCGTCAGCAACAATGTTTTCTAATCATCTGATATTACCTAGAACAAACTGCAAAAACTTTAAACCAGAAATTTATCAAAAAAGTTTACATTGAAATAAATAATAAATTAAACAGAATCTTCTAACAAAAGTCTGACGGACTCTAGTCAAAGTGAAGAGTATATTGATTTTCATAATTCTTATTTATATAAAAAAGTACTTCACAAAGATGTAAAAAAGGTTAGTATATCACCCCGACTTGAGATTAGAGGGTCAAATATGTTGCATATTTTGCCAGTTATTTATGCAACATATTTAGAAAGGAACGAAATAGCTTTTTTTAATGTTACATATTTTTTAGAATGGAACAGAAACAGTAACGAAATGTAGCATATATGTAACATTTTTGTCAGAAAAGAAAACGCCATAAGACTCGACCTAGCCAGAGCGGGGCACTCACAGAGGAAGTGCTCAACAGTCTCACTCTCCGAAGCTTCCCCAGTGCCCTTAACACCAGATGTGTTCTAATGCAATCAGGGAACTGGTTCCCGACACCCATTCATTCCTGTGCACAACGTGTTCAACATTAAGGGGCTTCCACTTGTGGTGTATTTGGCGGCAAATCGAACTCGTTTTTCGCAGCGGGTATGTGGAACACACTCCCAGCAGAGGTCTTTCCTGTCACTTTTGGTGTGGGATGCTTCAAATTAAATGTTCATAAACACTACTCCTTCTATCTTTCTTCCCTTAACCTAATTTCCTAGTTCCAGCACAATGCTTCGCTTTTGTAGGGTTCATCCCCTGAGTGGTGTTCCAAGATAAAAAAAAGAGTTGTAAAGCTTTCGTTTGGCTCTCCCTTCACCCCCCGTCTTATCTACCACTATCCTTCTGCTACATAAAGTAACTCCTATAGTAGACAATTATTTCCTCAGTGTTACTCCTCTTAAAAGAAGCAGAAAAAACACACTGTTTTCAAGTATAAATGTTTTCATTTGTTATCGAGCAGAAAACACTAGACAAATGCAACAGTTGTACAAATCTTTCAAAATACCATGTCCCCTAAAGCCAATCAATCAGTCTTGGCCTACTTTTATTAGAGAACAACAAGTGATTTCTTATGACAAGAAAACATCTCTGCCGACAAGAAATATTGGCATTGTTGGTCAAATACATTTTGTATGCTCTTCCCCAATCACCTAAATTAAAATGATTTTTTTTTTTATAAATAAAAGTTTTCTAAAATTTACTATCAATCAATTAGAAAATCATTATTCAAAGACCGCAAAATTTCAATGGAGTGCAGCTGAAATCCTAAAATTTATTAATGAGTATTTTTACTTGTATGCAATTTAGGTCAGTTAAACAAAAAAAAAATTTTTTTAATTACCCTCAGAGCCTTTTAAAATATTACAGCACTAATTTTGCAACAAAATCCCCTCCACATTTCTCAAATTCGTCAACGCTAAAAATTTACAGAATTTTTCTGTAGTCGCATTATTTACGAATACATTTGGAATGGTCTTTAGAATTGTTATAATTTATTATTCTATGTATAAAGAAAATATTAAAAAGAAATGCAAATGTTTCCAAGTAAAATTTTTAAATGAATGCGAGTTTATAAGAAATAAAAAGTTGTGTGCCGTGGAGGAGAAAATATACTTATTTGGTTGTTCTTTTCTTTGATGTCTTTAAAAAGCAAAGTACGCAATAAATATAATATGTGCCGCCCCCGGGTGGGCTCGAACCACCAACCTTTCGGTTAACAGCCGAACGCGCTAGCCAATTGCGCCACGGAGGCCCACACCCACTGTGCATTAAAACGTATAGCAAATACATTGAGAAATTATTTTAATTTTTATTTTTATATTTATTTTCAACATTCCATCCATATTAACGAACATTTTTAAATATACTTTTTTTTATTTCAATAAGAGTTCTCTTAGTCACTTTATGTGAATTTTTTACCAAGAAAACCTCTTTTAAAGGAGCTTTTTATAAAAATTCAAAATTTTCTACTCATTCCTACAAAGACAAATAAATTTATTACTCTTTTTAAATATTTCATTAATACTAAAATGGAAAATTCTCAATCGAAGGAAATAATAAAATAACAATAACTATTATCTGAAAGTTATCTCACATATATATTCCACAGGTCTACTTATTTCTACGATTTAAAGAGGAATGAATTCTGTAATTATCACAAATTTTAAAATACTTGAGGTCCTTTTGCTTTTTAGAAAGCATTTAGAAGTAATACTTCTAAATTATTTCCAAAGATTGGTTTTGAACTACTATACTATTGTTTACCGCTAAATTTGCTTTTGAAATGCACCACGACAGCCACGATGCAGCAAGACAGCAGGAGAAGACAAAATATTTAATAATATAAAAATTTAACTCTGTAAAAGTAAGTGGAAAAGAAATCGAGAATATTTAATTAAAAATTTTTATTTATACATATTGTGCAATTCTGCCATGTATTACACAATTATATTAGTTACTATTTTGTCGCAACCAACCAAGTTGCGCATAAATTACAGAAATCTGTTAAATGTCCGAACGAAACAATTGCTACAAAATTAATTTCGAAAAGTTTATTTTAAAACAATCTTGCGCCCCCGGGTGGGCTTGAACCACCAACCTTTCGGTTAACAGCCGAACGCGCTAACCAATTGCGCCACGGAGGCTACTTACCCACTGTGCAGCAATACATCGTTTTTAAGATAATCAACCTGTTCAATCAAAAAGTGGAAAAAAAGTTAAAATCATTCCGAAAGAGTTATGAAATTAAATAATAATTTGCATTTGATCAATTAAACTTCCGAATGAATTAAATCCACATGCGATAGTTTGTTTAATTTTGGTCTGGCAACATTTGTAAATATACAAGGATTAAAAATAAAATATATATGTATATACTCGTATACTCGTATGTAGATGTAAATCAACAATCGACAAATTTTATAAAATAATTAATAAGTTTTTCTTAATACTTTTTTTAAACTTTTTTATTATTTGAACAATCTATTTTTAAAGCTTTAAGGTTTTTTTTTTTATTATATTTATTACTTTTATATATATTCTCGATATTTCCTTAACCTTCGGTTAACATCTTCAGGGACTTTTTATTTTTAAAATTTTTTCCCTTTTTGAAGTTTATATAAAAATTTTTCTAACATAACATGTCTCATAAAAATTGTGAAAAGAATATGATTCAAAATATTTTAAATTTTTTACAATATTAACAAAATGTATAAAATTCAAAAATATTTTACAATATTTACATTTAAATATATGTATGTACATTTAAAATATCTTTTTATATATACTTATAATCCCACATACCCATATACATACATATACATATATATATAAATATAATGAAATATTGCCACAATATTAATGTAATAATAATAATTTAAAGTATTTTTTAAGTATTGCATATAGATATGTGTATGTGTGTATATATGTGTATATGTAATTTTATATATATATGTGTATTTTATGTATATATATATATATATATATGGATATATGTGTATATTTATATATATATGTATATGTATATGGGTATGAAGGTTAACGAAATATCGAGAATATATATAAAAATAATAAATATAATGAAAAAAAAAACCTTAAAGCTTAAAAAATAGATTGTTCAAATAATTAATAAGTATTTATATAATAGTTATTTATTGATAGTATTTTACATAATAAACATACGAAAATACAAACTTTCAACATAAAAAATGTTTACCAAACTCTATAAGGCAACACATTAAACTAAACTAAAACCGTGGATAGCAGCATTTGTCTTCTTATTTATTTATTGTCGCATTCCGTTTTTGTAGTATTCGAAGTTTTTCAAGTGTATAGCGTTTCTCTCCTTATCAAAATATTTTTATGTCCGTCAATTCAGGTGTGTGATTGGTTTCAAATACAGTGTTTTCGCCAAAAATTATATCCGCCCCCGGGTGGGCTCGAACCACCAACCTTTCGGTTAACAGCCGAACGCGCTAGCCATTGCGCCACGGAGGCCACTTGCCCACTGTTCCGCTATTAATTGCTTGCAAGCTAAATTACAAGTTGTAACACATTAAAAAAGTTTCTGCGTTGCAATTAGAAATTAAAAAATTTAATTTAATTAAAGAAGTTAATTGATTTAATTTTTTTTTTCAAAAATCAAAGTCGCCCCCGGGTGGGCTCGAACCACCAACCTTTCGGTTAACAGCCGAACGCGCTAGCCATTGCGCCACGGAGGCTACTTACCCACTGTGCAACAAATCATCGCTTCTAAGCTAAACTAAGAGTTGTAACAAAAAAAAAATTTTTGCTGCATTTTCATTTCGAAAGAAAATAGTAAAACTTCTTTAATTCTCTATACTAATTATATACTTAATTTATTTAATTGATGTTACTGAACGTATTTGTTAATCTTCAAATTCTAAAATTTTTATCTATGCGGGATTTATGGTCTTCCAATATGAAGAAAACAAAAGCAAAAACATTTTCTTTACTTTTATTATTTATTCCTCAGTTTTTCTTTTTTCTAAATCCTACGTTTCGTTTGAAATTCCCAACTTATTCAGGCTGTTTGTTTAATTTTGGTCTGGCAACATTTGTAAATATACAAGGATTAAAAATAAAATATATATGTATATACTCGTCTACTCGTATGTAGATGTAAATCAACAATCGATAAATTTTATAAAATAATTAATAAGTTTTTCTTCAGACTTTTTTTAACCTTTTTTATTATTTGAACAATCTATTTTTTAAGCTTTAAAGTTTTTTTTTTTATTATATTTATTATTTTTATATATATTCTCGATATTTCGTTAACCTTCGGTTAACATCTTCAGGGACTTTTTATTTTTAAATTTTTTCCCTTTTTGAAGTTTATATAAAAATTTTTCGAACATAACATATCTCATATAAATTGTGAAAAGACTATGATTCAAAATATTTTAAATTTTTTACAATATTAACAAAATGTATAAAATTCAAAAATATTTTACAATATTTACATTTAAATATATGTATGTACATTTAAAATATCTTTTTATATATACTTATAATCCCACATACCCATATACATATATATACATATATATATAAATATAATGAAATATTGCCACAATATTAATGTAATAATAATAATTTAAAGTATTTTTTAAGTATTGCATATAGATATGTGTATGTGTGTATATATGTGTATATATAATTTTATATATATATGTGTATTTTATGTATATATATATTTATATATATATATATGCGTATATTTATATATATATGTATATGTATATGGGTATGTGGGATAAAAAGATATTTTAAATGTACATATATTTAAATGTAAATATTGTGAAATATTTTTGAATTTTATACATTTTGTTAATATTGTAAAAAATTTAAAATATTTTGAATCATATTCTTTTCACAATTTTTATGAGACATGTTATGTTAGAAAAATTAATATATAAACTTCAAAAAGGGAAAAAATTTTAAAAATAAAAATTTCCTGAAGATGTTAACCGAAGGTTAACCAAATATCGAGAATATATATAAAAATAATAAATATAATGAAAAAAAAAACCTTATAGCTTAAAAAATAGATTGTTCAAATAATTAATAAGTATTTATATAATAGTTATTTATTGATAGTATTTTACATAATAAACATACGAAAATACAAACTTTCAACATAAAAAATGTTTACCAAACTCTATAAGGCAACACATTAAACTAAACTAAAACCGTGGATAGCAGCATTTGTCTTCTTATTTATTTATTGTCGCATTCCGTTTTTGTAGTATTCGAAGATTTTCAAGTGTATAGCGTTTCTCTCTTTATCAAAATATTTTTATATGTCCGTCAATTCAGGTGTGTGGTGATTGGTTTCAAATACAGTGTTTTCGCCAAAAACTATATCCGCCCCCGGGTGGGCTCGAACCACCAACCTTTCGGTTAACAGCCGAACGCGCTAGCCATTGCGCCACGGAGGCCACTTGCCCACTGTTCCGCTATTAATTGCTTGCAAGCTAAATTAAAAGTTGTAACACATTAAAAAAGTTTTTGCGTTGCAATTAGAAATTAAAAAAATTAATTTAATTAAAGGAAGTTATTTGATTTAATTTTTTTTTTCAAAAATCAAAGTCGCCCCCGGGTGGGCTCGAACCACCAACCTTTCGGTTAACAGCCGAACGCGCTAGCCAATTGCGCCACGGAGGCCATACGCCCACTGTGCAGAATTCCCCCAACATTTACTCAAATAATGTTTTAACGCAAAATATAGAGTTTCGCGTAATACAAAAAGTAGCTTGTTTTCTTTTTGTATGTAAATTAAAAATATATAGTAAAAATAATTCCAAAAATATTTTCTAATTTTCTTTCGGCTTTAATTGAAAAATATATTAAAATTAAAAAAGATTTTAAACTCGCCCCCGGGTGGGCTCGAACCACCAACCTTTCGGTTAACAGCCGAACGCGCTAGCCAATTGCGCCACGGAGGCTCATGACTGGCATTCGCCAAAATACCTACAAGCAATTTTGTTTAGAATTGCTCACATACACACAAACACATGTATTTTAATAACAGCTGAGATAATCAAGTATGTAGTCAGTTCCAAGAATACACAATTTTAATTCTTTCTTGTATAAACATTAACAAGGCCACTGTTATCTAAATGACAACAAGCAACAACATAATTGCAAGTGAAATCACATGTAAAAGTGTTTGGCGGCAATGAATGGCTTTTTTCAGAATTTAATATGTTTTATTTAAAGTTATAGTTATCATTTCCAATATTTAAATAAATATTTTTAAATATTTTTGTTAAATACAACACTCGAAATGTTTGTTCAATCTTATTTATGTCGGTTTTTAAAAGGCACTACTACAAATAGTATTAAATCAACACACACGTGGGAAAATTAAAAATGCATGCAATATTACGAGAATAAACTTAAAAAAAAAGTTTGTTTCTTCTTTAAGTTACTCGACCGAGGAGAGAGAAAAACTTATTGACTCCCTTGACCATCGCCGCAACGTGGATGCGTTTGATCGTTACTATAATGGGATGTGTTCTAATGAAATTAGGGAACTTGTTGCCGAAACCCGTCATTCATACGTACAATGCGTTCATCATTAAAAGCGCATTCATTTGTGGTCGATCTGGCAGTGAATCGCACTACACATTACAGAGAGAACTCGTTTTTCGGCCGAACAGTGCCTATGTGGAATAACCCATCTATGCACAGGACTTTGCTGTCACTTTTAACGAATGTCCATAAACCCTACCAGCTGCCCCACCTTCCATAACATAATTTCCCCTGAATGCCGATCCAAGCAAAAAAAAACACTACAACCAGAACTAAACTAATATCAATGAAAATTATTAAATATCTATTTACACATATATTTTTTGTTTATAATTTTTGTGCTCTCATATATGGCGCTCTGTAATCACTATGAAAAAAAAGGAAAAACTTTTAATTTTTAAAATTTTCCTTATGAAAATTAAGACAAATAATATTTTCTACCACAATTTCGCCAAGTACTTATTTTCTTCGGTAGCGATTTTTTTCGACATAACTTTATAATTGCAGAATAACAAAGAAAAAACATTCTTGTATTTAGTCTGAGGAGAAGAAAATTGCAAGCTAAATTTTCTGCGGGCTCTTAACAGTTTGCAGGAATTTGTAGAAAAAAAAGTTCCAGCAAAATAAAAAGAAGTAAAAGAAGTTTAACTTTATCTAGTACAAGAAAAAACTTCTATAAAGCTAGAAATGAAGCAGGTGGAGTGAGTAGTTGTCAAAACTCATAATTAAAGTGCCCTACGCTTAAAAAAATATATAATTTTATTCTGAGAATTTAGTGTTATATCAAAAAACAGCAACATTTTAGAAAGCTAGAGATCAAATTATTTTCTTAATTTTTTTGACTTAATACATGTTTTAAAGTTATTAAAAAAAATATTGTAATAAAATGCTTTATGATATTTTTCATACTGTATGAGAATATCATGGGGTATGTAATAATAAATTTCACATATAGTTTATAAGGGAAAAAGCACAATTAGAATCATATGTATAAATAAATATTCCCAAAATAAATTCAGTTAATATAAAAGTTATTAAAAAAAATTAAATTTTTTCCTTTAAATATAATTTGACGGCTTTCTTATGCTTCGCGTAGGGGTCTCATCTACATATGGGGATATCCACAAAAAAAATTTTAATTTTGTTTTTCTAAGAAAACAGAAAATCAAATGAAAATCATTGCTATTCTTAAACATATATGTATATGCAATTAAATTTTATTATTTGATGTAATGGAAGTGGATTTTTCTATGGGACCGCCCATATATAAGTATATTTTCTCATCATCACAGTCTACAACAAAACAATGTCTTCCTCTACAAATATGCCACAAAGGACAACACACAAAAGTCTTTGAAGTATTAAACTATAAAAGGAATATTTGAAAATCCAAGAAAAAAAATGCTAAGCAAAAAACCAAATTGTAAGAGCATGAAAAGAAATTTAAATACTGTGAACAAGGTAAACAAGGTACAAGTGGAGGTTATTCATCAGCATTATTCTTTTCAGAAAATGTAAAAAACGAAGAATATTTATGCAGAATATTTTTAGTTCATTTATTTTGTAAGCGAGTTGGTTGGCCTTTAACGAAAAAGTGCGAATTGGAGTATAACTTTACGAACCACTGTGATTGCTTTAGTTTGTTAAAAACAAAAAACTATAGCATACTTTTTGGATTTAACAAATAAAATATTGCCAGCAGAAACATCTAACCTCTGAATAACTCATGTTAGTACTATATATACAGTGCAACCTCACTCAACATAAACAATAGAACTTTAGATCGTTGCGAAAGCTGCGGTTGGTGCGAAAATCGAATTAAAAATTTCTATACAAGAACTCTCAAAAAAAATATTTGAGAATTAAGGAATATACAAGCAAAACAAACCAAATAGTTTCTTTAAAATTTTTTCCTTATACAACAAACATTTTATTATTTGATTTTAAATCTATTTAATCTAATTTAATCTATTTCTAAACATGTGAATTTTTTTAGCTTTTTTCAAGCTTTTTGGTTAAAGATCTACTGAATATTTTGATATTAGCACCAAATGAAATGCCGCATATAGACCAGCTAAACCATATAACAAACATAAATAAATAATCGTAATGAATTTTGACTAACGTCGAATATTTGAAAGAATAGTTACATAGGTGTTAATTGAAAATAAAAACATAAAATTCCTTCTTGTTTTTTATTAAATCCCGTACAGAAGTCAATCAATAGTTCATGGATAACTTACAGTGCCTTGTTTTTTATTCACCACAAGCTAACTCATCATGAATTATTATTATCTTAGGGGCCAGATAGCACCGCGACCAAGAAGATCTATTGTGACAATCCCATCATATTAGATCCCACATCGTAAGGCTTCTAAGAAATATAAGCAATATTTGGCGCCTGGTGTTCCACAGGTTGTGTGAAGGCAACACAGTTCCACCCAGGTGGGGAAACCTCTGTCTGTCTAGTGCAGGACAATGCGCACCTTCACAAAAGCAACAGACCTTGGTCTCGGGATAGTTATCATTCGGAGTTGTGCTGCTAGAGACTTGTCATGCCATGAACAGTAGAGTTGAAGAGTTTATTTTCCTCATCTGCCGTGATGTTGGAAGCTTCATCGGTACCTAGGTCCACAGCAATCTCCATTTTAGCTGGTTTGCAGGCCACATCCGAGGATGTTGCACATGTCGCCTTCTGGTTAGCGAACTGGTTTTTTGTCAGGCACTGCTGTTTCATTTATTGTTTTTGCTTCGTTTTCCTTTCCATAAGGAAATTAAGGGTGACATTAAGTCTGATTACAACCAGAGGGTGCCCTGATATACCATGAAACATTTTAGAAATTATTCGAAACTTATTAATTCTAACTATAAATAAAAATTCTTGCATATCTACTGGAAACATTTGCATTTCTTAAATAAAAATAAAAAATATATATATATATGTATATTAAGGAAATTTTGAATTGGGCAAACAAAAGATACTCGTTAAATTGTGCCAGTTTTAATCAGTGTTAGCATGTGTGGAAATATTTTTGAAATTACATTGCAGTCGTACTATAAAAATAAGAATTTCTACGTCAATCTCATATATAATGTGCATCTCTATTTATGTTTAATATTCTTTCTTGTACACAATATTGCAATTCCAATATTTTATAAATTTTGTTCTATTTAATTGGTTTACACACGCATTTGCTAATCAAATATTTAAACTAAATTTTAGTGTTGAAATGCCTTCTTAATGAAAACCAGCTATACTTGGAAAATGATTTTTAACAATAAGCAGCATCATTTTATTAAAAACAAATTGAATTATGTATTTGTACTTAGAAACAGACGTTTTAATAAATTGTCTAACAGCATTTTCTATTCTTTTTCTATTCTTGCATAAAAACCGTAAACGTTGATTATCTTTATTCTTGTATTTTTTTATTAATTACTTTTTTGTGTTTAATTTAGTTGCCTTGATTTTTTTGATTTTGTATTATTATTTCGTTTTGTATGTATATGTTTTTTTTTTCTTATATGAAAGAAGTTTTCTTTTTCTTTTTATAAAAGTAATCTAGCCATTAATTTTTTTTATTTAAAATTGTTTCCAGATAAAAAAAATTTTTTTTTGATGGAAAACAATGAACTACAAAATTAAATATTTTAATATTATTATTTCAATAGATAATCTTGCATATTCATAAAATTTTTTTGGTTTATACATGGTATATTGATACAAGTTTGTATGAAAATTTGTCTAATAAACCTTTTATAACAAAAAAATTAATTTATGAATACTGCAGTCAATTTTGTACGGAAATTTGTTTATTAATGTTTTTGTTATTCATAAATATTTTTATGAATAAGGCCGATTATCTTTTACCTTTAAAGCTCTTCAAGGCGAAGCTGAAATCTTCATTTTGGTACTTCATTTGAAGTTTTCAAGCTTTAAAAGGATTAGGTTTGCATTTTCAGAAAATATTTCATGGAAATTTCGTCTTAAAACTCATTTTAAACTTATTTTATTTTTTATGAATTAACTAAAGATATCTCAAATACTTTTAACAATATAAATTTATAAAAAAGCTGTAAAGCTTAAAGTATTCCATGGTAGAAAGCAGCAGTATGTGCTGTGCAGCTTTTAAATTTGTTTAAAAAAAAAACATATTTTTCAAGAAAAAGAAAACAATTAAAAATTATTGCTCATTCTTTTTATTGTAATTTTTTTTATTTTATTTTATTTATTTGTAATGTAAATGTAAATAATCCAATTGGGTGTGTGTTTTCTTCTATGTTTTTTATATTCGTTCAAATACATTTTTTGGTATGTCTATGATTGACTTGATTGTGTGGTCATGTAAAAAAAAACTTTGTATAAACCTTAAACCATCAAAAAACACAATTCAAAAATTCTATAAAAAAAAAAAAATACATACAAAAACTATAACATAAAACGGCTAAACAATCAGGACTAAATTTCCCACCGGATCATAGTACCACAGCTGCTTCATTATCGGTCTCAGCAGTCCATGCCGCCAACAACCCTACTCCTGGCAACGGATTATTGGCCACCCCACTTTCAATGCAAAATCTGGTTACCTTAGCCTCCTTAAATGCCGGTAACATTCAGCCCAGCATTGTTACACAAGGCGCTACTAGCCACCACCACAGTGTACCAACATCTCAGGCTTTAACATTTAATGCGGCACCGGTTCATCGCCATCATCAGCAACAACAGCACCATCATCAACAGCAACAGCATCAGGCTCAAATGGCTCAACTGACAGCTGCCCATCAAATGTCAATGGCCGCCGCTACACAGCCGTCACTGACCGCACACTTTGCAGCAGCTCCCGCTGCTCATCACCATGCTTTATGTAAGTACAAATTTTCTATTATTATTTTTCTTCAATTACGTGACTCTTCCACGTTGAAGTGATTTATATTTGAATAATATTTGCGTATTTGTGTGTATGTGTGCCTTCGTATTGCTATGGAAAAAATTTCTTTTTCTTTTCTAATTATTTAATGCACCCTCCCCTGGTATCTCAAATACATTGCAATATTCAATATTTCATTACTTCATATAATTTTATCTCGTATCTATTATACAATTTTGCTAGCAACAGTGATTATGTCGCCAAATATCTGCCTAATATGATAATACTCAATACTTTTCTCATTTTATTATTATTAGTCTGAATGTAGACAGACGAACATTTGGAAGAGAACAACAAACAAAATTCAATAATAATAAACGTGCAAGTGCAATGGAAAGAATTTTTGGTCAACAAAATAATAGCTTTTTAAATCTTCTTTTAGGATTTGTGAGAACTTTTTGAAGAATTAAAGCTTTTAACGAATTAGCCATGAATCTTTGGTAGGTGGGTTATCATACAATAATTTATCAATTCACATACAAAATTTACATACATATAAGAAATAAGATCTTTTCCGTTTATATATATACAGGGTGGCGCAGAATGAACTATTTGGTTTAAATGGTTTATAACTTTTTTATTTATGCGATTATTATAATTTGTTTTTTTTTTTTAAATACAGTATATTATTGGGGAATTTTTTGCAATTAGCTTTGAAAAATGATATTCTGTAAGTGATGTCATATTTTCCATAACTTTTCGCAAAATTTCGCTTGTAATCGCAAAATTTCGGGTGTAATGGCCATGATTTCATTTCGAATGTTGGTTTTTAGTTGGAGTATGGTTCTTGGTTTGTTAACGTATCAAATATCAAATATCCCCAAAGAAAACTGTCAGGAGCTGTTACATCTGGTGAACGTGGAGGCTTATGCGCGAAATAATGCGTTCGCCGAATATGTCCCCTAACAATGCCATTGAGGCAACTGCAGTATGTGCTGTGTTCGATCGTGTAATCATCATCATTAATTTTACAAGTCTTCTTCACAAAATGCTGAAAAAAAAACAAAGAAAAAATAATAATTAAACAAGTTATAAAGATATCAAACATTATAGCTTATTCTGCGCTACCCTGTATGTATATTATAATTTCTTGTAGCTTAAAAAATTTTGGCAGCATAATTTTACAATTAAACTAAAAGAGAATAGTATAATTTTTAAAGAAATAGATAATTGTTCCACTAAATATTACAAAGTTTGGTAGAAAGCAAGTATAACGATGCCAAACATGAAAATCTTTCCATTCAGTTTTGCCTGTCATTGTACTTCAAAAATCTACCAAATATAGTATATCGGTATCTGCAAGTGTGAATTTTGCTGTTGGCTAAAAACAAATGACAGCTTGTTTTGACGGTGCACTAATTTTGACAATTTTTTAAGGCCTATCAAAAAATTGGCCTACGTAATCGACAAACTGAGTACAGGGTTTTACGACCCTTTGTTAGTAGAGTCAAAGTTACACTGTCATTTCAGAGTGTTTTTTGCACTCTTGCAGTGAGTTATTATTATGTTGGTCTTATATTAAAATACGAGTATACTCTCTGGCCCAATCGACTTAATTACATTAAAACAACATTTAAAGTTTTGTTTTTATTTCTAATGTAATTAATCTACCGATAGATATCGAGTGCCTTCGTGAGCCAAGCATAATTGACATTTAATACCAAAAAAAACATCCCCGCTTGGTAATTTTTATTTATATTTATTTTTTTCTTCCAAGAGTTAATTTTTGTTATATAATTCAAAGGTAATGAAAATAAAAATTGCACGTAAATTTTATTAAAAATATTTCTTTGCACTAAATTTTAATAAGCATGAAAGTTCTTTGGAATAATGTAGTTCTTTAGTGAACGTTTTTGTATTAAAAGTTAAAACAGTGAAGTACAAGCTACAATTTGAAAGAGACTTTAAGTTCGACAACATGTTTGTAAACAACGGTGTGTGTTCGGGAATTGGGGAATAAGGCACGAGTACCCTACTTTTATTTTTTTATTATGTGATTAAAAAAAATGTAGAGTATTAATTTCTTAATGATTAAGAAAAAAATTATTTGTAATTAATAAAAAAATTTTCAATTTTAAATGCGCAGGCAGTCAAAATTACATTTGATAATTGCTGAGAAACAAATTCAATCAAAGATAAAAATTGTAAATGATACTGACATACACACTAGCACTACGGAACAACATGCTGTTTTTGAAAGCTGCTACACATTCACCTTCAGCGTTCTTCGTGTTTTGTCCACTGTGTGTGGTTGTCAGAAGCTTTATATATTTTTTATTTTTTATTAATAAAATACGAGAATTAATTATCCGTTATTTTTCCCCAGAAGATGAATATAGAGAGTGATATAACTTATAATTGTCCAAGGTCTATTTATTAGGTATATGCAGCTCTACAAGAATGAACAACACAAAAAACAACAGGCATTTTGTTTGTGTAAATTAAATTTGGAATGTCATAAAAAGAGACTAAACATTAATTTCATTTATGTGTGCCTTAATTGCTTTTCCAACACTCTCTCAAAATAAAGAAATGAGTAAAATGGTTAATTGCGTGCTCTCCAAATGAAACAAATGAGTAAAATGTAAAGAAATTCTAACAGTCGAGTATAAAATACTTTTAAAACACATGGTGAATTGCGCAGACCTAATAAATAGACCTTGTAATTGTTCGTGAAAAAATTCAAGGTGAGTCTATTTTGAACTTCAAAACCATGTAAAACGGTATATGATTCACTGCAGATTTCCCGAACGGTACAACAAATGGTACACATACAAAATGAACTAAGGCAGCGCATTTCTGTATAACTCTGTATATCTGTCTCAATTTGAAGGAAAAAGTAGTTTAACTACCACACAAAGATATAAATCAAACTTATCATATTATTAAGCTGTGATTCAGAGCTGCCGATTATTGTCCAATTGGTAGTAGAACACATATACATACATACATCACACATCGCCTGAGCACTAGTCCAAGAAAAAAAGCCATACTCAAGCAAGATGCACATACCACCTGCCGTAAGTGAAATCAATCAATAATTCTAATTGCACAGAATTCTTTCAGATTTTGTGTAGGTTTTCCAATAATCGACCTGCCCGTACCAATACGAATAACTCCCGCTTCATATGTGTATGTACAAACAAAAGTTTCCATCACAGTAAAGGACAAACAATAAAAACAAAATAGATGGTGTATATAAAGGATAATAATCTGCAAATATTGAGTGCACACATTTTTTGTTTAATAAATAAATTTTTTGCCAATTCTTTTCAATTCTGGTGGCTGCTGCTGAGTTTTCAGTATTTCATTACAAAAAAAAAAAAAAAAAGACAAACAACACAACAACAGTCAATGAATGAAAGGAATGTAATAAATGAAAATATTCAAAGATGAAAATCAAAAACCTGGCTGCTGCCGCTGCTGCTGTAGTCGAGCTATAAAAACATAAAAAAGAAAATTCACAAAATTGCTAAACGAAACAATGATATTCTTTGGCTATAAACAACGTCGATGGGATATGGTGACAATAAAAAAAGTGAGAAAAAAATTGTATTCCATAAAAAATAACGCCACCAACAACAACAACTGCAGCATCAATATTCTTGTTCATGAAAAAGAATAAAAACAATATGTTTTCCAACATTTTATTTGTTGTCTCTTAACCGGTGGTTCAACGATAGAGTGTTTGTGTGTGTGTGTATGTTTGGCTGTGACTTTACTTTCGTAACAAGAGGAAACTTAAACAATAAACGGTTTTTATAAAAGTTTTTTGTTTTCTATTCCTTTTTAAATTATTCTCTTTTTTTTCTGTTGAACTTTTTTGAACTGAAAATAACAAAATGATTTAGAAATTTTTATTAGAAATGAAACAACAACAGCAGCAATATCACTAACTACCATAGCAATAGCGGTAAAACAATGTAAATCTCCTGAAACAATATTGTATGTATACAAATAGAGGAACACGCCAAAATCATGCAACAAATTTTTGACAAAGTCAGAACTGCTGCGGTCTTTGAAGCCGGTAGAAAGTACTAAAATTTACTTACATACGAGTACATTTCCGAATATGTTGGAGAGGTGTAATAGAAATGATTTTTTTTTTCAATGTTATGAGTGCAGGGAAATTCAAAAGTTATTTATTTTAGTGTTTTCTATAAATTTCCCTATAATGCAGTGATGTTAACATTTTTATTTCGATTTCCATAAAGCCCTAAAGATAAAGAACTTTTACCGACGAAGTTCATCGTTCGTCCCATGATCTAAATATATAAGGTCTGCTTGATATTGAATGACAGCTGTCATTTTTTTTTTAATTTGACGTCATCGTCGGGAAATGTTTTGTTGTGGTTAAATCGAAATTTAAAAGCTAGTGATTAAAATTATTATTATAACATATTTATTAAGAAAATTAAAAGATTATTTTATTGACAATTAATTAAAAATAAATGTGAACTGAGTTAGAGCAAAAAAAAAAGAGTTTTTAATAAACAATTTGTGTAGAAAGTGATAAAATTTATTTGGACAATGAAATACTGTGTGGTAAAAGATTGTAAAAGCTCGAAGCAGGATGATAAAAATCTAAAATATTTTACGTTTCCAAAAGATCCAGAAATAAAGAAAGTGTGGATCAATGCATGCGGTAAAAAAAATGTTAACTGGAAATCTGGAACAATTTGTTCTAGACATTTTACGAATAATCTATCATTATTGGCGGTTAAAGGATATATTATTGAACACGCCAATAAGAAAAAGATTGTTAGATGCGAAGGCTGTCCCATCTTTAAATATCCATGTAAACAGCATTTTACCAGTCGAAAGATCGAAACGATACGTAAAAAGAGCAAACAAACAAATTGTAAAGGAAGCAATTGGTGAACTTGATTTAAAGTAAATACAATTTTTTTAAAATCCACCTTTTTTAATGAAATAATATTTACAATTATTTATAGTCTGCAGAAATTACAAGAAGAGAGTATTGAAAATATTGAAAATGAAAATCCAAATAAGTCAGTTGCAGTTCAAACAGAGGGCTCTATAAACCCTGCCAAGAATTTATGGGAAACATATTAAAATTAGAAAATATATTTAAGGAAATTAATAATAATACTTTAAGTCTTCGAAATAATTATTTAAAATACCATAACATTAAATGTGATAACATAGATGTGCCTGAAAATGTAAAATCGTTATTTTTTAAAAGTCGTTTATATTTTAGAATAAGAAATTTAAACAAAATATTAATACAAGAAAAAAATGAAAAAAAGAAAATTAAAAAAGACTATAACATAACAATTTAATTTGTTTTATTTATTTTACCTTTAAAATTGCAAAATATTTCAAAAAAAAAACAAAGCCCATACATATTAAAAACAAATCTCGACGATGACGTCAGAGTAAAAATAATTCGAACTGTCAAGCAGACCTTATATATTTAGATCATGGTTCGTCCCAATTGTGTTCGTAGCATTACACGCAACTGCAGAGTTGTTCTACACACATTCCTCACCAGTCTATAGTCTATACTAAACCTCTCTATACTTAGTTCAAGTGCAATGCATTGCATACGTAGGCGATAACCTCTGAGCACTGGTCCAAGAAAAAACAAATAAAAAAGTTATCTACAACAAAAAATACACAATATTTTCTTAAGCATTTACCGAATATATATATATGCAATTAAATATATTTTTTTAAAAAACAACAAAAACTTAAAGAAGGAATTAGTAGTAATAAATAAAATATTTAAAATGAGTACCCTCAGGAAAATCAATAAATACATTTTTTTTAATATTTATATTTCATCTAAAGCGTGTTCTTCATACTTTTATCGCCGAAACGTATAGAATTTAACAATAATTGGCGTTATTTTGCTTAATTGTAATGAAACCGTACAAATATACAAATTACCAACCTACCTTTCTAGGATCTACATTACAATACGTTGATTACCGTATAGTTAATATTACTGCCATAATGTAAGTTACCTGTATTCTCAAATGAATTTACTTCAGATGTATTTTTAATTACATATTCTAGATGGAAGGGTGCAGAAGATTCGAAATTGCCGCTGTTCTAGTTTTTTTTGCCCATTTTTCTTTGTAATACAAAAAACAAAAACGTTCTATATGCTCTGGTTTTTTAAACAAAAATTTTTGATTTGATTTTCAGTTATTTGTTGCTGGTGTTTCGTTGTTGTTCTTACTAGTTAGTCAGTTATAAGTTTAGTGTAAGGACAAAAGTCCGGCCCATGGAAATTGTGCAGTGAATGGTTGTTAGTGGGTATTGCAAAAAAAAATTAATAAATAAATGGAAAAATTTGTTAATTTAATCAAGGACATTGACTGCTTGCTTTTTTTTCTATTTTTGAAGATTTGTTTTCCTTTTGTTCTTTTTAATATTTAGATCGTTGGAGTTACCGCAAACGGTTAAGAAATATTTTACTTCTAGTTATTATGAAGCCGAATGTAAAAATACTTTTATTTCTGAATATTTTTTTTTATTAAATAATTAAATAAATTAAATAAACAGATAAAAAAACAGAAAATACAACAACAAAGTTCTGCACAATTTTGAATTAGAAAAATAATAAACGGCTTTCGAACTAAACTAATCAAATTATTAAGCTGTTCGAAAATGTTTAGAAGTTCTTTAGAACAATATATTGAAAGTTTAGCAATTCATATATGGCAGTTTCTAAACATGAGATTAAAAGTAAATTAAAATCTAGTAAAATTGCTACTAAAAGAGTGATTTTTCTCCTAACATAACAAGGCCAACACATTTAATTTTTAAATACCAAAACTGATATTGCTGATATGCCTGATATGCCTAAGTATGTAGGTCTCCTTCGCCCTGAACACTGGTCCGAGAAAAACAAAAATGAAATATAAAGAGGAACAAGAGTGTAAAAACTTCTTGTAATCACACGTGGACTAAAGAAAAAAGTGCAAAACTTTTTGCTCTTGAAAAGGAAAGAAATAAATTTCGTATCACTAAGAATATGAAAATTTATTATTATAAGATTTCAAGGATTCACAATTTATTAAGTCATTCATTTCTCAAAGGACTCGAACTTGAGCAGGGTTAAAAATTTTAAAATTAATTTCTTAGTATATTGGCAACACTAAATATGTTTATGTCGCTTAAGGCCCTTTCACACTATAATACAAGTTTTACGACTTCCATAATACTTTATGAGAGAGAAATCTATCTGTTTTCAGTTGGTTAGGTTACGGTGTCGCTTCAAATAATTAAGTAGCGGTGTACAAGGTAGCGAATGTACCCTCCCATATTTGTAGTCACTGTAGCTCGTAGCCTGCAGTATGGCATGCGTTTTATGCTTAAGTATGCGATGGCTATGCCAACAATGTAGCCATCGATGTAACTGTGTTCTCATCGAAATCATCATTTTTTTTTTTTTATCTTGGACCAGTGCTCAGGTGCTATCCCCTACATATGCAATGCATTGCACTGGAACTTGAGAGAAGGATAGGGAAGAAACAGGCAGGTGGTGAAAGTGGTAGAAAGATAGAGCTTAATTCTTGCACAACTCTGCAGTTGCGTGTAAATTATAAAGCAAAGTTGCGGCGTCTCTGATGTTTTTTGACGCATTATTTTTAAGCTAATGGAAGCCATTTTATTTATTATTTTACTTCGCCGACGTTTTATTGCTCAAATACCGACGAAGAAGGGTGCTGTAGCACAGAAAACTCAGAAAAAACTTTTTTTTGAATCGAACCTGGGTCTTTCTGGTTGCAGAGCCAACACGCTGACTACTCGCCATCAGCACCCCCATTTGCTAGTTGCACTGTCTATTTTATTTTCATCAGGTCGCAGTTGGTAGCCCGCTGTGGTCTAAGTGTTCACAGCACTTAGAAATCCGCAATATAAAATGACTTTGTAATGATGGTTTAATTAACTTTAGTGAATATTTAATTCACTAAATCTCTAATGTTTGTAGATAACATATGCAATCGCAATACCGATGAAAGTTCGTGGGACAATGTTGCGACAATTTGTGAAATGGTATTTGTAGTACAAAAGAATATTCGCTAAATGTTATCGGTTAATGATTGTTTCACAACAATATTATCGGTAGTTGTCGAGAACAATTGGCGCAGCGAATTGCGGAAATTCGGAAGATAATATCAGCTGCTCTGGGGGAACTCAGAGCTTCGGCTTAATTACTTACTTCCCTGATATAATAATTAAATTTTAGAAATAAAATCCTGATTTCTTTATGTCTTCTCTGCATGAAACAAATTCAATGTGCGGACTTCTGCCGTCGTTTGATGATTATAAAATATTCCAAAGAATATACGAGTAAATAATTTTGTTTTTTTCTTTGTTTGTTTGTTTTTTTGTTGCCTTTATTTATTCAAGCACCTCAATTAAAAACAACAATGAAACATAAAACATAAAACGGAATACATACACGAATAGTGAAATATTAATAAAAAAAAAAAAGAAAAATGAAATGAAATCTTTTATGGAACCGAACACCAATTTTAAATCCTTTTGTGTAATATTTTTTTTTTTTATTTGATTTTTATTCATGTTTTCTTTTTTACATTTTTACACAAAAGAATATAAAATTTGAAAATTTGTATCTCACACTCGAACACAGTCAAAGAAATGCTTTAAATTGGAGTTTAAAAAGTTTTACCTGTAAATGAATGTGTGTTTAATTTTTCTTTTGTTTTAGTTTTATTTCAATGTGAGTTTATCCTTATACGAGTATATGTATGCATGTATACATGTTATGTAGGTGTAAATTTGTGTAACTGTGTGCTGAGTTACATTATTGAAATACTCGTATGCATGCGTTTGAAATACCGTTACTCTCTAACAAGGAGGTATGAGGAAGTGTGAGGGATAAAAACGCAATGAAAGCAGAAAAGTTATTATATGCTTGTATTTTGCATAATTAAAATCTTGAAAGTAATTTCATACAATTTTCAACAATTACTACAGAACAATACAAGGACAAAATGTTATAGTCAATTAAATAAAACGAAATTTTCCGTTGAAAACTTTGCAATATCAGTTATAAAATTTATTACATTTTCAAGACTAAAGAAATTAATAAAATCAATTAAATTGTTATTGTTGACTTAATTGAATTAATTTTCAATTAAATTTTTATTAATTACAATTAAAAATTTAATTAAATATTTTGAAATTATCAAACAAAATTCTTAATAGCAAAAAAATATTTGGATTATTTTTATTATTTATATTATTATATTATTATTTTTTTTTTTTTTTTTTTATTAATAAATTTTTTATATTATATTAATAAAGAGTGTGGCATATATTTTTATTTGTTTTTTATCTTGGACCAGCACTCAGAGGATGGCCCCTACACTACCAATGCATTGTGCTGGAGCTAGAGAAAGGGATAGTGAGAGAGATAACAGCTGGTGAAGATTCACTATCATACAAGTCTATTTTTGCTTTTTGTTTAAAACAATCAGATAAGCATTTAAATAAATATAAAGCGTCATTTTGTGTACTCGATAGCAAAAAAAAATAAATAATTTTTTTTATTTAAGTATTAAAAATGTAATTGCTTTGATTAAACTTTTAATTGAGACAATATATTACTCTAATTAAATGTGGGTGATAATTAGAAATTTAAAAGAATATAAAAAAAGTGCAATTCTTTTCTGTATTATAAAATTCTGTTTGTTTAATAGAAAATATTCACAATAATTCTTGTAGTTTCAGATTTAAAGTATCCGTAAGTTGATTGAAAACTTGAAAAAATTTGTATTGAAAAATTCAAGTTTTATTTTTTATAAATTTTTGACGACTTTGAGGGTGAACATAACAGGAAGTTGCAGGGATGACCCAGAAAGTCAATCGTTTCGTATATAACGACTGGAGCGAAAGTAATTCCATATTTCGAATTAAAGCCATTTTTGTATATGGCGCCAAACGTGACCATACTTTGACATCTATGATGTACATAGATATACATATAGAAAAGAGTATGTTATTTTAACACTGGATGGTTACCCTTCATTTTAGTACATTAACATAACTCTTCGTCGAATGGATGAAATATTTAAAAAAGAATTCTGTCGGTACGATTTTTAAAGTCAAAAAAAGATTAATAGTTCAGCATTTTAATAAAAAATATGGAAAAAAGTAAAATATATTCTATTTGATTTCACCATTTTTTTAATTTATTTTTTATATTATTTAATTATTAAGCTCGAGGTCGTTATTCTTTTATAATTGTATTTTTTGTATTTATTTGCGATATTTCGTTAACAGTTTGTTAACATCTTCAGGAAATAAATGATATAAAATTTAAAATATTCAACGAACGTTATTGCAAAAAAGAGCATAATATGAATACATATAAAAAATTTATATGATAAAGATTATATGGGCTTGGTCGATTGGACGAACAGTGTCCATTAATATAGTCTGCTATTTTAAAGTATCGTTAATGTCGTCGTCGTGTGGCTTGAAAATCTACATGAAATGCATGAAGAGCATTTGAAACACCAGAAAGTGACCCTTTTGCTGGCTGCATTTACAATAAAAAACCGGACATAAGTTTTGTTTTTTAAGAAAGAAATCATTGGCCACCACTAGGTGTTAATTTCAATTGGATAGGGATAGTGATAGAGATGACAGGTGGTGCAGGGATAGACAGAAAGAGGAAAGCTTCCTTATCTCTACAAGTCTGCTTTTTGTACGTTTCTTGTTTAGAGTAGCGGCTCTGGTGTCAAGGTCACGTCAGATGTGTTTCATAACCTTTTTCATTAAAAAAAAAAAAGAAAATGCGAAAAGTTTTTAGGCCTTAGTCATATACTGGGCTTGAACCCAGGACCTTTGGTTTTGTAGTCAACGTGACATTGCTTGGACAAAAAAAAAGGAATTTTGACACACCATCGCCAGACTTTGTCTTTTGGGGCTTCTTAACATCTTCCATTTAGAAAGCCTGGCAAAACTTGAAAGTTTATATTGAAGAAAAAGCAACTATTCAAAATGACACAACACGACCATAATTATGCATTCCCTGGTAAGGTGACCTTTTGAGCGATATTATTTTTATTTTATTTTTAAAATTAACGTCATCAATTTTATACATCCAAATAAACTTTTTATGCAAACCGAGCTCTTTTAATTAAATTATAATAAGTTTTTTAATTAGAAGTACTGTATTCGTTACTTTAAAATAATTTCATAAGTCGTTTATGGAAAGAGTGAAATCGCTTGCATGTCGGCTAGAAATCATAACTAAATGCATGAAATTTCTCTCAACTCTCCAAAGGCAAGATAATTTTCTATGACAGGTAACTCTGCTGCTCAATTCTTCAAATGGAATTGCAATAGAAATTTCTGGCTCTTTTCTTTTTATTTATTTTTATTCTTTTACTCTACACAGCAGTTCCAAATATTAATTTATGAGCGTATGTGTTTACACAATTAAAATTATTCTTTCTGTTACATACATACATACTCGTATACCAACACATATACATACTTACATACATATAAACACATTCCCAATGGGATGCTCTTTTTAATTCATCCACCATTATTTGAATTTGTATTCCCTTTTTTGTTGTTTATCATCCTGTTCGCTTATGAGTGTGTATTAGTGTAATTGAATGTTAATTTTATTTCCGCTGTAGTGTGCATGTGTGAATATTTGACCGCTCTAATGTACTTAAGTGTACGACCTTTTATCAAATGCTATCGCTTCCCTCCCCCTCCAGAAGTGGTATCTACTTCATACACAGTTAATGTGTAATAATTTTTCTTTTTCTATTAATCTTATTTTTATACAAAATATTAATAAAAGCAATTTCTTTTATGTTCATTTTATTATGTTTTTATAAATTTTTCCACTTAGGGACTGGCGCTGAGGCTCTTACATCACCATATGCTCCAACACTTAATCCATTGAGCAATGGTACATATGCGGCAGCAACGGCACCCCTAACGGCATCAGCACTTCAGGCAGCCGCCGCAGGAGTAGCTGGCAAACAAATTGAAGGTTAGATGTGCTCGCTGATTCATTTTTTATTCATTTTTTCTATAAGAGCAACAAAGTTAAGCGAAAATATTTCTAATAATTTTAATACCTGTTCATGGGGAGAGACAATTTGTTGTTTTAAAATGTTATTAGAAAAACAAAAAGTAATATTTAAAATTAATTAAACATGCAGAGGGTGTATACAATTTTATTTACATATTTTTAATATATCTTCTTTTTTTTTGCAGGACCCGATGGCTGTAATCTATTTATTTACCATTTACCTCAGGAATTCAACGATACTGATCTCGCTTCAACATTTCTACCTTTTGGTAATGTTTTATCAGCCAAAGTTTTTATTGATAAACAAACAAATCTGTCCAAATGTTTCGGTTTCGTATCCTATGATAATCCACATTCAGCCACAGTTGCCATACAAGCCATGCATGGCTTTCAAATTGGCACGAAACGTCTCAAGGTTCAATTGAAACGTTCGAAAGATGCGGCCAAGCCTTATTAATTTACCAATTGAATTGTTAAAAATAAAATTTTTTACATATAAAATTTATTATGTACGTTATTTCTTTATTAGGTGTATAACTTTTTTTCATAAGAAAAAGCAAATAACAGTGCCGTGTCAAGATAGTAATTGGTATGCGAAATGCTACGAGGCCACCATTTGTTTTCCATTCCAGAACAAAGTAGTCGTTGCATAAGCCAACATATTAATTAAGGTCCCTAGTGAGTTAAAAAGGGCCCAATTCAAAAGCTGAATAATTATTTTTGTAACGACATACATATTTCGGGCCAGAGAGTGTATTTTTCTGTAATCTCCTTAATGATTCCCATTTGGAAATATCCAAACATTTTATGTTGGGTCATTTATGACATTCTTTTGGCAAGTGATATAAAATAGTATAAAAAACGAAACTTGCCTGCAGCCACCATAAGGACTCACCCAACATGTGTTCTCGTTGGTTAATAATTTCTCATTTGTTTTATTTTGCTGTTCTTTTGTTTACTTTTGCCCACTGCACACTTCATGTTTGCTATTTTTCTGGTCTATTCCATTTTTTTTTATGTTTTTCTCGAATATTTTTTTCGAGAACTCTCTGAGTAAATACGAATCGGGCTTCGTAGCCCGTTCAAAAAGACAACTACATCATCGAACGGAAAGTCAAAGCTGAGTAATGCTGGGAACACAATTGGGATGCACGACAAATTATTCGTTGTGAACTTTCGTCCTCAGAAATAAAACACATTTGTGCTTATGGAAATCAACACAATACCGCCGCCGACGAAATTCGTCGTGCGTGACGAACTCTGAGATAGATTTATTTATATTTTATACTCCGACGAACGACGAACTAATTTGTACAGAGTTTCAGTTTTACTTCGCTATCATGTTATTTTTGATGCGCTAATGTCTTGGACAACAATATTTGACAGTATTGAGACCTTGAGGGAGTTGTGTAAATAAATATAAACATCCTGTAAAACCAAATGAGCTAAAAAAAAGCTAAAAAAAAACCAGACAAGGCTATAAAATAATATTATGCAAACTATACCTTGTTGAAATTTTTAAACGGTTTATTCTGTAAGTATTCCAAAGCACAAATTTCAAACCGTTGATATTGCTGATGGTCCTTCTGCTGCAGCTCTATACCATTTGAATTTTATATTTGCATTACAATGAGGTTTTTTTTTGCAAATTTTAGCCTCAATGATAAGCGGAGAATAAGGACGATATGAAGAGCTAGTTTGCACTTGCTTAATAAGAGTTTGACAGGAGTGATTAAATTTCATTTATTCGTTTCATAGATTCTATAGGAGGTGCTTTCTCAAAATACAAATGTTATTTTCTTCTAGTTTTGATAGGCCGTCCATCCATTCCAAGAAAGTTTTTAATGTCTTGCGAAGTTGTTTCAGCATAATTCGATTGTATTTTAGTGGACACATTAATAACACACAGTAGTCTATGTTAGTAAAATTTACCAACATTTTGATATTTAATCGAAACATAATATATTTCATTTTTCTTGTAACATGAATTTACGAAGACATGATTTGCGGACACACAGTTATAAAACTGCCTTTAAAAAACCTAATTTTGGGTGTGAGGTGTTGACATCTCTAGTAAATCGGTCATAATTCGAAAATAACATTTTCACATGAAAAAAAGGTATACGCCTAATTAAAATATTAAAGAAACTAACTTGAGTGCCTTTAGTCTTTAATAAAAAATAAATAAATAAATATGTATAACCAAAGGATAAATTTTTTGTTAACAAAAGAGAAATAAATGAAAAACAAAATGCACTTATTTTAATAAAATAACAAATAAAATCACAATTTTATGAAAAGTATTTTTTAGGAAATTGAAAATAATTAACAACTACATTTTTTTTCTGTTTCTAAACGTAGTGAAACCAAAGAATGATATCCATTTTTAATGAAAAATTTTAATAAATGTTCTACATAATTAAATAAATAAATAAATAAATAAATAAAACAACAAAGAACACAATATTTAAATCATAAATATTAAATTGTATTTGTGGTATATTTTGTTCGATTTTATTACAGTTTTTATTTATTGAAAATGAGCATATTTGTGGTCACCATACATAAATAAAATTGTAATTGTTTTAAATTAAAGTTTTTTTTACTTTAGTAATTCTTTTTTGTTTTAATTTTTACCATTATTATTATTGTTTCATTTAATTTTGTTACATTTTTAATTAAGAAAAACTAATTAATTAAGTGAAATGTTTTAAAGCCAAATAGTTAAGTAAAAGTTTAGTCATAAATAAATAAATTTAAATGCTTGAAGTAACCCAATTAACAATTTAGTGAGCATTAAAATAAGAATTTGGCAAGGAATAGAAATTTATATTCAATTAAATTTTTTTTCTTCTCAGTATAGCTTTAGTGATAACAGCAGCAGTTCGAACCTGGAAAAGAATTATTTCAAACGTGTAGTTTTCCTCTACAAGCTGGGAACTGAATTTTACTAATAAAATTTTAAAAATTGCTATTGTTAGACATCATCTATCAAAATTAGATAATAGTGTTTCTAATAACATGTCATCGCATGTTATTCCAGTCCTTACATAAGACTATATAATATTTCCTCCTTATGTATTCTCTAATATCATTAATCTAAATTTAAATGAAAGCTTAAGCAGTCTATAACAATTCAAAAAATTAAGTTCTGCTTTAAAGAGTTTATTCAAACGGGCCTAGTCGTAATAAGCCTAAGCTCTGGCCTAATTGGGGTGTTCTTTTACGAGGAGGGTCCGCCAGCAAAAACATAAATTCCAAAGAAACGAAGAAGTTCCCAATACTGTTATCCGGAAGTAGTGCAAAAGAGGACCATTTCCAATGCATTTTATGTAGGCTTGTACTTGCGCTTTATTTTTTTTTTTGGCGTCCATTCAGTGGATCGAAAGCAGTGTCTTAAAATTTGATTGTAATGAAGCTCACTCTAGTGTGTTTCGTTGTTTGCATGGATTTATGAAAATATTAAAATTAATTTTATTAATCTCCAATTAAATTTAGTTTTATGTCTTGTTCACAGAACCATAACTCAGAATCTAAGGTTGACTAAAAATTTTTTATTAAATTTTTCTTTTTTTCTTATTTTTCACTTTTCCTGGGTTTTTTTTTAAACTCCATTTAAGCTAAGCCTTTAACTCTTCTTGAGCCTCATATTTTATTAATATGGATCTTAAGCAGTGCAAAATGCAAAACTGATCCTATAAAGCTATGAATATACCATTCTCTAAGAAGGAGTTCCATTTTTTTTGCTGGGAAGTAGTTAGCACGTTGACTATGCAACTAAATGTCCGGGGTTGGAATGCAGTGGCCGGCTGATGTACATTATTGTGTCTTTTTGTCAGTTATTGGCGGAAAGTTTCAATGGGAAAGGCATGGTCACTGGTCACTGAACAATACCGCCTTCAGCTGATGCAAGGCCACACGTAACATCAGAGCACCGTACTTCGTCGGCTAAATAAAATAATTAATAAAATGGCCACTGAATAAATTTTAAAAAAATTTAGTGCATCTCCCGGATATCCGAGTCGCTGCAATACTGCATGCAATAGCTGTGTTGTAAAAATAATGATGTTTTATTAATTAATTATTATTAATTTTTAATTAATTATTATTAATTTTTTTTAAATTCGAAACATAATCGAGTGAGTAGAGTTTATCGTTTTTTGAAAGATTTCAAAAATAAAAAAAAAAAAATATGTTTATTCTGTTTGCTTTTAATTTGGTTTAACTAAATAAAAAATAAGTTGATTATCCAGTGGCAAAACTCGGATTCAATACATACAAACGTTTTGGCTCAGTATATAAAATAAACTTTGTTTTCACAACTGGCCGAATTTTAAATATAAATTAAACGAGGTGCTACAAGCGTTCAGATTATTGCAAATTAATTCATCATAGCTTCACTGATAACTTTCCAGCCACTATCAGAAAAATTAAAACAAACGAAATAATTTTTTTTTTCTTAATATTTCAGATAAATATTTAAATTATTTTTATGAAACTCTTTAGATATTTTAATTTATTTATTTTTTTTGCCATTCTTTGGGTTCTATTGGTTTGTTTTTTACTTGCTTTTAAATTGTTAAGTGGGTTCTATGTAAGAAAAAATAAATTGTGCAATTAATTTCAAACACAAGTAATAAATATTCTAATAATTTTATAATTAAGAAACAATTTTAAACATTCTATAAATTTCCAGCAGAAAAAAAACAAGCATAAATATTATAATAGTGTAAAGTTCTTTTCTATAAAAAACAAAATACAAAGTTGTTAGCAAATAAATATTAGAAAATTTTATTTACATTTCCATTTTAAAATATATATGTATGTACGTACGATTGTATACAGGAGAAGGAAAAAATTCATAAGAACTCAAGTTTTGTAGTCGCTATTATTTTCTTAATGCACCTTTTTCTAAACTCTCTGATCGGGCACAACAATTTTTTTTGGCAAAGCTTTATTAGAGTACACTAAAGCTCCGTTTTGCGTCTATCCTATCGCTTTTGTAAATTTGGTTCAATCGTTTTGATTACGTATGGCGTACTTAGATAATTAAGTAATTAGTTAACCAAGCATACTACAAAAATATTAGAATATTAACGCCATTGGCAGAGGCAATATTTGACAAATAAAAAATTAATGATCTATGCAAAGATCTGTTTAGAAATTATCCAAACTGTAATAAAAAGTAGAAGCAGATAGTGTCTTCGAGAGTTATGGTCGCTACCTAATATACTGCAACGTGTGTATCACGTAAAATGAAAAAGAGAACGCCGGTGTTATAAGTAGTCCGGAAAACTTACAAAAAATATACAGCTCACGGAAAGCTGTTTGATTACGAAAAGTTTAGAAATCTTGCCAAATACGGAAATGGTGGAGAAAAATTATTAGAAAAGGTCATTGAAGTACATTTACTTACAGTCAATTTTCTAAATAATTAAATTCTTTAACCAACTATCAAAAAATTTATCCGATTTGCGTCGTTCCGATGTGCGTCTCTTTTTTTGGTCCGCATTAACGCGGCAAATCGATGCATTATAACGACGCAAATCGGTGCTCTAGTGTATAATAAATATATCGATAAATACAACAAGCTAATTACAAAGGAAATGTGACATACATACATACACACATTCAAACATTCACCTTATATACATACATACAACAGTTTCAATATAAATGCTCAATTGGAAGGAAATTAAAATTTTATAAATAAATTAGATCTGCAAAAATTTAATTGTCAAATGAAATGAAATATGAACTTTTCCTTTTCTAATTTATGTAGTTGTATAATTATTTACTTATTTAAATGATAGAGCAATAATTGTAGGATATAAATTTGAATCCATAAGTATTCAAAATTCAACTGAAAAGCTCCATTGAAATAATTGTTTTAAAGATTTATTGAATTTTTTGTGAGATTTCTAGTGCTGGCTGCTATGTTTTTTCCTGCTCCACTGTACCACTACACAAATATATAGCAACTAAAAACGTGATATGTAAACAAAAATTTCACCCAAAAATCATATGTGCAGACCCAGTTATTCTCATACCATAAAAAGTTTGCGCTTTAAGTCTGAATTCAATGTAAAATACAGCATTCTTAAGGCACGCTCAGATGAGACAAATAGACACGTTTTCATAAAATAAACGTAACCACTATTATCGGTATTTGGCTTGCCATTGTACAGAATGTATTTCTTTTCACTGAACAGACTTCCCAGTAAAAATACTTGCGAGAAACATGGCATTTCCAGTTTTACTCAATATATTTAACAATTTCGTACTTATTGCGCAATAATTTGATTTGAATTTTGTATGGAATATTGAGCTATTTAATGGCACTTATTACAAAAATCGCAATAAAGGTGCATGTCTGAAAACCTTATTAAAGATCATCTTTATTTTGTTGTATAATTTATTTGCTTTATCCGACCGCGTCTCTATAATTCCTTAAGAAACCTCCTGTAGAGCTACTTTTGATGTATAATTTATAAATTGAAGTTCCTTAAAAATGTTTATTAATTCAAACATTTATTTATTTATAATTTATTCAGTGAAATTTAGAATAAAATTTTTCTGGCTGTAAAAACATCATTTAGATTCAAATTACGGCATTCGATATCGAACGAAACTCCAATACATGAAATTTAGTTTAGTTTCGCATCGAATATCGCATTTTTCACCCTGATTTTAATTTACATTTTTCTTTGCTAAATCTGCTGGAACATTAAATGAATTAAATATTAAGTATTACACTAATTTGTTTAGAAATATTTAAGTGTAGAGACTTTAAACTGCGGCAGCTCTACGACTAAATTGTTCCCAAGATCAACTGATGTACTGGCAACACTGATGTACTAAAATATTTTTCACTTTTATAGGTTCAAAATGAACCTCTCCTCGACCAGGTAATAAATTAAGCACTATTAAAGTATTGAAATCATTAAAAGTTATTAATAATAACGCTGTTGGAATGCTGTTGGACAGCTGCTGACCGTAGTTTAAGTGTTCTTGCGCTAAAACCGAAACGTAGTCATATTATTTTAGTTAACAGAAACATATTGCAAAATAGTAGAAAATGTTTCCATAAAAAATTTACACACTGTTCAAAGTAATAAAAAAAAGTCTGCATAATAAAAACCTAAGATTTAAAATTAAAAATAAAAATTATATATGGAAAATTCGTATTGCTGTTAAGTATTGTTAAATTAAAATAAAAAAAATTACTAAAAACAAACATATTCATAGATTTTACAACACTTTTGTCTAAATGTTATATTTCTTTCAAATAAAATAAAATGTACTTAAACATTTATATTCTAAAATATAAATAATATACATATTGAACCATTATTATTTCCAATTATTTAGTTGAATAATATATTTGAAGTATGAAAAATAAGTTTATCATAAAAACTAAAAGTTTTTATTTAGCAAAAATTTAATTTTATAATTTAGAATTATTATAAAGACCATCAAATAATATAAAAATTTGAAATAAAATTTACATTTGGAATATTTACAAAATAAATTGTAGTTTAAAAAAAAAAATTATTTCTGTGTGTCATATTGCTGAATGGATAGAGGGAGTTGTATTTGCGCTTCTGCAGGCAATTTCTTCCACTTCAGTATGGTTTGGATTAAAAATTATTTCCAGCTCTAATGCGTAGGCCAATTTGCACACAAGTACATGTGTTCCCGACAGCAACAGTCTTGTCGTACGAGCAAATGCCGAAGTTTCTGAAAATAGATACCGTTAGAGCATTTTCCATTAAAATAAAAAAAACTACCAGTTCCCGTACAATGCATCGCATATGTAGGGCTCATTATCTGAGTGTTGGTCCAAGATAAAATGCCTAAAAAGAATTTAGGAAAATTGCTAGACATGGCCAACAACGTTCGCTTTACGAGTTTTTTTTTATTTTCGAGAAAGACCTTTCCTTCTAACCCAAATATTTACTGAGACACACTGAGCGACCCAGTAGGACGCTGTGATGTATGTATTGGGTAATTTTTTTGCCCTTCGGTTATTTGGGGCGATAAATGAATGCCTGACAAATGCTTTTAAAAATTATTTCATGTAAATGTTGCCCATGTCTACGCCGTAGTGTGTACAAATTTTGCCTAACTTTTTCCAGCCGATATCTCACCAGTGGCAGCTGTTGTCTTCCAGGGCTGAAATTGTAGCTGGCTCCTACCCTGTACACGAGAGACTGCAAGGTTGCGAACTTTGTCCAAATAAAATATGAAAAATTCCCAATAAAGTGAAATTGATTCTGAATAGTCGATTATGACGTAACACATTTCTCTGACAGCACGAATTTTGATTATAAAATTCTATAATTTGCAAGGGTTCTTCGTTTGTTATTCTAGTTAAGTTTAAATAGCAAATCTTAATATGCATTTGTGGCGATGCCACATGTCACGAAATTTTTTTTTTCCCTAAAAAAATTTATAATGAAAATTCAAACAGCAAAAACTTACCCGATATAATTTTAAAGCCTGGGATAGGGTTTGAATCCAAGACTTTCAAACTTTAGTGCGACAGTGCTGCCTGCACTTTCCAACTAGCCAACAATGCTTTTAAAGGTGAGCGTCCATTTCACATATTTATTTATGGACAAACCTCACATATCATGCGTATTCGTTGAGTCAAGTGTACTAGTGAAAGTAAAAAAAGTCGTTGTGTAAAATGACAGTATTGAGGTCCAAATATAAACATTCTTGAAAAACCAGAGTAATCTACAGAATTTATTAACACAAACATATGCCAATATCGTTCTACAGTTAGAAAAGTCAATAAATTGAAGCTTGAGAAACATTACATTTGAACGTGTCTGAATATATTCCAACTTTAAATCAGACTACACAAAGCATCCTTGCAAAATAAATAACTCTAATAGTTAATTCTATTTCGATCACACCTCTAAATTTCTTATGATCAATGACACGCTTTACCACAAGCCATAAAAGGGCAGAATACCATGAATTTAAATAATTTAATAAATTATATACACAGAGCAACAGCCAAGATTTCGCCTGAACCAACTCATAATGCATCCTGTTAGATTGTCTACTCAATAACACTAGCAGCAGCTTTGGGTAAAAAAAAATTATAAAAAATAATATTAAAAGAAAATATGTTGCTGCTGAAGTATGTTCAAGTTGAGGCCAATACTTGAATTGAATATATATTTGTCGGTTGTTCGAGGATATAAAAAAAAATAAAATAAAGAAATATAACCTCACAATTTTTTTCCTTTTCTTGCTTCATTTCCCAAGGTAAGTTTGTATATGTTTTGCGCTGTAATATTTACATTAAAGTTCCTTATAATAAATTTGATTTCCATATAAATAAACTGTCTGCATGGTTGGCTGCTCAACATCCGCCAGCCAACTTCAAATGAATCTTATAACAATCATTTGTTTTCGTACTCATACACTCATACGCATACATGGAGCGGAGTGCACTCATATCCTTACCGATACTTTGGTACAATCCCATACTTTTATTGCTAACGGCTTATGCGACGCTCAATTTTACATACAATACAAACAAATCAACCATTCATTACTTTTCTTCGTCGTTCGCCTGAAACCGCTAGTCAGTTTGCCAACCAACTGGCACAGTGGCACGAAAAAAAAACCAGATTATGCACTAGGAAATAAACAATTTTTATTTAATATATTTATATCAAATAAATTGCAGTACAGCTGCTTAACGCTTGTCAAACCTGAAATAATTTTTTGAGATTTGATATTTAATGCTGTGAATTTTTCTGCCATACTGTAAACGAAATATTTGCAGAATATTATTCTTACTGTTTGTTTTAATGATTCCACTATAAAACTGCATTTTATTGCTGCATATTGCGAGAAGAACATTATTTTTTTTCTTCCATATTTAAAAGGAAAGAGAAGAAAAAATCCTTAAATCCTTTAGCTATTACACCAAAGCCCTAGCAGCCAAAGCCGGAGTAAAAGCATTTTATCTTTAAAGTTATAAATCAAAATGTCTGCAGTATGTAGATGTAGAATTTTCATGTGAATGTGTGTGTGTGCAAATGCAATTCAAATGTTGGCGTTAACATATGAAATATGTAAAAGTTTTAACCTCTTGATATCTCTACTGCGCTATTACGTTTTTGAAAATTGTATTTCGTTAAAATTGCATTTTAAAGAACAGTTTCTAAATGCCAAATTTTTGGCAATATAAATGGATAAAAGTAATCATTTCTAGATAAATTCTTTATCGAAAATATATATAATTTTTAGTTTTTGAGAAAAAAATATGTTTAAATTGAAATTTGTAGTTGCAAGCACAGATGCCTTTCCATTCTCTGCCCATGAAGTGACCCATGCATTCGTTGTGACTCTCCAAAGGACTGTTTGTAATGAGTAGCCACTTATAAAAAATATCCTCATATGCAGGCATTTATGCATACAGTTCTCCATGTGCTTGTTGCATGAAAGCTGACTCTTGGGTAGACGTTTTCTATTATTTGTTTGCAACATTGTTTGCCGATCTTTGCACTAAACATTTTTAAACAAAAATAAAAGGAACCCTCTTCCAATACATATATACATACGTACGCAAATGAAAGGATAAAAAATTGTAATTTAAAAATAATTCAGTAGGAAGGACAGAAAAAGAGTTGTAGGTTAATATAACCTTAAACATTCTAAGAACGGAACACTCCATTAAAATTGGAAATTTGATTGTAAATTTCTTAAAAAAGAGGAGATACTGTTGAATTGTAATCAATGTTTTCATTAACTTGATATTTCAGAAAAAGTGACTTATGCTACCATTAGAAAAATCAGCTCATATATTTTTAAAGAAGTAGATTAACACTAATATGGAGTTTACACTGCCAAATTTTAGGTGTTTTGGAGCTAAACATGTTTAATTTTATGTCCTTTACACTACATTGAGTTGTTTTCAAAACACGTAAAGTTAAACATGTTTAGCTTCAAAACACATTCGAAAACAATTAAAACGCAGGGTTGATTTTGTTGCAATGGCTGTGTTCATATATTATTTATTTTAGTCTTTCACTGAACGTAGCTTTTAATGGCGGCACGTCATATGTGTGATTTAATTTGTTTGCTGTAATATCAACGCCTTACCCTAACAAAGACGAATCTTTCGATATGAATGCCTGGGAAACTGACGAAGTATGTGGGTCATTACGACGGAATTCGGCATCATGTTATAACCGCAGTTCCTCCATCAGGTCATTGAGCTTTGGACATATATATAGATAGACCTTCATGGTGAATTTGTGTAATGTATAGGAAAAATACATAAGAAAAATTATGAAATTTTAACAATAAATCAGCATTTGTAAAAAGTCCCAATACCACTGTATAAATTTAATTAAAACCATTAAAACTTTGAAATAAATAACTTTAACTCTTGTAGGGACTTTTTAAATAACTGGTCATAATGGCAACAAATATTTCAAACCAACAATCAATCATCATACAAACTTATTTTTCTTTATAATTCAAAAGTATTTTCCTCCATGTTCACATGCTCAAAAAACAAATAGAAAAGTTAAAGAACTCTCATTAATATCGGATTAAATACAAAAGAGACAATAATGACATTGTCACTAAATATTTACAAAACCAAAAGACCAACAAAATAAACGAGAGTAAGAAAAAATACTACAATATGACTGTAAATGGTTTTCACAACCCCATAGAAATATAAAGGAAATAAAAAAAAGTATAACTTTTACAAACAAAAAGTAAAAAGAATTAAAAACTAATGAAAGAAATTTGAAAAGTTTTTGTTACACGATGGCCCTACACGACTTGTGCGAAGAGTTGGCTGATGCACACATCTACTGCAGTCGTTTTCGCAAAAGGTACTCTTATAAATACAAGGAATCTTAAGGGGACTATTTACGATAATGAAATATAGTGGAAAGAAGAATCGAAGCAGAAGTTATTTAAAGAATAAGTCACAAATTTGTTCGAAGAAAATAATATTCAAATAATGGCTTGTGATAAGAAATTTCTCTAAAATCATCACTAGAATCGTTTTGTGAACTTAAAAAAGTCTTAAGCACGCAGTTGTACAACGCATAATAACATGATGTAAGGTAACGCTTATAGGAAAATAAACATTGGCAAATTGTTTTGTTAAAAAAAATACAATGAAGAAAAATATACTCGTTTATATATCGCTCCATTCTAATGTGCATTAGAGATACCACTACAGAATTTTAGAAGTTCAAATCGAGTACAGGTCATGATGAAATAACTTCACAGATATGTATCGGGTTATCGATTTAGTGGTTTCAAAACTGCGGCTCCAGCAATGCTGTCAGCTTTAAATATATGTCATCTGAATTGTCATTTATTTAGTGAAGGGTTACCATTTACGAATATGCATTTAAACAAAGAACGCGTAAAAATAGTTAAAACTTGGTACAGCATTATGTGATTATGGTCGTTATAATCGACCTACTGTGCTAGAAATTTGCCAGAATTATAAAAAGATTTTAGGAGACTGGAAGCTTTGCAGCGTCAGCGCAAAGAGCACACTGCCAAAAATATCGCTTCGGTTAGCGAAAGTGTGGCGGATAATCCGAAGAATCTTTACCGTCCTATTCCTAACGCTATGGTCGTATGATAACCGACTTTTTTGCTCTGCAATTCAAGATTAAGATCTGGTCGGTATGTGTTTATAAGTTTAACTTTAAGTTTTTATGTGTTTATAAGTATAAAAGAACAGATATTTTCACTTATGCTTTTGAAATTCATCAAAAATATATTTTAAGCTTCCAGAAGCTGCACAAAGGAGTAGCGAAATACTGAAAGGATCTTAAGCTTATATAATTAGTTTTATTAATATAAAAAAGAGGACAAAAAACTTGCAGAATCAAATAGCTTTTTTTATGTCATTCTTCTTGAATTCAAAATAAAATGTTTTTCTATTTTCATAACGTTGGGTATATAAAATTCGTCTTTGCTGAACGTATTTTGTTAACGTTCAGAGAACTCAGCTGATAAAAACGGCAATTGTAATGAAATACAAAAACGAGTTTGAACTTTAATGATATCTAAGATGATCTGCCCAAATAAAAACTATACTTTCAATTAGAAAATGCCGAGTCATGCTGTCTTAGCTTTCTTCTTTCTTTTTAACTACGGAGAAAATTTAAAAACAAAAACATGGGTCACTTTAGAAGCCAAGTTTTTCTTTTTATTTTTTTTTTTTTGATAATAATTATCATTTATTTTAAAAACAAACAAGTTTTTCTTTAGTTCTTGCAAAGTCTCTTTTTTCCAACTTCCTTGACAAATTCTCCTTGGAAATTCTTTGTTGCGGCATGAATATTCATTCATTCGTTTAAAAACTTCCACTTTGTGTATTTTTGAATGTTTGTTTAAAATTGATGTCGCCCCAAGATTACTCAACGTCAGAGTTTTGTAGACCAACTACGACGAACGAGTACATCAGCCACTTGTAGTGCAATGAGTGCAACTGCGAGGTACTGCAACTGCAGTCAGAGCTGCTCGAGAGTATTTGGCATGCAAATGAATTAATTGGTAACTTATTTCCATCTCAACTATTTTTGTTTTTTCAACGAATTTAAGTTTTATAAACTTTTCATTGGCAAATGTCTACAGCAGCAGTACAAACGGGCCAGCAAGGAAAATTGTGTTTCCTTTTATACGCATTTGTACTGCAGTTGTTTTTGTTGAATTAAGCACAAGGAGTATAAAGGATTAAGTGTTAAAATATGTTTTTCAGTTTGACACTTTAATTTTGCAGAAATGGGGTATTAGTGAACAATGGACAATGGATATACAAAAAAAAATTAAATGAATAAAACTAAACCAATTTTCAAGAAGTTTGCAGAAAAGTTTCATTTAAGGCTTTTGTTTTATAAGAAGGCGTTCTAATGATTAACTATTAAGTTGTGTAGGTATATTGCTTGCAAAATATCTAGATGATAATAAAATATTAAATAAAATATTTAACGTTTTTATGAAACTCACTTGAAAATTAGAACACTGTACTAAAAGTAAACATGAAGTTTCTGGAAATATTAAACCAAAAAATTAGTACCGAATGCTAATGTCAATAGCACAAACGTACTCACAACGTACATTGAATTAAAAAAATTAATTTGACATAAAAATTTAAATTTCAAGAGAATATTTTCATTGTTTTTCATTACTTTTGGCGTTGATTAATTCGACAAAAATGTGTCGACGAACTCAGTTCTTTGTATGGCGATAAAGACCCATCAAAAACTCTGGTATAGTGAATTCAATCGTGGTCGTAGTTCGTTCGCCGACGAATTGGGTGTTCCAAGACGAACCAAATCCTATGAAAGTTGTTCAGGGAAGAAACACAGCGATGCAAATGGTCGCGAATGGATCATATGGCGACTGAGCACTGTATAACGGTCAATTCTGAGTGCTACGTGACCATTTGTTTGCCGAAAGTTTTCGAAGAAATACGTGGAAATAACCGCCGAAGACGAATCATTCAGATGAATTGTTTAGCAGTCAAAACATTGAATTGATGACTTATTTTCAGCACACTACTGATTTAACACCCAATGACTTCTTCTTGTTCCCGAATATCAAAGGTAAATTCCGTGGTCAAGGATTTGCGATCGCCGAAGAAGCAGTTGAAGCGTTCAAAATCCACGTTTTGGTGGAAAAGAAAACCTGTTCTGACAAATGGTTTGAATGAATACAAAAGTGTATTGATGATCAAAGCTAATATTTCGTAAAACAATTAAGCTATTCACATTTAAAAATGTCTGTTATTATTTGCTATTCCCGAAATATAAATAGTACCCCTCGTATACTATAATTATTGTATTTTAAATTTTTTATATCGCCGGATGATGTAAAAATATAATAACTCTGCAAAACAAAGTGAAAGACTTCTTTATCTAAATTTATGTTTAATGCCATCTTAAATTCTAAAAATATTATAAGTTTTGCACTCATGGAAAACACATTCAACTCTGCCGATTAATGCATATGAACAACTGCGCAGTGGTAATAATAATTTAAATTAATTTTTGAATGTGTTACAGGACCTCATTATCCAATGCTAAAACGTAACCAAATCATCCAACATTCATGGGTTTTAATCACTCATTTAAATGACAAGCTGTTTTGTTAAATGTGAACACGCGCTTGCCAATGTCACCACTGTGTTAAATTAATGCGTTCTTCATTGAAGTTGAACCAGTTCATTTGCAATAGAACCCATGCATTAACTATTTCTTTTACATGTCTTTTTTTTGCTAGGTTTGTATTATGAACAAACCGTGAAGTTTTAAAGACAAAAGAGAAAATAGTGGTATTTAATTTCTTGTTTTTTTTTTTCAATTTTATTACAATAAATTTACTCGTAAAATACAGACTTTTAAAATTTCAATATTTTTTAACACTTCCCGTTGTGCTTACGGCAAATATTTTAACAAAATAAATCTATCGCCTTATCAGAAATGGTAAAATTTACAACATTTTTTAATATATGATGTTTATTTATATTTTTGTCGTTTGGCAGGCATTATTGTTTTTCCCTCAAAAGGGTAAAAGTTTTATAAGAGCATATTAAATCCATCTTTGCACTGTTTTTTACTTTTTTTCATTTTGTTGTTTAAAAGCATTAAATTGACATTTTTAGTTGAATTATTTTTTATGTTTTCCGTAAATGTAAAATAAATGAAAGGAGTAAAAAAGAGTAATAATAATGTAGGTCGAACGTAAATGGAGCTACAACGAAAACTAATAAAATAATATTTTTAATAAAGTTATTTGTTTATAATAAAATGTAAAAAAAATTATAAAAAAAAAGGCAAACTTATTAAAAAAAAAATTAAAAAAAATTTTTTTATTTTTTCAAATGTCCATTAGAGCACACTCTTTTTTTTTTTTTTATCTAGGACCAGCACTCAGGAGATGACTCCTACACATGCGAAGCATTGTGCTGGAACTATAGGAAAGGGATAGTAGGAGAAACGACAGGAGGTGAAGCTTAATTAATTATTTTTGCAGCTCTGCTTTCACACTCTTCAGCATTTATTGCAGAGGAATGACGTTCAGCTGCGATTATCTTTCATTGGAATAATATTTTTCTTTTGTATCTACTATGTTTTTAAAACTTAACGTACTGCTACTTGTACAAAGAACAATATTTTTCAGAATGGTAAAGAGGCAAAATTTTTAATAAATAGCGTACAGTAGACTTGCATGAATGGATAGATGGATTAATGGAACCAACCAACCGTTCAACTAGACATTAAACCGAATTCATACGGTAACCGTGCGTTTATTGCCTGCCATTCGTTCCTTCGAATGGCCGGTCAGTCAACTAGAATTTGTAAACCCATCAACTTAAAGTTCGCATGAAAAAATATATTGTACGACAGAATTTTCTGTGCAAATTATTTTTTATATTATTTTATTTTTACATTTTTTTTTAGCAAATCCTCTTGTCGCTATATTTTTTAACCTAATAATTCATGTTACACTATAATAAAAATGTTGATACACACAACATCAATGACCATCAACAGCTGACAGTGGGCTTGATGGTTGTAAATAACAGTCATCTTTCGCAAAAATTTTCTGTAGGAAAAAAACTTGGTTTTTTGGTTAACATATATCACAAGGGGGAATGCAACTGCATTTCATTTCTTAGCAAAATGATAGTGAATTTAATATAAGATTTTTACACTGGTTATAGGTTTCATTGTACGTATACAATACATTGCACTGCAACTAGATCGATAAAAGGATACTGTAGAGAATAGGCAGGTAGGGAAAGTGGTAGGAAGATAAAGCTTAATTCTTGCACAATTCTACAGTTTCGTGGTAATTGAAAAGCAAAGTTACGGCGTCTTCTGATGTTAATTTTGACGCATTATTTTTAAGCTAACGAGAGCACTTTTATTCATTATTTTACTCACCGACAACTAACGACCAAGGAGGGTGCTGTACCATAGAAAGATGAGAAAAAAATGTTTGACTTGACCGGGCCGGTAATCGAACCATGGTTTTTCTAGTTGCAGGATCAATACGCTAACTACTCTACCATCGTCATCCAACGGGTATATGTTGCCACTGTATGCCATTTAAATCTACCTCAATAAACTGTTTCCACTTCGTTTAAGTAATCGGGTTATATTAAGTGGTGCAAGAAAAGTTAGTTTTATGATTGCTTGACTCACAGCAAAGCGAAAATACCAGCCGAAAATGTCAATAATTTTTTATTTAGACCAGCACTCAAGGAATCACCGGAAAATTGTACTGACACAAGAGGAAACGTATAGTGAAACTTCACTATCTAACACGTTCTTTGCTTCTAGCAGTTAAGCACCTCTGATGTCAAGAATATGTATTAAATTTTGAAGCTTCTTTTTAGTAGATTTTTTTAATTTATAATACTACTTCGCTGGTGCTACACAATACCAACGGAGGAGGGCGCTCTGATGTGCCTGTGGATTGAAGCTGGTACTGTTCAGTGACCAGTGACTATGTCTTCGCCACTGAAACCTTGCGCCAACAACAAAAGCACATCAGAAAGAATGCAAAGTATTTTTATGACCTAGTCCAAAAATAAGGTCGAACCTATGACTTTTTTATTTTGTAGTCAACAGGCTGACTAATCCAGCCATTACCACCCTCAATAATGTTTTTTTTTTTTTTTTTTTTTTTTTTTTTATCTGGGACCAGCACTCAGGAGATGACTCCTACACATGCGAGGCATTGTGCTGGAACTATAGGAAAGGGATAGTAGAAGAAACGACAGGAGGTGAAGCTTAATTAATTATTTTACAGCTCTGCTTTCGCACGTTCTTTGTTTATACTCGTAGTAGTGCTGAAGCTTCGGTTTAGTAGCCATTTTTATTATTATTTTACTTCGCCGGTGCTACACAATACCGACGAAGGAGGGCGTTCTGATGTGATTGTGGATTGCTATCAGCTGAAGCCGGTGTTGTTCAGTGACCAGTGACTATACCTTCGCCGCTGAAACCTTCGGACAACACAACTGACACACAAAGACACACTAAGGCACATCAGAAAAATGCGAGATGTTTATTTTTATTTTAAAATTTTAGTCTGAAACTGGGGTTGAACCCACGTCTGTTTTTGGTGTATTAGTCAACGTGCAGACTACCATCCATCGTGCCATCGCCACCCTCATAACAGATAAGCATGCGGGTGCTGTTGGCTGACTAGTTACTATGTTGACTGTGCAACCATAAGATCTACTGTTCCAGCAGAAGAAAAATTTTTGTTATTTCATCTGCATTAACGGAAGCCTCCTTCACAGGATGATAAATAAATAGACACTACTTTAGCTTCAAAATTATTGCGTCCACATAGCACCCGAGACGGAGCAACTCTGCTGTACTAATTCTCAGAAAAGCGCAACTGTAGAGTTGTACAGTTAATCTCTTCACCAGCTATCTCTTCTCTACACTGTATATTTCCAACTACTTCCGATGCATTGCATTGCCTATGTGGGGATGTACCCCTGAACACTGGTCCAAAAAAGTCTTAATTGAATTTATTAGGTATAAATTATTTTGAAATTACAATAATTTAAAAATCAAATAATATTTAAAAAATGGCAATTTGTCATTAAAAAAAATATGGTATGAGACACACTTTTTTTCCATATTAATTTCTTTGCTTTTTGAAATAATTTTAAATCATTGCACTGTACAATACTTGGAAAGTAAACTGTAACATTTTCCTGCTCTGTATCTCTCACTCTCTCCCTCTCTTCTCTCACACTCTCTGATATATTTACATGAATTTATGATATGCATTGAGCAATTTTAACATAAAAACATAAAATTTATAAAGGTAAGTAACTGAAAGTGTACATAGGCATTCATACAAATTTAACGGAAGTGGCATACACCATATACATTTAATATTTATGGTATGTATAACAGTGTTGGGCAAAATAATAGCACCATTGCATCTACAAAGTTTCTTCTCATACAAGGATTATGCAATCATTAACCTTTTACAAACTGTTATAGAAATTCTTTTTTTATTTTAAACCACTCAACTCTGACAGATTTCCCAACGCCCTTAGTTTGGATTACAATGGTTGATTTCTGATATGCATTAGTGTGTCTTTGTGTCAGTTGTTGCGGAAAGTTTCAGTGGCGAAGGAATAGTCAGCTGTAGGCAATCCACAGGCACATCAGAGCGACCTCCTTCATTGGTATTGTGTAGCACCAGCGGAGTGGAATAATAACTAAAAAAGGCTACTAAAAAGAAGCTACCACTCGTTGACATCAGAGACGCTACACCAAACAAAGTCATATTGGTAGGACGTGGATAAGGATGAAGGCATTAATCCGTCATAGCCAAAAAACAAAAAAGTCTTTTACTGAATGTCAGCGTCGACCCTGCTTTATGGGGGAATTCTTTACACGTCTATGGCGCACACGGTATGTAAAATTTACGTTTATGTTAGAGTGTGTGTGTTTGCAATAGATTTGTATGGGTATTGTGTGTAGCAAAATGCCAAATCCCTTAAATCCATAAAAATTTAAATGCTGTGATTTCGCTGCTTTTCGTTGATTGTTTGGTTTGGATCACCAGTCAGCCAGTCAGTGGGCTCATCTATGCGGCAGTGTGACCACAAGGTCTAACAGTGTAACGGTCAATGGAGGTTTTTTTGACACATCCGTTTTGCTGGTTTACAAATATATAAACTTTTTATGAAATATTTTTTATATCTTTTATAAAATATGTTCGTGTAGCTATAAATTAAAAATAAGGACAAGAATAGAAAAACATACTGAAATCGTATCTTCGTAGCCGCCGCTTACGGTTGGAATTAAAAATGTTCATTTATTTATATTTATTTTCCAAAGATTAGGTCACATGAATATTTGTTATGTGTTACATCCATTTTATGTTGTGTTACTTTGTAATGTTGCATTTGGAAAATTTATATTTTTAGTGAAATTTTAAAAAAGATTTACAAAATTATGTGCTTGTGGGTTAGTTGACATTTGGAGGCTGCACATGTAGTACATGAAAATGGTTGATCCATTAATATGAAAAATGTAAAAAAAAAGAATTCTGGTAGCATTAGTCTTTGTTTTTATGTAAATTCGGGATTGGAATTAAATATTACAAAATGTTTGCCTACAATTAATAATATAATTTAATTTATAATAATATAATTTAATATATTAAGGTGTGTGACAATAAAAAATGGAAGATTTTTGAGTCAAAAAAAAAAGGAAAATTAATACAAAAAATAAAATATTTCTGTTCAAACTTGTGTTTTTAGTTACAGAAATAAGCATGCCATTCTTAAGAAGCATCTTGAGCAACTGAGGCATCTGATACATCACCCGAGAGTCTGGTTTGTATAATAAAATATCAGTATGAAAAGAAATAATGCACAATTTATCGTAAAAGCATATCCTGAATAATATTCCATAATAATGTAACTATTTCTTTCATTTATTAAACGCGAGTCAAAATGGCTCAATGAAATAACACGCAGGTTAAATAAATCCCAGATGAATAACTCGCAATGAAATAACGCGCAAAACAAATGAAGTCAGTTTCCCATTGAAGAAATGAAAGCAATAGCACAGATAATGAAATGTACCCGCAACGAAAATTAAAGAAATCCCATTTTTTGGGAGTTACTGCATCGTGAAATAACTTCCAAAGAAATTAAATAAAATAACTCCTAAAATCGGAGCACTGAACCGAAATGAAATAAAGCCCAAAAAGAAAGAAAGAAACCCCTATAAGAAATTAAATCTAAATGTTATCAGAGTGCTTCAGGTAAATATTAAGTTTATTCAACGAAAAGTATAACAATATAACAAATAATAGCTGCGCTAGCAAAAGCTTTTCTGCATACCCCGGCTTTGGCGCAAGAATTTTCTCCTCTATGGTGTAATGAATAGCGCCTTCGCTAAGAAAAGCTTCAGGGGCCCTATTTAATTTTTCTCCCATTTGGTAAGGCGCCCGTAAACTAGATTGAAGAGAAAAATTTTTACGAAATTGCAAATAATTGAAAATGAAATCACTCCGAATAAAAGAAATAAAACAAAGAACCACCACAGCAAAGGAAATAAGGCCTGAAAACAAAATAAAAAAAAATAACTCCCATATGAAATTCTTTTTGGACTTATTTCATTTGAGAGTAAAATCATTATGGAATAAATCCCAGGCAAAAAAATTAAATACTTCCCAAAAAAATTAAGTAAATCCCAAAGGTGTGCCTTTGGACTTATGTCACCTGGGAGTTGTTGCACACCGCCATCAAAATGAATTACGATTATTTATTCATGTTTGTTATATGCCAGTGAAAAATAGTTAGAATTCATTCCTTCTGAACTACTCAGGAAAATATTGAAAACAACATCCAGAAAATTTGTGTGAAAGTGATTTTATTCTACAAAATTTGTTTATGTTTACTAATTTATATATTTTATGTACAAAATATTTCACTTTATTATTCATTAATTATTTAATCGTAAAATAAAAGAAGTAATAAAAAATACAATACAATTGCATTTCGATAAAATGAATTAAATTAAATGAGAATTTTTTATAGAATTGGAACTAATAATAACCTGCTTCTTATTAATAGCATTAAAGCACAGCGATGAGCAACTTTTCATAGCTCCGTAGGAGCATTGAAAAATTATTACAATTGCTCTGATTAAAAAAGTAGATTTACTTAATATCACGAATATTATTTCGAATTCAACGAATCCGTATCGCACCATGCATTACCGAGAGAACTTATTTTTCGGTCTAACAGTGCGTTTGTGGAATAAATTGCGTGCATACGTTTTTCCTGTCATCTTTGACAAATGTAAAAAAAACTACTCCTTCCTCCTCCTTCTCATAATCTCATTTCCTAGTTCCAACGCAATGCATCGCATGTGTAGGTGTCATCCCATGAGTGATGGCCCTAGATAAAAAAATGGGAACTTCCTGCAAAAGTACAAAAAAATAGAACTGCTCCGATTTTGCACTACTTCCGGATCATAAGTTCAGATTCTTATTGATTTCTTTGAAAGCACTTTTTTCACTGGAATGAATTAGCTGGTCTACATGTACAGGATGCCCGCCGGGAAGGTATACTACTTTGTTTGTTTAAAATTTTTGATTAAATGAAAGAGAATGGATCTTACGTTGATAAATGTTTTATTTAATGTCGGCAATTATGTATGGAATACAATATCAGATAAATGTCCGCCTCTGTTAGTATCACAAATGCGAGCCCTTTTGAGCACATTTTTCATTATATTCTCATACATTTCACGCGGTATTTCTTTAATTTCATCACAAATATTTTGTTTGAGTTGCTCAAGCGTTTCTGGTTTGTTTGCAGAAACCTTGCTTTTCAGATATCCCCACAAAAAGAAGTCCGGAGCAGTCAAATCAGGCGACCGGGGAGGACAATCAACATCACCATTTCTTGAAATAACTTGTTGTGGAAAGAGGTCTCGCAGTAATTTCATTGTAATCCTAGCTGTATGCGATGTTAATCAAGCCCAAAGCATGCAGTTGTGGCATTAAAAATTGTGGCCAAAGTTGTTCTTTGAAGGCCAAGCTCCTGAACACGGCGTCGAATTGAGGTTGATGGATTGTTTTGAACACTTTCTTGAGCAGCAGTAAAGTCGATCTTGCAGTACGTTGTGGTCCATGCTTGGGCTTATCACCTACAGACCTTCTTCCTTCGAAATCATTCACTACACGAAATAGTGCGTTTTGTTGGCACGTTGTTTCTCCCAAAAATTTCACGTAACTTTCCCATCGTCACAATAATCGATGATTGATTTTGATAAAATGTTTCAACGATTAAAACACGTTGGTTTATCGAATATTTGTCCATAATAAATTTGCCACGCGTCTACTTCACGACTACCAAATATGAACTGTCAACACTAATGTTTACGAAAATGGTGGCAAAACAAAGTAGTATACCTTCCCGGCGGACACCCTGTACATTGCTTCTAATACCAAAGTCGTTAGTACACGATTGGAGAACTTAAATAATTTAAATCGAATAATAAAATGCTTGTTGTATAAAGACAATTTTTTTAGGAAGCAGTTTAATTAATTTTGATTGTATATTTCGTAATTCTCAATTCATGGGAGGGATGGTTTAAACATTCAGAATTTGTACGCTTTTTTAAAAAATTTGGTTAAAAGTCTACTGACGATGTTGGTATTAGCACCAAAATGAAATGTACCTGCAGGCCAGCGAAACAATATAACCAACAGCGATAAATAATTTCATAATAATTTTTGCATACGATGCCATATAAACGTATGGAATTAATTTTCACTTATGTTTTTGCATTTTTGTTAGGCTTTTAATAATCTCTTGTAAAATTTACATTGTTATAATATTTAAATTATTCTATAAATATATTAACATACGTATTTAAAATATTTATTGGCAAATATTTTTTGCTTTTAATATTATTTTAAATGCTGATTTAATTTGATATTAAATGCATAAATGCATATATAAGTAACTGACTGCTTAGCCGTGGGGTATTTTAAGGCCTTAAAAAAATGGGCCTTATAGCTCATTGTCAGCGACATGTGTGACATTTTAGATGTTATGTTCTTTTCAAAGAGGCCTCGTTATTCATTGTTTTAGTTCGCATTTCATTGGCGCCACAATGATTGATTGCTAGACTCGGGCTTGACTTACGGGCCATCATTTATTGCAAAACTCTTACAGTACAATCAGATTTTCTTACAATGAAAAGAAGTTACAAAAAAAAGTAATTAAATTTCGTGTGCAGTGTACTGCCTTTTTTAATTTTCGTAATTTTTCTGCAATATTTGAATTATAATAATATTCTATTCCCTTAAGCACACGAAATGTTTTACATGTGAATATTTTAATGATCCAAAAAAACCATCATTTCGTAAACGGCCTATAATGTAAACAAGTTTAGAGTATTTTTTGCTCATTATCAATTTTATGTAAAATAGTGTTTTAGGTACTGCTTTTTGATAGACTAATTTTTTAAATTCATTTTTAGAGAGATTGTTTAAAAATAGTTTTATAATGGGTTTTCATAGAATAAAATGTGAGACATGTAATTCAAAACCTACAAGTAGGAAACTGCCATACGTTAACTAAAAACTTTAACACGTCGGCGTTGCAAATGGTTTTTATTTAGCTTAATTAATAAATCAGAAATATAACACATAACGATGGACGAAATTCGTTGTGAGTGACGAACTCTGCGATAGATTTATTTCTATTTCATACGACGACAAACAAATTAGCGCAAAGCTGCCGTTTTTCATTCTTAGACGCAGCAACTCTGCTTTACAAATTCTCAATAAGACTTAACCCTAATCCAGTTACCATGTGCCTTTCAGACACATCTTTCACTTTGAAGTGTTCTAACTTCTTTAAATTGCAGTCATGGTTCTTGGTGCTTCTTAAATTTGTACTTTGAATTATCTTATTTCTTTAAAAAAAAAATAAGCTCTTCTTTAATTTCTATTTATTTATTTATTTATTTATGTAAAACTAAAAAATATGCTTAATCCTGTCATAATGTACCTATCAGGCACATACGACAACATTATGAACCAACAAATTAAATTACGGGGAATTCCCATTCAATGTAAACTTACACAGTTTATTAAATTGTTGGCTAATTTTCAAAGCGAAAGTTGTAAAGACGAAACTTTTTCCCACAATGTCTAAAATATAATTATTTGTAGAAATCGAGACAATTATTGAAGAGATGGATTTTGAAGAAACTATAAACCAAGATGAAGATTACAACAGTAAATTTTCGGAGGATGCGGATTTTATTCTACAATATGAAACAAAATGAAAGAAAAAAATGCAAATAAGAGATATGAATTCCCAAATATAATATGCAATGGGTTTATATGTGCCTCTGCAGCACATTTTGGTTGGATTCGTTACAAAGTTTATCTGACACGATTAGGGTTAACTGGAGTGATGTCTTGAAATTAAGCTTTCTATTCTTCTAACTCGTCGCCTCCTATCTATTCTATACAGTCCTCTCCGCCTAGTTCCACTAAATTCATTACCTACATAGAAGACATCTGAAGAGAACTGCTGCCAGAGAAAATTCGCATCAATTTACACTCTTCAATGACAACGCCATGTAAAAGTACCAGCTCATTTACCTGATCTATAGCATTGCCAATATTTTCGAAAACATTTTATTGTATACACAATTAAACTCAATTTGCACTTTTCTCCGATTCGTCATTTTCATTCTGTTTCTGAAAATCTTTTCATTGTTTAAAAGAATTTTCTTTTTGAATTTAAGTTTTTGTTGTTGATTGGGGAGGTTCTTGACTTCTGTCAGAGCAAAACACCATTACCATATTATTATTTCAGAGTCCCGTATTTCATCTAATACACGAACAAGAGTCAAATTACAGAATAACTGTTGCCCGAATAACAACACCAAAAAAAATTAATACTACTAAAGCTCTTGAATATGGAAATTTAACTGAGATATTGACGTCGAATTAGTAACATATTTGTGGTGTTTAATGCGCTCAAAACCCGCCCTTACCTTTGTACCTCTAGGCGCGAATAGTTTTAGAAGTACCCTTTTCAAACACTATTCCTTCAACCCCCTTTCCACGGTGACCTTCTCTTAAAAGTTGTATACTCTATTGTCCCAATAGATGTATGTATGTATGTATATAAGTTCTGCTACTAAAACAACAATTTGAGGTTATATTAAAGTGACGTCTGCAGTACCTTTCAGAAAATTTACCTTTTTGGGATCTAATTTAGGAAATTTCTCCGGATTACCTTTATCCCCGCAATCCAAAGTTTTTGATGGGATTTTTTTCTCCTTAGAAAATTGGATACCCTTGAGGAATTTGCAATACAACAGCTTTTTGTTGGCCAAAAAAATGTGATTGCCTGAGTCTACCTTCTTCAATGCTATAAAACATATCACCACGTTAGTTCAAGAAAATTATCTACGGGTTTTCTTCCTTGAAATTGTATTACCTGTATAATTATCTTGGGGTCCTCTGTAATGCAATAGAAACTGCGAATTCGCACTGCCAGGTCACGTGTCAACTTTCAAAAGAATGATGGCGTACAATTTTTCAACCAAGTAAGTTCCATTAAAATTTCGTGGAAATTTCTATATACCGTTTTATTCAATTATCATAAAAAATTTAGTTGGTTTTTTCTAGTTTCCATTGTTGTGTACTAAAACTCGAATTTGATTCACCTAAAGGTAATCTAAGTTACCCAAATCTGTCAGCCATCACTGAACATACAGAATATCTCAAATGACGATAGTTAAACAAAAATAAACTGTTCAAAAGTATCGTTAAGATGTCGAGTGAGGTTTGAAATTTGTGAGTCATGATAAAAACTATTAATCTTGATAAAAAAATTAAATTCGAACTTCGATATAAATATCACAAGACAAAATACGCTGTAAAATATATATGCAAATTTTAATACTGAATATTTCATTTAAAAAAAAATTTTCCCTGCTTTTCAAAAAAAAAACCCCGATAAGAAACGTAGTTTCATTATGTAATTAAAAGTCCTCCATTACAATATCTACAAAATTTCTTTTTGCCTAAAAGCAGAATAGCATATTCATGTATACCCAGTTGTCATTAATACAACGTAACATTCTTCGTTTTGACAATTCGCTTGATAACTCCCACACGGTTGTTGGATGTTTTTGTATTGGGATTTCTTTGCATTTTAGACGTCTAATTGACATTAGCACCAATGAAATACACATATGGGCCACCTTAATTTAACAACAAACATAAATAAATCATCTCATAACAATAAACACAAACATGAAATCAATGAAATATTTTGATTAAATCAATAATAATAGTTCATTAAATCAATTAATTTATATAGTATATGCAATGAAAGTTCGTGAAACTATTTCAGTTATATAATGAAATAATTTCATTAGTATTATGGAAAACGTTCATTTCCTTAAAACATTCTCCATTGATACAATGAAGGACCTTCGTTAGCTCACTTCTAATGAGAAATTTGTTTAACAGAATGACGGAATTCATTGTCTGAATGCAGCATTTTCTATTAGTGTAATGAGGCCTTTGTCCAGGCCTTTGTTCTCTTCTCGTACATTAAATTTTACATCCTGTGTGTAGTTTATACACCCTCACACACACACACACACTTTAATACATATTTGGTAAATTTTTAATTAAGTTGGATTATACGCAAATGTTTATTGTACATTCATATGAATAGTACATATGCACATTTTTTTTTTAATTTCAGTTTTTTTTTTAATAATTTTCAATTTTGCATTAATTATTTACTAACCAGCGGTATAAACAAATTTCAAATAAATTGTAGTAATTAATTATGGTTAACTATCTGTCAAGTGGGAAAATGATTTATTTATTAAATAATGAACCATAATAAGAAGAAAAATTATTCCACAGGCATACATACATACATATGTAAACACATCCATTAATATTTATGATTGTGAATAAAAATGTGCCTTTTACCGTGAATTTCAATGTATGCAAACAGGCGTTGTAATTTTGCCAACAATTTTTTCGTCATAATTTTTGAATAAATATTAAACTTTTAAAACAGATTGTTATATTCATTGCAATATAGAAGGTAAATTTGTGCGATATTAAGTAGCAAAATATTTTTATACACTGAATATTTCTGCTGTGCAAGATGAAGATATTTTAATTACAAAAAAGATGATTAAAATTGTCTACGTTTATAAAGTAATTTCAAAGCTATTGATAAATTGTTACTTTTTTTTAATTTTCAAGGTTTTAACCCTTTAACTTTCCGCTAAGAGAAGTAAATGATTTTCCCCCAACTTTCCAAATTCCATGTTGCGTCATATGTAGCGATGACGTTCGTTTTCATATACTATATGTGTGTGTGCGTACATGCTTGGGTGCGTGGGTGCGTCTTCTAGTGTTAACATATTTCAACTGCAAATAATATCATTAATACGAAAAGCATAAACATTAAATTTAAAAATTTTTATTTCAAATATTTATTTTTTTTATAAAAATAACTATTAGAACTATTAGAAACTATTTATTGAAAAATATATAAAGTGAAAAGAAAAATGGGCACTCTGCAGCAAATTGTTCGTTGATTGCCGGCTTAAAAAAATAGAAATAAATCTCTTGCAAAGTGCATTGTATATGGAGAATTTCCTCCGAGGTCGCGTTTATGGGCATTTTCATACACAAATGGGTTTTATTTTTGGCGAATCACCTGTGATATGCCTTCGCCACTGAAACCTTCCGGCAACAACTGACACAAAAGGACAGTAATACACATAAAAAACCCAGGACCTTTGGTTTTGTAGTCCACGTCTTAACTACAACAGCCATCATCACCCAGTGGTGGTTGTTTACACTGGACATCGACTACATATTGCACAACGAAAAATTAAAACATTTTTTTTGTTGTAAATCAAGTTGACATCCATCTTTCTAAACTGATTGATATACTGACAACATTATGGTTCCCACTGTTCTAATAATTAAGCAAAACAATCCAACTACCTGACCTTCCCGCTCTTATGAAATATTAAAAACTATTCTGGTATAATTTATATAAGAAATAGAATATGAATTGTCCAAAGAATGTTATTCTAAGTTTTATAAAAAAAACTATTTTTAATAGAGGAAACAATGAGCAGGCACATCCGCCTACTGTCAATTATAAGTTACAGACTTCTGAAGGACAACATTTCAACATTTCAATTTAAGAGCCTTTACACTATAAATTTTATGCTTCTCTTGTGAAACAAAAAAGTCAACCATTCGAATAAAAAATATATAAGATTTTAATGCGATTATTTAAATGTACAAGATAAAAATAAATGAACAAAAAAAATGGAAATAAAATGGGCTTAAAAGTGTTCTTCACAAGTCTCTATGTAGAGCCAATATCAACAGGACACACAAACACATACACAGACACATACAACCTCATAAATATAAACTTGAATTTCAACCACACTCAGCACACATTGAACTGCTGGGAATTTGTCTGGAAATAGTCAAAGGATTTTATATTCTCGTTAAATACGTTGTCAGACACTTAAACATAAATGAATAAATAAAGTAACCATTTTTCCCTCTGTTCAGCATTTTTGAATATGTATTTGCATTTATAAAATTTTTAAATTCATACAAATGGAAATGTTTACAGAAATGTATATGCAGTGCATATTTGAAAGGGACTAATTCTTTTATCCGTTTAAACTCCAACTCTCAAAAGCTCACAAACATTTCTTCTTTGCGAAGGTATAACATTAAAATTTAAAGGATTAGTCCAACAGTTAGATGAACATTTCGAGTGTAAAATTGTTTGACAATCGGATTAACTTTATCTAGTTTTCTTATTGTATACTTTAGACAAGTAATAATAATTTTAATATTGTTTATAGACAGTTTATATTGTACGATGCAAAAAAAAAGGATATTTTCGTTCATCAAAGGACTTTGGAATTATAATTTCTTGATGAGTTAAATGAGTATTAAATTTTATTTGTAGAATTATCTTTTTATTTTGAAATGTGCTTTCAATTTGCAAAGAATACGCCTCAAGGCATTTGCAGTCATATCATTAAATAAATACTATCAAGTGTTTCAGTCATATAAATTAAATTAAAGATTTTCCTCTGTACAGAAATGGCTAAAGGAGGAATGCAGGAAAATATGAAAATAAAATAAGGTTATTTCTATTTGTATTGAATGAATAACAAAAAGAACAATTGAGGTCTTAGGGGAGCAATAGCAATTGGGCAATTTCCGTAACTGATGATTTAAAAAAAGAAATTTATTATTTATTCATGGTATTTTGCTATTTTTGCTAAACCCGTTGCACTATGCCGGTTAAGCTAAATCCTATTTTATTTGCGTTATGTTATTGGCCAGGTTAGTGGCAGTTCGTATTTGGTTTCCAAGTTTGGTCCTTAAGGTTTATCTCCCCGTAAACTTGGTACTGATATACACTCTGGATGACTTTTGTTGAAAATTAAGGGCCGAATAGTAGACAACACTTTTCCGAATATTATGGACATAAAATTAGACAACTTCTGTTTTAAAGCATTTTATTGATTTTTTAACAAAGTAAGTCTAATGCTTTTAAAGAAATAATTTGAAATATCTGACTGGATAGTCTTACTTACAGTTTTTTTGGCCACGCAAAACAGACAAACTTGCCGACTTCCTAAATGCGGGTTGGAAGGCATGTACTTCTTATACGCATAACTGAAGTTATTGGTATTGCTTAATGTTTCTAATCGGTTGGCAACTCAGTTTGAAGAGGATGAGCTCAGCTCTTAGCTCTTCCATCAACTTAACTTTTTATGCAAAGATAATGCTTTTGCCTACATGTTGCCTTATAATATAACCCAGCAAAACAAGGCGTGCAAAAGAAATAGTTAATGCATCGGTTCTATTGAAAATGTACAGATTCAAATTACCTGAAGAACGCATGGTTTTAACGTAGGGGTATCACTGGCGAGCACATGTTCACATTTAACAAAACAGTAATTTAAATGAATGCTCAGAACCATTAACTATTCCATGATTTGGTTACATTTTAGAAAAGAGCTCGTTATTCATATAAGCAGAGTTGAATGTATTTTCCATGACTTCAAAATTTACAATTCTGTTAAGTTAGCTCTAAAAAGTTATTCAGATAAAGAAGTGCTTAAAAAGTCATGAAACATTTTTATAAAGTTTTTCATTATATAAATGTTTAAAAGTATTTTTTTTATTTTAAATACTACTACTTTCAAATAAAAAAAAAATGAAATATGTCGTTAGGTGAAATGCTGTGAGGGGTTTGAGTTTATATATGGATGTGTCTAACAAAGTACACGAGACAAAAGACGAACTTTTATATAAGACGTTTATTGAACTAATGAATATAATATGTAATGCTTAAGATTTTCTTATAGCTAACAGCAGTGACACTTATAAAGGGTGGTTAAATTTCGAGGGCCGATGTTGATTTTGAATAAAACACAAACTATTTAGGAAATTATTGTAATTTTATTTTATTATGATATATTGGTATTACTCAATTGTGTATGGAACAAAATATCGGCCAAATGGGCGCCGCGACCACGGCGGCACACCTCCATCCGATGGTCCAAATTTTCGATGACCCTGAGGCATAATGGAGGTTCTATGCCGTTAATGTGCCGAATTATCTCATCCTTTAGCTCTTGAATTGTTGCTGGCTTATCGACGTACACCTTTTCTTTCAAATAACCCCAAAGAAAAAAGTCCAACGGTGTCAAATCACATGATCTTGGCGGCCAATTGACATCGCCATTACGTGAGATAACACGGCCATTGAATTTGTTGCGCAAAAGAACCATTGTTTCGTTAGCTGTGTGGCAAGTGGCACCGTCCTGTTGAAACCACATATCGTCCACATCCATTTCTTTCAATTCGGGCCATAAAAAGTTTGTTATCACTCACGATAGCGAACACCATTCACAGTAAGTGCCTGACCGGCCTCATTTTGGAAAAAATACGGGCCGATGATGCCGCCAGGCCATAAACCGCACCAAACAGTCACTCTTTGTGGGTGCATTGGTTTTTCGACAATCACTCTTGGATTCTCATTCGCCCAAATGCGGCAATTCTGTTTATTGACGAATCCACTGAGGTGAAAATGTGCCTCATCACTGAAGATGATTTTCTTCGAAAATTGATCATCCACTGTTGCCGTGGTCGCGGCGCCCATTTGGCCGATATTTTGTTCCATACATAATTGAGTAATACCAATATATCATAATAAAATAAAATTACAATAATTTCCTAAATAGTTTGTGTTTTATTCAAAATCAACATCGGCCCTTGAAATTTAACCACCCTTTATGTACTTTTATATATGTAAGTATGAAATAATGTGACTGGATTGTATAGGTTAATAACAGGGTGATACCAACAAATGCAAAATTACGTAACCAACATAAATTTTGAAATGGATTGTTTGATTGATTATGATGCTTATCAGGAAATTGCATATTTCCACAAATTTTTAGATTTGTATAATAAAAATTGGCTATTTTATAAACGAAAATCAAAAGAATGTTTTTTCTTTTTCCTGTAAATAAGTAAAAATATTAGTTACGTGGTTTTGCATTTCACCTAACGATATGCCTGTTTTAGTGGCGTTCGTAAAGCCCTTATGACACCTCACGTTTATGATATCTATCTTGAATTGCACTTTTTGTCCAAAAGCCAAATTTGCGGCAAAAATTATTTCCAAGTAAGCTAAGCTCTTAAAACTTGGTGTACGGGGGTGCCTGTTGGTAAACTGAGCATTTTTAAAAACTCTGAAAATAACACTGTTCACCTTAAATTTTATTTTGGTATACCCCCTCTCCATTACTCATTTAATATTTTCCAAAATTTTTTAAATTTCTATTTTCATGGTACTTTCGACAATTGTTTTCATTTAACAAATTTACGACTATTTACGAATTTTGAACTTATCGCGGTAAACAATATGCAAGCTCACATTTAGTTATGAGAAACTGTCAATGTATTAGTAGTAGTGTTTATGAGCAGGGTACTGCTTTGCAGTGGAAAAAATTCATTAGCATAACATAATGCCGACGTTGAGTTGGTTTATTGATTTATGATTTAAAAAAAAAAAATAAATTTTTTATTAATGTTTTTATAATGTTTGTTATATGATTTAGCTGGTCTACACTATGCACATTTCATTTGCTGCTAATACCAAAATCTTAATAGCTTCTTTAAAAATTTTCTTTTTCAACAAACATTTTATTAGTCGATTTAAATCTATTTAATTTTTCTAAACCTTTCTTACAATTAGTCGCACTATGGTTATATATAAACATGTGAAATTTCTTAGCTTTTTTCAAGAATTTGGTTAAAATGCTAAGAAATATTTTGTTATCAGCAGCAAATTAAATGTGCATATATTATTATTGACTATTAATTAATTTTGACTAACGTTGAATAAAAGAAAGAATAGTAAAATAAAATTTTTTTCTTATTTATATTGGTTACGGTGACCAAAAAGAAATATTTTTTACGTTAATGGTTAAAAATAACCTTTACTTCAATTCATCAATTTTAATGGTTAAATATAACATTTTCTTAATTTCTCCCTGCTTTTAATGAGCATAAGCTAATTCTGCTGCTCTCATACATGCATCCATATAAGAACAACAAAAATTTTGTTTTTGGTTTCTCACTGCGTATTTATGAATACTTCGAAAGAAAATCAGATGCGCATTGGCAAACATTTTTCTCCATTCGTTTATGAGTGTGAGTGTGAGTAATAGATAAGCAAATTTAGAATTCTCATTCTTGATCAATCTCATAAATGTACATATTTTAGTGTGCATACATGAACATTTTTAAACCATGGAGAAAATCATTCGAGCGATTTTAAAACGATTTGTGATTGGAAATAACGTGATTTTGAGTACAGCCCTGTTTATAACTATACTGCACCAAGACGTATTGATTACCAGGTGAATGCATCGACGAAATGTTAGTCAGCTGTTATCAATTGACCCATCACATTAAACTGTCATATTCTGTTTAACTTTGGGCGCGCCATATCAATTTTTTTTTAAATCTTGTGAATTATAAAATGCGAGTGTATATTCTGTGTAAAAAAAAATTGACAAGGAAAGTGAAACTTTGTTTAATTAAAAAATGCGCCTTTCCTTAATCAACTGCATTGATTAGATTAGGTGTTAAATTCGCCTTTTGAACAAACGAGGCGAAATTCGCCTTGTACCACACACTATATAAAAAACGAAATTACTTGTTCTCCCACCTAACACGACTAACAATGTCAAATGTTTTAATTTTTTTTATTTCAATACAAAAGTTTTTGCAAAGCTTATTTATTTGCTATTTTGATAAACGCATTATTTGGTTAGATTTACCAACGCGTACGTATTCGCCAAATAAACATTAGAAATCAATTTTAAATTAAATAAATATTTTATTTGTTTAAAACATAAAATAGAGCTTAAATATAAATTGTAATTACAGTCTATTAATAATAAATTAACTACCTTAAACTAAGTGAAAATAAAAAAGTAAAACTAAAATGGATATGCATGTATGTTTGCGTCTGAATGTATGTGTTTAATAAGATATCTAAAGGTAACAGAAAAATAAAATTAAATAAAATAAAATAAAATTTAAGAGAATTTAAATTAAATAAAAGTATGCAGTGTTTGTAATCAGGAAACCAAATAGATTAAAGCACAAATATTTACAAAACTTTTTTTTTTAATTTGCGTTGAAAAATATTAAAGAGTTTTTAAATACCAACAAAAAAGACTCTATCGCTAATTCTTTACTAAAAATAAAAATGTCCAAAATGAATAAAGAAACCACAAAAACAATTTTAATAAAATCAAAATGAGTCATATAGGAGGTAATGGCATTAGTGTGATTACAAAAAATAATAAATGATTTGCTAAAAATAATAAAACACACAAGAGCTGACATACAAAATAATTGACTGACTGACTGACTAACTGACTGACTAAACTAACTGATTGAAGCTTTTTTACTGTTTGTGCAATGAGAAATCTCCATATTGACAGTTTTGTTCTTTTCGTTATTTATTTCGCTCACTTCCCTGGCTTAGTGAACCAGTCCTCCTCAGACGGTGGCTGATAATCCAACGAGAGTTTTTCAAATTTCGGCAGAGAATGCTGCACACCATAGACATCAATGAATTCAGCGTCGGGATTAAGGGGCAAATTGGCTGCATCATTGACGGCAATATCATTGGACAAATCAATTGGTATAACATCGTATGCATCAATGTCGTTGCTGAAATCATTTTGCTCATTAGTTGGCTCATTTAAGTTGCCCCATTCATCATTGAATGTCGGATGCATTTCAATGGTGCCGGCATTGGCATATTCTTCATCATCTGAAGATGATTCGTTTTCGCGTTCCTTTTTGCGTATGGCGGATAAAGAATTTGAATTTTTCTTTTTCAAGTTGACAATTTCAATATCAGCAGCAGCAGCAGCAGCAGCCGGCGCTTTGGCTTCGCCTTCTTCGTCGTCATCGCCGTCGTCATTATTTTCTTGTTGCTTGTCAGTAACATCATCAGTGTTTGTGCTACTTGATGATTCATTTAAATTGTCATTTGCTTCCTCTTCAGTATCCTCATTATTTTCAATTGTATGTTCAACTCTTAGATTTTCCACATTGTCAATATTGTCGTTAGAATCGTTGTCTTCGTCATTGCTGTTGTTGTTGTTGTTGTTGTTACTATTGTTGTTTTCTTCAGACATATTGGTTTCAAATTCGTTATTTCCGTTTCCGTTGGCTCCATTCAACTCATCCTCAGCCACGTCCGCCGCTGAATATTCCTGTTGTTCAAGACCATTGTCTGTTGCAAATGCAGCATTTATGTCTTCTGTTGTTGGCAACATTGTTGTATCGATTGCTGTTGCTGCTATTGTTGTATCTTCTGTACTTTCAACAATGTTTTCTTTTTTAGCAATTGAGTGCTGCTTTTCGTTTTTATATGATTTTTTATTTGTATTTTTTAGTTGTTTGCAATTTAATGATTATGTTGTGCGCCCAAGTTGCAAAAAGAGTAAAGAAGAAAGAGTAGTGTGCAGTGGAGGTGCATGGAAAATAAAAGATTAAATAGTAAAATTAAAGTTTTTTTGTTCTTAATTTTTTGGCAATTACTTTAGTTAAGTTTGCAAGTTTTTACTCATTTCAATGTGTATTTTGTGTATTTGTTACCTTAATTTCAACGTGCGTTAGTAAATTGTACTCGACTTGCCACTTTGATATTTAAGAAATTTATGTTGATCTAAAGCAAGCTTTAATGTTTATTTATATTATTTTAAGTCTAGATTAAAAATACAAATACTGCGAGAGAAAGAGTGAAAATAGAGAGTAAGAGAAAGCGACAAATATTGAGACGAATATAGGCGAAGCTTTAATAAAATTTGTCGTTTTACACAAACCATCGTTTTATATTATTTTAAAATTTTATTTTTTTTCTGAAATATTTAAATGGAAAAGTAAAGTATGGAAAACCGCAGAAACATACAACGAAGAAGTTGTTAAAAGTGTTAAAAAAGAAAAAATTTTCTACAAGTTTGAAAATTAAACCTATTTCGTATACAAAGTGGTTGTTTTTTTTGGGTACCCGCAAAGATATTAAATCTACTGAAGGTCATCCCAACGTAAATGTTGCCAACTTTTTGGAAAAATGAATTGCCTTCAACTTTAATGGGTTTTCTATTGTACTAAACACGAATTTGATAGTTATTTTGAAATTTTTGTATAAGAAATTGGCATGCTTTCTAGGTTTTTCATTTCTCAACCCCTGAGTGCTGGTCCCAGAGAAAAATAAAAACTTTCGAAAAGAACAATAATGTGCAAATATTTTTAACAAATAAAAAGAAGAGGCCATTTTCGGTTGTCCAAATCACAAAATTTAAAAAAATATACAAAATATAGCAGTTCACATTGCAAGAACCTATATAAGAACACATAAAACTATAATATCTTTACTTTTTCCATTATTTAATTGTATTTATATTAGTTAGTTAGTGAAAGGGTCATTTTTATTTCTGAAAAATGGTATCGCCCTATTTTATCAGGCCTTTATCCGTTGCATCATTCGACTCTTAACGCATCTTAAAAATATTTCTCTAGGAAAAAATTTTAATAGTTTCTCTTACTTTTACGATTTATGACTCTTAACAAGTTGAGTAGCAGAAAGCTTATTTTTAATTAAAACAACTTTTCTGATATCACTGATTTTTTAATGAGCACTTACCGTCGCATTATCTCACTTCAACTGTTTGGTATGCATGATTCATTCAAACAACAATTTTTTTTCCTCATTATGTGTTTGAAATAATTTTTATTCGTTAAAGTTTACGGAACAAAAACAAATTTTTTTAAATAAAAATAATAAAAACAATCTTTGCTAGACAAGCATTTAAGAAGTATTTTGTAGTATGACGGAATATTCGCATGCTTTTAAATAATACTTTATCAAAAGTGACGTTACAGTTTCTGTGTTTCTGAATTTAAAGGAATGTAAACATTTCATTGTTGTTTATATTTTACGCAAGTTACTTGGCTTTGCATGTAAATTTAATGGGTTAAATGAAATGAAGAGTTTAGCAATAGCAGGCTTCAAAATTTAATACGTCTCCTTGACATCAGTGGCGCTTCAACACTGCTATAAAATAAAGAACGTGCAAAAGCAGAGTTGTAGGATAATGCAGCTACACCTCCTGTCATTTCTTTAACTCTCTCTTTCCTCTAGTTCTAGCACAATGCATCGCATGTGTACAGTTCACCTCCTGAGTGCTGTTACAAGATAAAAAAAAAACTAAACTGTTGCTAATATAGTCAATTTGTAAGCAGAAATTAACAATAAATCGTGTTTTAGCTACTCATACTCACTCATGAAATGTTAGATATAAGTGACTTGTTGGCACTGAAATTCAACTACTCTATTGTATTCACACTCATAAGTAAAAGTGTGATGAGTACCAGGCTCTTCAAAGTATGCATTCGTCTAAGTAGAAGAAATTATAAATAATGACACCACCCTAATTACTTTTTCAATATTCATTGCCGACGCCTGTAAGGAATAGTTGAGTACCACCATTAATTTTTAATATACAGAATAGCCATTTGGTTATTACAATATTATTTGCATTGCTCAATGCAGACACTTCATTAAAAAAACAAATGTTTCATGATTGGCACAAGGTTTGAACCCACGACTTTCTAACTGTGCAGTCAAGGTGGTAACAACTTAATAAAATAATATAACGCTGAAATAGAAATATAGTCGTCGCATATGAGGACATGAGACCACTAAATATCCAGACTGCTGCACAGTTTAAATCTTAAGTCCGTTTAAGTTTCAGTTTAAGTCTTAAGTCTGATGAGAGGGTATATGGCAATGGTACGAGGGTGGCAATGGTACGATGGATGGTAGTCTGCACGTTGACTACAAAACCAAAAACCGACCTGGGTTCAACTCCAGTTTCAGGCAAAAAATTGTAAGAATAAAAAACATCTCGCATTTTTCTGATGACCATTAGTGTGGCTTTGTGTGTCAGTTGTTGTCGGAAGGTTTCAGTGGCGAAGGCATAATCACTGGTCACTGAACAATCCGGCTTCAGCTGATAGCAATCCACAAGCACATCAGAACGCCCTGCTTCGTCGGTATTCTGTAGCACCGGCGACGTAAAATAATAATAAAAAAGGCTACTAAACCGAAGCTTCAACACTGCTACGAGTATAAACAAACAAAGAACGTGCGAAAGCAGAGCTGTAAAATAATTAATTAAGCTTCACCTCCTGTCGTTTCTCCTACTAGCCCTTTCCTATAGTTCTAGCACAATGCTTCGCTTCCAAGTATACGATTCGCCTTTCGAGATCATGATTTAAAAACAACGACTTAAAATCACGTAGTCATACATTTCCGCATTTCTTTCATAGTAATTTTAAAACATGCACAATTATTCGGAGACAGCGCTTCTATTCTGAGAGAGTTGCTTCTAAATTAAACAAACGCTGCAAATTTGTTAACAAACAGATGAGATTGGCTAAACGTTTAGTGATTTCTTATAAAAGTACTGACAATCAAGTACGGACTATTGGCAATTTTTTAGTGCACTGTACTTCAACGAAACCACAAAAGAAAAGCTTATAACAGTTGCATTTCATTCTTTTAATTCCCTGCATTCTATCGAAAACAATAATATTATTTATTTTTTATATTTCTTACTGTACCTCCCAGCATAGTTGCGTACCTTGTTGTATGAATATTTGTAGATGATGAACGTTGTTACGTTTCCACTGAAAATTGATGAATATTAACTGGGGATTTCTCAGAATTTTATTAATAATACCAATTGATGAAGAGATGAGAACTGTTAACGGAGAACGAAAAATGGAGAAAGAAGTCTCTATCCATTGATTAATGAATAAAAGACAAAATGACATGGTAACCGAGAGTTTTTCCGTACATCAGTTGATGTACGATTAAAAATAATGAGTGACAAATATGTTAAGTACTTAACAACAATTTATTGTGGAAATGGTTACAAGTATTGATGCGTAAGATAATAATGAAATTATGATTTTCATATATTTTTAAATTTAAAAACAAAAATTATAAAAAAAAAAACATAATTATGGCTTGTTTCGCAATTTAAATTTTTATTGTTTTTATTTAATTAAAATGTTAATATTTCTGAAACTTTATTAACTGTGAAAATAAAAAAAAAAATGTATGAATAAGTAATGTGTAGTATTTTCAATACATTAAAAATCTATTAGGAAAAAAACAAAACATTTAACGTCATTTTGTTGCCCACAAACCACAAAGATTTTTAGATTTCAGTCTTGTTTTTATTTTCATATTTATTTAATTCAAATGTATTTATTTATTTTTTTCCTTAATAATTTTTATATAATTGTTTTGTTTTTTTACTTCTGTTTGATATAAAATAGCAATTATTTCCTTTTTTTATGTAAAAAAAAAAAAACGAGAATTAAATTATCTAAATTTTTCAAGCAGTGAAGCATAACAGCCCAGCAAAAAACGATATGTAAAAGAAAGAGTTAATACATGGATTCTATTGCAAGCTGAAGAATGCATGATTTTAATACGGCGAGCACGTCTTCACATTTAACAAACCAGCTTGTCATTTAAATGATTTTGTTACGTTTTAGCATGTCTTCACATTTAGCAAAACAGCCCGTCATGAATACGCAGTTGTTCATGAAAGTACCAATCCATAGTAAATGCCTTCACTTTAGTTTGCTAAGTAAAGCTTGCAAGAAATAGAAATTATTCTTTATCAGGTCCTCCAAAATTTATTAGTAGAAATGTTAATTATTCGCACAGTTACTTGTGATATGGCCAGGGTAAATAAGTATATACCGATCGATTTCAATGCTAAATTATGAATATGGGCCGGTGCTTCAAAGGCTATTTTGAAGTTACTCGAAGAAACTCATTGGACTCTCTTGAGCATCGTCGCAACGTGGGGTGCGTTTTGTTGTTCTATCGATACTATAATGGGATGTGTTCTAATGAAATCAGGGAACTTGTTTCCGACACCCGGACATTCGCGAGCACGACGCGATTATCATTAAGAGCGCATCCATTTGTGGTCGATTTGGCGGCGACTCGCACTACGCATTACAGAGAAAATTAATTTTTTGGCCGAACAGCACGTATGTGGAATGGATTACCCGCAGTGGTCTTTCCTGTCACTTTTAACGTGGGAAAATTCAAATCGAATGTCAATAGATACTACTCCCTCTACCCTCTCTCCCAAAACCTTATTTCCTAGTTCCGACGCAAGGCAGCGCATGTATAGGGGTCATCCCCTCAGTACCGGTCCAAGAAAAAAAATTAGTATAACAAACACCATTATTTACAAAGGAGTGCAAGTACAGTTTTTCATTTGGCAGTGTCAAACAATTGTCTATTACGATTAGTTCCAATACGACTAAATTGTCGTTGCAGGATTTTCAATATATTTTATGATTCAAAATACAGGGTGGCCCTAAAGGAAGGAAGGTGTTTGAATGCCTTATAACTCTTTTATTATATTTATTCTATTTTTTTGTTTTCAGTAGACTTGGGGAATTTAAAATGGAACAGTACACAATTGAACAACGTGTCAAAATCATTTAACGTTATTTCAGAAAAAAAAATTATGTTTTTATTCATACGAAGCCCATTACCAATTGAATGGGTTTGTTACTAGGCAAGGAGGGCTACGGAAAATGCAAGACTAGTTCAACAGCGAGAATTACAATCACTTAAGTGTACCGGTTGGTAGCAGTGTTTCGTCGGAAAGAATAATTGGCCCATATTTTTTGATAATGAACACGGTGACGCCATTTCCATCACTGGTGTTAGATATCGGCCAATGTTGGAAAATTTGTTAAGACCAGCCGTGGAAAAACATTCGCAAGTATGGTTCCAAAAGGATGAAGCCACACCGCATACTGCGAGGGAGACAATGGATCTTTGAAGTCAAACCCCTTCGGTCATTTTGAGCCACGCTGTATTACGTTTTGAATTCGGTTTTCCAGTAGGGTGATCAATTAGTCGATATTTTTAAGCAACCGTATTTTATATTCTTTATCTTGGTCCAGCACTCAGGCGATGACCCCTACATATGCATATGCAATGTCCTAGAACTTGAGGAAAAAGATAGTGATGGAGATGACAGGTGGTGAAGCTACATTATCATACAACCCTGCTTTTGCAAGTTGTTTGTGTTTATAGCAGTGTTGAAGCGCCTCTGATGTCAAGGAGACGTATTAAATTTTGTAGGTCCGTTTTAGTAGCCATTTTTAGTAATAATTTTACTTCGTCGGTGCTACACAATACCGACGAAAGAGGATGCTCTGATGTGCCTGTGAATTGGGTTAATGCTGAAGGCGGTACTATTCAGTGATCTGTGACTATGCCTTCCGACAACAAATAACACAAAGACACACTAGTGCACTTCAAAAAAAAAATGAGAAATGTTTTTATGACTCAGTCTGAAACTGGGGTCGAACACAGAAGATCTTGGTTTTATAGTCAACGTGCCATCGCTACCCTTAATCTGAAGTTATTTACCCAACAAACAATTTGAAATCAAAGCTTTTCCCAAATGACAAACATTTGAAAATTATTTCACAATAATTTAAAAAACATAGCGTTCTCAACAAAAATGAGAAATTTATTTTCTAATTGACAAATTCATTTATTATCAACTGGCTTTCAAAGGTTACTGTCAGACGTTTTTCCAATGTAGATGGTAATAACATGTGGAATAAAAATTAAATAAAATTTGCACTTTGTAAACTTATTATTTTTTCGCTTTCGCGTTTTTCTTTTTATTAAACACGTTCTTATGGACAATAAATAATTTTTTAATAACAAACAAATACTTTTTTTTACAAGCCAAAAGTAAATATGTAATAATTTTCTGTTGTATTAAATAAAATGTTTAAAATATTGCTTTAAATATTGCTGCTGCGTTCATCTATAATCTGAGAATAACACTTGACATCAAATTGATAATAAGTTGATAAAAACAATAATATTCATATGTTTATATTCCAATCATTATCATCTTGAATTCAAATATTAAACTCAAACCGTTTTCAATTCAGCTTGATATCAAATCATAAAGTAATCTTATTTCAAAGTTTGAATTGCTGTTTATTGGGTAAGGAAATTAGTTCACTGCATATGTGAATATAAATTGAAAAGTTCCTTGAATTCATGACCTTTTTTATATTGATAAAAATTATAAAAAAAAATTTTGATCTTAAAGTTCATGAGAACAGGTTGTCTGCCCAGTATAAGTCTGCTTTCCACACCAGGTAATTTGTTAGTCACTGGAAAGCCTTTCGATTACAAACAAATCTTTTACAGGTAAATTGAGGCTCAAGAATTGACTTAAAGTATCATTAAATTATGTTTTTATATTTGTGGACTTAGTAGTGAATATGTATTCAAAGTATGGTTAGCAATGAGTAAAACAGCAACTTTATTTTAAATACATATATGAAATTATAAATATTTTAAAATTATGAAGATTTCTCTTTATTTTAGATACAAAAAAAAAACTGTCAAATAATTTCCACTTACAATTTCAACTGTATTTTGTAAGCAACTTTACCGTTTTTCCAACCACTTAACAAATAACTACTTTCCATCTTAAATAACTCATTAATATTAATATTTTTGAGTAATAAAAATAAGTATATTTTCAAGTTTCGTTTTTTTCGCCACAGTAGAGATGAGGTTTATTTTTACTTGTGCTTTCATTTCTTTTTAATTTACCTCAATTTTAAATGTTAAATGTACTTTTTTTTATTATTTTGTCGCATAGCTAATTTCAGTCAAGTGTTGAGGGTAGAAGCTAAAAAAAAGGGAAACTTTCAAGTAAAACTTTTCAATATAAAAATGGTTTCAAACTGTGCATGAAATAAGTAAAACGAACTGCATTAAATGCAAAAGATGGAAGTAGAGAGAGAGAGAGAGAGCAAAAAAAAAATTCAAAAATGTCAACGAGAGTACACTTGTATAATGAATGAATAGTATTAAGTTTTCAGAAATTATTCATATGGCATAAATTAAGGGCCAAAAGGAACAACTACATACCAGAATTTATAAATAAATGAAAATGCACTCGACCATATAAACATACGAGTACATGCGCATACTGGCTGATATTTACATATCAGTATAATTGCAAGGAATACGGTATTGCGATTTTAATTAGGCTGAATAATTTTTTTATTCAATTAAATAACTTGCGGAATTCATTAAAATATTGCTATTAATAAATATTAATATTGAATTTTAAACTATTATTTTATTCATCGATAATTGTTTGCAATTTTATTGTTTTAACAGAAAAGTTTTTTCAGTTTATCCCAGATACGCGCTATACGGCTGGAATAAAAGTGCGCTTAATGAAAAAAGCGTTCTGTGCAAGAATGAGTGGATTGCGGGAACAACTTCCCCGATTTCATTAGAGCACATCCCATTATAGTAGCGATAGAACAACGAAATACACCGCACATTGCGACGATGCTGAAGAGAGTCAATAGAGTTAGCTAACCCGCCCCCGTCCCTCTCTAAATGGTGGTGTAACTTCAAAATAGTGTTTGCAGCAGCTCTCTATTTTCGGTCGGGTGTAGGCGGAATAAATAGTGAGCAAATCAGATCCTGTGAAGTATGTCTTACACCGTCTTAAAAGGGCGCGGTAATAGAATGCTTGATTTGCGATCTGAAAAATGTGCTCAGTCTATCGAACATCGAAATGATTTTTCATGCTACCCATAAATACAGGTGAAGCAGCGTGATCGGACAAGCGTCGATGTGTTAGCATGAGAGTGTTAAAATCAACCATTTCGCATGACCCCATTACGCTATTTATTTGTTGTCACTACTCAATGAATCATTCGTATTATGCTTCAGTGACGTTATCCTAGACGATGTCGGCCTACAATCAAGCGAATATGAGTGAAAAATGCTGCTGTGATCTGGAAAACATTGGATAGGTTTGAAAGTTTCAGAAAAAAGGTCATTGAGAAGGATCAGAAAACGAGTAGGTGAGAGAATGAAGCTTTGCGGTACCCCCAAATTAATCTTGAACTCGTTGCATGAGAACGCCTCTATAACAACATTGAAAAATTTCGATTTAAATCGATAAAATATATCACGGACAACAAAAGCAATAAGCTTGGACAAAACTGATCCATGCCATACTCTGGCAAATGCTTTAAAAAAATCTAGAAGCACCACCTCACATTCTTAAAATTATGGATAAAACGGCACTATTTTACCGAGACGAATACCAATAAGTTACCGGTGGAACACGCAATATTGGTGTTCCTTAAATATACTGTTCGACTCTAGATACTTTACTGGAAGAAAGTTTAGCATACTCTCCGTAACTTTGGAAATTATAAAACATTGTGTAAAGGGTCGGTAATTTTCTGTATCTTTACCTGCCCCTTTCCTAGAAATTGGCAACTTTTCAGCATGTTGGAAAAAGCTAATTTAATTCTCATCTGTACTAAAAACAGAGATTTGAGCTTTTGGGAATATGAAACAAAAGGAACAAAGTTTTAAGTCTTTGTTATTTAGATTGCACTATTTTTAGAGAATAACAATATCAATTACTAAACGTATATTCAATGAAATTACTAATTGCTAAGAAATTTTCTCTTATCAAAGACTTACATATGTAATAGGGAAAAATGTATGTATTATTTTTGCTGCGTTGGTAAACAATATATACCACCACTTGCAATCTAAGACGACACTTGCTTAACCCCTCAAGTTCATCCGTTATCATAGTGTGAAGTTGTATCATGTTCTATCCTGCCTGATCAAAGACTTGCAATCTCACATGCATCTGAACACATAATTCGTGTATCCATGAACCCATCGCAGAATGTCGCGTAACCGAAAGACACCTGGCATTCATGCACCACCTGTACCCGTATTTTATGTTCAATGTACTGGGATTATAACTTCTTCCTTTAGTTATATAATTCCAATAATTATATTTCTTTGAAATCTTTAAAAATTTCAAAAATTTTCTAAGCTGACTGGCATATTTATCGAAATATTTTTTGATTTTGTGTATTAAAGCTGTTATAAATCAAAAATATATTTTAATTAAACTAATTGATATCGCGTACTTTAAACGTACAGTACTGTTTACAACTTTTTATTATCTTCAATATATATTTGGGGTATTCACAATGACTGTTATTAAGTCATATTGTCATAATGTCTTAATAAAATAACATTAGAAATCTCAGTCGTCCGTTTAAATTCTTCAGTGCAGCCGGTGATTATATTTACAAGCCGCGCCGCTACTTATAAATGATATAACAAGAAATAATTGTTTAAAAATTTAAAAAGTATTATTTAAAAAAAACAAAGTGTCGACTAATTGTAAAAGCATTTTAGAACATTTAAGTACATTTAAATCGAATAATAAAATGTTTGTTGCATTGAGAAAATTTTTGAAAGAAGTTTGTTTTGTTTGTATATTTCGTAACTGTCAACTATTTTTTGGGAGTTCTAGTATAAACATGTGAATATTCTTAGCTTTTTTCAAAAATTTGGTTAAAGTCCTACTGAAGATTTTGGTATTAGCACCAAATGAAATGTGCATATAGACCAGCTAAACCATATACTAAGCATAGATAAATTATCAGATTTGTTCACATTTTTATACCTTTAAATTACAATACATTTTTGTAAATAAAGAAGAAAATCTCACAATATATAATGATATACAAGTAGGCAAAATTTTGCTTGTGAAACTTATCTGGTTGGCAGCCACTAGGCGCCGTCAAAAAAAAAAATTATAATTCAGCTCATACTCGTATCACTGGCAACAGCTGTTTTCGATTATATTTGGGTCAACAGTTTGGGTGCCAAAAGAGCAATTTCATAATTTTAATTAAAAATGGAATTATTTATTTAGTTATTTATTTATTAATATTTATTTTTTATATAATTTTATATTTATATAATTATTTACTTGCCAGTTCTAATTTATTATATTAAAAAGTTAAATAATTTTTGTTTCTTCATTTGTTTTTGATTGAGATATCAAACATTTGTTTTGTTTTTTCTTCTCAGTTGACTGAATTTTAGCTCAGTAAATTATAACGGGTTGTTCATAGCAGTCATATTTTTTTTTTTGTTTTATTATTTTAATATATATGATTTTATGACCTTAGGAATACCCCAATTGTTTTTACATTCCAAAGAAATCGAATTATAAATCAGTATTGTTAGTACAGGAGGAGAAGATAAAGCTGGATTTTGTTAATAGAGTAGGCGAACTTCACAAAAACCATACTTTTTGTACAAAAAATAAACCAAACTCTTCCAAGGCAATTATTCTTTTCAAATGCAAAGATAAATTTTTTTGTTTTATTTTTTTTTTAATAAAGCTTTTCATTTTATTAAAGATTTTATACAATATACAGTGGTTGGTTAATTTATTTATATTTAAATATTTTACACAAGAAAATTCTCTCGGTACATAAAATGTGAAAAATAAAAAAATATTAATTATATCGGTAGAAGAATTAATAGAGCAAATAAAGCTTATTTAAAATGTTTTATTATTATGAAAACAAAAACATTTAATAATTTGTTCATCTCGTTAATTAAAAAGAATATTAAAAAATCATAAAATAAGCCATTGAGCAAACCAACCAAAAAATTAATAATTAAAAAAACTCATTTGCCATTCCAATTTTATTTATTTTTACAAAGAAAGCCAAATATTATATGTTAAAAAATATGGTATGTAGTATATGAAAAAATTTTTTACAGATAAAAATATTCATAATAAAAAATATACAAGTTAAAGCTTTCATTAAGAGAAGTTATAGAAATTTACAAAAAAGAAAGAAAGCACAAAGAATAAAATAGAATTAAGAAAAAATTAATATTTTACCTCCGGCTCATCAACATTTCCCTGAATTTCATTATCTAAAGCTTTTTTTTCCAAAGGTTCGCGTGTATCATCCGATTCATTCGATTCAGTGCCTCCGTTCTCATTGGGTCCTTGTGTAACAGGTTTGATATCCTTGTGTTCGGTTTCTTCAACGGTTTCGCCTTCTTCCAAGGGGCGCACATTAACCACACGTACCTTGAAGACGCTATTTTCATCGCCATAAACAGTTTCGTTTACTTCCACTTTGTGGCCATCAACCACCTATTGGAGGGAGGGAGAGGTTTACCAAATTAAATACTCTGACAACTTTTGTAACGCCGTATTTTTTTTCTTTCTAACTAACCTTAACCGTTGATGTGCTATTGGCCTTTTTGGGATCGATAGAGGTTATGCCAAATCCCCTAGTGTCGTCCTCATCACTATCACTGCCAGCCCTATTGAGGAAGCCTGATGGAAACATGCGTTCAGTGAAGCGACGGAAAAGATCTGTAATGGCAAAGAAATATGTTTATAAATGAATGAAATGTTTTTATAACTTTTTGATTTAAATTCTTTTCATTTTGCGTTAATTGTGGGAATAAAAACATCTGCTATTGATTGCGAAGAAAAATGTGTTCTGTTTTTATTGCAATTCACTGTCGCCTCTTAACGGCGACTGCAAATGATTATCTTATGGAAATATTAAAAACTAAAAAACAAAAAAAAATTTAATAAAAAAATCAGAAGATGACAGTTTTTTTCCAGTTTTAAAAGTTTTCTGAAAAGTGAATGTTTCTTTTAAATCGGTGAGCTCCTTTGAGCCAATCTAGTTCTAATTTTCACCGTATGTTTTTTTTTATTTTGCACCTGTGCTCAGGAGAAATACCCAATGCAAGGCATTGCAGTGGAACTAGATAGAAGGATGGTGTAGCGAATAGACATTTAGTAAAAGTGGCACAACGTTCTATTGTCGATGTTCTATTTCTCTAATACCGACGAAAGTGCTATAGCACAGAAGACTTATAAAAAACTTCTACTTGATCGCAAAACCAACACGCTAACTGCTCGCCATCAGCGCCCGCATATTACTAGTGATGTAGCAAAACCAATAGGTTATACAGTCGAACTTCTCTATAACGTAGCAGTTGGGGACCGTCAAATTTCTACGTTATAGAGAAAATTCGTTATAGAGAAACTGCAGAAAATTTTGACTACATTTTTTTATGCAGAAAATATATTTATTAAGACAAAAAAAATTGTTTTTACATGAACACATTAATTTTTTTTTTATTAATACATACAAATGTGACTAAATTGATGCAAAAAATCGATTGCTAAAAACTTCGCAATAGAGAGATTATTTAGTGTGAAAAATTCTATATAGGTTTTAAAAAATTGTACGTTACAGAGACATCTTCGCTATAGGGAAGTTCGTTATAGGGAGATCAAAATGTATGAAAATACTCACAAAAATGTTGTGTTCACGAATTTTATTTGTTATAGAGAAGATTTCGTTATAGAGAAGTTCGCTATAGAGAAGTTCGACTGTATCGTGACCTAAAATGCAAAAAGGCCTATAATAACTTTTAAAAATTTTACAGGAGAGACAAAAAACTTAATAATGATTTTAATGACTTTATTTACAAAATTAAAAAAAATTATGTCTCGAAAAGTGTACGCTGGTAACATTTTTCCTTTGTTTCATTAATTCTCAACAGCAAGAAAGACATTGATTGTGAAAGCTTAGTAAAAACTTCTTTCTGAATTTCTTTAATGAAGTCTAAAACTACCAATCACTACCAAAAACGAAGCTTAAAAATTTAATACGTCTCCTCGACATCACAGACACTACAACACTGCTGTGAAAACAAATAACGTGCAAAAAGTAGTGTTGCAAGATAGTGAAGCTGCACCTCCTATCATTTCTTCTACTATCCCTTTCCTCTAGTTCCAGCACAATGCACCGCATGTCATAGGGGTCATCTCTTCAATTTTGAGTTTTTTGGTTTTTACGTCCTTTTGCATTTCATGTGACGATATGTTTATTAAACATTTGAAATGGGTGTGCCATATCAAATTCCTGCCCCAAAGTATTTATTATTAGGTAAAATGACATAACCCATTGTTGAAATTTACAGGGTCAATATTATGACAGGCAGCCCTCCGACAAAGACAATATTAAATTCTGTATATTTGGATAATGATAACTGTAACAGTATTCATATTAGTCGTAGTTGTAGTCTTGGTTATCGAAATAGAATATGTGAAGTAGTGGATGTGATTGGATAAGTGCACCGTTTTAATCTAATTTAAATTATAAAATATGCTTAATCGAACAAATTTGCAATCTTCTACTGGCCACACTCTTCTTCATAATTGAATTTAAATTGTGATATGAAAAATTTAACTACTGCACGTCGCTCAAGAATAACTGAAAATATTGCTGTATTAGCTGTGGTAGTTGCTGTGTTGAACATCGGGAGGGTTTCTCGCCTATCGTTGGAAGAGAATGATGATTAATGATTTTATAGGGCCACATTTGAACGTTATTGATGTCTAGGACGTTTATTTTCAACAAGACCGCTATAGGTGGTACAAAAGCAACAATACCATCACTCTTTTGCGTGCAAAGTTTCACAAAGGTGTAATTTCGCGAATAGGCGATTACAATAGGCCACCGAGCTATTGTGATTTAATAATTTTAGAGTTTTTTCTATGGTTTGTGCCCACAATCGTTTCAATACGGAGCAAATGGATTGCGTTAAGTTATCGATGGCATACACCCGCTAATGTGTGAATTAGTGATGGTATATTTTATGGTATAAATATGGTGTTGCAAGGTGTGGTGGTCATTTGACTGATATTATTTTCCATTATTAATGACATAACCTCATCTTTACAATTAAATAAACATCCAATGATTTCACTTTCAAATACTGTTTTTGACATATATAAATGAAACCACTTATTAACAGACGCTATAAAATATAAAGAAAGGCTGGACATTGAATGAGTGCCTAATTGTATATGTTCGTTAGAACTTCATGGAGCACCATAAAACTTGCTAAGAAATTTATTATTTCTTCAAAAAAGTTTTTCTCTTTTAATTTATTTTTTCTTCCTACGCCATCCCTCTGGTGGCTGATAAAATGGCACAACATTTAAATTTAGTAATAAATTTCAAAGGAATTTTAAAAGATTGTTTTAAGGCCATTTGAACAACCCCCAGCCCACAGGGGTGTGTATCATAAATCTTGAAATTTTCTCTAATAATTTCTTTCATAATTCTCTTTCGTATCTGAAGAATCGTTTATGACATACGCACACTTGCCAAATAATAAACTAAATTCGCCATAAATAATGCAATACACACATGCTTACCAGTTAGTCACACACACACACACACACACACACACACACACACACTTATGATTTTACTTCTAAGCAATATGTAGTTTGACCAGCTTAAAGAAAACTCATACGAATATTTGAAAGGACAAATTTTGTAGGCACAGTTTGCAACTGATTATAATAGTGTTGGGATTTCACTTTCATCTCGTCCATATTGATTTTAAATGCTAAAAATTAAATTATTGCTGTTCTTTATATTTCTTTTTTTTTGCTTCATAAATTGAATTTTGAACAATTATGAATTATATTTATTAATCCTTAGAGAACATTTAGGAAATATGATTTAATGTTTAGATGTGTATTTCAGAGTTATGAGAAGAAGAAAAAATAATAGTTAAAGTTCATTGTTTTATTGAGGATAATAAAGGAAAAGTTTTTGATAATAGAGAAATACATTCATTTCTTTAGGGAAAATAATGTGTTTTAGAAAATTACACAATTTGTTATAAACTATTAAATGAATTGTGAGGGGAAAGGTGTAGAAAGTTAGAGGGGCGGTAGTCTTTTAAGTGACTTCGACGTCACACTCTCCATCAATTTTCTAGCGAAATGTACAGCCTCTTAGTTAATTTGTTCGTCAATATTTGGATCGTGTAAAGCGAGAATTTTCCACAACGTACATTAAAATAATTTTTGGAACTTTTTGTGGAGGACTTCTATCTTTTGTTTTTGTCGCTAGATCCTCTGAATTATTGCGCTATTTTTTTCTAAGAAGTAACATTTAGGTGTGGTTTTCATTCCTCGCTACAAATATCTTTCTTTTTTTTTTGGGAGCAGCACTCAGGGGATGTCCCATGAACATGCGATGCATTATGCTGGAATTAGAGCAAAGGACCAGTGAGAGATATGACAGGTAGTAAAAGCTGCACAATCTTTCAACTCTGCTGTTGCAGGTTTTTTTTTTGTTTATAGCAGTGTTGCAGCGTCTCTGATTTCAAAGGGGCGTATACAATTTCGAAGCTTTGTTTTAGTAGTTATTTCTAGTAATATTTTACTGGTGCAACACAAAACTGACGAAGGAAGGTGATCTGATGTGCGTGTGGATTGATATCAGCTGAAGCTGAAGTAATGTTCACTGACCAGTGACTATGCCTGCGACAATGAAACTTCCCGACAACAACTGACGTACAGACTAATGCAGATCAGAAAAGATGCGAAATGTTTTTATCACTTGGTGTGAAACTGGACTCGAACCCAGGACTTTGTATTCTATAGTTAACGTGCTAACTACGTCAGACATTTTCACCCCCACGGAAATTAAAATATTAAAATAAATTACACTTCTTAACGCAACATGTTTATTTACAGGAGCAGAAAGTTTTTCCTTAACGTGAATTATTTTTTCCATTTGAATGTGAAAGTTTAGTCGCATAACAATTCTTTGAACAAACCAATAAATTCACATGCATCGTTACTTAAAACCCCATAAGTCGTACACGTTTTCTTCACAATTGCTTCTCTTACGTCTTGATTACGTTCCAATTAGCACTTGTTTGAAATGTTAGAAATCATTTAGACTGCTGTTTCACTTTGTTTTGAATGTGTTCATGCAAATGTACAGACATACATATTTACGCATATTTAGCATAAAGACCTCATAAAAAACAACACCTTTTTTCAGCCCCTCTTTGCTTTCTGCCATTCACAATGTGTTGGCATACTTTCAATAACTACTTTGACATGTTACACGTTTAATTTAGTACGAATTTTTTTTTATTTGTTTTTTTTATTTTTTTTTTTTTGAAACAGCGAACGTCTTTGTGAAACCATATACTAATAATTTCAAGGTAAACGAGAGGGGGGAAAAAGCAACAGTGTTTAAGAAAAGTGCTAAACACAGTATTAAATAGACAGCAATAAGAATATTAAAAACGTCGACATCTACAATGACATCAGATAACAACTAATAGGGTTTTAAATGAACATGCACACATTTATTTAATTTAATTTTTTTATTTTTCGTTTTGCTTTCTTGACATTATTTTCAATTTCTGCAGAAATGTCTTCAACAAATGGTGCAGAATAAATATGTTAGAATTTTAAAAATTCGGTGGAAATTTGTTGGAAAGGAAAGAGGGTGGGATGTTGATACAGTTATTAAGTTCCGGAGCCGTTCCAATGAGCTGAGTGGAAACTATTTAGCTGAACAATTTATTAATTATTTGTTTGTTTTCTAAATGAAATTACTGAAATCGTTAATGTGGCACATTACGACTTTTTGAGGTCAGGAAGTTTTATTAAGAATACTACGCAACAAAAATTTTGCTGCCAAAGTACTGGGTTAAAATACTCTCCACTCCTTCTACTTCTACTTTTGCTTTTTAACTAATTACTTAAACATGGCGATGTCATTGGAGGCAAGTACTTTCCACGCTCGCTTACGAATAACAACTGATTTAACAAGGTGATTTTTCAGCAACTTTCTTTTTAGCAACACTGTCAATTGGACGTCTAGATCGTGCGATTCAACACCTTTAGCTTGTTTTTTTTGGTATATGTTAAGCCTCATGTCTAGGGACAAGGCCGCAACGATTGACGCACTGGAAGTCAATATTGAAGAATTTATTCCTGAGATACAAGGCCGATATGTTCGATAGAGTATGTCAAAATTGAACCCAGCGTAACCGCGGTCAATATTTAAACATTGAATTATATAGATCGGTCTATTGACTCAAACAAAGATTTCATACATTTCTATAAATTTCATGTGCTTTTTATTTTATGAAATCCGAAAGCTCTTAAAAAATCACATTTTAAATGCCATAACAAATAAGTTATTGAATTTTTTAATTGATCTTCTATGTCACATACTGTGATGTTATCATCATAATCGGAATTATATTGTCCCGCTCAATGTCACACTTTAAATATCCTTTTAAGTCCGATTGCGATATTGCCGACACACAAATAAAATAAGCTCAAATTCTTAGCCAATATTTAAAAATTCACGCTGTTGCATTTGACGTACGAACTGATTTTGGAATTCGAACAAGAAATTTCAGCAAGCGAATTGAGGCGAGCCTACATGCCTTGGACAGCTGTATGCAACGAAATAACTCATACGCTCCACGAACCAACAAGACCAACTCTCAAAGCATTAATTTAATTTTTTAAGCAGATTATAAAAGCCAAATATGAAATAAAAGCTTAACGGTAAAAAAACAACAAAAAATTTAATAATGATAATAATTACGCTTTACCAAATAACTTAACACTCTTTAAGTATTTATAAAGAAAATAGCGAACAAACATTATGCAAAAATATACCAAAAGTATTTATTAACATTTAACAGCAATTAATTTGAAAAACAAACTGGACAATGAAAATGAAAAGAAAACATAATAATGCAACGACATTAACAAAAATATATCGATATAATTAATTTTAAAGCATGCAATTCAATAAGCAGCACATGTCTGTGTAACTTAAAGCTGTTAAAAACAATAAAAACAATAAAAATAATAAGCAATTAAAAAAATAACACAACGCAATTCAAACGTGGGATGGTAAAATGATTAATAAAAGAAGAACAAAAAGAATAAATAAAAAAGAATTGAATAAAAAGTAAAAAACAAATACAAATACGTTAAATGCTCCCGTATGAATGCACATACACATGTATATGGGAGTGTGTAATGTACGTGTTTGTTGATAATCGCAGCCAACTAAGATATATACTAAAATGTTTACTTGTGGACTCTGCAGATAATAGAGATCAGATGGAGATGTGTTAAGTCAGATAAGAGATACATACATACCGACGAAGGGTATGAATTCAATGTTGTAAAAATGTACGTTGACAACCTACAACATTTGCATACTGTGAGGTGACAATTTTACGCAACATAAAATTTTAATTAATTCGCATTTTATTGCACAAGCAGACATTCAACACATACCCCAGAATATACAGACACAGTCACACAATCACACAAATTTAACAGTTACATGTTTAAACACGCACACGCGCAGGTAGAGTTGGCAGATATACTTATAGAACTCCAAAGTTTATGAACAGCTTAAGAGTATAAGGAGTAAGGGTACACTAAAACTACCCACTCATATGCCTTACAAAAGGTCAGTATTAAATTGCATTTATAAATATCCGCTCTCAAATGCAGACTTCATTTACAACGGTTTTCAATGGTCAACTACAACAAATGTACTTCTGCTTTTACATTCCTTTTATATTATTGTACTCTTTCCTTTACACTTCCTCTTCTCATGTTCTTTTCACTATCGCTGATACAAACATAACAATTTTAGTGGTTTGAACAATGTTAACACGTAAGTACAACTAGAGAAAAGCACTACTTGGTTTAAAGTGCATAAAGGTAACAGCTACACAGTGGATGAAATACCTTGAAAACGTATACAAAAATGCATAACAAGTTGTTATTAACGGCTCGATTATGGAAAGCTATTGCATTGCCTATTGCCAGAAAAGCACTAAAATTGCAATTACAATTCTCCGTAATACCATATTCGGTAACTGGCAGCTCAGTTCAACTGAAAGCTCACCATAACCCAATGCCGTCCCTTTTTCCCCCTGGTAGTGTAATGGGTAGTAGTACTCTGGTCTATCAGTCCGTCGTTCGATTCATAGAAGACGGTCCAATCTTTTTCACTGCAACGTAAACCAGAGTTACAGCACTGTATTGTCTTATCTTAATACGGAATACATATTATTTTTTTTTTGTTTTTTTTTTTTTGACTTGGACCGGCACTCAGGGGATGACCCCTACACATGCGATGCATTGTGCTGGAACTAGAAAATTAGGTTATGGGAAGGAGGATAGAGGGAGTAGTGTTTATTGATATTTGATTTAAATCTTCCCAAGCTAAAAGTGACAGGAAACACCTCTGCGGGTAGTCTATTCCACATACGTGCCGTTCGGCCAAAAAACGAATTTTCCCTGTAATGCGTAGTGCGAGTCGCCGTCAAATCGACCACAAATGGATGCGCTCTTAATGCTGATCGCGTCGTGCGCGCGAATAACCGGGTTTCGGGAACAAGTTCCCTGATTTCATTAGAACACATCCCATTATAGTAACGATAGAACAACGAAACGCACTCGGTGCTAAAGAACGCAACCGGTGACGAGAATATTTATTAATATTTCGCACAATTGTTTGTTTTCACTTCGAGACATAATAATAATTAATAAAACTAATTATTTCAGCTTAAGGTCTTTTGTATATAAATAATATTTTATTTTTATTTCAATACTTTGCTACTCCTTTGTGTAGCTTCTACAGGAAAATTTGTTTTTTTTAATAATATAAATGTGTAAATCAAATTTAAGGAACAGTTTCCATGTTAAGTACACGTGTCACAACTGGTTTTATGGCCGATTAGCCTAACAATTCGTTGCATATTTTCTCGGGCGAGAAACGATTTCTGGCTTTTGATAGATATAATTATTATTAGAATTAGTAATTTTTATTCGAACCTCAATTATTACAAATGAATTAATATCTAGTCTTGTTTAAGTTTTCAATACTGTGCAAATTACTTTTTATTCGAATAAAGGAATTAATCTCCAAAACCAGTTGAGTACAACACGCACGTATATACATATTTTCTATGCCACTGCAGACGTTATTAGCTCACTTTGTGCCGTCAGACAGCTATTAGTAAAGTAAGGTATTAAAGTTAAACGGAAATCTCTTCCTAAACTCTCTTTTCATAAGGAATTTACGTTCATTTAAATTTTATTTAAAAAATTATTATTAAATAATTAAATTATTAATTATTATTATTTATTTATGAAACGGCAGTAAATATATAAAGGGTATTCAAAATTAAAAAAATAGATGTAAAGGGTGGTTAAATTTCAAGGGCCGATGTTGATTTTGAATAAAACACAAACTATTTAGGAAATTATTGTAATTTTATTTTATTATGATATATTGGTATTACTCAATTATGTATGGAACAAAATATCGGCCAAATGGGCGCCGCGACCACGGCAACAGTGGATGATCAATTTTCGAAGAAAATCATCTTCAGTGATGAGGCACATTTTCACCTCAGTGGATTCGTCAATAAACAGAATTGCCGCATTTGGGCGAATGAGAATCCAAGAGTGATTGTCGAAAAACCAATGCACCCACAAAGAGTGACTGTTTGGTGCGGTTTATGGGCTGGCAGCATCATCGGGTCGTATTTTTTCCAAAATGAGGCCGGTCAGGCAGTTACTGTGAATGGTGTTCGCTATCGTGAGATGATAACGAACTTTTTATGGCCCGAATTGGAAGATATGGATGTGGACGATATGTGGTTTCAGCAGGACGGTGCCACTTGCCACACAGCTAACGAAACAATGGCTCTTTTGCGCAACAAATTCAATGGCCGTGTTATCTCACGTAATGGCGATGTCAATTGGCCGCCAAGATCATGTGATTTGACACCGTTGGACTTTTTTCTTTGCGGTTATTTGAAAGAAAACGTGTACGTCGATAAGCCAGCAACAATTCAAGAGCTAAAGGATGAGATAATTCGGCACATTAACGGCATAGAACCTCCATTATGCCTCAGGGTCATCGAAAATTTGGACCATCGGATGGAGGTGTGCCGCCGTGGTCGCGGCGCCCATTTGGCCGATATTTTGTTCCATACATAATTGAGTAATACCAATATATCATAATAAAATAAAATTACAATAATTTCCTAAATAGTTTGTGTTTTATTCAAAATCAACATCGGCCCTTGAAATTTAACCACCCTTTAATAAGTAAGAGACTTGTTAGTCTCTTAGAAAACAATAATCCCACATTAAGTATACGTCACATATACCCCAACAAATTTGTAGCATGTTTTTGGGCTCAACAAGATACAATACATGGCGTATACTTAATAACATTTCAGCACTCTTTTGGGTTACATGCATTTTAATGATGTTACGAATTTTCGTATTCGTACCGCCGGCTATTTCATGATATTCGTATTCTAATTCGTCAAAATTAAGCAAATATTACGCAAATACTTTGGGAATACGTTCCAAAAAAAATTAAATGAAAACATAAAAAAAACTTGATTGATGTTTCAAATGCATATTAGTTAAAAATATGGAAATATGCTAAAGAAAAAGGTTTTTTAAAAATATGTATTCATAATCAATATTTTAACTAAAAATTTAATAACTTGTTTCGTTAATAATATGGTGGCAACACTATATTCTTTATTTGTCAAATATACCTTGGTTCTGCAAAACAACGATTATTAATTCACAAAGTACTCGTTATATTATATTATAAAATAAAAAATGTATTGCAAGTTGTATTTAATAAAAACAAAAGAAAAAGAGTTAACAGTGAATCTTTGGTAAAAGTGTTATTTATATAATTTTTTTTTATTGCACTTTAAAGCCACTAGAATAACGTATTTTATTTTATTTGTTTTGATTGTTTCTATATCAGTAATACATTTTGCACAATTATCATTATTATAAAGTTTTTTTATGCAAAAATTAATAAATAATTAATATTACAGTTTAAAATATAAATAATTAACATAATTTCTTTCAAATGTTAAGAGGATGTTGTATTTTGCATTATGTATATTGAATTATGTATACACATGCATACAATCTTATAAATAACATATACATATGTACAATAAATAAACACCTAGCAAAATATCAAAAATTGGTATAAACATGGGTGCAACCACTTTTTAAATTTGCTTATTTACGCAAATTTTATAAAGGTTTTTTCAAGCTGAAATTCTTTTATGCATACAAATTAAGCGACGATTGCTTGAAACAAATTTAAAATGCTGTTTAAAATATTTATGAATGCGGCTGATAAAGTGTACAAACATATATAAAATGAAAGAAAAATATAGATTTTTAATCATTTTTGTTTTTTTTTTTTTTTTTTTTATCTAGGACCAGCACTCAGGAGATGACTCCTACACATGCGAAGCATTGTGCTGGGAACTATAGGAAAGGGATAGTAGGAGAAACGACAGGAGGTGAAGCTTAATTAATTATTTTGCAGCTCTGCTTTCGCACGTTCTTTTTACTTCGCCGGTGCTACACAATACCGACGAAGGAGGGCCTTCTGATGTGATTGTGGATTGCTATCAGCTGAAGCCGGTATTGTTCAGTGACCAGTGACTATGCTTTCGCCACTGAAACCTTCCGACAACAACTGCCACACAAATACACACTAATGCACATCAGAAAAATGCAAGATGTTTATTTTTATTTAAAAATTTTTTTTTTCTGAAACTGGGGTTGAACCCAGGTCTGTTTTTTGGTTGTGTAGTCAACGTGTAGACTACCATCCATCGTGCCATCGCCACCCTCTTGTTGCAAAAAAGAAAAGTAATTAAAAAAATATATTTCACTAGTTGAATTAAAACGGCAAACCCTTATTTGTTCATATCATGTTGTATTAGTAATCAAATCTTAGTAGAGGAATGTTTAAATTCAGAAATAGGCGTTTTGAAGCTTTTTCTCATCAAACACATTAAGAAGCGGTGTGCAAATAAGCCCCCCAACCCCTAAACATTTCCTCGTTCAGAACACTTGTTGGTGATATCACTACGTCAGTGGGTCGACGTCATACGCTACCATTTTCTCCGCTAAATATTCCTCATAGTTTTTCGAATTAAATGATGAGTAGGAGCTTAGAAGCTAAGCTGAAATCTTTTCAACAGTGGGATGCAAGTGTGAAGTTGATCAGTATTCCATTGTTATTGACATAAATGACAGATTTCTTTCTATTAAATTTTAAATATCGAGAGGCGCTAAATTTCAGATTGAATATTCCTATTCATATTTCAATTCACTGAATATTGACGCAAATAATAATTAGTATTTGTAACATTATTATTTTAATTAAAAATTTCTTATTTCCGAATTGCTTAGAATTTATCAATTATCTGCCTGAAATGTTTATAAAGTGGCGATTTCTGCAAACAGTTTAAAATCGCTTTTTGAAAGCAGTTTTTTAAAGCCAATAAATATAGAAAGAAAAAAATTTATAGGCGTTTTAACTGAATATTTACTTCTTTGTGGTGTTTTATGATAGAAATTATGTTTTCATTGCTCGAAAAAAGCTACGAAAAAAAGCAAAACTGTAGCAAACTGCATGGTTCTTAAGGACATGCTGAAACGCGGTTTGCGTTTTCTAAAGCATGTGTTATAAATAACAGGCCTCTTTTTTCTAAATTTCAAAAGTTAGTGAAGGGAAGAAAAATGTCATAAATTAAAAAAAAAAATTTACAAAAAAAAATTTTTTTTATAAAAAATTATTGCCACATTATTGTGAGAACTTAACTATGGACTTAACACCCAATTAAATGTTGATTCATTACAAAAAAAACTTAAATTAAATATAAATATTGGTTAAGATTCCTTATTTAATTTATTCTTCTCTTATTTTAATGACATAAATGCAAAATTGCACAAAGAAAAATCTCGGCACTTTTTTTAGTTTTCCTTTTCTTATATAAAGAACTCGCCTATATTATTGCATTCCTATAGCCTCAGCGGAACCATTAGAAATCGTATACTACAATTGCTACATATTTTGCCAAAAATACCACAGTGTCGTGCAATCGTAACTAACTATTATTTTGCTTGGCAGACTCTTCTGTATGTTAATAATTGTCAATTAAATACAATTAAATACACTCACCATCAAATGAATCAAAGAAACCAACACGTATCACCGTTGGATTGGGTTGAAGGAAAGGATATCCTGAGCCGGTATCGATGACACCTTTAAAATTTGTAAAATCACCATCGTCACCAGCATCGTCGTCATCAGCCACTGTTGAGATACGTCGTGGGCCACCAATTATTTCAGCATCCTCGGTGCGTGCTATAAAGTTAAAGCAAAAGAAGAAGGAAAATAAATGAAAACGCTTTTAATAATAAAAATTTTATTTCGATACAGGAAATTGTTTATGGACATGAATTTACAAGAATGCGAATTTGTACATTCATACTGGCTTGTGTCATCCACAACGAAGACAACTTCAATATCTGTTGAGTGAAATTATTTATTCAATTATCCTTGCACCAGTTCATCACAGAGAAAAAAGAAAAGAAATTGACTAAATTATAATAAATTAAGAATTTTTGCTCTGTTGAAAATGTTTTCGCGCTTCAAGCGCACGAAAGAGCCAGTGCGGTTAATTTATTTAAATACGGAATTTCTCTTCATTATTAAAAACAATTTATATTGAAATAATTGTATGAAACATTTTTTGTTTTACTCAGTTATCATTTTCAAACATTCATATATTTTACTTTAAAATGTTTATTTCTTTATTTATTTATTTATATTTTGCAAATTTACATAAGACGTTGCAGTTCTACGTAGTTTGTAACTTTTTTTTATTAATATTTTTCCAGTTTTTATTTGAGCATTTTTTTTTAATTTATAAAGAATTCGTTGCAATTTCTCAAACTCAAGTAAAACTCTCAAGTATTTAAACAAGCCTTTAAAAATTTACCCCACCCCATATATTATTATTTTATTGCAATAGTTTTCCTATCTTGTAAGAGTAGAAATTTTTAATTTTTGGTCTCGTTTTAGACAACAATTTAAAACACAAATATTAATTTACAAATTTCAAAAGTTGTATTTTCTAATTTCTAATTATAAACAGCCATGTCACTTAACAGTAACATGCTGAAGTATACACATGTATGTGTAGTTTTGGAGCTTGTATTAGTTTCCAAATACTTATTAGCTCCTACAAAATGAAGAGGATTTTTAGTTACACAGCAACATCATTATATAAGCAACTTCATCAATGATGTGTACGAAAGAACGAAAGGTGGAATATGCGCATATAAAATACGCAGCTTAACAGACACAGTACACATAAACATGCACTTACATTTTTGGCAGATACACACACACACGCGCGCACACATTAACAATAATTAAGTACATTCAAATATGGGTAAATATAATGAATTATAATATGAGGGTCTACCAAAAAGGATGATGGAAATCGATTTTGAAATTAGAAATATTTTTCATCACCTGGGGGCTGATTCTCGCATCCGTATACGAGCGAAATTTTATTCGAACGTGCGAGTTTTCTTACTTTTGGGATTCTCTCATTCGATATCGTGTATCGAGTATCGAAATTTCTAATATTGGCATTCGATAACGAGGTACATTTCGAATGCAACCTTGCGAGTATAAATTCGTTAGCAAAGCATCATTCGAGTTTACGTTTTAAGTATAAAAGTGTACAGAAAAGAAAATGTAAGTTAAAAATTTATGAATTTATATTTTTTTTTTAAGTAAATTGATATATTTCTAGGTCAAAGTTAACAAAAATAAATTATTCTCAAAAAGAGATCCTTGGGAATTTTATGGCAAATCACACCGATTTGGCAAAAAGCCTTTTACAGAATAGTTCGCAAGGAAAAGCGAGGGCTAACCAACTTTGGGAGCAACTAGCCGCGAAACTTAATGCCTCTGGTCGACCAATAAAAGATGTGAAAATGTGGCGGAAGGTAATATAACAAGAAAAAATTGTTTTACTTTTAGTAATGGTTTTTTTTGTTTAGGTATACGCTGATCAAAAACAAAATGTAAAAAAGAAGTTTTCTTTTAATAAATCTTCGAAGAAAAGAACCGGTGGTGGCCCGTATGAAGAAAAAACTCTAACTCAAGTAGAGGAACAAATCTTGGCTGCTGCTGGCATAGAAGTCGCTGTTGAGGGTCTGAAAAATATGATGACTACCGAGAACTACCAGAAGGAGATGCTAAAGAGATTAGATTCGCTTATAGAAATAAAAAACAAGACGTCGAATTAAAACAAGAGAATGTCAAACTGAGTATTCAGTTAATTGAAATGAAAAAGAAAAGCCTAAAAATTAAGGAAGGGGAGCAATACTCAAAAAAAGACAAATTAAAGAAATGGAGTTGCAAATACGAAGAAAGAAAGGAAAGAAACACTTAATATGGGTAACAAAATGCAATAAAAAATAAAAATAGCTATTTTTGACCTAAATCCCTATGTACATAAAACTTTTATAGGCTTTAAATTTTTTGGTTTCAATAAATATGAATTTTACTAATGACGTTAATGTTTTCAAGCTCGCCGGAATCAGAAGATGACGAATAGAAAAAATAATGCAAATCCATTTTTTATATAACTGCTTTTTCACTTGTTAAAATCTTTATAGACATATGTTTTTTGTTTACAATTTTCTCCATTTAATTCAGTGTTGTAAAGCATATTTATATAAATTCTTTACAACACTGAACTAAAAATTCGATTCGTTTCGTATCGAGTAACATCATTAGAAAATTGTACGCTATCGAAGTTAATTTCGATACGAGTTTTATTTCGATCACGAATGCGAGAATTGCCCCCTGATTTGTTTAGCGGGACTTGAGGCTCATGGCAGAGGCTAACTGGTGTACTTTTTTGAGCCAGAAAGGGAACTGAGGGTTTGTTTACCTAATCTAATTTCACTTTCGGCTTCAATAAGAACGGTGAAGATTAGGCAAATTTGAGGTTAAGAAGTAAATTGACTCACTAATGATGAAATGTCAAGAACTAAGCTGTCGTCCATTGACATTTATTTAGTAAAAACTTAGAAAATTTTAACCATGGAATGCTACACTCTTGAGCAAAGGATTTTAAATGTGGAAATTTACTATCAAAATGATAAAATTGTACTGTATCACTGAGTAAAATTTTAGCAGATTTTCCTCGTAATCAGGGTCCTACTGAGACCGTTGTGAGTAGTTTAATCGCTATGAGTAGAATAGTGGGACTGATTATGACGTATTAAAGTAGGTCTTCTTGAAAAGAATTAATAAATTAAATTAAATAAATTAGAGACTCGCTGTATAGCAAAGTGTTGAGAATGAGCCTGGAACATCAACTCACTGACGTTCGCAATAATTGGGCATCACCAGAGATACTTTGCGCAACATTTTGCATAAAGATCTTCATCTTGACGCTTATAAAGTTCAAGTCGTAAAACTTAACGAAAACAACGCATTTTTTAACAAAATCATACTTAGTGATCATTTTTAATTAGGCGATTATGTAATCAAGCAAAATTGTCGCATATGGGGCTCACAAAAACCTCAACTAGCGCTCGAAAAATCATTGCATCAGTAGAAAATGACCGCATACTGCGGTTTGTGGTCAGTCGGCTTCATAGGCCTGTATTTTTTTGAAAATGCGCAAAAAAAAACGCCATCACACTGAATTCTCTCCACTACCAAACCATGATAACCGATTTTTGTGTCCATAATTATATAATGTTGACATCAGTGACCTTTAGTTTCAGTCAGACGGCGCCACAATCCACACAGCCGGCCAAACAATTCAGTTATTGCTTCAGAAACCTCCCGGTCGCTTAATCTCTTGATTTGGTGACATCAATTGGCCGCCTCGTTATTGCTATTTAACGCCGCTGGATTATTTACTCTGGGGCCATTTAAAAGACCGTATTTACGTGAACAAACCACAAACAACTGACGCTCTGAAAGATGAAATTCGGTGTTGCATTGACGAGATTAACGAAGCCTACATGGTTCAAAATTTTGTAAAAAGAGCATATAGGAGATGGGAGGAGATAACCAGATGCCAAATCTTTAAGCAAAACTTATTATATGCGATTTCTAAGCACCGAAAAAGCTGCAAAATACCAAAAAAGATTTCATAAATACAATGGCATGCCTTCCGTTAGATTTCAAAAGAACTTTTAAAACGCCGCATTTCGTGATCATCTACAACAAACACGCTGCAAAATTCACTACCTTTAACTTCCGCATACGTACAATTTTCTGTCATTTAATTTTCATAAATGTTAAAATTTTCATAAATGTTAAAAAAATGTTAAAAGTATGTAGTTAGTATATGTACGTATGTATGTATGTAACTTTGAGCATAAATACAGCCATAGATATTATTATTCGCTTTTAATTGCATACTTTGGTAACATAAAATGCCATGTAGAGGAAAAACCACTATTATGCAGCTGTACTCGTATAATTAATTTTTAACTATGTCGGCAAGCAACTAAAAAACGGGTAACTATTTCAGAGGTTATAAAACATAATTAACTTAATTCTAATAAAACAGAAAAATTGGAAGAATTTTTTTGCGCAAATTTCACACATTTTGTTGGCACTCTGTCACAGCACACACAACTGGCTTTTTTTATCAAACACTCAAAATTCTTGAATTTAACTCTCGCTGCCACTTCTAAAAGAACATTTCATTTACATATTCCAAAAAAAGGGAAAACAAAGTGAAAAATATAATACTGCTGATTGTTACGGGAACAACACATGAAGGCAAACAATAGATATACACACAGCTACAAATATGAATATTTCTATATATTGTTGGCAAATGAGCACAAGCTCAGATCCATGACTAATGACTAATGCGGCTTCAAGTGGCAGCAATTTAAACCACAATTTCATACAGTTATGACATGGCAGGCAAGTAGTTGAAAATATGAACATGTTACCATGATGACATTTACGGCAAATGTTACCGCCAAATAACGTACAAAAATGTTAATTTATCAACAAATGAAGGTGACTGATGAAAAAAGCCCCATAGAAAATTTATACGAACAGTTAATGTGCATTTTTCTCTTTTTTTTTTGCTGCCAGATCCAACGCCTGGTTATGTGCTACATATTCTCAAAAATTTTGATTTTATACAGAGTGGGCTAAAAGTCACGCCAGCCTGTAAAAATTTAATAATTTTTTTTTTATTATTATTTATTATTGTCTTTTTTAGATTTTATTCATCGAATCGTGTTACACCACCATGCAAAATTTAACGACCGAGCAACGAACCAAAGTGGTAGAATTTTACTTTAGACCAAATTACCTCAAGAAATTCAGAATTCAATTGGCCAGCACGTTCACCGGACTTAACTGCTCCTGATTATTTTCTATGGGGTTATCTCAAAGAACGAGTGTATGTTAACAAGCCCCAAACTATAGAGCAGCTAAAGCACAACAATGAAGCTGAGATAAGGGCAATAGAGCTTGAAACTTTGCGTGCAGTTATGCAAAACGCTGGTCATCATAATGCTGGTCATCATAATTAAAATTTAGATCGTACAAAGCTAATATTGTATTTAAAAAAAAAAATAAATAAAAACTAATTAGCAACATGCAGGCGTTACTTTTGGCCCACCCTGTATATATAAATATATGAAAATAAAAATTTTCAATTACATTCTTTCAAACATAACGAACAAATAAAACTAATAAATAAAATAAAAATAATTTTTTTATTAATTGTTAAATACATACTCGTACATTTCAATTTTAAATAGGCTAATGATCGATAACGTACAGGCAGTCAAAATTACATGTAGTTGTTACTAAGGAACAAACTAAATCAAAGACAAAATTGTAAATCACACTGACTAGCAGTACGGAACAACATGCTGTTTTCGAAGGTTGATATATGTACCTTCATCCTCAGCCTTCTTGGTGTTTTGTCAAGACTGTGTGGTTCTCAGTAGGTGTAAATTATTAACTTTATACATTTATTATTTTTTTATTAATGGAATACAAGAAATTAATCCACGTTATTTTTTTTCTATCCTAATGAAGCTCTAAATTTGCCTTCTATAACTTACAATTTATTTGTTGTTGCTTATGAATATTCCGCCATTTCCTTTCAGTATACTTCAATGTTTTTCTTCACAAACATTAAGATTTTTTTCTATTTTCTGTCATTATAGTATTTTTCGTTAACAAACACAAAAAATATTGCCATACTTTTTACACAATTCTTTTGTTAAGTAACTGAAGGATGGTGAAACTGAAACCATTAACCGTCGATTAAATAGTGCCTGTTAAGCAAACCGCCAGTTAGTTAATTTTCTGTTAAAAGTAAAATAAGAAGACATTGTGAAAATGGCCGTAAATCCGAAGCATTTGTTTGTTTTTTACGTGTTCTTCTTTGTGATTTTCGTATATTTTCACAGAGATGCCACTTGATTGGAATGTTTAATTACAATCTGCGGTCTTAACTTTTTTATTTGGATTTCAGTACAGCCCAAAAAAAATTACCGTTTTTAGGTAAAAATTACCCCATGCATAGTCCTGTACAAAAATAATAATGTTTTTTTAACAAATCAGATTTATGTATAATTGTTATTCGAGATATTTATTTAAAAAACAACGAAAAGTTGTAAATTAAACTAATAAATTTATGTAATAATAAACTTAAATTTTATTTATAATTAAAAATTAATAATAGTTTTAAAAAAGTGTATATAAAAACTACAAAAGAGAAACTAAAAATTTGAATTTCTGGACACAAATCTGATCAAAAATACAGAAACATTAAAACAACACCAAAAACAGCAGTAACATTATATTGCAAATATAATAATCATTATCCAGATGGTAAGAATACAATCATTTTAAATAGAGAAAATAACTACAGACGAGTAAATGCATAATCGAGATATTAAAGATTATAAAAGTGCCATAAAACAGAAATTTCATGTTATTGAAATTTAGTTAATAGATAATAGAAATTAGAACAATTTTATATTGTAAAGATTTTTTAAAAATAATTGTCATTTGAGTTATAATATTTTTAGTATTTTACAGAAATGCCATATATTAATATTTGAGTTTTTTAATTGTTGTTTACCGCCTTTTTAAAAAGTTAAATTTGTGAATTATTCCACGAATAATTTGCGAAAAAGTTTCCCATTGTGAAAACGAAATATTGGAAAAAATTCAATTTTATTAAATTTGAAATTAAAACTTTTTAAATTTACCCTTTAAATATAGAAATTAACTCCCTAGCATTCGAAAGTCTAAATTAATGTACAATACGGTATTTACCGTATGATTAACATCACTGACAACAATCGTTAATATTAAGTTAATGAATAAGACAATCGCGAAACGTTGACAAATTTAACAAATGTCGGACCGTTAAGAGAATCGCACAGTTGTTTGTAGAATCGAACAGTTGTTTGTAGAGGTTATTCTGACAAATAATTTGATTTTCTATCGCCTTAGATTCGTCGCCACAGACAAGTATGAGTAATATGACAAAGCAATCATAGATTTTTTATAAACGTAATGCGACGTATGTTAAATTTTACTTTTAAATTAAAATAATTTTTGCACAATAAAATATTTCCCCTTTAAAAATTGAAAAGAAAAACCAACTGCTCGTTTCAAGGAGACATTTTTCCTACGAACCCTTTTTTCTTAAAGAATAAACTTTGCTTCCATAGAGAAATTAAAATTAGTTATTGTTCTTTTCTAATGGTACACAAATGAGCAAACAAATACCTCTCGTACTTGAAACAACATTTACATTATTTTATAATTCAAAATATTGTATGAAACATTTGCACCATCCACTATTTATTTATATATATATATATATATAAATATATTTATATACATATTTATGCAAATGAATCAAGAGTATTACAAAGAAATTTATAAGGTATCTTCCAATCACACACTTTCATATACATTTCAAATAAAATCAATTATTAGTTCTTAAAAATAATAAACGCTGCCTGAAAACAATTTATATAATTTAAACAAAACAATACCATTTTAATTATCACAATTATTTCATTATTCTAGTCTACCAAATTGTCTTTCTTACTTAGGCTTAAGCTTTTACAGACAACAATCACCTCTTTAGCCATTAACACCTGTCCTAGATTTTAAACTTTTAGCCTTGCGGCTATTTTCCTTAACAATACAATCCTGTTCTTTGTTAAACAATTTATATTAAACAGCAACCATTTAAAGGCAGTTTATAAGAAATGAGGGAGAAGGAAAGCTTTCAAATTAACATAATTACAAAAGGAAAACATCAGGAGAAACAAAAGTTAAAATTGTATGTCTGCCAAATTTGTCCACATCCTTCAAATCTACTCTTTTCTTGGCATAACTAATTGAACTTTATTGTTTAAAGGTTTCGTTAGTTTGTGACAATTTTGTTTTCTAACTGTTGCTAGAAAAGCCAAGCAAATATTCAAATTTACGCAAATCATTTTAAACTTCATATTTCGCACAAAATTATGCTACGAATTTTTGCATGAAGGCGTATTTATTTCGCATTGTTTGTATAAATAACGGTATATAAAAGTTTGTGTGGCTGTGCCATAAAGTTTTTAATTAATCAACTTTGTAATTTTCATATTTTTTTTTTATGTGCACAAAGATTGAATGACTGAGTGATTGATTTTGTTTTGAAAGCGCAGTAGTAAGTGTTGCGTCAATTAAATAATGCAATATTAAAATATTTCAAGTTGTTGTTTTAAACCGGTTAAATCTCTTTCTCCGCGATTATTTTTTAAAAAAAAAAAACAAATCACATAAAAAATAATGATTTATTACTTTGCTCATTAAGGTATAAAATAAAAATATTCACAAGATTTTTAATACAGCGATAAGCTGTGACTTGTAGGCATTAACTGATTAAATTATTGTTAAAAATAAAATCAGTAGACAATATTGAATTGTCCTTCGGCAATATTAACTTTGAATTACACAATAGCGAATTTTTTACAATAGTTTCCCATTATCATCTGTCATCCGTAAGACATACAATATATTGTTTGTAATGAACAATGAATGAGTTAGTGAGGTTTTTTTTTTTTATTTTTTAATTACAAAAATTAGTTCTGTTACACTTTTCTATAATTTTCAACTACAATTTTATTTTGTCTTTCTTAATTTCATAATATCTGTGGCAACAGGAAAAAAGTTAAAGCTTAAGTATAATTTTTTGGTTTTGCAGGAGAGCAATTATAAACTTTAAAGTTAATTTTTAAAAATTTAAGCCTATTCGAATGAGGGCTATGACTTCCCTGCGATCATTTAGTAATTTACAACGTTTATCTAATTGATGACATATTTATTTAATTTAATGAGCTCTTCACGATAACAGAACTTGGGAATTAAAAAAAAATTGCTTATTTTTAAATATTATATATGGGAGTCTAACGGATATTTTGGAAAAAAGTCTTATGTCTACCAAAAATAATCCGGCAATGCAATAAATAAGTTGCGAAAGATGATTTTGTGATTTGGCAAAATCTCTAATAGGTTATTTAAGCTTTTATTCCAAATGAGATTGCACATTGAAAAAAGATAAGCAGGAAATCATTTTGCTATAACTGCCTGAAAAATTTTACAAAATAATTGAAACTTTGCTCATGGGTACTTTTGAAAATGGAGATTACAAAGGTGCGATTAACTCAAATTTTTTTTAAGTCGAATTAATTCCTTTTTGTCACAGATATATTTCGACTTAACTGATGCCTATGTTATTTTGAAAAAATTTTAGGTCAGACCTATTTGATATGTACAACTTTTCTCTAAAGAAAATTGAAGAATTTTTTTTGAGAGAAATTGTGGAAAGAAATTATTTTTCCAGTTAAATAATGCCGCCTTTCACAAGAGTAACCAAACAATATACCATAACTTAAATAGCCAACATACCAGAATTATGTGAAAAATATCCGAGTAAACATTGTTCGAAAAAATCTTTGCTGGAAATAAGCATGACACGATCTTACGTTACGTGTTACAAAAACAATATTATTATGTTCGAGCTGTGATCGTGTGCTGTGCTGGAAAACTTATTTACATTTTATGCACTTCTAGTAAAACTCCTGGGCGAATTCTTTGAAAATGTCTGGCTTTTGCAATAAAAATGTACAAAATGTTAGAAGTGAATAAAACATAAACAAAATCGCTGCCTTATTTAACTTAAAAAAAACACAACGGCTAATGCATCTATACCTAACAACTTAATAAAAATATAGGCAACATATATGCTTACATATAATCGTTGCAATGTCATGTGTTCTTCACTACCTTCTCACGAGAGTAAAAAACCCATTTTATGTCGCAACTCCCTGGTGTATTTTTAGAGCTAATCGAACAATATTAGCATTGCTATAAGTATTTCAGAAAAATGTTTAAAAATTATTTTTATACCTTATTTATTTTAATAACAATTTATATATTATTATTATTATTATTATTATTATTATTATATTAATCTAAAATTAATATTAATTTCAAAAAGAAAAAAATTTTATAAAAAATAATAAAAATTTCCTGAAGATGTTAACCGATGGTTAACGAAATATCGAAGTAGAACAAATAAAATAAAATACAAACCTTTAAGCTTAAAATATAACATATATATTGTATTTTAGAAAATAAATCTTGAATATTTAGGAAACTGAGGAGCTACGGCAGAAGGGGTCGAAAAATTCACATCGCTGATTTATCCGGATCAACGACGATTTGTACGAATTAAGGCCTACTCTAGCATATCACTCTTTTTTCTATATATACCATAGAAGATAGATAGGATTAAAACGGAAAATTTCAAATAAATAATTTATATATTATATATTATATTATTATTATATAAATCAAATAAATTTGAAAAGGTCATGTAACAAATTTTAATACGAGTATTGCATTTATACCCTCCATAATGACGACTTATAGCCAACAATCTTTTTTCCAGCCGCCTGAAACCAGCCACATATTGAGAATAAAAAACTAAGTTTTTTTCTAGCTGAGAGTAATAAACTCCAATTATTTATTATGTTAGCCTGACATATTCCACATGTACACTCAACTGTGTCAAGCAAATCACTTGAAAATTCATTGAAAATGTTATATAATTAACAAAAAAAGCGAAAAAAATACTTCAATATCAAACATTTCAACGAAAAATATACAGCACAACATCAAATAAGAAACTAGTGATGAATAATGACCCTCTCTTTTTTTTTTTTTTTGTGAAATAAAGTCCAGCTGAAATTCACATAACCATGAATCAAACTTTAGCGGTGTAATTTAAAATTCAATTTATAACAACAATATCCTTGTCGATATGCATATAACAGGTAGCCCTGGTAGCTGTATGTGTGTGTATTTGTGTATCTATAAATCCGTGACAAGGTATTTCTACTCAGTTTACTTTGAAGCAATCTAAAGGTGTAGTAGTAGGATGGTCTGAATTCTTCGCCATGTTGCAAACGATTGAAACAAACAAACATTTTTATCATACTTTGACAATATGAAGTCATGTTTTTTAATTGGCCTCCCTGAAGATATATCAACTTTAATGTAGCGTATCTAATAGTGCTTCAAGTATTAACGACATGACTTCAATACTCTCTAGGCAACAATTGTCAATGCAATATTTTGCTTGATACAAGTTATGCATTTTCATGTATGTGTGTGTGTGTGTGTGTGTGTGTGTGAGTTGACATTGATGAAAATCTGTATTAGAGGTCTGTGCGAGTATAGTTGCATTCTTAAATATTCACTTTAGTTTGGACTAGGCATGGCTTTATGCCTCATGCGACTTGAATGCGCATTATTGTGTATTAAATAAAACAAATTATTTAATACTGAAAGGACTAGAGCACAGCGAGGACCCTGCCTCCCAAGCAAAGCAACAACACATTCAAATAAACTTAAGAATGACTTGTGTATTTGAAAGTCTTCAGAGTTTTATATAATATATGAAAATACTTCCCTTCGAATTTTATTAAAATTGTTCCGCTCATTATTATAACTTGAATATAATTAAATATATGTATGTCAGGATGTACTTTTGAATGGATTTGTTTATGTATAAACAATACAGTTCCGCTGTCAACAATTGAACATTTATTGAAACAACATTTATTAATTTTGTTCGTATGTGGAGCAAAATACCTATAGAAGTCCTCTCCATTAATTGCAATGTTGTAAAATTCAAATTCACCAATGTCCACAAACATTACTCCCTCTATCACCCACCCAAAAAAAAAAAACATTTCTATCGTTGCGGGGACGGACATCGCCTTAAAACTGGCCCAAGAAAAAAAATACATTTGAATGTGTTGTGCAAAATCTCAATCTATAAATGTTTACATATTCAAACATGGGTTTTCATATCATATTTAACTCACTTCATTCTTATGCTCAAGAAATATTTAATATGCGCATGAAAGTCTAATGAATAGTATGTAGTGAAGAAAATTTGTGATTTGTTGCAGAGCTCTACTCTGCATGTGTAAGTGCAAAATAATACTTGTATGTATATGTATAAGAGTGTATAAGTTTAGGACTGACTTAAAACACATACTGCAATGCCAATACCAATGAACAAATCGTGGCCTTTTTGCAGCAAATAAATACACAACAAGAGGGTAGAGGCGGCAAAAACTAAAAGAATCGAATCATTTATTTTCTATTAAATAGAATTAATAATATTTTTTTTTTCCTAAAATAAATCACTTTGCAACAAAATTTCTTTTGGGGGGGAGACTAAGCTCCTTTTTTCTTTTTAATTAAAAAAATTTTTTCTTGTTTTCAATTTGATGATTACGACATGTGAAAATGTCTTGATGTGATAATACATTCTCTTAAGCCTGGTATAAAGAAAACATTGTCATCTATATGGATTTTTTAAACCATATTTTAGAAACCACTCTGAACAAAGAGAAGTCGGACAAACAATATGTCTAACACAGTTGCAGCTGGTTAAGCAACTATAAAAACGAAAGAGAAAACAAAAATATCTTTTTTCAAGTAACAATTAAATAATATTTTTAATAAAGTAATGAAGCACTAAAAATAAGTTGTTCAAAGAACAAGAGTTACAGGGTCAAATTCAATGTCAGTCATCAACAATTTTTCTTAAGTGAATTTTTGTCTCTGCCAATTTACATCACAGTGAACTTCTTAGTCGGCATGTGAGCAGTGCAATATTCACGAAGTAAAATAATTGACATAACAACTCTTTTTCAATTAAAAACTAGCATATCGACTCCACACCAGAGAGGCAGCAACTCTGCTTTAAGCGGCCAACAAATTTGTGGACGCGTGCTGAAGTTTTGCCCTACACATGCTGTATTTTCCATCCAGTGCCACAGATTCATACATTCGTACAATACTTGACGATTATTTTGACCTTTCACAAATTAATAAACCGACCAACAGCAGAGTAGTGTAACAACTACGCGCTATTTAATTATTACACCAACTGTTCCTTCCTGCGTTATCTCTTTTCACAGTCTCACCAATGTTGCCCAAGCCCATGGCTGCCATATTTGACGATTTAACGCCATTTTGACGAATTTTGGTCGCGAAAATAGCAAAATGACAATTTGACGGTTTTTCTTTAAAAATTATGATTTTTGAGTAGTTTAAACCTGTCATATTTCTGTATGTTATGTAGATGACATCGAAGATAATAGGCACTGTAATTTTGTAAAAACAATTAAGTGCAGATGCAATTTAACTACGAATACACTTTTCGAGCGTTTTTGTGATGGCCTATATGACGTGGAGATTTTTCGATGATACTCCACATGGTGTAACATTGGCGCAACAAGTAACTTTTTTCAAAAATAATGAAATGCACTATGCATATGAATTGTTATGTTATATTTTTAATGCTTAATAAATATATGAAAATTTATTTCAAATATACATTTTGCATTGTGCGATTTTTTGAACGATTTTTCAAAGCTGAAATGACGATTTTTTTATATTTTATCGGAATTTTGACGACTTTTAGAGAATTTTGTTTGGCAGCCCTGGCCGAACTTTATATTACTTTAAAAATTTTTCTTCCAAAGAACGTGTCTTTAAAATGTTTTTTTATTAAATATAATAAAGTATTTATTACTTGTAAAATGAATTTGTAATCAAAAACAACACACTTGTTGCTTCACATCTAATTTCATGCAGTTTAGGAAACTAATTAACCCTTTCAAAGTTCTGTAGTGTCTAATATTCCAACCACCAACATTTGAAGATTGGCTTGCATGAACATTAATGTTGACGATTTTTTAGTGTTTTTGTTGATGGGCTGGCTGCTTTGTTTTCATTTTTATTTAGTTCGATTTGTTGTTGTTTTCATTTATTCCTACAAATTTATGCTTTTTTGTGTTCTCGTTTTCCAATGCATAGCAAATAAGTCACGTTTTAGTGACGGTCAACACTTGCAAATGCTAGATTTAGATGGACGGATGCCTGGATGGCTGGATGGCTGGACGGACGTTCGTTCATATGTATGCACAGAAGAACGAAAGGACGACAGTCTGACAGGCCACTGTACGAACACAAACCCATAGACAAACAAATTTTTATTAGCCTGTTGGGTATTAAGCTGTCATTTGCTATGAAATGTCAATCATTTGCAGTCTGGTAACGTCACATAACGTCTGTACACGTACAGGTCCGCTAAGCATTTTTATGCACAGTAGTATCCACATATGGGAATATGTAATGTATGCTTGTATGTTTACTACACATATGTACATACATACGAACATACTTTTTATGCATACAAAGTAACAGACAAATAGACGAAAGAGAAAAAGTTTCAATTGGTGTCTATACAAACGATGATATGCAAACATTTGCTACCGTATTTTCGTCTCTCTGATTTTTATTTGTAGAAAACTTTAATAAATTACACTAACAGAAATTTAAACAGACATCGCATAGGCGGTTGTAATACAAACACTGATACAAATTATAAATATGATCGCACAGTTAAGAGCAAAACAATGGTAAGAGTTGCTACTGCTTCAAAAACATATTTTTGTGTTTTAATTTTTAAAACTACACGTTCTTTTATTTACTACAATTTTTTCATTTATTTTAATAAGCTTTAATTTATTTTTGTTTTTTTATTCAATCATTAGTTAATATGTATTGTTATTTTATTTGAATAATGTCCACAATCTGTAGTATACTATCAGGCGCTTTGTTCATTAAACGTTCGCTTCAGCATTGTTTTTACAACTGCAATTCCAATGAAGGCTGCACATCTATTTATAGTGACCCTCATTTACCACTACACACTGTTAGAACATTCTAGTATTTATATTCATATTCTGTAGAATATTCCAGAAATCCGTTAATTTGAATTTACATTTGACTTTGTTCGTTAACTGTCTAAGTGCCCGCCTTAAAAAGTGAATATAAAATAACTTTGTCGTCTGTGAACAAGTTTCCAAAATTCTTTTTTGATTTCGAAAAATGTCCCTAAAATTTTTTTAAATTGAGAGAGAGAAATTCGCCGATAAGTTTGTGGGGTGTAGCAAAGCGCACCGGGTTAATCTAGTAAATGTATATTTGGCGAACGACAAACACAATTGACTTGCAAAACAGTTCATATCAGATGCTTTGACAGTTCAAAATAGAACACGTTCTAACTGAAAATATTAAAAAAGCAGGCTGTCTTTTACAGAAGCCGTTTTTTTGTCTTTTATTCATTTTGCAGTTGAAAATTTCCCATTGACACTTTAAAATAAGAAGTGTGAATAAATAAAATATTTCGTTTTACCAATATTTAATAACTCTGTGGCTGTATACAATATCCAGACGAAAGGGTACCTTCTGAGAAGTTCCCTTGGCCTATTTCACAAAAAACGTGCAATTTTTCTTGCTCAATAATTATGGTCAGTTACCAAATAATTTTTATCAAATTTTTTTTTTTTATCTTGGACCAGCACTCAGGAGATGACTCCTACATATGCGATCCATTGTGCTGGAACTAGAGGAAGGGGATAGTAGGAGAAATAATAGGAGCTTCACTATCTTACAACACTACTTTTTGCACGTTATTTCTTTTTATAGCAGTATTGTAGCGTCTCTGATGTCAAGGAGACGTATTAAATTCTGAAACTTCGTTTGAGTAGCCATTTTTAGTAGTTATTTTACTAAGCCGGTGCTACACAATACCGACGAAGGAGGGCGTTCTGATTTGCCTGTGGATTGGTTACAGCTGAAGCCGTTACTGTTCAGTGTCCAGTGACTATGCCTTCGCCACTGTAACCTTCCGACAACAACTGACACAAAGACACACAAGTGCACACCAGAAAAAATGCGAGATGTTTTTATGAGTCTGAAACTGGGGTTGCACCCACGACAAATTTTTCGTTTTGTAGTCTACTTGCAGACTACTTCGACCATCGCCACACTGTAACTCATTAATTGAATAATTTTTTTCACCATTCGATAGACGTTATTGCTTATTTGAGAACTTAAATATTCATTAATTTATAAAATTAACATTTATTTTTCGATACGAATAGGAGCATTCTTTTCTTTTTCAAATTTTGAAAACAACGAAAAATTAAAGCATTTTTCATCAACAAAACAAGCGTAATGTGAACACACATAAAAGAGTTACATGGCAAAGAGTAAATGAACTTCGTCGATTCGATGCTAATTTTAAGATGGCATTATAAATGAAAATATTATTTGAAGGACAATAATTTGAATTGAATTGAAATAGTTTTCTTAAAAATTTCTGTGACGAAAGCAAATATTTTACATTTAAATATTCTTGTTTCATTCGTTATTCTATTCTATCGTTATTCCAGCACATTTTGCTAATTTTTCCAACTCAACTTTTTACATTTGACCGCTCAAATATAATGACTGGCAACAGCTGTTGTTATTTGCATCCTGTATTACACAAAAATATATATGGAAAAGCTCTGGACGTCCATATATCTGTAGTGGTACTCAATATTACATTGTTCGCCTTCAACAGAGTTTCAGACCCATCATTGATGTCGTCGTCATCATCAGCAACATCATGCACATACTTGTACATAGTTAATATGCCGATGATGGCTTCAGGCTTTTCCTACTTCGCCTACCAAGTTAAACTATCATGGTTTGTTACCTATTCCCTGGGCTATAATATAGTCAAGAATATAAGATACACGCTTGTACATACATACATACATACATACATACATACATACCTAAGTATATAAGATTTCATTTGAATTGAGATTTGATTGCAAATACATTGCCGCACTTAAGTGGGTATATGAATGAATGAATGAATGGATGTATGCCTGTATGTGCGGTATGTGTATTAGTGCTACTGTTAGTGTTAGCAATCTGCTTCGCTTTCACTTTTAAGAGAATGTTGTTCTTCAATATTGTGCAGTAGCACAGACACTTCAATTCACTGTTATTATCAGTAACATACACACACAAACGCACATACACATAGAGAAATATGTGTCTCTCGGAAGCCATAAAGAAGAGTTTAAACAAATGAAAATTATTCTAGACACTAGACGACAGGTGGTCATTTGTATATTTGAAATGGTAACAAACACAGACACATTTTCCAGCTTTCTTTTGACTGCAATTTCAATTGATGGATTTCAGTGGCGTTGTGTGTCTTTCTGTGTCGTCCCTTGATGGTGTCACAGGAATGTGCTGGTATTGGGTATTTCAGAAGAAAAAAACTTTTTGCTTGCTGTCTATTTTTAAAACTGTTTCTTTTTTGTCTTTTTTGCCCCTTTCACTTTAACTGTATGCGAATGAATGCACACACATGGGATTGACACATTCTATCATTCGAATAATGTTGTGGTCTAGAAAAATAGAGCAGCCGTCTAGGCGAAAGACACTTTCCTTCAAATCTGTTATTATTTCTTGTTTCTTATATTTTGGCAGTGAGCAAAATATCGACTGGAGTATATTCATTCATTGCTTATATTTCCGCTGCCACAAAATAATTTTCCCTCTATTGAGTGTCACTCTTCAATTCGAGTTCACTTTTTAGTTTCTTATTTCTACAATTTCTGTTGGATGTCTAGATTTGTTTTCATATTTTATGCTGCAGTATTGCTTGTGCCCATTTCCATTTGAAGAAAATGTAATTGACAGCCATGTTAGTTAATTGTTCAATAAAAATTGTTCGTTGCAGTCTTAATTTCATTAGCACAGCAAGATGTGCGCCGGCATTGGTATTGTCTTTTAAATATGAAATTAAGCAAAGTTTTTATGATGTTGTTTAAATTTTCAAATATTTTAAAAGTGAAACGAACTTTTTAATGAAAGATTTTAAATGGAAAAAAGGGAGTGTATTAAATAAACTTTTTTGCTACTTTGCGTCGCATTTTACTTACGAAAGTCTCTTGATAACAGTGTGTGGCAAAAAATAATACCTGGAAATTGACTTTATTTTTCCGGTAGATATTGTGAAATAACACTCCGGTTTTGAAATTTTCCAAACACTTTGAAAATCTTGAGCTACTAGTAAGAAAAACCGGTTTTCGTACCGGTTATCAGCCAACAATTTAGTTGAATATCAATCGATTTCAAATTTATGAATTTTTTTTTTTTTTTTTAGACAATACAAACTCTACGAAGCTCCTAAGCTTGTCTGTAGGAACACCCTGGGTGTAAGCGGGAGTCGAACCCGCACCTCCATATTGATAAGACTAATGCTCATACACTAGACTACGGGATTTAGAAAGGGTCTGCAGATCATGTTATTTTATATTTGTTTAAGCTGGCTGAGGTTCGTTTAGGTTTCTAAGAATCGAACTCACAAACTTCCGTTTTATCGTGTAAGTCCTCAGTAAAAATTATTAGAGCTTGTCGAAGATGTATTTAACCATGTAAGTAGCACTAGCGAGCTGATTATTTTTTGTTCTAAACACATTGGTGACATCGATTGTCAAAAGTTGTTTACGAGTATTTTACACTAACCCAAATCCACATTATTGCTAAATAATTGTTTATGTTTTAATAATCCGTCAGCAATTAAAAAATATATGTTTTTACAAATCCTTATAGTGTAGGAGATATTCAGAATGTTTTCAGAAAAAACCACTTGTTTCCAAGAAAATTAAAAAAAAAATTTTTTTAATAAATTGATTAAATATGTAAAACAAACAAAATCTGAAATGTTGTTATTAATTTTGGTACTCGCGTATGTTACAAATAATATTGCATTAAAATACGTTAAAAAATTCTGATTTTATTCACAATTAACTGTTTTAACTACTTTTACATAAAAATTTTGCGATTAAATTTGTTTGTTATTTTAAATTGATTAACTCAAAAGAAAAATAGTTGATTTTTAATTAATCCTTTTATATGCGATTTTCTACTGTTTGTTTTCTTAGGAAAAAATATTTTTGGAAGTTCCAGTAATAGTCTGCCATCATATGACGATCCCATCGGCCTTGATATCTTTCCTCCATGATTTTGATATCTTTGTGCAATCTAGTATTTCCTCGAAAGAATTGTGAAACAATGAACGCGATTTTAGTTATATATAGTTTTTTTTCAAACACTCTTTTTTATTTCAAGTAAAAAAATATTTTCAACAAAATCAGATATAACTTAATTAAAAATAATTCTACAAAAAAAAAAAAAATAACGATAAATCTCCAGAACCAGAATCAATCCAAAAAAGGCATTGTATCGGAGTACCATATTTATTCAAATTGACTAAGAAAACTCAGACCAGTGTAGTCAGTAAAATAAAATTATTTATTTGAGAAAATAAGCAGCATTAATATTTCAAGATATTCTATTGTGATTTTTTGCGTTCCAGCAATTTTAGACAACTGTTCTTTTTACTTTCAATAGTTCGGACTATTTTGTTATGCACCTGAAACAGACCTAATATTTTGATAGACGTTTTTCTTTTTAATAAAATAAAATCAAATTTAAAAAATTTTCCTTTTTATTTATGCATTCATTTATTTAATTTTTTTATCTATTTATTGTTATTGGCAACGAAACAACGTCTTTTAAGAAAAGTTAATTTATAATTTGTATAAAGATTATCTGGATATTTTGAAAATTTTTCCAAGAATTAACAATAAATTAGCAATTCGTGTTTAAATTTATGCTTTTCGGTTCTGAATACAATTTCCTTCAGTTCCGACAAAATATAAAAAATATAAAAATATAAAAATAAAAAAAATTATATAAATGTACGAGAATTGTATTTTCGGTTTGACATCTTCTGCGCAAAAAAGAAAAAAAATATTACACACTGAAAGTTGACAAATAATGAATACCGCTGCAGCTACGCAACTCTCCCGTGTTCTTCAAGTTTCCAAACAAACAAAATAAAATAAAGCATTTGGGGTCAAAAATGCACAATAAGAAAAACGGAAATAATGAAACTCATTTAAAAGCGGCAAACGTAACATTTAATCTTCCAGAATAGCAAAGACGTGATATGATTTGGTAAAATGTAAAAGAGCAAAAAACAACACCATCAAAAGGGAGCAACATAGAAATAACAAAAGCGATTATAACAAGAACTTACCTTGTGGATAAAATGCACCCACCTGACCAACCTTCGGAACTTTAGAACACGTCCCACGGACTTAAAATTTTACTACCATGCCCATCTGTTGCAATGATTAACAATACAAAGAAAGCGTAAGAAATTTAATAAAAATAAAAGTAACTTTTACCTGCGCATGGCTAAAATTGCTCAAGTATTAAACTTAGAAATGAAAAACAAGACAGAAACTGGAAAAAAATCTTTTTATTTTAGAATTCATGCGTGTTAATAACATTTTTTTGTTACTTTCCCAACTCTACTACAAATAAACAGCAAAATTATGTCTACTGAATCAATAATTTTTGCTATAAAAATAAAATTTTACGACCACGAACAATAAGAGCCATCAAATTTGCTAACAATTTTACACAAAACAATCGAAAACAATATTAAATTAAATTGACTTTCGATTTAAATTGGATTTATATCATTTAAGAATTAATTAGGATTAAGCAGCATGACAATATTGAAAGTAAACCCAGTCGAAGACATTCGATTGCTTTTAAGGGCAACGGAAGACAAGGTGTCTTTAAGAAGAGCTGAATGCAGGTGGAGTGATTTGAAGTTCTACTCCATCTCAAGGCAGACTTGGCCGATATATAACGGATAACTTGGCGGATAACTTACGATAGATGTCAAGGCATAACATTCCCCGTTTTGTGGCAGTTTGTACTGGACTTTTGGGGAGGCACGCCTATCGGCTTGGAATAGGTGGGAATACACAGTGCAGAAGCTGTAGTAAGGGCGACAGTGAGGAATCGGTTTTCCATCTATTTTATGAGTGCTCTGCTCCGTGCAGGGGCAGACAACTTTTGGTTTTGTTTTCCATCAGCACCTGCCCGTGGGGCTAAATCTGATGGTATTCCAAGAATACGGGCGGGCAAAGGCAACGTCACACCCTGCTTTCACGACCCAAGAATCAAAACAAAAAGACCTGTATCATGAGTTGCAATTCAATTCATAACTTCTTGGCATCATGAACCCCTGCGGGTCATTGTTCCCACCACTGTGGTGCAGTTCTACGATCTTGCCGGTTGGATTTTGCCTCGTTAACTACTTCCTTTGACCCTCTTTATCGTGAGGCACAACTCGAACCAAGAAACCAACCAAACCCGGTAAAATTTCGATGGAAATATAACGTTCTCTCTTTCATATTTCGAATAATATGAAGGGAAATTGAGTCCTTTATTTCGAATAAATATTCAACAACACAGGAAAAAATTATTCAATTCAATTAAAAAGTTTATTAGTAAATTGTTTTTTCAATTACAATGTTTACCAATTTTCAGTCTCCAAACAAATTGATCATATCAAATGAAATATTTGTATTCGCACACATAAAAATTTTATTTTTTTTTTCAACTAAGGAATTTAATTGGCGCAATTGAAGAGTTGTTTGAAAAAATGCTGGAAATAATTTTTTTTTTATTAAATTCATTCCTGCTAAAATTTTTTCCTTGCAATTTGGTTCTTGAAAAAAACTGTACCTTTAGTCCCTCCCAATCAACTCTAGAGGGTCCTGATTATTTCGAGAAACCGAACACACTTTTTGTAGGACCGACTTCTTAAGTTGGTATCCAACCAACATCCTTGCTTTAATGCTAGCCACACCCGTGCATAAAGACATAAGGTGGCCCGTAGTTTCAACACTAGCCTCATTTTATGAAGATGGTAGTTGTAAGGGTAATATCCAGTGGTAGCTCCGCAAAGAGTTCTAAGGCTTAGTCTGTGAAACTTCAAAAAATCTGCTCTCACCTTAGTTTATTGAAGGGCAAAAAACTTTTCGCGTTCCTCTTGCTCATGTGTAAATTTAACTGACATTCACCTACGGCCTTATGTTATCCAACCGAGGGCTCCAGCGCAATAAATGACATGTAGGATCCCCTTTTGGATTGGTTATCTGTTAGAGGATCCAATTGAAAATACTACGTATTAAATTCAACTTTAACACCATTTTGTGATTCCTCAATTCACAAGATTTTGTGATCGCAATTAATAATTGCTCAATTTACTAGCTCAACCGTATGGTTTATCGTTTAAGAAAAGGCGATATGTTTTTTGTGCTTGTGAACAGGCAAATTAGTATTATCGTGCTTTTATCGTATTTTGAATTTAATTTATATTTTCCTCTTTAAAAAAAATTGATTTCATTTGATTGATAAAATTAAACCAGTTATGGAAATTTCAATTTCCTACACATAAATAAATTTTTAACTTTTACAAGAAAAGGAATTTTGATTCAAATATTTTGAAAATTAAATTTTTTTTTCTTGGACCGGCACTCAGGGGATGACCCCTATACATGAACTTCGAATTAATTAAATATATATTTGTCATTAAGTGGGATTTAATATGTGGCATTAGTAATCACATATTTGAAAGATTTTTACCAAATTAATCAAAAAAAATTTTTATATTTCTGGACTTAATACAACTACAGTGGAGTCGGTTATAACGAACTATGCGGGACCGGGCAGAATTGTTCGTTATGAGCCAAGTTCGTTAAAACCGGAGTAAGTAATTTTTTTTTGGTAGAATTCACAATATATTTGTCAATATTTTCTTTATTTTTAAAAATTGTTGTCAATGTAGACTTGGGGATTTTATATGTATATTTTACTTTTTTTCTCAAATTTATTTTTAGTTTTTTTTCAAAGCTATATTTAGGGAATGTCTTTTATATTTTTATGTCTTTGATATTTTCAGTTGTTGTGCGTTTAAATTTATTACGTATTTTTTTAACGCATTGTAAACGTATAAATTTCTTTCCCAAGAAATAATTCATTATAAACGAAAATTCGCTAAAACCGGAGTTCGTTATAACCGTACTAATTTGTAGAAAATATTAATATTAAAACTGTTAGGACCGGAGAGTTTGTTCGTTGTATGCGAAAATTCGTTGTAATCGGTGTTCGTTATATCCGAATTCCACTATATTTTAACAACATGAAAAAAAATGCTGTCCTATAATCAGAACAAATTACCAACAGCAGAAATACAATAGTGTATAATAAAACAATTACACAATGCATACGACGGTAATACGAGCTGGTGAATTGAACAAATGCGGTTATCAGTTCTGCTTTTTTCATTCCATTCCATTCTGTTCCATTGTCACCCAATGGAACATAGGCATACATAAATATTTGTTAAAAAAAACCTTTAATAAATCATCTCCAATTTTTGTCAACTAAATGCTTTTATAATTGCTAATATAGTCAACGCTATATAATTTTTAGTTGCAAGCCAACGAAAATTAAGAAAATTACTATGGCAAGCACTCAGCCACATCACTTTGGATTGTTATGACATTCGAAATAACAATACCATTTGTTACAAATATTTGATTGGAAAGAAATTGAAAACAAAATTTAATTAAATCAATTGAATTGTATTATACGTAATGTAGAATCCAATCCTTTGTTATGTTTTCAGTTTAAATGAAAAAAAACAAATAAACAAAAAATTATAGAAAAATACTTTAAATGTTCATCATAATAAAACTGATTGAATTTCAGGCATATTGTTTACAGTACATACGAGTACACACGAATGCAAATACATAGTGCACACACACACACACACATATACACACAAAATAAGTTTGCCTGTGTTAGAATGTGTAAAATGTTGATGAATTTTTGAAATTTGTTTAGAAAACATTTTTCACTCATACGAGCATGAATCTTTTATGTACCAACGTACATAAATGTTTAATTTCAATGCGGCCACAATTCAATAATTTCATACTATCTGCAGATACGCAAATGTACGAACAGATTTCGGTCAGATTTCACACTGATGCACCACACAAACATACAAAAGCATCCTTCTTCTTGTAACGTACATACATATATTCTCGTATGTATGTACCTCTTCCAAAATTCAATTTCGAAAATTGCCAAAGTTTTTAGCAAATTTTTGCAAAATATTAACATTAAATTAGTTTTTATTGGTTTATGCGTGTTTTTCTTATTATTTGTTGCAAAATTGATTTTCGTATTTAAAAAGAGTTTGTGTATGCGGGTGTGTGTGCGGCTGTGTGTGTGTGTGTGTGATGTGAGATTATAATCGAATTTTATTATCACATTTATGGACAGCATGAAACGGAAATGCAGACCGAAAAGTCTTTTAGCAATCGAGATTTATTATTTATTTTTTAGCTCTATACTTAACAAAATAAATTTGTAAGCTACAACAGCATAAATATGGGCGAGTTGACTAATAGCATATGGCCAAGATGTTATTAACAAATACGGTACAGTTAGTTGTGGCTAACAACAGACACAAGCATGGAAGAACTTTAAAAATAATTACGATGCCGGGAGAGCTGTTCTTAAGCCCGGAAGTGTTTAGCGATAAAATATTAAATTTTTTTAAATTTGTAGCACTTTAAACATAGAAAGATAGTGCTGGTCTGATTTTTTTATAATTTTTTTATGCGCTGTACTCAGGGGTGTCTCCTACGCATGCAATACCTTGCACCGAAACTAGTTCGCGAGGTATTGTGTAAAGAAGAGACAGGTGGTGAAGCAATATGAAAGAAATACAGGTTAATTCTTGCAGTTTAATTGAGCAGTTACGCATTTGCTTTTTGGGAATTCATAAAACAGAGTTGCAGAGTCATCTATGATATTACTTGTATTAATTTTTTAGTTAAGGGAGAGCTATCTTATTCATTCTTTTACTTTGGCGACGTTTTATTACTCAAATACCGGCGAACGAGGACGCTGTTAGCACAGACACATCAGAAATATTTTTGTCTTGACAAGTTATTGAACCCACAATCTGTTGTTTGTAGAGTCAACGTGCTAACTACTCAGCCATCTAAGTAGATTGTACAGTACAACCTACTGCACAGTAATATGTCATCGGTAGCAGCTTGTCGGTCTTTTGCTACAAAGTAATTGATTGAATAAACGATTTTCACTAAAAACAAAGTATCCAAATGCTTCTGTTTATATTCCTGAATGAAGGCAAAAAGTTAAACGAATACCAGACGTAGGCATATCTTTATTGTACTTTCTGAAGCTCGGCCATACCTCGCCGCGCTTATGAACCAACTAATTTAGGTTGCTCATCATCATTTAGTAAAATTAAGAAAATTTTCGGTTTATGCTGTGTTTCAAATTGTATGTTTTGGAATTTTCAAATAACTGCCCTTTATCTCTTTTAAATGACAACTAACGAAACGTTAATATATTTGCAACGGAAATAAAAATTTCAGCAAATTAATATATTTTCTTTTATTCCATAAAGTTGGTCCCGGCATGTGTAGAGATCATCGCCTGAGTGCTGCTCCAAGATAAAAAAAAATAAATAAATAATTAAATAATAACATAAACAATCACACCCAACTTATAGTGGGCAATCAATTAATAAAATGTTGCTTTGCAACAAGACGTATAGCAGCACTTTACAGTCGACTTCAACCCTGCCCAGCAATTATTTCATTTAATATATTGTTAATAGCAAACTGTGTTAGAGAAATTACAAAAAAAAAAAAAATCCGTTCTATATTGTTCAGCTAGTTTTTCAATTTTAGTTGGAAAAACTAATTAAACTTTTCGTTCCGTTCAGTTTAATGTTTTTTTTTTCACATTTTATTGTCAGTCATCTGTTGCTTTATTTTACGCTCGTGCATTTTGTCGTTGTTTTTTCGCTTTGGTTTGTCGCTGACGCTGTCCAATATTCAATACATTTTTTTCGCATTGACTGTCATTAATGATGAACTAATTGGATGTACAAAAATGAATTAAGTTTAATATTTTTAGTCGCTTCGTTGTCTTTTCCTCGAGAACAATTTTGTGCAATTTTCTTTATAGTGCGCTAATTAATTATTTGGTTGTTAGTATCTTTTTTTTTTTAATTTAATTTCCGTTGCATAAAAGAAACTCAATTGTCTGGAAAATTTATTATAGAAAGTTTCTAGAAAATTTATTTCTTTTCTTATAACTTGTTTAGTTTCTTTTCGAAAGTAGAAAAGTAGTAGTTTTTTCTTTAAAATTAGAATCTTTTATGGCATAAAACTAATAAATCACAATTTGATTTTAAAATCAAACTTCTGGCAGCTTGAAAAGTTCACACAGGGCCATTTGTAATCATAAATGAGTTAAAGATATAGTTCGAAATATTAATAATGCAAGTAAATACAGCTAATCACTTAGTTGTTACAATTTAACTCTCAACGCTTGATTAAAAATTAAACCACTTATCACTGGAATTGTATGTTTTAAACTTCAAAAACAATTTAGTGCTCATAAGAAAATAAATACCAATTGAAAATGATTTGTTGTTCTATTGTGGTACTTTTACAATTTTTTATTTTTCCATAACGAAAAAAAAAAACATTGGAAAGACAAATACGAAAGAGTGACACTGATTCCAAGCAACATAACTGTATGTACATGACAACCATGAAGCATCATTGATGTAGTCGGGGTAAAAAAAAATCTTAAAAAATAAACTTCGTCAAGTCGTATTTTTTTTCATTTTTTTTGTAGTTGTGACACTTGTACTCGTTGTTTGTATAGAAGTGCCAAAGGAAACAGCAAAAACACACAGGAAATATTATATGGTGTTGGTGTGATGGTGATTGGTGATGGCGAGCATGGGTAACATATTCTCATAACGATGATATAATGCTTGAGCCGATGTGAAAATGATGATGAAGTTTTGACAGAGACGCTGGGGAGAGTACAGTACAATAGAACACACTCGCAAACACAAACAAAATATAAGTGTAACGCACCATTATTTATACGTGATGCGTAATATAAACGTGACACCCTTGAAAGCAAGATGTTATAAAATTTTTTTGAACAAAAAATAACAACAACTTAAGCCCTACAATGGGCAGATAATGAATAAAATGTGCTAATGTGAGACACCTAAAAATATATACATTTTTATTGCCAAAAATTGATGCAAATGACAACAATTAAATAGACAAATGAAATTGTTTATCGTGAATATTGTTACATTTAGCCCGCTCATTATAGATACATTGTTACAGGGATTACAATTGAGTTATCACAATCATACCATTACATTCCTTTATTCTGATTGCATGCAAAATTTTCTGAAATCACTAAATCTATATAATGGTCTTATTTATACAAATTCAGTAGCAAGTATAGTTTGTTTCCCTTAACAATTAAATGTAGTTGTCACTACTACAAAACATGAAAAATTTTTACAGGCCATTTAAATATAACAAAACGTTTTTTAGTAATATTTATGATTTTTCATTTAGAAATAAAATAATATTTCATTTAATGACAAAATTATACATTTCATTGAAACACCAGCATAATCTTCTAAACCGCTCCCAGAAAAGATAGAGCTACAAATTGTCACATATAGCAAAGGAACGATCGTAAAAAGCATTGATGAACATTACGTTAGAATAGGTTAGGAGGGAGTGGCAGCTACGTAAAGCCCAAGCTCTCTTGAGCACACATAGCGGACCGTTGTGATACCACATGAAGCGATGCCTCAGAACAGGCTGAAAAGTTCGTGACCAAACCAGACACCCAGTCTCTAAGTGAAGCCGGAAACTAGACCGAAAGTCTATTGAATCTGCGAATATCCCCGACATCAGAGAACGATAATTGCGTCAAACTATCGAGAAAGTGTGAACGCAACGAAAGGAGTGTACGTTGATCCCGTGATGGATGCTGTCACATGAACTGGGCATCACTCTTCTCCTCCTCAACTGATCTGAAGCCTCCACAGAAATAATTTGCAGGTAAGCGCAATCTTTTCGCATGCCTACCCATGACGCAATGACACGTGATAATGCTTCTTGTACAATGTAGTTTCATTATCTGCCAACGTATACTCTGGGGACAAATTTCTAGATTTAATAGAATTTTTTGTACAAATAAATATGTAACAATAATTAATATCGCACTGGTTCTTCGAAAGGGAGTCGACTCAAAATATCCAAATTATCAGTTTTTATTTAATACTTACAATAAAACTTAAAAACAATTAAAAACAATTACCATTGTAATGAAATGGGAATAATAAGTATAAAACCGCAGTTGTTTTTATAATTTTTCTAGTGGTTGTCGAAAAATAACAAGCTTACGAGTGAATTCTCATTATGCGAATCTTGCAAATTTATTTGTTAATTTAATTTCATAAATATGGAAACAAAGCAGAATATAATAGCACAATAAACTTACTTTTAATTATAACATAACAAACATAGGGACAAATGAAAATGTTTCCTTTTAGTCGAAACAAATACTGATATGAATTGAGCTTACATTTGGGAACAACTCCAAATGTTTCCCTTTAGTTGACTCTAAAGCAGCTATTCTTATATAAGAAAGAGGGATACAACTGTATTTTATTTGGCGAGTAGAGAAAATTATGTAAGATTTTTACAGTAGATAGATACTCGGATGAACACTGTATATGATTTTCTTGCAAAAATTTAAAATTGAAAAATATATTTTCTGCATTAAAAAGTTTTAGTTGCAGTACAAAAGAAGTTCTTCATTTTGACTAGTGCTATATCCGAAATATGGGAAAAAAAAACATTTTTACAGCAATTATAATATAGTTGCTGCAACCATTATGTCCCTCCCGAATAAGCTCTTAAATTTTTGATTTAAATTTCTACAAGAATATCTATAGCTTTATGGCAACTATAGCAGCACCGCGTATTTGCTTGCAAAACTTATTATTTTGTATTGACAGAGGAAATGCAAGTTAAAAACCTGCTTATAGTGACTAGTGCCTTTTTGAAAATTTTTAAAAACAGGTCTAATTTGTTTGCGCAACAGTGATTATAATTCGCATCATGGTGATTGTGAAATATTTGAAACAATGGGGAAGAAAAATTAAAATTTATATAAGTAACACTTTTAACAATTATTATTTTAGTGTTGACAAATTTTTATGATACACAATAACTTTAAAACAGTCCTTGAACATAATGAAATTTTATCATATTATGATCCCAAAATTATTATGAACTTTTTTAATTATTATTAATTTCAACTTATTTAGGATTAAAAATGCACTCAAATTATAATCTTTATATGGCGTATTTTGTATTTTTCTATTAAACATAATAAATTATTATCATATTAAAATCACACCAGCATCAAGCCAATACTCTGCCAGAGTTTCTAATTTGTTTCAATAAAAGCAAATAAAACAATAAAAATTAAATAATTTAATAATAACATAAAATATCCATGATAGCATGCAGCAATTTTGATTTTATTTTCATCCCATTGTGCGTACATGCCTTTTTTTGCGTTCCCTACTTTCGCATTCTTTTTTTTTAATTTTGTTTTGTTTTCTTTTCTTGTGTTCTTTTTTTAGTGTCTTGCTTTAAGTGAACTGCCACTGCTACTGAATTTTGTATTTTTTAAGCCGATTTAAAAAAAAATTTCTACATAATAATTCTACGTTGTATTTGACAAGATTTTTTTATGCAAAAAAGAGGTATGATAATGTTCAAAAGATGAAAAGTGTTTAAGTGCCCTAGAACTCTACATAAAGTGGAAATATGTTTTAAAAATTTTACTTTTTAATCAGGATTGATGAAAAAATGTTTGAGTACAAGAAGCAGTGTCATAAATCTTGCGTCAACGTATTCATAATCATGTGGTTACTACTACGAAAACTTAAGGTAGCTCTTTAATACTAGAAGTATTCGCACTACCATTGAAAATTCATGTCACTATCAGCTAAAAATAAATTTTAGGTTGTACAATGTGTAACAGAAATTTATCAACGGCAGAAATATGGGGTTGTTTGGTACTTCATATACTCGTATTTAGCAAATATAGTTGTGTAAAACTAATACAGATATTGCAAAGCAAAACATCTTATTTTCAGATGACTAAGAGAAAATATTCGCTAATTTAAAGATATTTATTCCTATGGATTGATTAAGCAGGGCGAATACACTGATAACAGATGTTGTGAATAGTACACATGTACAACTTTTTTCGTCTAATTAAAGACCGTTATGTCAACATTGTGTCATGTCTAAAATGTCAGTTGTTTCTATAATGTTGTAATTGTTATTAAATTAACACCACCTGTAAAGTGAATTCGCTTTTGGTTGTACTTTAAAAATTCAAAAGATAAATATCCCAAAATTCCTTTCATACTTTTTAACAGCAAAAAGTTTGTAAATATAAGTGGCCTGAATGCCTGTGCAAATACATCAATAGCCAGCCAGCGTCAGGTTAAAAAATGTGATTGTTTATATGGAACAGACAATGAAAAAATTCGTTAAATTGCCTGCAATTTTTTATGCTGCATAATTATTGAATTTTCATATGGATTTCTTTCTTGGTCTTTTTTGCCACAGCCAAAGCCTTGTACACTTTTACAATTTTTTTTTTAATTGCCCATGAATCCATATAATTGTTACAAGTTAAATTTATAGTGAAAAAATGCATGTGAAATGAAAAAGTGCTGCACGTTTTTTTAACATATCCACCATTTTTATTTAATATTATTAAAAGAATTTTTTTCAACTTTTTTTTGTAAATACAAATAATTCAATTTTCACTTTTACACAGTTTTTTTCGCCATTGTTTTTTTGTTTCAATTACACAACAACATCGAGTCAGACTGAAGGGTGTACAATTGCAATTGCAATAACTGCCCAGAAGAGAATTTGTTTATGAAGGAAATATATTTTCATTTCTCTTTCTTTTATCATTTACTGCCATTGATTTGACCAAAAAACCAAAAAATTTATTTTTTAGATAAAAAAAATAATCGAAATTTTTAAATTAACAAAAAAGTGCATAAAAACTATTAAATTCTTTGACAGATTTAATAAGAGAATTGGTAAGTGATAGAATTTAATAAAAGTAGTCGATAATTAATAGAGTTTATTAACGATTAACCGATTCATTAGTTTTCGATAAAGCGATTAATTTGTAAATGATATTTTTTGATTAATGATTGAAGGACTTAATTCGGGTTAAATGAGTAACTTAATTTCATAATTGAATAAAATTTTACGCATTTTATATAACTTTAACTTTTTATTGTTTTATTTTAATTAGTAATGCACACATATGTATGCAGTGCCTTATTTCGGAACCCATTTTATGGAATTAGTTAAAATTTTCCAATTTTAAAAAGGCTAATGATCGATAACATACAGGCAGTGAAAATTACATGTGATAGTTACTCATAAACAAACTAAATCAAAGAGAAAATTGTAAATCACACTGACAAACACTAACAGAATGGAACAACATGCTGTTTTCGAAGGCTGCTGCACCTTCATCTTACGAGGAAAATCATGAGAATTGGTGCGACTTTCAAAAAGACTAATGTAATACTACATTTTGCTTTCACACTATCACACTTCAAATAAAATGAAAAGAACGAAATAGCTGGCCAAAGAAAATTTAATAACTTTTCTTCTATCTAAGTAATCTGGAAATTTTTATTTTGTTTTGTAGATTGATTCTAAGATTTAATTGATTAATTTTAAAATTTAAAACTGGGAAACTGAAAAAAGAATCTGGATTGTCTGCATTGCAGTCTGCAGTTTTGGTTCATTTCAGGTAACTCAACCTTTTTCTTGGCCCCCAGATCGCCTGATCTAACACCACTGGGCTTTTTCTTTTGCAACGAAGTGTACTAATCTCTAAAAAAAAAATTGGCCAAAGCAAGCATAACAACATAAATAGCAGTCAATAAATTTGTTATTCCACAGCAAACTTTTGCTCATGGAAGCTCTCCTTAGTCAGCACTTTCATCTGTAGTTAACTGAAAATTTGCTTAACTAATTAAATTTCCAACTAATCCATCACAATTGAAATTTTCTATGAAAAAAAAAAAAAATAATGAAGATATCAACTTCAATTTCAATTTATGCAAACTATCTGTACATTGAACTTTAGCAGATTATTCTATATCAACAATTTTTTAGTTTAATTTGTTAAAATTTAATAAAATATATTTAATGGAAAAAAACAAGAAAAAACATTCATATCCCACATAAAATAACGACTTTAATTTAATAGATACCAGTGGCAAACAACAGTGTTATTATTGCATAAACGCCTATGGGGTCAGATGCATATTAATATTGAATGAATATTACAACAACTACCAACTACAAACATACCCACGAACACTTCTACTCCCACTCCTGCATACATTTATTTGTATTTATGTAACGGAGTATGAAATTTTATGACCTTTTCCAAAATGAATATTCATTTTGACACATACAATCATTCTGACCAATGGAAAGCACAGATGTACGAGTATTTCATTTCATTATGGTTTTACTTCATGTGTGTGTATACGTGTATGTGCGTGTATGTGCATGTGCATGGCAGAGTGTGTATGCATACGTATTAGACATTAGATAGGCAGATGTTCTTACGCTTCTGTTTGTGGATATGAGATCGTTTTAACAGTGACTCACAAAAAACGAAACGAAAAATTTCTCCCAACGCAAATTCATACATAGTAGTTTTTAAAAAACATACCAGTTCAGGACTTTCTTCTTAAGCACATCATGATTTGGTAGAATATTTGATCTCTGGCGAAGACTCTGTGGCTCTGCCTTGAAATGAGAAGAATGGGAAGGCGACGGAATTATTAAAGGACACAGATCAAGGGTCTTGAGGCTGTGATTATGGGAGTCCATTACAATGTTATACTGTTATAGACGTCAGGATGACGAGGAGCAGCAAACATCATCAACACATCTCCTGTATCTCTGCTCTCCAGTGGAAAACCACCGCCTCCTTTTTGTTTATTAAGCACTACTGCATCATTGCACAGAATTTTTTGACAAATTTACAAAAAAAAAAATCAAGTTAAATGTAAAAAAAAATATACAAATTTTGACATTGAACAAATACGAAACTAAAAAAAAGTTATCAGCTGTCCTATCAATTCGTCTTGCAAAGTAATATATTCAAAATCTGTTTTTGTTTTGTCAATAAATTAACTTAATAAAGAAGTATGTTTTTAATTTCATATGAAATAAATTCCATTCACATTATTTGACAATTTGAAGAAATGTTGCTTGAATGTTGCCAGTTACATTTCATTTTTAATTTTTACAAAAAGAACAGAGTACTACAACAAGGCAAAGTTTTTTGATAAATACAGTAGAATCCCGTTAATGTGAAATCGAGGGGACTAGTTATTTTTTACGCATTACAGTAGTTTCGACATTAAAGGATTTCGATTAAGAAAGATTAAAATAGAAAAAAAAACGATTTACTGGGCTTTGGACTGTCAAAACTGTGTAAACCATAAAATAAGGTACTCCTATAGTTCTTGTTATTCAGATTCTTCTTCTTGTCGTTTGTCTTTACCACCTAAAGCTGCTCCCACTATGAATTCTCTTTTTTCCAAAATTGATGAAAGCGTTAAAAGAGCGGTGCCATATTTTTCGACAACTTAAATTTTCTTGTCATTTTACTAATCGAAAGAAAAACTACTTCGTGAATTGCTGTTGTACATATTTTGATAGAACCGAGTAGCAGGCTTTATGTCAAATTTAAAACAAATAAATATGTAGCACATGTTATCATGTAGTTTATAGTGCCAAATTGTGTATTTCACTGTTTTAGTTTGTAGCATTCTGATTGTAGATAGCAAAACATATCAACAAACATACACACATATATGAAGTTGAAAAAAAATTGCTTATATAAATGTAGACAACATTTCAATGAAATACATCAAATTTTACATTTATCACAGCCGTAAACACAATTACCCATGCATTTTCATTTGCAGTACAGACGGGCTGTCTGTGTATGAAAATACAGGCAATCCATGCATATGCATGTAATTAATACATATTTAACTGATATTCATAATAACTGAAAAATTTAAGTCTGTGTCTGTATTGCTGTTGAAACCGCAAATTGCTATTAATGAAAATCTAATCATAACCGGAAATTAATTTGACAGAAATCTCATTAAATTTACAGCTACCACAAACACATACGTAAGTACATATGTATGTGTGTACGTACATGTCCATATAGGATATATCAATAATAGAAGCACACATACGCAGATAGTAGTTATGACTCCAGCCATATGCAATATTTATGTGAGCAAATGCATTTGTATAAATGCTCTATTTCATAACTATTGTATCGCTGTGAATACGAACTCTTTGAAACTGAACCTGAGTTCTATTCGAACGGCTGACTAGCCAGCCCATGCTGTCTAGTTTATGCATACAGTTGATATTTGATTTGGAAATGTAATATTAAATTTAACAAAAGATTTCTATAGTTTTCATGTAAGAAAAATATTTCATTAAATAAAAAATTCCTATGTATATACTCGTTTTATTATGAATTTTGAACTAACAAGCAAAAGCGATGTACATCTGTTTGACAACAGAAATCGCATTAAGTAATACAAGAAATCAAAGCTATAGAATATTAAAAATTTCAATTGAAATCCTTAGGAAAATAAATTAAATGTGACCATTAAATATAATTAATTTTTTTTAATATTGTATTTTCATACAAAAAAAAAATTGTAGGATATTGAAGTTTAAGTGTGCAGAGATTCTTTTGCGGACCACCCTTATTAATACTATTTCTAAAATGTTTCAATTTACAATATTAAAAGAGTTATGCGTAAATCCGGATTATTCATGTATATCTGTAAGGACCTATAGGCTATATAAATTTCAAAAATTCCAACTGGACGTTACCAGCGTACAAAGTAAATATTTATTTTTGTATATTTTGAGAACGGTTAAAGTTACAGTTGCTGTATTTGTTCTGAGTAACTGAAGAGTCAGTACAAATCACCAGTTAAAAAGTGGGCGGAATTCAAGAAATGTTTGTTTGTTTTAGCTAGTTATAGAATAATTTCATATTTATTTGTTCAATTTCATAACTGATTTAAATTTAATTGATTTTAATTTTAAATTTAAATTTTTCAATAAAAATTAATTATTTATTAGACAACAACTTTGTCTATTTGTAGATAGATATCTTATTATTTGTTATGTATTTGCGCAAGGTTTATATACTGGTATTTCGCTGGCACTAAAAACCAGCTTATTTATTTATCATAAAGGTTTCGCGAGGATTGCGATAACTGGGGTAGTTAGCATGTTGACTACAAAACCAAAAGTGCTGGGTTCGAGCCCAATGTCCGTCTAAATTGTAAAAACACTTAACATTTTTTTTGTGTCGGTTGTTGTCGGCAAGTTAATGTGGGGAAAGCATAGTTACTGGTCACTGAATATTACCGGCTTCAGCTGATACCATCCACAAAATTGAAGGCGTCTCCTTGACATTAGAGTCATTAGAGCCTTATAAGAGAAAAGGTGAAAAATTACCCACACTTGCAGAGTGTGATTTTTCAATAATTTGATGTTATTTTTGAAAACTATTTCATGTAAATCTTGCCCGTAGTATAATTTTTCCAGCATTTCAACCAGTCGCTAGAGTCAAACAGTCGATAATTCGAGCATCGTACCTAGTCTTAGTTTTAGTTTTAGTCTAAGTCTTATTCTTAGTCTTAGTCTTAGTCTAGTATTATTAAATATTTTTCTCAATAGCGGTGCCGAGGAGTAGTTTCATTTTATTCAGGAGTGGAATTCCTAACGTGTACACAAAAAATCACCCTGTTAGAGATTTTCTTCAAAATTATCTTATTTTCTATTTCGACTGAACTCTTGCCATATTTTCTGCTTGCATATTTAAAAAGGACCAACACACACATCAAAATTTGTCCTTTTATTGTGTCCAGATTTAAATTAAATATTTACCATTTTCAATTTTTTTTTTTTTTTATTTTTTTATAACAAAAGCAACCCACACAACAGCTCAGTTTTCTTTTAAACTTAATAAAAAATTGATTTGAAATCACTTTACCAGTTTGCAACTCAAACAATCTGTATTGTGTGGTTAAGATGGTGAGACAAATTCTTACATGGGGATGTAAGAAATATGTATATCTTAATACGTATCGTAAAGATATTTATTGGTTTGTTAGTTAAACTGAGTTTATTTTGTTTTCTGTAAGTAGAAATAGAAGTTTTTATTTAATTTGCTTCTTTTTTTTTGGAATGAGTTTAAGATTATATTTATTTCATTTGAAAATAAAAAAGGAAAGCTTTTACAGAGGAGAAATAAATTGACTTCGGGACTTTATAAAAGAGTGGAAAAGTACTTCAACATTTTTCTTTCAGTGTATCTATTGGCTCACTTTTGTTTAATTTAAGTTCTGAAGAATTTTGTTATTTGGTTTGTTTTACTTTTTTGTTTTTTTGTTTACTTTCATGAGTTGTTGTTGAAGTTTGTTCAAAATAATATTATTTTGAAAAATCGAATGTATTGCTTTATACACATACATTTACATATATTTCTTATTAATTCTTTTATTTTCGTACCTGTGAAGATGCCTGCAGAAATAATTCCATTTGCAAATATATTGTAAAACTTGTTTTTTTTTTATTTATATTTTTTTAATTAATTCCAAACAAAAAAATTAAGTAAAAAATCAAATAGCTGCTAGCCGAAGTACCTAGTGCGATTTGTAATATATATAGTAGCCCTATAGTAATATAAGTTTAATATTACATTAGACTCCCTTCCTAGGGCTTTTAAGGAATCCAAGCACTTTTTGGGGTCAGGTGTTCCACAGCTTGTGGAATTTAACCGCAATTTCACCCAGATGGTGAAACCACAGTCTGCCGAACGTACGACAGTCGCAGAGAACGTGTTGAGATCTCTCAATGAAACTTTCACAAAATCGACAGACATTGGTCTCGGAGAGACTCATTTTGTTAAGGTGATACCTCACAATGGCCCAATGAAGTATCCCAATAATAAGCTCAATTGCGCTCTATTCAGCGAAAGCAGTCTACTTGAGATCGCCCTATTCGGGATCAGGAAGAGTTTCGCTAGACGCTGGCCGACACTATTATACCAGTGAGCAGCGAATGCTAAGAATCTGATTGCTCTGGCTTTTTGTTAGTTCACAGAATAGCTCTGGGCCAATTAGGGGCAAATTTACCCCAGATATTTCGCCACAGTCCGTTGTTCATTTGCTTATAAAATCTGTTTTTAAGATTTCTGTTTTTTATTATTTTTTTTTTTTATCTTGGATCAGCACTCAGGAGATGATTCCTAAACATGCGGTGCATTGTGCCGGAACTAGAGGAAAGTAGGAGAAATGAAAGAACTGTTTTTACATGTTCTGTGTTTTTATAGCAGTGTTGTAGCGTCTCTGATGTCGAGGAGACGTATTAAATTTTGAAGCTTCGTTTTTAATAACCTTTTTTAGTAATTATTTTACTTCGCCGGTCCTACATAATACCGACGAAGAAGTGCGTTCTGATGTCCCTGAATACAGCTGCACCCGTTACTGTTGAAAAATATTGTACGCATAACGAACTACTAATGTAGAGATACTATACAACTCATACGATATGTTGTGAATTGTCCAAATATATATTATCTGTCTCAATCACAATGACTTTTTGATTTTCCGAATAGCCTTTCTCTATGATTAAATTTTAAACACTACTTAATTTCTTAGCATTTTTCCATTCAAGGTTTAATTAAATGTTTTTGCTAAAAGAAAAAAGTTATGTTTTGTAAAGAAAACTTAATCATTGCCCTAATTGTGCACAATATATTTTTATTTTAATTTAAATACAATTATTCTTATCTGTAAAAAATGCTAACGAATTTGTTTGGCTATTTTTTTTTTCGTTTTTATTTTTCTTTACGATTTGCATAGTTGTGCTTCAGTAGAAGCATCTGCTTTGTCTTTCCGTTTGGCAAAGAGCAACTTGAATAATGAAAGTTTAGTGGAAATTCCCATTAATTTTATTATTTGATTGTTGTTGATTTATTTATTTATATTTACTTATTTTTCACTACTATATAATGTTGGAGATTAATTCTAATTGTTGCTTCCAATTGTTGCTTCTTCACAATGACAAGAGAAACAGTAAAAAATATTCTTTTTTTCCGTAATTTGCATACACGGATGCACTTGAAATAATTGATGAGTTAAAAATTCTAGAGAATTGGAATTGTATTTAATTGTTGATTATATTTTACTAAGATCAAATGTCGTTACCTGAAATGAAACAAAAAGCAATTAAAACATTTAAGACGTCACAGCGTATTGAGTCGTATGGCGAGACAGTGGGCTAGCGGCTATTTCCAAATTTTATTTAGAAATTTAATTTTGTTTGGAAAATTAAGTTGCAGAGTATCTCGATGTATTTTTCCCTCTACTTAAAACATTAGACTATCAATAGTAACATGCTAGATTAAAAAGATACTGGATATTTATTTTATGACATTCTTTCGATTTACCATAAGGCATATTTTACAGTAACTGATAGCAGACTACGGCATGATATGAAGAGAAAACGGAAGCATAACTTTTTGCGGTAAAAAACATCCCTGAAACCAACCTAGGTTAGGTTAGCTTAGGTGGCGGACCCTCCTAGAAGGAAATAGCCCCCACTTAGGCCATAGCTAGGCCCATTGTGATACCGCAAGAAACACCCAGGGTATAGGCGGGAAACAAATCCGCATCTGAAAAAATTCACGACATTGTATTGGCAGATGGGAGATTGAAAATGGGAGTATGGAAACCGTAAGCATCTCACATGATTTCAACTCTGAATGATCACTTGGTTATAAGAAAGTTTTAAGCCAGATGGTTGCTGGGTCACAATCGGCCACAAACGCAATCATATGACAGCTTCGCAGTAGTGTTTGACGTCGTTCAATGGCAATATCGACGAGTTCCGTAACGTGGATCCAATCGAATACATACCGGAGACCTAAAAGCAGTCAAAAGAGTGACGCCAAAGGAGATCAAGTTGGCTTTGTCACCCAAGAAAGTCATGGCGATCGTTTTTTGGGATTTACGCAGTGTAATTCACATTGACTACCTTCAACGAGGTAAAACATTCAATGAAAAATGTTATGGCAACTTATTGTAGGAATACAAAAAAAAAGAAAAACGACCGCATTTGGTCAACAAATTTGTTTTCCACCAGGACAATGCAAGAGCGCACACATACTCGTATGCAGTTCCAAAGCCGCATTTTCTAGATTTAGGCCCGAGAGATTATTGCTTGTTTTCTAAACTGTAGAAATTAATTGTATCCAAAAATCTGTGTTTCATTTAAAAAGTTACGGACTTATTGATTCGATTCTAATTTCATAACCTACAAAAAAAAAACTGGTGCCAAATTACAGCATTCAATTCGAATCGAAATATTAAACGAATTTGTATTAAAAAAAAATGGAAATTATTTTTGCTTTAAAAATGCCATTAAATAATTAATTTAAACCTAGCCGATTATTAATCGATTAAATCTAAACGAAAACAAAACGTTTAAATAAAAAAAGGCATATTAATTGAATACTTTACAGCGTAGCGAACATAGTGTGCAAAAAATCACTTGTTTAGCAAAATATCACTGCTTTTATCTCAAATTCAACGCAGTCAACTAAATATTTTGCCGGAAAACGAAAACTAAAAGCAAAATTATTTTTAATGAGCGCTTTATAATCAAAGCGTTTTGAAATGAATTTTTTTTTTCAAAAGCATCATCATTATTTTTTTTACATATTTTTACATAAAAAAAAAGATAAAATAACCATCGTTTACAATGTAACTGAAAGGAAAAATACCACCATCTGCAATATTTTGTTAAATAAATAATCCTGTATTTAATTCTTCGAAGTAGACAAATTCTTTGACAAAACGTATAGAATACAAATAATGGAACTGCAATTTGACAAGCCACTTGAAAATATGTTAAATCGTTATAAAATATCAACGAACAAACACTCAAACATTTTCAGAATCCAATTTGCAAACAAATTTAAAAAAAAGGAATGATATAATAGCAATAATTCTTAAAAGGCAACAAATTGTGGAAAAATGCAAAATATATAAAGGTTTCTTAAAAAGAAAAAATGCAAATAAGTACTAAAATTGAAAAAGAAAATATTAAACTCAAAAGGAAATAGTTGTAAATACAATGAATTAATTATGTACACTCTTCGTCACATAAATATGGTTAATTTTCTTGAACAATAATACAAATTTAATTTGATGTAGAAATAACAAATCGTTTGTAGGAAAATATGTTTCCACTATTATGTACTTACTACGACTTCTTGCGACTTCTTCTTTTTGTATTATACTTGAATTACAACTGTTTGAACTTTTCGTTTTTTTATTTTTCTTTGACTTCGACTCCTTGTATTTTAAGTAGCAGAAGCAAAAGTAGTAGACAAAGCAACTCCACATATCAGAAGTTTTTAAACGCTGTTTTAAACCCATTGATATTTGGACAGACTATAATCTCAAGAGAGCACTCTTGTAGTCCAACTCTTCAAATGTTTCTCGAACTCTTTACAATTTTTATATTTGTGAAATAAGTGTAAAATTCAGTTAAAAATTCGTATATTCTAAAGAGGACAAAATTATTACCTGTGATATTTTTTTCAAATATGTATCTTCACATAAATAGCCCATCATCATTGCATTTTTAATATCTTATCTTGGACCAGGACTCAGGGTATGGACTGCTATACATGTAATGCATTGGCACTAGAAGAAAGACATCGTGAGAGTAATGACAGGCTACTTTACAACTCTAATCCTGCACGTTTTTTGTTTAAAGCAGTGGTACAGTGCCTCTGATGTCAAGAAGACGTATTCAATTTTGAAGCTTAGTTTCAGAAGCCATTTTAAATAATTATTTTACTTCGCTGGTTCGCTACATATCACTGATGAAGCGGAGCCCTCTAATGTGTTTGTGGATTGGTAGCACCTGAAGCCGGTAATGTTCAAGGACCAGTGACTATGCCTTCGCCACTGAAACCTTCCGACAACAACTGGCACAAAAACACACTAATAAACATCGGAAAAATGCGAAATATTTCTAGGACTTAGTCCGAAACTGGGCTCGAACTCAGGAGGTTTTGTAGTCAACGTGCAGATTAGTTCAGCCTTCGTCACCATAGTGGTACTACTGTATTTATGTATTTTAATTATGTATACCAGTGGCAAAGAATAATAATCACATAATGCGACCTCAGATAAAGGAAAAAGTTATTTATAAAAATGTTTACAGTGGGACCTTTATTATCCGAAAATCGATAATCCGGGGAAAAAAACAAAAGTATTTTTGCATCGATTTAAATTTCTTTCCATTAGCCGTGATTGCCTTTATTATTCGGAATTGTAAGCATTAATTTTTTCGCTTATTTTTGAACTATCAAACATGATTTCAATAAAACAAAAAACTGCATACGATAAGTTTGAAACATATTCAGGTATTTAATTTAGAAGCTTTAAAGTTTTTATTCTTCCAATGGCATCATAAAGAAGTTTTCATTTTTTTTCTATATAAAGTTAGATTTTTCTCATAATATTGAAGCATGTACAGAAAATACTTGAATAGTTTCTTTATTGCATAAATATGTACATACAACAATAATCATTTATTAATTATTAAAAATATGTATTAAAAAAATACTCAAAATTGATGCACAATTAAGCGGGAAAATTGATTATTCAGAAAGCTGCCGGTCCCGACCATTACGGACAATTGAGGTCCCACTGTATTAATATTTTATCTGTTTATTTCTATATTGCTTTCATATTGTGTAAAGCCGTTTGAATTTATTTTTTTTAATTTTTTGTTTATGAATAATTTTTTTTTTTTAATTAAAAATTAGACACAATAGTCATCTGCCGGCGGGTTTGACTTTAATAACCCATAATTTTTTTATATTTTTATTTACGCTCATGACTTGACTATAAACCAAAAAATAATATTTTGTTTTGATTTCATTTAATTTTGTTTTTTTGAAAAATCTCATATTAAACTACCAGCCCATGTGGATTTCGTGGAAAATCTGGTTATATTTGTTGATTTTATGACTCAATTAATTCAATATACTATACGCAGTAATACCGCTCAGAAGCTGATGTACAGGGAACAGTGTGACAATTATTATTGTTAACAGAAGTGGTGCAATTTTATATTTATTTGTGATTAATTTTATGGCGAAGAAAGGGGGGAAGTAACGATGAAGTACGTTTTGGTTATTCCAGAAACAAAACAATAAAGGAAAATTGTATTGTGCGAAATACTAGCAGAATGGAAAATATGATGTTTTCAGTGACATCCGCACCCCACGTAATTCTTTTACACTACTCAGCTGTTGAGCATTTTATCATTTAAAGAAGCGGAGTTGCAGTGCCTCTGCTGTGAAGTAAATGCCTTCTTTTTTAAACTGCAAAAGATGCATTTTATTTATTATTTTATTCGGCCGACGTTTTCACTACTGCAATAGCAACGGTCAAATAACAAGGGTAGAGATAGCTGAAGTAGTCTGAACGTTGATTACAAAACCAAAAAAGTCCTGGCTTCGGCCTTAGTTTCAGACTAAATCATAAAAGCAGCTCGCATTTTTTCCGATGTTCATTAGTGTGTCTTTGTGTGTCAGTTGTTGTCGGAAGGTTTCAGTGGCGAAGGCATAGTCACTGGTCACTGAACAATACCGGCTTCAGCTGATAGCAATCCACAATCACATCAGAACGCCCTCCTTCGTCGGTATTGTGTGTAGTATGGGCAAAGTGAAATAATTATTATAAAAGGATAATAAAACGAAGCTTGAAAAATAAATACGTCTCCTTGACATCAGAGGCGCTTGAGCACTGCTATAAACAAATAACGTGCAAAAAGCAATCTTCTAAGATAGTAAAGCTTCACCTCCTGTCATTTCTCTAACTATCCCTTTGGTCTTGTTCCAGCACAATGCGTTTTTTTAGCTCAGCATTTTTTTACTTTCATATGCCCCGCTCCGATGTTTTACTTGGTTTTGATTTACTTGAACAGGTGTGTTTATCTTTTACTTATTTATTTACATATATTTAGATTGAAATGTCTTAAAAGGCGGTGCTGTACAACCATTTAAACCAGTTTATTGTTCGAATTTTGCAAACCACACATGGGCAAGCCGTGGATAATTCGATTAGGATTGGAATTTCTAACCACTTTATTGTCACTATGGTTTTTAAGGGAATTATTATGTCGGGAAGTTATTTCCCACCAATTTATTGCCATATTTGGTCATTGTAGAGAACACATATAACGAACTGAAGTGCTTAATTTGCAACATTTCGAACCAAATAAATTACACCAGTTTACAATAAATTTCGTTCGGGCATAACATTCAAGGTACTCGTTTTATGAAAATTTGTACATTAGCTCTAATTTTAGTGATATCATAGTGATATCAAGCATAACTTGAGAAGCGATTTTCCTATTTAATAAAAAAAATCGAAATTCGACAACACGATAATCTTTAGGTCGTGCGAACATTGTTTCTAAGTGTGCTCAATACTTTTAGAATTGTGAATATAATCCAAAGTGCGGCACCAATTTCAATAATTGCTATATATCTTTGGAATACATATATGTATGTATATGTATCTATAACTTGCTAAAGCAAAAATAAACTTATTGTAGTATTTTTGTTTTGATTGAAAACAAAAAATTCTAAATTTTTTTTAATAATTTATTTTTTGTATATGATTATAATTTTAAAATTGTGTTTTTCCCAAAAAAAATATGTGACCTGTACTATTACATACTTTATGATATTTTCATAAAGGATAATTTTTTAAAAGCAAAGTAAATAACCGAGGAGGAAAGCATATACATATAGTACTATTTCGCTAATGCTTACTTAGCTTATCAATGGATTTTTTATTTTTTTATTTTTTTTTTTAAGGAAAACCTTTCCCAAGTTATGCTACTATTTGTTGTGAAAGTGCCTTTATTTTCAACAAACCGCGATATCAGGAAAATTAGAGCTGATGGAAAAAACGGTGTGCAGATTTGAGTTCAGCGTTCCAAATAACTAAACAGACAACTTTTATTTCTAGCGAACGAATAAATTTTTCGAATTTAGTAAATTTGTGTTATTATAATCAAGAAAGTTATTGAGAATAAAATTAATCTCTTCCTGTATAACTTTATAATTTTGCAATAAATTTTGTCACAAATTACAGAAACGATGTACCCAAATTTGCTGTGAAATTAATTTTCTGTCACTTGCTTTTGAAGCACACTGGTACGTGCATGAATCTGCTTTTCACTGTACACGACCGTACGACAAATTTTGTGCTTTTAATTGTTTCCAATTTATATGTTAAAAATAAAACAACAACAACAACAGCACCATATAAATTTTATAACACAACAAAAATAATATGAAGAAAATAAAATTAAGCGAATTTTTTTTTAGGCCAACAAAACGTTTCCTTTACGCAAGTAGTTCTTGTTGCTGGCCATTGCTGTTGTTCTTTTGTTTTTATTGTTATGGGTAAATGTGCAACATTGACTCATACATACATACATATGTACTACTTGTAATGAAAGTATGGGCCAATTTATTGAATAAAATTGAAAAAAAAAATCGCCCCATATGTGCTGGACATTAAGAAATGCTCGATTTATATTTTTAATGGTTGGTAATTTAAATAATTTCTGTTGCACTCCTTCTAGTTGTTAACAATTAACAGCGAAACAGGTAGCAGAAACAATAAACAAAATTATGAAAATTTGTTATGTTTTAATTGCTGCAACAAATCTTATTTGAAGGATTTTTGTAAAATTTTTATTATGCTTTTTACGAGTAACAGGGAAATAAATAACATTCTATGAAACAGCTGTTTAAGATCTGCAAACTGAGAAATTAATGGGAACTGAGATTGCATTTCATTTGTGGAAATGAATTTTAACTAAAACAATTGATTTCTAATCTCCGTATTCATATTTTTGATTTACGAAAGATTTTAGTTCAACAAATTTCGATACAAAATTCTATAATTTTAAACTTTTTATAACCAAACATTTTTTTAGTTGTTGGCTGTTTGAGATTGTGGCAGTTGCACCTTCAAGTTATACTGCCGTATTCATAAAAATTTTTTTTTGATTTATAGAAGGTTTATTGATTGAATATTGTATGGAAATTTGTCTAATAAACCTTTTATAAATAAAAAAAATTATTTTTATGAATACGGCAGTGAAACTTTAGGGTGCGACCGCCATAATCTCAAACGGCAAACAAGTAGGCGAGTTGAATGTTCGGTTTACATTTTTATTGAACGAGTGCTTAGGGAATGTGCCCCAAATATACACAAATTGAATGGGGATGGTGTAGAGAAAAGACACTTGTGGTTGTGACGCGATAGGAAGGTATAATTCTTGTACGACTCTGTACCTGCAGGTTTTTTTAAATTGTAAATCAGAAGTGCAGCGTGTCTGTTGCAAGATAAAATATAGGTACATATGTATATCGCGTTTCTTGACTTTCCGCTATAGAAAAATACGGATTTCACTAGAAAAGATTTCAGGAAAAGTTTCGACGTTTTGAGGTGATACCCGTTATGGATGTATATATCTGTTTGCGTAAACATCTCATAATCTAAGACCGGTTTAAAGGATCGGAACCAAATTTGCTGCATTCGAAAATCGTTAAGCTCAGCAACATTATAGTGAGATTTGATTCTCTCAATTCGGCGATTCGGTCGATTTTGAAAATTTTCCAAAAAAAAATTTTTTTCTAATAAATTTTAAACTACACAAGTTCAAAATCAAATCACCTTTTAACCATCAAAAGAATTGAAAATCGGGTGATACGTTCGACAGATATGGTTGAGGAAACTTTTCGAACAAATAGTTTTTTTTTTAATAACTCCAAAAGTTTTAGTGAAATGGTTCTTAGGTATTCAGTGATTATTTTGCACTTCAAAAATGTAGCAGATGGCGAAAATTGTGCGAGAGATAGTGATGTTTAAAATTTGAGGAAAAAAGTGCTTGTTCTTTTTATTCTTGGATCAGCAATCAGGAGATGACACTTAGACATGCGATGACAGGAGGTGAAGCTTCACTATCTTACAACTCTGCTTTAACACGTTTTTTGTTTATAGCAATGCTGCAGTACCTCTGATGTGAAGAATACATATTCAGTTTTGAAGCTGTCTCTGTGTCCATGGTGATACACCATTCCGACGAAGAAAGACGCTCTGATGTGGCTGTGGATTGGTTACAGCTGAAGCCGGTAACAGTGACCAGTGGCTGACTATGGCTTCCCCGCTGAAACCTTCCCACAACAACTGACACAAAGGCACATTAATGCATATAAAAAAAAATCAAAAACATCTTAGTAACATATTGTGAAACTGAGCTCGAACCCAGGACTTTTTGGTTTTGTAGTCAACGTGCAGACTACTGCAGGCATCACCAACCTTAATTACTTTATAATCGATTTCATTTAAGCTTAGCGTAGTGGGATGGCCTACAAGGTCATTTTTTTAAAAAACAATTGCTATAAATTACTTGAAAAACAAATTCTATATTTACTTTCCACTTCTTTTCCTGAATGTCACAATTTATTTGCCCGAAGAAATGCGCAAATGAAATTCTCGCAAATCAATCCATAAATCCAGTTGAAAATATCATTTAAAAAGCAAAACAAGCAGAAAAAATTCAAGTACTGCTGCTTGTAATAAATAAATATAATTTTATTTTTTATATATTGTGACCCACTTACCTGGTAATGAGAAAACGCCATTCGAAGCCAAAACGGCCAACAATACACCCATAAATAATTTCATTTTTATGCTGTTGAGTTTTTTATTTAATCTTTCGATTTAAATTTTTCGTTTACACGCACAATATAAAATAAAATATTTAGTTTTTGTGTTTTTTTTAGTTAATTCAATGACTTGATTAAAAATTCACTAAAATGTTGTTGCTTTTATTGAATTAAAATTTTGTAATATTGTTCGTGTTATTGAATAATAATTCTAGAAAACTTTATAAAATTTCAATTGAAAACTTGAATTTTCTTTAAAAAAAAAATTGTATTTTTTTCGCAATAAAATTTGTTTTATTAGAAAATTATTTATTTAAATCGTAAGGGTTTGTGGTCTTTGCGCGTCTACAGTCTACAAAGGTTTGATTGTGAATATAAAAAATTGGTCGCCGGCCACTTTAGAATATAATTAAGCTCGACAGGTTTTGTTGTTTATATTTTGTGTTTTCGTTTTTTTTTTTTTTTATTTATTTATTTTTATAATTTTTTGTTACGACTAAAGAATGAGCATATAAAAAAAGCGCTCGCACTCACTATCAGTAGCTTGAAATCAAATGAGAAACACAAATTCGTTGCGATTCCATATAAATGTTCATGTAGATGTGAAGCTTTTGATTTTCGCTTGTTTGTTTTGAGTAAAAACAAGTTAATATTTATTACAGCGATATAAGTATATACTATATGTGTTTGTAAAAGAATGCTTTCTTGAAGAACTTTTTGAGGTAGAATATTTACAAAATTTTTAACATCTGACAATGCAATGGAACTAGATCATTTAAGATGGGGGCAGAGTATTTGTTCAAATATTTCGTTATGCAAAAACTTGAAATTTGTGAGAATTGTAAAAGTTAAATACATTTTTCTTTATGGAGGTTTTTTACCATGTTATTTTCAAGTCCTAAAATTCACATTTTTAAAACAGAGATTTGGGCCGAATGAAGAGCTCATTGCCGTAACAACCGCCCATTTTGAACGCCTTGAGAAAACTTATTATTTGGAAGGAATAAAAAAATTGGCAAAACAATGGACTAAATGTATTGCGCTGAAAGGAGAATATATTGAAAAATAAAACGCTTGATTGCCGTTAAAAAAAATCGTTTTATTCAGATAGTCATGTAGTTATCAAACAGCCCTCGTATTAATTCCTTTGGAAAAATTTTTTATTTTTATTATTTTTGTAATTTGTTTGCCTTTTGCGTTTTTACACTTAAGCTTGTTTAAACAACAACAATGTATTGACAAAAATAATAATAATAAAAACAGCAAAATCAAAATTAAATAATATGAGACGAAATGGAAGGGTGCTTACAATTTATTGTTATTATAGTGAAGAGCAACAACAACGCAAACACAAAAGCTATAAATAAATGTTCAAACATATGGCAACACTGGAGTTGTTTTACCATTATCAGTAGAGTCGAAAATTATCATCGTTTAAGTAGGTCGGCACACATTTTGTCAAGTTGAAAAACAACTACATACGCCGGTTAAGGCTTGATCACCAAACAATTTTGATATATTTTTTAAAACACTGTAACTCATTAAGCTCTGAAGCAATTGGAGTGATTCTTTCACCATTGAATAGACCTGGATAACCTCCCCAGGGGGAGCAGCCTTTGGCCGTGCTGCTTTCAATTGAATAAGTGGAAAATTAATGTTGTGCCCGAAAACCATCTGCCTTAACAATTAATAAATAATATTGTTGTGCCAACTGTCACCTGGGGGGTCTTAGGTTCATATATCCACAATCTAGCTAATAGAGAAACAATCATTAAAATCCCTCTAGCCGTTAACGAGCTTTAAAATAATTAGTGACTACTACGCACTTCTCATCGTATACAAGGGGTAATAGTATAAATATAGTGCAGTACCATACCATGTAGTTAGTGCGCAGTGAAGAATGTTGCCGTGTTTTTTTTTTTTTTTGGTACTAGATTGATTTTATTGAAATTTTGCACAAATATTTAACTTTGGCCAACTTAAAATATGTAATATATTTTTTTTCGATTATTGACAGGGAAATTCGGGTAGGGCAGGAATGGGCCGAAGATGGCTCTCCGAAACTATACAAGCGAAAACAACTAATCGAATTTAAAGAATACTAAAATAGAAATAGTCCAGCGTCTGGAAGAATACATAGACTATATATTTTTCTAAAAATACGAGCACGGGGCAATTTCCGCATCTCTGTTTAGTTGTTGTCATGTTGTTAATGAAATTTAAAACATACATATATAGGTCTGAGTCTAGAAGGGCATATAGCTTATATATTTTTTTAAATAAGACCACGAAAAGAGATAGAAGGCAATTTCCATGTCTCCGAAACTAACTAACCGATTTTAATAAAATTTATAACATAGATAAGTCAGCGTCTATAAACACACATAGACTATAGGTAGTAATATATGCCTCTCTGAACCCATCTAACCGATGAGGTACAGCGGGGGTAAAAGCAAAAAATTTTTATTATATACGAGTTGTATTACAATAAATACATATACACTGTGGGCCAAAAGTAATCACCCGGTAAGTAATCAGCCGATGTCTTTTTGCTGTAATTTTATTTAATAAAAACCTTTGGATCTGCATGTATGGTAATCAACTCTTGCGGCGGTCACTTAGTCCATATCATAAGCAGTGCCAAAATTTGTCTTAAAAAGCAAAATAACATCGGGTTACTACTTATGCCCCGGGTGATTACTTTTGGCCCACCCTGTATAATGTGAATTCAAGCTGTTTTGTGTTATTTTTTTATATTTTGCTCCGTGAAACGTGCAGGGGTCCGCTATGTAAAATCAAATATATATTTAATTCTTTTTTTATTCTTTCATTATTTCTTTAAAATTTTAACGTAATATTTTTTAAAGCTGTTCTCAAAATCACCGCAATGCGTGGCCGGGTCAACTAGTTTTATATAAAATTAAAACGTTTAGTCGAAATTAAGCATTTTTCCCCATCTCAATATGGATAACTATTTTGCGTCCTTTTCTTATTTTTTTTTATTATTTTTTTTTATTATATTTTTTTATTGCATTAATTTTATATTTATATAATTTTAATTTTACGTAAATAAATCATACGTAAATTATGGCTGAAACAATTTCTGCAAGCCAGTATCACACGGCATGTTTTTAACATCTGGATAACTCAGTATGGCAGTTGATCAAAATTGTTAAATTTTCAGCAGCCAAAAACTTAATTTCTTCAGATTTAAATTCTATTTAAAAATCCAAATACTACATGGTTTTTTGAGATGAAAAAGTAAACTGAATAAGATGAAATTTTGAAAGATATTGATGTTGTAAGTTGATTTCTTGCAATACGTAAAAATTTTAAAACTTTTGAGTTAATACTTTTCTCTTGATCAAGTGCGATATATAAATGCACATGCCTATTGAAATCGTGAACTTATGGACAGCTTATAATTTTTTCTAAGGCACATGTATCTATTATCTGACATATTGGACACAATATTTAAGCTTACAATCAGAAGATCGGGGGTTCAATCGCCATACAGCCAAAGAAAAATTTTTGATGTCTCTCGTGCTTCGTTGATATCTTTATTATATGTTTATAAAAATATTATTTTGTTATGAACATTTTTTTAATATTTTGTTTCTATTGGTTTGCTGCCATCAAAACTTTTCTATATATTCAAACAGTTAATGTCGAATGCTTTGTCAGGTGAATATGGAACGCACTCAAAATAAAATATTGTCACTCGACATTGCCGGTTGACTTGTACAGTGAAAAAATATTTCAAACATTCAGATGGCGTGTATTAAATTTGCAGGAAATTTAACACGTCAGACATAAAAAACATACCGTGTGAAAACAGTTTAAGGTGCTGTTTTTCTAACACAAGTAGCACTTGTCTATCAAAAATTTATATGAAAAGCAATAACAAATTTGAATGATAATTTTGAACGTGTGTTAGAGAATATTACCTAATTTCTTACGTGTAGGGTATATAAAATTCGCCGCAACCAAATGTACTTGTTTAATTATTTGTTTTTTTTTATACTTTTAATTACAGTAATTTATTTATTTTGTAAAAAAAAAAATTCCACATCTGAATGAATCATGCGATTATATGAGAGATATTGCAATAAAACGTCTAGATATAAATACATCTTCTATTCTACACAAAAGAAAAAAATTGAAAATTAATCTAGAAAATTTCTTATCATCAAGGCTTATTTTACCGTTTTCTGTTTATTGTCTACTTATAACTTAAATGGAAAAATAACTGAAACATGAACATGTGTTTTGGACAACAAAAAAAAATAAATAAATAAATTACAATTGATTTATAATTTTTTCAAAAAGAAATAAATATAAAATGGAAAAAATTTTAACTAATTGCCTAAACTGATGTTCGAAATAAGACACTGCTTATATGCATTTAACAATTAAAATAGAAATAAAATGTGTCTCAATACAGTTAAATGTGTGTGTATGTGTGTGTGTTTGCATGTGCATAAAGCTCTAAACCCTTAGACGACAGCAGACTTCACAACTTCACGGCTTCAAATGCTGCCAACTTCAAATGCTGCTCTGAAGTCAGCTTCATAATTATTTTGAAGACAGCAACAACATAATAATCAGCTGATGTGTAAATCAATTTCAAGTTTTTATAAATATTAAAAATTACTTCAAAGTTTAAAAATATAAAAAATGAGTAAAGGAAATTTAGTGAATTTTATCACAACAATTGTTAAAATAGCTCAGATAAAATATGATAAAAATTAACTCAAACGAAAAACAAAATATTATGAAATTAAAAATGAACAGTTGTGTACTTTAGCAATAAAAATTTCAGGGAAGCCGCATATATATTTATAATGAATAAAATTAAAGTTATTGATACAACACATAAATTTATTTCTATATTGTATTTTTGTAATGTTCTTTTATGTTTAATATTAAAAAAAAGTTTTTGTTCTTATTTTTCCAATTTATATATATAATGGCAACACTTATTGCTGCCCGTCAAAATAGAAAATAGCCAAGTTGGCAGCAGCAGCAAATGCTGTTGTGCAGTCCTGCTGCTGTGCTGCCGTCAAAATAATCGTTTTTATTTAAACATATGGATTTTATTTTTGACATATTGCTGCTTGCTGTCTGCTGTCGTCTAAGTGTTTAGAGCTTCATATTGCAATAACCAAAACAGCCGGTATTTTTATTATTTTATTATTTATTCGCACGAATCGAAAAGCTAAAATTTTTAATTGTTAATTGTTTAATTGTGCATGATTCGATTTCTGTTAATTTCGAGACCATTGGTTGATGGTGGTTTATAGCCTTTAAAAACCTCAGACGAAAAATTGACAAAAGACCAATCAAGCGCTTCATCATATAGAAAGCAATTCATATATTTAGGCTTCAACAAAAAGCAACTGTCCGTATGATGAAATACTAGAATTACTTCGGTCGTTCCTAAAAGTTGCTCAGATTCTAAGCAAACAGCGCTCTGACTTCAGAGAAAAGAAATAAGGAGAATAACCTCTGGTGCACTAAAAGGATATTTCACTTGCAGCAAACACCTGTGCACGAGAGGTACATATGTATATCAAAAAATAACACCTGCAGATTTCGCCACGAAGAAGGACACATGATTGTATATTGACCGGCACTGATACGTAGAAGATACAGACTCTTGACCACAAGCAAACATGGTACTCCCAGTGAAGGACCTTTTCCACTGGCAACCAATAGATGAGAGGTTTTCCCCTACCTTTTTATTACCATTACGGTTGAATTCTTAGCGTCATAGATATTTATGTAGCTGTTTTTTTAAATTATGTTCTAATTGGAAATATAAAATTTTTTCCAAACTTATTTACAAACTTCTTTACAGGGCATCATTACGACCGTATACTTTTGCAGTTGAAAAAAATCCCTGCATATAATGTCCTGTCAACTGCGATGTTGACAAGCTCCTCTGCAACGCCTTACTTTCTTAGCGGACTGTTCAGTGATAAAAAAAAAGTAAATAAACAAATATAGAGTGAATTCACCAAATTTCAAAAATTAATTTGACGTCTCGACAGCACAAGGCTGCTCTTATTGAAAAACTCGTTATTATCAGTGTATAAATAACCAGCATGTTTGCACTAAGGCTTATAATTTATTTATTCAACAAAATATATTCAATTGGCAAATTTATTCACTGTAAGAGTATATTAAAGTATTTTATTAATTAACTTTATCTAAAAATACATACAAGCACAATAAAAAAAGAGAATATAATAAACCGAAAATCTAATAAAGTTGCAAAACAATTTGTGTCCACACAGTTAAAAAAAAAAAGGAGAAAAATTCACAAAACCCATGACCTCAAAGTAAACAAGAATGTAAACAATGTACCCGTCGCATGTAAAGTACTCGTATACTCGTATAAACAAATAAATGTGCACATGTGTTACATTGTTATTCAAATACATATATGTACATATGTATGTAAATATATGTATGCATGTGAAAAAAGAAACAGACTATTGTTAGTCGTATTAAATTCATTTTATACCCACAATTTTAAGGTCAATGATATAGAAAATTCCACAAAATGTGCAAGAGAAAAAACAAAATATATGCTGGGTACACACTATAGTATGTTGTGATATCGCAAGCAAACATTATAGTGTGTGCCAGTGGCAACGTTTGTCACTTCCGACAGGTATTGTACGCATTGCACACATTTCAATATATACCATTTCACAAAATAATAACAAAAGAAATGCCAATTGTGTACAAGGCAATTGTCCACAATTAAATATATAAATAAATGTAAATAATATTTGGATTTACAGCAAAAATCTAATGGTGGGTCTGTTCCGAAAAGACTTCGATAAAATAATAATAAAAACAGTTGCCACGCACAATGATGATACATTGATGATGTACATTACATCAGCCAGCAGATGTAATTTTAATGGAGAAAAAAAAACGTAGAAGCAAAATCAGCAGCAAATTAAATTGAATTGAATAAATACAAAAACGTAATAAAATTCATCGCCTCTATTTACAATTTGAACCCACTTCCAAAGTAGTTATCTTTCAGTGAACATAGAGGCACAATATACCAATGTACACTCGACGACAAAAAATATTCTTTGAAGTGAAATTGTATTGGAATTGTATTGCGTCACTGTGTAGACTAAAGTGAGAGATTTTCATTTTGTGCCATAATTAGGAATTTAAATAATCCGGTTAGGTTTTATTTTTACATAAATTTTTTATACACAAATTTTTCAATTGGCAATATTGCAAAGGCAAGTAAACGCTGAACTATTATTAATTCACATAGTTTTTAACATGAAATATTCATATTTATATACTCGTATATGTAAAATGCTATCCAATTGAATGCACAACAACTTTGCTATTCTATTGTCAATTCTCTATTAAAGCTATTACTTAGCTGTGAATGACTAAATAATCTGTAGCCCTAAAATGTTCGTTATGGTAAAGTACATGAAAGAAAACCGTTTACAAATAATTACAAAGTACTACCAAAAATTTGAGTCGATGGTCACAATATTACGACCGCCGTAATAATCATCCACCAGCCAAACTGTGCATGCTGTCATGGATAAATTTGAGTTCACATTTCCAATACTAGATGTTCTCATTCTAAAGAGACTACATACCGCTCGAATTTGTGAAAAATTGCAGCCGTTACTGTATCGATTCAAAATAACTGAAATCAGTTCTTCAGCATTATTCTCATATATCGTTACTAGATAAAAATAACTCAAGAACTAAAACCATTTGATAATTTAAAATCTAAAAATTGCAGCACACATTGCGAGAAATGTATGCGTGAGTGCTGGAAAAATAGGTCCAAAGAATCAATCGCTGCAAACGGGGTAGTGCTGGTCATATGACCAAAATGGAAATATCTGAAATAAATTTCATTGCAGCATCTCAAATACTGTGTATTTTAGCTTAAGAGAAGAATTAAAATTATGGACGATAGCAGGCTGCTCGTGTTATACATACAAAAACCAAACGAAGGGACATGTTACGAGTTGTTTATTCAAGACCCTTTCCAATTCACTTTTATATAACATCATGACTTAAAAAGCGTAAAACTTAATATTTTTGTTTTGACTGTTCAATTATTTTTGAAGCAACAAGTCAACTACACAATAAAAATAATTGATATATGAATTGTTTCGTGAAGCACATATTCCTTTTTTTTCTTTCACTGGATTAATGACTGATTCATTCAGCGGGAGTAGATTGTAATCCAGATCCGAGTAAATACCTGCTATTGTAACTTAATCCACTGCTGGTCAAACGACAGGACTAATTTAGGTTGACCATTTCTGTTGCTGCAATGACCATATACATTCAATTCTTGTAAATGGAACAGAGAGAAGTTCCTTTAAAGCGGTAACATTTCTCCATCACGCACTGTACAGGGAACGGCATTCAGTGTATATTCAATTTGATGTAAAATTTGTTTTATTATAATTTTGAAAACAAAAAGAAAAAAGAATTGTTTGTTGTCTATTGCATGTGGGGAATAAATTAAATAAAATGCTGAAATTAAACTCATTTTCAGTTTCATTTCAAACCTTCCAAATAAAAATAAAAACATTATTAACAACAACAATGGAAAGTGCATACATACGTATTCTATTCTGTAATAAATATAGGCAGTTACTACAACTAACGGGTAAATTATATCATTGCAATTTATTCCCAGTTTTGAGCACAGAGCATTCCACAGTTTCAATGCATGTCAAATTACAATTTGAATAGAAAAAAAACATCACTTTAAATGCGGGTGTTTATCGAATTGGAATAAATTAAATGCAACTATAAAAGTGCAATGACAGTTTAGATTCTACATAAATGCATGGATTTGAATTTTTTGGTAGATTTCGTTGCGGTTGTAGTTGTTCTTTTTCAAGCAATTTTTAAAATTATTTTAAGTCGTGCTAATACTGTGAAGAAACACCCACGTAACGATATTTAAATTGAATAGACAATTGGAGGATTTTAGATTTTGTTATTGAGCATGTAATTGGGGATAATTATATATTTGCAGTTTCTTTCTTAATTTTGGGTATTTCCCAAGGAATTTCCAAAATAACATATTTGCAGTTTCTTTCTTAATTTTGGGTATTTCCCAAGAAATTTTCCATAATAACATTTGGATGCAGACATATTTGTGGTATTCATTAGGCAGTCATAAAAGCATGTTTTAAAATAATAACACGAAAATATATGACTGCTATGAATAACCCATAATAATTTAGTGTACTATTTGAAAATTCTTTCAGCTGCTAAGGAAAAAATACTTATTAGTCTGAGTTCACACGACTCATGTTTTACTGACATGATTGCTGCTTTATAGGCGAGAGTACGAAGGGGAAGGGTAACTAGTACTCATGTGCATGTACTGTCAGTCCGTTTTGCTCCCATTCTCAGTCTTAATTTGAATATACACACAAACTATATGTACATGTCGCCAACATGACATGAATTGTGTGAACACCAAAGAGCGTTCAAAGAAGAAAAAGTAAGATTAAGTATTGTCATTAAAACATGACTTGTGTGAACGCAGACTTAATGTTTAATATCAAAATGAAACTCAAATAATTAGAAATCGTAAAATTTTATTATCTATTTATGACTATTTTATTTGAAGCACAACAACAATTTCTATAAATTATTTTAAAATATTAAGAATTATGACAATATGACTTAAAAGCAGACATTGTGAATACCCCAATTGTGTGTAAGATTAATATGATTAAAGGCAGGTATACGCCTGCAGGGTATACTCTTATCATGACCTTAACAAGTGCTACCGGTGTCGTCCACAGGTTGCGGATAGTGCAATGTCCCGTTGCTACATGGGGTAGCTGCTACTAGTACATACACATATGCATGCGGACGACTTATGATTTCCACCGCTAAACTTATTCGAAGCTGCAGTTGTACAATAAAGAAACATTATTTTCTTAAGCAAATATGTGCCTTAAAATCTTCTCTATGCATAAGAAGATGCAAATGAAACAATAAGACATGAGTTTAGCAATTATCAAATGAAACAATTAGCTCTATGTCACGACAATGTTGCAACGAGTATTTAAATTAACTCAATCAACAATAAAAAAGTTTTATTTTTATATATTCAACAATATTCATAAATTTAAAACACAAAAAAAAACCGAGATAAATAAAATTATAGTCTTCCGTAAACAAATGAAATAAAAAATAATAAAACGAAAATTAATGAGGTAGTGATATATAAAAACCAAATAAATTTTACAGGGTGTTGCAAAATCAACGCCACATTTAACGGTTGTCTAAAAACGAACACACAATTTACATTTGCCGCAATTCGTGTAAGAATTGCCTAAACAAAACCGCTCAGCACTAACGCGGAAGTGGCATTACTAATTATAAGCGGCAACGGCACATTAACGATGGCAATTACATATGTTTCCTATTGCCAATGCGCCGTCAAATCGATTTTTCCAAACTCACAGTGTTGACTTCGCTTCAGTTTGGTTTGCTTCATATAAATTGTAGGGGCAAAAGAATATTTTACAGCTAAACAATGCCAACAGCTTTTTTTTTTAAGTTTGTGTAAGAATAGCAGTATTTTGCCCGCGGTTAGTTGCTGTTTAAAAATGAGGCGTTGCACAAAGTCATTTAATTCTTGGACACCCATTATTTAATTTGATATGAAATATATAGTTCGTGTTGTTACAAAAAAAAATTTGTTTAAATTATAAAGAAATTAATTATTAAGAAAATTACCATAAAATAAAGGGAAGTAATTAAAAATACGTGAGAGATAATTGAAAGTTATCGCAACGTGTAGCTTTAATTTTACTTATACAGAAAGGCCAACGAAATTAGAAACTAGAAATATATATGTATGTAATCACTGCCGGTTGATCTAAGTGAGAACGAACGTTGAGTCTTAAGTCGTGCAAAGCTGCGTTCTCGAACCCTGCGTGAGATGTGAAAAAATTTTTTCCCATCCAGCATTGTCGGTCTCACTCATACATACTAATTTTCTTTAACACCAATATGATACGTGATGAATATATTATACGTGTATGATGACTAAGCGCTTCTTCTCACAAACCTAAATCAACGCGTTTAGTGTACACTAGAGCCCCGATTTGCGTCGATCCTATTTAAATCTTTTTGATTAGCGGCGTTTACTATAATATTGTTCAATACGCTTTGTGCCGTTTTGATTCCGATTTGCGTTGCTACATACACTTGAATTTTTAACTAAAGTCATAATTACAAGTGAAGAATTTGTCACTGTGCATTTAAAAATTGAGTCAATAAAAAACTTAAGGAAAGAAAAAAAATGGGAAATAAAAAAAAACACGCATGCAATTTTTCCAATTCATTATAATAATTAAACCCACTTGATGCAATAAATAAGATAAAGTGTTTCCATATGAGTTTTTTTAATAGAAATTTTGGTCCAATCAAAGTCAATCAATATCAAAGTAAAACATGCAGTTTACTGAACTGGCGCTGCTTTTTAAAATAAATTTAAAAAAAAATGTAATAAAAAAACATGGGTCAACCCATATTTTCCGAGTTAAGGGCCTCTGAAGTTTTCATAGGAAACTGTGAAACATCTCCAGATGATGATTAGTTGCCAAAAATGCACAAAGCGTTAAAAAGTTAAAAGTTAAACAACTTTCTAACGCTAATGCCTTGAAATGTTTTCTGTGTAACTTGTTCTATGAAAAAGCAATATTTCAACTTGTTTTGCCAGATGTCAATCAACAGCACGCTCGTTCAGTTACAAGTATTATATACTTAACGTGATATTACAATTGCAAAGCGTTGACGTGGCCCTTTTTATGTTTCTTTCAGAAGCGTAAGGTAGACAATGCTTGACGCGCTCTTTTAATTTTAAGATAAAGTGTTGCCATATGAGTTTTTTTAATAGAAATTTTGGTCCAATCAAAGTCAATCAATATCAAAGTAAAACATGCAGTTTACTGAACTGGCGCTGCTTTTTAAAATAAATTTAAAAAAAAATGTAATAAAAAAACATGGGTCAACCCATATTTTCCGAGTTAAGGGCCTCTGAAGTTTTCATAGGAAACTGTGAAACATCTCCAGATGATGATTAGTTGCCAAAAATGCACAAAGCGTTAAAAAGTTAAAAGTTAAACAACTTTCTAACGCTAATGCCTTGAAATGTTTTCTGTGTAACTTGTTCTATGAAAAAGCAATATTTCAACTTGTTTTGCCAGATGTCAATCAACAGCACGCTCGTTCAGTTACAAGTATTATATACTTAACGTGATATTACAATTGCAAAGCGTTGACGTGGCCCTTTTTATGTTTCTTTCAGAAGCGTAAGGTAGACAATGCTTGACGCGCTCTTTTAATTTTAAGATAAAGTGTTGCCATATGAGTTTTTTTATTAGAAATTTTGGTCCAATCAAAGTCAATCAATATCAAAGTAAAACATGCAGTTTACTGAACTGGCGCTGCTTTTTAAAATAAATTTAAAAAAAAATGTAATAAAAAAACATGGGTCAACCCATATTTTCCGAGTTAAGGGCCTCTGAAGTTTTCATAGGAAACTGTGAAACATCTCCAGATGATGATTAGTTGCCAAAAATGCACAAAGCGTTAAAAAGTTAAAAGTTAAACAACTTTCTAACGCTAATGCCTTGAAATGTTTTCTGTGTAACTTGTTCTATGAAAAAGCAATATTTCAACTTGTTTTGCCAGATGTCAATCAACAGCACGCTCGTTCAGTTACAAGTATTATATACTTAACGTGATATTACAATTGCAAAGCGTTGACGTGGCCCTTTTTATGTTTCTTTCAGAAGCGTAAGGTAGACAATGCTTGACGCGCTCTTTTAATTTTAAGATAAAGTGTTGCCATATGAGTTTTTTTAATAGAAATTTTGGTCCAATCAAAGTCAATCAATATCAAAGTAAAACATGCAGTTTACTGAACTGGCGCTGCTTTTTAAAATAAATTTAAAAAAAAATGTAATAAAAAAACATGGGTCAACCCATATTTTCCGAGTTAAGGGCCTCTGAAGTTTTCATAGGAAACTGTGAAACATCTCCAGATGATGATTAGTTGCCAAAAATGCACAAAGCGTTAAAAAGTTAAAAGTTAAACAACTTTCTAACGCTAATGCCTTGAAATGTTTTCTGTGTAACTTGTTCTATGAAAAAGCAATATTTCAACTTGTTTTGCCAGATGTCAATCAACAGCACGCTCGTTCAGTTACAAGTATTATATACTTAACGTGATATTACAATTGCAAAGCGTTGACGTGGCCCTTTTTATGTTTCTTTCAGAAGCGTAAGGTAGACAATGCTTGACGTGGTCTTTTAATTTTGGCTGTTCAGCCCTGAAACAAGCACAATATGATTTTATCACTAATCGCTTTACATAGTTACTGCAATCGTTAATTTTTAACTTTTCAACAATAGATGTTTTTTAAATAGTATCTAAACAAAAAACACATTATTCAATTGCATACATAAGTTCAAACAACAAGTAATAATCATTTCTGAGAGATTTCCAGATTTAAGTGGCAACTAATAACAAAAAAAAACCCCACAATGATTTATCTCAAAGACGTGAGTCACGTTCAAAAATCATTTGTAACTTGTAAAAATTGTATACAAAAATTTGGCTTAATTAATTTGCCATCGATTTTGTTCATTACAAATTATTAAACTGTAATTTTATTTTTCATTAGATTTCAAGGTGAACATTAAATAAGAAATGATTCAAGGTAGAACGTTATTAATTTAAAAAAAAAATATATATGTATATACACTTTTGACACTTAAACACAGAAAGAATATTGAAAATTGTCCAACTTCTGTAAAATTCTATTAAATGAAATCTGAACACACCGCTTCTTTTTTCGATGCCAAAGACCGACGCGCAATGTTGTCCCAATATTGACGATTTCGAACTAAACCGATGCGCGTGAAATTATTTTCTTTTATAGTCCCAGATAAATGCAATCTTTTGTGATCTTTACGATCTTTTAATGTCAAAAATATTTAAATACAACTCGCTTACGATAAAGAGAAATTTTCACAAATTTTTTGCTTATCGAAATAAAAATAAAAACATTCTCTTTCCGAAGAAATCACAAGATGATCGAAATATATTTTTGGTGGTTGTTATTTTTATTCTGATTTGTTGTTGTGATGTTTTCGCAGTCCACTGGCAGGGCAGTGTGACCATTTTTGCAGTTATGCTACATTATTTTTCATTCTGATATTATGCATTTCTTCTTATTTATTTGACTTTTTTAGTATACAACAAATATTAAATTTCGTCTAAATTGCAAGGAACGGCTAAAAAAATTAAATCATAGAATAATAATAACGTAACAGCTGCTCGAGTTAAGGAACTTGTTTGAATCATAATACTTTGTAGGTAACGCACCAGCTATTGGGAACAAATATTCCCACTGCATATTTTATTTTATTGTTAAATAGAACCTTAATTCGAACTTCATTTTTACATATGTAATTAATTAAAATGGGCTAATGATCGAAAACATACAGGCTGTCAAAATTACATGTGCTAATTACTAAGAAAAATACTGAAACAAAGATCAAAATTGTAAATCACACTGCATACAGTAGAGGAACGAAACAACATGTTGTTTGCGAAGGTTGCTACACCTTCATCTTCAGCGTTCTTCTTGTTTTCTTCCACTGTGTGGACAGTAGATATAAATTATTATTTTTATTTTATTATTTTTCTCACAATGAAGCTGTCAACTTTACCATCTATAAATTACACTTGTCCTTGCTACGTCATTTTTACATTTGTAATTAATTAAAATTGGCTAATGATCGTAAGCATACAGGCAATTAATAGAATTAAAGTTATTACAGTAAAAGCTCAGAAAAGTTAAGACGCAAAAAAGTTAATAATACGGAAAAGTTAAGGACTTTTCAGTCACCACTTTTTATTTTTTTTTTTTTTTTTTGAGTAATTTTTGTTTTTATTTTATTTTTCTATTTCTAAAATCATTTTGACTTCTTATCTGTCAATTCCCAGCTGGCGTTAGAAAGAGTGTCTGGCGAGCGCGATCATTTCACGTCTGTTTGTTAAATCGTCCAGGTGATTATAGGATGATTATAGGAGGATATTTCACTCACTTGAAAGGTGCTGTTGCTTGGCTTTGAGGGTTGTTGGATGAGTGCAACAAATCAGTGTGCTTTATGTTACTTTAAAATGGCAATTTGTGCTGATATATTATGATGATGCATTATGACTGATGTTGGCTGAGTAGTTAGCGCGTTAGCTCTACAAGCAGAAGAACCTCGGTTCAATTGTTAATATTGGCTCATTAAAAGTTTTCTGACGTTCTTACTATGCTTTAGAGCAATAATATAATAAATAAAATAGCTCTCCTATAGCTTAAAAAATTAAAGCGTCGACATAACGTCAAGGAAAATAATATTTTTGATCAGAATTTTCAACGCTCGTCTGCAGTAGGAATTTTAGAATCTTAAACGATTCTATTCGGAGCATTGTAGACGATTTATATAGAAGATTCGACGTCATGGCGCAGTTTCTCCCGTTAAACGTGCATGCTGGGAATACCACAGTGCCGAGGATTAATTTCATCGTCTGTTACGATATACGATTGAAAATGATAGCTGGGTAAAGACACATTAATAAATATACACACATACATATGTGTATACAATGTATAACTAAACATGCGTTTTTCATATCACGTAAAAGTTAAGAATTCTAAAAACTTAGGCACCCCCAAAACCAACTAATTAACAATTTCGAGCTTCTACTTTTTTTGGGTAAAATAATGAAAAAATAACAATTATTAATAATTCCACCATTATTTTGTAGGCAGCTTAATTTAGCAACAACGAATTTTTTAGGTCTGGTCACACTGGTTGTGTGTCAAAAAACAAATCAGATCAACCACCATTGATAATACGGTCAGACAATTTATGAGTAGACACACTTGAATCATAAAAATACGTCACGTTCATTTTACTCTGCGGTACTGAAAATTCTCGCACGCACATATTTTTTTCCGTTTCTTTTGATGCTATGCAAGCCAGCGAAAGAATAAATTCTTATTAAATTTTGAAAAACAAAAAAAATACTTTTTTTCCCCAATTTCTTTTGTATCGCGATGTACAATAAACTCATTTTGTAAAGGTATGTACACACCATAGCCATATAGTACAGTATTGACAGAAAAATTGTAATAAAATGTTCAACAACCGTGTGAAGTCACAATTTTTGTGTGGCAACATTGTCACAAAATGTATTGTCCGTGCATTATATTATATTGTCACAATTCTGACCCTTCATTTCCATTGACACGTAATTGCCACACATTTTATTGTCACATGTGCTTAATTTAGTGCACCGCACAATAACACCATTGGCAGATAAATATTTCTGTTGGCAACGCTGCCCATAAATATTATGAGATAATGTTTAATATCGAATCTGGCAACTTTTGCATTAAAATAATCTGGCAACCGTGTGAACAGATAATTTTTGTTGGCAGATAAATTTATTATGTAACAATAAAATTGTAAAGTTTTCTTACAATAGTGTGAACAGAAAATTTACACTTCGGTGACAATTTTCCATTGTGAATGCATTGTCACCATATTGGCATATCGTACATTATTGTAAAATCTGACAATCGTGTGTACATAACTCAAGTCGTAAATTGTAATAATTTCATTGCTGAAATTAATAATTATATTAAATATTAATTTTGCTTATACGTATCACAGGAATTGTAGGATAGAAACTATTTCTACATGGCACTGGCAAAAAATTTAAACAGTGGGCTAAATAGCACAAAAAAATCGTTTCATAATGAACGATAAAACTCTGAGCTAAGAAATAAACTTGAGTAATCAATTAAAAATAATAAGTTTCTTTTAATTTAAATTTAAAATTTAATGCCTTCAATATGAATATTTCAGTCAAACTACCAGTTTTCCATTTTCATATTTCTCAGCAACGGTTTTTTTTTACTAAAGTCACCAATGTGCAGTGTTAAATCCATATTTCTAACTAAAAATTATTTGTTGAAGTGAGGAATAAAATCATAAAATTTAACTAATTAACTATTAAGAATTAATTGAAAAAAAAGTTTAATCATTTAAAGAAAGCATTATGTTACTGGTCTGTCTTCTAAAAAAGAGTTTATTCTTTGCTTAACGTTAAAATGTCAGACACGTCGTTTGTCAGGTATGTGCGACTCAGAAATATATCTAGTCAGTGCGTTGTGTGAGTGTGTGTGTTTTCTTGACCGGATACATTTTGTTATTGTTGGTAAATTTTATTTCTCTTTTATTTAAATTTTTAAAATATATATTACATATGTATGTATATAAAGATACATATGAGCATGTATACATATTTCCACAAATAAATTTTTTGCTCCGCTCTTTAAATAAATAAAACTGAAGATTCTTTTAATGTTCACAACCAATAAATTGTATTTTTTTAAGACTTCTTTAAAACCGGATTCTCTTTTTTTAAGTTGTTGTTGTTGTTTTTTTTTTATTACAACAATGAGTATCTTAAAAGTGGTTACATCCACAAAATACACAAACGAAAGGTTTAAGGCATGTATCACCAACATCATCATCATCAGCAGCAGTAGTAGTAATTTGTGCTTTAGAGAATTGGGAATTTTGTTCAAAATTTATGGGCATATTTTACTATTAAACTCAGTGGTCAAGGTCATGAATAAATTAAATTGTCACCTAAAGAAGATCTTCCCATGCAAACTTAAGATTTAAAGCACTTTGTTTTTGGTTATTAATCTTGGATAGTTAATTAATTTACTCAGTTAATAAAATAAAATGAAAATAATTATACTGGTTCCAAAATCCTACATCACTAACATAACCCAGGGACGGATATAAAAGTTTAAGCACTGTTTTAGCTTCTTTTGTGATCTTACAAATAATTTGTACTTAAGTTTCAAATTTGCTCAAAATGTGTTTAGTTAAAGGGAAAAGATGATGTAAATTTATAAATATAACATTTAAAAAGAAATATTGCACGATTTTCTGCAAGCAAAACACTAATTGTTTCACACTTTCACGATATTTTAATTAGGAATTGCTGGTGATATCGCACTTTCAATGTGTGTTAAGAAGCTGCTGTAACTAACGACTAAATAGCGTTACGTACGTTTCAAATCACCTACTGCGCAAGAGTTCAGACGTTAAGAATATTCTCCAGATATAACGGTAATACAATTTTTCCAATTTGACATGACTTATAATACGAGTATTGCCATAGTTGTAACAATTACCACATCCATAATAATATTTTCTGCCATCGATTAGTGGTGCCATAGCCATAAACAGCTATCGTCTTTTGTTTATTATTCCAAAAGTGCTTCATGTTATAAAATGAGTAGGTGACTGACGTGTTTACGGTTACGGCAGAAAGCCGTAAAAGTTAATTTGTATCTATGGTTATGGTTATGGCTGTGGCAAATGTGTAACTCACGTTTAATCGAGAACAGGCCTGACTATTAGTTTGGTGTGGACAGCTGTTTATATGGTTACGGTTACGTCACGCCTAATTGAATATTTAAGAATATGTGCACACTATATAGTCGTGTAGCAGATTCAGTTCGCAATAGTTTTGATTTCGCAATTTACTATTCCGTTCGAATTTGTTTTTTGGTCTCAAAGATTCCGATCGTTTTTGTCATTATTTCGGAAAAAAAAATGTTTAATTATTTAAGATAATCAAGCTTAAGGTCATTTTTTTTTAAAGAAAATTTAAATTTGTATTCTTTTTTTTATATCAATACTTCGCCAATATCATTGATTGACTTCTTCATGAAATTAAAATTTTTTTCTTTCTGATTATAAAAATATTTAGAAATTACAATTGATAAATTAATTATTTTATATTATTATAATTGTCAACATAAAAATTTAAAAAAGCAATTTTTATTATTTATATAATAATTTTTTATATTTTTATTATTTTTATTATTTATATAATTAGCAAAACATAATACAGCAGTTTACAAATAAAAAATACTAGCAAAAAAAAATTTAATGCAAAAAAAACTAAAAATTGCTTTTTGAAATTTTAAAAATCACTTTTGAGCTTTTATGGTTTCTTTGTTTTTGTGATTTTAACAAAATGTGCGCCAAAAATAGATATATGGCAATGCAGCATAAATCAATTGCGATAATTTTGTTTTCTTGCAGAAGTTTTTTTAAAAGAATTTTAAAAATTTTAAAAATAATACGCTAAAAATTATTTAAAATAAACTTTCGTGTGAAATTAAATTAAAAAAAAAAACTAATTTCTTTCCATTAAGAAGTAGTTTTAAATAGATATTTGTACTTTAAGACACTGAAACAATCAATTCCTTTGAGGAAATAAAATGTAATATCATTCAATTTTCTGTTTGACTTAATTTCGGCAAATTCTCTATTTCTATGAATTCTTTACATTTTGGGCTACCATCTAGATAAATAACGAGAAACCTTGCGGCACCTTGCGTGTTTTTTTTACCTGGAAGACATATTTCCCTGCGTGAGGATATTTCCGAACATTTCTATTCATTTACCTACTTATTCGTCGTTTTAACCTCTTTTTCCGAGGTAGGATATGCATATATCTGAAAACTTAAATTTAAAGCAGGGCCGCCCATTTCTCAATTTCATATACTCGCTGCAGCGCAGACGACACAAGTAACCAATAAAGTTCTTCGTATGAATTATGATAACGAACATTCGGCTGTTACTTTGTTTACATTTCAGCAAAACAAATCAAACTAGTTGGTGATTTCAGATAGAAGTAACGCCTTGTTGCGTCTATTTAGAAAATTGCACTGAACAATAATTTATTCTTTAATGAAAATATGGATGGTTATGCTCAATGTGTTATTCATAGAAAAACATATAGAACAATACAAAAAAGACAAAATTATTTTTAAATCTCCTTTCGTTTTCGAGATATCGTCGTTTTTATTTTATCATATTTTGCCACAATTCATATATATTTATATGAAATTTTATTCACAAATGTTATTATTTTATTTAGTTATTGTTACTGTGAATAATAATTTTAAATAAGAACCAATTTCCTGAAGAAGCTACACTAAGAAGTGGCGAAATATTGAACCAAAAAAAAATTTTAAAAAATTAAAAGAACTTTACTGACTTCAGCTTGAAGAATATTATGATTTAATTTAAAATAAAAAACGTTCAAATAAATAGCATATAATAGAAACAGATAATTGTTATAGTTATGAAGATATCAGCAGTATATGACAGCTAATGCTGTCAGGCAAATAAAAAAAAAATAAAAACGCTCTCCTGATAAGTTTAGTTTTTGTAACTTCACCGTTTGTTATTTCATTTCATCCAATCACATGTTTGTAGTAGTGTGTTTTTAGACAGCACTGATTTAAAGTGATTTAAAAAATCTTTTTCGTTCATAATAGTTTTCGGCCAGTTTTGAAGAAATGTATTTAAGCTTGTAACTGTATCCGGCTAGTTACGTTAAGCAATCGGATAGAATAATAGTGTGTAAGCGTCAAAGCGATTTTGATAACCAGAAATTACAAGTTATACTGTGTACAAGTCAATACTGCCGATAAATGTTTTCTAAATTATTTTGCTTATTTTTGTAACGTAAAAGGTAGAAAAAGCTTGTAAAGTTTTAAAAACAAAATGTATCAGGGTGGCATCTACATACATGCATATGTGCCACAAACAAATTCAGTACTGCCAAGTTTAAGCACATACAACAACCTTCAACGATTTAATCAGAAAAAAGCAACAGTTACATTTGACTGCCATTTAGCGTTGCCATAGCGACTATTTGTTTTTGTTGTATGAAAAAACATAACATAAAGAGAAATATTATTTTAAGCATTTTACGAATAATAATTTTCTATTGAAACAAACTAGTGAAAATAATTATGTTTCGTCGTAATAAATTAGCATTTTTAAATACGAAAGATGATCGTATAAAAGTAATTAATGAACGAATTAATTTAACTGAAAAACATTTAATTGAAATGTGTTCTACCTTCGCCGCCTGCACCAGAAAGTTGGCCAAGTAATTAATCCCATAAATTTTTATTTAAATTTAAATTAATTGTTATTTTTTTCTAGATTTCGTGATTCCTACGATGAATTATCTAAATGTTTTAAGCACTATGCGGATGAAGAAGAAGTTAATGAAAGTTTTAGTGAAGGTATGAGAAGTTTTACCAATGCCGTGACCATTCTGGCCGACTATATGGACTTAAATGTTCATCGAATGGAAATTAAGGTTTACTATTGGTATTTTTATACTACAGTTATTAAAAAATATTCTCTATTTGCTTTAAGGTTGTAAATGAGTTGGCTCAATTTGATAATTTATGCAAAGCGACCAGAGATAATTTACGTACTGCAGTAATTGCACGTGACAAAGAGGTTTTGAAGCAGCGTCAAATGTTAGAACTGAAAACAAAATTTTCAGCTAATAACGTGAGTTTACAGTGGCTTATGCATGCCGTATCATAAAAAATTGTTTAGCCAGCTGTGTCTAACGTTTCCTATTACGACTTTGCATTTTTAAAGTGTGGCATTAAATATGAATTTATTTGAAGCTTGTGAAGAATATTCTTATCACACATAGAAATACTCTGTCGACTTTGCGATCTGTGGAATAAATTAGAATTTTTGTAATTTGGTCCACCATAAACGCATCAAATGATTTTCTGAAATTTTATGAAACTACATATATCGACCCCTGTGCGCGAAATTATCGTATGTTACACTTTATTCGAAATCTACTTTTTTATGCAAAATGGTTCTAAATCCATGAATTCATCTGCAGATAATGTATTATAGCGATAATTGTTATAGTTATGGAGATAACACTATGTACATTTTATCGTATGCGATAATTTCGCGCACAGGGGTCGATATACTATATTCAAATATCCGTGCATTGGATAATAAAAATCATTACAATTGTAATAATGTTTGAATTAGTGATATTTTTATATACATATTTCTTATTTATATATTTTACCAAATGTTCGATATGTTTTTTATGTTTATTTTATACGACCTATATTAAGCCTCTGTTAATATAGAATGTGGATAATAATATATTTTTCTCGTATACATTATCTGTCGGGTTAAATCGATCATATTAATGGCTTTAGAAGGACCTCGCTGTTGACACAAAGAGTACTTATGAGGTGTGTAGTGGCATAGTAATTATGTACGTCGGTGTTCTACTCTATTGGTGTTGGAGATCAATTGTTCTTTTTACTTTATCCTAAAATTAAAATTAATTTTTCATATTATTGTGATAAATTAACTATGAACTTGAAAACATACAAAATTTCATTCATTAATTTCAATAATTTTCTTTTGTCTTTGTGACTTTTTAGTTTTGACTAACGTTGAATAATTGAAGGAATTTTTCAGAGTTTTTCGGATTTCTAAAAACTTTGATTTTTTAAATATTTGATAACTTTCACACCTTCTAATTTCTTGATATAATAATAAATTTCTTATTGGCGAATACATTTAAAATATTTATATATATGATTCTCATTGTGCTTTTTCCCTTATAAACTATATGTGAAATTTATTATTACATACCTTATGATATTCTCATACAGTATGAAAAATATCATAAAGCTTTTTATTACAAAAGCAACTCAATAATTGAGGAGGAAAGCATATCCATATAGTACTATTTCGCTAACGTTTACTTAGCTCATCAGTGGATTTTCCTAATTTTTGAATACAAACCCAAGATCTATATGTTTAAAATATTTTTTATAAAATTTTTGCAGTCTGCTGCCGATTCAGAATTACTAAAAGCTAAAATGGAAGTAAGTCGTACAAACAAAGAAATCGATGAGATTATTTATAACTTTGAGAAACGCAAACTTAACGACATGAAAACAATCTTTGTTGATTTCCTATTGATCTCAATGAAATATCATACAAAATCATTGGAGGTGCTGTCCGCCAGTTACTATGATGCCAACAATATTGATGAGAGAGGAGATTTTTCAGAATTTCAAAAACTAATGAAAACAAAAAACGATACTCACGAAAAGAGAGCCAATAAAAAAGCACCCAGTTTAAGATCGCAATCAATGGAAAGTTTAGATAGGGATCAACTACTGAGTCCTTTGAAAAGAAAAGGTAGACTAAGTAAATCGACAAAAAATTTGGCTGAAAATAAGACTGACGAAGACGAGGAAGATGATGATGAGGATGATGAAGTAGAGGAGGAGGAGGAGGAGGAGGAGGACGACGAAGAAGAAGACGATGAGGTGAGTAAACAGAATATGCTGAATTCTTAACGAGTAGATGTTGCCTGAATAGCAATTAGTGCTAAATGTATTTGCACCCGCTAGAATTGTAGAGTCCAACTTTGCTTTTCAAAATAAATTCTAATACAATTATGTGCCTTACAGGATGCCACTGACACTTCCAAATCGGAGGGCGACTCAGTTACCGAAGCTGAAGATGTAGGCGAAGCAATTGGTCTGGATAATACCTCTGATTCTAAGCCAAATAAACTAAATTTAAAGAAACCTTTAACTAAACCACAAGTAAAGCATCCATTCAAGGCTGTTACGGCCACACATGTAAGATTGCAAAAGCAAATGCATGTGCAGTCCTAAAATAAATGCCATTTCTTTAATAAATAACAACTTTTCCATCTAACATTCAAAAACAAAAGTCGGTATTTACTGCATTTTCGATAGAGGAGACACAAGTCTACTAACAATAAAAACATATTGGTTTCAATATTATGCACCCACACCCCATATACGACCACGAACCAAAACCAGGTGCATTATCATCAGCATGACAACAACATTAAGTCAATTGAACAAACAATATTTTCAAAAGCACTTAAGTTACAATCAGTTAAAATAATTATTTTTTGCCTTAACCTCCACCAAAGTTTTATTTCTCATAATTACCAATATTACTTCCTAAACAAAACTTTATTTTAAACTAAACTATCAAATGCAAGGATAATATTATCAATATTTTGTATGTGTTTGCACAGGTGCTTAAGAAATCATCGAAGCAGGACAAAAATACTTTTGCCACAAAATGTCTAGCGGGCTCTAGTGCTACGGGTATACCACGCTTGGTAGGTAGCAAATCTGCCCACATGGGTAGAAGCAACAGTGGCGTTGTAACAGCAACTCATGGTGGTATTGGCGGTAGCAGTCGTCGCCTGGTAACAGTTGTTGAATCGAAAAAGAAATCAAATATGCATGAACATAATAATGAAAATGTAATTGATTGTACACACAACAAATTTAGAATTTAAGACCAGTTTATTTATATCTTAACAATAAAAGAAACGTTTAAATTCAAATTTTGTTTTCAACAACATGGCATCAACAAACTTCATAACAATTTATACAAATGTAGAAACTGTATTGCATTTTGAATACCTTGGAACATCGAATATTCGCTTTTGCTAAATATAAATATATTTAAATACAACAGTATAGTTTTCAGTATACATATTCCATATGCTATGGTATATAATACCAACTTTACTAAGAGCAAACCTAAAATAAGAAATTTGTTAACAAGGCTCACAATTATCAGGGATCGAATTACAGCATTTGAGATCGTCCGAAATTTCTATACTCGTAGAAATTTCCTTCAAATTTCTATTCGAATCTAATGCAGCAATTTGAACCCCAGAACCGTGAAAAACGATATCTATAATTCGTTTTTTTATTAAGCAGGTTGTTTATAAAGCGATTTCGAAAACCAAGCAATTTTAAGTCGGTTTTTTAATAATTTAATAATAAAATGTGATTAAAATTGATTTCGAAAACGAAGCATTTCTAAAATCACTTTTTAATAATTTTCCATCCATTTTTTGAAATTTTTTGTGATAAAATTTATTTTCAAATTGATTTATTTTTTAAATCTATTTTTATCACATCCTGATTATTAAAAAAAATGTAAAATTGCTTCGTTTTCGAAATCGATTTCCATAACATCTTCATGAATAAAAAATACCTTTTAAAATTCCTTCGTTTTCGAAGTCGATTTCTAGAACATACTGATTAATAAAATTGCTTCGTTTTTGAAGTTGATTTCTATTACATCCTGACTATTAAAAAAAAAACACCTTTTAAAAATCATTCGATTTCGAAATTGATTTCCATCTCATACGCGGTTTCAAATTACAGAATTTGAAATCGATCGAAATTTTGTTCAAATACTTTGGTAATCGATATTGGAAAAGAAGCTATTCTAAAAGCACTTTTGAATACTTTAATCAATTGTTTTTTAATTTTGCTGATTAAATTCTTTTTAATAGAGAAATTTTATTTAAATATAAAATATCTGTATTTATTGAACAGTGTGGGAGCCAGTTTCGGTTTTTTGCTATTTCATAAAAATTTTTAACAATTTGGAACATTAACAATTCCGTTTTAACAGTTGAGTGCAAGAAGTTTGTGTCTTCAACATTTCCGCCAACAACTTATTCAAATTTAATTAAACATTTTAGTATATAAGTAAGTGCTTCGGAAATTACCTATTCCATATTCACATGATGAGTTATCAAAAACTTTATATTAATACATCTTAGAACTTTCAGCGGTCATTGCTTTAATTTATGTATACAACAAAACATATTTTTAATTTTCCTTAACTTAGAAGTGTATATTCTTCAATTTATTCAATTCATTGAATTTATAAATAATTAGAATGCAAAAAGGAATAAAAACAATAAAAAAATACATTAAAAAATGATTTAAAAAGATAACTTAATAATTAAAATACCTTTAATGCAACAGTTCAAAGAGAAGATATAATAGAAATTATTAAAGCTTAATTACACGTATATTCAAAGAAATAAATGACGGCAATCAATGTGCGCGTGAAAGGAAGAGGAAAAAGTTCTATGCATCAGCTATTTATTTTTGGTGTAAATATGTACTGGTTGTATGTCTGTTTTTTTCGTGTTTACAATAAACGTATTGATATTTGTTTGATGTGTAACTTAAATTTAAATTGAGCATCCTCTTTTCTACCAGCAAGTGGATGGTATGAAATATTATCCAATTACTTTTCCGGACCCTCAACACCTGCCTGATTCATTAAATCTGCAATGTTTTTTTCCAAGTCATCTATTCGATTACCCATATCATCTATACGTGTTATAATTTGATCGGACATAGTTTGAAATTTATCTTGAACATTTTGTAACAAACTTTGAACCTGAAAGGAAAATTATTGGAAACAAAAGACAGAACAAAATCAATTAATTTTATTGTTAATTTTATACCCATGATGAAAATTACGAGTTCTCAATTATTAAACTCTTTTAATTGCTGGAGAATTTCGTTTTTGATCAGAAGAATATTGGATTTAATAACGAAATTATATCTTTGTATGTGAAGTGTTGTTATCAAAAATAATAATTAATAGAAAAGCTATCCTAAAATTTTTGTTAAGATGAAAAAATAATTATTTACATATATATAAATAAATTTCAAAAAGATAAAATCACGAAAAAATGTGGTATATGGTTTGCCATTGACAGCAAAGCTAATAAACAAAGCTAATAAAAGAGGAAAGATAAGTTGAGGTGGTGAAGATAATTTACCTAAAACTACACTTCTAGAAAAGCCGAAATTTTAGCCCAAGCCACAGACCGAGTGGGCAATGTCTAAGCTACTAGCGAATTTTTATGTATCATATATCATGTATCAGAATTTTTTTTATAAATGTGTTGTTCTTATTCAAATAATATTTCCTAAAGTGCGCTACAAATATTTGGTTACGACCCCCTAATACTAATATCTGGAATAAATTTACACCACACAATTGAAAACTAATGCAACCACCCTCTGACAACATACTTAAACCAAATTTAAGGCATCAAACTAGTGTATTAAAATACCTTAATTATTAAAAATATAACTTAATTATTAAAATAATGAGATAAAAATGTTATATTTATAAATGATCAACTCACATAGATGGTCAATTCCTGCATATTCTTTGGATCTGCATTGCTGTTCAGGGAATAATTTTGTTCCAAATCGCTGTCCATTTCATTTTTCATGTCTGTCATATTGTTTACAGGTGATTGCAGTGAATGAAACGTATTTACTTTGGTTTAATTATAAAAATACAAAAAAAATTCTTTACTATTCTATTATTTTGCAAATAACAAAATATATGGCTGTTTTATATTTTATTTTCTAATGCACACAACAACAACAAGAAAACGTCCAGACACAATAAAAGTAAAAACTATTCTGACAGCTGCTGAAAGAAAAATGTAAGAAAAGAATCAGTCAATGTTGCCGATAATAAAATTATATTTAAAAAAAATCTTCAAAATTGGTAGTTAATCTTGCCCAAATTTTGACTTGGAATTTAAATACGTATTTAGTTAATTTTCATTTAAATTTAAGTTGTATTTACATACAGCTTCAGTTTTTCAGTGCTAAACACTGTTAATACTGTTAAAAAAATGGTATCAGCTGGTACCAAAACATTTTACAAGTAACAAAAATCCCATTTTTAAGTGAAAAACAGAAGAAATACTTTTTGATTGTTTATACAACTTTTATAATGTAATAAATGTACACTTTTATATTCGTATATATGAAATTAAACAAAAAAAAACTTTTTCCTGACCACATGATATTTGTGCAAATAGTGGAAATCATATGGTTATTTAAATATCTTAAAAAGCAGAAGAAAAAAACTGAATTTCGTATTTAAATAGCACTCGAATATAAATGCATTTTAAATGCAATGACAAAAATTTGTGCGATATATATATAAATAAATAATTAAATCCACAAAATTATCAGCATTTTTATTAATTGCAGAAGAAAATAATTTAATTAGTTTCAACAACTTTTTATCTAAACTATCACCGTTTTGCCACTGGTCATAAAATTTTGGATTATCAATTTCTACAAACGGAAATATTTTTCTAAAAAGCTACAATAATTAAATTTGATAAGATTGTGCGCATTCCAACTCGACAATTTTCAAAATAGTGTAAACTCTTCATACAAATTAATTTAATTTGGTAACCACTTCAATATCACGAATTCCGAAGAAAAGCCATCTGTATGGTGAAGAAACCAAATTTTATAGAGAAGTACTATTATTGGGTGCCTCCGTAGTCTAGTGGATGAGCACTAGCCTTATCAATATGGAAATGCGGGTTCGATTCCCGCTTAAACCCTGTGTGTCTACAGACAAGTAGTAAGAGCTTCGTAGAGTTTCTATTGTCTTAAAAAAAAAAATGTAAAATATAATCTCTCGATTTACAAAAATTTTTTTAAAGTGAATTCGTAAAAATAACTGTCTTTTTCTTAGTAGTAGTAGTAGCAAAATATTATAATGTCGTTTTCTTATTGTACCAATAACGTTGCAAATCTGATGTATCGGCGAAAGTTTACGATACTACATTTTTATTAATGTTTCGTCAATCCTGTTGTTCTTTTTTATGGACGTTGACTTTTACTCGTTTCCCTTGAAAAGCGGTCTCATGTCTAACTTAGTAATAACCAAATATACATAAAAAAGAAAATTTAAATAATTTTATATTGAATTTTAGTTTTAGCACATTCAAAACAACCGAGTATATATTATAAAAGTACGGTGTAATTTTGTGTGAGGAATGTAATATTTGCATGACGATGTTAAAAGTTAAAAAAATAATTTACGTATATTTTTTTGCAGATAACATTACTATTTATTTAATAATAATAATAGCTGCTAAAAAAATATGAGAATTCTACTTGAAGTAAATTCTCTGAAATTTCAAATAGAAACTGACTTCTAGTATTCGGAGGGAGAATTTCATAGCGCATTCGTACGTTATGTTTTTCTGTATCAAAGAAATTTAAGAACCTAGTAATAAAAACCTTACACATTTTATAAATATTATAAAATTGAATAATAAAATGGCAAATCTGATTTAACAAAAAAGTTTGTCTTAACAAAATCAAATACAATTATTCGTACGCATGGATTTGGTAATATACAAGTTCTTTTTTTTTATTAAATTGGCATACATTTGCTTCTAATCATCATGAGAAGAAAAATAAATCAAATTTTGTGTCAATATTTTATTATTTATTATTTTTTGAGACAAAAGCTTAACTGTTGGTATGATAAAACGAAAAAATTTACTTTTAGTTTCCTTATTATCATATTTTAACGTTTTGCTATAAATTTATGGCGCACATTAAATTAAACAAGAATGTTTGAATTAAAATTGATTTTACAAAACCATTTTCCATTGAAATTAAACGCAAATTTTTTGATTCGAAATTAAAATGAAAATTTTTATAATTAAGACGAAATGGGCAACACTGCAAACAGCGTTGCTTTTTGGGACAATATGGAGTATTTTAATAGGGTGACTAAGAATTTATTATTTTCTGGGATATGTAACTTTGCGACTATTAGGAATAAAAATTTCAAAATATGAATTATAAATATTTTAATCAAACAAAGGAAATTTAATAAATTTTATTTAAAATGTGGAATTTTCAAATGAAAAATTGTTGGACTTGGGCATTATTATGGGTCACGCTTACGATTAACCCCTTTAGTTCTCCAACCAGTTTTTTTTAATGTTAACTACTCGAATGTCGAATTTGTTCGGATTTGTCAATGTCGATGTCGACCAAAAAATGGAAACTTTTTTATTGTAAATTTGATGTTAAGCATGGATAAATATTTTTCTAATTTTGAAATTATTAAAATTTAACCTTGAAAATAAAACTAAAAAATATCAACGCTTAAACAAAAATTTTACAGTTGAACTTTGCGACATTTATATAAAAAGGCTTGATATGTACATATCGTCACCTGAAATGCAAAAGGACGTAACAACCAAAAAAACTCTAAATTGAGTTTTTAATGGATATTGGTACACGTCTTCACAAATTTTTAGCTTTCTATTTCTAAAAATAACGACCTTATTAAAGAAATCCATAAGATTGTAACAACAAATGTTTATTTTTCACAATTCAAAAATATACCAAAATGATAAAAAAAAACTGTCAGGCATTTTTTCCATTACTTTTTGTGTGAAAAATAAACTCGTAATTTTATTTGGATGATATTGCGAAAAAAAACACATTTCTAACTACAACACTTATTAAGTTTTTTGTACCTCCTGTAAAATTTTCAAGTGATGATAACCCGTTCTGCATACATATATACATATGTGTAAGAAACACCATAAGTATAAACATTTATTGTATCTGAAGTATAGAAATTTTTATTTTATGATTACTTTTTTTATTTGTTATATGGTTTAGTAGGTCTATATGTACATTTCATTTGGTGCTAATACCAAAATCATCAGTAGACAATTAACCAAATTATTGGAAAAATATATTAAAATAATATAAAAACTGTCAAGACTTTGGTTAAAGATCTGCTGACGATTTTGGTATTAGCATCAAATGAAATATGCATACAGTACAGCTAAACCATGTAAGAAATATGGATAAATAATCATAACTAATTGAATAAATAAAACAAATAGTTACCTACTTTTCAATTTATTTTCTGTCTCATTATTATAATATTTTTTGTAAAACATATGAATTGTTATAAATTTCCTATAATAAAATTAATTAAAGACAGCGAAATAAATGAAATTTGTTGTATTGGAATTATTGATTATTTATTAATAAAAGAAACGTAAAAAATAAAGTAACCAAAAATTATCAAATTATGTATAAAAATTAGAAGTAATTGCAAAACCTTTAAAAAAATATAAACTTGTAATATCAGCAAAAAACTTTTATATCCTGAAAGTATGTGTACAAATGTGAGTAACAGTATTCTTCGTATGGTTGGTGAATGAAGTAAATTTAGTATCATAAACAACAACCTTTGCTATCTGGTGTTGAGGTATCACGTTAATTCTTGAATTTAACACTGCGGTGAATTATACAATTTTTCCGTTACAAAATTAATATTTTTAATTCCCGTTACAAGAAGTTATTGATTTCACACAATGAACGCAAAACCAGTTTTTATTATTTTTTGAATTTTTGAGTCGATCCCGACTATTTTCGCTATGTTGTCATTATGGATGTGTGTGTATGTAACCATCTCTAGATTCCTTCTAGATATAGCGTTGTTAAAAAATTTCGAAAAAATCAGTTTTGTTTTAATAACTAGAAATGTCAAATCGGAGGTGATATTTAAGGATTTTTAAAGATTAAAAAATGTATTGGATGCCGCAAATGGGACTAAAAGTAGTTCCAAAGGTATTGATGCCGAAAAGTTGCGACAACTTTTTTTTTAAATGGCTCCTTAATTTCTTGTCTAATCGATTTACGGTACACATGCATTTTTTTGGGCCCAAAGTACGGTATTCGATTGTATATGTTGTAATTTGGGCCTTGTATTTAAAAACCTTGTCGAATAATGCGTTTTTGCTTTGAATGAGTTAGCGGGAATTTTAAGGATGCCATGCAAGGCCAACCGATTCTTTTATTTTTTTAAATTTATGTATACATTTATTTGGACGAAAATTGCTTGTGAATATGTTTCGGGTGCTTTTTTTGGTTTAAAGAGAACTATCGATTTCTATAACTACATATTTTATATTTTTTTATTGTTTCTAAAATCGAAGCACGGTCTAAGTTTATCAGTTAGAACCGTAGACAACTGAACGCAAATAAGTTCCATGATAATTATAGCCGAAAACAATCCGAACGTGTCCAAGAAAAATATTTTCCAGAGTCTGCGCATCGTTAAAAGCCATCCCTACCAACAATATACGGTAACTAGTAGTATGGAGTAACGAAACAGAATTTAAGGCATTTCAGGACGATAACATTTGTCACGTTGGACCTAATGGAATATCCATACAAAAAAAAGTGTTTTTCGTATCACAACAACTCTAATATTAACTTTACTAAAGTATCTCAGTAATCATAAAAATTAAAAATATCTATGAAAACGTGTTTCAGAAAATTTGTCCTATGCTGCCAGTACTTATGAAAAATGCGCACTTGACACTCATTAAAACTTAATAAAAGTTCATCACCGTCGCGCAAAACACCAACATTCAAACAAACATGCAGATAATCATGTGGCAAATTTCGTCGTTGTTTTTTTTTTTTATTAAAAAATTTTAGTTGTTTGTTTGATGGTTGGCTTTTGGCCTCATTTTAAAATAAAACTCTTTATGAAGGCATACAATTTTCAAAATTATTTACATTGTAAATAATGGCTTAGTTTCAAAGGATGCATTTACTTATACACATGTAGTTTTGTGTTAGCAGGGAATGTTAAATTTTGTTGCATTACAAAACGGATTTTAATTTCTGCCAGCGATTGTACGAGTTTTAACATTTTCCTTGTGCAGTGGCACACTGTTTCATACAAATATTTCAAACCAATGCACACATACATACATACATACATTCATGCATAGATAGATATGCATATTCCTGGTAAACATAAAAATACTTTTGAATTTAAATTCATATTTGCTCTCATAAAGTCATCACCAGAAAAGTACGATGTGAAAAATCTAAACGGGTGATACACACAAACACACATACACAGTTAGTCATGCTTATGCAGTTATTTAGAAACGTTGCTTCGTTATCTTGTATGTTAAAATATGCTCATGGTTTCTAGTTACTGACTTAATTTTACAGCTACTCCATCAATGTTGCTTTACTTTTTTTTTTTTTTTTCTGAATTTTTCATGTGGAAAATTATTATGGTCGTCTTTTTCAAGTTTTTATTTTAAAGTTAAAAGACAAAAATTATTAAACGTTGGAATTAATAAATGTGAAAGGAAAGAGTAATTTTAAAATGTTTCAATTTATTAATATATGTATTTCGTATACTCTTAGTAGTCAAACTTTTATTACAATTTAAGTGGATTTTTAATCGTATTTTGTCTTAAATGTATACCGAAATTTTCTTTGAATAATGATATTGAAATCGAAATGAAACTTTTATATTTGCATTAATTATTTTCCTCAATATAAATTTTTGATTGAGTTTTTGGCAGACAGAACAAAAATTAATATACACATCTTCAGTTCTTTCTTTTAAATATATGTATGTATGTGCTCCTAAATACATAGTCATAGTGTAGTTATAGTCTATTCATACTTTACTCATAGTCTAGTCATAGTCCAGTCATACTCTAGTCATAGTCTAGTCCACTGGTGTCCAAAAATTAAATGAGGGGGTATTGGTGAGAGAATTTGCCCAGAAAACATAATGTCAAACGTTTCAAATAAGAAAGAAAATGCCAGCTATATACAACTTATTAAATGAATGTAATTTAAATTTTAAGAAAAAGATAAATAGCAGTTATCAATTTCAATAAATAATTTTAGAACACTTATTTGGGGGGGAAAAAACAAAAATAAATTTATATAAAACAGTTTTTTTGGGCTTAAATATTAGACTAAAAAGTTTAACCATCTGTCATTCGTCATTATAATTTTTAAAATCGCTTTGAAAATTTTAATTAAACATTCCATATTAATACTTGCATGGCAATTGCGAATTAGTAAAATATTTTTTAAATTCAACGAGGTCATTTTATTTCTCTGCTTGGAACAAACGTTTTTCATGTCTGAAAATATTTGTTCGCATAAGTAAGTAATGGAAAAAAATGATAAATATTTTAAATACATTTTTTTGAGCTGAAATCTTATACCTCAGATCTAAGTATTATTAGCTCTGATTGAAACGTTTTCATTACCCGCTTTTAATGTTTTGTAACATAAAAGGCATTGAATGTTTTGAAAAGCATCGTTTACCATAAAATACTTTTCACATTTCATTTCGTGAACTTTTATTATATTTGAATTTTTTTCGTATTCAATTTGATAGTTAAATTTCGGATGAAAAAGTATTTTACACTTTAACTGAAAGACAAAATAAACTCAAACTGTAATTTTTATACTGTGATAATTATTTGTTATTCGTCTCGCCCTCTATTTGATATGATTTGTCGCATGCGGTTTGAATTGTAATTGTAACAATACCATGTTGTTAAATAATAAAACCGCTGACACATTCGCATTCAACACAAAGTTCTAATTTAGATTCTTGCCGTTGTTTTTAGTTCGTTTGCCGTATCAACGTGCATGAAAGGAATTTCTCATGCTTAAATAAATTTTCCAAAATTTTCATCCTACAATTTTTAAATGTAATTTGAATTTGAAAATGCGTAGCAGTTCATACTGGTGTGGCACACAGAATGGCTGGCTCTTTGTGAATACGAGTATATTCTGCCGTCAAGCATATCCAATATGAAGTTGCATTAAAATTAAAATTACCATTTGCAGTTTCGTCATACCCATGAAAGCAATAGATCACCTAAATTTTTCAGTCTGCGTGTACATCCAAGTGGCGCCTTGCATTGCATAGTATAGCTGCCATATAAAACTGCATACCATCTCATTATATTCTTTAATAATTTTAGCGTGTAACTAAAAGTAACATTCATTCAGGATCAACTAATTAGTGTTAGTGCGAAAATGCGGTCTAAACCTCAAGCAACAAACAGCAATGCAAAAAGAATAAGAACGCACAATAACAACAGTTGTTGTCTGTTAAAAGCTTTTTCTTAATTTTGTTGTTTTTGTTGGTTTTTTTGCAGCCTCTTTTTGTTTAACTGCAACTCAACTAGCTTTTCATACGTTCTTATACGGCTTTTTATTATGAAGGCAAAAATAAAACACACAAAAGCCACCATCATGAACATGATGCATCATCGTAGCTGGTGTGAAAATTTCCAACGTCACAGAAAATGTAGTGGAAGAGGAAAATGTGTTCATTTTTAAACCAAAATAAATGCAAGTACACGTTTTAATAATTGTTTGTGTGTGTGTTAGAGCACACACACACAGAAACCAATACACTCCAGTACATTTGCTCACTTTTGAAATTCACATGAATTAAGGGGTTTAAAGTAGCATTTTATAGTTGTAGATTTTGGCAGCATTTTAATGCGGAAATATAAACATTGCCAACATTTTGTTAAAATAAAATGAAATACAAAGAAACTTTATTAAAACACAACAAAAAAGGAAACATTTTAAAAATAGAAAATAAAAGAAAAAAATATAACCAGAATGTACCATAGAAAGAATATAAGCAAGAGGTAGTAAAATATTTATCCTTTCACTGCATATAAAATGATAATACACTACTGAATTAAAATCGCTTATTTGTTATGAGGTTTCCTTTTCTCAGTTGTGTACGTTCATGTGTTGTACACCTCATGTAAAGCGGTTAAGGTTGACTTTAGAAGTTACTAAACATGTACCTGTTGAAAAGTGAAGGTTTCCATCCTTCTAATTATATTCTAATTATAACCTATTGATGATCTAGTAATCATAGTCTAGTCATAGTCAAAATATACCCAGTAAAAAGACATGCAAGGGAAATAGTTAATAGTTGGGTTCTAGTGCAAATGAATTGGTTCAAGTAAGCTGAAGAACGCATGATTTTAATACAGCGGTGTCATTGGCGAACACGTTTTCATAATTAAACAAAACTTTTCGTTATTTAAATGAGTGGATGGAAACCATGATTTGGCTATGTATTAGCATATCTCCATGAATACAACACAAAGTACAAAAATTGAGCTCAAACATGAAAATCTTTTTAAGAATTGAGATGGAATTAAATATGAATTCAGATAAAGAAATTCTTTAGAAATACCAATTCATGGTGAACGCATTAATTTTTGTTGCCGGGTAGTTTTACTTTAACATGCTACTCGCCCTAAAAGTTTTCCTTATTCAAATATTGTGTAGTATTAAACCTGTTTGACTATAAAGAGTATCAAGTCGACATTATAAGGGTTCGTCATCCATTATTTTTTCCCATTCATGAGTGGAATCTATTCTCCATTGCTGGCAATTTCTTTTTTCCGTTTGGTTCAACTGTCACAATGAATTGTTCGTTATTTTTTAATTTTCTTATCCTTTTGTATGATGTTTGCTTAGTCGTACGTGAGTGATTGCTTCCATCATACCTTTTTTCTTCTGCACCTTCTTGTATTCTTTCTTATTTCACATTATACACACATACAAACACACAGAAACACATACATACATACACAAAAAGCAGCAAATCTTTCTAATCTCTATTATACTTTTCGTAGATCGCTTGCTAACATTTGCAAAACTCGTCAAGAAGCAAAAATATGAAAAGTAGATTGCACAATGACTGGCAGTATCATATGAGCTCATCCCTTGTACGTAAGTTTATTTGGGCATGATAAGTTCTATTGTAATTGTACATTATAAAGACCAGCTTATAGAAGCCGTCAATGGGTCGTTTGTGTACAGTTTAATGGAATTGGATTTGTATTCATTCAGCATATGAAATTTTTAGCATACAGATTTCGTTTTAAGATTTTAAAACATCCTTCAGAGGCGCTCAAACATTGGTTTCAAAAAAATCTGCAAAAGCAGAGTTGTAAGATATTGAAGCTTCACCAACTGTCATCTCTTTTTATTCCTTTCCTCTAGTCCCATAACAATGCATGTGTAGGGATCATCTACTGACTACTGATCCAAGATAAACAAAAGTTTTCGAATATCGGGGAGCACATATTCATTTGAAGAATTGTTAGTTTTGTCCAGCGTAGAACAGAAGATAAAAGAAGAGCAAACCTTAGGAAAAATTATGAAAACTTACGAACAGCTAATAAATCTCAAGATCATTAACAAGAAATGATAGCTACTGGCGATTCAGAGTAAACAAACTTTAACCCTTGAACCATAATGTACGTAAATTTTACGTGCAGTTTTTTTTTTCAAACACAGAAAGAACACGTGTTTGGCGATCTAACTGTAAATTATTCATGCTATGTGTTAAATTTCCAACTGGGTATACTTTTTATTACTTGTCTCAATTAGTCAAATTCGTATGCAGTGGTCAATGCACTAGTTTCGTGCATTAAAATAATAACAACAAATACATAAATATAATGCAAGTTACCGCATCTCGAGACAGTCCATTTAAAACCTTTGAATAAATAAGTTCTGAACAATTTGTGAAGGAATAATTATTTAACGATAATTGATTTAAGTTTACATAGAATTCAATTTTGGAATTTGGTAAGTCATCAAAGGGCAATTAGCTGTTACATATGATAAAATGTACATAGTGTTATCTTCATAACTATAAAAACAATCGCCATAATATTTGATCGAGAGATAAATTAATGGATTTAAAACAAATTTGCAAAAAAAAGGCGATTTCGAAAAAAGTGTAACATACGATAATTTCGCGCACAAAGGTCGATATAGTAAGCGAGTGCACAGAAGAAGCTTGTACGTAAAATTTACGTAGCATTGGTACTATGAATAAAAGTCTTGTAAGTAATTTTTCCGTATCTTTAGTGTAAGAAGTATATATTTGTGTCGTAATTTCAAATAAGATCAACCGTGATATAAAAAGGCATAAGAAAAACCGTGTTCTTCGAAGCACAAACTCAATTGCGATGAAGTAGAAGCTATTTTGTACGCTAGCGACACAAAACAAAAAAAAAACAACAAAATTGTTCAGGTAAGAAATAAATATAAATTTCAAAATGCCACGGTCTCCAATACGAGTTTGAAGGAATTGAAAGCTTTGTTGGGGTCACTACTTTTGTCTGCAGTCTTGAAAAACAACCACCTTTCGATTAACCTCTTATTTGACTCTTCTTATTCGGGAGGTCGGTATAGAGCGACGATGAGTAAACACAGATTCGAGTTTCTAGTGAACGCGCTGCGATTTGACGACCAAGCGACAAGAGACGAACGTAGGAAAAAAACACATTTGCTCCAGTTTCGGAAATTTGGGACATCTTTATCGATACCTGTGGAAAGCATTTTAAGCCACGATCATATGTTACCATTAATGAGCAACTAGTTGGTTTTCGTGGAAGGTGCCCATTTAAAATGTATATACCGAATAAACCAAACAAATTTGGGATAAAAATTGTCATGCTTTGTGATGTTGCTTCAAAATACGTAATAAATGCAGAACCTTATCTTGGTAACTCTACTAACACTGAAGGCAAGCCACTGGCCAGTTACTTTGTCGAGCGTCTGTCAAAGCATATTGCTGTGCTTGCAAATCGTTTGCAATTTGTGGCGAACATCAAATTAAAATCTGTCAAAATTGCATGAATAAAACTAATTAATTATATTTTTAAATTAACTGAATTTATTTTGGGAATATTTATTTATATATACTATTCTAATTGTGCTTTTTCCCTTATAAACTATATGTGAAATTTATTATTACATACTTTATGATATTCTCATACAGTATGAAAAATATCATAAAGCATTTTATTACAAAAGTAACTCAAAAATTGAGGAGGAAAGCATATCCATATAGTACTATTTCGCTAACGCTTACTTAGCTCATCAGTGGATTTTTCCCAACTTTTGGATTATGAGAATAAAAAAGCTAAAAATAGAAATGTGAGTATGTTATAAAAGTAAACTCATGGATTGTTATGTTTTTGTTTATAGATTTTTTGGTTTGTATGTTTAATGTTCAAACAATTCTCGTTTGATTAATTGAATTTTAAACATATAGATCTTGGGTTTATATTCAGACGTTGGGAAAAATCCACTGATGAGCTAAGTAAGCGTTAGCGAAATAGTACTATATGGATATGCTTTCCTCCTCAATTTTTGAGTTACTTTTGTAATAAAATGCTTTATGATATTTTTCATACTGTATGAGAATATCATAAAGTATGTAATAATAAATTTCACATATAGTTTATAAGGGAAAAAGCACAATTAGAATCGTATATATATTTTTAAATTTTAATTTTATTTTAATTTTATTTAAAAGAAATTAGTTCAACTAAATAAACAAAAGAATATATTTCGGACGGCAAATTTTTTCATTTATTGAAGTGTATCCAAAGAAAAACATTAAGTACGTAAGATTTACGTATCGCGGGTTGTAACGTTGTATAAATTAACGTCATGGCTCTAGGGTTAAAGAAATGTGAAAAAATAGTATAAAAAGTTGAAATAAGGCAAAGAAAGTTAAAAAGCACAAACTTATAAAATCAGCAAAATCGTTTAAAACACTAAAATATACACCGTCTACAAATGCTGAAAGTTGTGCGCCCCACATGTTACTAAAACATGAATATTATTTTTATAATTGGGCCTATTCCCGTTGGCATTGTCGTTCTAATTGTGGATTCAATGTCGTTCTCGCTTTTATTGCCGCTTGTTTCTTAAATTGGCATTCTTGAAATACATTGCAACGAAGACGAGATGTTATAGAAAACAGAAAAAGAATAATGACAGTGTGGAACAGCTGCAATATTTTACTTGGTTATTTTTGAGAATGCTGCAAATTTTTGCAAGTGCTGAATTTTACTTTACAAGTTCAATTCAAGAAGATAAAATAATGCATTGGAAGATGTTGCGACAACATGTTAATATATTTGCCAGTCACGATCCAATCTAAGAAATGTTATTTTTGTAATTATTATTTTTATTATATAAATTTTTTTATTTTTCTTAAGATTTGTGAACACCTTCAGACTCACTAAAACTGCATTTCAATATGCCGTGCAACAAATCCCTGCAAAACTTAAATGCAATAAGCGAACATCATTCTAATTCATTCTAAAAACCAACGAAATTTAGGGGTGCCTAAATTAGGCCCTTTTTAAAGGCCTTAACATATGTGAGATTTTTCCAATTCGGAAAAAAAAAATTTCAAAGTATTTTTTAATTATATTTATTTATGAGCGATGGTCTTTTTTATGGTAAGTTTTTTAATTATTATTTATTTCTCAATATTTCGCTACCAAATAGGTAGCATCGTCAGGAAATAATAATTTGTATTAACAAAAATATTTTTTTAAAAAAATCGTTTTCTTTTTAAGGCAAAATAAATCGCTTTTGCGGGATGTTTTAACGCAAGAATGAATAATTGCAAATTCGATTTTTATTTCCATTAAAATTTACTTTACGTGCAGAGACAATAGCAGCCTCTAACATTTTGAGAGTTACACAATGTTGTTGAAAAATTTTGCAATTTTGCTATTCTTTTGGGTAATTGGCCCGATTATGATGTTGAAAACTAAACTTGTATTAAATCCTCATACAGAACCTGCTGGCATTTCAGTGACTTCATAAACATTTATGGCCTTTTGATAATTTTATACGTATAATCGACATTCATGCACAAGTTTGGAAGCCGTTACTACTTTTTCTGCTGCATGTGAGAACACAAAAGAACATGCATGAAATGGCATTGACATGAACAGAGAGAGAGAGAGAGAGAGAATGCATTGCAATGTGCAGTGCTGGTAAATTGATATTTATGTCGATGCACTCTTAATACGTTAATAATGTCTAATAGCGATGGCTCGATAATATCCAGACATGATAGACATGTAATGGGGTTATGCTAAAAATACTGCTTTGGCAGGATAAACTAAAAGGACACAGACAATAAAAACTAACAAGAATCAAGATTAAGGTTTTCTTATAATTTCGCCAATTTACGATTTAATTAATTTTAAGTGAAAGGGTGCTGGAACCGTGTCAGCACAGAAACTTTTAGTTGCCTTTGTTAGTCTAATTTTAACTTTTTTTATTTTCTTTTAAAGATTCTCATGACAACGTAAAACACTGTCATATTTCATAAAACCTAAATGAAATTTATTAAATTATTTTGAATTTTTTAATTTAAAATTGTCATTTCTACACATTATGAATTTTTTAGATTTAATTTTGATAGCAGCACCTTAAAAGCCGAATCATAAGCACAATCATCTTTTGAAATAAAAATATAAATTTCATTAGAATATCTTGCGCAGTATTTTTCGCTGTTGTTCATTAAATGTTGACTAGGTTATTTTTCTAAGTACTGTAATTATACCTTGTTTATTTGCATTCTTTTATTTGTACCTGTGTGTGTCGAGGTACATATGTATGAGTTTGAATTACATACCAGTATCAGAACATTAATTAGAACAAAATGGCAGGTGCAAGTAACTTTATACACCTTCGAGATTTTGCTGTGCACGAGTATACGCGCATTGTGTTACATGTGAAACATTTATATATTCGTGGCTGAAATTTTAAACTTATTTGAATTATGTATATATCGTATCCTTAAATGAATCATAGAATTGTTTAATTTTTTGGAGGATGCTAATTTAGAGGTTACGTGTCATGCAAGCCTATGAGTAATAATTGTGAGGTTATTTTGCAATATATTAATTATACGCAATAGTATGGAACCCGAATCGATCTCTAGAAATGAGACAGTCAGGTAGAGAACGAGGAAAAAAAGTGAGTAAATAATATAGTGTAGAAAAATGTATGGATTTATTATTCTACAAAAAAAAATATAACTAAAAACTTTAATTAAAAATTTTGTAATATGAATTAAAAAATTAATTAGATTTGCACTCGTAAAGAAATTAATTGTATCAATTAAATTATTATTAAAATGTTAATTAACTTTGTATTGCTGAATCTGTTGATTTATTAATGTTAATATTGTATTGCCTCTATACGATACATTGAAATAAAATACTTTATTTTACGTTGATCTATATACTTCGAACCATAAGGTTATTATAATATAATATAATATAATAAATTTTATTATAATTATTATTAAATAAAAATTATTTTATAGATCCTGAAGATGAACCTTACGAAAAATTATTATTGTTCATTTCAGTGAATTATTTTTCAATTCAATTCTTAATAATAATAATTAAAAATTTAATTAAATATTTTAACTATTTTTAGTAGTAAAAAAAAATTTTTTTTGTTTTTTTTTTATCTGAGTACAGCACTCAGTAGATGAGCCCTATACATGCGATGCATTGTGCTGGACTATAGCAAAGGAATAGTTAGAGAAACGATAGGAGGTGAAGCTTAATTAACTATTTTACAGCTTTGGTTTTGCACGTTCTTTGTTTATAGCAGTGTTGAAGCTTCGGTTTAGTGGCAATTTTTTTCATTATTATTTTACTTCGGCGGTGCTACACTATACGGACGAAGGAGGGCGTTCTGATGTGATTGTGGATTGATATCAGCTGAAGCCGGTATTGTTCAGTGACCAGTGACTATGGCTTCGCCACTGAAACCTTCCGACAACAACTTGGATTCAATTCAAATGATTATTTAGTATTAATTTTTGTTTTCGTAAAGAGTGTTGCGTATTTGAAATGAAACAATCAGAAGAGTATTTTAAAAATATAAGCCGTCATTTTTCGTATTTCAAAATAAAAAAATTTTTCAAAAAAAAAAAATAATTAAATAATTAAAATTTAATTTAATTAACTAAAAGTTTAATTGAATTGATTCAACTATTAATAAAAAAAATATATTTTTAATGAATGAATATTTTGTTGTGTTTAATTTCATAGTTAATTTATCACAATAATATTACTTTTCATTTTAGAATAAAGGAAAAAGAAAAATTAATCTCCAACACCAGTCGAGTAGAACACGTATATACATATTTTTTGTGCCACTACATGCGTGAGTACTGATGACGCGTGTCTACTTTTACTTTACTTTAGAAAATTTCTATAATTTTTAATCTCCTATTCAGAGCGACCACAAATTTGGTAAATAAAATAATTTTTAAGATCAGTCCAGCAATATTACATTTCCTTTATTTAAAAAGCAATTAAAATTTCTTATTAGCGAGTGTGATGTTCAATAATTAAACTTTCAGAATTTTACGAACGATAAATGTCAAGCCGCAGTGTCTCATAACTGCAAGCTTTTATATTCAATAGAAAACTTCAGCTAAATATATGTGTTTTCATGTAGGTTTTAGAGTTCAGTAGAAATTAATGTATACATACATATATGATAATATAATATAGAAAGGCCGTAAGACATATTTTTTATTAAAACGAATTTTTTGCATATTTTATCATATGGACCACAAATAAAACTAGGACGACAATTTAATAAAAATCTGCCTGTGAACAATAATAGTTACAAAATACTAGTTGAGCCTTTTGGATATTAAGATACGATATGTAAGTATGTGTAATGCTATTATGAGGCTTTTCGCTATATGTGTACAAGCGAATTCAATTAAATATCTTTTGAGCAATTTTTCTTTGGAAACTATTAATTAATTTGTCTATATCAACAATCAAGTTTACAAAAAACTCTTCTCAATATCGCATAGATATTTTTAATTTCAGTTAAATAACACTAATTGATCGTTATTCTCATTATCGTCATCTCATACAACAAATCGTTTGAAAGTTGGTTAAGAATTTTTTTAAATATTTTTTTTTTTTCAATTCCGTATGTTAAACAAAATTTAATAATTTAAAATTGTTATTATATTTTTGAAAGAAAATATTTGATTTTAATTTTCATGCTTGTTTCACAGTATCCTGAAGCTTAAATTCAATTAATTTTTAATATTTATTTTCCTACTTGTAACAAACTTGTAACTTTCTGATGTTTGCGTATGTACATACATACATTCATATGTACGAGTACTTATGTACACACCACCACACACAAGAAGCTGTTGTCATGTTGACCTGTCTGCTTATTGTCAGCTGAGTGTTTTGCCATATACTGTACATTTCAATATTATAAAGAGGAAAATAAAACCTCTATTTATACCTGAGAACATGTTTGTGAGTGTAAATCATTGTAAGTATTCTTTTCGGACATCCTTGGACAGACTGGTTGAACATGTGGGTGTGTGCATATGTGGGCGTTGGAAACACATGTACATAAAGTTACACATGTACATGTGGTCGCTTCATTATTCTACGAATTGTCAGAAAAGTAGCAAAATGCCAGTCGATTCTTCTGCCGAAATGTTTTTTTTCTTTCCGCATTATTACTGAAATCATGAAGGCTTTTTTGTACTTTTTTGCTATCAGTCTCTTTTAATTTGAACACGATATTGCGTTCTGTTTATTTCTTAAATTTTTATTTTTAAAGTTAATGACTTTATTTAGGAAATAAGGAAATTAATACATTTAAATGAGAAATAAAGGTATAGAAAACAAAAGTTCGAGTTTAACTTATTACGTATAGAATTAGTATCCTTGAAATACAGAGATTATCAGTTTATATTAGATTAAATTAGTGAGCTCACAATATTTAAATTTTAAAATAAATTTTTTAAAAGTTTTATTATGCACCCCCGCATAAAAATTAATATAATGCGTACATAAATGCTTCATTATGCATGTATGGCTTAATTCTTTTATTTATATACATATATGATCCCAATTGTGCCCTTTCCCCCTAAAAAATATATGTGAAATTTATTATTACATACTTTATGATATTCTCATAAAGTATTTTTTTACAAAAGCAAACTCAATAACTGAGGAGGATGGCATATTCATATAGTACTACTTCGCTAATGCTTACTTAGCTCATCTGTGGATTTTTCCTAATTTTTGAATACAAACCCAAGATCTATATGTTTAAAATTCAACTTATCAATCGAGAATTAAAGTTGAATATCAAACACAAAAACCAAAAAATCTATAAACAAAAACATAACAATCCATGAGTTTACTTTTATAACACACACACACATTCCCATCCTCAGATCCTTCCTGCCATCCACACCAGGCCCGCTATAAAAAGTAGGTGATATAGTATCTATTGCTCGTACGCAGTTTGGTTGTGGTATGAAACTTCGAAAAAAGAACAATGGACCTTATGAAGTCACTAAATATAAAGGCAACCATCGATATGATGGTAAAAATATTAGTAATCATGACGGCCCAGGAACTACATCTAAGAGTGCAGACCATATGAAACTTTGGACTACAGTGATATGATACACTGGGCATCCGGGTCAAATGCCGAGTAGAATGGCCGAATGTGAGGTTGCTAGTAATCACTGTGTTATTGTACTACTTTATTACATTTGATTAAGTTTTCTATTACTTTATTCTCATCAAAGATTATTTCTTAATTTGCTATATAAAAAATATTATTAAATTCAAGTTTTTTCTGTCACTTCATCGAGTCGAAGATTTCATAAATTTGTAAAATAAATTTTAATTTTTGTAATAAATAAAATTTTATTTGTATATTCGATTTTCTTCAAATGTACCAAATCCTACATTTATTTAAAGAGAAAAAAAGCTACATATATTTGATCCTCTAAATTTTTCACACGTCCACTTTAAAGCAAAAGTATATTTGTTTTTGTTTTACTTGCATCTAATAAAAAGATTAGTGTTTTTTTTTAATGGTGTGATTAATATCTTTAAAGTTATATTTTTTTTTATCTGGGACCAACACTGAGGATATGAGCCCTGCACATGCGGTGCATTGTGCTGGAACTAAAGAAAAGCGATAATAGGAGAAATGATAGGAGGTGAAGCTTTACTATCAAACAACACTGTTTTTGCACGTTATTTCTTTTTATAGCAGTATTGAAACGTCTGTGATGTCAAGGAGACGTATTAAATTTAAAAGCTTCGCCACAGAAACCTTGAGACAACTGACATAAAGCCACACAAATGCACATCAGAAAAAATGCGAGATGTTTTTAAGAGTCTGAAACTGCGGTTGAACCCAGGAAAATTTTTCGTTTTGTAGTAAACGTGCAGACTACTTCGACCATCGCCATCCTCTACTATTAAACTGATCTTAATATAGTTAAGATGCGTACAATCTATCTATACCTTCAAGTCTTTAAAACGATATATTTTATCTTATCTTATCAAAATCGGCGCAGTAGGTCGGCCGTAAAAGGGATTCCAGAAAACGTGTTTGCCTATTAATATACAGATTTATCTTAGTACACTTACGATTGATATCTAATACAATAGATTGTCTAAAGCTAACTACACCATAATACTCGTGATTAAAAATTATTATCTGGCAATTATTATGTGTCTTCTATTTAATACAAATATGCGCTTTGGGGATACGTTAGTCATGGTGGTCAGTGTTCCGTAGATAGAAAACTCTTCATTCAGACAACGGATTTGTATCAATGAAATTTGTCATTAAAAGTGAGCCAACGAAACCCTTCATTGTAACAATAGAGAATATTCCATTATACCCTTATTCCAATAGAAATTTTGGGCTGTTGCGAAAACTGAGTTGTTGCGAAAACCGATAAAAAATTTCAGTACCAGTTTTTTGATTAAAAATATTATTTTAAACCAAATAAAAAGTTTATTTAAAATAACAAAGGTTCACTTTGAAAATAAAAAATACAAATATTTCTATATTCTCTGTCAAGCTTAAAGATATGATTATATTTTTTAATTTTCACTTTTTTTTTTTAGATATTTTGTCAACCATCGTTTAACATCTTGAAGAAATTTTTAATATTTTTAATTTCAATATTTAAAAATATAAAATTTTAATATTTAAAGAAAAAAAAAAAATAAAAAAAATATAAACAAACCTTTAAACTTGAAAAATAATATAGAAACTTTTATTAAAAGAAATATAGTTGAAGAATAAGGATTAAAAATATAAAAAATATATTTAGAATTAATAAAAAGTACACATTTCATATAAATTTGTACTGATGGTTATTATCTAGTTGAATATATTGAATATTCAACTAAATTTAAAAATACAACTTAACTTTGTTAGCAGCGTTGCGCTAATTGAGGTTTTGTATTTTGAAAACTTGCGTTAACAAAGTCACCAATATTAAGAATTTGGGTGTTGCGCTTATCGAGGGTTGCGTTAACCGAGGTTACACTGCACATAATTTTTGTTGCAGATCTATGTTATAAATAGAATGAATGTATTCATTAAATAAATGAAAATTCAGCATTAGATTTATGAAACTTCCCCATGACGGTAATGAATTTATTATTGAGAATTTATGGCAACACTCTAACAATGAGAACGTTGAACTATGGGAGCTGAACTTTAGTTTTTGAACTCTCACTCTCATTTTGGCATTCGTTGCAAACTCACATTATTTCCTTTACATATATGTATATATGTACATATCTATTATTATTAATAAATTAATAAATCATTTCAAACTCGTAATATTTATCATTTATTTCATTAAATAAATGAAATTGTTTCACGACATAACTTACGGACTTGAATTACATGCACTTTATAAATAATTGGTTTAATGAAAGCTTTTCATTGATTTAATAGAAATTTTTCATTTATTGTTTTTATTACTTTTATATGATATATTTATCTTTGTTGTTTGGTTACTGTTGGAAATATAATTTGAGCATTAACACTTTGCTTATTCAACATGTATATTCACATAGTTGGCTTTGAAATATTTTTTATGTTGTGTCACTTTGTAGAAAAATTTTATATATAGTTTAAAAGAATTTGTCATCAATAAAAGTCATACATGTACATTGTGTTTTGTACATTGCTTTTTATATAAGAACTTTGTGGAATTACTAGAAAGGGTTTGCATCACCACAACTACATTTCAAAAGGTTATGGGCCCAGACATACGATTTGGAAGTTGTTGAATTTTTATTGCAAGATTTAAAAAAAAAAAAAAAAATGGCATCGTCGTCATTATATCAGATAGAAAAGCTAGATGAAAGGAATTACGAAACATGGAGTATTCATATGAGAAGTATTCTTATTCATTCTGGTTTTTGGAAGTATGCAAGTGGCGAAGAAGAAGCAGATTCAACCTGGAGTCGTGATAAAATTTTGGAGTGGAAGAGTAATGATGAAAAAACGCTCGCAACAATTTTATTAAGTGTTAAATCTAACCAGTTGAACCATATTAAAAACATTAACAAATCTAAAGATGCCTGGATTAAACTTAAGGAAGTTTACAAGCCGAGTGGTCCGATGCAAAAGGTTAGCTTATATAAAAAGATGTTAAGTTTGAACATGAAAGACAGCAAAGATATGGCCGAATATTTAAACAGTTTTTGTGAAATTACGGAGAAATTAGCCGATGTTGGAATTAGTATTCAAGAAGAATTATTGGTAGTCATTTTATTGTCAAGTCTTCCGAGAGAGTTTGAAAACTTCGTTATTGCCATAGAAACGAGGGATTCTCTACCAGCGTTAGGAATGCTAAAGGTTAAACTTCTTGAAGAGTATGAACGTCGAAATCAACAAAACAAATCATCTACGATTGAACAAGCTTTTGGTGCAGCCAAAAGAGAAACAGGTTACAAGAAAGGTAATAATAATTTGAATGTTAAAAAGGGAAATTGCTTCATATGTGGTAAGAAAGGGCATTATGCAAATAGGTGCAACGAAAAACGTAATCAAGAAAAAACTTACTCTTTGATTGCAATGGCGAATTCTGAAAAAAGAGATACACAAACATCGACATGGTACATTGATAGCGGTGCTACAAGTCACATGTGTGCAAATCGAAATTTATTTTGTAAATTAGACAGATGCAGTGATAATATAATGTTGGCAAATAGAAAATCAATTGCTGCTGAAGGAATAGGAACAGTCAATCTGTTTATAAATAATAATAAAATTGTACTAAAAGATGTTTTATATTCCTCAGATCTGAATGGAAATTTTTTATCTGTCAATAAGGTCGTACAGTATGGTGGCAAAATCAAATTTAATAATAAGGGTGCAATATTTACTGATGCTTACGGTGAAATAGTTTTAAAAGCCCGTAAAGAAGAAAATTTGTTCCAATTTAAAATAAAAATACCGAACGAGAAATTATGTGTTTTACAATCCATTAATGAAACTTGGCATCGTCGATATGGACATTTGAACTATGAAAGCCTGTTTGAGTTGTCGAAGAAAAATATGGTGAATGGTATAAATTTGACGCAGAAACATCAAGATCCGTGCGAAATATGTATGGTTAGCAAAATTCATGCTATAAAATTCCCGAAGAAATCTGAAAGTAAATCTGGTGAGTTGTTAGATTTAATACACTCGGATGTTTGTGGTTCTATGAAAATAGATTCAGTTGGAGGTTCAAAGTATTTCCTCACATTCATAGATGACAAGTCAAGAAAAGTTTTTGTTTATTTTTTAAAATACAAAAGCGAGGTATTTGAAAAATTTAAAAATTTCAAAGAATTAGTAGAACGTCATACAAATCGTAAAATAAAATGTATTCGTAGTGATAATGGAGGAGAATATATTAATAAAGATTTTAATAATTATTTGGAGCAATGCGGAATTCAACGTCAGTTAACGGTACCTTATACGCCGCAACAGAATGGGGTAGCGGAAAGGTTTAATAGAACAATAGTAGAAATGGCTCGTTGTATGTTAGTCGATGCTGGTTTAAAACAAGATTTATGGGCTGAAGCTGTAGCAACAGCAGTTTATTTACGTAATAGATCTCCATCAAAAAGTCTCGATGGAAAAACGCCTTATGAAATATGGACGGGTCGTAAGCCATGTGTAAATCATTTTAAAATTTTTGGTACAAATGCAGTAGTTTTGAATAAAAGAAGAGGAAAATTTGAATCAAAAGGTGCAAATATGATGATGGTTGGTTATTCTAGAGTATCAAAAGCATATCGCTTATATGATAAGAAAACACGAGAAGTTATTGAAAGACGCAATGTTTTATTTAATGAATATAAATTACCCTGTAAAGAAATTAATGATAACATTCAAAATTTTATGGATTTCGAAGCGATTGTAAATAAGAAAGATGTCGATGAACAATTTGAGACAAATAATACCTCAAATCAAGAAGATTTAGAGTATAGCATTGTAAGATCAGTAAATAGCGATATTTCACTTGATGAGGTTGTAGAAACAAATGAAAAAGGTAAACGTGGGCCAGGTAGACCTAAAATTTTTAGTAATGGTAGGCCAGGTCGTCCAAGAAAAATATATCAACAACTGAATAATGCAGTGAAGGAGCAAGTTCCAAAAACTTTAGAAGAGGCATTATCCAGTCGTGAAAGTGAAAAATGGAGAGAAGCTATGAAAAAAGAAATGTCTTTGTTGGAACAAAAAGAGACATGGTCATTAGTTGATTTACCAGCAGGTCATAAAACTATTAAAAGTAAGTGGGTATACACTTTAAAGAAAAATAGTGAAGGTGAAATTGAAAGGTTTAAGGCAAGGTTGGTCGCCAAAGGCTGTAGTCAAAAATACGGCATAAATTACGAAGAAACTTTTTCCCCTGTTATAAGATACGAAACGATAAGAATGATTTTGGCATTAGCAGTTGAGCACAAAATGCATTTGCACCAAATAGATGTAACTTCAGCATACCTGAATGGAGATTTATATGATGAAATTTACATGCAACAGCCTCAAGGTTTTGAAAACAAAAGGTATCCAAATAAAGTGTTACGTCTGCACAAATCTCTTTATGGTCTTAAGCAATCCGGGAGAACATGGAATTTTAAATTAAATGAAGTTTTATGTAAGATGGGATTTGAAAGTTGCAAAAATGAACCGTGTTTATATAAAAAAATACAAGACAAAGAATTGATTGTAGTCGCAGTTTACGTCGACGATATAATAGTTGGATGTAAAAATAAAGCAGAAATATTAAAATTCAAGTCTCAAATTAGTAAGAAATTTGAAGTATCAGATAAAGGTTTATTGGAACATTTTTTGGGGATGAAAGTTGAACGTAACGGTGAAACTGGAGATATAAATATCTGTCAGGAAAATTATATTAAAGATTTGTTACAACAATACAATATGGAAAATTGTAAAACATCATCAGTTCCACTAGAACCAAATTTTCAAACAAAATGCAATGAAAAATGTGAAGAGGTTGATAGCACATTATATCAATCACTTATTGGCTCTTTATTATATTTATCTTTAACGACAAGGCCAGATATATTATATTCTGTAAATAAATTAGCACAAAGAAATTCTAATTCACATGTAGAACATTTTAAAGCGGCAAAACAAGTTCTTAGATATTTGAAAGGAACTCAAAATCTTAAATTAAAATTTTGCAAAAGTAATCAAGAGTTAATCGGTTATGCTGATGCAGACTGGGGTGGATGTAAAACTGACAGAAAGTCACATAATGGATACATATTTTATCTTGGAAATTGTGCAATATCTTGGGAGTCGAAAAAACAATCCACAACAGCATTAAGCAGTACAGAAGCTGAATATATGTCTATATCAAATGCAGCAAAGGAAGCAGTATACTTAAGAAGATTACTACAAGAACTTGGTTTCATAAATGAAGAAAGTATTAAATTGAACGTCGATAATCAAGGAGCTTTAAAATTAGCAACAAATCCAGTATTTCATAATCGCAGCAAACATATAGATATAAAGTATCATCACATTAGAGAAGTAGTAAATAATAAGGAAATCTATTTGGAATACTGTCCTACGGAAGATATGATTGCGGATATATTTACTAAAAATTTGTCTAAATTAAAACATAATAAATTTGTTACTTTGTTAAATTTAAAAACATAAAATCAGTTTGTAAAATATATATGTTGAGGAGGAGTGTTGGAAATATAATTTGAGCATTAACACTTTGCTTATTCAACATGTATATTCACATAGTTGGCTTTGAAATATGTTTTATGTTATGTCACTTTGTAGAAAAATTTTATATATAGTTTAAAAGAATTTGTCATCAATAAAAGTCATACATGTACATTGTGTTTTGTACATTGCTGTATATATAAGAACTTTGTGGAATTACTAGAAAGGGTTTGCATCACCACAACTACATTTCAAAAGTTACAAGGGCCTGTCTGTATGTTTCGTTGGTGCTAATGCCAGTTCGTCAGTGTACAATGTGAAAACACCTGTGCATGATCGCCCAGTTCGTTCTGCGGTAAATATTGTTGTTCGCGCTAGTGTAGCAATGAGTTCCGCCAAGCAGTTACCGTGAATGATGTTTGTTATCGCGAGATGATAACGGAGTTCTTGTGGCCAGAAAGTGAGGCTATGGACCTGGACGATATGTGGTCCCAATAGGATGGTGCTACTTGCCGCACAGTCAAAGAAACAATGGCTCTTTTGCGCGAAAAATTATATGGCTGTGTTATCTTCCATCGTGGTGATATTAAGAGGCCGTCACGATTATGTAATTTAACTTCTCACTTTGGGGATATTCAAGGACAATTCAAGAGCACATTAACTGAACGTACCACCAAAGGAAATATTCAAAGGACGTGAAAGCGCAGGATTCCGCATGCCAAAAAATATTTTAATTTCGTGAAGTAATAAAAATATTTACTATTGAAAGTACAGCTTATAAATGTTTAGCCAGTCATAAATTTATTACGCATATTTTGCAGCAACGAAAATGTGGACCGGTAATGCCAATGGCTGTCAATCCATTCACAGAAGGTTTAATTTTTGTGCATGCTGTGTAAATGTCACATGGCATGGTTTTCGGTCCAAATTCTGCAATTGTTCTTAACCAAAAATAAGAAAAATCACTTATCCACATTTTCCGGTTTGCCTTCGACGAACAGAGTCCTGAAAAATTCCACAATTTTAATAATAATTTAAAAATTTCTACGATTAAAATACTGAATACAAACATTTTTTGCACAATTTTGACGATCTTTAAAAATGGTCTGATTCTTTCAGCCCTCTTTTTTTATTTTAAAATAAAATAAAATTATCACAGTGACCTTTTCCTTCTTTCTGCCTTAAGGACGTGCACTCACACTTTAAACTATTATTTCCTGTTTTTCTTAAATGCTTTTCTTAAATCTCAAGTATATTCTGCTGGAAAATGCAGTCAGTGGAAAGATTTAAAGACGAACTGTATGATGGAACACAAGGATGATGTCTTCCTAATGCTTGCACTACAATTTGTTACCGTTTTTTACTTTTCTTTCTCTCTCTCTCTCTCTTTCTTTCTCAGCAACCAAAGTTATTGCCATAAATTTCCCAATTTTCTTAATTGTTAAAAATTTATTACACGAGAGAGCGTAGAGGAATACGAGTACAAAAGCTGCTCTTGAAAGCTTTCTAAAGCAAAGCACAATAATGAACGTTGTAAGGATAGAGCAGTTGTTGTATTATTCTTGTTATTGTTATTATGTTTTGTTTTGGTTTCTCTTCAGTTAGTTGGCCGAAATCATCGTTGACATGTCGACCTTTTAAATGTAAATTTAAATTGTTTATGCATGAGGTCTTTGCGTACAAAAGAGGAAGCAGTTGGAGCAAAAATATAAAAATTCTATAAAAATTTGTAGTGTCTTGCACGGCTGTTTTGTATTATTTGAAGCTTTAGGGAATTATTTATTAGAGGTTGTAAATTACGTTTGTGTTTTACAATTTCTTTTATTATAAAAGTAAATGTGGAATTCTTTTTACAGCGTGGAAGGAAAAAGTTTAATAAAATTTTTGGACACATACATAATTGCCTAAGATATCTGACAAAAACTTTCACAAATAAGTCACAATCACTTACGTATGACAAAATATACTTCTGACGCAAAAGCGTACAAAAATATATGTATGTTGACACGAATCGTGACAGACATGACATGGGAAATTCAGAGAATTTTTTGTCTTTAGTCTATTATTTATACAAAAGTTACAACTAAAATATTTTCCATTTTCCATTTGTCATTTTCATTTCATATTAGGACACGAGCATTATGACAAGATTTGTACGAAGGCAATCAGAAATCTACTAGACACATTCTTATAAATAAAATACGTGCGATATATTGCTGGCTACTGAAAATGAGATATCAAGGCAAGCAATCTTCAAATTGAGTTTGTAATAACAGGGCTAGAAGAACATATCGAGCCTTTGGTGCCATACCGTCGTAATTCAAAAAATCGTGAACTGAGAAAAATGCATTTGAAGTTTTGAGCCATCTTTTTGATAGTATTTTCGTTTACTAAAGTTATTTTTTTACAAGTTTTTAAATAAAGACGCATGTTTTGTAATGTTTTCTGTTTGTAAATTTCTTGTCATAAAGGAAATATTTCATTATTGCAAATAAATATTGTTGGAAATAGCTGGAGGCAATAAAAAAATTTGTAGCTGTAGAATCTGAACAGTTAGAGTTAAAACCATAATCTTTTTTCCTTTAGATATATATTTCCCCAAAGATCATTTCTGCATACCCAGCTCAAAAAATTCAAATTTTGAGTTACTACGGTATTGCACCAAAAGTTCGATATGCATTCGTATGTAGTTCGTTAAAGGAGGTGTAGGAGTAATAAACATTTTTAAGAAAGTATAGTTTCGAAAAGGCGCCATTTTAAAAAATACCCTTTTGGAAAGGTATGTTTTTGAAAGTGCCTCTTCACATACACTAGTGCGTCCCTTCTAAAAAAATTACTTTTAAAAACGTAACTTTTACTGAAGTACCTTTTAAAAAGTACCGGTTTCCTTAAGGAAACTGTCACTAGTTCCTTTTAAAAAGTACCTTTTAAAAAAGTACCTGCTAAAAAAATTACTTTTATAAAACACGCTTTAAAAAAGGATCCTTTTGAAAGAATATATTAAAAAAGCACCTCCTAAAAAAGTACTTCCAAAAAAAAAATATGCACGGTTTCAAAAATTATCTCAGCAAACATTACCTTGTTACCCTTATAAAAGTACTTTTTTTTAACAGTAATAGTACTTTTTCCAAGAACACTTCAAAAAAGACAATTCCATCGTTCTGTGAAAGAACTCTCCTTTTGTAAGAAGTGCTGGCTGTCTAAAACTTCTACAGTTCTATGGGTGATGGCACACGTTTGCAAACCAATTCCACACTAAACAACATGCTATCCAGGGCGGCTGCGTATCTTGGTAGAGGTGCTGACCGGGCACTGCTGCATATAGGTGTGTACGCTAGCAGAAAGAACAACTAGTTCAATGACTTCTGGAGGACCTGTGTTGGTGAGCAGGAAGAGGGGATGATTGAACACCCCCTCTGCCATTATCCGGCCGTCTCCAAGGACCTGCGGTCTGGCAGCAGTGTCAGAGTGCGCTGTTAGTGGGATAGACTGGCGTATTCGGGTGACGCGTTGGTTCGACACCGGGGATGATGGCGACGTGTAGCTTACGCTACGGTTTGCATAACGGGCGACAGGCTTTAGATACAAATTGGTCGGACACATGATGCCCGCCGGCACGTGATATCTAATCTAACATGTTGTCCCAGCGGAGGATTTCACCACCACGGACGAACAAACAAAAAAGTAAAGACAATACAGTCAGAGAGACAGCAAACAGCACGGGCAGCGAAAAAAGTAAACATCAACACGGCAAGTATCCAACAAAAATTTGCCCTTGTGAAAATACATTTTACCAATAGTCTGGGCGGATAAGTAGAATAGATCAGCGCTTTGAGGATACTCAATAAAAATATCGAGCCATAACCGGCAAAAAAAAACGTCAGCACCACAAAGGAACTTTTTAATCATTGATTCAAAATTCTACCTGCGTCTAAATTGTTTTCGCAGTAAAATTGTAATGGCACATTTCACAGATTCAGTGTATGATGTGGCGACTGATCGAGAACAATCAATTTTAATAAAAAAAAAAAAAAAAAATCGGGTTTACGGGTTTCTGGCATTTTTCGGTCGATATAAGAAAGTTATTTAAACTTATTTTGTTCACTGGGTTGTTAATTAAACATCATCCAGTAATTTATTGCTTTTGTACTTTATCTGCATAAGAATAATTGATCTTAAAAATATTGTAAAATATGTTGCACATAATTTCCTACTGCTCGTTAACAATTGCAATTAAATCTTCTGCAATAACACCCCTACAGTAATTACAAATCGTAAGCCGTTAACCTTAAAGTATTTAGTAAAAGTCTTTCACATTTAATAGTTTTATGCGCTACGCTCTTGTTCTTGAACAACTTAAAAGATTTATTTTTTGTATGAAATTTTTTTTCTTTTAATTCTTTATAACAACACTTTTACCATCTGCCAGTAAATATTCCGTAGTTAAGCACACAGTTTTGCGCACCAAGTTCGAGATTTGCTGCAAGTGGGAAAAGAAATAAATAAAAGACAAGTACTTTATCATCATAGTTTGTTGTTTAATTGCATTGATGCTGCTGCTGCTGTTGCTGATAAATTTATAACAACAGTAAATACTGGTATATGAGCTGCACTCGAAACTTGTTTTAACCTGTTTTTCTTTTCAGAACAAAATTTATGTTTATTTCAATAGAACAACAAAATCAAATAAATTGTTGTCAGGAAATGAAAAGAAGAACAAGTACTCGTACAATTTTTATTAACTGATGAAAAACGAAAAGTTTTTAATTAATTTATAATTATGAATTATGCTTTTAAAGTTGTAGTTGCAAAGAGAAAAAAGTAGGGAAGCAATTTATGCGTAATTAATTTCTTTAGTAGAATTTTCCAAAGCTTTTCCTTGTTCGTTTGAATCTTTCATCTTGATGAGAAATTCAATTTATTTACTCATTATTTACAAATACACACACACATACACACATACATACATACATACATACATACATACCAATCTGTATAGACACTATTCTCCGCTAGCATTGCAATGCCAATGCATTGGCTGTTCTTTAGATGATTGTGTTTAATATAAAATTTAGCTAATTGACATACATTTTTTTACAAACAAATCATATTTAAGTATGCATGTAATTTTGTATTTAATTAAATTTCAAAATATGTTTATAACATAAACTTTTACAAAATGTATAATTTCAAAATTAAAAGTTTATGTTTCATTGTAGAATATGTTTTCTTTGGCTGCGATGCCATGAAATTGTAAAACACATTTATACATTCCAGACAAAAAATTAAAAATTTATTTTTTTGAGATAAAACACCTCATCCAAAAGCTTACTTTGATCCACAAATTTTTTACAGTTTTATGAATTTATTTTCTTAAGAATTATCGGCATTGCTGCCATAATAATAAATTTCATATAAATGATTGCTGGAACCAAACAAAAATACAGTAAAAGCTTGATAATCCGGATAATTGATTGTAGATCCTAATTCGGATTATCAAATTATCTGGATTACCGAATCAATTACATTTCTCCTACTATCCCTTTCCTTTCTCTTTTAAAACAATGCACCGTATGTGTAGGGGCCATCTCCTGAGTGCTGGTCAAAGATAAAAAAACATTTTTTTAAAACGTTTTTCTTGTATTAAATATGTTTTTGAAACACATATCGAATGGTATTTTAGCGTCTCCTGCACGACTGAATATGCCAGTTGCGTTTATACACAAACAAACAAACAAACATATATTTACACGTTCGTAAGATGCACGATGGTACGATGCAGAACAGACCTGGGTTCAACCCCAATTTCAGACTAAAATTTTAAAATAAAAATAAACATCTCGCATTTTTCTGATGTGCATTAGTGTGTCTTTGTGTGTGAGTTGTTGTCGGAAGGTTTCAGTGGCGAAGGCATACTCACTGGTCACAGAACAATACCGGCTTCAGCTGATAGCAATCCACAACCGCATCAGAACGCCCTCCTTCGTCGGTATTGTGTAGCACCGGCGAAGTAAAACAATAATAATAAACCGAAGCTTCAGCACTGCTACGAGTGTAAACAAACAACGTGCAAAAGCAGAGTTGCAAAATAATTAAATAAGCTTCACCTGCTATCATTTCTCCTACTATCCCTTTCCTATAGTTCCAGCACAATCCTTTGCATGTGTAGGAGTCATCTCCTGAGTGCTGGTACCAGATAAAAACAAAAAAAAAAAAAAAAAATTTAATGTTGCTTTCCTTAAATTCTGCATATGTTTCTTAAATGCAATAATTTCTTATGTAATAATTTCTTATGTAAAATTTTTAAATGTGACTCGTATTTGACTCCTAGTATATCAAGCCATAACCGCCTAAAAGACGTAAGCGGCAACAACCAAATTTTTCAAGAGAAGGTTGTTTCTCTACTGATGTCTAAATTGAAGTCGTTGCAAAATCGTACCGGGATATTTAACAGCCATGACATTTTGTCAGATGAGGCAACTGTTCGAAAACAATCGATTTTGACAAAAAAAAAAACTTTCCATGGCTTTTTGGTGGTTATGACTCGATATGATTGTTGGACAATATTTTTTAATATTTATGAATAATTATGTGCATATAATTCCACAAATATATCATCAGAAAAGAGCCCATGTTCCCCGTTCTGCAAACTGGAGTCACAAAATTTTTTCGTTTTAAAACGAATACAAATATTTAGGTGCCCTGTACACCGAACTTGCACAATTTTACTCGGTTTAAAATTTTCAATATATCAAGTGGAACTGCCTTAATTATGGACATGAGGGTATATCGCGTAGAGTCGAGCTGATAGAAAAAAACCAAGTGCAGATTTGTATTTAGTGTCCCAAATAGCCTTAAAACAACTTTCAGTTCTTAATCACCAAAAATTTTGTGCAGATTTGGATTCAGCGTACCAAAGAACCGTAAAAACCAACATTCACATCTTAATCAACAAAACCCTTCTGTAGTCTATCATTCTCTCCCATTAATAAATATCATTATTACAGGGGTGGTAAAACATATACATATATGTATATAAGTATGTACATTTTAATAAGGGGCCATTTTTGTGGAAGAAAACAAATCAGCATATGGTTGCTCTGCAACATCATCGATTGCATTTTCTTTTATTATTTATTGAAAAATTTAATTGTTGCAGTAACTTTTTGTAACTCTTATTATTTTATGATGAGGTTTAGCATACAATTTCTAAGCATGACAGTAAAATTAATTAATGCATGAAACATATGTTGCCAATTAAAATATTCATTTCGTGTTGGTTTATAATTAATTTAATTTTTACACACTTCATTCCCATTTAAGGCATAGGCGCTGGGAAGAAAATGTTAAAAGTTGTCTTTTGCTAATATTTTCACGGAGTGATTTTATTTTATCTTCTGTACATCATGTGTGTGGCTTGTCTTCATTATGTTGGGTACGTAAAAGTTATAATTCTTTTTCCTTTATGGAATACAAAATATGTTAATAATATTTAATGGCTTCAACAAATGTTTTGGCAATGTGTTCACTTACAAACATACTGACAAGCAAATACTATTACAACACTTTTCATTAATTTCTAACATACAACAGTTACAAATTGTCTAAATTTAATGTTTCTTTACTTGTAACATGTTTATTGTGTTCAACTTTATGCATGTTTTTATATGTACTGTTACATTTGTCTGCACACACACACATGTATACTTACACGCATATGAAAAGAAAATATTTTACACTAATCGACAAAAGAAGAAAGCAAATTGTAATTGAAAATTAAATTACACGCTGAAGCTTTGCCGCACTCAAGGTTGCCAGATACTTTATCTCAACATCCCCTCAAGATCCCCAAATATTTTTTTGTCTTGGACCAGCACTCAGAGGAGGACCCCTACCACATGCGGTGAATTATGCTGCAACTAGAGAAAAGGGTTAGTTAGAGAAATGACAGGAGGTGAAGCTGCGCTATTTTAGAACTCTCCTTTTTGCACGTTCTTTGTTTTTTATAGCAGTGTTTTATAGAGCCTCTGATGTCAAGTAGACGTATTAAATTTTTAAGCTTAGTTTTTGATAGCCATTTTTAGTAATTATTTCACTTCATCGGTGCTATACAATACCGACAAAGAAAGGTGCTCAGATGTGTTTTCGGATTTGTCTCTACTGAAGCCGGCACTGTTCAGGAACCCTTAATACACTCATAATTTTTAAAAATTGACGCGAACTTGCTTCAAAAATTTTCTCAAATTTTTGCTTCAATTTGATTTCAAGAAAATATTTGCTATTCTTATGAAAACTTTTGTTGTTGTGTTCTTCACGACGACATTTTTAAAAAACGAATTCTTTATAAGTTAAAAATAACTTGAGCATAACTGTAACTGCTTTGGAAGTTTTATTTTGTTGTGTAGTGTAATATTTTTAGCAGCTTAATTTTTTTTACTTTTATTAAAGGCAAATACTCATATGTGTTGAGAATACATACGAGAAACCTTTAACAAAGAGAATAAGATAGTTAAATTATGTAAGTGTGTGTTTATAATAACGTGAATTTTATGGTGTCGTTAATAAAAAGGAACTCTAATTGGCTTTTAAAAGAAATTTTGTAGGAAAATTTACGATTTTGTAGTAAAAAAGCATGTTACATCACAAAGCCATGCTTACTTTTCCTGGCAGAGGAATCATAAGTGAACATAATTAAAAATATGCCTTACAAATATTAAAAATGCCTGTACGAAAATTTTTGTTTTTCTTGTTCTAAACGCCCCATTCTGGCTTTAATTTTAGCACTTCTATTGCTAGATGTAACATATCGTTTCTTCTGCGATTCAGAATTAATGGTGATTTCTTTTCTGACAAAAATGTTACATATATGCTACATTTCGTTACTATTTCTGTTCCATTCTAAAAAATATGTAACATTAAAAAAAGCTATTTCGTTCCTTTGTAAATATGTTGCACAAATAACTGGCAAAATATGCAACATATTTTGCCCTCTGCTCTCAAGTCGGGGTCATATAGTAACCTTTTTTACATCTCTGTTAAGTACCTTTTTATACATATATGAAATTTTATTCTTGTGAATTTATTAGCTAAAGCTAAACAAAATTGTGAAAAAAACTTAAGAAAATTAATAAAAAAAAAAATTTTAATTGAGCAGTTGCTAGAAACATCATCGTCATCTGATGATGATGAGTTGCTTCTACATTTGCTAGGTAGGAACAACGTTCCACGCGTTAAAGGTTTTGTGGAAACTGTAGTCCATACATATTCAGATGTCGATGTAAGTGCAAATACCTTTCCTAAATTTTTAAATTATTTTCAATGAGTAATAATAAAATCTTCATAGTTTAAGAAAAATTTCCGAGTAAGCCGAGAGAGTGCAACCTATCTAATGGAAGAGTTTATGGTATTCTTTAAAAAACGAAGCTACCAGGGTGGAAGACCGCAAACGAGTATTGAAACCCAGATACTGTCTTATTTATGGTAAGTTTTAATAATAAATAAAGAAGTAAAAAATTGCTAAGCGTTTACTTTAGGTTTAGTGGTAATAAAACAACCATTAGAGAAGTTGCAAACATTTTCGATATGACTTATTCAAATGTACACAGGTGCTTCCACAATGTTTTAAATTTTCTTGTTACTGAAGTAGCTCCCAAAGTTATAAGATTTCCTTCATCAAATGAAGAAAAGGAAGCTGTAGCAAACGAATTTAAAAATGTTAGTAACAATGGTTTAATCCCTAGTTACCTTCACGTATATAAATACATGCATTATTTTTTTTAATTATTGTAGATTTCTGGAATTCCCAATATTTTGGGATGTATTGACGGTAGTTACATTGCTGCCAGGACACCCAAACATAAGATTCGCTCTACATATATTAACAGACATGATGGAGTGTCAATAACGTTGCAAGGAATTTGTGATTCTAGACTGAGATTTTTAGATGTATTTACAGGAATTCCAAGCAAAATACATGACTCACGTGTGCTTAAACTATCGTTTATTGGAAAAGAAATAGAAAGTTTATGTTCCAATAAATACTACTTATTGGGAGATGCGGCATATCCTCTAAGAGCATATTTGTTGACTCCGTATAGGGATTATGGTAATTTAACGGAGGCTGAAAAACAATTTAATATACAATTTTGCCGAACTCGCGTTAAAATCGAAAATGCATTTTGTTTGTTAAAAAATCGCTTTCGACAGTTAATGAGGTTAGATTTTCATAATGTAAAAACAATGGCGAAGTTTGTTATTGCATGTTGTGTTTTGCATAATATTTGCATTAATAGAAATGAAGATTTTCAAGAAGAAATATCAAACACCGAACTTGACAATGCTTCATATAATCGAACAGAAAACGATAGAAGTGAAATTTCCTTAACTCAATTGGGTCAAATGAGAAGAGATGAAGTCAAACATTTTTTATTTAATTAATTTTAATTTATTCAATGAAAAGGTTTTGTAAAAATTAATGTAAATAAAGAAGTAAAACTAATATAGATAAAAAACAGTCTGTTTAATTCATTTTGAACACAAAGTAAATATTTCCATTTAATATAAGGTACATTTGTTTGCATTATTTCTTTTTATAGTCCGCCTTGCAGACTTATTTCAGCGTGGTTTCTTATTCGTTAATTTCCAAAGCTTTTTTCAACAACTCCATTTTTTCTTTGTGCCGTCTTTCTCTTGCTTCTTCTTTTCTCTCGTTTATTTCTATTACAGTTTCTTGAATGGTCTTATTTCTCACTTTTGGGTTTTCATTTTTTTTGATTTTGGCCTTTTTAGCTATAATACAGTTAGTGCTGCTAATTTGTATCTCAGGTTCTATGGAATCATCCATGAAACTAATTTTGCTAAGCTCGTCATCAAAATCTACGTGTTTTCTTTCACAGCCTGAAGTTCTGTTGTTTTCTACCGCCAACTTTTTTCTCTTCAGTACCGTTTTATACCTCTCTTCACACTGCTTTGGTGTTTTACCTTCTATCCTCGTGGCTATTTTGGCCCACATATCTTTCTTTGTCTTAAATTTTTTTAGGGGTCCTATTTCAGGCATGTAGGTAGCATACATATCCAAAAGATTTCGTGTTTCTCCATCAGACCATACTAGAGATAAAATGAGAAAGATAATATAATATTAACTTGAAAGTGCACATTCAAGTAATTTTTTTTATTTTTACTAGCCTTGAATTCGTTTGTACGCAGTTGGAGATTCTTCGTTCTGACTAGAAGACGTTTGATGTTGCCTTTTATCGGAAGCTTTTAAAGTACCATAATCTGACCATACTGGAAATAGGGAATATAGTTTTGATTTTATTGTAATGTATACACACGTGCATATGTACGCAAGTAAATATTTTAATTTATACTAACCTTCAAGTGTCTCATAAGAATTATGAATATCTATATATTCTTCATCCATCAGACTTTTCTTAGAATAAGATTCTGTTTAATTTATTATTTATATTAATGGAAACTTTTTTGATAAATTTTTGGTTTAAAGTTTTTGCAGTTTTTTCCATAAGCTTCTCGATCTTTATAGCGAACGGAGATGTTAAATTTTCACGACTCTGTTCTAGGTAATAGCAGCTGTTTAGAAAACAATGTTGCTGACGATTTTTATTGATAAAATAGTGCTAAAAACCGTAGAGACAGTGAAACGCTAAGTATACATTAATGTTAAATCTCAAATATTTTGTACCATTGTGGCAGTAAAAAATGTATCACTTTTTAAAGGTGTGGGCAAACTGTAGAAAATGTTATCCATCGAAAGGGCAACATATTTGTTCAGAAAAGAAATCACCATAAGAATTTTCAAATTTTAAATGCTAGTGCGCTAGAACGGCGTGCGCTGAGAAACGACTCCTTAGGAAATAAAGCCCCAAAGTATGAAATGAAATGAAGGCCCAACTATCGGCGCATTTTTCATTATGAAAAATTCATCATGAAATTAAGATTCAGACAAACAATGTACGTTACCATCTTTTTAGGAAACTTTAGGGCAGTGATGAAGTTATAGATTGTACTATAATTTGTAGAGCTGAATAACATCATGTCTGAAGTTGAACGAAAGTAATTTAATTTATGGTTTTACTGCCACTGACAACTGCGAAATCGTTGAAACAAATGAACATAATGTTACCCTAATATAGAAAGGGCCTAACTCGTATTTTTCATCAAATCGATTTTTTTTTATGTGCGCCGACTAACAATTGCTCCAAGAATTTAATAAATAAAACTGCCCTAAAAAAAAATTTAAATTTTCAAGATCTTTTTGCTTCTCCTGTATAGTAAGCAAACAATTATCTATAGCCTTTCTATATTAAGGTAACGATATATTTAAATTAAATTTCAATATTGAGTGCCTTCATAAGGGATTAAAGATTGAATTAATTTTTTTTCAAATAAATGAATTGAATTTGAAGGCGATTATGAATGTGAATGCATTTTTCGTTGCAATTGTTATTTCATTCACTTAATAATGCCTTATTTATGGTGAATTTTAACGGAATGCACTGCTGAAGCTGATAAATACTAGAGAATAATGTATTTTAATAAAAATAAAGTTTTTATAACTTCTTTTTTGTGAAAACAGAAAATTCTGTTTTTCTTTTCATTTGCTACTCTTATTTGCTTTCCAACCAATTTGTTTTGTTAGATGTGAAAACATATCCAAAGTTTTTCTCCATGCATATGTATGTGTGCATTTTGTTATTTTTCTTCTCGTATTTGTGGATTAAAATGCATGAATAGTAGTTCAAATATTGACGTGAATAGATGGTTTAGTAGTAAAAATACCCTAAACCAGGCATAAATGCTGGCGAAAACATAATGAAATATTAATGGGAAGGCTGCTGGAAGAGTGTGATTTTTAAATTTCGCTGTAATGTGCTGTTGCAAAAAATTAATTTAATTTTTATTGTATTTATTTGTTTGGACCAGCACTCAGGGATGACCCCTACACATGTGATGCATGGAGCTGGAACTAAAGGAGAGGTATAGTGATTTCAAGGAGATGTATTCGCCGACGATGCTACACACTACAGACAAGGAGGGCGCTCTGATGTGCGCTTGTGGATTGGTATCATCTGAAGCTAGTGACTATGCCTTCGCCACAGAAACTTTCCCACTGAAACCTCGCCACTTTTCCTTAAATAGAATTCTCGTGCGAACAGCATGATTATTCCTGTCGTAAAACTGGATTCGAAATATTTTTAAAATTTTTCTGTTAATATTTTCAGGCTGTAAAATACAGTATGGGATTCGAATCGATATTCCTAGAAATAATCTATTAAAGTGTTCGGAATTTCGTTTGATATCAATTGACATAATTTAAGGCATATATTTAAAAATCCTCTACTTTATGTTTCTAATGCTTTATGCAGCAAAGCATACCTGCCATTTTTTATAAAAATATTTTTAATAATAAAAATTTTATGCAAAATAGAAAAATTAGTAATACGAATACCAGCATTCTGTATAAACAAAAGTAATGATGTGAACATATATTTGAGCATTTTTAGATGAAATAAAAAAAGTTGAGTTTAGCTATGCTTATGCCAAAGGATTTCTGTTAACAAAAAAAACATTATTTTTGCTACATCATTTGAGCTGAGCTGTATTTAGAATTGTAAATATTTTTATACTCCCTCCATTCCTGCTTCCTTTTAAATCCTCTTTTAATTTGCTGCATAAATATCAGTGAATAATTATTTGGAATAATTTTTCATTAAACACACTTTGTTTTGTTTACTTAAATAATTAAAGCTTGAAAATATTTAAGAATTTCGTTTAAGCATTTGCCTCTGATACTTTGTTCTGCGTAAAATGAAAAAGCTTAAAATAATCTGAAAATGCTGGTTAAAAACAATATGTACGAGTATATTAAAGCTTTGGACAAGTATGGCTTCTTTTTATTATTCACACACACACACACACACACACATGTGCTTCTTTTGCAATCTGTTTTTTTAAGCATTATTTAAAATTCGTATAATGAAGACCTTTAAATAACACACAAAGTACGAACATTTTACTGTCACAAAGAAGACACTGAGAAAAACAAAACTCGTGCAAATATAAAATTAAAAAAACATGTTTTACGCACACACATGTGTACATATATATGTATGTAATGGAAAGTTTTTAACTTCTTATTTTTTAATTTAATTTAAAGTATCGCGTGCCGTGTGACCAGTATTGCCAAATTTTTTTTTTTTCATAATTCTTTATATTGACCGAAGAAAATCTCATTTTCCTATTAAAAATATTTTTTGATTTATGTAAATAAATATTGAAATAATCTTATTTCTAATATTATAATAATTGTTTATCTAGAACAATTCCTACAAATAAATCAGGCAAAACTTATTTTATTTGAAACAAAAAAACTCAACTAGGTAATTTCAAAATAAGGTTTTAACCCGTCCGGTATTATTACTGGACAAAGCTGTTAACTTTTAGAAAGTAGAAAGCAAAGTGTGTTGAGTTAAGCAAATAATATTACTCACATATGTACATATTTACTAATTCTAAAACATGTTATGTAAACAAAATATAATAAAATTTACGTATAATAAAATTGTATAGCAAGCGTTTGAATTTAAATAAATTTTGTAAAGTTTAAAAATTACATACAACGAAAAGAAAAAAAATAATAGTGGTTGGAATTCATTAAACAAAATAATAATAAAATAAGGAACTGTTTCAATATTTTTCAAAATAACATTCAGTTAAAATATTTATTTACTTTCATTACATTAGAAAATTTTTTGTACTCGGAGTATCGTTATACATTTGTTAATTAAACTTTTTAAAAATTTCTTTTGATTTTTAAAAATTTCTGTATTTACGATCACATTTTTGTCAAAATCTTTGTAAAATACCACACAATGAATGGTTGGTGTATTTTATTAGTTTCTTGCTTCGTTCATATGCATAAAAAATTCTTTCAACATGGTCCCGTATCACAACGGGATACCCAATGTGTTGGAACCAAGTGGGCTGGGATTTTTTTTTATCTTTTTTCACCGGTAACCTGCCTACCAAACTTAGTTGTTGTTATTGCCATACTGCATAAACTATTTTTTAAACAGCGAAAAGCTTCCGAAGCAATTCATATGATTTATGTACATTCAAAATGACATACTAAAATATTTCAATATTTTCTTCTTATTATTTAAACTTGAAGTGACGCAATTGCAGCCATTCGTCACCAAATGTTGATTATTATTCGGATCAAACACATTTGGAATATTTTCGCTGATTGAGAAATACTTTAAGCAACAGGTTTTTATGAAGAGGAACTTTAAAAAGTACTAAATTATATATTTTTAAAAATCTTATTTTATGCAAAAAAAAAAATTTTTTAAATCTTTTTGCCAAAAAAAAAACTAAAAAAATAAGATAAATATTCACATATGTTAACACGGCGTGTTGCATTTGGGTAATTAATGCACGATACCTTGTTCAGATTGATACGAGTATATCGCAATCTTTATTGACACTGTCCGATACACACTCTTTGCATAGGGGTTGTGCTGCATTTATGTCCAATAGAACGAAACTGGTGCGAAATTTGGTCACAACAACTTGCCTATTCGCTGGGTTTATTATGACGACCATACAATGGACATTTACGAAACACATTTTTCACATATCACTAATTTTGATAATACAATTCAATGATTACTGAAATACCAAACCATATTGAGAATTTTTGGCATTGCCACATACCACGAATCTTTATTTTACACTGAAAACCCCGATAGAAAAAAAACAACACGATCTAATGTCTTTAGATTACATTATACTGAACATCATAAGATATGGTCCAAAGATCGGCATCTGTTTAGTGCCATACATACTTTAACTATTTCAACCTCTATAGAACGCTCCTAATAAAAGTGAAAACAAAAGATGCTGAAGCCCGCCTAATGTCATCCCAACACAAAAATGCAGAATGAAAGACACGTCCTCTAATACGAGTAGCATGCAAGACGAAACATTCACGTAAACTGTGTGCAGTTAATTAATCTCTCTCCATGTACAAGCGACGTTGGCCGGACAAGCCCAATCAAACTGTCAGAAGAAATAATTCAGTTTGTAGTGTTCAGACGGGTAACGAGTAACCAAACAACAGTCCTTCCTAACGCCGTCCTCAAAACGCCATCACGAGAAAAAGGTTCCAATATCCTGCCCCATTTCTGGCTAATCTTAGGAAAACCCTTATTCCGACAATATGTCACCCGTCCTAAACTGTGATAAGATCCACGGACGTCAGTGGAATAACAGCAGCCCACTTTGTTAAATCATCTGCCAGAATCTTCTTTTTTTTGCTTCTATAAAATTTATCGCCGTGATAGATAATATTTTTCTCTGATTCGAAATATTCTCACTTAATATGCGGCGGCCTCAGAGTTGACAAAATACCTATTTAACACAATCTTTTTGTTCAGTGTAACTATGCTTGAAAGTCTATTCCAGTAGTTTCAGTGTGTTTTTTAAAAACGCGTAAAATATTCAACTGCTGTTAAAATTTTTTATGCCTTTCATATGCAAATTGTCAATTATAATAGTCAATAGCATAGCGAAAATTATAATGTCAATAAGAGACCATGTGAGTGAGAATTCATACGATTGCGCTGCATATATGCCAGCAAACAAATTATATGAAAACTTAAAGCTTTATTTTTAATAATTTATTTTGTTTTTATGCAAATATGTACTAAAATGTTAATGGTGTTTGCTCTTCAACCAAAAACGTTGAGCAAATAGATTTAATAAAATCCAAATAATTTGTTTTTATTGACAACACAAAAACAAAAATTTACCAAAAATTCAGCCTAAAACACCCAATTATACTAACAAAAATGCATTTAATTTCTTGGCAAATTTACTGCTATTCTTATGAAATATTGCCCTCTATTGTTGCACTATAAAGGCATTTTATAGTGCAAGAAAGCACAAGATTCATTAAGAGGGAGGATTTGGTCAAAATTATGTAAAGGGGTAAAAATGGGTAAAAAACGGGTAATTTAACATCTTCAGACCTAATAAATATATATAAATAAAAGTCCAATTCGCAACTAATAAATAATTTACATATTTATATCTTTTAATTTTAAATTTTATAAAAATTGGCATAATAGTTAAGAAAAAAATGCATTTACCGTTTTCGCTAATTTTTTTTACCCCATTTTAGAGTAATAAACATATAAATACAATTTCTATTATTTTCTGCTCTTTTTAAGAACATCTGAAATGTGTTGTGATACTAACTGGAAATTCGAACAACAAAAGGGATTAAATTGGTGGCTTTTTGCTCTTTTTATTATACATATAACTATTTGTTAAGTACTCTCACTTTATTTTAATTAACACCTTCAATTACGATAATATATTGTTTCAATTAAGGTTTAATCAATTCTATTAAATTTTTAATTAACTCTTGGGCTGTGATTGTGTTATTTCATAAATGTAACACCCTTTACACAAACAGAAATTAATACCCAACAATAATGTAAATCGCTATTAAAATTTTGTTTGAATTTTTTAAAATATTTAATTATTATTGTTAGAAATTTTAACTGAACATTAATTTTATTAAGTAAAAAATAGTAATTTAATTAATACTATTAATTTCTTTACAAGTGAAAAACTAATTAAATTTTTAATTGATATTACAAATTTTTTTATTAAAATTTACTTTTATTTTTTCTATATACATATATTGCTAATTTACATGAATATTTTATAATGGAGCCTTCTACCACTCGAGAGAATATGAGTTCAGAAAAGTTTTTGTTACTTCAAAACGGACAAAAAAGTACCAAAAGTGGGTAAAAGCAAATTTTTTGCGCCAATTTTTTTAAAATTTGAAATCCGGATTCATGCAGTTCATTAATATTTCAGTGATTTTATGTAATTATGGCAAGTGGAAGATGCTACGCCCTTGAAAAGCATATGTTGTGCCTTATTTATCATGAGAACAGTTATAGAAGAAGTATTCAAATGTAATGCACACATAAACGTTACAAACGTCAGTCTAAAGCTGAGCGGTATCTTACAATTGGGTATCCGGTATATCTAAGGCTCGCATCTTCTCTGCAGTGAACAAAACTTGGACGTCAGACAAAACCCGATTAGATGTGCAAACATTGACGGCGATTCTGACTGTCAAATATAATTTGAAGAACAAATGCGTTGATTTCTACAATTACCTCAAAACGAAGCCGGCATTGCTTATTCAAATTGCTTCCAACGACAAATACAAAACAACCACAAAAGCTGATTTAGATAGAAATGATTCCGATGATGGAAATGATTATTAATTTTTTTTTATATATTGAATAAAATATATACTGCGAAAAGTACTGTTTTTTCAAATCGATTTACTGCTTTTTAAAAAAATTTCAGTGAAATGTACTGTTTTTGGTCCAAAAAAATATACGAGCGTTAGGTATATCCAATGCAAAAGGAAAATATATTTTTGTCGATTTAGAGAACGGTAAACGTAAAAGTTTCTAAATTTGGTAGAATATATGTATCTGTCAAAAAGTAGGCGGGATTTTATCTAAATGTGGGTATGGGTAAAAGCGTAGTGTGCACTGGGTTAATTATTATATTTTATTTGGTATTTGAAATTTTTTTATTAATATTAATTTTAAATTAATACCTACTCTAAAATATAGAAAAAAATATCAATTAATAGAAATTTACACATAAACATTTTCGTTCCGATGTTCCCATATGGACCAATAGTCAAGTGTCAAAGCTGCCGTTTGTTAACAACGAAAAAGAAAACACTGCCTCTAATGTGTGAAATACATAGTTAGAACCATTTTGTTTACTGGGTAATGGAATATGAAAATAACTTGTGTGCTTTCGCAAATGCAAAATACAATTACATCTAAAGTATGTAATTGTGTCATCTGTTTAATGTTACAAATTGCAAATTTTTTTCTTGTTTTACAAATTTATGTATGCAATTAGGTAAGTATTTATGAGTACGTGTGTGCCGACATCTTTACACATACATACATACACACATACATAAACAATTCTATAGTTAACGATATTCATGGGCGTGTGGGTATTTTGGATTAATAAATAAATAATGGCATAGGCAAAATTCTTTTACATTCCTTTATAACAGATTCGCACAGAGTATGGAGTTATTTTTGCTGTTTGTGTGTGTGTTTTGGGAAGAGAGAAGTGAAAAGACAATTATGAAGCATTCCGCGGTGAGATCAGTGATAGAAATATTGTTGTTCATAGACTTATTTAATTATGTAAATACAAAATTTTGTTACATTTTGTTATATTGAAAACAAAAGCAAATTTTTATATTTTATTGTCGTTTTCAATATAAAATCACGAGTCACATTTATTATTCATGTTCTGCAAACAGGCGGTTACTAATTGAACAAAAATTGTATTGAAAAACAAATGTCCTCTAAATAATAAATTCAGTTTAAGAGTACGTGATTATTATTTGGAAATAAAATTATTTTGAAATATTTCTCACACAAGTTACTCTTCTTTTCAATTCCCAGCCAGGGATTTTTTTATCTACTTTTTCCATCTACTTTCTGTAAGATTGAATTTTCCGGAATTTTTTACACATTGACGTTCCTAAAGGGTGGTCCAACCAAAATGCACGATGTGAATTGTAAATAAAACAAATAGTTTGCAGAGAATATCTTAATATTTTTTATTATGATAGAAGAATCTGTGACAATTATGTGTGAAACAAAATATCGGCAAAATGCTGCCACGGGTTCGGTGGCATACCTCCATCCGATGGTCGATATTTTCAATGAAAAGTCCAACGGCCATTGAATTTATTGCATAAAAGAGCCATTGTTTTACTCTCCCTTATTGTGAACACATTTGGTCGATTATGCTGACTAAAGAAATCAAGAAGTGCATTTTGTATTGAACACCCATTTTCGTAAAAGTCTTCAACAATCTTAAAGGGCTGCTCAATTGTATAACTCTCCATGGTTGAATTTGTCAAATACTAAAATAAAAAAATGTCTAATTAAGTTGGGCAAAAAAGTTTGACGTTAAGGTGTGAATATCGTGCATTATGGTTGGACCACCCTTTATTATAGATCGATAGCATTAACATACTTTATATGCTCCTGTAGTGCTAATGCTCAAAGTATTCCTCCTGAACTTTGGTAACTCCCGGAATGTACTTAACTTTCAGTTTTACTTCCCATTGAAGTTACGCGTTCTAATTATAGATATTTTATTAATCAGAATCTGTAAAAATAATTCCTTCCGAATACATCACATTTTATGGAATAAAAAAACTTGTAACACAAATTTGCCAATTCATGATGCAATTACATAGCAAAGCTCTTCCCAGTGGATTGTTTCACAATTCCCATTTGTCTAGTCACTTTTGCACTAGCATGACATACATTTTCGCTTAAATAGAGAAGAGAAGGAAGGGTATTTTTGGCAATTTCTTTAGTGTGCATAAATACTCCTGTGAGTTTTTGCTTGCTTGATTATTTGCAATGTGTTGTACACGTACAATTAGATCTGTATTAACAAGCATTTCTATAAAAATGAAAAAATATCATACTTTTCACCACTCATTACTGTTTAAAAATTTTCCATTTAATGCTATTGTTGTTTACGTAAAACCTTCAGATATTTAAATAATTTCAAACAAAGCACAGTGGCGGCGAATGAAAAAATTGCAGCACAAATAAATGCAAGCTGGATGATGAAAATAAAATGAAATGTAATACATTTTGTTCTAAGTAAATAAGTTTTTAGTTAATTTTTTTTTAAATCGTTAACTCAATTTATGTAAATATTCTTTCATTTAGTCAACGTGAGTCAAAATTAATTAACATTAGAGAATTACGAAATATTAAAAAAAAACAACCCAAATTAAATAGATATAAAATCGAATAATAAAATATTTGTTGTATAGAAAAAATTTCTAAGGAAGTTATATATGACTTGTTTTGTTTGTATATTTCGTAATTCTCAAAGATTTTTTGGTAGTTGTTAGTGAAATTTTGTAGCTTTTTTCAGGAATTTGGTTAAAGGAATGAAGATTTTGGAATTAGCACCAAATGAAATGTGCTTATAACAAACATAGATAAATAATTGTTAACTCAATTTAGTAAAAATGCAAATTTTGAAGATAGCAACACGTATTTGAACCGTGTACACCGCTGTCACGCACTCGAACCCATAATTTCCATTCGCACGGGCGTGCAATAACGAGGTGGTAACCTGGTTCGCAAAGCACAGTCTTTTGGTTCTCTAGCCAAATGCATTTAGAAAAATGTAACAACAATTCCTGTAGTTTTTTTCCCCACTGTGCAAAACTACATCGATATTTTCTCCAGTGAGTTTGTTAGCTTATCAACATTTAGTTTTCGACATTTTCACAATGTGCCTAAATTATATTTATAACGAAATTATATTTCTCACTAATTTCCCGCCTGAGATTAGGAAATGGCACAACATTATTTCTGCCACAATTCTAAAAATCATTAATTATTTTGCGGAAAAAAAAAATGAATAAATATATTCCTGATATTGCTAAAGAGCTCATTTGTGGTGAAAGTTAACTGAATTTCCTGCAATGAAAATTTTATTCAAACATTGACTTAAATCTGACATGAAAGAACGGAGAAATAAATAAAAAAATAAATTGTATTTATTTTATCATTTGGCCTAAATAAAAATGTTAGAAGGGTAAAAGGAAAAAGGTAACTTTAGCAATTTCAAGCACAAAGAGTCAACATGCTCCCAATTGACATCAAAGTAATTGTGCTGATTGGGAAAAGGAAAAAAATGTGACAGAAATGAAAGGAGAAAAGATGAAAAAACCAAATATTTAACAAGTGGGTAAGCAAGACAAAGTTAGAAAATAATTTTTAAATCTGTTTTTTTACCAGTTTCATTTGCGTTTAATATTTCGCGCAACTTATTTTTTTTTTGGTCTGCATAACATTCAATTTTGAAGTTGTTTATATTTTAATCTTGACTAGAAAATATTTACCTTCTGTTGAAAATAAAGTTTAGCTCCGTCAGTTATACAATCTTAAGTATACTGATCAGTTTTGCCAGGAACTGAAGAAAAAAAAACTGAATTGGCTTTACGAAAAGTCTAGAAAAAGCTAAATCGCATAAGCAAGCTAAAAATTTTTTTATTAATAATTCAACATTCCATATTAACAAAAATGCAAAAAAGACATGTAAAATTTTTAGGCTAAATTTGAATAAAAAAGGGGCCGTGAAGCTAAAAAATTAATTTCGATGCTGAAAGATAAAAAAGACTAAATCTGAAGAAAAAGACTAAAGGGAAGTCGGTTGGTCGCGGTGAAAGTATAGACCCCAGCCCACTTGGGTTCAATCCAACATGGTCCCGTTGTGATAGGTCTACAGAAAGGAAACGAAAGAAAAGGAGATAAAGTAGAATAATTTCAGATTGAAGAAGAAATTCATCTCTAGATGGAGAATGCGATAGAGTAAAAAACACATTAAATTTAAAGCCACAACGTACCGGTGCTCGCTCAGCTTCCTGTCCCCGAGTCCTCGAGCACTTGTAGAGGAAATAAAAAAAAGTACCAAACATGTGTCCGCTTTTTTTTCAGCAGCATTTGTATGCTTTAGAAATTTGCTTTCTATCTGTCTTAGTTTCGGAGATATAAGGTGACCGATTTTTTGCCCCCTTACATTTGAATACTTAAAACTCCCTTCTTAGTAGATCTACACATAAAACGAGGAGTCTCTTTACCGTATTTCGACCCTCTAGCTTTAGTCGTTTTGGCAGGACTGAAATCTAATAGATTTGATCTGAAATCTATCTCGAAATCTAGACCGTTTACACCACACTTTTCTGACATAAAACTAGATTTAATTTTATGGCACAAATTTTTTCAGTATAGTATTTGACATTTGGTTATATATACTTACCCTAAATGGTTGTAGTTTTTGTATATTTTGTAAAGAACCATAGTTGCATTTCAAAGTACTACTAGATTTGAAAAGATTTCGCCCAAATCTAATAAGAAAGTAGATTTCGTTTTGTATGCGAAATCTATTCAAAATCAACTAGATTTGCACGAAATCTCCTAAGTACTAAATTTCGCTCAGGTGTAAATGTAGTACTAATTTTGAAAAACAATTTTAATATTTAAACTTTGGTAAGATACGACTATCGGTTGCCTTCTCAGCCATATTGAAGTTCTCATGTATTTACCACCACTCTGAGAACTTTCACTGATATTGCTATTTATTAATACTTTTTGATTAGAGTTTAGTTTATTTCCAAACAAATCTTTATATCGTCATATGATTTCATAAATAAAATTATGCAGCAGCATGTATTTTGATAGAGTGCATCATAATATATCAAAAATTCGTTTTAGAATTTTTAGGAACTTTTTTGAAATCATACGACGCTATATACGACTACGATATATATGTCTGCTTTAGCAAATAATTGCCCCTACAACTGGGTTTGCTATACTAGTATTTTAGCAGTATGCTGAGTAAATTCATTGCATAATTTTCTGTCTGCACAAATTGGAAACCGAATATCACAAAGAGGAGTGAATTAAATTTACAAAGTGAAGCAAATCGAAACAACTCGAATGTAATAGAGCAAAATCGACCTTCTTCTTCTAGTGTAAACTGATATGATGTGATGATAAAGAAAAAATAAAATAAAAAGCTTTACAATTCAATCATATAAATTATACCAGAACTTCTGAAAATATGCTTCGCATTTTCTTATCTACAGAATGTAACTAATTTAACTTTTTTCCAATTGGCAACTTTTTAAATACATATTGGAAATACAACCTCTAATACAAAAACAAAAGGAAAAAAATCTTTAGGACAAATTGATTATTTAATTCCCATCGATATACTTCAACATTGACAATAATAAGCCATATGAACCCTCATTTCAAAAATGTAGGATATTCACATTTTCATTTTCTCTTGATGCTGTTCTCGTGTGTTAACCTTTTTTCATTATTTTTGCTATGTTTATTTTGTTTCTTATTTCTTTCCTGTTGCTTTAGTCCTCTGTGACAAATTTAGTAATTTCCCTAGAAGGCAATCTAAATATGTTATTTTCTTTCTGATTGTTCTGGCTGTTGTGATGTGATATTTTTCAATTTGAGAGTTTTAATATTATGAATAGTTGCAAAAAAAAGAGTTTATTTGGAGAAATAAAATTATTTTGTTTTCTTAAAAAATAAAAAAATTAAAAAATTTTTTTTTGTAAAAGTGCTGAGACATTGCATGGGAATAATAAAGTATTCATTAGAATGGATTAGTACGTTTCTGTTTTGTACAAGAAAAGAGTATTCACTTTAGACACTAGTGAGTTCTGTAATGCCTATCGAGTTCTGGGTTCAATTCTTAGCTGACGTGTTTCTTCATTAAATGTGTTACAAAGTCCTTGTCATAAATATTGAAAATCACTGTTAACTGGGGCGAACTTTTTATTGGCCTTTTGTTGTTGATGTGAATACCGAAGATATTTGGTTACAGCAAAAAGAGCATGCCCTTCTAGCAAAGCATTTCTTGCATTTAATTCTTTTTTAATATAACTTTTCATAATATGGATAATTACCACACAATTTTTCAATAAGAATAAATTTATTGCTGAAAAAATTTTAAATTTTGCGAGGTGATGTATTTGGACCTAACAGACCAGATACAACTAACAGAACAAAGGAAATTTTGAACTTTTTGTTAAATGGGGCTTCTAGCATTTTCTGTGGCGATATGTAGACTGATTCTATTTTGTCATCAAAGTTTACAGTTTTTTAAATCCAAATAAGACTGTTTTGCGAATGTTATTATTTCTGTATTATTTCTGTATTTTTCTTCGCTTTAATTAATTTCATAACTTTTTAGGTTTTCCTACTTTTGATTGAAACGTTTAATGAACTGTTTAAAATTCCTAAAACATCAGACAACAACTTACAATGAATTGGTTGGCGTGGCGACCAAGAGACTTTGATACCCTTCACGGCGAAATTAAAATAATTTTTTATATTCATGTCATTGGCTTTAAAGGAATTATCTGATATAACAATTCCACCATAAACTTTAAAAGTGTCTTTAAATTATAGAAATTTTGGCTACAATCTTTGCTCTTATGTGTTGATTTCGGAATACTTTAACATACTTAGAAATTTAAAAAATTTTTCCAATATCAGAAATACTGGAAAATAAATTTTATTTAAGCGGAGCGCACGAGTGACTTGAATGTGCCTTTTGTAGGGTATAAAAGAAAAATAAAAGAACGGTAATTAAAAAGAAGCACGATAAAAGTTAGCTACCGAGCCAAATATTTTTCTAAGATTTCATTTAAATTTCAAGCACACACATTTGTTTTTTATTTTTTTGTCGTAGCAACTATTTCAAGTTTCGTGAGAGGGGAATAAGAAATGATACGAGTAATAAAAAGAAATTTATTAAGTCTTTCACATTCATGCTGCGCTACAATTTCTTCAACATTAAGCAAACATAATCGTATATATGTGCACATACGTATGGACTTAAACGAAGTTATACAAACAATAAGCATACATACTCGTATATATCCATACGTATGTATGTAGTTAAACTTTGCAGTACCAAAATTAACACAAATATTTACACATGAATCCTCCTTAATTAGAACGCACATTTAAATACATTTAAATACATTTTTGCTATCGTTGTTGTGGGTTTTACTACTGCGTATATTTTCAATGATCTATTCTGAGATTTTCAAGGAATAAAAGGGAAGCAGACAAAAAAAAAATAAAACAAAGAGGGCTGTTTTGAAATTGTTGCAGTTGTAATGATAAACGTCAATAGTAAGAAGTTGAAGTTATAGAGTTCAAATCGTGGAATGCTTTGAGACGTAGAATACGTAAAGCAGATCTACCTATTTGCTATTTTTATAAGCATCACAAGTAGCGTGAGAATTGATTGGATCTATTATTCTGTAACTCACTAGAGCTAAATTTACGTCGCTAAAAATCTATAAATTGTATTGTAATGTGTATGAACTATACTAATGTATGTATATCAAGGCAAAAAAAGATACAGTAAACTGACTGAAAATTAACTACTGTTGAACTACGCTGGGTTTTTCCGTAGCTCTTTTTGCCTTTTAACGAACCCACTGGAAATGGCTTAAATTCTTAATAAAATCATGATTTTCTTCCAAAATAAAGTTCAACGATTTTAACACGTTGTTCAATTGTGTACCGTTCCATTTTAAATTCCCCAAGTCCTTCCAAAATTCTGAAAACAAAAAAAAAATCATGATAAAAAAGTTATAAGTTATAATTCAAACACCTTCGCTTCTTTTGAGTCACCCTGTGTATGCAGGATTTCTTATTAAGCGTTTCTTATCTTTAAATTTAAATAAAATAATCATCGAAATTTTCATTTGAAAAACCTAATAATGGCATGGCCTCTCTAGGTGAAGCGCATCAGAAATATCCATGACTCTGGCGCATAAATCAGGCTGAATTTGACCGACGGCATGAGTTTTGTTGGCTTTGGGGACCGTTGTGGTTAGTGGATTATTCGCATTCAGTTGGAACTGAAGAAATCGTCACAAGAAAAAGTATAACGGGGCCAAATCGCACGATCTCGGTTGCCAGTTCACATCACCTCTACGTGAGATAACCATGCTCTCAAATCGATCGTGCAGAATATCCAATATAGCATGAACTATATGTGGCACGTGGCGGCATCCTGTTGAAATCACATGTCGTTGGTGTTCAAGTCAGCCAATTCAGGCGAAAAGAAGTTGGTAATCATCAATCTATAGCGCTCGCAGTTGACAGTGATGGGCTGGCCAACGTCATTCTCAAAGAAATATGGACCGACTACGCCGCCATCCCAAAAAACACGCCAAATTGTGCCTTTTTCGGAATGCATTGGACGCTCTTGGATTTCATTCGACAATTTTGTTTGCTCACATACCCAAACATCCAAAAGGCGATTTTTCGATGAAAATTAGGGTCAGTTAATAACTGCTCCACACCACATTCCCCGAAAACACATCGGTGTCTGTGGTCGTTTACCTTCAGTTCCGGGGTCAGTTGAATTTTGTACGAATGCAGTCTCAAGTCACGACACAAATTTCCCAAGTTGTGAACAGGTCGAGTTCTTGTGTGTAACGCGAAGTCAACTGCTTCTGATTTTCTCATGGACAGCGGCGATGTTTTCGGCAGATCTTGCGTTTCGTAAACATCGATCGTTTACTGAACCAGTCGACTCAAATATATCCACCACATTGCGAATAGTCCTCTTGGTAGGGTGATTGTGACGACGAAAATAGGAAAGCATGGGGTACGTTGAATACACTTTAAATATATCGTGATATTTCACGGTATTCTGTAAATCTGCCAAAATATACGTAACATTTTTATTTCACATAAAAGAATAAAAAACAAAAATTGACAGAACATCCCCCTTTAACGTGAACATTTCTGCGGTACCCTTCGAGGTCCGGCCATGTTGTATTCCATTGTATATAAAAACAGATATTCCTACTTACAACATCTTTTTATTGTATGTCTCCAACTTTATAATAAAACCGCCCTCGTTTTTCTATCACTTATAAGCTCTTATCCCAACTACGTGAGCAATTAATAAAAAATCTTAAGTTTTTATGATACCAGTACAAGAAGTATTATTTTTTCCCAAAAGACTTAGTAGTTTTAATAATAAGAGAGAGAAAGAAGATACACATCTTCAGCAGCAAAGCTGAATTGCCGGAAAAATTTATACAACCTATTTGATTTTTAATCACGCTTTAAGTATAACAATTTGTTGGTTACTCATTAGCGAAAGAGCTTAATTACAGCCTAAAATATGTTGCGGCTTTCAAATTGTGATATGTGTACAGAAGAAGTTTTACTTTTTAGAAAAACGATATATATTTCACTTCCTTAATGTATGTAGAAACTCTACTCACGAACGTTGTTTTTTATTGCAAATAGATTGGCTAAATCTTGACATGTGCTCCTGCTATCAGGAGTGTTTTCAAGAAGAGTGGAAATGAATTAGTTTATTTCTTTTTTAATGCTAATCATTACTTTGGTTATGCTAAGGAAATGAGCAAAGACAATGTTGGCTTACAAGAAAATAATTGAATACGTCCACTACGCTGCGAGGTACTGAAGCACTAATGTAAAAATGAAAAATCTCTCTAAATATCCGTCTCTTCTATATACTATAACTTTATAAAAACAAAAGCCAAACCTAAATCTGCGCATCACGCTGGGATCAAGAAAAATTAAAAATTTTATTTTTTAATAAATAAAACATGAAAAAACTATGCAAACCACTGGCTTTAAAATACATTCGACAACCGTCCTTACTCTCAAAATATCAGAAATTTTCTGGACAAAAATTTAATTTTTAACAAAATATTGTTTATTTTTTCCAATGAATTCCCGTATTCATTTATTAACACAATATTAATAATTAGGAAGGCATTTCATAATTTCGATTGCGTTCTTCAACCCCCACAATGGTAAAATTTTTGCTCTATAAATTTCTCTCATTATTACAGCATGTTTTATTATTTAATAAAAATAATTAATGAAATGTTCACAAAAGTTTTCCCCTACACACAATTTTATTAAATTTCAACTTTTACAATTTGGTGACACTTTAGTTTGGGAAGAAAAAAAATTATCAAAAAAGCAACTTTCAAAAAGTTTATTGAAAATTTATAAAAATAAAAAGAAAATACTTGGCTGACAATGTGACAAATGTTTCATTTGCCTTCCCTATTCTCCCATTTCTTGTAAATTTCATTTTACGCGAAATTAAAAGAATTCATTTCAATTCATGAGTTTGCCTTGTTTCCCTCTTCATTTTACTTTATTTTATCCTCTTGACTTTTGCATATAAAATAATATGTAAATCAGCTTCAGAAAATGTAAGTAATTCGAATTTGTTGATATTTTTAAAGCTCATTTCGTTTTACTTCTTTTGCGGCAACAGATGATACTGAAAAATTTATGCAAATATTTTTTATTTTTGGGGGCAAAAAGCAAACAAATCTACTAGTAAAAACAAGCCTTATTTACTATTTTTATTATTTTTATTATTTTTATTATTCATTATTTCATTCATTCTCCTGTCTCAGTTATAGAAAAGTGTCCAGAAAGGCAGAGAAAAGATTTATATAAAAAAATCTTTTTCTACAAGAAGTATTTTTTTATTTTAACCTTTTAAAAATAAAAAAGGTCAAACAATTTATATTAATTAATATATAGAAATAATCGTAGTTAAATAATAAAATAAAATAATAAATATAAAAAAGTTTAATTTATTTAATTTTTAAACCATTTTACAATTAGGCAATGTGTTCGTTGACAATGATTGTATTTAATAAGCAAAACTTCAAACTTACTTATTCTTTTATATTTATTTAACGCGAATGAAAATTGTAATAAATAAAATAAAGACACTAATATTTAGAAATAATAATTAAAAATAAAAAAAAATCGTGATTTTGTATAAATAATATTCCTTCAATTTGACTGCGTATAATTTTTTCATTAATCAATTTAATTTCTTTCAACGCTTAAATGCACAAATTGAATTCACTACCGAGAAATGCAACACTTATTTTTTCTTACTGTTTTGTCGTAATGTGAAATTTCAGTTGTCCTGACAACCGTATCAAAGTGACGAAAGAATGAAAACATTAAACAAAAAAGGAGGCCGTCAAAAGAAAATTAAATCAAAACTTGTGTTTTATTTGTTTCTAACTTTCAAAGATGAGTGAACGTAAAAGAAAACCGAAAACGCAAAAATCTAAAACAACACAGGAGAAATCCAAAAAACGTCAACAGCGCCGGCAGCAGGAGCAGGAGCAGAAGGTGCGAAAGCAACAAAAACGAAAAATCCAATTATCGCAAGAATTCGAAGAAAATGAAAAAGAGGTTATGACGCTGTTAGAAAACACAAGTTTACTTAGCCAGTCCACTAATAATAGTCATCGTGATGATGATAATAAATCACCCAGTGAGAGATTCTTTCATGGCTTTGAACAGCAACAGCGACAGGATAACATTGCAATATCTACTCAAAACGAAGAAATTAAAAGTGAAATGTCAATGAATGAAGAAAGACTGTCTAAAATCTCAACAGATGAAATATCGAATAACACTCGAAGTATACAACAGCCCACACTGGCGTCCACATTTATACAAATCGAAGACGACAATGACATGAAAAGTCTAATAAAATTAGAACGCAATCTCTACTATCCAGTACAACAAGAGTTTGTCTACAAGCCCAAATTGACGTTAGAAACCAGCTTAACTTCTATCACTTTCGATGGGAGGATTGACAGCAACACCATCTTAATGCTTAATCGTTACATAATGGAATTTAAAACTCGCAAACAGAAAATGGACAAAAATATTTTTAATATCGTAAAAGATGTGGAAAAACGTTCGATTTACTACAGCTATGAAGTTTCATACAAAAGCTATTGTGAGTTTAAATTCAAACCGATATTTGTGAGACCTTCGCTGCACGGTTTGGCTATACCTTCTAAGAAGCTATTGACGTTAAACATTAAGGATATGCGTTTTACCGAGCACCCTCTGCTGCAGGAAGAGCATCGTTTGGCCAATAATTTAGAGCTCCTATACGAACACCGTGTACAACGTTTACGTGAGAAATTAACTGAAAAACTTTATGCTGATTTACAAATCGAGAGAAATATTTTAAGTGAACTTTTAAGCTCGGCTGAAAACGCTTGCAGGGCAGATAAAACTAAAAATTTAGAGAAAAAAGCTCTAAAAATAGAACATCACTTATACAAAGTAAAAGCTTTGCGTGAAAAGCTCTACGATGAAGAGCTAACAAATAAGCAACTTTTGCAGGAAATACTTAATAAATGGATTAAATTGAAAAATCTACGTAGCCAACAGGGCGAACATTTCACCACTTTTAAACTGCGCATAAAAATCGAAGACTTACATATGGCCGAGAGTAAAAGACGTCTAAAAATATGGACGCAACGCTTCGAAACAGATCTCAATGAAATCTATCGCGAGCAATTAGAAGAATATTATCGCTTTAAGCGATTGCGGGAACTGCATAAAGCAGGTGGAGAATATATTTCCAAACCTCGCAAGCCAGTCTTAAAAGAATTGTCCTTGGACTTAAAAGAGAAGTATTGCAAATGTTTTGCAAGTCCCAAAGAACCACGTATTGATGTTGGACGTGCTTTGACTAATAATGAACACCAAAAAGATCAACCAGGACCACGCAAAATGCAAAGCTTCTTTATGCGCGTATTTTTCGATCGCCAAATGGTGGGAGAGACCCGAGTTTATCGACTGGAAAGAGATTTGAGTGTGCTTGTGAATGAGAACTTGGGCATTTTGCTAAATAGAAGCCTTCCGAAGGACATCAAGATTAAGGTAAGCATTTACGTATGTATATGAATTGCGCTTGAAGTACTACGATTATACGAGACGGCAACAGTGGGCCAAGCAAAATCATACTTAATAGGTTAATAATACGATTTGTAATTTAGTGCTTGCCAAATTTTTTTTTTTGTTTTAATTGATTTTTATTCTTATAAATCTAACAACTTGGTAGGCCGCAAAATTATTGCACGCGGTAAAAAATTTTATAACTTTCAATTATTATTTTTCAACAAAATAAAAAATTTAAAGGTTTGTTTAAGTTTTATGCAAAATATTATTTTATTTTTATTGTCATTGCTAATGAGGCACATTTTCGAATTGATTTCGAAAAATTTAACATATTTTAAAAAGTAACATGAAAGCTTAGGTATCAAAATTTCTTTCTGTAAAATTGATTTTATTAAAAATTCGATAAGCTTTGAGTGTTAATTTTTTTTTATTTTGGACTAGCACTCAGGAGATGACCCGTACACATGCGGAGCATTGTGCTGGAACTAGAGGACAGGGATAGTAGGAGAAATGATAGGAGGTGAAGCTTTACTACAACTACAACACTGTTTTTGCATGTTGTTTGTTGTTATAGCAGTGTTGTAGCGTCTGTGATGTCAAGGAGAATTATTAAATTTTGATGCTTCGTTTTTAGTAATTATTTTACTTCGCCGGTGCAACACAATACCGACGAAGAAGAGCGTTTTGATGTGCCAGTGGATTGGATACAGCTAAAGCCGTTACTGTTCAGTGACCAGTGACTATACCATCGCCACTAAAATCTTCCGACAAGAACTAGTACAAAGACACACAAATGCACAACAGAAAACTGCGGAATGCTTTTATGAGTCTGAAACTGATGCTGAACTCAGGAAAATTTTTCGTTTTGTAGTCAACGTGCAGACTACTTCGACCATCGCCACATATCGTTACATCAATATGTAAAGGCCCCAGCTCACATTTAATTAACATTTTGTTTTTAGAATTTTTCGATAGCGAAACGAATCTAATATGTACACTAATTTGAAAAATTTGTATGTTCGAAGTGTAAAATCCCCCCGGAATTTAATAAAAAAAACGCGTAAGAAAGTAATTGCCATGCAAAAGTTTAATGGCAATTAACTTCTTTCTTTTTCCTGTAAATTAAGTAAAACGGCAGTTGACGAATTTGTTTATTAAGCTAACGGCATGTGTATTGAAGAGAAATTAACTGTTAAAGCATTTCTTCATTAATGTTTTGTAATACCATTTAGTTGAACGGTCTCCATCTTCAATATATGTATGTCGAATAACACTACGAAAGATTTTTTGGATTTCAACTAAAATGAATTCCGCTTTCTAAATTATGTAGGATAATGTTATCTCTACGTAAAAGTTAATTCTAATTAAATCTAGCTACATATATTGGAATAAAATCGTTGAATTCAAAATATTTAAAAAAAAAATACTAGCTTTTATCCGCTACTTCGCTCCCGTTATTATCTCCATCGCCTGTAAGGTTTCGAGAGGCATATCTTACTCCTACGTGGTCTCCTGATCCTATTTTAAAAATATATATGTAGCATATCGTCATATGAAATGTAAAATCATGTAATTACAGTTTTTTTTGATTTTAAAGGAGAGGGAAAACAGGGTTAAGTAATCTACCAGAAAAAAGTTTCATCAAACCTCGCATAAAATTAAAGAATCACTTATATTTTGATAAAATAGTTTATTTTACATGGACACGCATTTTTACATGGTACACAATATTCAATAGCGAAACCGAGTTTTTAAATTTTGTCACTTACATGGTTTTTTACGTTTTATATGACGATATGTGTCCTTTTAGACGCAGAAACATAGATAGAATTAAATTTCAATAAAATCGGTTAGATAGTCTGGGAGAAGCCGTACTTGCCCCTACCTTCCTTCGTGACCATTGCTTTGAAGAAAATTAATAGCCAATGTGTCTTTCAAACTCAAATACATCCAAGTTTTAAAGTTCATCAAAATAGGCTAGGTAGTTTTCGAGCTCAGAAATTTCCCTCTGTCGCCCTCCTGGTACTAGTTTTGAAAATGTTCATAGTCTATGTGAAATTTTAGACGCAGATCTTTCTATGTTTCAAATTTCATTAAAATCGGTTTGGTAGGAATCGGAGAGGTAGAAATTTGGGCCCTATCTCCCTCGTGGTCCTAGTTTTAAGAAAAGTAATACCCTATTATCTTCGCCGAGTTGCACAGACTAAGTGCAACAAATTTCATCGCGATGCGATAAGCGGTTTGGCCGCGCATAAAATACGAACAAATAAACATTAATTTCTATATATTAACTATGCCGCCGGGTGCGATTGAACCACCAATCTTACGGTTAATAGCCGAATGCTCTTATCCATTTGGGCTATGGAGGCGTGTGATGTGATCTATAAGAAATTATGAACATAAATTCTTAAATCTATAGCGATTGGTATATTTCTTATTTAAAAAGCCTTCCTTGAACTTTCCTTGTGCATTTAACTTTACGATTTTTGTCGGTGTCGGAAATTATTTCACAAGCACTTTCTTAAATAACAAATATTAGATGTCAATTCAATGAGCTACCTTTTAATTAGTAAATATAATTTGAAAATATTATTTATTTTCAATATGTGTTGTGGCCACTCAAAATATGCTTAAAAAAATGGTGCAACGGAAAAGAACTGTACTGATGGAATTTGTCAACGCATTTTAGTTACGTAAATTTGTGTTTAGAAAATTACAAAATAAAATTAACAGACATACACTTATGTATATTTTTGTCAAATAATATTACGCGCGCCCCCAGACATGTTTGGGAGAATGATCTTATCTCCACGTAAAAGTTTATTTTAACTATATTGAAGAAAATCGTTGGTCTCAAAATATATATGTGTATATATGCCGCCGGGTGGCATTGAACCACCATCTATTCGGTTAACAGGCGGCTGTGCTAACCCATTGCGTCACGGATTCAACTGATAATTGTAAAAAGTTTGCTAATCATTAACTATTTTGTTGGTGAAATTTTAATGGCATTAAATTAATGTTAGATATTCGTCAATCAATTTCATTTCATTAAATTTTCTTTGAACTGGAATATATCTCAATCATATAAAAACCTTTCCTCCGCATTTCAGCTTTATAAAAAATCTAAAATATCATCTGCTCAAAAACTAGCCAACATTATCGTACCACTGCCTCTACCGTCGATCCCACAACCAGACACACATTCCATAACAGTAAACTTCTCCTCCCACAAGCAACCTATTTCGGGTTATTTGCGTTTAAGTCTACAAACTGATGAAGAATTCTATCCAAATGACATGATAAAGAAGCTTTTTCCCGCTCCCCAACAGCATACGTCTATACCAAAGAGTTTATTACGTGAATGGTATGAACGCAAGCTTTTGAACACCACAGAAGGAGATGATCCTGGATTGTTACCAGCAAATTCTAATAGCGATACAGAAGATGATACTGAAAAATGTGAAACATTAGCTATGCAAACTTGCACCTTTCAGGAGGACCTTTTGAGATTTTGTGATCCTTTTGAGCTGGAAAACAATAAGAGATTGAAACTTTTAAGATCGCGCTATTTAAGAAATGATTCCAGAACTAGAGATTTAAAATTCATAGCCATGTTGGAGCATGAACTTGAATTTGAGTGGGAAACGCTTGAAACTGTTTTAGATACCGGCAATTGGATCGATCCCATTGATTTGTATAAACACGAAGGCAAAAAATATCTACGCAATCTATATGCGGCCATACGAAATCAATGTACACGTATGACTAAAGTAATGGAGGGTCGGGAAAATTTATTGCTAAACGATGAGCCTCTTAGTTGGAGGTAAGAAAAAGAAAATAATATTTTAGAAAAATATAGTGTTAATTCCTCCTATTCACTAGTGCTCTCTTCCAAACAATTAAGCTGATATTCCAACCCAGGTTAATTTTAAATGTAGACAAAAATTTATCTATGACCACAAATAGCTCTACTTTGACAGCTGAGTGTAAAGAAAATTTTAAAATAGTTTGCAATATTGTAAGAGCTACTGGTATACCGGTCAGAATCACAGACCCAGAAGATGGTGACAGTAGAGGTCACAGTACCCCGGAGTCCTCCAATCTTTTTATACTACAAAGTATGTTTTTTCCTTTATAATTTTGCCAATAGTTCTTTTAATATATTTAATTATTTTTTTTAGATTTAAAATACTCTAATGTCAGACCGTTTGTAACTGTGAGTTATAAGGAGAAATTTTGCCGCACCATGGCCGCAGAGGGATCAAATCCAACTTGGAATGAACAACTTATACTACAATTAAGGTACTGTTCGATATTTGGATATACTTGTATAAAAAAAAATTTATAGAAAATTTGGTATTTTTTTCCATTTCCAGTGGCAGTTTAATGGATCTGCATGACGATTTGAAAATTTGTCTGTATGATGAAGTTGTTGAAAATCAATTGAACGATGATTCGGCATTAAAGAACGTGGATATTTACCAAAGAATACAAAACAATTGGCTGGGTGAATACCGCATACCCATTAATGCCATATTAATGCAACAGCAGGTGATATCGACCAGCAAATAAAAATAAAATGTGGTCCAACAGAAGCATTTTTCAACACTAGCAATTAGTTTGCATTTCCGTTATTGACATCTGTCCATTAATTTCTTACAGATGGATTGCATTTTCGAAATAAATACACCGAAGGTAATAATCGGCTATAAGAGACCATCGCTGGAAAATATCGCTACGAATACGGAAAATAACATAATGATGGAACAATTTCCAGAAATAAAGGAATCTGTTAGACTATGGTGTTACATTAGTGTGGAACCTTCGTTTGATTTACCGCTGGTAAATGCCAAATGTTTGGAGTGCTCCGAATTGTTGGAAGTACGGCAGCATCTTAACAACTGGTGTATGCAGGCCTTGGAAGTGCAGCCGCAAAGGTTTATGGAGCCCTTCGTGTGCACAGCAGAAGGTAAACGTTTGTGTATAACAAGAATTTTACAACCGCTAGCGCCACCAATTGAAGCCAGTGAAAATTTATTGGACAGTGCCTGTCGTTTTGTAGCGTTAATAGACAAACCAAAAGACTATGATCCCTGCATAAGATTTACAGGTGTATGGTTGAATAACCAGGTGACTATAAATGCTATTCAAATCGAATTACAATATAGTAATGTATTTATTAGCTGCTGCTGGACACTACCTGGTCTTCGCCGAAAGATTTAGGTGTGTTACTGTGCAACTATTTACTCCATGTGGGCGTTCAGTGTTCGCTAATTTTAGGCCTGGCTTATCCTTATGGAGAGTGCACATTTGTTTGTTATACGAATGAAGACGGTGAAATGTTCTTCATCGATCCTTGCACCGGTAAACGTTATGGCCTGAAAGATGTATTTTGTCCCTTACAAACAATCAAAATGGTTGTAACTACAAACAATGTAAGCGTGGTTTTTGTGCACTAGAAAAATTGTTTTGCTTCCGTTGGTAAATTTTTTTCTTTCAGTTCTATTTAAACATACAGACAGAAACTCGCGTTTCCTTAATGAATTTCAACTGGAACGATTCTTCTTGCTGGTTGAATGGTTTCAGTAAAAAAAATCCAGCTCCTCTAGGTGGCTTTCAATCATTGGATTATAAATATCGTTTAACTTACAATATAGCGGAACTGAAATATAATATTGAGAGAAAAATAATGAAGAAAATAAGTTCCTGGCGTACTATGCGAAAAACTATATGGAACAGGTTTGTAGCAATGGAGTTGAAAAATTCTGTGAGGCTCTCGTTTAATGCTTTAAATATTTGTAGAGCTTTTCAGCCGCGTTTGTTAACAATTCTGCACAATATGGAAGAAACTATTACCTTCGGCTCAGGATCGTCCTTTGAGGAGTTGAAGTACAATAACTTGTTGGCAGCAGAGTTTCCCAGTTTTAAGGTGAGATTTTTAATAAATAAAGTTTAAAAATTATATAACTGAGGAACGGTAAGAGCAAATGCAAAAATTATTGTTACGAAATTATTACGTATTAATTCTTCTTTCAAACTGCTTTATTAGTTATTTTCTTTTTCATAGGAATTTTATAAGTTATAAAGCGTTCATTTTAAAATTGATGGAAAAATTACGAAAAATTATAATGTAAGATATCTAAATTAGCAAAGTTATTGCCAAAAATTATATTTTTTTGCACACAAAAATTAAACTTGGATATTTTTCTATTATATTGTTCACTCAAAAGCGAAAAAATCGTGGTTTTTGACAAACTTATGAAAAAAAAAAAACACAAAAAATGGACTGCAAAATCGATTTTTGGCAAAAATTCAACTTGTGCGACCTTCAAACCTTTTCCGAAAAATCTAGAAAAAATCTCAAAAATACTTGACCCTACTGAAGTATGCTTAATTGAATATAAAAAATATTTTTTTTCGGACACACTAATTTATACACAAATAATTAAATGTAGATTTTTCCATTTCCCTTTTTTTCTTGATAACAATTAATATTTCTAATTATCTTTTAAGCTTAAAAAAGTTTTTGAAAGAGAGCCCACTGAATAAATGCAATTTGATAATAATTTTAAAAAATTTTCCGATATTGTTTCAAACAACATAAGAAATAAAGGTGCATTTTTGTGTGAAAATTACTAAAAATAAATTTACACTATTATATTTAATACAATCGATACAATGCTACAACGAGCTTGTGAATTGTAGAACTATTTTTCAAAATTAAAACAAAAGTCTAATTTTTTGTATCTGTCTTTTCAGATTTTTGGTTTTACACTCAATTTCAGCTACACTAGTTTAAATCAAATTTCAGAACGTATTAAAACCACTGGTCTGCATCTGAATTCAAATAAGGATGTTGAGTATTCCGTAGCGGTGCACATACACACGTATCCCAATAATGTGTTGTCTGTGTGGTTGTTTTTAATAACAATTGTGCCATTTTAAAATGAAATGCAATTTAAATATTATATGTGCGAGTACATGGGAAAGAATGTACAGAAAATAATTAAAAATAAAATGAAATAAATTTTTAAAAGTCTTTTGTATTTCACTTGATGATAAATAATACTGAAATTCATTATTATTCATAGAATTTTTTATGAAAATTTAATTCATTTACATTTTATATGAACGAATGGGCCGCGATGAATATTTAAATGTGGATTAATGAAAAGCTGGATGCATTGAAACCATTCTATTTTTTCAAAAATTAACCCAAACATTAAAATTCACCAAAAACAAAAAAAAATACTTTATGAAACCTGGATTTTATATTCTGGCGTTAAATTTGGCAATTGCGTAGGAAATCTCTTGAAAAAATTTCATCACGCCAACGGCATCACAGTAGTCTTTATCAGCTCAAAGAGACTCAAGCAAATACTATAAATAACCATATTTAAATAGTAATAAATATGTAATGATATCATTTACTACGATGACCTACTTCTTTAAAGATTCATAAGGCAACAAAAAACTATAATTATTACATTTAAAAAAGAAAAACTTATGCACGTATACAATGTATTTATATATGTCTGTGTTTTTGACCTCTCTAAATGATATTAAAGATGTTACTTTATTCCAAATTGAACACCTGCGGAATCCCAATCTTAGCAGAAAGAGTTCCCCCACACAAAAATTGAGTAAATGAGAGACTTGTGAGAGATAAATGGTCTTGTTCTTCTTCCATGAAACAACCCCCACTTTTTCTTCGGGCTATTTTTTGCAAGTAAACCAGCACTCAGCCTGTTTATAAATAAATAACAACAAAGTAACCAAATTACATATAAAATGGCGTTTCCATTTTGTTGTTAAGAGTCTGTGTTTTTTTGTGTTCCCCAACTTTTGTACATTTTGGTCTCTTATTGAGATAAACTATAATTTTTTTTATTTTTTTTTATCTGGGACCAGCACTCAGGAGATGACCCCTACACATGCGATGCATTGTGCTGGAACTATAGGAAAGGGATAGTATGAGAAATGATAGGAGGTGAAGATTCACTATCTTACAACACTGCTTTTTGTACGTTAATAGTTTTTACAGCAGTGTTGTAGCGTCTCTGACGTCAAGGAGACGTATTACATTTTTGAAGCTTCCTTTTTAGTAGCCATTTTTAGTAATTATTTTACTTCGCCGGTGCTACACAATAACGACGAAGGAGGGCGTTCTGATGTGACTGTGGATTGGATACAGCTGAAGCCGTCACTGTTCAGTGTCCAGTGACTATGTCTTCGCCACTGAAACCTTCCGACAACAACAGGCACAAAGACCCACCCAATGCACATCAGAAAAAATGCGAGATCTTTTTATGAGTCTGAAACTGGGGTTTAACTCAGGAAAATTTTTCGTTTTGTAGTCAACGTGCAGACTACTTCGACCATCGCCACCCTCATTTGACCGAACTTTACCGGAAAAGCAAAGAAACAAACCTATTATTTGTGAAGCAGTTATTTCAATATCTGTTAATTTCAGAAAAAGTTTGAATATTTTCTCAATTCTAATTTTATTTGACCTTTGATTTACAAATCTGTATACAAATTATTATTTCCTGACGATGCTACCTACTTACTTGGTAGCGAAATATTGAAAATAAATAATTAAAAAACTTTTTTTTTTTTTTTTGATATATATTTATTAAGCCTGAGGTCTTTTTATATTTTATTTTTAAAATATTTTTATATTTCAAAGAATTATAATTTCCTATTATTCCTGATGATGTTAACAAGCTGTTAACGAAATATCGAATAATAAAAAACAAAATAAAATATAAAAAGACCTCAGGCTTAATAAATATATATCAAAAAATATAATAAAAAAGGTCAATTAATAATATAATTAATAATTTTTCTAGTTTTTTGACCTTTTTTTTATATTAATAACACTAATTATTTTAAGCCTAAGGTCTTTTTATATATTTTATATTTATTTATAAAAAAAAATATTTATTTATAAAAAAAAAATATTTATTATATAAAAAACCAATTTTCCTGAAGAAGCTACACAAAGGAGTAGCGAAATATTGAAATAAATATAAAATATATAAAAAGACCTTAGGCTTAAAATAATTAGTGTTATTAATATAATTAATAATTAAAAAACTGTTTATCGCTCAAATAAGAAATCCAAATAAAAATTTTTATATTTTCTTTATCTTTTTTGCTTTATACAGATCAAAAAACCTGCACTGAGCACGCAAAAAATAATTAAATTTTTTGAGTGTTTCGCAGAATTTAAAATTTTTTAATTCATTGAAAATTGCGGAATCAAAGTAATATTTTCTATTGCTACGTCTGTTTTTTTCACTATTATTTATGTATAACACAATGTAACCTGAAAGAAATGTACGAGTAGCATGTTAATACAGGATTGCGCGTAAATGGTTTACGAATAAATTAACTATGGAAAATTGTTTCGTGAATCTTTTGGAAATAAATCTGAAACATTTTTTAGACAACAGTTATGCCACCCTTTTAAAATAAGCACGAGAAAAGGAAGAAATCCATACATATTTGTGCATATGTATACAAGCAAGTACCAACCCTGCAGGAAATGAAAATAGTAAAACTGTACTGATTTGCTACTGACTTAGACTTTAGTACTAGGGACTTCTAATACCCCAGGCACTGTAATTTACGTTAGACAATTAACATGTGCAATTGTATTAAAAATATACTACTAACATTGGTGCGATGTAGGTAGTTCTTGTGGCAAACTGAGTGCAACCGCATCTATTTTTACCAAACAAAATTAGGAAATAAAAAATCATTTTGCAGCTGTAAAGAGAAATATATGAGTACGTTCTCTTCGCTTCTCATCAAAGACAAAATAAAAAAATGTAGACGATTGCTTGACGATGTCATCACAAAAGCACCAAAACCAATCGACAAGAGTGTTGACTTGTAGACATTTTGGGCCCAGCTTTCCTACAGGGAACTGAAACAATATTAAATTGTTAATGAGGGCTAAAAATTAATTGCAGCTGCTACCAATTCATTTGGTCGTATTATTATTTAATCTATACGAACAATGACACAGTAGCGGTATCCGCTAAAGAACTTTGCTATGTGTAGGAGTTTATTTGAAAATTTTTTTATTCTTGTTTGTTTTAAGTAAAATGTTTGGCTGCATACTTGTGCAAGGAATGAAATTTTCTAATGTTTGTGATAAAGTGCATTAGAATTTTTGTCATAAATTAAACAATAATTGTGGGTATTAAATAATATTTGGTTGATTTAATTGTTGTCCGTTTTTAAAAATTAATTTATTCATAAGGGAAAATCATTATTTTAGATATTGAGGTGTGGAAAATATTTCAAATAAATTATATTGTGCGATAAGCTGAATATGGGCAGTGTATTTAATATGTGTGTTTGATAGGTTTTTGCGAAAAAATTTTAAACTTTTTCTATACTTTAACACTTTCAGGGAGCAAAGTGCCCTTCAAAAATTCTTTCAGCTTTGAGCTTTTCGTATCATTATGTCTATAATGTTAAAGAAAATGATTCTTATTTTTACAGCAAATGTTTTACGCAATATCATGGGTAATATATTGTTACAAATATTTCAATTTATTATCACATTGCATGAGAAAATTTTAGCAGAAATCTTTTTTGTAAACAATTTCACATTTATCTTAAACATAAAGTGAGTTTCCAAATACCATTAGACGCATTATTCTTTTTTTCAATATTTTTGTAACAAATATTGAGTTGTTTGAACGACACAGATCATTGCACAAAGATTTTTTGACATATCACGTGCCAACCCCATTGATATTACCGAATGCTATATTCGCAAATACCATGCAAACATTCTCTATCGCAACCAACCTTAAAAAAGTCACAACACTCTATTTAAAATAATTGCGGAGTAATGTGTATTAATACCACAAAAGCTTATTAATTGGCAGAAAGCCACTAACTAAAACATAGAAAATGAATAATGATATGTAGAAATGGAGATTTCATCGTGCTCATGATTTCTCACTCGATGACGTAGTCATTTCTTTATAAGAGTTACCGAGTCTCTTTTATGTGTGAATATTCTAGAAATCCGTTAATTTGAATTTCCATTTGTATTTGTTCATTAATTATCTTTAGCTTAATTTTTTTTGCTTGTGTTAGCTTACTGGTGCTGTATTAATGCACCATTTGGGTCTTGCAAAAAACTTTTTCTAATTAAAATATTCAACAATTCGAAAATTATAAAAAAAATGATTATCGGATATAAAATCAAATGTATTATTTATTCTTGCATTACTTGCCGAATGTTACAACGTAGTGTCGTAGAAGTTTCTTTTTAGACCATATATAGTAAATCATAAACAAGGTTTCCAGTATTGGCAAGGTATGTAACAATGCGTGTGAGTATGTACATGAGAATAGACTGTACTAAGAACCAAACAGTTTTGCACATGTAAAATATAAACTTATGTACAAAAACACACACAAATATACTTTGCTTCAAATCAGTGCGAGTTTCATACACATTGGAATTTTTCTAACGCCACAGTTGTGAATCATTGAGTAACAGTGGGTATAAAATGTTTGTGTATGTCCATGTTTTAAATAAGGAAGTCAAATAGTTTTGAATTAAGTGTGCAAAATGACAGGTGGTTTATAAACCATTGGACGTCTGATTAATATATTCATATACCCAATGAAAGAAGTGCTTCCAAAGAAATCAATAAGATACTGAACTTGGACCAGTTCCAATTCTTTTCACATACACTCAAACGAAAAATCAATCCAAACGTACTCAAATCAATCCCAAGCGGTGTTAAAAGTACGGTGCGCAAAGACTTGCTTAAATCAAGTAGAGATTTCTTTTGGATTCTGCAAGCGCTAAATGATTGCTTTTAGCCATATTTAGAAGCTGATTTAATCCAGCAACCGTACTTGAAATAAGCCCAAAACGAGATAGATCAAGGAAAAGCCCAGATCGAATCTAGTTTAAAAAACGCTTGATACAGGATTTTCTAACTTGGGTATAAAATGACTTAAATTTGTTAAACATGTATACTTGTTGTATGGTTAAGCATGGCACTTAGCCATACAACCAAATTTTGAAAAAGATAAAAAATCTTTCTACCGCCGAGGAGCTGAAAAACTGTAACAAATTGATAACGTGCCATTTTTAAAAATCTCGTTCATTGACGGAGATACAAAAATTTGCCACAAAAAAATTCATAAAGCCTTGTAAACGTTTCAAAACAGTATTTTAAAATAAGTCTAGTTTGCAGGCATTATTAAAGGATTGTATTAAAATTACAAAAATCACAACTGATTAGTTGGGCGCTGCTGGTTTCCTCAACAGTAGTTCTGCAATATTCTCAACTTAAGCGCATGATATACTATGAATGCTCAGCTTCAATATTAGTCATTGTGTGTGAAACATAGTCACACATATTCGCTCTGTGTAATATTGACGAATACCAAAATGGTTTTGATATTCATCGTAATATTGAAGCAGTTTGACGTAGTGTGGCAGTTTTGTTGTCAATATTCATTTTATTTCTGGTAATTTTGAGTGCACATCGTAGTTGTGACGCATTACAAATGGAGTAAAAAATGTTTGTAATCAAATTAATTGAAGTCTATCGCTCATTAATGGCTTTTTGGGACGTGCAACAAACAAACGTAGTAACAAAAACAAAAAAAAGATATCATCAGTGCATTTTCTTAATAAATAAAAGAATAAATAGATATGTATTTTGCCGACGGTAACTTCTATATGTTTGCACTTGAAAAAACCCGAAAAAATTAATATTGATGAGAAATGTTGATGTAGTGTGTCCGAGGCTTCATTATATATACTAACACAAAGACAAATATTGAAGCTGAATACTGATGTGTGTATCATGCGCTTTAGAAGTCGTCAACATTTCGTAAATATAATTTTCATTCAATGGGCATGCGAAATATATCATCCTTTAATATCAAATAATAATTCAGCGTATGCCACTCTTTTTAAATATATTTCGATTTAAGTGTGTGTTTGATTTATAAATTTGTATTACTGTATCATTAATAATTTGCTGCAAACCCCCTTAAAATAATAACATAATTTTGTATAATAAATCTTTGACAAAAGGACTGCATAAATAACAGCAGGAGCTCATAAAATACTTCCCTTTTATATTTGAAGAAATAAATACAAAAATATAATTAAACCGTCCGTCTATCTGTCAATTAAAGTTTCAAGCAAAAATTGGTGTTAATGGATGCGAATGAAATCAAACCAGTTGCTGGCATTTTCTAATGAGCATTAATTTGAACTTTTAATGATGAGTTCAGTTGATATGCGCTTCATTTAATGCTTTTCAATATTTCCAACATACACTATGAATATGTACTGTTCACAGCATTGAAGGGCTGCCAAACCAACTGCGTATGCATAAATGGAAAATTAGTTCAGTTTCATAGAGCAGGAATAAGATTTTAGCAGAACAAGAAGGCAAAAAGTTTAATTGACCTATTTTGCCAATTCAATAATTTCTTTTTTCCCACTAAATGTATTCAACTCAATTTAAAATGCTTTAAGTCACGTAATTTGTGCTGCATACATTTTCTTCACAATTCTTAATTTTAATTTGAAAAGAAACGGGAATACAAAATTAAATTACAGTCTGCTTAAGTACATAACATTGTTATTAGAGGCTCATTTCATAGAGGATTAAATACGTTAATACTCAGTTTCGTTTACGTAAATGATTTCCTCTTATCTTTGCTCAGGGATAGAGCTTGTCATTAACCTTAATTTACTCGTATTCCTGTGTATTTGGATTTTAACTTTTTTAATGAGCGTTTAAAATTCAGTTTTTCTCCTTAGGATATGGTCATAGCGGAATGATGGAAAATTAAGCTGAAACCACAATAAAAAATGAGATTCTTAAAGTATACGAAAATAACTTGAAACCCTTAAAAAATTTCTAGCAATTTTCTCCAGTATAAAAATTATGTTATTGGAAAGAAGACCAACGTACAGCCTTCTGCTAAATGCAAACGAAAGAATTCTTTTCTAATAAGAAACGACTATATCACGCAAAAATTTATTAATGCCAATTGTTGAAAATAATAATAAATTTCATATGCCCAGACTCAATGAATATAAGTAAGACTGCTCTTTAATTCTAGGTTTTGTATTTTGTTATGAAAAATACATTACTGGGCAAATTTTAATTCAGTAAAATTCATCGGCATTACAATTTTTCGAAAATCTATGTAAGTATGTATATATGCGTGTATTTATGTGTGTGTGTACGTGAAAACTTCGCATAACTAAAGCACAGTTCAAGAATTCGAGAATTATATAATTGTCGACGATTCAAGTTGTTCGCAGTAACGATTGTGCTATTCTGTAAGTTAATATTAACGATTGTAGATGAACACTAGATTCACTTGAAAAACAAACGAACTTTTCAGATGAAAGCATATTTATTCAAGTATATGCAACTCTACAAAGACCAAAATTTGAAAATATTTTAATTGAGAAAACAGAAGTAGAACATTTTTGTATTTTTTAGTGCAAAAAAAAAAAAATTATATAAAATTTAAAAAAAAAAAATTAAACAAAAATATAAAATTTCGATTTTAAATATGTTCAAATACTTTTTTCCATTAAAAAATTTAAGTAAAAATTTTTTGTTAAAAAATTTGTATTTAAAAAAAAAATTTTTTTTTTATTAATTTAATTTCATTAGTTCTGTTGTTGGTTTAAAAATATAATGGAACATTTTTTTTATATAACATCTATATTTATAGAAACATAATCAAAATTTTGGGAAATAACTATGTAATGCGTAAACAGGTATATTCTAACTACAATATTTTGAATACAAAATATATTTATCTACAAAGAAAACAGAACAAAATTATTGGCGTAAACTTAACGAAATGATAAATAACATCGTCAAAACTGTTACTGAATATCTAAATCGACAAGTTTTATAAAAATATTTTTTATCGATGCGACTATCGTTAAAAGAAGAATCACATTTGTCGCATTGGAAAGATATTGAACCGGTTCGGTTCGGTAGATTTTGAAAATTTAACTTTGGCATATAGATATTCACTGATTTTTAAAGACTTCAAAAATGTATGGAATGACGCAAATTTCAACAAAATCTGTAAAATCGAGAGATATCGATGTTGAAAATTTGCACAAACAAATGTTTCTTTTTAATTACTCCATAGCATTTTGTTAAATTGATTTTCGATATGCATTTGGGTTCAGCTTAGGCGAAGTTTCAGAAATGGCCTGAAAGGTGAACTTACTCTTACATAAGCCAATTTCTGTTTTTATGAGCTTCATAAATATATCTAGTCTTGCCAATGTAATCAGAAATAAATCGGAACATAAAAATGTTTTATTTGATTTATTTTTTTTTTGTATTTTTACGTCAGGCAAAAAATTTTATTGTGGCGATGTAGAGTTTGTACATATTTTTACACCATACAACTATAGACGACTCGAAGAAGACACACGTAGGCAACAATATTTGTAGTCTTATAGCTGTGTAACCTGTTGTGTTTAATGCTTATATTTTTCATAAAAATTAAGTAGTTAATAAATTTCTAGAGAAATATAAATAAACCTTTTCTGTTGTCATAACAGGACGAAACTTTTATAGGTCTTTTTCTAATTGTTGTTTCGAAAACGAATTCTTTTAACTCTCCTTGTAATTGCAATGGTAAGAGCAAACACTATATACTTTTAAATTAAAAACATTCAGGATATAACTTGACATAAATAACACGTATTAATCATTTTGTATTTGATAGTTCTAAAAGGAAATAAAACATAAAATTGCAAAAAAAAAGTTGAACTTAACTTTTCTATCTAACAGCCTAATATGTTTAAGTTGTTTTTCTTCTTTATATTGTTGCTTAACTTTTACTAAAGTCCGACTTTGTTTTGTAGTAAAAGTTTTACAATACCTCCAATTCCCGCCCCCTAGTTCTGGGCCAGGAAGAAAAACTGTTTTATTTTTCTGCAAAAATTAAAACAAATAATCCATTTAAAGGTCAGAGAAAACTTTTTTTTTTTCAAGCACTCTTTAAGATGTTTCGCAAAATGTTAAATTTTTCTTTTTTTTATACATTCGATAGATACTCGTAACAACGATTATTGGTACATGCCGCAAAAATGAAAAGTTTGCTTGCCATCAAGTAGTGTTATCGATTAAATGTCAGCACTTACGTTAAGTAAAAAATCTTGTATTTGAAGTTTGTTGAGTACCTCGTGCATTTGATGTTGAATTTATATTGACTGGAGAATATTCATTTAAATAAATAATAAATTGTTCCCTCGTATTTTGTTATTGTAAGTTAAGATGTTCGAAGTACGGAGCATATAAATATAAATTTCTTTTCCTGTCAGAAGGAACATAAATTTAAAAGTTTTAACTGAATTTGCTTGTTTTAAATTTAGTCAACGCACGATGTTTTCTTTAAAGCAACCTATACACGTTCAAAATAATCATTAGCCATCGTAGACATTTGTATGTGCATAAGTCACGGCAGAAAATCAAAATTTTTGTGCTTTTTTTTCTCCCCATACGTTACGTGTATTGCTTTTATACATCAAGCACGTGCACATTTTTAACAAAACTTCAAACAGTAAGTTCGTCAAGCCATATTTACATTAATATTTAAATTGTTAGCAAAAAAATGGCCAATCTACTTTTCTCTTTAATTAGGAAAAGTAGAATACAAGTGATTGCGTTATTACCAAGCAAAACAAGACTTGCAAAAGAAATAGTTAAGGCATGGTTCAATTTAACTGAAGAACGCATGGTTTTAACACAGGAGTATCATTGACGAGAACAACAAGTCGTTTAGTCGTTCCTAGAACGAATCTAAAATTAGATTTTATTTTACCATTCACGGCATGTGCATGGGACAAGTATATGAATTTCTGTAAAGCTCCTTGTAAGAACACTTAACGGTCTTTCTTCTATGTACTTATTTTTCTCTTCATTTTCTTCTTTACTTTTCTTTCATTTATTTTTTTCTTTGCTTTTATTTACTGCCCTTTTTTAATTTTTTTTCTTTTCTTCATTTTCTTTTCGTTTCGTTTCATGTCTTTTATTTTATTTTATTTTATTTGCCCTTCCTTTCTTTTCTTTTATTTTCTCTGCAGTCCATTTCATTCTTTTCTTTTCTCTCCTTTTCTTTACAGTACTATTCTTTTCTTTTATTTTCTTTTTTTACCGTTCATTTCTTTTGCTTTCCTTTCCTTTAATCTTCTCCGCTTTTCTTTTCCCATTTACATTTCATTTCATTGCTTTCCTTATAATTGCTTTTCTTTTCCTTTCTTTCCTTCTCAATTCTTTTCCTTTCTATTCATTTCTTTCCTTTCCTTTAATATTTCAATCTTTTTTAACTTTATTTTTCTCTCTTTTAATTTTCTTTCTGTAGTTTTATTTTCTTGCATTTTATTTTATTTTCTTTCCTTTTTTTATTTTCTCTTATTTTCTTTTTTTTTTTTTTTCTTTTTTTCTATCGTTCTATTTTGGTTTTTGCCTATACTTTTCCTTACTTTTCCGTAATTTTCTCTCTTTTCAAATCCTTTTCTTGTTTTTTTTTATCTTTTCTCTTTCTTTCTTCACTTATCTCCTCTTTTACTTTTATATTTCCTTTTATTTTTCTGCCTCTATTCCATTCAGTGTTATTTTAGTTTTTCTTTCTTCCCCTCAATTTCCTTCAATATTCTTATCGTTTCGAATCTGTTGGTACACGTTTCGTTAAATTAAAATTTTGATTTCACTAATGATTTCTTCTTAATTCAAATTTCAAGCCAAAATGCATAAAAGGAAACACAAATCCCCATATACACGTACCAACATTTCTCTAAAAATTTCATATTCACCATGTATATTTCAGAAACTTTTTTAGTATTTCTTTTGATTTTTGTTTTATTTTATTTGGCTTGTATCCTAGTTTTCCTGTACTCTCCAGTCGCATTATGAACAAAAATTAACATTATATTTATTGCGAAATTCAAAACTTCTTTTTATGCATTTTCATCCATAAATGAACAAAGTTTTCATAAGATTTGCTAACACAACTACTCTTGTTTTCTCAACTATTCTTTCATTTTTCATTTTGTTTTCCTTCATAGCCTTATACGTTTGGAGATGTAAATGGATGTTGCAGTTCTGTATATGGGTGTGTGTGTGATTGTGTAACCAATGAAATTCTGTTTTTATTGTAAAAGTTCCCACAAAATTACACCCTGGAGATTATTGCGCTTCATTTTTTTTTGCTATACAAATGTTGCATTATGAACTAATACTTAGTTATTTCCTTACTGCAACAAAATTTTCATATTTTTTTTTATTTTTTTTAACATTTTGACATTTTATAATCAAACATGAAAATTTCTTTTTCTTCACGGAAAATTTTTAATACGAAATTGTATGGAAAAGTTAATTTTCTTTTTGTTGTTGTAGATGTTGTTGATGTATTTTTGCAATTATCGTCAACTTTTGGATGAATGTACAATGATCTGCAAAGTGAACTACAAGGTGAACTGAAATTGTTGCAACGTAAATTGTTCGTTGATTTATGAAATTTTAGTGAAATTTTATTCATAAGAATATTTTTAAAAACAATGCCACACAGATGGTGAAACCTGCGTCTGTCAGTGACACTTGCACATAATCGACAGAGATTATTCTCGGAGAGCGCTTTATTTTTATTTATTTACGGCCGTATTCATAAAATAACTTTTTATTTGTAAAAGGTTTATTAGACAAATTTCCATACAAAATTCAATCAATCCAAAAAGTTTTATGAATACGGGCAGTTAGTCTTTTTTTGAGAATTTTACTAAAATATAATAATTTTACGCAGTATCTTCCCAAAATATTTAATTTATTCAGAATATACATTGAAAGTGATTTAGCAGGGCTTCGCTAGTTCCTAAGCGTATTTCACTGTTGGTAAAGCAGATCTTCAAGGAACCTTTACCCAAAATTTTCTTCGAATAACTAGAGATATAATATTAAACACTTATTTAAATAAATGAGAAGTTTTGGGAATATCAGTGTTCAAACAAGAACTCCATTATGAACCAGTTTTCCCATTTTTCTTACTTTGCTATACCTGCGTAAGCAACATTTTTTTTCAAATCTAAATGTAGTTGTAAGAAGTAATAAAGGTATAATAAATGCAATACGACAACCACTATACCCTCTATAGAGTGGTCCCATTGAATTATTTTTTGACCAAGTTGTTATTTTTTTAATTTTATTTTTATTTATTTTTATTTTTTCTATAAAATGAAGGCAACGTTTTCCTACTACGTGGTGTTGCCTTCTATAAGAAAGGGATACTGATAGACAAGACAGGCGGTACAGTGATACATAAGGGAAAGTTTATATTTTATTGAAGCACCTCTGATGTCAAGCAGACCTATGAAGTTTTCTTTCTACCAATGTTTAGCATAAATTTTTATTAATTATTTTACTTCGCCGATGATGCTACACAATACCGACGAAGGATTTTGCTCTGATGTTACTTGTAAATTAGTGTGACCAGTGACAATGCTTCGCCACTGAAATTTTTCGAGAACAACGGACAAAAAAAAAAACAAAAATGCACACCAGAAAAATGGGAAGTGTTTTTATGACTTAGTCGGATACTGGGCTCGAACCCAGGAGCTTAGCGTGTTAACTACTTTTTTGATTTGTGTGACAGACGCTTTTCACTTAAAATTTTATTGTCATTGATATTTCCTTCCGTTTAAAGACCATTGCATTTTGTTGTTGTATAACTTGTTGCGTAGCTGGTTAATAGTGTTGTACTATAATTCTGATTGTACAAATCACTTGTTTAGCAAGTTACAAGTAGAAATTTGTCAAAATTTTTAAAATTTTTTCTTTTAACGAAAAGTTCAACGATATTCATGTCCATCAATCATTCGTTTTTTGCTTTCTTTCATTCATTCTTCTTTACTCCTGGGAATAGATATTCATTCTTTAACAAGAACATGAGTGCCCAATAACATTTGCGTTGAATTAAAAATACAAATACTGATAAATTTAATAATTTTTGCCCAGTTCAACATCAGTTGTTTTGTACAATAAAGTAAACAAGGATACAAAATTTGTTTCCTTCATCTATGCATCTTTTTCTCTTTTCACAAAACCTTCTGTATTAAAACTGCTCATGTATTGCAAAAATAAAGAAAACGAAAAATAAAATTAGATTTTAATCCAACTAAAATGCCAACTAAATTGCACTAAATTTCACCTCCCCCAAGAGCAGTGTACATTACTTAACAACAGTGTTTTGTTTAATCCGACTAACTGACGACATTTCTCTAAACCATGTTCGCATTTACAATTTATGGTTGTTGTGAAGATGCGCATAAGGCCATCAGTTTGTTCGTCGTGTTCTCGGTATGTATGAACCCATAAAATTATATTTATATATATATATAAAGTTATCTATTTACTATTTGCAATGGCAACGATACCAAGCAAACTATTTACTACTATCACGTTTCATCTAAAAAAGAAATAAGAAATCCAAAACAAGATTTAAAGATTTTAATGTTGTTCTAAGAAGATTTGCTTTACCGCCATTGTAATCATTCATGATATATTTGTAAAGTAATCTTGAAATGGCATAATGAGAGACAAGGTTGTTTTTTTTTGTTAGAAATAATAAGCAATTCAGCATTCCAGCGGAAAAATTTATTGTGCCAATCAAAACTCTTGCAGAACTACGAGTATTTACCAATATGAGCACTGCAGTCATCAGCAAGTAGAGAAGTGAAGGGCATAAAAATTCAATATAATGAGAGAAACAAATCAATCTACTTCTCTAATTAATGTTTTGAAAGGCGTGTATTTTCATTGAGTTAGAGTACTAAGGTAAGTTTATGCATATTGTTCCTGATTTGAACACAATGGCAGGAGATTTTTTGTTAAATGGTTTTATGAACTTCACGAAATTATAGTTCAAAGGGGAACAGCAAAGCTCAAAGCATTTTCGATATGGCTGATATAGAACTTTTACCATTTTTCAGAATTATTTCTACTTCAATACTAATATATACTCGAATTTTAATACACAGAAAAAATTAATAAATGGTTTCAATTACCATTAAAAAATATTTAATTTTGCAACTCTCACAGAAATTTCTCTTTTCCAATTAACGGCATTTTTAGTTTTGATATAAATAATTAAATGATTATATATAATAAAAAAAATACAAAAAATTAAACATAGTGTTAATTGATTCAATTACCTAACTTAATTGAAAATGAAAAAGAATTTAATTAATATAATGATTGAATTAAATAATTCTCTAATTGAATTGCAAGACAAAATCAATTAAATGTACACGTAGTTATTTTTTTATTTTTATTATTATTTTCTTAATTCTACAATTATTGAAATATACACAAAAAGAAGGGGAAAAGTCACATAATTTGGTTTATTTATGTGAGTGAATTTGGAATTTAAGTTACATAAAAGATAAGTATTATTATATCGTAGTTTACATATATTTAAGCAACAATTAAACATAAAGTCATTAACCTTAAGTAAGTTGATTTTATTCCAGGTTAGTTCTCCCGTTTGGAGTTCGCGCCCAATCATACAAAAGATTAAGAGTGTTTCATATCATGAATTTCTCCGCATTTCTTTCAATCTTCCTCGTGTTAATTTTCAGTAAATATACAATTAAGTAGTTAATTAAATTAATTAATATATTTTTTTTTTTTTATCTAGGACCAGCACTCAGGAGATGACTCCTACACATGTGAATCATTGTGCTGGGAACTATAGGAAAGGGATAGTAGGAGAAACGACAGGAGGTGAAGCTTAATTAGTTATTTTGCAGCTCTGCTTTCGCACGTTCTTTTGTTTTTATACTCGTAGCAGTGCTGAAACTTCGGTTTTAGTAGCCATTTTTATTATTATTTTACTTCGCCGGTGCTACATAATACCGACTTAACTAAATATTAACTGAAAATCAATTAAAGTGGATATAAAAGAATTATTTTTTTATTTCTTGTTCAATTAAAAAATTAATAAGTTTAACTAAGAGCATAATTCAATTTCAATATTATATAAAACATCAGTTGAAATAGATAAGATTCACTCATTACTTTTTAAATAAAATAGATGGTGCTGTTGGCTGTGTAGTTAGCGTATTGACTCTGTAACCATATTAACTTCGCTTGGTATACCCGATCAGGCAAAAATATTGCAATTGAGACGGCCCTCCTTTGTCGCTATTGGACCAATAAAAACGTGGACGAAGTATAATAACAAATGATACGGCTCTTCTTCGACTAAGAAGTTAATACGTCAACAGAAATACATAACAGAATATAATTTTACGCTGTGAATATTTGAGAATTTGCTTATCTCGGATACAGAGTGATTTCCAAATACAGAAAAAGTTCTATGAAAACATTATTAAGCCACCATAACTATTAGTTGTAGATTGATTATCAATTGGGTCCAAAATACGGCCTTCCATTCGAATCGATATTACAACCAAGGAACCGAAGGAATGCAGTAATTTAGATGCTGTGGCCAAAAACTCATGCTTACAAATCAACAAAACGAAGAAAAGTTGTGTATCACTTCATCGCGTATTTTTCCTACACTTTCGAAAACGAAAGTTTTGGAAAACAAAGTTACACAAAATGTCACCATTATTGCTGGGCATCTTAATTCTCTGAGTCTTAATTCTATTCAAAAAAAAAAGGAAAGCTTGTCAGCCTTTTTGCAACATTCATCATCTTCATTGTATGGAATAGTCGTTTTCTTTTCGAATTCTTCTCACTCGAATCCCTTCATTTGGTGCCCATCATTTTATTGCATGACAATTTAATATAATTTTCTTTAGTTGTTGATAAAGCCCTTAAAGAACATATCTTTCACATTGGCCTTCAAAGGTTCACATTTATAATGTTTATTATCTCCAGCTAAATAAAATATTTCTTTTCCCTACAAAGAATAAGTAAACAAAAAAAAATTAAATTAATCAAAAAAGCAAAAGTTCATAAAATTACAAAAAGTATAAATTTTCATGAAATTGAAAAAGAGAACTTTTCCGGAGGCAAACAAAAAAGAATCGTTAATTATAGAGTGGATTTTATTAAAAAATGTTTTGCAAATATTAGTTTGACAAGGGATAAGTAGAATTCAGGACAGAAAAATAAAAATTCTACCCCTGAGGTGAAGGAATTTTTATTTACTACCATAGAGTTAACAGGGATGAACACCCATTGACTTACTTGAATAGAAGTAGTCAGTGTCCTGTGAGTAAACTTTATTCATATTAGTGATAAAAAAATTCTAATATAAAAAGGCCTAAATAGTAGACAAATGAAAAAAAATAAAATTTATGCTAGAAACACAAAAAAAAAATATATTTTAATTAAATTTCCTAACTAATGAAGGATTTTGATGCTCAAAGTTTATGGCTGTCATACCATAATTTGCTGATGATAAATTGCTCATTACTGTACGATATTTAACAATATAATAAATAATTCATACTTCCCAATAGCAAAAGTAGTGTTAATTTAAGAATACTGAAGAACTTGCGACCCATAAGTGTCTTGCCTAAAGTAAAGTAAAACTTTCGAAGTTCCAGCAAAATGCATCGCATGTGTAGCGGTCATTCCCTGAGTGCTGGTCCAAGATAAAAGAAAAAATATTAATCTGTTAACATTTTGCGAGGAGCAATATCTTAACACTGAAGGATAGTTTGGTTTTAAATTTAATCACTCAACTTATCATGCATTTCACTTATTAGTTTCTAATGTGTATTATAATTGGAACAGGAAAAAAATGCACCAGAGCTTGCAAATGCACTCGACAAAGTTTCGGCTTCAGGTCTTCCTTACAGACTCGAAAAATATATTTTAGATTTTATGATACTAAGGAAGTCATAAAGTCATAAAGTTTTAAAATAAAAACACACTTATATAACTTTAAATTAAATTTTTAGAAAGTATAAACCGCAATATCTAATGATATACAAGAAAGTAAAGTTTATTTGTGTAACTCATGTGGCTGGCAGCCATTTAACTTTTATCCACTAGCCGCCGTTCAAAAAATTATTCAGCTCATATCATTAGCAACAGCTGTTTTCGATTATATTTGTTTACAAAATGTTGTATAACAAAAGACTAACTTTATAATTTTAATTAAAAATGTTATAATTACAAGACTTAGATGTTCGTTCTTATTTATTATCTTAAAAAATGAATTTATTTCAGTCTCTTCTCTTGTTTGCAGCATTTTGACAGTGTTTTTTTTCTTATTAACTGTATGCATTTTTTAAAATAGCACACTAAGTTATGATGGGTATTTCTTAGCAGTGCTATTTTATTATGTTGTTATTTTACAACATATGATTTTATGACTTTATTTGTGAATACCCCAAGTGTTTTTATTATACACATGGACGAGAACAGGTGCCACCGCCACTTAAATAATCGCCGTCCGAAGTTCAGCTGTTGCTGTTGCTGTTGTACGGCTGCAGCCGGTAGTGTTCAGTGACCAGTGACAATGCTTTCGCCGCAGAAACATTGAAAACCCATCAGACAATATGTGAAATGTTTTTATGACTTAGTCCAAAACTATGCTTTAACTCAGGACCTAACCTGAGCGCTTCTCTAAGACAAAAAAGAAATGCATATACAAGCTTAAACAAAGAACAAACACATATAAAATAAATACTCGTTATTCACTTCGACTCACGTTTAATAAAGAAAAACGATTAAACACCCCATAACAGCAGCAAATAGAAGTGCGATGTTAAAAGTTAAATAGAATGTAGGTATCAGGAAATACGAAAATAGTTTTCAAGGTCATCGCTAAACAGAGAAATATTGTTCCATATTTGTTAAATTTTAGAGTTTTTAAGTTTCACAATTGTGTAAACAGTAAATAATTACCTCTAAAATTTAATAAGTAGATATTGGATTAATAAATAAATAAATATTTTGATTTTTATTAAATCGTTTAAATCATGTTCAATTTATATTATTTCAAGGTTGTAATTATCAAATTTGGATATAAAAAAAAGGGGAACATTGTAGCACTAGTAATTATAATTTGAAATAGTTCGTCATAATGAAAATCTTTGTTTTCTTTTGCCTGTTAATTGCTGCTGTAGTAGCTATTCCACAAGAAGGTTTGTAGTTATGGGACAAAGCAATAAAGACATTGCACAATTTAATAGTGAGAATTTGACAATAGTTAAAGAACTTGTCTTAAATTTAATGTTAACAGGCGTATTCATAAAAACGTTCAGCAGGCTTACAAACCTTTTATAAGCAAAGGTTAGTAAAGTTGTATTCACAAATAATTAACAGACTTTTACATGTTTAATACAGCATCTATAAAATCTGAAATTTTATTTATTAAAAAAAAAACTATACTCTTTGCATTAGATATTTTGTTTCGACACATTTGTTCACATTTTTCAGGAATATTATTGCGATATTTTGAAGAAAAATTAAATTAATTAATAAATTGGACTCGATAAATACAATTTGGCGAATACCTTTCGTATTGAAATTGATATAAAAAAAGTAAATTAGTAAGTTATTGGAAATATTCGTGGAGAATGTAGTTCAGATCTCAAATTATTGGCAACCGAAAGTGTATAAGCAATGGACAAATCCATTCTCCATTCCAGATAACCAGTTTAGTTTGGTTTTGTAGTCATGGTGATAATTACGGCAGCCATCGCCATCCTCATGTTGAAAAATTCAACTTGAATGTTCACAAACACTATTCCTTTTATCCCCCTTCTTAAAACAATATTTTCCTGACGCCGTTGCAATTCATTGCATACGTAGGGAACATCCCCTAGTCCTAGCCAAGGAACGGCAAACAACAAACAACTTAAATATATAGTCGGTATTCAATTCCACTGACGTGTAATTACTAAAAACGAATAAACACTCCAGCAGTAAATAGTAGTGCGGTTTCAAAAGCTAATTAGCATGTAGATATTGTATTTACGAAATGCGGAAATACAAAAATAGTTATCAAGGTCAGCGCTAAATAGATACAAATATTTTTACATATTTGTTAACTTTTTGCAATTGTGTAAACAATAAATATTTTCCTCTAAAATTTAATAAGTAAATATTGGATTAAGAAATAAATAATTATTTTAATTCTTATTCTGTCGTTTAAATCATGTTTAGTTTTATATAATTTCAAGGTTAAATTTACTTATCAAATTTGGATATAAAAGGGGGCACATTGCAGCACTAGTCATTCAGTTTTTTTAAACAGTTGTCCATAATGAAAATCTTTGCTTTCTTCTGCATGTTAATTGCTGCTGTAGCAGCGGTGCAAGGTTTGTATTTATGGATCAAAGCATAAACACGTTGTACAATTTAATAGTGAGAATTTGAGATTAGTTAAAAAACTTGTCTTAAATTAAATATTCAATATATTACAATTCAATAGTGGAACTATTTCTGAAAACAATGCTTTTACTTTATTTTTAGCTGACACAATTCGTGTGACAAGAGAAGGTATGTTTTTATGAATAATTATATAATTTGAATGGACTAGTATGTCTTACATTTACGGAAAATGTAGCTACAAATACCGGAATAATCGATGCCTTATTCCTTTTCGCAATATTTATTTCTATTAATATTAAAACTTGATGCTATTTTTACCATTTGCATGAGATATGCATAATTATTTGACTTCAACAAAAATGTGAAACGGAGCTAGTTCATATGTTTTTAAGGCTTCGGGTCCGCTTTGACAATGCAGTTTGCATATGACAGGATCGAATATCAACCACTTCTCAATGTACTTTATTTTCTTGTAGAACAAAAAATATAACAAATAAGACGAGCTTTGTATGGAAAATGGATTCCAAAGCCTTAATAACCTTCTAGTACCGAATAAGTTTTACATAAAAAATTAAATTCAAATAAGATTCACAGAAATACTTACTTATTGCCGGTCTATCTGACTCTTAATTCGGTTTTTAAAATTGCGGTGTTTTTGAATCCAAACATATATATAAATATGGATGTTTTCGCTGGTTATTTTTTTTATATAAAATGCTTAAGTTCATTTGTCAATTACAATAACTTTTTCATAAAACCAATTTTGTTATATATATTTGATTTGATTTACAGTTTTCTATTTCTATTTTACCAGCAAACTTATTGGTATTATTTTTAAATGGCATAACACGATTTTTTCGCAATAAAACTGATGTCAGTCGTTTCGACTAACGAATCCCTGTAACGTTATTGCTAAGGTTAATGCTAGGATTGTTTTTTACATATAAACTTTATACATGTTTTCATATAAGAAAGATTACAAAAAAAATATCGTACTGGTGCAAAACAGTAAACAATATCTGTATATTCGTTCAAGTTCCACTCATTAACATACCAGTTATTTTGAGCAGGTTTGAAAGGCAAATTTTTTTTATTTACCAATACGGAAGAATAAGGTATGTTAAATTAAGGAGAATATCGTGTATAAATATAATAAATTATTCACTGAATAGAAGAAAACATATGCTTCTATTAGTAAGTAGTCTAAGGAAAATAATAGCCTTCAGGATAATGGAGTTAAGTGGAAAAAAAATAACTTTTGAAGCTGAAAATTGGACATACCAAATGTCAACATTTAGGTGGACCAAAATTTACCCTATTTTTCGGAACCAATTATACATACCAAATTTAACTGTGTGAAGTGTTTATATGTGTATGTTGAATTGAACAAACGTAGTAAATTTAATTGAATTTCATTAATCCCATTTAGAAATAATATATTTAGCTTATAAAATGACAGAAGCGCCACCTATCGGATCAAATTGGTATTTCAAATAAGCAGTCGAAAGTGATCTAACCGTTTTGAAGTCATGGAAGTTTTTGTAATAAAATTTCCAGAGGTGGTTGTGTTTCTTCAGCTGTAGCTCGGAAACTATTGAAATGATTCTGCTAAATTTATATAGCAAATGATTAAGGTCTACTACTGACCGAATGACACCAAAACAAATTTTATGTGATGTTTAGTTTGGCCGGGAAGTTGATTTCAATGGGTATATAGACAGACATTTCCTAAAAATATATAAAATTTCGTATTAAAGAAATCACACGGAATGACAAACTTAAAGTGAAGGGTATTATAAAGCGCAAAACGCTGAAGGTACACGGGTACCTTGCTATTCACATAAGGGGTAAATTGGCGGCTGTCACCGTGCCAGTTTGTTAGTTTTGGGAGGTGGCATATGCCAACAACAGCTTCTAAATATTTTTATCCTTGTAGGAGAAAAAAGCACAGTTTTTTTTGTATGGAAAAGTGGCCTCTAAGTCTTAAGAATATTTTACTAGCTAACCAACTAAAGTCAATTAAAAATTCACAAAAATATGCACATATGCTGCGGTTACTGTCGGTCTAATCAAATGGAAATTAAAATTTCTTCCTTCGGAAATTGTTCTGAACAATTTTGTGAAAGATTTTAGTCGCCCAAATTATTTTAATTTGAGAAATCCGTTCTGTAGTGGGATTATAGGTCTTTTAATTCAGTTTTAAACATTTATTTTGAATCCAAACATTTATATATCATTATAATTATTGTTGGCAATTTACAACGCTGTTTGCAAGCCAAATACGTGAAGCTCTACTTTTGTAACTGTTATACATACTTGTCAAATTAACTATTGATACTTTTAATCTATATATTCATTCCAATAACTTTGATCATTCTGTAAGATCATAAACTGAATTAACTATACACATCTTTTTATCTTAATAAAGAACTGTAGTTTAATTTCCAATTACCTCGGCATTGTCTTATTTGAATTCGGTTATATTTCACTGCTGCTAACTCTATAAACTAACAATTTTGTATTTTATTATTTATTTTATAACACTTATATTTATATTAGTTAGTTAACTTTTTCTAAAAACGCAATTGCGATATCTATAAATATTATATGTAGTATAATAGTATGCACTTGTAAAGTAATTACTTCTTATTTCAGTTTAAGTTTTCTAATTAACACTGTTTTCTTTTCTCTTCTTTTCAAAAACAGCTTGGATCCCTATCACCATATAAAAAATTATATGTATATATATTAAAATATGTTTATATTAAAATTTTAATTATATATGTACATATTATTTAAAACAAAATTCTCTGGATATGAATAAAAAAGGCACTTTCGCTGTGTGACAAATTTGATTTATTTCTTTTGGGCAGCAATCGTTCATTAATCTAATCGTAAAACAAAGTCAAACTGTATACTTGATTTTGTATTTACTCTTCTTTAGTCCTTTTTAAAGATTAAGATGAAATAGTTGTTAAGCAATATTGGCAACAATTTAAAGGCTGGACTTCATAGAATTTTATAAAAATATTTACTTTACGTCCCCTGAACGAAAATAACAAAAAAAAAATATAAGATGTAGCCTGGAGTCACCGCATTTCAAAATTTAGTGTTTCTATCTCGCTTAGTTCAGAAGCTGCAACATGTTCGCTCGAAAAGTGACCAGCAATATTCCACTTGCATGAGACAAAAGTTTTTTTCTGAAATCGAAATGACGTTAGCGTTGGCTGAAGTAGTTAGCACCTTCATTACAAATCCAAAGGTCTTGCATTCGAGCCCAGTGTCCGACTAGGTTATGAAAACATCTCGTATTTTTCTGACGTGCATTAGTGTGGCTTTGTGTCAGTTGTTGATATCAATCCACAGCACATCCGAGGAGAGCACTCGGCGATATTGTATACCAACAGCGAAGTAAAATAATTTCTAAAAATGGCTACTTAAACATAACTTCAATATAGAATACGTCTCCTTGACATCAGAGACACTGAAACACTGCAATAAACAAAGAACGTGTAAAAGCAGAGTTGTAAGAAAGTGAAGTGTCATCTCTATCACTATCCCTTTGCTCTAGTTACAGCATAGTGTATCGCATGTGTAGGAGTTATCCCCTGAGTGCCGGTCCAAGATAAACAAATAAATTATAGAGTGTATAAAAATTTTCCAATTTCGGCGACCAAAATGGCATTTCTATGTATAGAGAAAATAAATAGTTGTGATTTCATATTTTGATTAAAACACAGATACTTCAAATAATAGAGCAATGAGCAGACAAAATTAAAATTATAGCTCGCAGACGATTGTAATTTCATGTAATTTCAAATTACCGAGGGGACCAAATTACATGGATTTCTTTCAATTTATTGATTATTTTTCAAGGAACTTGGAAAACAATTGAAATTTTCGCAATATTCTATTTATCAGGAGATGACTGTACTTTGTTTATAAGACTCCTTTGTTACACGATGTCTAAAAATTTACAAATATTGAAGTACTTTTGGTGTTTTGTTTCTTACTCCCAAACTTAAAGAAAAATAAATATATTTCTATTGTATTTTTTTTAATAAGTATAAACACTACTAGAAAATTTGCTGCTTTTATTTGAAAATGATATAACACGATTTTATTCGCAGTAAAAATAATGTTATTTAATTGAAACGAACAACTAACGAAGCACTATAACGTAGTAAACTTACCGAAGCATCTCTAGGGTTAATACGAGGATTGTTTTTTGCATATAATTTTTATACACATTTTCATCTAAAAAAATTACAAAAAAATGTCGTACTTGTAAAAATATCTGTATATTCGTTCAAGTTACACTCATTAACATACCAGTTATTTTGAGCAGTTCTGAAAGGCGAATTTCTTTCTGTGCCAATACAGAAGAATAAGGTATGTTGAATTAATGAGAATAACGTGTTTAATTCTAATAAATTATACACTGAATAGAAGAAAATATATGCTTCCCTTAGTACGTAGTCTAAAGAAAATAATGAAGTTAAGTGGAAAAAAGAGTAACTTTTGAAGCTTAAAATTGAGAATCTGTGAGCTGATCGAAATAGATTATTGTAGGCAAAATGTATAATTTATTTTTCCTTCTTTATTTTTTAAACATTCTGCCTCTACGTCACATTCGTTTCAAATAATTCTACGTGGCAGATATGTTACCACATTTGCCAAACGAGACTAATCCCTCGATACCGGCAAATTTTCATGACTTTGTGATTTTTGTATAAACAAAACATTCATATAAATTGTTGTCCATAAGAGAATAAATGAGTTAATTTAATGAATTTAAATATAAAATTAGTTTCATAAAATATTTTAGAGCAACTACTTTGTGAATCAAAATACCGATTAAAATTTATGACAATAAAAATTGGGATGCTTTTTAAAAAAATAAAAGAAATTAATACAACAAAACTGTTCAGTCCAGATATGTGCATTCTGTTATTAATTCGAGAAATATTCATGGCTTTCTTAAGAAACTTCTAAAAACAATTATGGCATCTGAAAGTCTTGATTGGATTTTTTTTATAAGCAAATATTTTATTCTTCGATTTACAGCTATTTAATTTTTCTACAGCTTTTTCAAAGTAAAAAAATTAATAATGAAGTCTTTCTCATCATCTGCAAGGTATTGTGTGTGTGTTGAATTTTGTCGTTATTTATTTTTTTCTAATTCTCTGTTCTCTTTGTTATTGTGCTGTTGTGTAGCAAATAAAAGGGAAAACCTACATAAAACTTGTTTTATTGACTAAATGTCAGCACCTGATGGCATCTTTTAAAATTCAATTTCAATCGACTGCTTATGATTCTAATACAACAACATTCTAATGAAACAACTTTATACATAATTCGTCTCCTTGTACATAATTGTATGTACATACATACATATGTAGAATGTTGTCTACGCTATTGACTTGTCTGCGAGGACATCAATGCGTGTTTGGGTATAAAATTTGTTATACAGGGACTGAATATGTTTTGTTGTTGTTGTTGTTGTTGTTGTTGGTGTTCTCTTTTTTGTCTTTTTTGTAGATATTCACTGAACTTTTATTAGTTGTCGTTGGCCTAGTGTTCGCACAAAATGACATGTTGGAGTAGGAAAAAATAAAAATATTATATTCAATTGTGAGTAGCGTATTTTTTATTTAAGAAAAACTTTTTACTTACTTTTATGTCTGGGTTCAAATGTTGTATATTTTTTATCTTCTAACAGGCTTTATTATATTACGACAATAGTTGTTGGTTTTCATAAATAGAAATCGAATGGTAAAATTTTGTAGATGGTTAGAACGAATCTGAAGTGAAGTACTGTTTTTCCTTTTGATTTTAACAAACAGTTTTGGAATTCAAAGAAATTTTTGTGTCTAAAATATGGGCTAACCATTTTTGGCATTTCAAAGAAAGCAAATATAATTTAGAGTTCATTAGTAGCGAACATATCTAAACTTTGTACACACAAGTCACAAAGTACTTTCTTTTGCTGTTTTATTAAAAAAATTTCCTTGACGGTAACAAGTATTTTTCAATAAACACTAGTGAGTATTATATTTTAGTTTTGTTTCCAATTTTTGCCAAAAGTAAAATAAGTTGACTTTGAAAAAGAAAAGCCATTATATTCCTTTTTTAAATGTAAAAATCTTTGTAATCTGTAATCTGTTCTAATTGTATCTTTTTTAAGTGTGATTTATACGTCTGGGATTGTTTCGTTCGTTTTGCACTAAAAGTGTGGCGAAATTTCTAATGATAATAGTCAATAGCGAGTGACTGTACGAACGCAACTGTGTGAGTTTTTAAGCAGCAACCAAACACTTCAATCCGATCATTCAGTCAAATTTAGATCATTATGTTAGTAAAGTTACCTCACACGTATATATTAAGGTGAACTTGACGAATATCGAAATAATTTAGATTTTCGTTAAACTCACATATAGCAAGAGACTGCTATTAAAAATGCAAAAATTCGATACAATCAGTTTGAAGTGTCTGGAAGCTGCTTTACTCGTATACAAATTGTCATTCGAAGTAATGCTTTTCTTTAAGTGAATTATATCGAAAGTTACCTTGAAACGGGAGTATTTTTTTTTAAACTGCTAGACATTTTTATAGAATTTTGTTCGAAATTTCGTAAATTGGCCACTGAAGGTTTTGCTTAGGTTTTCTCTACTTTGGCTAACATATGTTTTTTGTGTACAATGTGCTGCATATATTTTTAGTAATGTAAAATACATTTACGTCTTCTTTCCTTGAAGTGCATGACCATCAAACGCAGTGTCTCGGTTGTCACGAATCATTGCCTAATTGGAAGACATGCCGATATACCCGGTATTCCCCCACGGAATTTTCGGATGATGATTATTGGCTAATGCCAATAAAATCAACGATCGATGCTGGTGCCAACATTGAATCTCAATAAATTTTTACCAAGGCCAGTTTATTAGAATTTAAGAGAACACATTCACTTACATCATTCCACATGTAAATATTTTTGCCTTTTACCCTTTTTATCAAAAATAATGTAATTGGTTGTTCTTTTCTCATTTTTTTTATACCCTTCACTTTTAGTGTAAATTTGAAAAGTTTTGGTTTGTCTGATATGTATTGTATTAAGATGTGGTAAATTGGTTAGTTTTGGGTGCTGTTGAGTTGAAGATAGAGCAATGCAAATGTTAAAGCAAATAATGTGGACTTCGGACTAACGACTTTTTCTACTTTCTTTGGCGATTGGGAACTTGTCTCGTTCTATTGGTTTTTGAGATGGTTCATGGAAGTGTTGAGTTTTGTTGGGAGGGTTAAGGCCACACCAAAGTCATACAGAAGGACTGACAGCGGACTTAGGTTAGGGTACTAAACGGGAGACCGTTTGCGGTTGCTCAAAGGAGGGGGGAATATTATAGTTTTTGTGTTATTTTATTTTCTCAGGACACGAGGAATTATGTTGTGGTTTCAGGAAGTAGTTACTGGCAATCTTATCCAGCCCCAAGGGCCGACCGCCAACTTTACACTCACGCGATAAAGTTTGAAACACAACATAGTTGGTAAAAGGATAATGTAAACAAGAAGCACTTTGATTGCTGAAATAACGACGAAAGATGCCTTTTTAGTATATTTTTGTATCATACACATTTTCGATCTGATAGAGGATTGAACCCACGATGTTCTGTTTGGAGAGTCAACCATCTGCACCGTAAATTATACTCTCACTTATGAAACTGGATTTGTGACATTTATATTAAAGAATTTTAAATACTTTCTAATCATTGTAAGTTGCAGCCAAAGAAGTTGCAGAATATCTTAAGATTTTCTATTGCAAGTTTTTGAAGTTGTAATCATGCACGTTACAGGTTATTGTCATTCAGTGGTACTTAAACAGCGCAGAGTACTTTCAAAGCACAAACAGTGTTGAAATATAAAATGCTTATTTGCCGAACAAAAATTTTTGATTTAAATACTCACAGAGTTATGAAACTTAAAGCTGATATTTTCCCTACTGTAAAAGATATAAAAATAAATTTTACCTTATTTTTGCGCTGCTGTCCTTTTTTCCTTATAAAAATATTTGTACTTTTATGAAAAAAAAAAATAACGCAGTCATAGCAAAACTCTTGAACACAGCAAAATAATGAAAAAGAAGGTAGGCTTAAGAAATAAAATTTTATTAAAATGCCATGTCTACTTTCATCAAAAGCCAAAACGAGTTTAAATAATAAATAACAATGCTAGTTGCTACTGACTGGAGAGCGTCACCACGGCCTTAAATATGAGTAGTAAAATATATTTGTAATTTATAACAGATGTATTATCAACAGCACAATATTCATCATCATGGTCTCTTGTAAATCATCACTGTGACAAACACTTTATTATGTTTTGGCTTTAAATTAGAAAACTCGAAAGAGATACGACAGTCAAATGGGAAAAACAGAGCAGAAAGGTAAAAACAGAAGGTTTTTTCACACAAAATAAACTTACATATAATTTTTTTCAGTGATACCCTAATACCTACCTATTCTTTCTGTAAAATTTTCAAAGGTAACACGGTAAACATTTTTTTCATTTTTGGCGGAAAATGGTGTGAAAAGAATTAAACTGATGTCTTTGCTCTGAAATCCACTTGCAAGGATAATTAAAATGTGTTTTGGTTTTCACTACTGTGTAGTGTAGTTAGCGTATTGGCTCTGCCACCAGAAGAGACCGGCCCTGTCAAATCAAAAATATTTTCTGATTTTTCTGTAGTACAGCACCCTTCTTCGTCCGCATTTGAGGAATAAAACATCGGCGAAGTAAAATAATAAATAAAACGGCTCTCCTTAGCTTCAAAATAACACCAGAGACACCGAAAAGTTGCTTTATAATAACACGCGAGTGCAGAGTTGTGCAAGAATTAAGCTCTATATTCGTACAACTTTGACCAAATGTCTATTTTCTGCACTATCCCTCTCTCTATCTAGTTCTAGTACAATACATTGCATATGTAGGGCATATTTCCTGAGCACTGGTCCAAGATAAAACAAAAAAGAAAAATAGTTTTGTGTTTCTTCAAGTTTAATGTCTACAGTTGCAACATATTTTTATTTTTAACTTCGGAATATTTTCATTTTAAATTGTTAAATTATACTCAAGTTTTTTTTCCAGTGTAGACTGTAATTGATGCAGACCACCACTAAATCGGACCGCTTTGAGATCCCCTTCATGTTCGAGCTAAGACCGGTCTTTCCAACAACCATTGAGATCTACACTAAAAATAGCCTTTGCTATACACTCTATTGACTTCTGATAGTTGAGGTATAATTCTCGATTTTCAACGTCATCACTGAGTCCCTTGAACGTATTAGTAAAACATACCGAAATCATTTACAAATTCTAATATCATTAGTATTGCAAAACGGCACACATTTTGGACGATAACCATGACAGATGAAAGATATGACCATCCCTACATTATAATTAATGCAACGGCGACAGCAGCTAATGGCCAGTTAACCACAATGTCTACTCGTATTATTACACCTAAGTGTCCGTCGAATACAAAGAGGCAGTTCGAAAGCCATATTCATTTTTTTTCGACCTCTGAATGAAAACATGCTGTCTAGGCCTGGTCAGCGCAATACAAAATGCGTTCTGTGCATTCATCCTCGTCCAGGCAGAACCGACACTCCTTCTCACCCACGAAACGTAAGCTGATGAGAAGATACCCCAGATAGTAGTGTGCGAACAGAAAATCCATAGGAGATTGGCTCCACTAATTGTTATTGCCATGTATTTATCGAATAAAAAATTTTGTTCTTTCAAATACATTTTTTTTGTTACTTTTTGCAATGGAAATTTCATGGGGCTTTACATGTCCTCTTCTCTTAAGAAACATAAAGCTTGAGCTGGAAATAATTTTTTTCAGGAGTTTTTTTCCTCACACGAATGCAAAAAATTGTGCTGACTTCCTTTAAAAACACTAAAAAATATGCTTGCTGGGATCATGAGCACACACACACAATAGAAAAAGTGGAGAAAAAATACGGCCTGTTAAGCTTATGAACTTTAGTAAAGTGTGACCAACTATTGCAATGTTACCTAGAAATAGACAAACGAAAAGGTGTTTGTATTACAAGAACATGTGGTCACCGCAAACACATTTCATAATATACTTTTTAAATATGAAAATGTCATTGAACATTAAATTATAAATGAGTTATAAGATAGTGAAGCTTCACCTCCTATCATTTCTTTAACTATCCCTTTTCTCCAGTTCAAGCCCAATGCATCACATGTGTAGGGTCATCTTCCGAGTGTTCGTTCAAGACAAATAAAAATTATTACGATTCACAAAATCTTTCGAAGCTTTTTATTTTATTTTGAATAAAATACTAATAAGCGTCAAGTAGATGAAAATAATATCATCCTCACCAAAATCTTTTAGTAATTTTTATGTGATGAATTCTCAATTAGTTATTAATAAAGTTTATATAAGTATTTTGAGAATACAATTGTATTATTTGCCGAAGTTAAAGACCACTTAATTAGACTACACAACCGATTTATATTGGAATTTCACCGGTGGGCAAAGTTGGTAACGTTATCACAATTTCCTTTAGAAAAAAAATTAAACTTATAAACCTTTCACACATGTGGATATACATATCTAACTGCCAAATGTAAAAGTACATTTAGTAAACAAGATATTTTTGTAGTTACATTTTGCACAGAGCATTTGAAGTAAATCTTCTTTCAGACATGATACGAGCTAAAGATGAAAAAAGAACTCATTGCAATTGCAATGCAAAATGTATTAAAAAGGAATTCTAAAAGCAGGTTATGTTCGTAATTCATATATTATCTTTATCATGATATCTAAGAGCTGAAATCACTTACAAATATCCTACTTTAATTTAAAGTAAAATGTATTCAGTGCAAAAGGAAATCAAGAAATGTTTGTGTTTTACAATTGCGATAAAGTAGAGAGAAGCGAATGTAAACCAGAAAGAAAACATTGGGAGCTTAACATCTCAAATAGACTTAAAATAAAGGGAGCAATATTATATACATTCCTGTCAAGTAAATGAAACTGACAGTGGTATGAAATGCACTGTAGTACAATTGGAAGCGGATACTAAAATATTTTAAATGATTAAATTCGATTGCTTTATCAAAGCTGATTATTTCTTTTTATTATTTGCTTTAGAAATACTTAAGCTTAAGCTTAACCACAGTACGCACACGTTATGTTAAGTTTTCCCTTTTAATTTCATTGAGATTCTATTCTGTTGACGTCAGTTATGTTATTTTCGACGAAACTTGAAAAATTTTTCTTTTGTTATTGCACAAAAAGGAAAAATTATCGGGAGTTTTCTAAAGGAATATCTTTTCCCAATGAAAAACATTTCTATATCAATAGTTAAATAATAAGGTATTCGAATCAAATTTTTTTCAATTAATTAAAATCGATAACATACAGGCATTCAAAATTACATGAGATAGTTACAACTAAAACAAACAAACAAACAAACAAACTAAGACAAAAATGTAAACACATTGACAAACACTAGCAGAATGCAACAACATGCTCTTTTCGAAGGTTGCTACACCTTTATCTTCACCGTTCTTTTTGTTTTTGTCTACTGGTTATCGGTGGATGTAAATTATTATTTTTTTAAGTGTAGATATTATTTTTATTAATGAAATAATGAACTATAATGATTAGAATAATGATTAGTATTACAAATTTACTATTTGTAACTTACAAGTGTCCTTCGCATTTTTTGCTTTTGTTTTCATAATTCACTGTGCACACGTGTTTCTTTTTTCTACTTGACGAAACTGTTTTAGTTCCACTTCAATATTATTTCTAAAAATAGAACTTGTTCTTAAAGCATAAAATTATAAATTCAATTAAAAAAGTAATAGTGTAAAATTATGTAAAGGAATCAATGTCATTTCAAGACAGCTTAAAAAACATGGTCCGGATAGTCCATCTGAGATAGGAGCATTAGATATTTATTCATATCTCTGATTTGTGTACTACGCAGAAAAAACTACGTTTTGAATACAATATTTCTGTTGCACTTTTAGAAAATTTTGCTGTGTATCTGCTCGTTTCCTTTATTAATTTCTATTCTTTCGAAACTGTAGTTACGATTTAAATTTTTGTCAACTGTCTGCTGACTTAACTCAAGAAAAATGGATTCATGTTCGAATTATATAGTTCAATTTATCTAGTAAGACATGTGAAATTTCTAGAACCTTGCGTAAACTTCCAAATTTAACAAAGCATAATATTAAAATGAAGCGCAATATCATTCGTGAACGTTTAACATTTATCAAACTCCAATTTTTTATGAATTTAATTTTTGGTTTCGTGAAACTTTATTCTCTAAATTCGTCACTCTGTACAAAGTTAGTTCATGCAAATTTGAATAAGTAATTGAAATCGTTGTGTAAACGCTGACTTTATGGTCTAGATACTAAATATTGTACAAATATCGTTTAAAAGTACTTGAATAAGGATAAATACAAAAATTAATTACACTAATTATTTAAGCTGCAGGTCCTTTATATATACATATATATATAATATTTATTTTTATTTCGATATTTCGCTACTCCTTTGTGTAGCTGCTTCAGAAAATTGGTTTTTTTTTTAATGAAAAAAATATTTTTTCAAATTCACAATAAAGAAAAAGTTTTGGTCAATGAAAATTCAAACATATTCTACAATTTCAAAATAAAAATATTAACAGCCTTATTCATAAAAATATATTTAGAAAAACTAAATGAAACTTTCGAAACAAAAAGTCTTGGTTCAATCGGAAGAAGCCGTCGTAAACAGTGATCAAAACGGTATTAAAGCTCTGATGTATGATTTCTGCGTTATTATTTACTAAACACTTTTCCCATTGCCCAGTTTCTAAAGATTGTGTTCGAATCGCGGTACAAACAGTGACGAAGCCAGGATTAATCCTCAAAATGAATTGCATCCTCCTCCCATTAAAGAAATGGACACTAAATCTGGACTGTTCGCCTTGCCATAGCTAAACTGAAGGAAATTAGCTTTCTGAATTGTTTACCTTTGTATAGTTTCATATTGTTGAATAACTCGACTTGCTAATATTTGTGAACGACTCCTTTTATTCACATTCTTTACACGAATTTTAATTTTATAATTACATAGAAAAAAGTTCTCTTTAGCTTTTCCAACAGTTCTGCAATGACGTATTCGTTATATCCCAGCTTAGAATATAAAAAATATTAATCAAACGCATTCATAAACATTTGAATACGTTCGCATAATTTTGGAAAAAAAAACATACGTGTTTTTCCTTACGAAATAATAGTTGCTTTTGAACTCAAAACAATTTTCCTCTTAACGCACAACAGCATCATCAGTATTGCTTTGATGAACATTACAACATCGTTATGATGTTGTTGCCATTGTTTGAGTATGACTTGTTTACAAAACATCGGCGTGTACTCATAAATACGTGCAAAAAAAAAGAGGGAATACATACGTCGTCATAACTAATGCGATAAAGAGAATGCTTCTCACGTTTCTAATTGTCAAAGAAATGTTATTTTGAATTTTGAACGTGTGTAAAATTACGTAATTCCCTAAACGATTATGTGAGTGAGTGGGTGAGGTTACATTAATTTTATGAACAAAAATGTTTTTATTCAAGAAAATGTAGAAATATTTTTAAGCAGTAGATAGTTGATATGTAGTAGTCAATTCGAAGGTATAGAAGTAGTAGTTTACACACATACATATACATGATATTTATGAATTTGCATGTACCAAAATACAACTGGGAATTTTTCTTATTTTTTATATTTGAAACAAAACATGAAGAATTTATTACTGCTATTGTGCGATACTCTCGAGATTTCCATTTAATGTCTGTCAAATATGTAAATTTGTTTATTCAATATTTTGTGTGCTTATGAATTTGCTGTTGTAAGCCATTGGATAAGCAGTAAAATACACTTACTTTAATACTCAAAAGAATTTATTTGAGATATGGGGAAAAAATAAATAAATTGGTGCGCATGGTGCAGGCATTTTTTATTTTCCATATTTTATTAGCACTTAAATACTTATGACGAATATATAAATAATCAAATAAACGGAAAAGTATGTATTGTTAGCAGCTGCCAATATTTTTTATCACGTGTGTCAACAATTGTAAAAGGCTCTACGGCTATAACAAAACTCATATTCATATATATAAAAAAATCTCGTGGCACGATCGATTTTAATGTATATTTGGTAGAGAGCGTTGGTAAATGATGCGGAAAAAAAAGTCATCCAAAAAATTTTTAATACCTCTAGAATGTTAAATACAAAAAAAATTTTTGCCTACAGTAAAACTGAAAGTTGAAATAATTTTATTAATTTTATTTGAATTTTTTTTTATCTTGGACCAGCACTCAGGAGATGACCATTACACATGCGATGCATTGTAAGAAAAGGTTTAGTGAGAATGATGAAAGTTGGTGAAGCTTCACTACCGTACAACTCTGCTTTGGCACGTTTGTTGTTTATAGCAGTGTTGCCTCTGATTTCAAGGTGACGTATTAAATTTTTGAAGTTTCGTTTTTAGTAACCATTTTTAGTAATTATTTTAATTCGCCGGTGATGCATAATACAAATATAAGAGAGCGCTCTGATGCGCCTTTGAATTGGTATTAGCTGAAGCCGGTGCTGTTCAGTGACCAGTGACTATGCCTTTGCCACTGAAACCTCCCGACAACAACTGACACACTAATGCACATCAGAAAAAATCCCGATGTTTTTATGCTTTGATCTTAAACTGGGCACCAGCCCCCAACTTTTGAGTTTTATAGTCAACGTGCGGACTACTGCAGCCATCGGTGGGAAAATTTCAATCGAAGTCCATGAACACTACTCCCTCTAATCTCTCTCTTAAGAACCTTATTTCTACTTCCAGCATAATGAATCGCATGTTTAAAGTTCAGTTCCCAAGTGCTGGTCCAAGAAAAAAAAATTGTTCCTCTCCCAAAGAACGCAACCGGTCGTCCAGAATGTCAACAATGGTAAACGGTAGAATAACTTTTGCGGGTGAGCTGGTATTTTATAATAATATTAAAAAGTTCTTTTAAGGTTTGTACAACAAGTAGAAAACAAATGTGATACTGCATATTTTTAGTAGCACTCTTAAAGGGATTTAAAATAGTAGAATTTTGTAAATCCCTACATAAGTATATTGTAAGAAAACTAAAATTTATATGTAATTCATTTGCAGATTCATTTTATAGCAGTGTTTATAGCACTCCTTTTAGGGGTACTCGCATCCGACGTATCTGTCAGAAAAGTGGAGTGTATTTTCTCAGGCGTCACAAGCAGCATGAGAACTGGTCTGCGTGATACGACACCCAAAGAAGACAATATAAATTCTATATTTTTTTGTAAAGGGTCTCCCAACAAGAACGCAAGATTTAAATTTGGCGCCATTCGAAGTGTCACTGTTTGACATGTGAACAATTGTTATTGTTTGCTAGTAGAAGGTACGAGGTTAGTAAAAATGGAGCGAAGGGAGTTCGTTAATTGGGTATTGGAGAGACAACATGAAAATGCTGATTTTGCCGATAAAATCATCTTCAGTGACGAGGCCCATTTCCATCTTGATGGCTTCGTCAATAGGCAGAATTGTCGCATTTGGGATGAGGAAAATCCTCGAGTGATTCACGAGAAGCAAATGCAATGTGGTGTGGATTTTGGGCTGGAGGAATCAATGGACCTTTTTTTTATGAAAATGACGCAGGTCAAGCGCAAACAGTCAATGGTGTTCGGTATCGTGAAATGATAACCAGTTTTTTCGTGCCTAGAATTGAAGAAATGAATGTGGAGGGCATGTGGTTTCAACAAGACAGCGCCACATGTCATACAGCCAGAGAAACAATTCAATTGCTACATTTAAAATTTAAATCTTGCGTTCTTGTTGGGACACCCTTTACATAGTTCTATTATCTGCTCAAATGCAATTAATTGAATAAAGTCAATTTCGCGTATCATTCTTGCGCAAATTTTTTTTATTTGACTCACAAAATTTATATTACAGCTGATCTAAACAGAAAAAAATCTGCGTCGAAAACTTTGCATGTACTTTAAAATGCAGAAAAGCGATAATGAAAAAGCACATGATATGGACGCTCTTCTTAATGGTTCGAGTTCCTGGTAGTTAGTTTTAGTTAATGAGAAAAAAATGGGCCCCCAACACTAAAAAAAATACCCTCGCCTATAATTTGCCGTACATTTATATCTTTGGGCCGTATCGATTTTACTGACTGGATATTTCCACTTATTCATTGTAATTTGCTGTTATTTTCTAAAAATGGCAGAAGTGCTCTCAAGGATGCTAGCACACACACTTATTGAAAACGATAAAAAGAAACCAAAGCTCTTATTTCATGAAAAGAAAATGCTAAAACGAGAAAAAACAAAGAATTTTATAATAAAAGCAACATGGAGCGTATCAATGGTAAATTTATATAAATTGATTTCAATGGCATGTGGCTAACATTTGTTTTATAATGTAGGAAAATATGATTGTTGATTTGTGTATGAATAATACATATATACAACACATACATACTCAAGTAAAGTAGTATTCATGCAAAGACGTACACAAAATAAGAACATTTCAAAACTAATATTAAACAAATGCTTTTTTCGTCCATATTTTCATTTTCATTTACAGTCTACAAATATTTCATTAAATACGAATATTATTATTGAGATGGCACTAAAAATTGGTATATAGAGGGTGGGCCGAAAGTCACGCCTGTGTGAAAAAATTTATTAATTTTTTTGTTTATTATTATTTTTTACTGTTTTTTTTTAGACTTTATTCATCGAACCGTTTTACACCACCATGTTAACGATCGAGCAACGAACCAAAGTAGTAGAATTTTACTTTAGGCCGAATTATCTCAAGAAATTCAGAATTCAATTGGCCAAAATTAACTGCCCCTTATTATTTACTATGGGGTTATGTCAAAGAACGAGTGTATGTTAACAAGCCCCAAACAATAGAGTGGCTAAAGCATAACATTGAAGCTGAGATCAGGGCAATAGAGCCTGAAATTTTGGGTGCATTTATGCAAAACGCCTGTTTAAGAGCCCAATTGTGCATGATGATGAAAATGGTGGTCATCGCACTGATATTATTTTTAATAATTAAAATTTAGATCGTACAAAGGTAATATTATATTAAAAAAAAAAATAGAATATTACAATAAACAAAAAAGTAATTAAATTTTTACACGCAGGCGTGACTTTTGGCCCACCCGTTATATGCCAGTAGCCATAGTCTGCGTTCTCATTATAAGGGTTTTCTTTATTCTTCAGATAATATAAATTTAACAAATCATTACACGCATTTGCACATCATACAAATTCATATAAGAAAACTTACATATTTTTGAATGTCTTCTCAGAATTTCATTGTTAAATTGATCTTGAGATAAATGTTTACACACATCATTACATTATTTGAATTGGCATCCTTTCTAGATACCGGGATACCATCATCATCATCATCAGCAGAGTCACCACAATCATCACCATTGTCAGCAACATTAAAAATCTTTACGTTTGACAACATTTAGTGCTGTTGCTGTTGGGCAAACTTTTTGAGTCTGTCCTTTGGATAACCCTGCTTATTTAAGCGTTATCGAGATAATTGTCTAATCCCTTTAATGGCATTTTGAATGTTCAAACTTTATAATTAAAAAAGCAAATTTAATTTCCTCTATTCACATTTAATTTAATTTTGTAACGTTTGTTCTTTTTTTGTTTGTATCAGCAAAAATATAATATGGCAAAAAAAGGAAAGCCTCATTGCACAGCCAACATTATAAATTTGCAATACTCCAGGGAAGTGGGAAGGGGCAAGAAGATGTGGAATAGCAAAGAATAAATAGAATTCTTAATGCTTTTGTTAGTTTTAGGTTTTATTTATAAAAATAAAAATCCACGGTTGTCTGCATTTGCTGATAATTAGCAAATAAGGGAAGTCAACAAGGACTCAAAGCTCTCTAATTGTTTTTTGTGTTCTCATGGAATTTGTAAAATCTTGCTGTGTTGTTTTTTTTTAAGAATTCATTCATAACCATAAAAATCAATCTTAAGCAGTAATGTTTTGTTATTTATCACAAAGGGAACCGTTTTTAAGTCCAGTTTTTCAGTTAAAGTTTGAAATCAGGTTAGTTACCGAAATCGTAATTAACGCACATGAATGATGTTTATGGAATTACGCTTTTACCATCTGGAAGCGCGTAGATCAATGAGTTTTAGATAAAACAAGGAATAAGTGGCAGCATAAGCATACTTATTCTATAACACAGTATAACGTATGATTTTGGGAATCAATTCTAAAAACTTCTGCATAATTCGAGAAAAAATAGAAATTTTTGCGATTTTTAAGGCACTGAATGCATTTTTTGCGGGTACGTTTGTTCTGCATTTCTTCTCCTATTCAATATCTATAACTTTACTTCAGGCCCAAAATCGATATAAAAATGGAAAAAAATGGTGGATTTTTGAACAAAGAAAACTTGTATGGCCATTAAATTATTAATGCAGCCAACTTGACAAAACGAATGATGCAGAAGTTCTTATTTTTGGGCCTACTTTCACGTGCAATTCTCAGAATTGAGTCCCAAATCAATGAGCTGAAAAATGTTGTGCTGGGTACTGCAAACTCTTTAAACATGTATCGATAGGGACAGAGTATAGAGGCTTCTAAAATTTTTCGGAAAAACAGGTGTCAGGATAAGGAGGATGAGGATACACCGGTACAGCAACTCCCGTATTTATCTGTCATTCCTTCGATTTCTGAGCAGGAGATTGTATCGACATGTAAATAGAAATAGAAATCAATTGTAAAATAATCGGTTGGTTTTTCAGCATAGTCCACATAAGCAAAACAGACTTAATTCCTGGGTATCAGATTTAGATATAATCCATGCTAATGAGGCTTACAGAGGCCATACTGATAGGTAATCATGTTGATATTGTAATATACACAACAGATCTCTATGCAATCTTATCCAAACTTTTTGCATAACTCTTTCAAAAGCACCCGAAACGAGTGTTGCTATGTCGGCTTTTTAATATCATTTTAGGAGAGTGGGATCTTTTATTAAAGCTGCAATTATATACTCGTACATCTTTATTTATTTTTATTTTCATTTAAAATCCAATATCAGAAAAACACTTTTTATTTTAATTATTTTTAATTTTGGATCAGTAGTCAAGGGAAATCCCCGCACATATGCAAAGCATTACACAGAGAATTGCCAGTTGGTAAAAGTAGTAAGAAGATACAGCTTAATTCTTGCATAACTCTGCAGTTGCGTGTTAATTATAACGCAGAGTTTCGGCGCCTCTGCTGTTAATTTTGACACATTATGTTGAACCTAGGGGGAGACATTTTATTTATTATTTTACTTTACCGACGTTTTCTTGCAGAGCCATCAGCACAACATTATCATACACATGCTCGACAGCACATTAATTATGTAGATGACTAAACATTTTTAAATTCTTAGTTTCAATTATTTTTTTAAGCATTTTTTATTTGTTTAACACCGAATGACATTATTTTTATTTTCTGTTATGGAAATTAGTATACTTCATGTCAAATCTTTTTGGGCACTAAAAAAAAAAATATTTAAAACAAAATTCATGATGGTAATTAAATTTTATTTAAAGCCATCATCAAGATGTTAGGAATATTTTATTATATGATCAAAGCAAATAATTGTAAGAGCAGCTGTGAAATAAATTTCTGTGAATTTAATTAAAAATTTCAAATATGAAATAAATATTATTCACAATCTGGTTTTTAAGATCAAATTCATTTTAAAAGGCATTGAATTCAGAAAGCGGGAAAAATTAAAAAATAAAAATGAAGGCATATTATAATGCAAGTTAATTACAATACACACTGGGTAACGTAACTTTGATATTTTAGAAGTCGGCCATTTTATACAATTCGAGAAGTTTTTGAGCTGGCATCTTTGTATGTGAGTTAAAATTGAGTAGCAGAAAATTCATACGGGAATTATTAAAGCTTTAAAACTCTTCAAAATTTATCAAGAGTAAGTTCTCTTTTTTTTTCTTGGACCAACACTCAGGGGATGATTCTTACACATGCGGTGTATTGTGCCGGAACTAGCAAATAAGGTTTTGGTGGGAAATCGTAGACACTCGATTTTAATTCCCCCACTCCAAAAATGACAAGAAAGACCTCTGCGGATAGTCTATACCACATACATACGTGCTGTTTGGGCAAAAAACTAATTTTCTCTGTAATGCGTTGTCGATTCGCTGTCAAATCGACCACAAGTGGATGCGCTCCCAATGATGAACACGTTCTGCGCGGCAATAATCGGGCTACGAGAACAAGTTTTCTGATTCCATTAGAACACATTCCGTTATAGTAACGATAGAACAACGAAACAAGCATTTGAATTCGTTCTATTGCTGCCAAAATTAGATATATGCACGATTTCAAACATGCCAAAAATTCGAAATCCAACTACAAATTTATTTCAACAAACTTCCAATCTCGGCATTGAATGATCGACAATTCATGATCGCATTATTCAGTAATATTAGCCATCCCCTAACTAATCTACGAGTATGCATTGAAAATTTGTAATACTACCGTGTCAGCCATTGAGTTTTTCTATACATTTCTACCGACCTTTTATTTATAGTCTGCACTGTTATTGAAAACCTGAAAATGACACTTGTGTACTCTTCAGTTCTAAAGTACTTATGGTCAGTAAAACATTTATAAAAAGCTAAACAACAGGCCATATACACAGAGGATTATTATCCGTTGGATGCCAAGAACTCATTTAAAATTTAAATATTTAAATTTTTGCCGCCCATGGCAACGGGAAAGTGCGTATTATATTTTGAAAACACTAATGGTGTTGAAATTAAAAGACCCTTTAGTAGATAAGGAACATTTGGGGCATTTTGTAGTTAAAGCGATAAAGAAAAAGTTGTTGCAGAAGAAAACTTCAAAAAAAAACACAATGCTGTAGTAAGGGGAGCAAAAATGGTTAAAGTTTCCACCACACTTTAATTTTTAATACCATATTTTTTTTTTACTAGACATTGTTCTGCAATACATTCTTCAAATCTTAAAAGTAGCATTCTAGACAGCCTAAGAGATACTTCACACCAGACTTAAAATGGAATTAAAATTTAATACATTTATTTAACTGCATACAGAAGGGGGCGAATTTGCTAGGCGCTGATAATCGAATAAGTAACTCTAACGAATCGCTGGACCACAATCGGTATGTGGAGTGCGCATCATTGTTTTATCGCTACTGTTTTATATGATATCACGAATCTTATTCCCGAAATACATAACTTTTACTTTAACCAAGGTCGTTGTCGAGAGTGCATCCTTTCGTAGGCGATTTTCGGTCAAAGTTCCCTATTTATTTTTTTTAGCTGAACGCTTCGTTTGTGGAATAAAATGCTTGCAGCAGTTTTCCCATTCAAAAGTTTAAATCCAATTTTGAAAACCTGTAGCGCTTTTAATTGCTAACATTTTGAGTACTAAGATATCAGAACACTGCCTTCAAAAAATTTTTGAGTAACATCTTTGCTGAGGTTAGTGTAAGTTCTTGTCATCCTGGGACTAAGTCGCCTCTCACCACCAGGATATACGAGGCAAAATTCATCTTGGCAGCTTCAGACAGAGTAAGAGGTTGGCCAATGTGGTACATCACATTATCCTTCTCTTTCAGGTCATTTCAGCACCTAAAATAGTCGCTACAACTTTGCTACATCATTAATTATTGAGTTTCTATGTTGTAGTGCGCCCTTAGCACCGACACTAATAATCGCTTGAGGTACTTACTGACCATCACCGGGTCAGCCGATCATCATACTGGTGTTATAGAGTACTGGTTATTAGTCAAGTCACCTCATTCTCTGAGCTAATCATAATTATTTTAGCCTAAAAAATGGCTTGCAATATATCATAGGAATGCCAGTAAATTGACTGACCGTTGGGTCTTCCAATTACACATCCTCCTTGGTAATGCCGTACGCTACACTGTTACCTCAACAATTTGCATGCCACAGAATATCTTGATATATCATACAGACGTCATTCAGCAACAGAGATGTCTAACACATCCCATTTAAGGCAGCCAGTTGGGGTGTTTAATTCCGTTACATTAGACTGTAAGTGATTTGACGCGGTACTTTATATGTATAATAATCCACCCTGAGGTAGAGCAGACAGATTTATGGTGTACTTTACAGCACATTGCAGCCTGACAACAAGTTCAAACAAGTTCTTTGTGATTTCCCCATACGCGGCAGCATTACTTTGGTGACATTGTTGTGCCTCCACGGTAGTTGTAGCACTCCAAAATACAAGTAGCGCTTGGATTCTTTGGAACCGTTAGGAGGGATGGAGAAGTTGGTTAATCTAATGAATTTTGTACAATAAATCTTATTTGGTGGCAGGCCTTTCTGTCGCGGATAATAATAATACAGCAGCCACGACCGCTTAACCAATGGCAAATACACAGATATTATTTTTTTTATTAGATCTGACAGTACCAGACCACGTACGCAAAATACAATACGTACTCGTAAATAAAAATGTTCTATAAAAAGAAATAAAAGAAAAAAATGTATCCTGAAAACAGCTGGCTTTTATCACTTCCAGGAATATTGGATCTTTCAATCCGGAACCACTGAGACATTAATATAAAATTTTATTAACACTGATACTGACATTCAGCTTATAGAAAACAATTTTTCTCAGGTTAATAGCACAGATTTTAGTAAATTTTTGTAAGAAATTTTCTTTTGTTTTAATAAATTGCTATGAATAAGTGGAGAAGAAGATTAACCTGCAATAAAAGAAGAAAATATATTTCATTTAAAGTGTAATAAAATTCTGGATTTTGTTGATTAAATTGTGGGCTCTTTATTGCTCATTACGGCCTTGCTTATGCCTTCAAATACCATTGTTATTCATTAATCTTGCTGCCATAACAATTTAAGTAGACGATTTATTTTTTACGCTTTTCCTGCTTGTAAAATATTTGTATTTTTGACTTAATCGTTTGAGTGCGATGTTCATCAATTTTAACATGAAGTCATTGTGGATGGCAGTTTAGGGGCAAAAAATAAAGGGTCTTTCATTATGAATGATAGGATTTGTTTTTTTTTTTTTTGAATAAAACAACAAATGCTGGATACATCAAGAGAATTTCTGATTTCTTTTGAAGGTTAGAGAACGCAGCTATACATGTTTTTGTTCCGGTTCCCCTACTTATGAAATGCATTGCAGGGGAGCTACTTAATTGGAAGTGGACAGAAGGGTGACAACTAGTGATGAATTGATAGGAAAGAATAGAGCTGCAAAGTTGCTGCTAGTCTGATGTTATGTTCACGCATTAATTTTTAACCCACAAAAAGCTGTTTTTACTATGGCGATATTTTATTGCTCAAATACCGACGAGCATAGCACATTTAGCATACACATAAAAAATTAGAAAATGGTTTCAATTACGAAAATTATTGCAACAATTAAAAACATAGTTTGATTTGCACCTCTCTCGCAAATGATCATACCATTTATCGGAATTGTAATACTTTTTTTTTTCTAATTAAAAACATTTTTAGTTTTGATTAAGTATATAATTAAAAGAACAAAGTGTTTAAATGAACCGATCAAAACATTGTTTGAATAATAATTATTATATTAATTCATTCAATTACCTAACTTTATTAATCCCCCGTATTCTATAAACCGAGTCGATTTAAAAACGGATGATTTCTCAACATCTAAGTGTGTGTATTCGTTTTAAAAACGAAAAATTTTTGCGGTTTCGATTTACAGAACATACCCGAATGTATTGATTGGATTAAACAATTCAGCAATTAAATTATTGGACAAAATCAATTAAATTTATAAGTAGTTACTGTTTTATTTTTATTACTATTATTATTTATTATTTTGTATTATTTATTTATTATGTTATATGGTTTAGCCGGAACAAATGCACATTTAATTTGGCGCTAATACCAAAATCCTCAGTACATCTTTAACCAAATTCTTGAAAAAAGCTAAGAAATTTCACATGATGTTAATAGAAGGACTCCCAAAAAATATTTGAGAATTACGGAATACACAAACAAAACAAACCAAATAGTTTCTTTAGGAATTTTCCTTAGACAACAAACATTTCATTATTTAATTTTAAATCTATTTAATTTTTTCCCAAATAAATAATCGTAATGATTTTTGACTAACGTTGAATAATTGAAAAAATAATTTTATAAATTTATTATTTTTATAATTTTTAAAATTATTGAAATTTACAAAAAAAAAAAAAAACGAAAACAATCACATAATATGCTTTTCTTTATTATTTAATTATGTTGTGTATTACATATTATTTATTTAAACAACAACTGCTTTTATTAATTACATTTATTTTTCAAATGGCATTTTAACTACGGACAAGTAAATTGTAAGTTGGCTCTCCCATTTGGAGTTCGCACCCCAAGCACGACTGTAACAGCATGATTTGCCATACCAAAGTTTCAGAGCGAACCCAGTTTTTCATAATTTCGTGTTGATATCATGAACTGATATTCAATGACTTTTGTTAAAATCATAGCGAAATTTAAATTAACAGCATTTCTTGCACAATTCGTGGTGTTAACTTTCACTAAATCGTAACATCAAGTAATTGATTTAATTTATTAATATATTAATTAAAAACTAACTAAAAAGCAATTAAAAAGGTGATTGAAAAAACCCTTTCCTTATTTTTTTTTCCATTAGAAAAGTAATTGTATTAATGAAAAGTATAATTTAATATCAATATTATGCCAAACATCAGCTTTAATTAAAAATTAAATCACTCATAATTTTTTCTGTGTAAATGCGTTTTGGAAAATTTTTTATCACGAAGTGGCATTGAACACATAGCATCTGGTTTAGAGTCAAGGTGATAACTAATAAATAAACAGTACATAATAAAGTACTGTGCAAATGGGTTTATTGATACTGAAACACTCGATTATTGCCATATTTAATCTATTATATTTATCCAAAATATTCTCTTCTTACTGAGTCTAAAACTGTGGCTTGTTGGCACTTGCTTGTGCTCTCATTTATTTCCAGGTGTTATAAACTACATCACCATAGCGACTACTTCAGTATAACCAATTGCGAAGTGAGCAAATAGGCAAACCGTTCATTTAGTAATGCTAGAGTTAAGACCAAGGTACATAGAATCTATCATTCATCAACTGACATTAGCGTAACGACGGCTGAAGTTGAAACAATCAGTACTTTTTTTGGCGGACATAAAATCAGCTATTTATTTTTTCTCGAATGGAAACATTTGAACGGTTTCAATTAGTTTGTTATCAATTTTATTTATTTAATTTTAATTTATTTTGTTCTTTATTTTTCTTCTTTTTGTATTGAATTTATTTAGTAAAGTTTCAAACCCGCTGATAGCTGTCAAAGCAATCAACGTATGTTAAAAGCTGGGCTATTTTCTGTTAATGGAGACGTATATACTGAAGGGGACAAGGCTGTAAGAAACCACGTGTTTGAACTCAGTTGTCAGTTGAAGAAGGTGACGCATAAAGTGCGAAGGATTCTATGTGTCTTACCCTTAACACTGACGACAGCTGACATCGAATTGTCATCGAATTGGGAATCTCTACATTACAGGCACTAAGTTATTCGAAATGTAGCTGCACTTCATGAAACAATTGTAATTCTGTTGTTGTACAATTTTCTTTAATTTATTTATTTGTAAATATATTGTAATTATTTACAAATATGTAAAATATGCGACAAACAAATATTTGCTTATATTAGTGGGTAGCGATGGCTAAAGTAGTCTGCACGTGGAATAAAAAAACAAAAAATGTTCCTGGGTTCAACCCCGGTTTCAGAGTCATAAAAACATCTCGCATTTTATCTGATGTGCAATCCACGGGTACACATCAGAACGCCCTCCTTCGTCGGTATTGTGTAGCACCAGCGATGAAAAAGGCTACTAAAACAAAGCTTCAATATTGAATACGCCTCCCTGAGATTAAAGGCGCTACAACACGTCTATAAAAAGAAACAACGTGCAAAAAGCAGAGTTGTAAGATGGCAAAGCTTCACTGTATATTTTCTCCTACTATCCCTTTCCTCTAGTTCCAGCATAATGCATCGCAAGTGTAGGGGTCATCTCTTGAAAAAAAAATAATATAATTTTCTGTATTTTATTCCAATACTAAGTTGTCCTTGTTGGAACTATATTTAAATAATTAAAAAATTATACAAATTCACGGCTCAGATTCCTTTTGAAGCTTTGAAATTTTTCTACTATCTTACGAAAACATTTTCAATACAGGCTGTTTTCTGTGCAATTTTATTTATTTAATTTATCTGGATATTAAGATTTATTTTCTTGATAGTAAATCTTCTTCAGTGGCTCCTTGTCTAATTTATATGAAGTTCATTAAAATGATGAAATTTATAACTCACAAAATGTTTTATTTTCCCCAATAAAAATGCGAGCTCCAATTCTAATATTTGATGGCAGTACTCACTCGTATTGTAATTGTCCTCACACATATTTATTGTTGGATGAGGATCGTCCTTAAATTTTAACACAATTGTGGTCTTGTTTATTGAAAGCAAACTTAAGTTTTTTCAGTACAACAACAAAGAAATAAATACAACAATGTGCACCGCTGTAGTTACAGCAATAGAGGAATTCAATTTGAAGTAATTAAAAGTTTTTACAATTGAATCAAGAACGAGAGTTATTTTGTACAGACACATTGTTAAAACTGTCGGGCACATCAGCTTGACAGCTCAATTGCTGTACTGCCAGTCTGCCCAGGCCGTTCGCTTGTTATTACAATTAAAATGTTGCGAATTTAATTTTGTTCTTCTGCTGTAACAGCTTTTCTATCAGTTATTTTAGTGATAGAACTCATGAATATTTAGAAACTTGTGAAGGCAAAAAAGAAACAAACAAAAAAATATTTAAATTTCATTACGTGTTGCTGTCGCTGTTGCTGTTACTGAAAGTATCTTTTTACCCATAATTTTATTTCCATTTTATTTGCTTTTATTTAAAAATTTTTTGTCTTTTTTTTTGTGAAATATGGACAAGTCAAGTTTTTAATTGGATTGGAATATTTAATGGAATTATACGTTGTACTCCCAAAAGGTGTTGCTGGTGTTTGTTTTTTCGTTCCAGCTTTTTTAATTGTTTTACAAATTTAATATTCAAAGTTGTGTTTAAATGTTGATGTGAAAGATACTGTTAAAAAAGTGGAAGTCAAAATGTGTCGCTTATTTTAAAAGAGCAAAAAAAAATAGATAAATATAATTATATTATGTAAAAAATAATGCATTGGTTTGCGTGTATAAGTGCGTAAGTCCATTTTATAGAATTTCCTTTTAAACTGTTTCAAAAATATTATTTTGCAGAAACTGTTCTCGATCTGAAACAAACTCACAAAATAGCCAACTTTGACTTAAGAAAGCCTTGGAATTGCTTTATGGTTTTAAAGTGTCACAGCAATTAAGCTGTGGTGACACCACAGAGGAAAAATTTGTAGGGACAATTTTATTTTGTCCCCTCCCACGCAATTTCGAAAGACAAATATTTGTAATTTTGTAGCATTTTACATATTTAAAATTATTTTTACTGAGCAAATTAATTTTTTTTTAAATGTTAAGCATTAACAATAAAAGAAACTTACTCTGCTTACACTGACAAAAAATTCATCGTTAATATAATGAAACGGTTTCATTCAATGTTCTTTATTATACTCATTAATATAATGAACAATATCATTAGATACATGAAATTTTCCAATATCTTCTCTTTGAAAGTTTTTCATAGTTCATTATATCGCTGAATATGTTTTCATAACCTTAACGACTTTTATTTTTCATAAATATTTGAAAAAGTATAACTAAGTTTCATGATTTTTTTCTACTTAATGTATACGATTTGCTAAAGTTAATTACCTTTGCAGTTATTTTGTTTAAAAAAGTTTTATATTTTTTCATTTTAAGATCTCCTAAAAATACAAATTAATGTATTATAAATGAAGTTTGAGTGCTTCATCAATACAGTGAAATGTGAAAATAATAAATGTATTTTCTTATTTTGAAAACAACAGCAATTTAAGATTTGTTATGGTTGTTTTCTATATATAAATGCCCGAACGAGTAATAACACTTGTTACAAATAAAAGGAATAAATTTTCTTTTTTTATCTTGGACCAGCATTCTGGAGATGACCCCTTCACTTGCGGTGCATTGTGGTGGAACTAGCGGAAAGGAATAGTAGGAGAAATGATAGGAGGTGAAGCTTCACTATCTTACAACACTGCTTTTCTTTTTATAGCAGTGTTGTAGCATCTGTGATGTCAAGGAGTCGTATTAAATTTTGAAGCTTCGTTTTTAGTAGCCATTTTTAGTAATTATTTTACTTCGCTGGTGCTACTCAATACCGACGAAGAAGGGCGTTATGATGTGCCTGTGAAGCCGTTACTCTTCAGTGACGAGTAACTATGCCTTCGCCACTTGAACCTTGCGACAACAACTGACACAAAGTCACACACAAATGCACATCAGCAAAAATGCGAGATGGATTTATTTATGTTTTAACTTATGTCGAACATTTGTCTGGGACACAGTTTTTTTGTTGTAACCAAAATGTTGCCAGAATTACAAAATTACTATTCTAAGATACTCGACTGTTCATTTGGGAACCATCTTAGGTTTGGTTACGTGGCGTACTCTTCCCGAAGGAGAAGATCCCACTAAAGCCACTAAGGTCTAGGCGAGAATCGAGCTCGCACCTCCAGTGCACCACTTAGTGCACTTGCTGCACGATACTATGGAAACTACTTTATAATAATTATCAATGCAGAATGACACTGATCGAGCACAAAAGTATTTCAATATTTTAATTTAGCAAAAACTGCAAATAGAAAAATTACTAAAATATCATGTGTTAACATGTAGGAATATTTTCTTTACTAAATGCATTTATAATGTAAAATTTAATAAGACACATTAAAAACATAATAAATCTTGTTACCACCATTTAGATTTTTATCATTTTGTTCGTTCATGAATTTTGCTTCTTTTTTTGTGTTTTATTTTGCGTTCTTTGCATAATAATGGCTTTCTCTATTAAAGACAAAGAGATGTCATTTAGAATATTATTTTAGATTTTTATCTTCAGCAGGGTTTTCTGTTGACACATACTCATGTCTCAGTATTACAGCTGGTGTTGCTACTGTCGCTGCTATTGCTTGTGCTGCACTTGGGAAAAATACGAAAATAATGAAGATTTTGAAAATAGGGAATAATTTGTTTTTGTTTCAGATTTTTTTAGTTTCGTAAATATTTCTGCGTGTTAGAGCTAAAGACGAAAATAAAATGGTCTGTGTGGAATTTTTCGTGCTGGTAGTGAGTGGCAGGGAATTAATACACACAGGGATATTCATTCTTACACAGCCAGACTCTTTAAATTATTTATATTTTAAATGCAAAAAGTTTTTACATATTAAATCTAATTATTAAAACTAGACCCGAATACAAATTGAAACATTCCATATCGGATGAAATTGTAATATATTTTTAATATCAAATTTAGTTTGAAATTTCGCATCGAATGTCGCAATTTGCCCCAAAAAAGTTTTTTTTTTGTTTTGTTTTAACTTAAAATTGTAAATCAAAAAGAAGGCAGCCTATAGAAAAATTTAATTTATAATTTCATTTGACTTGTCCTTGACAAATACAACTTGTTGAAGAAAAGCGCCTACAAATACTGGTTAACGTTGAAATTGTTAAAGTACGTCAATGTAAAATATAAATAAATTATTCAAGTTCCAGTTAAAGTATTTATGATTTTTTGAAGTATGGACCATAAAAAATATTAACATAATTTACACGCTTGCTTTCGTTATTGTTATTGTAGCGGCTGCTGAAAAATTTGAATTTCAAGCAACTTCTTCAAGATGTAACATTTTTTAATCTAAGCGGAGTAATACTATTGCAAAAACTTTTACACTTTAGTCTCTGAAAAAATATATAAAAAAAGCAAAATGAAGCAAAAAAAAAGCAAAACACTTAGTTGTATATAATATGGCAGGTGTGGGTATGAAACGGGGCACTGACCACAGCTTAAAAAAAGTAAAAAAAAATGCACTCCATTAAGCTTAACCATATTTCAAATCCCATAACATTTAAAAATAAAAGTGGCTTAATGTCTGAAAATTAAACAAATGTTTAAAACTTAAACTTCCCAGCAAAAAATTTTAAAATAGGTAATAGAGTTTAGAATTAAGCATTTTTGATGGAATGACGTCGCAACTGAATAACCAACTTAATGCTTTTAACACGCCGTGAGAGTAAAATAATCGATGCTTGACGATATATTACTTTTTTACTGTGTGAAATGGTTAATTTTTTTGCAGAAAATATTTATAAATAAATTTATTTTTTTCTTCTTTATATTCTGAAGCAAATTCGAATTGCAGACATAATGTTCAAGCTGTAATAGAAGTAGTCTAATTTTATGTGTATAATTAAATTAAATTTGTAATATAAATATTTATATAGTTATAAATATTAGTAAATATTTTAATTAATTAAACAAAGTGATATTATTAAGGTATTTCGAATGAATTTCAAATTAAAGATTCCAATAGTGCTTAAAATATGTAATGTAAGAAATAATATTTTTTGTAAACTTAAATTAAAATAAAATAATGTGTATTTTTTTGAATTGGTTATATATTTATTTTATTTTTCCCAAATGTAAATACTTCATTCCGTTCAATACCCGGTGTAGGAGCTGTGAGGAGGATTCCGCGAGGAAGACTGTTGTGCACTTTCTCTGTGAGTGCGTCGGTCTGACTAGGTCGAGGCAGAGATTTCTTGGGGCGCCTTTCTTTAACAAATAGGTGCTGTACTCTCGGTTGGGTCTGACGGAGTTACGTGAAGAGCACCGGGTGGCTGTGACGTCCCCTGGTTTCTGCAGGGCTAGGTCAAAAAAACGTCACCTACGGTGGTACTTGGGTCAACCCTTCTTGGTCGACTGCCCTTTAACCAAACTTAAATACTTCTTTTTTTGGTTTAAAATAATTAAGAATATAATTTAGAAATGTATATACCTTTTTCTAAATAAGTAATTGTTATGAAAATATTTTCAGACATTCGAATACAAAGAAAAGAACCAGTACTTCTGAGTTTTATAATTTTGTGTTAAATTTGGCAATCAAAAAAGTAAGTCATTATGTGGCAAGTACTTTTTATGGTATTGTCTAATTTTTTGTTGGGTTGAATACGTTGAAGAAAAAATAAATTTCAATTAAAACATCTCACTTACCGAGATAATTTAAAAAGCCATTATTTTGACGATCTCTGGAAATACTGCATCAAAATTTCCAACAGCTTCACTTTAAAAAATGGCATAAACACAACTTTTCATTTTATCATCTAAAAAAAAAAAAAAGAAAACCTAAAACGATGACTAAAGCAGTTTCAAGTAGTTGAGAAACTTTTCTTCAACTCTCACTTTGTCACTATTAAATTTTTATACTTGCGTCAGTGTTATTCTTATTTTAATACACAACTCATGTTGCACTATCATCCCTTGTGCGAAAAGTACACTGAGTTGATTTTATGTTTGTTTTTTTTTTTTTCTTATAATTTTGTGCACTCTTGCTATTCTTGACTTTTTAGTTTCTTAAAGATTTTTATCCAAAGGCATTATTAGTTTTTTTTTCGCATAAAAGTTCAACAAATTATGCCATTAACAAGAAAAACGTCAACCAAAATGACGTTGTCGAAGACAGGAGTTAAAAAAAAGAAATCTGCAAAAATACTAAAATTTCATGAGTGTGAAAGGAAATCTAACATGTCTAGATATCATAGTTTATATTGAAATTGCGTGATTAAGTGTAAGGATTTTTAATATGCGAATAAATGTCTGTAAAATTATATTTTAATATTTTTTTATTCTAGGACCAGCACTCAGAAACTGATCCCTACACATGCGATGCATTGTGCTAGAACTAGACGAAAGATATAGTGAGAGAGATGACAGGAGGTGAAACTTCACTATCATACAACTCTGCTTTTACACGATTTTTTTTCATAGCCATGCGCTTTGTTTTAGTAGCCATTTTTAGTACTGAAGTCGTTACTATGCCTACGCTACAGAAACCTTCCGACAAGAACTGACACAAATACACATAATGCACATAAGAATAAATGCAAGATGTTTTTGTGACTCGAACTCAGAACTTTTCTGCATTTGAAGTCAATGTGCAACTTTAGCTATCGCCGCGCTCAAATAATGGTTAGCTAACAAAGAACGCTTGGTAATATTTTGGCAAGAATTTGAAAATTATTATTTCGTAGAGATCAACTACAATAGTCTGCTTTACTAACCCTAATTAAAGTTGCTTCTTGTCCGTTTGTCGCTACACTTTGTTTTTTTTTCATGAAACAGGTATTCTTTTTTTTTTATTTTTTGAATACTGAACATTTTTCAGAATGACAGTAGAAAAATGGAAGAAATCTAAAAATATGTAGAAAGGAAGCACAAGTATAAATCTATATATTCATATCACGTTTGCTGAACTTTTTATCTCATACATTTAAGTGTTTCTTAAGGGTACATTTTTTGGTGACTTCTGCTTTTCTTAATAATTGAAACTATAAAAATTTATTTTGAAAGATTACTTAAAAAATTCAAAACTAACATAACTAAGTTGACTGCAAAACGAAGAAATTTTTGTTATGTTCAACCACAGTTTCAGACTCGTAAAAAGATCTCGGATTTTTGTGTCAGTTGTTGTCGCAAGGTTTCAGTGGCGAAGGCATAGTCACTGGTCACTAAACAGTAACGGCTTCAGCTGTATCCAAGCCACAGACACAGCAGAACGTCGGTATTGTGTAGCACCGGCGAAGAAAAATAAATACTAAAAATGGCTACTAAAATGAAGATTCAAAATTTAATACTTCTACTTCATATCAGAGGCGCTACAACACTGCTATGAAATAAAGAACGCACAAAAGCAGAGTTGTAAGATAGTGAAGCTTCACCTCCTATAATTTCTCCTGCTATTCCTTTTCCCTAGTTCCAGCATAATGCTCCGCATGTGTAGGGGTCATATCCTGAGTGCTGGTCCAAGGTAAAAAACAAAAATCGTAATTTTTAAGGAAAAAATCTTCTAATCTTTATTTTCTTGTTTCGTCAATTTCGTCATGCATGTGCTTCAGTTAATTTCATTCTATAGCAAAAATTTAAATTAATCATACGTCTGTGTTATTTCTCGTAATAATCAGAAAAGTATGCTACGAAATTGTTGGGCCTGTGCATTGTAAAAGGAGATGTGACGTATACTTAATGAATGTTTGACTTGTTTTCAAAAGCAAAAGCAACACTGTGTTCTGCTGCAAGAGCACTTGACTTTTCTAAGAAATAAAATAAATAAAAATATATGTATATAAATTTACGTTGAAAATATTTTCTGTAGAAACAGAAGTAAAATAAAGGAATTATAATTTTAACCAGCATAGAATTATAAATTTATACAGGAGTTGGAGCGATGAGGCTATTTATCTTTGCAAATTATTTGAAATTAATACATATAATAAATAAAAAGTAAATAAATTGCAGAAACAACACAATTTTTTTTTTAACAGGTTCTTGTTAACATATTATTAAATTTTTAGACTATGAAGTACATACAGTGTCAGAAAAAACGGGTAGAAAATATCTGACGAGAGTGCATTCCAAAGCATTCTGTGCCTTATCTTGTCCACGTCCAGTAGTAGTTGATTTGTTGAGGTATTTTTTTTTATACTTTGTGGGAAAACCAAGGAAATATTATTACTGATAGCATATTTCGGTTATTAAGACACATTATTATTGTATACATATGTATATGGAAATGGCAGACTATCTGGCAAAACGAGGGGCGCCCAAATTGCCCCAAATTGATCCCAAGCCATTATGTGGCTTTGCGAATATATAAAGAAATGAAATTCTTAGAAACTGAGAGGAACTCGCTGCTCACTGGCATGATTGTGCCGGGCAGTATTAGGCCAAATCCTTCCTGATCCCGAATTGGGCAATCTCTCTGGGAGAAATATCTGTAGATTTCGTGAATGAGACATGTGACACTGAAGGCTCTGGACATTTTCTTTGCGACTGCATTCAAAATAAGGTTTCACCATCTGAAAGAAATTTTGGTGCCTCCACGCAAGGGGTTGAATACCAGGGCGCAAATAATGCTTGTTATATTTAGAAGCCTTAGGACGGCGGTCTAATATGAGGGAATTTTTGATCGCGCTGCTTCCTGACCCAATAATAATAATAATTATTGTATATAAAAAGTTATTGAATTTGTTAATGTACATTTTTAACTTGTTATTTGAAATACATAATAAAAACATTAATTAATTATACAACTATAAACAACAAATATTTCTTTCGGTTTCTCTAAAATATATATATATTTTTTGTTTTACAACAAACGTTTGGTCTCAATTTGCTTGATTTTGAAATGCAAATGAAATTGAAAAATACTGGTTTATGTATATAAAACCTGACCAGTGTTTTATTGCTTAAATGAAATTGAATATTTTTTTTTTGGTTTAATTGATACCAGGAGTGCTTAGCAATGAACACATTGTCTTCTCAATAATTCGCAACTTGTGTCGTTTTTTTAATAACATGAATATAAAAATATAAAAAATTATTTTTGTCCTCTATGTATTTTTGCGCCGTGGCATTGTTGTTAATTTTCATTATAGAAACTTGTAAATATAGAAACTTACTTATTCTAATTTAATTTTTAATTAAGCTAAAGTTTGAAAATGCCAGAAAGACAAGTGCACATGATAATTACTGAGGAACAAATGCCATCAATAAAATTTATACCAGCAAGCTTTTTGTAAAGCTGTATCGTCAGTAAAGTTCAAGTGGCAATAACCTGCCAATCGTTAAAAAGAGTTTCTGCTTTATATATATACAGCATGCTCTTTCGTCAGTGTATTAAAATAATTATTAGTGCCCACTTAGTATTCAATTAACTTTCTTTAAAAATTAAATAAATACTCAATGACTTAATTGTATAAAACTTAAGTCCTCCTAATAAATTTCAATACATGATATCACAATTACAAATTTACTTTTCTAGTAAAAACGTAGAAAATTAGCACATTTAATTTAATTTGCAAGTAGTAAACGATTCACTTGAGTTATTTCGAAAAAATGTCCACAATAAAATAACAATAGTTGCTAACTGAGTAAAGGGTACTTATGATAAAAGAAAGTGTTTTTATTAATGACATTTTGTAGTGAACAATAATTTTTTAGAAATTAATAATTTTTTCAATCTTTCTTTTTTCGAACGTATAATTTTTGTACATTTATTTTCCTACATATAAACCTTTTTACATACACAGAAGTTCTGCTCCAAATTTATATATTTTAAGTCTTCCTTCTAACATGACAGCTTATTTTCTATTTGGTTTCATCATAAATTGATTCATAAACCCAAAGTTTGATAAACAATTTCACTCTTCAAAAAGCAATCACTGAAGTGTGAAATGTTGAAAGATATTTCTCTCTCCAACGTCTGCCATAGTCTTTGCACGATGTCTTTGTTTTTTATTTTATTTTCTGTACATCTTTTTCTTAACTTTTTTCTTCTTTTTTTTAAATTTAGAGCAGATGTAGTACAATGTCTTTATGCAGAGTTAATGTATTTATCAATCAAATTTTAATAAACCGTCATATAAATAAGATGATTTGCAGCAATTTTACTTTACTGAGTAAAATTTTTATGGCGTACAATACGTGAATTCTTTTTCCTTCGCTATCGGAATATTTAAATTATTACTTTTTATTACAGCCTTCATATGTTAAAATTTCAATGTTTCAGTGTTTCAATGCTGATGTATCTGCGGTTTAAACCGACGATGCAAAAACGCCGTAAAATAGGCAACATTATTTTTAATATTTTACACACTGCCTTGTTTTTTTTTTTAGATTGACATACATATTTCTTCATACATATTGTTGCAGCTCTGTACTTAACACAGCTTAACGAGTGATTAAAAGAGTTCGACAAATAAATTATTAACAGTTTCTTCTCGGCTAAGTTTTCAATATCCTTGGAGGATATCATATGCATATGAATAAAAAAACAATTTTTTGCCGAACAATTGATGTTAGATATAAAAGTTTGGAACATAATTACTGTGCTGCTTTACGGTATATTCGTTTTCGTGTTATTTGTGGATGTGTGTCTGTATCTTGAGCACCAAGTGTCTTATAAATGGTTATAATAAACAGACAATGATAAGGAGGGATAATATTTTTGTGACATGCACTTCTGTTTGTGATTGTTTTGGTTTGAGTGAAAAAGAATTATGAGTACTCATATGGAGAGTATTTAATATTAATATTATTTTTTTAAGATGTCTATGTGATTATACGCTGGCTACCAGAAGACTTTTCTTTTTTGAGAGTGCTGTTTGATCTGTAACCAGAAGATACTTGGTTCGAATAAAATGTCAGCGAAGGAATGTTACAAATAAAATGACTCTCGTTTGACTGTAATACGTCAACAAAAGGCTCATTTAGGCAAGCGTAACGACGATGTTTAATGTATGAAAAACTATGAAAATGCTTAGAAATGTCACGCAATACCGTAATAAAATTATATTTTCTACAGATTGATGACGTTACAGTCACGTGGCATTTCATTGAAAAAAAGCCATCGATTCCATGGCTTTTCATACATCAAATATCATGGTTTGATGCAACTACATCACCGTACGCTTGGCTAAATGAGCCTTAACACTTGAGACGCAGCAACTTTGCTTTGATTATTAAATTAATTGAGCTGTTTATCCACATATCTCTTCATTACCCTTCTCTTATATATATTATTCTTTTTCACGTAGTTCCGATGCATGCACTGCATATATACGAGACATCTTCTAAGCACAGATCCAAGAACAAAAAAAAAGATTTAAAGTCCTCTGGAAATGTAAAGATCTACGACTAACATAACAATTATGACAAATTACATATAAATAAATCTGAAAGTAGTACAAAAATATTTGTTAATTTTTAGTAATTTAATCCTTATTTTATTATGTAAACTTCAGCTTTAAAAATCACTACTAGAGCTGACATGCCAATATGGAATTTACTTTGGTGCACTACTGCCTGAGCAAAAAAAATATAAGAAATTTAATTACGCACATAAAAATCCTAAAGGGGGTGATGGTCGAAGTAGTCTGCACGTTGACTACAAAACGAAAAATTTTCCTGGGTTCAATCCCAGTTTAAGACTCATAAAAACATCTCGCATTTTTTCTGATGTGCATTTGTTGTCGGGGGGTTTTAGTAGCGAAGGCATAGTCACTGGTCACTGAACAGTAACGGCTTCAGCTGTATCCAATCCACAGGCACTTCAGAACGCCCTCCTTCGTCGGTATTGTGTAGCGCCGGCGAAGTAAAATAATTTTTCAAAATGGCTCCAAACTTATTTACGTCTCCTTGACATCAGAGGTGCTTCAGCACTGCTATTAACAAAAGACGTGCAAAAGCAGAGTTGTAAGATAGTGAAGCTTCAGCTGCTCGCATCTCTCTCTCTCTCTCTCTTGGTGAAGCACCAACAAAATAAAATATTTACTAGAAATTGCTACTAAAAACGAGACTTCAAACTGAATACTGAATACGTTGACATCAGAGGCGCTGCAACACTGCAATTACTGAGTGCTCGTTCAAGATTAAAAAATACTTTAGAAATTCCAGTATGATGGAAGGGCACTGAAATAAGGCGCAAAGAAATTTTTCTTATAGCTCGGGAAAATTATTCAATAAAAAATTTTAATAACCAGCATTGTGGTGAAATTCTGGATAATTTTTTTGGTTTTTCTAAGCGTATAAATTTTTGCGTTTGAAATTTTCTGGTATGCGGCCTTATTCACAACACTTTTAGTTTGATGTGTTTGTGCAAAAGAGTTTTAGTGTCTCTTTGAACAATTCATGAATTTTTATTGCAAATTAAATTGCAATGAGTTTCATTCTGACTGTAAGTGTCCACAATATGATTTTGTATGCAGCACTTTGTTGTTGTTTGTTTGAAAGTATTTCATGAACATGAAATTTTAAGTGTTAAATTTGAAACGACATGCTGCTGGCAATATGAATGGTTAATGGCAATTATTTCAATTCCAATGTCAGAAATGTTAAAAGAGGCGAATATTTTTAAAAACTTTGCAACATAATAAAAATATATAACATCCTTTGAAATAATTTTAAAATTATGGAACATAAAAACACAGAATGTTTAATTGCTGCATTTTGCAACCAAAGCTCGCATTTTCTTTGGAATGCTTTTTAATCGTTTCCCGTTTTTAATTAAATGTAAATTTAAGCAGTCAAGTAAAAGGATTGTTCTACCACTTGTAATGCATTAAAAATTAAGACAACTGTTTGTAGTTACATTCTTAACAACTTTTAAGTTAGCTATTGCAAATACACAATAATAAAATGTTTTCGATTGAAATTAAAGCGTTTAAATAACCTATGTTCACGTCATGAATACTATTTTTATATTTTGGGTTTGTAACATTTTTCGTAACAAATATATTTCACACTGTTGTATTTATTTCTCAACGAAGATTACTTGTTTTAAAACAGAGATCATTTAAAATTTTTCTTGTTAATTTAGTGACAATATGACATTGTATACAAGCGATGCATTGTGCCGGAACTAGAGGAAACGAATAGTTAGGAAAATAACAGGAGGTGAAGCTTCACTATCTGCTTAGCACATTCTTTGTTCTTTTATAGCAGTGTAGGCGCTTTCACAAGGAAACGTATTAAATTTAGAAGCTTCGTTTGGTAGTCATTTTTAGTAATTATTTTAGTTCGCCTGCTGCTACACAATGGTATCACGAAAATTATGGATTGTGTAAACATTTTCTAAAACTTGAAATGCAACCTCTATCACAAGTATTTTTATTGGGACAAATTCTATACAACGCACTGTGGTCGTTCCCATTGGTCAAAAATACAATAATCAAAGTCAAATGTTTGTCACCAATTCGGGCATCGCTATTTCCTATAAAAACAAAGTTTTAAAATGTATAGTTACTTTTGTCTTATTCCAACTGTGCTCTTTAAGAACAACTTCAAAAAAGGGAGCGAGTTAACAGTTGGTTTTTGTAGTGTGAAAAAGTGGAAAATTAAGTGGAACTTCAACTTAATTAAAACAAAAGAAAAAATGTCTGTTAAAATAAGTCAAAATGGATACTGACTTAAAAGTTATTAACTGGATTTTAAAATAATTAGAATGTGTTTAGCTTGTTGTTGATTTTTTATAAAATTGATGTGTTTCCAGTGTCATTCTTAGTGTTCGTTCGTCCATATATTTAAATTTCAACTAGAGTTTCAGTTATGTTCCTCCTGAAATCTACAATGGGATTTTTTTTCGTTCATTATTTAATATTCGAAGATTCTAAAATTGGTAATATTAGCTGCTAACTTTTGCTCGCCTTTGCGTTATCAGTCAAAGGCCAAGGCGGCCGTACAAAATCAGCTGCAGTTGTACAACACATATCGTGGCCATTTTTTTTAAAATTAATGATTTAATAATTTTTTTCATAATTTAATTTTTTCCAATTTTAAGTTTACATTAGCATAAGTTGAATAAAACTCAATAAGTAATAGACGATAAATGCTAGAGAATTTAATATTCTAGAAATAAAAAAAAAATTACCAAAATCGGTTCAGTAGTTTTTGCAGCGGATTTTGTATTTAAAAAAGCATTTCACAATTGCTTGGCAACCCTGGTAATTCTAGTTAACCAAAATTTGAGTTATAAAATTTCAGAAATATAACAATATTTCATCATTGAAATAAAAAAAATCAGAAGTAAAAAATACTGCATATTTTTTTATAGCAGTTTAAAAATTGTTAATACTAAGGTTGCCTTTTAGTAACAACCACCTCGCCCCCACAATTTTACAATTTTTTGGCACATATATAAAAAGGTTATCAACATACAAATTAAAAACAAGTTTTGTATTTTTTTTTTCTCAAGTTTTACATGGCATGTACACATGCAAGTGCAATTCCGAAAAACTCCATAAAGTCAAACTTTTGCACCAACACAGCCACATTGCGAACTTGCGAGTCTACTTACAAGAAAATTGTCTGGCAAGTAATTTTTTGGCACTCGCGGGAAGTGAAATGCCAAATGACGAAACATCGTTACCAAGTACGTGTTTTCTATTAATTTACTAGTACGTATTAAAATGAATGAAGAGTTGATTGATTGAATTTTATTGTATTTGTAAAAAATTTTAAATAAAAAGGCCCACGTCGTAATGGTAATTTTAAACAATAATTTAATGTTTCGTGAAAGATTAAATTTTATGATAATATCTTTTTCAGATATTGCCAACACGACAATACTGAACACGAATAGTTATTTAGCAATTTTTGCTAGAACTTCAATTCTTTTTAAAATTAATTTACAGGCAAGTGGTGTGCCTCCGTATCATAATGCATGAGCAATAATTCTTATTAATCCCGAGGTGCGGGTTCGATTCCCACCTAGACCCTGGGTGTTTCTTGTGGTATCAGAATGGGCCTAAGCTCTGGCCGAAGTGGAGCATTCTTTTTCGGGAAGGGTCCACCTCCTAACATAGCCTAAGCTACACGCAAGTGTCTAAACACTCAAACAACTTAGCAGACATTCGAAATAACATTTTAATTTAATAATACGTATCTGCTACTTGCAAGTAATCACTTACATGTGTAAATACAGGGTTACGTAAGTGGGCTGAATGTGTAAGCTACGGTGTGGTAGCGGGTGAGTACGAGTCATCAACCAATCCCTTTTTATATTTAAATAGGTCTGACATAAAGCTGTGATTGCTGTTTCACGATGATACGTACACAGAAAGTATTTTTGCCGCCCACTCCATACAGCTCCGGCCACTGCGCAATGGCAACCCAAAAGTCAAATTAACAAATAAAAAAAACAATAAGAAAAAGAGATGATCAGCGAATTATACAGTCAAATCCCGATAATTCGTACCCCGATAAATCGTAATTCCCGATAATTCGTAATAAACTGTCGGTCCCTTGAAAAAAATCTCGTTAATTCGTAAAATTTCCATACATTTTGGTCCCCTCGCTAATTCGTAATTTTTTTCAAATAAAATCTTCTTTACCTCTTATAAATTGTAATTGTTTGCTAACTACCACTTATAATTCGTAGTAAAAACAACAAAAACATGAAACGAAAGATTTTTTGTTTGCCGCTGTTTTTTTTGCGTGGGTTTTTGCTTTTGCTTGTGCGTGTGTTTATTTTCTTAAGATCAGTTTGTTACATGAATAATAAAACAAAATTTCAAAGCGCACGCATAAAACTCCTCGGCGTTACAAAAGCAACAAATTTTAAAGTGATGACGACGACGACGATGGCAACAATGGAGTTCCCTTTATGACGAATAAAGAGTCAAAATTGGCAATTAATAAATTAAGATTTTATGTCTCCAATCATACTGTGGATGAAGAAATTTTTAATTTCTTAATAAAAATAGAAAATACCTTGGACAACCTCCATGAGAAAAGTCTGCAACAAATGCAAATCACTCATTTTTTTTAAAATAAATTTTAGGTAATTTAAATATGTATGTATGTATTTTAAGTTATTAAAACGAATTTGTCAGCTTTATTTTTATTTTATTATTTTTTGTTTGCTATTAAAATTACACGTATTTTACGCTAAGTAAATGAATTTGATATTTTATTTTATGTATTTATTTTGTATTTTATTTTTAACAATAGTTTTTTATGTTTTTTTTTTATCGATATTTAAACTCCGCTAAATCGAACACCCCTATAATTCGTAAGAAATGGCCGGTCCCTTGCGATTACGAATTATCGGGAGTCCACTGTACTTCAAACCGTTGTTTTCCTTCCATTAAAATCAATTCTTTATTTTCTGTCAGCAAAACCCAAAGCAAAGCGTGAAGCGTCGTCTATTTGTCAAAATGCTCGTATGGAATGTATGAAACAAACGAAAATACCGCAACAACAATGCATTGCAACTGGAAATCTGTTTTTAACAACGAGTTAGACGCTGAAGTTATCTGCAACAAAAGTGACATTTGTTGAAATGTAGTGACAATTTAGTTGTGTTCAGATCCATGGTTCAGATCCGTGGATTTTATGAAACAAGAACCCGTTTAATTTTTACACTCTAATTTAAGTATATGACAGTGGCTTTACACCTTTGCGCCGAAAAAAAAATATTTAAATATTTAAAAATTTTAAGAATTCTCTTTGATCACACATGTGATCCGTTTTTCATTTGAAATTGTAAATAAAATAATTAATTTATTGCTGAAGCATTTCCTTTAGCTCACGTGTGAATAATTTATTTAAAAAAAAACCCACATAATTCCATGAAAACACACAATTTGTTTCTACCACACAACCATTCAATTCAAGCATATAATTTTCCACTGAAATACATATGCAAATACTTTTTTGGAATTTTCAATTCTTTTTAAGAGTTCTCCTGCCCTTTTTGCTTTTTGCACTAAATGCTCTCTACTCTGATACATATTTTCCATTAGCCTTTTAAATCCTTTTGCGAACAAACAAATAAATATTGCCGTTTTAAGGTCTTCGGCCATATAAAAAAAAGTATTTGCTGCAGCAACCATAAAACAAACTAGACTGAGGAAGAAGACTTCATCGTTATGCATTTGGAAAATTTAAACAATTGCAATTTTTCTGTTAAACTGCCAACGAAATGCTTAATGATGATGATGAAGAAAAAAAAAAGTTCGTTGCCAACTGCCATAAATGCAAACCAAATAACATTAAGAGAACTGAAATCATGATGGCTGTGAATCATAATCCTTATTCGATCAGATCATTTTCACAATCTTTTATTGAATTGTTGGCATAAGTAAACGCACATCTACCATTTGAAATTCATTCTACAATTCAGTCAGTGTTTTTCATCTTTTTTTTTCTCCTTCTCTTCTACTGTTTGCGTATTTAAAATGTTAAACCATTAATTCCTAGAAATTTTCATAAGCATAACAGATAAATGAAGCGCATTGGAAGTAGCACATGATGGAATTTTTGTGCTGAAGCCGCTATTTATTTTTTGCTTTTTTTATTTATTTATTTTTCTTTTTTTATTAAAATGCAAATAATCGCATTTGTCCATTCGCTTGAAAAATTACATTTTATGAAAATTGTATTAAAAAGAGGACAACGGATAAGAGCACTGAAAGCAAAAGCTTCACCATCAATAAAAAATAATAGTTTATTGCACAAATTTTGAATTGAATTGAAAATTAAAAAAAAAAAATAATAGAAATTGGGGAGGAAAAATGTAGAAGAAAATTTTCAACATTAAATAAGGATATCAATTTTATACGTGATTTGTATAGAAAAAATTTAAAACACTCATAAAAACGAAGACAACGCTGCAGGCTGAAGTGGCTGGGCAACAGATTCCTTATGGGGCTGGGGGATATCGCGCGGCATTAGATCGGTAATATCTGGGGCTTCATTGTAGGGATAGGCTGGCTATGAGATGTTGACTATGGCCGGGAACAAACTTTGTCTTCTCTCTCCTATTCTTATCTTTGTCTTTAGTTGTCGCTACTTCTTTGTCTTTTCTCGAGGGGATTCACAATGGGGAGCTGTTCCGATGTCGGGACACTTAATTAGCTAATTTAATTAGCTAATTCTTTTTTTTAAGCGAATGCTTGAGAAAGAGATTTGGTGGAGGGAGCATTAAATAAGAACTCTATTTTTGCTGGTCTTTCCGTCGTAAGGCTCAACTCGCCAGAGCCAATAACGCCATCTAAAAACCATATCAATTACGGATATTTCTCTCAGTGGGCAACATGAATGATGACCTATTATCAGCGTTGCCGTTTCTGGTTAATTTCAACTTATATTGTTTGTATATTTTTTAAGTGTGTATACAATCAAATACATACAACAATACATGTCAGCAGCACTGGTCATAGAAAAAAATATTGGTATAGACCAGCTTAACCACACAACAAGTGTATATGGTCATTTCAATAGTTATGTTTGTGACAGTCGTATGTTTGAATTAGATGGAACAAGAGGAAAACTAACTGTGTTTTTTTTCAGCACTTAGGGTGCTTTATAATTAGTAAAAGAAAGGAAAATAATCGAAGTTCGGGGTGTTATAATATCAACAATTAAATAATTAAATTAAAACATTACGTCATGTGACACAAATATAATTTTTTTTTTTTTAATCAAAGAAACGCAAAACTTTGTGAATTTCGCCACAGAAACAGTTTTAGATATGATTTTAAATATTAACAGATTGCTACACGTATTTATGTAGAGCTAAATTTTTTGTGATTTTCTTTTATAACTGATAGTTTGAAACGTTACGTGACGTAGCGTAGCATAGCATAAATTAACTAAATGTATGTTTATCATACTGCATTACAAATGAAAAATTTTTTGTTTCAATTTTACAATTATTTATCTATGTTTGTTATATGGTTTACGTAGTCTATATGTACATTTGATTCGGTGCTAATAACAAAGTCGTCAGTAGACCTATGGCTATTTTCGAATGGAATAAATTTTAGATTTTATAAAAACTTACATGTGTGTTTGAATCTCGAAATTTCTTGTTTTGATTATAATTGGCACAATAAATTTCATTTATATAAACATTTTCAATCACTTACTATCTGGAACGGTGAAGTTTATAACATAGTTTATTTTTCGAGCTGAGTTATGAGTCACGCCGTTCAGGTTCGTATCAAAGGTATACTTTCTTTCAAATAAAATGCTTCTTTCTTTAAGGTGTTAAGAAACCTGTTTTATTCAACGATCTAAATCTACGCTGTTAATCGGTAATCATGTTGAGTTGGTACGCAGGTCGGTAGTGTTCCGATGTCTCTGGGAAATGCAGCTGGTAAAGATAAAATATAAGTGTGGTCAATCACGTATTGGCCGGAAGCTCTTATAATCAGCAAACTTACTCTTAGATACGGCTAGTACGAGTGTAAGATGTACAATCGACAAAATATAAAAATATTGTTAATCTGTAGGCTCTAATATTCTAACTACACGAACAAGAATCGATAAAGCACTTTGAGGATATCGGTTATTGTTCGACTTTTTGTGGGCAAAACTTGATTACTTATTGGATATAAATAGTGAAGTTCAACTTTTACTCATAGTTGTTCACCTATTGAAGGACATAATTTTACGGATTTCATTGTAGAAAAGAAAAAACTGCCTTCAACATTAAATATTTTCTTATGGGTCACTTCAAGCTACCCAAAGGGAAATTTGTTCAAAGAAATTATTCATCTGTAATGCATTATTTTCGTTAGTCTTTTACTTCACATTTGTTGACCGCAAATTCTATGCAAACTCTTCTTTTATCCATCAAATTCTTGTTTTTATTTGAATAAATTTCTTGTTTTTTTTTTGCTTTTTTTAAACACACAACACTTGTGAAAGTCTCCGGTAATTTATTTTAAACAAAAAATCACATGAAAAAATAATCCTTAAGGAAACAAAGGAAGGAAGGCAACTGAATGGTACATAATGACCACCGGATCGTAAACTCTTTAAGTTTCTTCTTTTTATACTCTCTGATGTCTTGTCTTTTCCACATAAAGGAGTTTACAATTTTACACCAAACAATAGTTTGTTTATGGTCATGTAATGAACGTGGCTTTTTTCTTTTTCTTACTTTCTTACGCCCTCTTTCTTGCTGTGATTATATGCTGCACTATTTGCAATCATTAATCTTTTGTTGCACAAAGTCAAACAACAAACAGAACTAACTTTCAACAACAAAACAAGAAGAAGAAAATATTTCGTTGCTCCTTATAAATAAAATATGTCCTGGCTTTGAGAAATATTTTCTACCTCTTGCTAAGACAAATGAAATGCATTATTTGTTTTTTATTGAAATTTCAGACAAACTTGGACAATACCGAAAATATTGTAAATCCTGATTATTATAATAGAATTACTCAACAATTATTCCAACTTTTACTTTATATAAATTATATCGCATTATGCGATTATAATTCTTTGGCATTCATATATAAAAACAAAACAAATTACATTTACTTTACTTTTCAATTTCCAAATGAACTGCCAGTTTTAAGTCACGAATTCTGTGTGAAGGCTTTCCCCATGTCTGTAACTGACTGATCTCAAATTTTCTGGAGGAAAATCGAGGCATCTTTTTTACTTCTAGTACGAAGCAAGTGAGCTATGTGTTGTCAGATAAAAAGTTTCCTTCATATCTGATCCATTGCAGCAATCTCAAAATCTCAAATTCCCGTTTTTCAATAGATAAATTCTAAAAACTTCTCACGTAATTAAATCTACATTGTCTTCCGACAGGCACTTCCGAACTTTGACAGTTGATAAGACCATGCAGTTGAAGCTACATCTGTCAAATTACTTGCCATTTATTCAGTTTGTTTTGCCAAATCACCATGGACGGATATCGTTGGAAATATAATTTGATCATTAACACTTTGCTTGTTCATTTACATAGTTAGCTTTGAAATATGTTTTATGTTATGTCACTTTGTAGAAAAATTTTATTTGAGATATGTATGTATATAAAAAATATTGCTCAACTATAAAAGGCATACATGTACATTGCGTTTTGTACATTACTTTTTATATAAGAATATTGTGCAATTATAAGAAAGGGTTTGCATCACCATCACTACATTTCAATAGACATATCATTCAACGACATGTGCTACTAAGGAAATTGTTTTACCAAAATGGGTGTTCTGCACGTTCATCTTACAGCGCTCTTCGCCCATTTTACGGTCGCCATAATTGTCCCACCGAGAGAACTATTCGCAATGTGGTGGATAAGTTTGAGTCTACCGGTTCAGTAAACGATGGACCGACATTTGTAAGTCGACAAAATAAAAGATATACCGAGAAAATCACCGCTGTCCGGGAGAATCCAAGGCAGTCGATTTCGCGTCTCACGCAAGAACTGGGCATTTCACAGACCACAACTTTGCGAATTTTGTGTCGTGACTGCACCCGTACAAAATTCAACTGACCCAGGAACTGAAGGTAAACGACCATAGACAACTACGTGTGTTCGCTGAATGAGCTTTAGATCAGTTGACAACTGACCGTAATTTTCACCGGAAAATCATATTTTGGATGAATGGTACGTGAACAAACCAAATTGTTGAATTTGAGACCATACCAGTTTACCTGACATCCCACAGCGTCCAATCCATCCCGACGTCATAGCGACGTCATCGGTCCATATTTCTTTGACAGCCATGATGTCCAAATTTGTTTGGCCTGAATTGGATGATCTGGATACCAACGACATGAGCCACAAATCTCATGCTACATTGGATATTCTTCATGAGAGATTTTAAGGCATGTTCATTTTACGTGGAGGTGATATGAACTGGCCACCGAGATCGTGCCATTTGACCGCGTGGGATTTTCTTAAGTCGCAGGTATATGCCACATAAGACACAAACCGCAACGGTTCCCAAAACCAACATAACCCATGGCAACGGGCAAATTCAGCCTGATTTATGGGCCAGAGCTATGTAAAATTTGACATTTCGGATGTGCTTCATTCAAAGATAGGAAACACTGAATGAAAGACCATGTAGTTTGGTTCGCTAAAAGTGGCTTTGCTGCATCATGCGGCACATAATTTCGATCATCACAATTTTCATTATCCGCTTAAATTGATTTATTCTCTGTTGCAATTTAATTTTGATCAGGGCACTCAGAAACTGGTAACTCGTCGGAATGTGACAGGGCTCTGGCCGCACTTCTTCATAAGTTTTTTTTTCAAGAGTTTTTTTTTAGAAAATATACAGAAAAATAAACCAGATCAGATATTTTTTTGTTGGAGTATTATTAGCTGATTCTCATATATTCTTTGCTAATATTGTTTATATTTTACCTGTAATAGAATTTTACATAAATTAATTTAAATCTGTCTCTATCACGTACAGAATTATTTATTTTACAATGAAGTCTGTTTTACAATACCTTTTGAAATTTATTTCACATTCTACTTTTAGCAAGTACACATTATTTCCACTAAATAGGAAACTATGTCACCAAATCTGCATGTTCAATTGAAAACTGTTTCAAAGAAGAAAATATATTTCTCAATTGTGTAAAAAAATTTGTCATAGATCGCTCTAAGTAATTCATTACTCATTATTTATTTGCAGACAATATATAAAGAAGAGAAAAATAAAAATTAAAAAAAATATAATCTGTGCATATAAGTGAGCATGTGGTTATAACCAATAAATATTTAAGCCTGATTTCGAATTGGGAATGATTAGAAATCATACCGTTTCTCGAAAATTAAACATTTAAAAAACACTTGAAAAACACCAGATCATAGCGTTTTCGAGAACATTTTATCGACAGCCTGCATATACAAAAGCTTGAGAATTGACAATATTAAATGATAACAGCTTCTTAATTCAATCGCTTGACTTTGTGTTTTCAGGGAAAGTAGGTTTCTATATACAAGTTGAGGCAAAAGTAAACTAATCATTCGATGTTGTATTTACTGTAATTTTTTTCGAATGAAAAACTTTGGTTTCACATTTGAAAGTTGTTTACTTAAACCATTAGAAGTTATACCTTCGAATTGAGAACATAATATCGGCCAAGTAATCGCAGCCAGAGCTGATGATCACGTAGGGCGCGTTTTAAGGTATTTTCTAAAACTCCTCCCAGAATTTCTTGTAACAGGTTCTCGGACTCCTGGCGAATAATCTCCTTACGGTCATAAAGAGTCAGAGGCTTGTTTTTTTCCTTTTTGTCCAGCACTCAGGGGATGACCCCTATACATGCCATGCTTTATGCCGGAACTAGAAAATAAGGTATTGGTAGAGAGGGTGGTGGGAGCAGTGTTTAAAGACATTTGATTTGAATTTTTCCACGTCAAAACTGACAGGAAAGACATACGCACTGTTCGGCACAAAAAAAAACCAATTTTCACTGTAATGCGTAGTGCGATTCGCTGCCACAATCGACTACAAATGGATGCGCTCTTAATGAAGAACCCGTTGAGCACACGAATGAGCGGGTTTCGGGAACAAGTTCCCTGATTTCATTAGAGCACATGCCATTATAGTAGCGATAGAACAATGAAACAAACCCCACATTGCGGCGATGCTCAAGGCGGTCAATAGAGTTGGCTACCCAATTTGTTTCCAATGAGATTCTGCGTCCTCTCTTGTACACGGTCGAGTAACTTCAAAATTGTCTTTGAAGCACCGAACCATACATGAGAGTTGCATTCCATTTTCGGTCGAATGAAAGCGGTATAAATAGTGAGGTGATCAGATGGGGTGGGTCTTAAAGAACCAATGCACTTGAACGCTTGCTTTCAGACCTGAAAAATGTGTTGACGTAAACCCGCGACTTCAAAAGACCCCATTAAATAGTAGTCTGGAACGGTTAAATTGGTTGATCTGGGCGGGCAGTGAAAATCAAGAACCGATCAAATAATAATTATTTCTCATTTTTGTGGAGTAAACCGTTTCATGACTTTCCGATTTGTATTATGTGTTTGTTTACTTCGCAAATGTCAAACCCGAATTGACATTTGGCGCCATTTGCAAAAGTTTTAGAAGCTCTCCAATACGGTGATTATTTTTGCTCTATCTTGTACATATGTGTGTGTGTATGTGTTGTGTCTTTCCGTCAATTGACTTTAATTTTGACTAATGCATCAGATATAAAATTTTTAACATCAGTTTTTGTACGTTCGTGGTTAACACCCTCATATTATGAACACACACACACACATACACACACACACAACTGCATACTACAGCACGAACAAAAACAAAACCGCACATTTTGCCCAAAACTGAGTATGAGTGTTGTATGCGTTGGTGTGTTGCTATTGAAATGAAATAAGTAAAACTGAAAATTTCATACTCCCTGGTGTCAAAATATTAAGTGATGAAAAAGTTTTCAACATTTGTAATCATACCAGGACATGTATAAAATATTACAGTCATTTAAAATAAAATTAAACTATTAAAATAAATACGTATGTTGGAGGGAAATATCGTTAGAGATTTAAACCAAAACTTTAAAGAGCTAAACCTTTGCATTTATTTATTTATTTTGTTTTTTTTTTGCCATTTAATATTAATTAGACGAGTGGTTAAAGAATGCCAATTGATTTCTGTATCAACATGTATAATTCGTTGAAAATATAATGATGAATTTAGCAAAAATAGTGAAAAATGTGTGCTCGTAATTTCAAAGTTTTTACCACATGGCAGGAATTTAATTCATTCCGTTATAGCAGCAGTATTCACTCTTCGATGTAAAATATCCTTACAAACTTGTTAAGCAGAAACTCTTATAAGGAACACTTCCGATTTTGCACACTACAAGGGTAAGGTTGATATAATACCAATTGACTCACACAATTGTTAGATGTAGCTGATTGCTTATAAGCGCCAACATTGGTCCGGTACTAACTACCGTAGTTCACGTCAGTTTTTAGTTTATAGTGGAGCAGTGCTTCGGAAAATTCTAATACATATGCAATGCATTTCACTGGAACAAGATATTGCCACTAGTAAAGAGTTATTCACAATTTTTCTAGATAAACTTTTAAACATAGCTAGTTCTAGTACTCCATGCTATGCAGCATTAACTACGTTTTTATTTACTCGGCCCATTGGCTGTTAAGCTGATGCACGGGAATCGGCACGTTTTGAATAATTAAAAAAAAAAACCTAAATTTTGTTTTATAGTTTCGTTCGGTTTAGTTAATTTTATTTTTTACTTGCATTATCCGAAATAAATTTAACAGGAACTGTGCGGTTAAGAAGGAGTTCAGTAGTAAATTCGTAGAAATATGGTATATGGCAGTTGGTAGAGAGCCTTGTAGTTCCTTGAGGGTCGAAAACAAAACAGGCATTCTGAAACATTTTGTTCCTGGACCAGCACTCAGGATATGTCCTCTGCGGACGCAGTTTATTACACCGCATAATTTAATTTAGAAATTAACACTGTTTTGCTTAATTCCCGCACATCTCATAGCCAATGTGGAATATCACTGATGATGTCTTAAAGCACTACTAAAATTTAATTAATAATAAATAAATAAATTCAATTTCAATAATAATGAAAATTAGTATCACTTCTATTTTTATTTTGACCTTTATTAAAATTTTTTAATTATATTTATTTTTATAATAAATACAAATTATTATTGCCTGACGATGCTACCTATTTGGTAGCGAAATATTGAGAAATAAATAATAATTGAAAAACTTTTCATAAAAAAGACCATCGCTCAAAAATAAATATAATTAAAAAATAATGAAAATTGAAACAAAATTTAGTTACTAAAAATTGAACTATTATTCGAATGATATTTTCGTTTTCTCGATAATTATTGGGGTCATAAATTTAAGAAACCCTTAAGAATCTTCAGGCATATTTTTGGGCTTCTGAGAATGAATACTGAATACGAATGCATAACATTTGAAATCACAAACTTAATTGTTCTTAATTGTACTTTTAGAGGAGTAAATGATGTGCCATAGAACGAGCTACCATAATTCCCTTTTCATATCGTAGAAAACAAACTTTTTTACTGTTCTTGTCGTATGAACTGTTTTTGTACGAGTGTTAGTTGCTGGCATGTAACTTTAGATTTTACTTTCTATGCCAATCGTTAGTCCTTGGGAGTTTTGTTTCGTTCAGTTCTTGTAACTTTCTTTCCAAGTGTTTTGTTTCCTGTCAATGTTCTACAGCAACAGTATTTTGTTTTGTGAAAAATAACTTTAATATCAACAATTTGCTTCGATGTTGTATGGTTGGTTATTCTTACGAGTATATATTGTTTTTTTGTTTTTCAAATTCGTACAACAAGTTGCATTGGTGTAGATATATTGTTGCTGTCCTATTTATTTATTTTTTCTTTGGCATAATTTATAGTGCTAAAGGTTGTTTCTAATTGACTCTGTATTTAGATTTTGTTTAGCATACATTTGTATTTGTATTACAAACAGCTTGTAAATACTACGATTAGAATTTTAAAACAATCTGAAAATCATCAGCTTTATTTATAAAAAGTTTTTAATTGGATTTCGAATATTTGTTTTAATTCTAAAATGAATCCTCAGACAATCTCTGTAAAATATTATGCAATATTATTGGTCAAATACGTAAAGCGAAAGTATGCCAATTCCACTGCACAGAAAAATATATTGCTTGCATTTCATTAATTAAGAGCTTTTAATTAATTTTTATTTTTATTTTCATTTCAATTAAATAGTTTAATTGGTACAATTAAATTTTTATTCACTTAAATAATATAAAACCGATTTTTTGATAACAGCTGCCTGAGAACTGGAAAGGGTGGTAATTCGCTCAAAAAATTAATTAAAGGTTATTAATTTTTTTCGTTCAGTTGTTAATAATTATAATAAATAAATTAATTTAAAAAAATACAATAGAAAGCTATATTTAATTTTTTAAATGTTGCAATTAATTTTTTAATCAAAAATTATTTCATTTAAATTAATTATAAAAATTTAATTCATATTACTAATTTGTTTACTGATGAACTTTTAAACAATTTTTTGTAATTGTTGTATTTTTCTACATTTCCATATTACGTGTGTGTGTGATTACGGCTGGTATAATTATTAAGGAAACGAAAATACACAATGTTCTTCGCACAAAAATCTAGTAGGATTTTCAAAGGGCTGATCAAATATCAAAAAAATCTATCAAGTGCTTCGGGGCTGATAGGCAGGCAATACCTATTTTTTTCTCTCTCCCATAATCAAGGGATGCTTTTATACAGAAGTTTTGAGTTCAAAACTTATCACAATGAAAAAATATTTTTTTAAAATTCACAATAAAAAAAAAGTTTTTGTCAATGAAAATTTAAAATAAAAATATTAACAACCATATTCATAAAAATATATGTTCTGGATTTGATACAGGTATAAATATTCGATTTTGCAGTGAAATTTCTTCTTGAACCAAATTCGAAATATCTTTTTTACGAATGTGCTACAACATAATAAAATATTTTAAAAACTAATAATTACAATAATAATAATAATACAAATAATAATAAAAATCTTTTTTCTATCTAGAAAAAAAAAAAAAAATAAGAATCATACAGAATATCATTCAAAATTAGCATGCACCATAAAATTTAAGTTGTATTAGCCTTTTGATTGGAGCGATAGAAACTTTTCTTCTTGAATGTATATCTACAAGAAAGATTTTTTTTTAAATTTATAATAAACATTCTCTACACGTTCACGTGTTTGTCTCAAATTATTTCTCTTCAGTTCCATATGGCCATCATATATGATGCATACGATCCTCAAAGGGTAACAAAGACTACCTCCAGAATATACGATTTATAAACACTAGAAAATACATCTCTTCTAATATTCCAGAAAATGCATAAATTCATTGAGAGCGTAAAAACTGAAGGGTGGTCCAACCAACACGCACGATGTTAATTGTTAATAAAACAAAAAGGTTTCACAAAGTTATCTTAATATTTTTTCTTATGATAGAAATATCTATAAAAATTATAAGTGAAATAAAATATCGGCGAAATGCTCCCCACGGCTTCGGTGGCATACCTCTATCCGATGGTCGATATTTTCCATGAATAAGAGACATAAATGCAGTTGAATGTCGTTAGTGTGTCGAATTATCTCATCCTCATGAAATTGTACGTGATGTTCGTGAGATGATCAGTTATTAGGCACGGCGACTAGTCGAGGCTGGCGGGTCTTTTGCCACACTATCGGGAACAACAGCAATGTTTTCCACAGGACGAACTGGGCGACCATGCACAGGTATTTTCATATTTCCTACAGACTCGGTTAGCTAAAATTAGCGCACAATTCTCCTGATTGTGGACACATTTGATACTGACCAAAAAATCAAGAAGTACACGAAATGTATTTTGATTTGAACATCCAGTCTTGTAAAAGGCTGCAATAATCTTAACGCGTTGCTCAATTGTGGATCTCGCCATTGGTTGAATTTGTCAAACACCAAAACAAAAAAATATCTAATTAAATTGAAGAAAAAAGTTGACGTTGTAAGGTGGTTGGAGCACACTTCATAAGAATACTAAAATTATAATAATGACTTGTTTCATTTCAAAATTAAGCTTTTAGCTTTAGCAAAAATCTCTCTTAATAACAACAGATTAACGTTTTCGTATTAACCTGCATGAAACATATTTCCAATCTTTTTAAATTCTACTGAAGTTGAATAATAATTGAATGCAAGAGTAGCGAAATACCAACATAAAAAAGATTTGTTTTTCCCCTTAAAATTCCTCTTTATGCAAAATATATATTTTCTTTTTATTAAACTTTAAGCGTTAAATAGATTAAAGAAATATACATACACTTACATATACAGTTGCTATAAAAAGGTTAAGGACTTACCTTGCAACACATGTTATAGGCGTATGTTGTTCCATATTTGATCATATGGAAATGCTTAAATTTTATAAAAAAAAAATAAATTATGTTAAATTTTGAAAATGCATAAATTTTGTGCTCTCAACGTAGCTTGTAAAACCGGTCATGCCACGTGAATATAAAACAGCCTGCAACAATAAAAACCTTAAATTGTTTTACTCTCAATTTTCAATAGCAGCAGTAGCAGCAGTAGCAGCAGTAGCAGCAGCAACAACAGCAATATCTTTGCGTGTATGCATGTGTTTGTATGTCTATAAAAAGGACCCTTGAAGGCAGAAAAGTGTGTTAACAAGGCACTTAAATGTCAGTTGTGTATTTCAATATAAAAGACATACATCAATTTTCATACACATGTGAAGAGAAAAAAAAGAGTGTTTTGAAGGAAGAAGAAAACAAACACGAAATATGTTTTTTTTTACTCCCCAATTTTTGGGTTTTCTTTCTTTTTTTTTGTGTAACAAGGATATTATTTAACCTGTCCTATCCGGTTACGCTGCTACTTAAACTGAGAATGGCACTTAACTGAGGGTTATAGACAACCAATGCTTTCACAACATTAGAACACTTCATATAAAACCAGTTCTTGATTTTTTTTCTTTACTTCGGTTTATTGCAAAGGATTTAAATTATAGAATTTATTATTATTTTATATTTTTTAATGATTTATTATGAATATTAAAGGTAACAAAAAAGCCACGGGGTAACCATGAAATTATTTTGTAATAAAAGCACACTTCAACCTTTAAGTGGGTTCATAAAATATATTTTAATAAGCAAATTTACTTGTTCTTTTTTTATATATTCAACGCCAGACAGAATGAAGTACGTTAATTTTTCTGTCTATTCATTGCCTGAACATATCAAGGCTTTGGTGCAATACCGCAGTAATTCAAAATTTTAATTTTTTGAGCTGGGTATGCAGAAATGATCTTTGGGGAAATATATATATCTAAAGGAAAAAAGATTATGGTCCTATCTCTAACTGTTCAGATTCTACAGCTACAAATGTCTTTATTGCCTCCAGCTATTTCCAACAATATTTATTTGCAATAATGAAATATTTCCTTTATGGCAAGAAACTTACAAACAGAAAACATTACAAAACATGCCCCTTTATTTAAAATCTTGAAAAAAAAAGTAACTTTAGTAATCAAAAATACTATCAAAAAGATGTCTCAAAACTTCAAATGCATTTTTCTCAGTTCACGATTTTTTGAATTACAACGGTATTGTACTAAAGGCTCGATATATAAATGAATGAGGAAATTTTATAAATAAAATTTTTTTATAGGTTTTTTTTAATAGAAAATTAAGTTTTTTTTTCTTTCGGAACTCTCTGAACCCATTACGGTGGCATTCGTGATTTTGATTCATTGATAACTTTTCGAATTTTTGTAAAAAAAAAAAAGATTGTGATTATTTGGTTTTATCTAAATCCTTTATAAATGGTCTTGTGCCATTGCATTTGCTAATTTGTGTAGCGAATTTTCACCCTACACTAACAAAATAAACTCATATGCATTTGCTACACTGGTGTAAGTAAATTACAATGGAAATCTTAGTTTTCGTTTATTATAAGTTGGAAATACTTATTTGCAAAGTGACAAAAAAAAAAAACTAAAATATCGGAAATAAAACGTACAAAAATGGACCGACGAGAGCATAACGGATATATTAAACTCTCCAAGAAGCTTCGGAAGTAGAGGCAATACCAATCATAAGAAATTTCTTAGCAAAAGTCAATGTTTTGCACAAGTACTGCAAACGAAACCGAAAAAGATGCTTCGAATTGGTGGAAAATTTTAACAATTAAAAATATTTCCCACATGAAATACACAAGCATGGATATTGTGTCACTGTAAAACAGACTTTTTTTTTCTAATATTTTCTCAATCGTATTTAATATTTTTACATCGTACCCCTAAGGGTCTGTCCAGAGTGGCAGCTTGTTGCCGAGCCGATCTGGTTGACGCTTATTACGAGAACCAATGCGAGAAAACTGGTTCTATACAAATTAATACAAACAAGCGCGAAGCGGTCATAGTGGGCGGCGAGCTGGTCAGAGCGCAAAGCTGATTGAATGCGAGAAAACAGTTTCAAAGCGTATTTCAGCTTGTTTGGAAAACATAAAAAAAATTAAAAACAAAAATTTAAGAAAAAGTAAATAAAACATGCAGTCAAAAATTTAAAAAAGTAATAAAAATTCAAAAGAAAATAAAACTTAAAAAATAAAATCATCTGACGAATCCATATCTTTTCACTTCAAATTCACAAACAACAAAGAATAACAAACCCAAATGCACACAAACATATGTACATAAAACACAAATAATAGATAAAATATCAGCGCTGATTCTCGCATCCACTATGAACACTGAAACTTGTTTCTCGCATGAACAATTCTCGCAATAAGCGTCAACCAGCTCGGCTCGGCAACAAGCTGCCACTCTGGACAGACACTAATCCTTGGGTAGGGCTTAACAACTGCTACGCGTGCAGGAACTCTATAGAAAGGAGTGGGCGGCAAGGAGAGTTTGCTTTGGCTATTGCAGGTAGGATTGGTGGAGCAGTTGGTTTGGCCATATGAAAATCTTAAGGGAGATTGGTGTCGGTGGCCATATCGAGCCTTTGGTGCAATACCGTCGTAATTCAAAAAAAAAAAAAATAAGAATAATGCATTTGAAGTTTTGAGACATCTTTTTGATAGTATTTTCGTTTACTAAAGTTTTTTTTTTACAAGTTTTTAAATAAAGAGGCATGTTTTATAATGTTTTCTGTTTGTAAATTTCTAGTCATAAAGGAAATATTTCATTATTGCAAATAAATATTGTTGGAAATAGCTGGAGGCAATAAAGACATTTGTAGCTGTAGAATCTGAACAGTTAGAGTTAAAACCATAATCTTTTTTCCTTTAGATATATATATTTCCCCAAAGATCATTTCTGCATACCCAGCTCAAAAAATTAAAATTATGAGTTACTGCGGTATTGCACCAAAGGCTCGATATATGCATCAACGCTGGTTGTACGGATTTTAAGGCTACAGAAAGCTATAAGCGCTAGACACCACCGTTCTAAACCTAACCTAAACTATGTCATCCCCGAAACGCACCCCGTTTAGCCGTTGCAGTTGTTGTTACCAAAAAAACACGACGGGTGGATTTAAAAGTGAGAATGATTTGAAATCAAACACTTTTCAAATGACGAAATGATTTGAAAATAATTTGAAAAACACATCATTCTCAATAAAAAGAGAAAACTATTTTCAAACTGAGAAATTCATTTATTCTCAAGTAGCTTTCAAACGTTATTCTGACACGTTTTTTAATTGTGGAAAATAAATAACATAAAATTTTCGCTTTGTAAAATTATTAATTCTACACTTTTACGTTTTATTATTTTTTATTACACACGTTTTTATTCATAATAAATATTTTGTTTAAACACAAATAAATACCCTTTTTCCCAAGCAACCAATCAATATGCATTATTTTCGAGTTGTAATAAATAAAGTGTTTAAAAATAAATATTGCCTCTACGTTTGCTTATAATATGAGAATAACTCTTGACATCACATTGAAAACAAATTGATAAAACACTGATTTTCCAAATATTTATATTCCAATTACTATCAACTTGAATTTATATGTTAAACTCAAGCATTGTCAATTTTGAGAATTGTTCTTGATATCAAATGATAAAGTCATCGTATTTCAAAGGTAGGTCATCGTATAGGAACATTTCATTAGTTTAAAACAAAAGACTAAATAAAGAACACAGTCGTAAAAATTATATGTTCTACGAAAGCAGTTTATACGGCCAATTATGACCCTTTAAAGTTGGTTTAAATGTTTACTGATTTACTATTTTTGTTTGGTAAGTTTAAATATACTTTAAAGAAAACAACGAGATAAATTCGCACTGATTTATGAGCCCTTAAGTGACTAGTTGTTTTGTTACATGCAAACACATGCTCGGCAATGACATCCCTGTATTAAAATTATGCGTTCTTTAATTCTTTAACTAATTCTTTTGCAGGTCTCTTTTTGCTGGGTATATGTATGTATATGAAGTATCTTCTTATTATATAAAAGTTTTGTAAATTTTTTAAATTAAGTATTTAGCAAACACTGGAAAAAATGCATAGATCCTCGTGGGTGGGTTTCGGGTGTTTAAGTAGAAGGTGTCTGCTGGCAAATTTATATTTATAAATACGATTATTTCAAAAAGTAATAAACGGTGCGGAGGGAGGTTAGCGCCGTTGGAATTATCGATTGTGCGGATTTGTCTGTCACTAAGTCGCAGTGGTCGACTGAGCATCGCGCGTTCGCTGTGGACAAATTTTTTAAAAGTAATAATTCTTCGACAATTTTGTTCAAAGTTCGGTATTCGGCGAATAAGTGATGGACCGAGTGTAAATTTCATTCGTTCATGGGTGCAGAAATTCCACGCAACTGCTTCGGCTGCCCAGTCGATCCGAAAACATTGAGCTGGTTGAAAGCAGTTTACGTGAAAATCCGCGACTTTCAATACGGAAAAGAGCGGCCTCACTGGGACTATTCATGAAATTTTAAAAGAGGATCTGAAGGATCTGGATGACATACTCTTTAAAAAATAAAATCCACATTTCCATTCTCTCGTGCAATGCTCTTAATAAAACTTTGTGTCAATTATGACGTTATTCTGGTCGCAATTAATACAGATGCAATTTGTGATAGAGTGCTCCAGGCATATTGGTTTGTTGCAAATGCTGCATGCTGTACGTGTTTTTCTTCTACGTTTTGTGTCCTGCATGTAGCATAAATAGCAAGATCCAATAGACATAGATGGGCCGCTTTTACAACTTGTCTCCATAGGTCGGTTTATGTATGTAGCTCTCAATAGCTATTTTTTTTCGTAAAATGCCTAGTTATTTGAGGGTTTTGTGCACGTTTCTCAATAATGGGCATGCATCCACATATCTTCAGCCAATTTTCGAAGAAAAAGCTTTCTTCTGTTTGCAGCATTTGGTATATGGTTCATATAGTACAATTTATATGCTGCCAAGGCCGTGATATCGAAAATATTGAAAAATAATGACAGTGGCCATCGTTTTGTTGCTCGCTTTCTAGTGTATTCTGAGTACAACTCGCGTGTGCGAAAATTGTTATTTTGTATGTAACTATTACAAATAATAAATTAAATTTATTTTCAATTTCTAACAGAATTTCAATTTCAACAATTTCTAATATAATTCGGTAAAATATGAAAATAATAAATTTATTTTCGTCTTTTTCCCTCTAATTGTTAATAATTGCTAATAAGCTAATAAAAATATAATATTATTCATTTACTTCTCTTATATTTATATTATTCGGGGTTAACAAAAAAAAAACTAAATACTTTTTTCTGTGTAACTGATAATGATTAAATATTACAAAGGGGTACACGGCAACCCTGGTTATGCGTTTGTGTGGTGAATTTTTTGGTTATGTATTCTACGGTTAAGTTTGAAAATATAAATCACCCTTTACTTCTAAGTATAATTCCCTTTAGGAGTGCGAAGGTTAAGTAATTTTTATTTTTACAAACTATTGCAAATTTTCTACTTTTTTCCATTGTAAAATGGCCAAAGACAATGTAAAATTTTGCTTTTATAATGAAAGCATTTAATCAAAAACTAGCCCTGGCGGTGCAGCCCACTGCTTAGCCAAGAATTATGTTCTCGTTCAAAAATACCTTAAGAACAGATATAGCAGAGTTCAACAAAAAACTGAAGCAAATTACGGCCATAAATGTTAAATTGAAGTGTATACTATTTTAAGCAGTGGACTTAAACAGAATTAAAAGCATTACTTTCGTTTCCTTTACACTGCAAAGAAACCCACAATGGAAATTGAAAAAATTGTGCTTTATATAGAGTGTGGTAAAAATAAATGTCGCTGCATGTCTTTGCGACAACTAATTCTTTATATTTGTATTTCCTCTATAAATGTGCCACCCATGGCAGTCATTTCGAGTTATGACATTAATTTTGCGCCACTTTGTCTTTGGCAATATTACATTTAGCCATTGTAGTCCAGTAATTAATATGTGTCAGTTATTTGACATGATGGCAAGGAAATACAAGGTTAGAGAATACCCAAAGACAGAGAGACTTATTAATTGCCATTTGTTATCTAGATAAAACACAAAGAATAAAAAGAAAAACTAACAAATACACCATTAAAATTAGATTTCTGTTCATTTAACTGACATTATTTGTTCAGGATGTAAACAAATTCATTATCAAATAGCCTGCCGATGGTGAAGACATTTGAGTAGACGAACAGCTCAACTTCATTTCAATAGATTGAAATTTATAATATTTGAATTTTATGTAATTTAATATTAAATTGCCGAAAGATGTTTGTGGAAATTCATTCCTCTGCGCCTTTAGCTGTATAAAAAAAAGAAGAGATTTTCCTGTATATATTCTTTTTCTTACACTTTTGCTGGTACTTGTAATTTGTCTTCATGTCTGCTTGAGTATTTTTAAATTAAGTTATTATTTTTAGATTTTCTTTGGAAGTTGTGTAAGAAAAGTTTCAGTGCATTTGCAGCAGCTGTCTATGATTTGTGTTGGTAAGAGATTTGTTATAGTAGATTAACAAATCGTTTGCTTTGCTTTTTTTTATAATTATTTTTTTTCTCGTTGGAATGGTTTCTTGCAAACAGGAAGTTTAAAAAAATTATTAAGTTTCCTTCTGCTGAGATCGCATGCCCTTCAATGAAGCAAGGAGGCGTATAAGTTTGTCATACATTTTGTGTGTGTGTTTAACAAAATCGTCATTTGCAAAGGTCATGTTGCTTTGAAACGGTTTAATGGTGCCTTTTTATGCAAATTATTAAAAACGTTTTACGTTTTCGGACTTTCTAAAGCTGTCGGTCGTTGAAAGTCTACTTATGAGCTGGTGTAGAGTTACACCTACGGCTCGAAGGACCATGTTAATTTTTACATAAAAATACAAAGATAAAATTTTGCCGACTATAAATTTGATGGGATCTGATGGACCTTTGGATATTAAAAGGAACCACAGACTTCGTTTCGATTTGTAATCGAACAGAGGTTACTCACATAACTACGTATGTGTCTTTAATATGAATCTTTGAAGCTTAAAATTATTTAGAAATTCAATACGTCTTTTTTCAATGATGGTTGATTAGTAATAATAATAACTTAGTACACTCCATTCGGTTCTTTCCCCCGATCATGAGATTATTAAAAATAATTTTCCAAAAAATTCACAATAAGTTTTATTTGGAAGAGACAACTTATAGTACTAATACTCGTATTTATGACATATGAACGTATGAATGAATTATTAATGGTTAGTTGTAAAAAGTAGTACAGGGTGGCGGAGAATGAGCTATATGGTTTAAATGGTTTATAACTTTTTTATTTATGCGATTATTATAATTTTTTTTTCTTAAATACAGCATATTATTGGGGAATTTTTTGCAATTAACATTGAAAAATTATATCTTGTAAGTGATGTCCATTTTCTGCTTCCCACATACGTGCTCTTTTTAGCATATTTTCCATTTCCATTTCCATTTTTCTTTTTCGCAAAATTTCGGTTGTAATGGCCATGATTTCATTTCCAATGTTGGTTTTTAGTTGGAGTATATTTCTTGGTTTGTTAACATACACTCTTTCCCCCCAAAGAAAACTGTCAGGAGCTGTTAAATCTAGTGTGGGTGCAATGCGCACATTAAAATGACGACAATATGCACGCTGTGTCAACACAATAGACTGTTTTTTTGAAAAGTAAAATTCAATTATTTTTGTACGTTGTTCGATCGTGTAATGATTCATAATTAATTTCCCAAGTTTTCTTCACAAAATGCTGAAAAAAGAACAAAGAAAAAATAATAATTAAAAATGCTGTAAAGAATTCAAACCATATAGCTCATTCTGCGCCACCCTGTAGTTCAATTCAAAAAATATTAAACATACGTAAATATAATACTTATTTAAAGTAATTAGAAGAGAAGTTTGGACATACCAAATGTTGGAAAATGTTGAAGAAATGCAAATTGTTTAATTTATTTAAACAGATAACAAATTTTTAAATGCCAAGTTTGATGTCCAAAACTTTTAAAATTAAATTTTTTATAGAAATTTCTTGCATAAGTCATTTGGAGATCAACATAATTTTTTGTGCGAATAGTTCAGAAACAACTAGACACATATGATGCCCAGACATTGGAGTTGATACGCTTGTGCATCATATCTAAATAGAAACCTCTAAAAACCCGTAGGCGCTATGAGTATCGATTTTCTGTTTTTATTTTTTTTCATAAAAATCATAAATTCTCGATCAGGCGCCTCATCTCACGCACAAATAGCTGTGATCTTCGTGCTGTTACGATTTTATACCGGAGACGATTTAGACGGAACATGTATGGAAGTTCAACAGAAAAATTCTGTAAATTTTTGTTTTTTCCACTTATGCGGTATCGGCAGTTATCGCTCGATATTTGGTGCATGATGTTTTGTTTATTTGAAATAAACAATAGGAATGCCCTATTTTGTATGTGCTGAGTTTTTCGCACCGCACAATTTACAATGCCGCCAACTATGTATTTCATTTAAGATCCAAATCTGGTATAAACATTCGGTGGTATTGCACTAAAAATATAAAATTTTTAGAACTCATAAATCAAGTCAGCCCCTTTAAAACCAGCATTAAATATTTTTTATGCAGTCGCGTTAAATTTGCGTTGGAAAAGTTCTCGTAAAAATAGAATGAGGTGTAGTTTTGGTTGCATCTAAAATCAACTACACAAATCAAGTAAATTTTTACCATAAACATGCATGCACTTCAATGCGTAAAATAACAAGGTCATACCAAATATCGACCAAAGCCACTTTATTCATTCAATTTTGTCTTCAGTTGGACCGTTCAGTCTTTCATAATCTTAAGAATTTTTCTTTGCCACTTCCGAATGCTCGCAAATATAGAAGCAATTGCATGTGCATGAGTGTGCGTGCATATGCCACAGCAGTCGAAATTCATTTTCCAGTAATGAATTTTCTTTGGCAATATAAACTTTAGTTTTATTCTTGGAAGAAGAATGAAAGACATTCAATTTTAATTTAGTTTTTATTTTCTTTTATCAAAAAATAAATTTAACGTTCAGTTTTTTTATATTTTTTTTTTTTTTGTTTTGTTTTGCAATTGTTGTTATTTTCCGATTTCAAGATGTGCTCTTATTTTCCCAGGGGTCGACATACATATTTTACGTTGTGTCTATGGTTGGATATATGGATGTGTGTGTGTGCTGTACTTCCATTTAAGTGTAGAGGTTATTTAAGTGTAGAGGTGCCTTTTGAATAGATGCGTGTTTGAGTGTGTGAAGTTTTTCGTTTAGTTGTGCGTATGTTTGTTGTTGCTATTTTTTTTGTTTTTAAATTGAAATTGGGAATTTGTGCATTAAAGAAACCGAAGACCTAAATGTGCCCACATCCAATTACAAATATTCAATGCACAGGCTGGTAGTAAAAGTTTTTGAAGATGTTTGTGGGTTAAACGAAATTGCTAGAGTAACATTACAGATGTGGACTAGGACTGGGGACCAATGGATATAATTATTCCCAGCAATTAAACGTTAAAACACTTCCGTTAAAGAATTCGGTTCAATAGATTTTTCTTTCATTCACACATTTACTACGAAATAACTTTACACTTTATTTATTTTAATATTTTTCTTACAGCTCAACAATGTGTGCCCAGGAAATTAGTTTAAATATTATAAAAATTTTAATAATTTAATAATTCTTAATAATTGGCATTCTGTTACAAAATGTTTTTGCTTCTATATTATGGTGCTTTCTATAACAGAAGAAATTATAGCATAATAAATAGCATAATTAATAGGCACATAGCCAGGGAAAGTAGAATATATTTATAGACAAATAATTGCAACCATGGAAGTCTGTTTGTTCAACGGGGCCCAAAGATGAAATTTACTCAATGTATTTATAATTATTTTATGTATTTATATGTAACTTAATTCAATCTTTCTTACGTATTTTTTCTTCCTGGATAGTTGGCTTCGTTAGTAAGATGAGGCAGGGAATCTTATCTATCTGAGATAAATAAAAACCCCAACAAAACTTCATTAACCGTTTCAGTTGATTCGTAAAATATTTAGTCAAACACAAAGAAAAGCTTACAAAACATTGCTACAGTTTTAGTAACAATTCATATTGGGGATATAAGTACATATAATTAATATCTCAAATATTGAATTTTTATATAAAAATAATATAATTCTATACAATATAAACATATAAAGATATAATCTAGAACATATAAAGAAGAATTAGTTGTTCTAATGAAAAGCCACAGCTCAAATATTATTAAAAATATGTGAATGCATAATAATACTTTGAGCAACTTAATTGAATTAATTTTCATTTAAACTTTTAATAATAATAATTAATTAAAAATTTAATTAAATATTTGCGAAATGTCGAAAAAAAATTTAATGACAAAAAAATTCAAATTCAATTCGAATGATTTTTTTTTCGGTGGGTATTAATTTGCATTTGTATAAGAAGTGTTGCATATGTGAAATAAAATAATTAAATAAGCATTTAAGAAAAATAAGCCTTCATTTTGCGTATTTCACAGCAAAATAATAATAAATTATTTATTTGTTTAAGTATTGAGCCCAAAAATTAATTGAATTGATTAAAATTTTAATTGATAATTTGATTATTCTAATTAAAGGTGTTAATTAAAAAATGACTTATACACTAATGCTCATGCCCATGCATTAGTCTACGAAGGCATACAATGTTAAAAATTATTTAAATATGAAATGAGTATTTGTTGTTGATGTAGCCTGGTGCATGTGCATTAGTCTTATCAATCGGGCGGTGCGGGTTCGATTCCCGCCTACACCCAGAGTGTTTCTGTTTGTGGCATCACAATAGTCCTAAGCGCTGGCCTAAGTGAGGCGTTTTACTTCGTGGAGGGTCCGCCATATACATATATCCAACCTAACGTAATCTATGTTGTTGAAAATAGTAAAGGACTTTCTAATATGAAAATTAAATTTAAAAATTATGAGAAGCAAATTAGAACGAGCAGCAAAAATAAGTTTTTTTTTCTCGTCAGCCTTTTCAAACTTCTCGCGCCAACATTATCTTAAGGTTGTATTCACTATCTCCGCTGTAAATGTATGTGTGCATGAGCATATAAAATATGTTTGTTGTTGCTCTTTTCTCAAAGAAAATTTCTTTTTTGTATGTTGAACAATACGTGCCGCAATTGTACGTAGTTAAATGCCAAAAGTCGTTTTGTTTTCTTCTTATGGTTTCCGTTTTAGTTAAAAAAATATTTTTATTCTTCAACTGCACTTGCATCACTTGTTGGTGTTGTTATTGTTACATGTTCTTGCTGCCTGTTTCATTATAAAAAAGAAACTGGAGACACGTTTATATGTGTATTGTATATTTGTGTCGGGCTGTGTGTGTGTAAGGCCTTTATTCTTTGTGGCACCATACACAATGACTGTGTGACTGTGTTTGTAGATCGCTGTGTTTTGTTTTGCAAGAGAGTTCTCATTTCGGGTTTTTGGCAACTACAAACAAGTCTATAAATTTTAAAGCTGAAGCATAGAACAGGAGTCGCACAACAAAGTGAGTGGGTAAAAGAATATTAAAATAAAAGAAATATTTAAAATGTATACAAACGCAAATGGCTTTTATATGTTTGTATGTGTGTGTGTAGTTGTGTATGTATGTGCGTATTTTCATAACAATATTTTAGGATGCTCATAAAAAGTTTATTTAACATTGCAATTGTTGGGGAATAATGTTGTGGCAGAATTCTAGTATTCTAGTTTTAGTTTTATAGGAAAAAAAGAAACAAACAAAAAGTTGAAGAAAAATAGTTGACTCATAGGGAGCAGCAAACAGATAACGACTCCTCTTGTTGGCTTCTCCAAATGGATATCTTTAATTATAAAAATGAAGTCTTCAGTGCAAAGGCTTCATCAGCAAAAGTATACTCTGTACACACTGCTCTAATAACACCACTCACGACTTACACAGTCATTTCAGTAGATGCATAAGTTGTGCGGCTCAAAACTTGGATTGGTTTGAATAATTACAACGTAATTCTCAGCAGAAAATTGGACAGTTATACGTTTCGTCAACCGAAGTGCAGTTTAGCAGTTTCAGTGACACCGCGTTTATTTTTTCGACATTTGTTTTATTAAAATTACAAGGGTATCGTTTTATGTAGCACTAGGAAAAGCTATGCCACTGAGTTTTAGACATTGAAAATGAGCCAAATGTTTCAATACTTGAAAGTGTTGTGCTTGATAAATCACGCCCTAATTTCTGACAATTCTCATATTAAAACTTGAATCCTAAAAAGAACCAATAAGTTACAAATTAAAGGCCAAAGTAACGCAAGTTAGCAAATTTCTTATTTTTGATGAATATATGCAAAACATTTCACAGCGTGTAAAATAATAAAATTATGGTATGTGGTTTAAAACATGGTTAAGTTAGCACGTTGCCAGGGATGTAAGGAATCATAGCGTCCAATCTACCCGAATTCTTAGAGTTCTCTTTGCATCACCTGTTAGATATACAAAGGGTGGTGTCTGGTAGCAGGTTTATACAGAATGGCACAAAAGGAGCTATATGGTTTGAATTCTTTATAACTTTTTTAATTATTATTTTTTCTTTGTTTTTTTTTCAGCATTTTGTGAAGAAGACTTGGGGAATTAACTTTGAAGCATACGAAATGAAGTCATGGCCATTACAACCGAAATTTTGCGAAAAGTTATGGAAAATATGCTAAAAAGAGCACGTATGTATGTGCGAAGCAGAAAATGTATGTCATCCAGATGCTTCAGACCCTTTTTTTAAATTTCATGAATAGTCCCAGTGAGACTGCTCTTTTCCGTATTGAAAGTAGCGGATTTTCACGTAAACTGCTTTCAACCAGCTCAATGTTTTCGGACCGACTGGGCAGCCGAAGCAGTTGCGTGGAATCTCTGCACCCATGAACAAATTAAATTTACACTCGGTCCATCACTTATTCGCCGATTACCGAACTTTGACCAAAATTGCCGACGTAAGAATCATTTCTCTTAAAAACTTTGTCCACAGCGAACGCGCGATGCTCAGTCGACCACTGCGACACCGTGACTGACAAATCCGCACAATCGATATTTCCAACGGCGCCTGACAATCGGAAAGAATAGCAATATTACCCTCCATGCGCCGTCTTCTCAGTATCAGGTAAGCGTGCCAGATAGCGAATACCTCCGCTTGGAAAACACTGGAGGTATCCGGAGGTATCAGTAGGAAATAGAAACCCCCAGGTAATCGGAGTAAATACCAGCCCACTTCGGATTCCGTCTTAGAACCATCGATGAAGACAGCCTTGACTTCACCCGTAAGGAGTCTCCCGCTTTTTAAGTCTTTCCTACTAATAAAGGTGACTCTTACACGCCCCTCAAAGACAAGTCTTCGAGTGGAGATATCCAAAAAATAGTTAGAGAGCAGTCTACCCTTCTGTTGCGCATTGTGCATCACAAATTTTTAACTGGACGATGGCTAAACCGACAGCTCTTTTTACATTTTCATCAAATGGGTTTCGTAAATTTTCTTCGACTCTGTACATTCCAAAATTCATTTTATACCTTCGTTTTTGAGGCTCAAGCCCACTATTATTTGGTCTTTAGATATCTAAAGTCTTAATTAACTGCTGATTCATAGCCATCAAATTAAACCGATCGGTTTTTGTGCAATTGAACTTGCATATACGTTCATACATGAAAAGCACAAGTTGTGACTGTTTGTGCAGCTTCTCCTTTTCCATGGATTAATATTGCATTGACTGGTAATATAAAGTCTGTAAAGAATAGAAGATACCAATCTTTTTTTCCTACTCTTAAAACTTAATGGCTTCCACTTGATGTGTGTAAATAATTTTGGAACACCAATTAAATATTTACTTTTAAGTTTTTTTTTTTGCAAAAAAAAAGGAACTATTTTAAATATTTTTTTTAAATTAAACCTTTAAAATCTCATTTAATATTCACGAAACATTAACCTTTAATTATCCAAAGTTGGAACTAAAAGTACAAACAACAACATTAAGAGGAAACAAAAGCATCACACAATATAGAAATTAAAGTTACGTTTGGTTTGGGTAAATATAGCAGCACTATTCTATTTCTAGGTAAATTTTAACGTATGAAAATTTTCCATAATAAAAGACAGTCTATGCTGTATCAGTAATCAGAAAATATTTTCTCAATCTGATGGTATTTGCACATAATGAAGCTGGCTTTCTACCTTTAATTTTTTCTTTGGAGAAAATTATTTTGGCCAAATTAAACCCCCAACAGCTTCAAATTACCATAAATATTCGTAGAAAATTCCCATTCAGAACGAAAGAAAAAAAAAAATAAAGATTAACATGCAAAAATTTACCATTTACAAATTGTTTTCAACTTTAACAAATAAAATGAAGCCCATTTAATACAATGGAAAAGTTTTCTTACCAATACAATGTTCACATACACTTGCACACACACACACACACACACATAGTGGAAAAAGTATAAAACAAACCATAAAATCAATGGATTCAAATTAAAAGGGAAAATGGTCGAAGCATGCCAGAGCGTATGAGTGAGAATACAGTAGTGCCCCTTATAATACGGTCAGCTTTTTGAAGGTTTATTTTTTTTGGAAATTTTTTTTTTGCACATCGCCCAATTTTTATTATTACCGTTTTACCCACAGAGTTTTTCTTTTCCAGGCTTATTTACGCACTCAACCGTCTTCTCGCAAGCTGAAGTCTAAACTGATCGAAAAACTATTTGCAGGGCCCACGATATCGAAATAATTTTTCCTTTCCCTCTACTACATTCAAAACAAAAGCAATATTTTAGAATTTGTTTTTATTTTAAATGTATGTACATATATCAAGGGGAATTCAACTTCAATATTTTCTATCTCTCTACTTTCATACCCAGGAAAAAAAATTATCGAAATTTAGAAGCATATTTATGAATGCAATGCTGCCAAAATGCACTAAAGAATATACTGTTTATAGCAGTATAAATGCTTAAAAAACTGCATTCTTGAGCATATGTCTTTTTGAATACAGAAAGCAATGCTTCGCGAACGAAATTCATGCATTGTAAAACCGCAATTGTAAGTGATTCCATTCTGTTGTCGCCCTTACAAAAATGCTTGCAGGAAAGCACCAAGTTTTGCTGGGTAAATATCCAAGTCCAATCTTATTTCTCTTCCATTTAGCTGTGGTTCTTGCATAAATTTAAAAAAAAAAAAACTGACTTTTCCATACAAAAACAAAAAAAAAAATAAAGAAATCTGAAATAGTCATCCCTTCAAAGCATCTGCTTCACTGCCCGTGTAATATGGGTCACTTCTCTAACCACCTACCTACCCTACAGGGTGCGTAGAGGAAAGTGTGTTGTAGAAGTATTCTCGCTTTCGAATATAAAATATAAGCTGGTAAATATTCCCATTATATATGTGGGAAAACATGTGTTATAAGAGGGACATGAAGTCGCTTAATATGAAAACGCGTCATAAGAATATGAGGTGATATTGGAAAAAATCTGTTAAAAGTGATAAACATAATAGTTTTCTCTGTATATTGTTTAAAGACGTACTCCTTGACAGTTCAGAGACCAAAACTAATGACACACATTTCACGGTAACTATGCAGCCACTAATAACACACACACATTACCAACACCATAATATCAGATATGTAATGGTTCACTGTTCAGTGTTATAGGGAGGATTAGTGTGTTTTAAAATGTGTATTAAAATTATGGGCATCAAAGACAAATTTTGTTGACAGGTCTGATCCAGAAAATAATTTGCTTTTATTTAACAAAATCATACATTATTATTAATTAACACCCTAAATAGTAGAAATAGTAGTTTTTTTTAGTTTTTGGGCTCTATACTTAAATAAATAAGAACGAAGGTTTCAGTGGCGAAGGCATAGTCACTGTCGGCTTCAGTCACAGGCACATCAGAACGCCCTCCTTCGTCGGTAGTTTGGTAGCACCGGCGAAGTAAAATAATTACTAAAAATAGCTACCAAAACGAAGCTTCAAAAAATTTAATACGTCTCCTTGAAATCAGAGACGCTACAGCACTGCTATGAAAACAAAATAACGTGCAAAAAGCAGTGTTGGAAGAAAGTGAAGCTTCACCTCCTGTCATTTCTCCTGCTATACCTTTCCTCTAGTTCATCTCCTCAGTGCTGGTCCAAGATAACAAAAAAAAATTGAGTAATTTTTTTTTGCTATAAATTACACATATTACAGTCGTTTATTTTGAATCTGGCATAAGTCATTTTTTATAAAATATCAAGTTAATGGTAACATTGATTACAATTTAACAGTGTCGGCTCTTTCATTTACGAAATTTGCAATCAAAATTTCATCAAAATCTCAATGGTGCTTAACATTTAATTGCAAATTTCTTCTAAAAGAGGAGACATTGTGAAATTGTAATCAATGTTACCATTGTAATATTCCATATATGGAACTCTTTATAAAAATACAAATTAATAACCAATAAGCATTCGAACTGAATCAAAATATTTATTTTTTTAAAAAAAATTTTTTTTGAAATTTAAAAAATATTAAATAAAATTTTTAATTATTCTTATTAAAAATTTAATTGAAAATTAATTCAATTAAGTTAACAATAATTAAATTTAAATTTTGCTTTATTATTTTTCTGTGTATCTGAAGGCACAACTCAAACGGGTATATTAGCCAACAATAATATGCAAACAGTCATCTGTAGGCAGAAAGAAACCAGCGACCGAAGAGCAAGGAAATCGGAAAGCATAAGAGATGTTAAATTAGACACAGCTTACGTAACCCACCGAAAGACATCGCCAAAAAAGCTATTGACTGGAATACACAAGAAAGACAAGCGCTTACTTGGAGACAGCAAATCACAAAGGAGCTGTCGAAACTACGCCTAACAGGGAGTGAAGTTATGCATCGAGCGAGAATTCGAAATTATAGGTATCAACTCTTTAGGGCGCTATTTATGCTCATTACTGGAGTAAAATATTTATTTATTATAATATATATTATTTATTTTTAAACCTTATGTGTGTAACAAAGAAGGTGAATAAAATACAAATATGTCACCGCCCTGTGGTACTGTAATTAACAAAAGAACATTTTGTGTTGAAGCAAAAAGGAATATAATGTCCAGCAGACAAGTGCTTCTTAACAGCAAAAATTCTGTTTGGAATACTTAAACAATGCGAAATAATTTCATTTACTTACAAATTTGTAGATGGTCGGTTGATTCTATTCTCATTCCCTATTCATGTGTTCTGGCTTCTATTGTTATTGTTGTTATTGTTCTTGTTGCTGTTACTCATTTGCCATGCACAACAGGAATACATACTTTGTTTCCAACAAAATATTGAACATAAAATGTAGTGTGGAATGCATGTAAATATGTCAATGATTTATGCATGACCTGGTAATAAAGTTTTGTTGAATTTTTTTTCTTGATTTCTGTATTGGAGTAGAATTTATGGCACAACTCTAAAATAATACAGAAAAATACTTTTAATACAACGATGACGTGACTAGTCTCCAAATGAACAAAATAGTTAAAAATTGTTATAAAAATAAAGCAGATATTGAATTTTTCTATACTTTATGGCTCGTAGTTAGTATATGAGCAGTTTTATACCGAAGTTTGAATTTTGAACGAAGAGTACTTTGCAGAAAGTGGATTTCAAAATGTTAGAACTTAATAAAAACTGGGGCTGCTTCACTACGAGATAGATTTTGAAAATTGCTATACCATGGGACCACCTACGCATTTCCATCTTGAACATTTTCCGAATTGGTTTTAAGTTGACTTAATGAAATACAACCTTGATTTTCATGTACTAAAGGCAGTGCTACCAAATTAAAAAATAGAAAACAGCTGGCAATTTAAATGGCGCTCAATGAAATAAAAAAAATAAAGGAAAATTTGGTAAAAAAAAAGTCACTATAATAATTTAAAACAATGGCCGCAGCGGCAATCACAAAAAAAGGGCAAAAAAAAGGGCAAAAAAAAGCTATCGAGTTGTGGGGAGAGAAAATAAATGAAATTTTATTACACAAACTGCGCGTTAAACAACCTGAATTAATTAAACTTATAGTGGGAAAGCAAAATCAGCTGTTTGTGGTTTTAACATTAAAATCAGGTTATAACTTTCGGTGTGAACTTACTATTACACAACTTTGCTGTTGCGTATTTTGTGAATGCCTTGATGTCATATTGATGCCTTCATTTTTTTGCTAAATGAGAGCCATTTTGTTTTTTTGTTCTACTTCGCTCAACTCTTTCTTACTGAAATGCCGATAAAGTAAAATTTTTGTGAATTTGAAAATTTCAGCTTTATTAGACCACAAGCACAATTGACATTTCCAAAAGTAATTCATTCAAACAATTTCCAATCCGTTGCCTTCTTGCAGAACATTCGAATTTATCAAATAAGCACTACATAAAAGTCCATTGTTTGTATTTTAATGCCAGTTTACTTTATCAGCATAAATTTCCTCACTCTACGCAGTACAATAAAACTCTCTTAAACACATAAAAATTAAAAAAGCCACTAATAAGCAGATTGTTTTTTTAATTCCCCCATATTATTTGCCATTGAAAGATAAACAAATTAAAGAAAATTTATATGATTGTAAATGCAATAAATATAAACGTAATGAGCATATTATTAAAACAAATTGAGTGTTTATGGCAAATTTGTAAACCTTCTCAAAGCAAAATTATAGATATATTCGTACACCCATATAATTTTTCTTTATTTTCCTTTTTTTAACCGTAGTATTGAATAAATCTTTTGGAAAAATTTCTCTTTTCTGTTTCATGATTATGGCAAATATTATACATGTGTCTGTATTCATATTGATGTCAAATAATTACGCAAATAAACAATCCTACATTTAGTAATTTACAACTCATTTACAAAGGCAACAATTTTACACACCATTAAAATAAAATTTATAACCCCAGTTGCGTGAAAAAAATCAAAGAAAACTTCATTTGTGAATTAAAGATATATTTTTATGGAAAAATTATTTAAAGATGAAAATCACTCACGATCATGCACGCTCATGTGAGTGGGAACAAATATGCTCGCTCATGAAGTAATCACGAAAAAACAGTTGAAAGATGTTCGCAAGTGTAAAATTCGAATAAATTATGGGACTAATTTTTTTAAATTTATTATATTTTTTATATTTATTCAACGCAAGTAAGAATAGAATTAGAATTAGTAGATAGGGCTTCTTGCATTTTCGGTGACGATATATATTACTAAATAAAGTTTTCTTTTTTTGGAAAATTAACTTTAATACAAAGTTTTCCATTCAACATAAAAATATATATTTTTTATTTCTTCGAATCACGCAAGTATTCCGCTCATGCATCTTCACTCACTGCAATTTGTTTCTTTCTACTTACACTCATGCACGCTCACGTGGGTGGAATTAAAAATTACTCACAATCACGCGTGTTCACGCTAATCACGTGACCCGTGTACATTTCTAATGCAAACACAATACAAATATAAAAAATTTACTTCCAATTTAATTTGACTTTTTCATAATTTATCTCATTATTGAATTATAAAGCTCGAGGTGCTTGTACTTTTAACATTATGTTGTTGTAATTTCTTTTCGATATAAATAAATGACATAGAATTTAAAAATTTTCATAATTTTTTTGTCTTAATAAATATATGTAATTAATTAATTTAATAATAATAACAACAGTAATGCATAACAATTATTTAATTATTTCAAATAGTTTATAATAATATATATATAAATATATTGAAAATAATTAAATTTTTTTATCAATTATTTCCTGATGATGTAACAAATTGTTAACGAAATATCGACATAAATTACAACAATATAAATTGATAAGAATAACGACCTCGAGCTTAATAATTATAGAATAAGTTAAAATTTTAAATATTTCTGAAATAAAATAAGCCGCATTAGCAACAGCAATTCATTATTTTTATCGAGGACTTATTTTATTCCTTTAACCATCCAACCAAAACTTTAATGCTTTACTTTTTCTTATCTTTAAAAGTTTTTTAAATGCGTTGCGAAAACTTTCCTTTTCTTCTCACTCACATAATAATGTCTCAAAAAAGGCAATTAATTTTATTTTCTTGCCAAAGCATTCGTAAGCAATCTTGGTAATTAATTTTCTAACGTATTAAATAGTAGTTTCTTTTCCAAAATACTAATTAAAGAAATACGATAAATAAATATAATTAAGAGTATTATTACGTACTTATTACTATAAGATGTTGCAATTTGTTTAACTTTTTTGTTACCGCTTTTCCACTCGTTCTCCTCCATGCTCCACCGTATCACGAAGAAAAACTATCCCCTATCGATAGCCAAGCAAATACAAATACTTATCAATGTGAAATAATGGGCAATAATTTCTCAACAACTAACTGCTGTAGAGAATATTATTTATAAGAATATATTATGTTTGTGTGTTCTTAATAGCAGTGTGCTAGAGCACACGCAATCATCAAAAGATGAGAGCTGAGTGGCAAATCCAACAACAATGATGCTTCTGATCTTTGAAATACTTTTATAAGGCTTTTCCGTTGTTTTTCATAAATACTTATTTTTTAATTCGAGAATGAAGTCTTGTCGATTGTAAAAATTTAATAAAATATATACTAACTGTTATATTCATTAAGATGTTTTGTTTTTTTTTTTTTGATTTGTAAAATGTTTAATAGACAAAAATCCGTACAAAATTCGATTATTATACATTTTTTAAATACAAAAAATTTTAATAAATACAGCAGTTTAAATTTTATTAGCAATTGGATATGGATATGAGTTAATCACAATAATCGCAAACAATAATTTCTTTCAAATGAGCGCTGCGAAATATCAACACAGAAAATGAGGCCTCAAAGCGTGAAGTGAATTCGTGAAAGAGTTAAATATAGTATATTGGCAAAATATTGCTAAAATAAAAGAATAGCAAAAAAAATAAAAGAATAATGTAACTATTCTTGCAATTATTCAACATTAGTAAAAATTCGTTATTATTTTTTATCTATGCTCGTTATAATATGGTTTAGCTGCTCTATATGCATATACATCTTTTCAAGAATTTGGCTAAAGGTCTACTGAATATTTTGATATTAACACCAAATAAAATGCTAGCTAAACAATATAACAAGCATAGATTTAATAATCGTAAATGAATAAACATTTAATTTTTATACAAATTAGGAAATGCCCTTAAAGGTGGATTACATAAATGTAATTTATATTACAAAAGGGAAGTTTCCCCTCATGTCAGCTCATGTCATACATACCCAACAAAAACCGACATGCTAAAGAAATCGTTAAGGCATGGATTCTATAGAAAATGAACTGGTTCAACTTAGCTGAAGAGCACATGATTTGACACAGGGGTATCATTGGCGAGCATGTGTTCACATTTAACAAAACAGCTCGTCACTTAAATGAGTCCTTAGAACCATTAATGTTCCATGATTTGGTTAGATTTTAACATTTAACAACACAGCTGGTAATGAGTACAACGCAACGTACAAAAATTAATTATTATTAATGAGTTCCCGAAACACATTTATAAATTTATTTAAATTATAATTACTATTATAAAAACTGCCCAGTTATTCTTATGAATACATCGGCAGACTAGAATGCGTTTTTCATGAGTACAAAAGTGATAATCTTGCCAACATTTCAGATGGCATTAAAAATGAATTCAGATAAAGAAAGATTAAGAAGTCATACAAATACCAATTCATGTTTTTTCTGGGTGTATCTCGTATTTTGAAGAATTTCAATAGGACGAGTTTCTGTAGGAAAAGCAAAAAAATGCATGAGAGCGACTGACAGTTCTGAACTTTTCTTTTGCCATTTTCGTCGTTTGATGAGTGTATTTGGCAAGTCTCCTCCTATGACTTATATGACACCCTGTCGTCTGTTTATAGTGGAGAGACACAAAAGGTTTTAACACTTTTAAACAATGCATTTCCACTTCGAATATCCCAAATAGCTACCCAAGATAATGCATCTATTAATTTATTTCATTTAATGATAACAGGTGAATTATGTGAAAAAGTATGTGTCAGTTATTGTCGGAAGGTTTCAGTCGCAAAGTCTTAGTCACTGAACAATACCAGCTTCAGCTGAGACCAATCCACAAGTAACAGCAGAGCGCCCTCCATCGTCGGTATTGTGTAGCACCAGCGAAAAGAAAAATTACTAAAAATGCCCACTAAAACGCAGCTTCAAAATTGAGGCGGTTCAACACAGCTACAAACAAAGAACCTGCAAAAGCAGAGTTGTTAAATCTTCACCACCTGTCATCTCTCTCACCATCCCTTTCCTCTAGTTTTATCAAAATGCATCGTATGTGCAGGGGTCATCCCCTGGGTGCTGGTTCAAGATTAAAAAAAATTGATTTTCACCGGCAAAGAAATTAATAATATTATTTAAATTTGTTGTTGTTGTTGACTTGAATTAATTTATCATTAAATTTTTAATAATAATAATTAAAACTTTAAATAAATTTTAATACATATTTAATGAAAATTTGAAACTAATTTTTAATATCAAAACAAAATATTTGTATTCAATTCATATATTTCATATAAAAAAAACTTTATATATTTATTTAAGTATTGATCGCAGAAATTAATTAAAAGTTTATTTGATTTGATTTAACTTAAAAAAAAAATTAAATTTTTTTCTGTGTAGAGATATTCTTCTTTCATCCATTTCACTTGAAAGCCCTCTGACAGAATATCTAATCGGTAATTAAAATATCAAACTTTGTGTACGAGTATATTATCGCTGTAATAAAATTTCCTGCCCACTGTACCCTGTAATATTTGTCTAAAGCAGTTTTTTTTCTTTCTCTGTTCTTACTTATCTTTAAGACTTTCTTTGTAATAATGTGTTGAATTTAACGAGTATAATTTACATCAAGCAAGTCACTTTTTATGACGAAAAAAAAAAGATAAACAATCCATAAGGACTCTGACACACTTTCTCCACAACTTCTTCAAATGCTTGAGACATGTGCCACTTCTGCATCATCCACAATTAAAATAAATACAAGAATCATATGTGTAACATATGAACATACATACGAATAAGAAGAAAGAAAAAAATATTATATAAAAATACACTTGTTAAACACACGAAATAAACAGAAGCAGGCAGAACAAAAAATAAAAAAAACATTTTAACATTTTTTACAAGATATTGAAAGTGCTAAATTGTCGTCAATTATTTATGATCTCAACAATGCACAAACATTTATTTGTGGATGAATGTGTTTCCACTGCCTGCTCTGCTCTGCTCTGCTCTGCTCCTGTTTGTGATTGTAAGTCATCGTTTGCATATGTATGTGTAGTTATACATGCATGACTATTATTGTGCTGCTCTTAACTAAACGGACAAAATGTTGAGCGAAAACAAAAGCCTTTTGGTAAATACCCATATTTTATATAAATTGAAAGGCTTTTGTTTGGTCTTCTGTTCTAATACCACAATGAGAGCGGAAAAATATTGCGACCCCCTGATTAATGGTCCAGTTGATATTTTATTGTCTTTCTCTTCTGTTATTGGAAGTACGAACGAATGGCACGAAATGTAGCAGTAACAAGTGTGCTGCTGTTCACAAGTTTAAGTCGTTGGGAAATGCGAATATTGTTTGTAACACTGGGCGTTGCAATAAAATTTTATAAATTTATGCTGGCAGGTGTGTGGGCATAAATAATGTGTCATTGCTAAATCAACTACAAAATATAACGACAACAATTCATATTTAAGCATTTATTTTTGTCACACAATACATTTGCCTTTATTAGCCTGGTTTAATGTTAGACGAAGTTAGCTTTTCACATGTGCTACGATATATTGTGAGCTTTTAGATAAATTGCCTTTATTAAGGCTAATGATTGCTCATAAACCAATAGGCAGCAGCCGTATATTAATTTTACAGACATAGAGCAACCATTATGGTCGCTTTATTTTCAAATTAACTTATGGACATCAAATTGGCGCATGCCTTTCTAAGAGCAACGAACACTTAATTTTGTATGACGTAAAAAAAAATTTGAGAATCGGTTCACCTTGCCATCGATCAGCCATCCCTGAAACTTCTCACTTCCACAGCAAATTTAAATCATGCGAGAAGGTGTAATTAAAAACAAAAAATTTTTTAAACGAATTTCGACATCAATATCTTTCGAAGCACTTAACAGATTTTGGCATCCGATACATTTTTAAGTCTATAAAAATCATTGAAATCCTCACCCGATGGTAAGAAAACGTTTGAAATTATTGAAAAAAAATAATTTTTCATTAACGATAGCACTCGAACGAATCACCTGATTTTAGTTAAATTGTCAGCAATTGACATTTTTTTTAGGTTAAATGCTTTGAATTTTATGGACTTAGTAGTTGAAAATTTATTTAGAAAAAAATTTTTATTTTCGAATAATCCACTGAACTGAATCGGATGCATGTTTTTTTGGAATTTCAAAGCTGCAACGATTTTTTGCAGATGAAAATTCCGCCATTTAATTTTTTTTTTCAATTTATGTTCAATGTTTTTTCCAAAAATATTAAGATTTTTTTGTATTTGCTGTCATTATAGTATTTTTCGTAAAGAAACACTAAAAATATTGTCATACTTTTTGACGAATTCTTTACAGTTGATTAAATCGTGCTTGTTTAGCAAACCGCCAGTTAATTAATTTTCTGTCAAGAGTAAAATTATCCGACATTGTGAAAATGGCCGCAAATACAGGGTGTCTGGTGGCAAATTTATATTTTTAAAGACGATTATTTCAAAAAGTAATAAACGGTGCGGAGGGAGGTTGGCACCGTTGGAATTATCGATTGTGCGGATTTGTCAGTTACGATGTCGCAGTGGTCGAGTGAGCATCGCGCGTTTGCTGTGGATACATTTTTTAAGAGTAGTGATTCTTACGTAATTGCTCGTCGACAATTTTGTTCAAAGTTCGGTATTCGACGAATAAGTGATGGAAGCAGAGATTCTGCGCAACTGCTTTGGCTCTTAATGCCCCACGGCCAGGGCTCAGTCGATCTTTAAGGACTCCCGAAAACATTGATCTGGTTGAACGCAATTTACGTAAAAATCCGCGACTTTCAATACGGAAAAGAGCAGCCTCACTGGGACTTCCAAGAGCAATTATGCATGAAATTTTAAAAAAGGATCTGGATGACATACTCTTTAAAAAATAAAATCCGCTTTTCCATTCTATCGTTCAATGCTCTTAGTAAAACTTTGTGTCAATTATTACGTTTTTTATTTAAGTTATATAAATCTGCTACCAGACACTCTGTACATACAAATGTAGAATAGTTTAAATTTAAAATATTAACAAGTAATTGTTTTCATTGTAGTTGCATTGATTACACTACAATAGCCCCATTTACAGTTTAACCTTAGAAAGGTAATATGCGTAAAGGTCATAAATTCACTTTGTCGCTGCGCATCTCGGACATCTGAGTCGTGGCGTAGACCTTTCACGAGTCAAACATGCCGCTGTGATAGGTATTTTTAATTTTAAATTATCGGGTATGATCTGCAAACCGAATCCGCAAAAATATTCCGTTTTTAAAACGAATATACTTACTTAAGTCTTCTGTAAACCGAATTCGCAAAATTTTACTCGGTTTAAAATCGAGTAGAGAAGTCCGGTCGAAATTAAATCGAATCTACTATCTTCCTAATAAATAACTGATGAAACATAAAAAAGCAATTACCAATTTTTACTCGAAGTCTTTCTTTTATTAAATTAAGTCAAATTATTTACTATGTTCTTTTAAAGTATGCATAGAAATTAGATGGATGAAAAAAATTAAATTTTCACTAAATTCATTAGATAATAATTAAAAAATCATTTTTAAATAAGAATAAATATTATTTTAAACAAATTTTCAGTAGCTTTATTGAAGTTTTCACATATTCACGTTAAAAAAATCGAATGTTCGAATGTTGCAAATCCTGTGATTTTTAGAACACCAAATTATCATTTATTCATTTTTTAAGAAATCATTCGTTTTTAAATCGACTCGGTTTACAGAACTACACCACTGTATGAGTATAATTACTAAGGGAGTCAATAGTCATGCGGGAATTGAGGACGCATGATTATCTTTACCGTATTTCAGAATATGATTATCGATGCAGGTTAATGGCTATGAAACGCAACAAATTTTTTTTATTTGATGTAGATATATTTTCAATTGATGATTCAAAAAGGATGTAGCTTAAGATGATCTATTAAAACGTTATCTGTACGAGAATTAATTTGAAATTCCAAATATTTTTCGCTTCGATAAAATACTTTAAATTGTCCAGCTTATTTATATTCCAGAGGTTTTTTTTATTTCATTTCTTATTCGAACATTTGCATTTTTATGAACAAAAGGTATTTATTTGCTTTTTTTTTTTTATCTGGGACCAGCACTCAGGAGATGACTCCTACACATGCGAGGCATTGTGCTGGGAACTATAGGAAAGGGATAGTAGGAGAAACGACAGGAGGTGAAGCTTAATTAATTATTTTGCAGCTCTGCTTTCGCACGTTCTTTAGTTTTTTTTTTTTATACTCGTAGCAGTGCTGAAGCTTCGGTTTAGTAGCCATTTTAATTATTATTTTACTTCGCCGTTGCTACACACTACCAACGAAGGAGGGCGTTCTGATGCGATTGTGGATTGATATCAGCTGAAGCCGGTATTGTTCAGTGACCAGTGACTATGGCTTCGCCACTGAAACCTTCCGACAACAACTGACGCACAAAGACACACTAATGCTCATCAGAAAAATGCGAGATGTTTATTTTTATTTTAAAATTTTAGTATGAAACTGGGGTTGAACCCACGTCTGTTTTTGGTTTAGTAGTCAACGTGCAGACTACCATCCATCGTGCCATCGACACCCTCATTTATTTGCTTGGTGGCTGCTTTCTGCGTATAATTTTAAAACATTTCGGAACTAAAAAAAAAATTTTTTTTTGGCCCTCTCTACCTCTGCATGTCGATTTTGTGCAGCATAAGCGTATGCAATATTTTGTTTATTTATTTGAAATAAATTTGACTTTTAAGCATGAAAGTACATATATATATACACACACACACACACAAACACATACATATATGGACGCAAACATAGACAAATTAAATTTTGAATTGTTTACTTTTTTTGATAAAATTCAAATGCATAAATAACCAATAACAATTAAACATGCAGAAAAGGTTACAATAATAATTTATTTTATTTTATTTTATTTTATTTTATTTGTGATTTTTTTGAATGTATTTTATTGAAAATTGAAACAGACACACACGTACACATATAATTGCACAGCCATGCAAACAGATAAATAATATGAAATAAAATAAAATATACTGCATGAGAATATTAAATATATTGTTATTGTATATTTGTGCATTTTTATTGCTAAATTAAAAATTTTATTTTCCAACTTGTTTTTCTATGTCATATTTCACTATGTAGGGTATGCAGAAATTGAATGCAAGATTTATGTTGGCCAGACTGCTCAGGTGCTCTCAAGTTGATTCTTGTTTACACTATTAAGGGATTGCCAATACACTTCTCGCCGCAGACACCAAAAGTGTGTAATTTTTTTTAGCCTCGCATTAGTTTTAATATTTTTTTTTTATAAGAACTATATTTTATATTTAAACTCTCATGAGAAGAGCAAATTGTAGATCAAAATACGACGAAAAGTGCGGTCAGAAAGTCGCAAATGGGTAAATCGTATTCTCATTCTTATCTCCGGTTTTTCTGCGTCAAGCTGTCCTTAAAGCTTAAATCTCCGACAGTCGCAAAGTCAGCAAAATTTTCGACCAACGGACGATTGGGTGGACCCCTTTGGAACTGTTCTGGCACCATAACATCTTCTGTATGGAGGTGGAATATTAATTACCGAACGATTATAAAAACAATCTGAGCTCTTTGCGCAATTGTATAGCGTTTCATTTTTATGTGTTAAGTTTAATTCGAAAGATTTCTGAATGATGAATTGTTGGATGACTAACGATTGGACATAAAAATCACCAGTGTAAAAAGCAGAAAGAGTTTAGGCAATATTCAAATGCTGATATTATTCAAAGTTTACAAGTCTTTAATGAAAATAAAATATTCTCTTTTTGTCTTTGAGTAGATAAATAAATAAATATTTTATAAGAAATATATTTGAATATGTAGCTTAGTTACATAAATAATAATAGAAAATGCAGTATCATAAAATGCGATTATCTAAATTTCTGTTGACTTTTCAACATCAAGTATTTGGGAATTTTGCAAATAAATTTAACATTATCGAAGTAATTGAGAAATTAACTTTACTGTCTACTAACGCACAATATTATTTAAATATTTGATGATGTTATTCAAATAGTACAGCTTCAACTACATCATGTTATGCACAATGGGATGTTTATAAAAATTAATTAAATACAAAAATAGAAGTCAATGGGAAATAATATTCTGGAATTAATCACTGAAATATGTTTAAATACTGGAATGACATGGCTGGTGGCACACCGTTTTAAACCAACAACGAAACTAAAGAATTTTTCAGATATTCCCTCTCATTTTCCAATTGAAACGTTATTACTTTTTTGATCAGCTTCGGTGTGCAATTCATATGTTCCATCAAGTACCAAACTAAATTCATTTTGCCCCCAAAGAATTGTATATTTGTGCATAAAGCATATTACAAGAATACATACAGACATATTTGTTTGCGTATGTAAGCCTACGTTGCCATACATACAACATGAAATTAACATTTGCGGCTTGTGTCAGCAATGACCGCCAATGTACTCAACATGCCCACAATAAAATGTATGCAAACGTATGTGTACGAGTACACGCCACATATCCACACTCGCATATACGCACATTCATCCGCAACCTACTGCATATTCATTGTAAGTAGAATGCCGATAAATATCTGATTACATTGATGTTTCTGAATAAATTAACGGGTTTTTGCTTAGTTAGTGTTAGTTTTCAAAGTCTACGTCTAGCAGTCTGTACATAAATTAAAATATTTTATTCATGGGACTAACACAGGGCCGTAATTAACATTTTCATTTCATTGAGCTCTATTTGAAGCATTCACATTCGCTCCAATCTTCCCAACATACCCTCCACCCCGCCACGCTCTGCAGCTACGCATCGACGTACCTCTTTTTGCTCCATATCCTACGTATTGCGCCACGACAATAAATGCAACCGCGACCATCATCCGCCCTGCCCAGACAGTACAGGTACCACCGAAAGTACCCTTGCCCCGACAGGAATTGTGTCAGGAAGTATTTAACCTGCCCAAAGTTCCTCCGAATACATACTTGTATGCAGAGAATGTGCCTCGCCGTCCACCTGCCGATCGTCTCCGTATTCCATCTGTCCTGTCACCGTTCGACAGTACCAGCCCCATAGCACCAACACCAGGGCCTCCTGTCGCGAGTTCCATTCCTTACTCCACTCGTGCATCAAGAGATCTATGGGTATACCAGGACCGCAGCGATCACCTTGCGTTTGATTCTCCCACCCAGTACATCGTCCCAAAACTCACTCGCATGCATCAAGATGGAATTTGTGACCGCCATAATTAGCCTTCTCTTACCCTGTGTCGGGGCGCCGATATTCGCCATAGGTGTCCTTAACATGCCAGTCATCTTTGCCGCCCTAGTCGCCACATGCGATTTCATAAGAAATTTTTAAGGTTTTTGGAGCAGCGGGCTTTGAAATTTTGAAAAAAATTTAAAACGAAAAACGTTTGCGATTTAAGTTTTCTGGAGAAGGCAAAAACCTTTTCATTTTTACTTTCGTACGAATTTCGTTTCTGTGACACAAGTGAATATATATGTAAGGGCGCAATGTATAGCATATCAAAGATTTTTTTATCCTTCATCTGGTCTCATAAAGAACAGAAAAAAAGTCTTTTTAAAGTTGAATTACTTGAACCGTAGTTTTTAATTTCCTTTTCATCATTCACTGTTGCCTTCTACCACACACTTTATTTTGTATACGCATATTTTCATGTAACATCTGATGAACACATGCTGCAATCCTCTTCATATGGAAGTGTGTTTCACACTCACATTTAATTGCATACGAAAATCATCAATGTAATCGTCATCATATTAAATTGATTTGAATGTAATAAAAATCTAATTGTGGTGTGTATGCAGTTGAAGGGTATTGATAATTTTCCAATTCTAAATAATTTGCAGGGAATAATGCATATTAACAATTGAATTGAAATGAAATTGGCTGGCAGTTGTTGTGTGCATGTGCAAATAACCACGGACTACCGTTCACAAATACGTACACACACCTTTGGATTTCCAAGTAAATATTTAATTTTTGTACACATGTTGGCAATAAAGAGGTAAAATTTGCATTTGAATAATTTCATATCATTTTCGTAATGATGCATAAAATTGTCATAACGAACATTCGTGTGTTGATTTATTTTCTTTTTAACTTAATAAGCCGATTATTTATTACAATTTTTTTCTCTTTTTTTTTGGAAATTAAATTGTTCACAGAAAAATAAAAATTACTTAAAAGCATTCAATAAGTATTTGTTTGATTCAAGTTTCAGCAGCTACAGCAGTGTTTTGGTGTATAAAAGTACTCGAACATGAAGGATCTCAACAATGCTGATGGTCAATATTTGAAGAACCTAAGAGAGCACTAAATCACTGGCTTGTAACATATTTGGATAGCCAGGACACATCGAATTAGCTTAAAAACACTGTTGGCTAAAAGTAGAGCACAGAAGTTAATGAAAATAATAATAATAAAAATATGTGGACAGAGTAGGTTAATAACGCTCATTGCACGTCGATCACCAACTGTAATTGTAACTGTATTGTGGTTCCAATTAATTCTGGAGGCCGTCATTATTTAGAGCAAGCTAACAAGCTTTTTACAGGGAATCTTTCACAGTTCTCAATTCATATCGTTCTTGCATCCTTGTTCTAATGGCAGCCAGAGTCGGGCGTACGATTTTTAGCATAATTTTATCTTTCTCCTCTCCTCCGCACAAACTATATGTTGCCAGTTCAATTTTGTGAAGGTGACCAAAAATGGCTGGGTTCGAACCCTGTACCCGACTAAGTCATAAAAACATTTCGCCTATGTGTGAGTTCTTGTTGTTTGGTTTCAGTGGCAAATGAAGAGTAGGGCTTCAGCTGATACCAATCCACGGTAAAATAATTACCAAAATTACTACTTGAAAATTTTATATGTCTCCTTGACATCAGAGGCTCTTAAACACTGCTATAAAAAAAAACTGAATTGGAAGCAGTTGTATGACAGTGAAACTTCGTCACCTATTATACCTCTCATAGTACAATGCATCGCATGTGTAGGGATCATACCTTGAGTTTTGGTTCCAGTTAAAGAAATTCTACTTGATGAATCAAACAGTTTGCTTCAAATAGAACAAGAGAAAGAAAACACAAAACCTGTTTGCACATTTCGTAATGAAAGACTTCTAGTATTTCCCAGGAGAATTGTAAGTTATTATAGATGGTAAGTTTATGGCATTATTTAGAAGAGAAAAAAAATATGTATTTTATTAATAGAAAATTAAATATACAAGGTGGGCCAAAAGAAGTCATCCAATGTTGTTCGGCTCTCATTTTTTTTTCCTAAATGAAAAACTTTGAATCTGTTTTTCGATTATGTTTATCTGAACCTTTAGAATTTTATTCGTCAAGTCGAGAGGATGATATCGTTCAAATGGGCGCCGTCACAATTGATCGCTTTACGGGCTCGTTTTATGGCATTTTTCATCACTTCGGCGAGAACTTCGGGCGACAGATTCTCGCCCTCATGTCGAAAGTTGTCCTTGCGGGGTTCCAGTGTCTCGGGCTTGTTCACGTAAACACGGCACTTCAAAAAACCCCACAAAAAAGTCTGGAACGGTTAAATCGGGCGATCTTGCAGGCCAGTGCAAATCGCCAAAACGAGAGATGAGGCGACCCGGAAACGTCGCCTTCAGAATATCGGTTGTGGCTCGTGCAGTGTGTGCCGTTGCTCCGTCCTGTTGGAACCATATGTCCTCCAGTCTTAATTCGTTCAATTGCGGCAGAAAAAACTCGGTTAACATGGCCCTATAGCGTGCACCGTCCACTGTTGTCGTTTGATAAGCGGCGTCCTCGGAAAAAAAATGGCTCGATGACTTCTCCAGCGTGAACAGTGCACCATGCAGTCAATTTTAGGGGGTGCAATGGCTCCTCGTACATCACTCGTGGATTTTCGGTGCCCCAGAAGCGTTAGTTTTGCTTGTTCACATACCCGCTGAGGTGGAAATGAGCCTCATTACGATTTTGGTCGAAATATCGTCCACTTCATCCTCGAGATTGAGGATAGCTTGGGCGTTGGTTAGGCGCTTGTTCACTTGTATTCTACAACTGTCTAGTTCATAATAGTCTTTAAAGACACTTGGTTTGAACTTTCCCACATCAGAGGTGACAAAGCCCTCTGGAGGGAGTTTACTCCACATACGCGTCCGAAAAATGAGTTCTCTCCGTAATGCGTATTACTAATCGTTGCCAAACGTCCACAAATGCATGCCCCCCTAAAGACGAACGTGTTGTGCGCAGGAATGGATGGTTTTCGAGAAGAAGTTCCCAGAATGCATTAGAACAGATCCCAGTAGCGAGAGAACAATGAAACACACCCTACATTGGGGCGTCCCCAATAAGTTTTTTTCGTTCTCTCCGGTACACAGTCTGCTAGTGTTTGTCAGTGTGATTTACAATTTTGTCTTTGATTTAATTGGTTTCTTAGCAATAATCGCATGTTATTTTGACTGTTAGTGCGGCAACGATTATCTGCCTATTTAAAATTTTCAATTTAAATAATTGATTAGAAAATCTAATTATTATTTTTAATTCATATTACAAAATTTCTATTTAAAATTTGAGAAATAATTAACTTTAGCAACCACTTGCTGGGTTGCCAGACAACAGTCATTTCTTTGTTTCAATATGGAAGAGTAGCTTAAGTCCAGTTAAACTGCTTAAGTAATGTTAATGGGTATATATTTTTATTAATTTTTTTTAATAATTTAATTTTAATAATAATTGTTTTAACAAAATTAAAAAGATTTTAAGAAAAATAATCGTGTTCAACATTTTTTTTTTTTAAGTTTAACCCTTATCCTGTCTTAATGGGTTAAAATTGCCCAAACAGTTTTTATTCCCCATTTGTTTTTTAAATACTCAGCGCATTTGGAAATTTAGTATAATTATTTTTTCAGCGAATACTATTTAAATATAAAATATAAACCTTGTAGACCTTTTCACAAAGCGTGTGTGAAAAAACTTTCGCATCTTGTACACTTGGGTGAAAATTGCCCAATGCCATTAAATCATTGTGTGCATGTGATACGAGCTTATTAACAGATTTTTTTACGACATCACACATAGCAACCAAAACATGGTCCTTACATGTGTATACTGGAAAAAACAGTAACGGTAAGCCAGAGAAAGATCAGGAACGCTGCGGCGTCTTGGAACTAATCAAGGATTTGAAAGGGCATAATGTTACTTTGGACAATTTGTTTTCACTTCGCATGAACTGGTTATTGAGTTGATAAAACGAAATATTAGAATGGTTGCTACTGTACTGAAAAACAAAAGTTTTTGCCAGTAAAATTATCCAACTCAAAAATAAGCCAGAGAATTTTGCACACTTCCTCTTCGATATTGAGAACAAAACAACCATTGTGGGATATGACCAAAAAAAAAATTATGTCCGTGTTTTTGCCCAACACATTACATCACGACAACAAAATAAGCGCTACCACCAAAAGCCAGAAATTATACACTTTTATAATGGAACAAAATCCGGAATCGATACATTAGATCAATTAATAACAACTTACACCTGCAAATGGAGAAATAACCGATGTCCACAAGCGCTATTTTACAATATTTTCTTTATTCTTATGTAATCCAAACTGGAATCAAAATAAAAAGTATAAACGACGCATTTTCTTGAAAGACAGGTGTGGAAATAAAAGAAAGGTCGAACATGCCTAAAAGCAGTCATGCTAAAGCATCCGAGAAAATCCTTCAAAGTGATGCAGCTGCAATTAGAAGAGGGGACGTTGTTTTTTGTGTCCAAGTCGCTCCAACAGCACGAAATATGCTAATAAATGTGGCCAATGTCAAAATTTATTTACAAAACCCTTTAGGAAACATAAGTGCAGAAAAAACAATAGGACTGAATAAATATTTGAATACTTTGTATTGGGCAAAATTGACCCACTAATGTCATATGTGTTTTATTTTTGAAATACAGGACAAGGGTTAAGGGTTATTCATATCTCCGCATATTTATTTGTAAGTACTTATTACAAAATGTCCATTTAATTGCAATTGAAACTAATTTGCAGTTTTATAAATACTCTGTAAAAGTATTTTTATAATTTGTATTTCTTTAGCAACGAAATCCAATTAAGTACAAAAAAAAATTGCTTGAATTTTACAAGCAAAGAAATAGGAAGAAAACAGAATATAACTTAAATACTTATTAAAAATAATTTTATCTCTACTATGGTTTATATATCAATTAAGGAATGAATGAAAAAATTACCAACGTTTGGAAAAGTTTCAAATAATGAGAAAATTCGTCAAATACAAAGTTGTAGCGACTGTTAAAGGTGGTATACAAGTAAAAGGGTAACGAGTAAACGCGAAGAAAATGAATTAGTTAGTGATCTGTGATACAACAGATCCATAGGATGTTGCGCTGCCGGTCTTGGGATCATATCTTGCCCAGGTGCGCAACCAGGAGGTGTCAACTCTTGAGATCAATTGCTTGTTTTACTTTCGAAATTTGTTTTCTATCGCACATTTAGTAACGAACCACTCTCCTGATTTGCTGTTTCTAAGTGCCAACAGGATTCACAATGTTATCAACCGTCTGACACATGTCGTAGCATGCACTTTTGTGTAGTGCTTTCTCAAGGAGTTGTTTAAAATTTCCGTTTCTATTTTTCCGCACATTTTTTACTCCAATTTCGCTGTGCATCTACAGTAAGTTGGAAATAGTTTTTGCAACAAAATATTTAATAAAATAAGAAAATACTAATAATAAGAAAAGCGGAAAGAACGAAATTATATGGAGCAACTATACCATACCATATTGCATTGAGTTTGTTCTCTTTGCCGCCATTAGTTGTATCCTTTTTGCAACGTTTATTTTCTCTGTGTCTGTGTGCGCCCTTCTCTTCGGTTGTGATTGCGACTTAAGTTCCATGCAGTTCACTCAGTTTATATTCATTAAGCTGAAAATTGCGAGAGTTGTTCAAAATTGTGAGCAAATTAAAATTGACGTTTTAATAAACATCACATCATGTATTTTAAGTCTCTGTGGCAGCCTCGTATTTGCAAGCAACCAAGCAACGAGTTTTAAGAAATTTGCAAAGTTTTTCTCCGTCATTTTATTTGCCAAAGGTAATGAAAAACTGTTTTTTTTTATTTTGTTTTAAATAAAGAAAGACTGTTTGTAAAACTGAATTTAAAATTTTAAAAATTCTATCTGCTTTAGAAAGGAACGAAAGTACTGTAAAAGTTCAGGTTGAAAAAATACAAGTTTTTGTGCAAAAGTTCAAACAACCATTAGACTTTTTACTTGACATTTGCCAGTCATGTGACTGTAGGTGGGTGCTATTCAGTCTTGACAGTTTCTTTATTTTGGTCATTTGAAAATTTTTACCTTCATGTTGCCTTCTTCTTTAAATAAGTTTGCCCTTATACTGCGAAATATGTATGTATGTATGTATGTATGTCTGTATAAAAAGACTGCTTTACCAGGAAGTAAAGTTAACTGAAAGAATACACGAAACACTCAAGCATAATTAATTTAAACAAGCATTTGCAATTACAAAACAAAGTGTACTTTATAGAGAGGCATTAATGCAATGCAAGTGCATGTAGAATTTTACAACGAATGACAACTAACAAATGCCTGGATATTAACACCATAACAACCAGTAATGCAAATCATCAAAATGAACAGGAAAGAAATTGCTTCTAAAGAAAATAAATTTAAAACTATTACAATAAACACGTTAGTATCTCTTAAGATCGAGACTGTAAGCGTATTAAAGTCGTAAACAAATCTAATAGAATTCTCTACTTCAAAATGTTACCGTTGTGTCATATAAAAAGGATGGATGAATGAAGATATGCCATATTTTCTGATCAATTGACCCTACAAATACACACACACACATGCAATTATAATCCACAGAAACCAACTTTTTGAACATACTTGTCATCGATTTTTTGACAGATCTTATGACAAAATCTGATATTCAGTCATGGCCTTTAAAAAGGACTCATAACTTATTTTCGTAGTTGAACTAGTTGAAATAGCTTTAATAAATACTCATATCACACTTCATTTCTTTTCTTTCGTGTTGCTAAAAAAAAATTTAAAGAGCAGAGAAATGCACAGTAAGTGTAACTTTCAAAGTTAATTGTGCGAAAAACATTTCATTGCTTTTTACAAAAAAAAAGACCCGAAAATAAAATAAATGGAAAACTTTAACAGGCCTCTTTTTTTCAATGAAATTTCAATTCAATACGATGCTATAACTCCCAATAAATCCCAAATGCATTATGAAATAACTTCCAATAAAATTAGTGAAATAATTCCCAAAATCTCAGCACTGAACAGAAATGAAATAAGGCCCAAAGAGAAAGAAAGACCCCCAAGAAGAAACTAAATCAAAATATTACCAAAGTGCACTAGGAAATTATGAAGTTTATTCACCAAAAACTATAACAATAAGAGCTTGGCGATGGCTAAAGTTGTCTGCAGGTTGGCTACTAAATCAAAAATTTCCTGGGTTCAACACCAATTTGAGACTAAAATCTTAAAAACATCTCGCATTTTTTTGATGTGAACATTCGGGCCTATTCCCGTTGGCGTTTTCGTTTTAATTATCGTTTCTATATCGTTGTCGTTTTTATCGTCGCTTCGTTTCTAAATTGGTATTCTTGAAATATATTGAAACGACAAAGAGAAGTTATCGAAATTAACGATAAGAATGAATGAAGTGTGGCAGCGCTGCAGTATTTTGTGTCATTATTTTTGTTTAAATTGGAAAAAAAATTTATATTTTAAAAGAAAAATAAAAAAATTAGTACAGAATTTTATTTTTCTAGTTCAAGTGAGGATGATGAAATAATGAACATAAGTATACATCGAAAAATTTTAAGACAGAATGTTAATATCTTTGCCATTCCAGATTCTGTGTAAGAAACGATAAGCATATACTGGTACTTTCATTAATTTTTTCCCGTTTAAGATTTGTGAATACATTTAGACTAAATAAATCTGCATTTCAATACGTCTTGGAGCAAATCCGCCCAAAACTGAAATGTAACCTACGCAAATCTGCAATTATGCCACTGTTTTTTCCAGTGGTGATAGTGGCACCTGGTTGAAAAATCCTCCTCCTGTTGCTCTAGCTTCAGTTTTGTTGTTCATTAGCTTCTTTTTAACTTTCAATTTCATGTCTTTCCATTTATTAATTTATTCATTAATTAAAATTATATATTTACGTATAATTATTAAGATATTAGTTAACATTTACTGCTAATTTAGTTTTACTTACTTTGTGCCAGCCGTCCGCGTCACGAACTGGAGGTCCAAGCGCATTTTATTTTCCCGCAATACCACTCCAAAAATGATCAAAATTTAAAGGTTTTATACCCTTCCGGAAACCTTTAGCATATGAGGAATGGCTTTCCATTGTGAAACCAAGGTTTCAAATTGCTTTGCTGTTGTAATTTTCATTTTTTTAAAATTTAATTTGAATTTGTTTTAAGTTCGCTGCTAATAATGGCGGCGACAAAAATTTAAAGTTTCTTTGTCGTTTTTATCATCGTTTCAAATTGAGGAATATATACACATTTTCTATAAATGTCAATAACGTCAACGGTGATGCCAAATTGTCGTTTTTATTTCGTTTTCAAATAAGAACGCCAACGGGAATAGGCCCGATTGTGTCTTTGTATCAGTTCTTGCCGGAATGTTTGAGTGGCGAAGGCATAGTCACTGCTCACTGAACAGTAATGGCTTCAGCTATAACCAATACACACGCACATCGTAGCGCCTTCCTTCGTCGGTATTTTAGAGCACTAGCGAAGTATTATAACCACTAACACGAAGCTGCAAAATTTAATGCGTCTCCTTGACATCTGAGGCGCTTCAACACTGGTATCTATAAACAAAGAATGTGCAAAAGCAGAGTTTATGCTGGTGCATCTTCACTAACTATCATCTGTCTCACTATACCTTAACTCTAGTTTCAGCAAAATGCATCGCATGGAGTCATCTCCTGACTTCTAATCCATGATAAAAAAAAACATATATATATCACAAACAAAACTTAGCCAAGCCGCTCTTTATCCGGGTTCAAGGATTTTCTCCTCTATGGTATAGCAAACACCGGCTTCGCTAACAAGAGCTTCTGCGCCCTCTCTAATTTTCTTCCCAGTTGTTGAAGCGCCCATAATCTACTTTTAAGCAAAAACTTTTAAGAATATGCAAATAATTGAGAATGGAATAACTCCCAAAGCAAACGGATTAAGATCTAAAAACAAAATAAAAAGTACAAAAATCCAGGTAAAATTCTTTTGTGATATATTTCATTAGGGAGTAATTTCATTATGACTTTTTTTGGGACTTATTTCATTTCTTCCTGGGGACTTATTTATTACACATATGTATATACAGTGTATGAATGCGTGTAGGTTTGAGAATAGAACAAAAAAAATATATAACGGATAATTGTAGCAAATGGAAAGTTTTTGGGAGAGTTGTCCGTGTTGTTGGCACAGTAGTCAGCGATTTGAATGTACAACTGGAAGATCGTGGGTTCAATCGTTCGTATGGCGCAAAATTTTTCTAATGTGTCTATGCTAACCGTACACTCCTTTATCAGAGTCAGCGCAATAAAATAATATATAAATTGGCTCTCCATTACCTTCAAAATTAACACGTCCCCTTAATATTTAGCAACTCTGCTTGACAAATTCACAAAAAATAAAATAAAAAACGCGCAACTGCAGACGTATGCAAGAAGCTCTATTATTTCCTATTACTTCAGCGCTTGCCTTGTTTTCTACACTATGCCTTTCCAAGTAATACCGGTACACTGCATTACATGCTGAACAGTGGGCGTAGAAAACATAATCGAAAGATACCCTTAAAGAAAAAAAAATCAGAAATGTGGTTACCCAATTCGGAAAGTAGTTATTCTCACATTTTTTTCTGGGCATCAGAATCTGTTTGCTCAAAAAATATATTTGGTTTCGTTTTCTACTCGCAGTATTGCTAGTTAATATTAATGTTCATAGCCAAAACTTTATTCAGCCGAGAGTTTAAGCTAAAACGCTTTCGCCGTGCAACTTTAATGCTGCAGGTTTTCAGTTGTTTTTATTTTATAAAAAAAAAAAGAGAAAACCGCAGCTGTTTTGCTTTGCAAACATTTACAATTATCATTCTACACTGGTGTTTTATTATGTTCCAGATCTGTACTAGTGTTGGGAATGTTTCAATTTCTTATATTGTCTAGTTGTGGTATTGCAAAATGTAGCACATTTACCCAGATTTGCTACATCTGCAGGGTTTGCACTGGCAGCTTTCCACGAAGACTGAGTTTCGCTATTATTTTTTATTACGTAATAGAATTATGTAGTGACGTTAGTGAGTATTAAGTGTGTTTTACACCGAAATATTTACTTCGAGTATATAAAATGTATGAAAATGGTGCTTGTTATTGTACTAATGCCGTTGCAACGTGACTTAAAGGTGCAACAGCTGCAGGCAATGGTTAGCAAACAAACAAAAACTGTAAAGAATGAAATGTATATAATGAAAGCACACTCATATTTTACATTATTTTACAATGAAAGACAATGAGGTAAATACAGTTGTGTGGCAAAATCTAGCGGCTCTTTAAACATCGATAGAAAAATCAAATTTTTTGTTTTAAATTTTAGCGACTACAAAATATTCGAAATCATTTCCCGAACCATGATGAAAAACTAATACCGTATTCATTATATAGATTAACCGCCTGCCTTTTCAATTAAAATAAAGGTTTTCGTTAGCGCGACTTTGAAATGAAAATAAATTTCAGTTTTCTCGTTTCAATGTAAACCAATGTAAAATGAGTAGTACAGTGCACTCGCGAAAATATGAACGCCCCAAAATATGAACATCTTAAAATAAGGACAATTTTTTCTCTCCATTGAGTACTCTAAAATATGAATTTGGGCAAAGACTCTAAAATATGAACAGCTTATTTTTAGTATTTTTTTTTTCTTTGGATGTCATCTAGACAGTGTTGAAAACAAACTTAAGAGGGTAGTGGTTAAAATCTAATTCAACTTCATAATAATTTGGGGATTTGCCATTTAAATTGCCTTCAGCTATCAATCAAAATTTCTTATATGACACAAAAGAAAAAAAACTATAGAAAATCACTGCTTTGGAAGGAATTTAATTTTTTTTTTTTTTTGTTTAAAAAATCAACTGTTCTTTCTTTCAATCAGGAAAAACTTTTTAAAGGGAAATTATACACCATTACCAAATGTGAACAATCTGGCAAAAGTGAACTTAGTTTTTATCGCGAGTTCACTATATAAGTAGCAGTTACTGATTGAAAGAAATGACTGCAGAGTTATTTACTGTGTATTGCGGCGAAACAAAAAGTTAATTTTTAACGGTTGGTACGGAATTAGGAATACATATTGGACATCCCCTACAAAGGTGATTCATAAAACAAATATTTAGCATATTGATAGAGATGTGCGTAATGCACAGTGCAGTAGAAGCCCCAAAAAGTTATGTAGTTAGTTTTGGAAGTTTTTACCTTTTTCGAATTCTTAGCTTTTTTCAGTGATATGAAAAATGCATGTGTATTTTTACATTGTATATTTTTAATGTATATTTAGCCAGTTAGCTTTTTTTCAATCGTAATCAAAAAAGTTGAAAACAAGCAAACATATTTTTTATAAAAACAATATTAGTGATGAGAATATATGGAAATGTGGGTCAACGATGTATCTTAATACCTCTCTTATTTATACACAAACCAAAATTTTGATTTATAAAAAAATTCTTTCAAATTTGCTTTTCTATTTCATTACAAATGGGAATTTATTCTACAGGGTGGCTGATGAAAGCCGCTACCAAAAAGAAATTTAATAACTTTTTTTCTATTTAATGAATCTGGTTAATTTTTTTTTTATTTTGCAGATTGACTTTTAGATTTAACAAAAATGGATAACTGGGACACTGAAAAAAGAATTTGGATTGTCCGCACTGCAGTCCGTAGTTTCGGTTCAAAGAGAGTATAGGCGCACATTTGGCGGCAATCCTCCGAGCAGATGGATCATAATGAGACTTGTGAACAATTTTGCCGAGTATGGAACAGTCCAAAGAAGACCTTACCATCGAAACCCTTCGCTTCGGACGGACGAAACAATCGCTGCTGTAGCTGCTGCCATACAAAACAATCCAAGAGTTGCGACAAGAACCTTATCTGCTCAAATGGGTATAAGCAGACAGTCATTGCAGTCAATTTTGCACAATGATTTGGACTTATTCCCATATAAAATTCAAATGGTCAACAAACTGAACGCAGCAGACTTACCGATTCGATGGGAATTTTGCCAGGAGATGCTTCAAATGGTGGCAGAGGACGAAAACATGTTGAACTGTATTTTTATGTCTGACGAGGCCCATTTCGATTTAAACGGCAACATAAACAAACAAAATTGTCGAATATGGAGTGCTTACAACCAACAGATACTCCATGAGACGGAATTGCATCCACTTCGTGTCACAGTGTGGTGTGCAGTTTCAGCACGCTGCATTGTCGGGCCCTACTTCTTTGAACAAAATGGTCACACCGTTACAGTTACTGGAGACCGTTACTTGAGCATGTTGACAGAGTTTTTCTATCCAGAATTACGCCGAATGAGAATTCCGTTCAACTCTGTGTGGTTTCAACAAGATGGTGCAACTCCTCACATAGCCCGGCCTGTTATGACAGAATTGCTACGAAAATTTCCCAATAAGTTGATATCCAGAAACTCCACATTCCGTTGGCCTCCCAGGTCGTCTGACCTTACTGCACCTGACTTTTTCTTGTGAGGTTATTGCAAACAGGAAGTCTACAAAGCAAAACCAACAAATTTGAATGAACTAAAGCAATCCATTCGAGAAAATTGAATGAGCTTTTACATGAATAAAAGAAAAATTAATTCCATACACTGAAAAAAAACTTAATTGAGTTTCTTGATGTAGCAATATTCATCAGCCACCCTGTATGTTAATGTGGCAAATATGCAACGACGAATACGATAAATAAATTAAATGCGATGTGAATAATAACGAACTTGCGCCGACTTGATAAATTATTCATTTAATTTTTTTATTAGTTTAATTATTAGAAATTTCGATTAAAAGTCATTAAGGGGTGCATAAAAGAAAATTTCTACATTAAGTTGATATTCAAGGCAACACTGAATTCATTTCAAATTAATCATACGCCATGGGTATTCATCATCATGCCCAGAAAAGTATGCACTACAATTTCTATTTTAATTCACGGCATTGGCCCCGTATACTTGATGAATATTTGACTTTTTATTTACATAAATCAGACATTCATTTCACAAAATTAATGCAATGGAAATTTCGGATTAAATTTATTTTTCGTCTTTATGAATTAATTTTTAAGCATTTTAAAAGATTTTGTTTTTGTTGTTGTTGTAATTTTTTAACATATTTAAGTCTTTCATTGCATTAAAAATAATTATTGAGAAGTTACTTTAATGCAATGAAATATAAATGTGTAGTATGTTATGAGCATGTAGGATAAAGAATTTTTGGCACTTTGCGAATATTTGAATGTTAGTTGCCCGCATGAACACTACGAAACATTTTAAAACTACACACAAAAAAGGTATAGTGGAACAAACATCCAAACATCAGAATATTCAAACATTCACATTCAGAATTCTCAGCACTGAAACTTTTTTTTTTTTTTTTTTTGTTTTGGACCGGCCCTCAGGGGATGACCCCTATACACATGCGATGCATTGTACTGGAACTAGGAAATTAGGTTATGGGAAGGAGGATAGAGGGAGTAGTGTTTATTGACATTTGATTTAAATCTTCCCAAGCTAAAAGTGACTTAACATGTTCAATTGCATCAATTGCGTAGGTTCAATTGCATCAGTTTTAATTCTCATTAGTGCAAACACTAACTTATATCTAACTTATGAGTGATGTATAATATATACAGAAGGCTACAGCGAAACTTCTCCATAAGTTCTCTATTGTATTCAGTATTAAATTCTCCACTGTCTTAGATCTATCTAACTTTTAGGAGCTGCTGTTTCATTAATAAGCCTACAGCAGGTATCACAAAAGTGTTACCATCATAGTATGCTTTGACTTTTTCCAACACATTGTTTGGAAACTTCCTTAAAATTAGAACTTAAATCTAGTGAAGCAGGGATTGGATGGTGCATGTGCAAGGAGGATGGAAGACTGACGCTAGGCTATTATTATTCGATAGAATAGTTTTTGAATTAACTTCAGAGAAAAGATTTGTGAGAAATAATGGTTGGTTCATTGTAAATATTAGCCTTGATTTTTGGATAACTAGTTTAGAGAGATACACTTTGAATAATTATTGTTTCTTCTTTAATTAACACCATATTATACGCATAATTAATAACGTTAATTTTTATGATTTTCTATTATAATTTTAATTAACCATTGTCGATTTGCTACTGTGTGTTTCATTAAAAATAAAACCACAGTTGAATTGGTTTTAATATTTTTTGCTCAATATATTTCGAACTTAATAGTTCATCGTCAGAATTCTATCGATTCAGCAATACAAATTGGCAGAAAAACATCTTCATCATTTAAAAATATTATAATTTAGTTCAACGAGCCAGAGACTATAAATCGAAAATATTAATAATGACTGGATTTTTTAACAGCATAAGAATTTCCTATTCTCTTCTTAAAATTAATATTCATATTGAAGGAGCTTACACTGATGGCTATTCTGCCACAAAATATTACGAGAACAACAAAAAAAAAGAAGAAAATAATGAAATAATTTAAATAACTTGATTTGCATTTTACTACATTAATTTTTGTGTCGTCATGTGAAAATGTCTATTAGAGTTAAGCAAATTTTAAATTACTGGCACATATTTATGTATGTAAGAGTTTTTATAATATTTCATGTACATAAGCATGTAATTTATTAATTTCACGTGCAACGTTAACGGCTTCTTTTACTTCTTTTGCTATCGCCAGGTTAACTGTATGAGAGATTGTTAAACAGACAACGCCGCAAAGAATAGTAAAGGTTACATTAAGCATGCCATTTAAGAATTTAAATTAGGCACAGACTGCAGAGACAGCTTATCTTTTTATAATATTGTTAAATATAATCTTAGGAAAGGCGATAAGTGTGAAATGTTTCTTTTAAGCGAAGGTGCTTCGGTCTCAAGCACATATTTAGCGCTTTAATTATCCAGGCAATTATAGGAGGGCCGGAATCGAGGAGTTCCTGACTTAAAAAACTAGTTTTCTGAGGTGAGCAAAACGCCGTTGGATGTTGCTGCTGTAAAAACTAAGAAAATATTGAATATCAGACTTGACAAAAAATTATTTACTTCTAATTCATTACTACCAGGTGCCTTTGTAAATATCAAATTCAAGTGATAGTCTAGTCAAAATATAGTCGTAGTTAAGTATATTTTTAGAGCTGATATGCCACACCTACTAGTTCCATTGTGTGGATTATTTAGCCTTTTATTGATATGGGAGGAAACAGAGGCTCCTTAGTTTTACGTAATCTTTTGGCGGTGATTACGGGACATTGTGCTTTTGAGACTCATACCAAGAGAATGAGTGGCCCTTGAGTCCTGAGAACACTTTCAGTTATCAGAATGAAGCGAGGGAAGAGCGAGTGAAACATCGCTTTTGTATCTTTCCAGGGAGTTACACTGTACATCGAAACGATGATGGGTTATTTGAATTGCTATTGGAATGCTTATTCTTTCGATTCGAATTACAGAGTAACACTTCTGCACGTCTTCGATTTCCAGACACGGTATACTTCAAGATACTTTCAGAATGAACTGAAGTGGCTTTGCAAAACATACTCTTCTTCAAGCGGATGGCCACGACGGCTATTGACTTATATCTCCTGCATTCTTTGTCGCACAAAGACCACTATCTCGTGCCCATCTTGCTCACAACGTTGTTTTTTATATATAATTCTAACAGGTAACAAAAAGTAAACTTCCCATTGAGCCGAATGCTATGATTTATTTTCTGCAGTTATCTGGATAAGTTACTATAACCTGTAATCAAATTCTAGGGTGATTCTAGTCTAATTTCAGCCATAATTTAATCATAAAGTGTCCATAGTGTATTTTTAGGAATAGTAGGAAATAGGTGGCAGAATAAGCCTACTGGTTCCATGTCGAGAACTTTTTGGGATTTGCAAGGATATGGGGAGAATACGGAGGTTGCTGAGCTTTTCCAAGACATAGATCAAGCCACGGTGATTACGGGATATTGTTTTTTAGCACCCATGATAAGATAATGGATCGTCCTTCCGATGACTACTCCAATTGTCAGGATAAAGAGAAAGCGGAGACGCTGCCAGATCTCTCTGCACCTGTTGCCTTCGTTTTATTCGTTCTCCTTCAATATGGGATGGGTTTGGCCGTGATATTTAGTGGTCACCAGGGGTGCTGTTTTTGTTTATCTTCTCTATTATTCTGTGCATCTTCTTATCGTTCATATTTTTTTCTTTTCTTCTTTGCTCATCTGTTTTTCAGGGTGAAGCTCTGTGGTCGCGGTATGATTTACGTAGAACTCGGCAACTCCTGAATTTTTCCCGATTGTGCATTGGTAGGCATACGGCCATCTGTATGTGCCACTGGGCCACCGGCACGCATGCAGAGAGAATGGGCAGTCCATTATTCAACGGCCGGTGTAGAGGCTATGGATAAGCTTTGGAGAGGCAGACAGTTTTGCACTTTCCCTGTGAGTGCCCGGATCTGGTTAGGTCGAGGATGCAATACCTTGGGGCGCCTTTTTTTGACAACTTGGGGCTGTGCTCTCGGTTGGATCTGACGGACTTATTGAGGTACGTGAACGGCAAGGGGTGGATGTGACGTCCTCTGGTTTCTACGACTAAAGGTGCTGCCCGTCATGGTCGGCGGGCTTCCAACCTAACCTAACTTACACAGCTCACTTTTCCAACTGTCAGCTGCAGCATGTCCAACAGGTAATACAAAAAAAGTAACTTTGAGGAACTTATTGGGCTGGACGCTGTGATTTCATTATAGTGGTGACATAGATAACCCAAAATTTATGTAGTCTATACCGAGTCTCTTCATAGTCTTATCAAAATATTGTCTTAATTTTTCAATTATTTGCTTTTCCTCATTTCATCAGTATAAACCACGACAATGCCTCAAATTCCTTTAGCAAATTTCTTTTATTACTTGAATTGCCCACAAAATTCTGTACGTTAAAATTCCCTCAAACCATCTCTGTTCACATCAGTTCAATTCTATCTTTTTTACTTTATTTTTCTTTTTTATAATTTTTTGCCTTATAAATGAGCATAAATTGGGTTAATCAGGAAAAATGTTGCCACAAAATTATACATAAGTACACATACACTCACATATACACACACACACACACACACTTATACATTTTAACAGGGCGCATTTTTTTAGTCTCGCTCATTACGAGGTTTCTTATTGCTACTGCAGTGTGGAAAAAAAAGATCACATGAAAAAAAAATTACTTTTTTTTTACATGTACATGTTTTAGCTTTATGTTGTTTGTGTTGTTAAAGAAAAAATAAATAAATAAAATACAAAATTGTGTTAAAAACGCAAATGTGTTTGTGCAGACGACGAACATTAACTGTTAAATAAATTTCAATGCGAAACAAACACAATTTCTTTGTATTTTTTATTTGTTTTTTTTTTCATATGAACAGTGAATTGTATATTTTTGAATGAGTGAACGTAGAAAGAATGTATGAAAGAAATTTCGTATGCATCCCCAGGGAGTGACTATTTATTTTACAAAAACAAAAGTGCCTCTAGTGTGTGCAAAGAGAATCGCCAAATTTAATATTTAAACAAACACGTTGGAAAGCGTTGTTCCCTTCCCAACCTGTGAAGCGTTTTGTTTAAAACAATTTTAATTTAGATATTCAGCGAAAATTTTAAGATTTCTTTTTGAGAATAATGATGAAGTGAGAATAATAAAAATTTAAAGGCACATATTTCTATACGAAGATTTCATTTGTTTAAAGACCCCATAAATAAATATTTTCAACAGCTTTAACGTGACACATTTTACATTCAATTTCTTTTGAATAAAATTTGTTTTCTTTTTCACTGCGTATTTTACTGTTCTAAACTTCAACAGAAACACTACTCACATCGTGCCTGATCAATTTTGCCCATCACTGTATTGAAATTTAATATTCTTTACTTTGTCAGTGCAGAGGTCAATAACAAATAAATTAACATTTTGTTGTTGTTAAGTAGACGTCATAAACTTTATATTTTCATTATTTACTATTTGTAAGCGTCAGCATAATTCGTGTGAGATTAAGGACTGCAAATTGATGATGACTAGATTTAATTTTAGTATATAAGTTGACAGTTTAGTTTATAAAGAATTAGAAGTGAATGTGACAATTAAAAACAACTAGTTTCTTTAATCATTTTATTCTCAAGAAAACAAACTGGGCATTCTGACGCACTTAAAAAACAGCCGAAGGGCTCAAATAATACCCCGGTACCTTTCCATACTCTTGATGGTGTTTTTTTTTGGCATTCTCATAAGGGTTAATAACATTAAAAATTAAATTAGGTGATTATCTTGCAATGTGTTCTCACTATTGGAATTTAGGGTTCTTCGAATTAACATCATGTCTGTATAAGCTCTTCCAAAAGGTAATGAAACTACTGCATTGAGAATGTGACTGTTACGAGTATCTCAATAATACGTTTCTTCTCTACAATGTACAATGTTGCGTTATGAATGAATATTTTCATAGATTGGCTCCACCAAACAGCACTCTGTAATGTGCGTGCACATGTACATGGCTTTCATTTAGAAAATCGAAAAGCATTCAATTTATTCCTTCCATGAAGTTCCCCTATTGAACTCTTTCACTCTGAAAACCAAATTCATTCCTTCTTGAAAAAATATCATAAAATCTCGAAATGTTCAATTGTTTTACATTGCTGCAGAGAAAATAATTGATATTAAATGCAACAATAAGTATTCTTCTCGAAACAATTTTCAATGTCACACGAGTGACATTTAGTGGTGATACCAAAATATTTCACTGGTGGTTGGAGCAGCACAAAATGAGCTGATAAACACATGAAAAAATACAATAAAAGAAAATGAAAATATGTAACTGAGCAGTTAATTGAACATGTAGTTTATTACTCGACCTTATTTCGAAGTTAATAAAAATGGGAAAAAACAATAAGAAAAATAAAATCACAAAATTAAAAAAAAAATGACAATATTCCCATTGAAAAAAAAAAACTTGCACTCGTTGCATGTGTAGAGGTGGCAGGTTGCCAAGAATTTGTTTTATACAACGTTGCAGAAATAAGGATATCTAGTGTACAGTGAAGACTAAAGCGATTGCAGGAACAAAGCGACAATGAGGGATGTTTAGCATTCCAAGTGATATTGAAACAGAGGCAATGTTTTTATTTTCAATATTTGATTTTACCTTTTATTTTTCTCTATAAAAAACGAACACTTGTTATTCTTAAGAGTTGGGCTGTTAAACAGAACTCTCAGTTGTGCACACCGTCAGTCAATCATTCCACAACAACGCTGGAGTTAAAGAAGAATTGCCATTATCATCTCAGCTATTCGGCATCGTATTGCATGACATATGGAGCGTAGTCTGCTGAAAGATATGATGAGCTTCTCATGACAAGTCGGGTATTTGGCTTATTATCCCCGCGCAAGATCTCCAATACGCAGTTTAAATTTGAAAGACTTGGAAAAATTGACTGGCAAAGTTGGATTCGAGATATAAAATCAAGAAAAACCAGGGCATGAGAATCAACAACCGCAGCAGCAGGGTAAATATTAAGATGTAAATTCCACCCGTATATAGATAGCTTCTGCCATGTAGGAAGTGCAATAACTACAAACGGCGGTGCAGGGGCAGCTGTCAACTACAGGCTCAATAAAACGAAGAGAAGCTTTTGGATGACTGCAGTCAGTCAGTGAGATATATTCAGACGAACCGAGCTCAGAATATTCAATGCAAGTATCAAGTCAATGCTGTTGTGCGGTAGTGAAACATGGCTCGCAAGGAATGGCATTTTCTGTGATGTGTAAAGATATTGGAAAGTCAAGCTTTGAAAAATACAGCAAATATCCCCAGATATGCCTTGGCTATTTTCTACAATCAGTTATGCATACGCTTTAACTTGGCCTTCTGTTTTTGAGCAGGTTCAATATCCCTCGAAATATTCGAAGGGCTAACCCGAATTGCAGAGACTTTTTTATTTATCTTGAGACCAGCACTCAGGAGTTGACTACTACACATGCGTTGCATTGTGCTGGAACTAGAGGAAAGCGATACTATGAGAAATTACATGAGTTTAAGCTGCACTATATTACAACTCTGCTTTTGCACGTTCTTTGCTGCTACACAATACCAATGAAGAAGGGCGTTCTGATATGCCTTCGTACTTCGACCATCGCCACCCTTGAAAAAAAAGCCAACTTCCTGTTTGTTCTGGCGATTCTTCGCCAGCGGGACCTATTACGCTGAGAGCATCAGTGGTAGGGGATATTCTTTCCATAGATCATTCCAACTACAACATTAATATTCAATTCGTTCAGACCTGCTTCCCCTCAAGGCGGTCTATGGGAGTAGATTCCAAGAACCTACCGGATATTAGCGAAGCTAAGAAATACAGAAATTTCCCTCTCATTCTTACAACTTGTATTGTTGAATATTTAGCGTAGTACTTCGCATTACGACTTTCGATATGGATTTAGAGGTCAATAAATTGTAATTACAACAATTTAGGAAGGTGATGTATCGCCTTGAACATCTTTTTTTCTGTGAATATGATCAAATGGGCGATTCTTCGAGATCCCACTAGAGATCTGATAGCCTACTGCTTATTGCAGATCCCTATTACTAAATAATTATAGTTTTGATCTTGTGTAGTGCGAGCCGTATTGCTCTAAACGATAAGTAGGCGTTTAATGACTGAAGTGCTGCTCGTAGTGATAAGTTGTGCGCCTTGGAGTGCTTCGTGTTAACCCCGAAAAGTTGCAGTTAGTGTGCTGGCATGGGTTCGGATTCATGGTGGATATGGTTAATATCTAAAGTCACGCGGCGAGAATAGTTATTGGTATATTCGAGACATATTGGTAGTTTAAATTACACATATATTCTGATATGGCTTTGACTAAACGAAGTGCTGTTTCCAGTCAACACCACCCACTAGAAGGTGTCCTGGAATATGTAGGTGGTAGTTCCAATAGTGCTCTTTCTCAGAATAGAGATTTGGTGACTAGAAGTTTGCATTAAAGACCATGGCATTAAAGGCTCTGATGTAACAACGGGGTTAGATAACCCGAATCGCCTTGTAATATCTCAGGCAAAGAAAAACTATGCTAATAAGAATGCAACCTATGTGTACCTAGTCAATCACTAGTTTTCTTTCCTTGTGCCCATGGAGACGGTGGGACACTTCAGACACATCGCTCGGTATTGAGAGCACCGTCAGATTAGAACCTACGGGCAGGGGCTGATGTTAATCTTTAACACAATCAGGCAATTAGTGTCTCAGAATTGTATGAAAAATATTCTGGCCTAACGTAGAAGTGTAAAACATGATTAATAAGGAATCCATACTGAAGCAGATAAAGAATATAAAATGGAATTGGATCGGCCATACCATCTGCATATCATTCCGCTCGACCAAGAAACACCTGGAGGCGCATCGTAATCCAATAACCAAAATAAAACAATGTAATATGGGAGAAAGCAAAAAACCAACAGCGCAAACAAAGTAAGATGGAAATGCTTTGTGGAAGCCATATGCTCGCAAGAAAAGTGAACAGTTTTCCAGCTTTCAAAGAAACAATCGTGGTTGCTGCAGGCCAATACATTTGTAAATTTGAAATTTCATTAAGTACATATTTCTTCTTACGCCGTTAGCATTTTGAATGTAAAAATTTATTGTGCATTTTGTTTTTCAAATATTATAACTGCCACTGTTTTCCTCTATTTAATATTCACCCAAATGTACATATGTACGCAGAAAAGTAATGGTGTAACATCACCATCAGCACTGAAGACGAGAGTGAAAAAAATGTCACGTAGTGGTTTAATGAGGTCATATACGTGTTTCCCACTCAACACACATTTAGTGCTCTGGTATAACTTTAATGCATACTTTACGCTTTCCTACAACTACACACTAACACTTGCACACGAGTGTAACTATACGAAGCCATCAATCATATACATGAATACATCATTCAAACTAACACTCTCACACCAACTAAAATAGTGAGAAAGAAAAAAGATTATGAAAAGAGTAACTCTTTACAGCAGCCTTTTTTTTAGTTTCACTACAAGTGCAGTTTGTTGTTGTTGTTGTTATTGTTGTGTTTGTATGCAAGCAACACCAACAGGACAAAAAACTTTAACAGTGACGTAAAAATCATATAACTACGAAAATTTGTCCACTTGAGTAAAATTTATTTCCACTTTGGGCAGCAATTTCTGCGGTTTACAGGCACGTAGGTATGTATGTGTGTATGTGTGTGTATGTGTGTGTGTGTTCATGTGCCCATGAGGTTACGACTTTTTTTTTTATTATTATAATTTTTGTTTTTTTTTGACACTCTCTGTCAAGGAAACTAGAAAAACTTTGGCTTTTTTTTACATTCAGATCGTAAGTTAGCAAAAGTTAAATAGAAAATTAAATCCTGGAATCAAGCCGAAAATTATATCAAGATTTTCATGGTCAAAATACGATTAATTAATTATTTATTTTATCTTTTATTAGGTCTATGGACTAACTACGGTATTTATAAAATTGGTTTTCTTTTTATAAAAGGTTTAATAGACAAATTTCCATACAAAATTTGGGTGGTCCACCCAAAACGCACTATGTTGAAAAAAAATAAGAAAATTATCTTAATATTTTTTATTGTGATAGAAGGACCTACGACAATTACCTGTGAAATAAAATACACACATACCTCGCTTTACGGCCTAGATACGTTCCACGGAACCTTGCTTATAAAGAGTCAATTATTCTAATACAAATTCAATTCTAACAAAAAAACATACATAACAAGTACACACATTTGTACATAAAATAATAACGGACTCTAAAAACCAACAATAATCTATAAACAAGTATGAAACAACTTCGTGTTACATAAAATATGTATATGTTTACATACATAAGTTTTATTCCTCGTTAGAAACTGGAAAAAACTCGACATATTTGCTGATGTTCGCTGTTTGGATAAAACAGGCTCTGTCTCTTGTATAAAATGCCGGTTCTGCTTGCAACTGAATGAGTAACTCATATTAAAGGTGTTCCCTATCAGCTTCAAGTAGATCAAGCACATCACGTTGGTTCAAACCTTCAAAGCCGGGATCATTTGCCAGTTCAAGAATGTTTTGCCTAATTTTACTTCTGCATCAGTACTTTATACACATTCTGGCCATATTTATTTCCAAACATGGTTCATTGTTGTTAATTTTAATTCCTTTCATTATTCACTGATGCTGTCAACAGCATCTGTGATGTTATAGTTTTACCAAAATGTTTTAATTGAAGATTTACCATCGATTGTCCTTATAAGTTGTCGGAAAGTTCGGCGTTGGCCATATTCCTTAAAAGTCAATCAACATCAAAAATAAGTTTTTTTTTGTCGTTATAAGAAAACATCTTAAGCCGTAAATCGAAAACGTGACTTATTCGAAGACGGCTGTTATAGCGAAATGCTGTATAAAGTGCCGTCGTATAGTGGGGTATGGTTGTGTGGCTCAAATGCTCGCCACGCCTTCGGTAGCATACCTCAATCCGATGGTCGATATTTTCAATGTTGTAACGAACCAAACCGCAGAGGTCCTAATTGAATAGTAACCACGCTACCTATTTATACCAGCTATGCTCAGGGAAATTGGGATGGATTTGTGGCCTACTCAATCAGTTTACTATTTGCTATATATAATTTTAAAATTTAGGTAGCTACTAAACAAATCGACCAAATAGAGAAAATAAAAAAAATTAGGTTAATTACAAAAAAAAAATACATAAATAAATACAAAATAATAAAGCTTAGCAGAAAAGGAGAAGATGGAATAACCTTCTTTTAATTAAAGGCGCCATTTAGTTTTCCAAGGTTAATTATCTTTCAGAGTGTAAGTGGATTACATTTTGATTGTGATGCAACAAAACTTGGAATTTTTTACGTAAAATGGTACGTATAATAATAATAATTTGGAGCGCCAAAGACGTAACGTAAACATGACAATGCAATCAAAAATTCTATGGTGAAGTATCCAATAGAATTTTTGAATTTGTTGGATACATCCGCATAATCTCCAGTTGCTAATTGGATACACTATAATTATTGCTCGCACTATAAATCAAAGCTGTTTGTGTACTGATACAAGACTTGCAGTAAATAGATTACTGATCTACATCATTGAAGCTATCGTTTTCAAAAGCCAAGTTCAGAGGCGTAGAAGTATTCATTCGTCGCATCTCAATGATTCCACCAATATGCCATTTGAATTGAAAACGACTTTAGTTTCCTGTTCGCGTCAGGTTTGTGGTTCCTATTAATAAGGCGCAAGGGCAATCGTTAGTGAATTTACCGAATTCAGTTTTCCCACAGTCACAGTTAATGTCGAATGTTCCCGTATTGCTAAACCATCGGTTTATCATATTCATACAGAAAATGGAAAACCAAAAAATGCTGTACACCATAGAGCATTAGAGGAAATACTGTTTATCCAAATTAATTTTTTTTTTATGTTTTGCACCACGAATCCCGGTTCGCAAGTAAAAAAAAAAAAATATAAGTAAAATTTTCATCACTTTAAATTAAAATTGATTTAAATTTTTAAATTTAATTTTAATGTAGAATTAAATTAAATTTGTAAATAAAATTTATTTTATTTTATTTCCTGCGGAAGCCAGTAAGAACAAGCAGCGAAATATCAAATTAAATAAAAGATGTTTTGTTTTGTACAAAAGAAGAGGACCTGAGGCTTGAAGAATATTTTTTAAATAACATATTTTATTTACTTTGCTTTTGTTCGTACTTTAAGTATCTTTTTAGGAAGTAAAACAAAAAAGCGAATCAAATAAAAAACAATAAAAAAAAATTCGTTCCTGCCTTTGAACAAGGAGCACGAATGCATTTTATTACGTTGTTGTTCTCATTTCCCATTTTCAAACTCTGCTACTTTAATTGACTTTAAAAACAGTCGTTAAATGTAAAATTTTCATAATTTTTATATGCTCGTACGTAGAAGAGTCTGGCGTTGTAAGTGCATAGTCAGCCATAGGAAAACATGTGTTGTACAACGATAGGTTTTTTGTTTTTGCCTTTGGCATTTAGATATTTTAAGCTGCACGTGTGTATATGTATGTGATTGACTGGGTGTGTGTGTGTGTGTGTGAGTGTGTGTTTCTATGAGTGTATGCCTCATTTGTGGTCTGGTTTTATGTATCCATGTGCTTTTACTAGTAACTTTAACACACATATGGATAGACATTTATGACCATGTGACTCATGATCATGAAAGTATTGTAGTTTTAATGAAAAAAAATACATATGATTCGACTTTTGGTTTGTTCCATCGTTAAATAAAAAGTATTTGTGAAATCAAAAATGAAATGAAAACATGTACGGGTGTTATTAAGGTGCTGTCAGTTTACGCAAATTGGAGACTGCCTAATCTTTTAAATTCTCTTTATTGTACATAGATACCTCATGTAATATTGTGTAAAGCTTTGCCAATAATAGTGGTTAATGGGTGGCACAAAAGGAGTGTAGCTGTTTGAACTCCTTATAATTTTTCTATTTTAATTTTTTTTTTTTTGTTTTCAGTGTTTTGTAAAGAAGACTTGGGGAATTTCAAATGGAACAGTACACAATTGAACATCGTCCCAAAATCGTTGAACTTTATTTTGGAAAAAAATGATTTTATTCACTATTTAGTGATGAGTGACGCAGCCCATTTTCAATTGAATGGGTTCATTAAAAGGCAAAAAGCGCTACGGAAAATCCAAGAATAGTGCAACAGCGAGAATTACACCCACTTAAATGTATCGTTTGGTGCGGTGCTTCCTCGGCAATGATAATTGTCCCATATTTTTTTTGAAAGTGAACACGGTGTCATCGTTTCCATCACTAGTGTTTGATATCGGACAATGTTGGAAAATTTTTTAAGGCCAGCCGTGGAAAACCAGCAAGTACGATGTAACGACTCCGCACCCTTCATGGGACACCATGGCTTTTTGAACTCAAACCCCTTCGGTAATTTTGGACCACGCTAATATTTTATCAGATTTTTGATTTCTAACAATTTTATTTATTAGTTCGATAGTGAACCAGGTCAAGTTGAGGGCATTACACAAAAATATTCGGTGTGATTTTAGTCCCCTCATAACGTTGGTACGTTTCTTCAGAAGGACTTGAAACTTGACGCATAAGGACTCTCCACGGAGCGTAGCCGGCATGCAAACTTTGTTCTACCATTTAAAGCTTCACGAGATATGAAGGTGTAAAAGGTTCATATTTTAGTGACTCATAAAAATTATTGCGCACTTCCTCTATAGCTGAAGTGAGCTGAAATTTGCCCTACAGAACAAATAATAATAAAAATCTGTAAAGGGAATATTTACACCCAGGAATCTTAGTCCTAGTCACCCCTTCCTTATTTGAAACAGAGCTTCAATTATAAAATTAACCGTATTCTCCTGCCCGCCCCATTTCCCTCCTTTTGTAAAGTACAATCCTTTTACAACCAGCAATCATAAAATTCACCTGTTTAGTAATTTTGTTATTTCCTGGTTTTATTCACAAGTTACGTTTGGTAATTAAAATAAATGAAAAGCAATAATTTCTTATGGCGGGCACAGCAGTTGCTGACGTCCGTTATGAATTTCAACACTGAACTGCGACAATTGTTGTGATATTTGGCAAATGGAGGTCACAAAATATTTATTTGTTAAAATTATTACAAAGTTCACGTTTGAAACTTGACATAAAATAAGATGAACTGATGGCCGTACAACATGTAAATAACAGAAGGTGTCACAATTTTACAAATTATGTTGAAAATTTATATTCTATTAAACAGAAATTCAATAGAGATTTTTTCTGGCCCGAATGCTTTGCAAATTTATTATTTTCTTTCTGAAATATTTCTTATATTTCTACAATAGTTTTTTTTTATTTAAATTTCAAGGATTTCAAGATCACAAATATTTTTCAAGGTATGATTCCTTTAACAATTTTCCATTTTATAATTTCGTCAATATGCCAAAATGTTGTTGTTGCTGTAGTTGTTCCCTCTAAAATGACGTAAGAAAGAAGAAAATAAATTTAATCTGAAGGATGCCAAGCAGCGAAATTGTTTTTATAATACTTGATAGAGAAAAAACAAAAACTTTCAAAAAGGAAATGCAAAGCAAAAAGTTCAAAGCAAATAAATTTGAATCACCTAAGTGCCAATAAATTGTACAGCAGGACATTTCAAGCTGGTTGAAAACAGAGAAGAAAAAACACACACCCACGCACAAACACATATCTATTAAAAATAAACAAACAAACTGTAAATCAATACCAAAAAAATTCCAATTGGAATACCCACATTCAGTATCTTGAAACAAGCCAACCAATTTATTAGAAGTTACTCACATTACAATAAAATGAAATATCAAATTCTAAATACTCCACCACCACCAACAACAATTCGTTTGATAGAAAATTTCACTTTGAATTTACAGTTTACGAGCAGGTATTGCTGGTTTAGGATCGTTTTTGAAGCTTCTAATGACAACTAATACTTTTTTTCAAAAGAAATACAGATGCTCTTCAAAACTGGAGACGTTAAGTGTTACCTTCGTTTTAGAAAAGGCATAGTATAGAAGAGAAGCAGTTGTTGTAGTGAGTTTGCTGCATCAAATGATGTCTGAAGTTGCAGAATTAATATTTAAGTTTATAACTTGACTACACCGCCATTGTCACTACTCAAGTGCCATAGCTTAAGCGCGAAGTGTAGTACGCTAATATGTAGAGAAAATAAAATGTTTTATGACTGCAATAAATCTGTATAAATTTTACGTTCTAGTATTCCGGTCAACAGAAGAATCCATTTAAAGTATAAATTTCTTATTTGTCCAATGCGCCAATGCGCTTTAACCCGAGAAAGATAATCTGAGTAAAATTTACTCATGCATTTTAAAAGTACCAATATTATTGCCCAACTAGCACGAATATGTCGCTGTGCACATCGGACATCTAACCCGTTCCGTACACCTTTCAGGAGTGAAACACGCCGCTGTGATGAGTATTGCTAATTATGAACTGTAATGAATATAATTATTAAGGGAGTCAAAATCAGACATGATCTCTTTAGTAAAGGGATTCCTAAATTAGAATTAAGTTTTGTTGATTACGGATTAAGGTGGGGCGATTAGTATGGAAGGAAAAAAATCTTAATGGGCGCTTCGCGTTTCTGATTCTTGGGATTGTACTAAGCAAAAAAGTCCACTAGACCATACGTCTACGGTGAAAATCGAGCTGGCGCATTTTGACTTGATCAGACTTTTGTCACGTTTTTTTTGGATATTTTGGCCTATAACAGCCAAACCATTGAGATTTTCGATCCAATACTAAGACAAAAATTGTAGCCAAGACAATAGTTAAGAACTCTCTAGTACATCGCAAAAGCATTGGAACGCTCCTTCAGGCAGTTTCGGCCTTGTGAAAATGTAAATTTTTCGTGAAAATATTGATAAATTAGCATTTTCAGTTGTTCATAGCGCAAAATCATAAAAATGTTCTATTTCTTAATTTTTCCACTTTTTTTATCCAAAAATATAATGTTTTTTTACAATAAACTAACAAAAATGCATCAAATGAACTGAAAACAATAGAAGAATAAAAAATAAGAAATAAAATAAATAGAATAAATAAATAATTAGAATAAAAAGTAAGAAATAGAACATTTTTATTATTTTGCGCTATGAACAACTGAAAATGCTAATTTATCAATATTTTCACGAAAAATTTGCACTTTCACAAGGCCAAAACTGCCTGAAGGAGCGTTCCAATGCATTTGCGATGTACTAGAGAGTTCTTAACTATTGTCTTGGCTACAATTTTTGTCTGAGTATTGGATCGAAAATCTCAATGGTTTGGCTGTTATAGGCCAAAATATCCAAAAAAACGTGACAAAAGTCTGATCAAGTCAAAATGCGCCAGCTCGATTTTCACCGTAGACGTATGGTCTAGTGAACATTTTTGCTTAGTACAATCCCAAGAATCAGAAACGCGAAGCGCCCATTTAGATTTTCAAATCGCCCCACCCTATTACGGATGCAGTTATTTCGTTTTTGTTTCTTCTTTTTTTAGTAAATAAATAAATGTATCTCTAATTCTGTTACTTCCATATATAGCCAATTCTTTTTTATGATTTTCCTATATGGTTTGGCATTTCAAAAACCACAACGAAAAGAATGGAAATATTCGAACTTCATATTTTTCGAAAATGTAGTGAGAAAAATTAAAAATTTTTTCATAGAAGATTCTCAAATGAATATATTTATGAAAAGGCGAAATTATTTCCGATTTCTTTCCATGCTCACATTTTAGTGAGATGATTTAGTATAAGAATAATAACTTTATAAAGCGAAAGTTCTATTTCATTTATGTTCCACAGTTAATTACAATCTACATTTAAAAAATGTTTGAAAGCGATTAAGTTGATAACAAATAAATTTACCAATTTGCAAATAATTTTCTCTATTTTCGCATAATTTTTAAAATTATTTTCAAACGTTTTTCATTTGAGAAAAGGTTTGATTTCGAATCATTTGCAATTTCAAATTGAAGCCTTAGTACTTGTCCGGTATGTTATTACGAAAAAAAAGCTTCTTCTTCATAAAGTGAAAAAAAACACTAAATATATTTCACAAGTTGAATTAAAATGAAAAAGTCTTATTAGTTCACTTAAGGTTGTATTAATAATGAAATCTTAATAGAGGAATATTGAACTTCGGAAATAGAAGTTTTAAAGCTGTAGTAAAATTAAATAAGACGACAATTTTGTTATTCTTGGGAGCTCCGTAAAAGAAGCTCACTAAATATTTATTGTTTCTCTTGACTGAGAGCTCCTAGTGAAGCTCGCTAAGTTGGGTTTACTAATTCTTAACATTCTACTTATATATAGTAACTATGAGAAGATTCTAGATTAAAATTTGAGTGACATTTCATAATGCACTCAAACTCCTATTCCTAAGTTTTCTTGTAGCTATACTTATAAAATAAATTAAATCTACCGGGCAATCATGAATTTTCAGTGATTCTCAAATTCATGATGGAGTGGTTTAAAATTATTAAATATAAATTAATTGTAAATATGAAGCCTGGGAATTATAAGTGTAACGTGATTAGGGTGAAGTTATTTTGGCATTTTCAAGTGTGTTATGAAACGTGCCACTTGCCGCTAACAACAACAACATAAACAAAATGTGAACCCATATGCACTGCATATGCAATGCAGACATTACCAAATATTGCACTAGAGAAATTTGGGTTATTTGACACTTCTTAATTTAATGTAAATGTGTCGGCATTTATAACTGCTTGTTGCGTTACTTGTGTGTCGCCTGTATTGACATATCGTGCATGCTACAAAGCCATTTCTCTCTAAAGCCTTAAACATTCGTTGGCTGAGAACGCTTCTTGACCACCAACTAAATATTGCTGGTACGTTTCGTTCTTTACTTTCCACCTTGATACTGGGTGGACGCCCCGTTCTTCCCTTAAATATTCCTCGTTAGTTTTTCAAATGAAAATATAACTAGGAACTAAAACACTAGACTGAGAAAAAGTTCAGATGTGGCATTCAAGTTCGAAATGGATAATTTCGAATTCTGGCAACGAAACGAGATTTTTTTTAAATTAAATTTGAAATATCGGGTCGTATGAATATTCGTAGTCGTAGTCCACCAATATTGCTGCTGATATTCGTATCAGTAACATCACGAATTTTTATCTTATCATTTTCTCTTTTGTAAAGCGAACTGACAGTGCTCCTCCTAAAAGTATGCTAAGTTAACTAAATTAAATTAAATGAAGAATAACAGTGAAAATTGGAAAAAATTGTCCATGAAACTTTATTTACAAAACTTTATTGAGATAAAATACTTTAAAAGTTTTTTTTTACTGAGCAGATAGCAGCGAGGAAAATTAAATCATTTTGCTTTCATTCATTGTGATGGCAGATCTTAAAACCTGAAAATTCTCCACCTTTTTTCTTATGTTTTATAGAAAAGGCCTTTCAAACTTAAAGGTGAAGCATCCTCTTTTATTATATATTGAATGCTGTTTGCCATTTTTATTGGGTTGACGGCACACAAATTAACATAGTTGATCTTGAGCTGAGTTTTTTATGTTCTACAAGGATTGCCTCGGCACGCATTGTCTGTACGGCCGCGTGTAGCAGTATACAAATTTATTTATTTCCTTTTCGTTTTTTTCTTTTGAATAATTTATACAACAAATGTTGATGTAGTTATTGTATTTGGCATCAACGACTTTTGACTCTTGTCAGAAGTCATTGATACGTAAACAAGAAGTATTTATAGCTGCGGGAAATAAATGCAATAAACTTAACAAAATTGTAAAGTCCTCCACAAAAGCCACACTAACGCCAATAAACACAAACAGTCAAACGACATTACACATTCCGGCCAATACAAATACCACAAATAATATTTGGCTATCAGGTTACTAAAGATATTCGTGTTTTAGTACTTTAAAGAGGGTAAGAAAATTAAACTTCAGCCTGCATAGGCATTGACATGTGGTTCTTTTTACATTCTGCTTTCTTTCATTTACCAAATGTCTGTCAAGTAATATTTCGTATAATTTTGCAAAATAAATTAATTGGTGAACGCTCCAGTACCTCCAGAATTTCAAACTCTCCTTAAAGCACACAGATTTTCTTTAAGGTTTTACAGCTCTAACAGGCAACAGAACAGGTGATTCTTTTATTTCTTTTAAATATGCGACAGTTGATATGAAATTTTCCCAAGAAAACAGTTGCAAATAGAAAGAAACACCATTCAAAAACTTGAAGCACCAACCACATACAGAGAAAGAAAATCAGCAAAATATTTCCTGTCAAAGGAAATCTATAAAATATAAATTATGCCATTAAATAATGTAGTTTGATCAAATGCTGACGATAGTATACTTCAATATGTTTTCATATTTTATTTTTATATTTTTTTTTGCTTTTAATTTAATTTTTCTGTACGAAAGAGGAAACTAAATGAAGTTCTCAGTTGCTGGTTGCCGTTGTAAGCAAAACTTTGGCTTTAATATTTGTCTGCCATTTTTTGCTAGTTTTTTTTTTTACTTTTTGACTGATACCAACAAACACTTCCGTTTGGTTTGTGGCTTGTGTATTAACGTATCTCTTTTGTGTTTTTTATTTTACATACTTTAAAGAGAAATGTATTTGAATTAATTGAAGCAGTTAGTATTCGCATACAACTGAATGCTTTATATAAAATGGAAAGCAAGAACAAATTATAGTTCAACTTCGTTATGGTCATCATGAGATGGCATGGCTAAAGGGGTTTTTCGCCATCATTTCAAAAGAGGAGAGATAAGAGTGGTAAGAGATGTAATATTAAGAGTTCATATGCGAAATTTTCCCAATACTTGCGACCTACTCTCAGTAATTGTAACTGCTTCTAGTTGGCATCCGTAAAAATTTCATATCGTGGAGCTGTAGAAAGAATGCCTCAGTCAGCGTTACCATATATTTTTTAAGAAACACTTTTTATTTAAAAAAAAAAATATAAATTTTTCAACAAAAAACTCTTTCCCACAAGAGTGTCCAAATAAAGAAAAAAAAGCACAAAAATATATATTTGGAATTCATTTCTATTCAAAATAAGAAACAAAACAAACAAACAAAGTTAAACAACAACAACGGACTTATTCTGCCCACGATTTTGAACAGATTCCCATTTTTTTTTAGCTCTTGCTGGACCTTCCGATGTATTTCTCGCATATTCTAAGTTGTTTTGCCACTTGCAATGCTGCTTAAAACTGATAACACCAAAAACTAAATATATTCCATTATGCTTAACGTTTCTCCTCAAATATTTGGCCATGCTTTTTTGAAATATAAAACTTGAAAAAAAAAACTCTGGCATAAAAAACTATAATACAGGGTGTCTGCTGGCAAATTTATATTTTTAAAGACGATTATTTCAAAAAGTAATAAACGGTGCGGAGGGAGGTTGGCACCGTTGGAATTATCGATTGTGCGGATTTGTCAGTCACCATATCGCAGTGGTCGCGTGAGCATCGCGCGTTCGCTGTGGAGACATTTGATCATGGACTATTATTATTTTAGTTGCCGCAGACTGTTGTAATACAGTCTTTGTCTTGTCTAGTGCCACGTATAGGCACTGCCCCCCACTGCCCTAACGTTAAGTAAGGGTCTAACGACTGATGTACTCTTTGCAAGTACCTTGTGTCAAGTTAGAGTTAGTGTGCGGGCATGGGTTTGGATTCGTAATAGCTGTGGTTAATACCTAAAGTTACGCTGGGAGATTGCTGTTCGGTCTATTATCGACATATTAGTTATATTAATATACACATATGTTTTGCAAAGATTTTTATTAATCTAGGTGCTGTTCCCGGTCACCGGAGGCTGTCTGGATCCATATGGAAGGAAATTCGTAATGCTCTGTCCTGTGAAAGATTGATTAATGAATGGAAGTCTGTATTAAAGATCTTGAGGATTAGACGCTAAGCGCAGGTAGGCGCGTAAAAAAAACACAGATCTGTTCGGCCTTGTTGCATTCACTCCACCCTGTATATCAGCTATAAAAGAATAAATAATATTTTTTTATAGGGCTAATTAGCACACGATTTTCTATGTCGGCTTTCATATCATTTATTATATGTGACGCGCAAAATAGAAAGGGACCTAAGGGTAAAAACCGGTTTTGTTCAGGAGAGCCATTTTAAAGATTTAAATACGTGTATCTTTGGTGTACTTCACTTTCATAAAACGCGCATATATCTGGGAGGGAACACTTTTGGCGCATGGGATCGGTCTCATTTGATGCTCAGATGTTGTCCACATCGAAAAAAAAAGAAAGTGAAAATTGCTTTTTTTTCCCCTTAGGTCCCTTTCTCTATGCGCTGTCACATATATATATTTTCATATATTTATATTTTCATATCTTTAGAATCAGTTGGCAGAACCTTGTTATTATTTTTTTTTTGTTTAGCGCAGGCCTCATGGAATTCAAACCCATCAATCAATTGAGTTTGCAAAGAAACATCACACGTCCTTATTTAGCAGCAATCAATTTTAATATTCATAACACTAATTGATGTGTTCATGAAACTTTTTTGGATTTATAAAAGGTATAAATATAGAATTGTGTATGGAAATTTGTGTATTAAGCCCTTTCTAAGTAAAAAAAAAAAAAATATAAAAATAAGTGATTATTCAAGTATAAATTTTCTAAAATCAAAAAAGAGCATTTATTAAAAAACACTCATAAACTTATGGCACAAACCGCAAAACTTTTCAGATTTAATTAAATTGTTCGTTTTTGGAATGCAAACAAATATAAATGGTTGGCATATGCTGTGCATTTATTAAGTTGTTGTGCTTCAAACCCCTTTAAAACGACCCACCTCACTAACCAGTACAAATCGATTTGTTTAAATCGTTGTGTTTCATCATTTTTCCAGCTTTTTGCTTTTTTCCATTTGGTTTCTGATACTTAATTAAATATTTCCAATAGCATGAACACACAAGTATGAAACGTTTTTATTCGTATTGTTGTTGTTAGTTTTCTCTTTCTGTAAGATTACTAACGTTTGTAATTTGTTATATTTTGGCTATTAATTTTGCTTTATTTTTTTTTTTTTTTGGTTAAAAAATGTCTGGATGAGAATTTCGAATACCTGCAATGCGACACGTTTAACAGTTGACAAAGTTTCATGTGGCACATGTCACATTTTGAGTGTTGGAGAAACTAATAATTTTTTTTTCAACATTTTTGGAAAGTTTGTCAGCAAAAATAGAAAATTTACTACAACACCAGTAGCCTAGAGGATTATTAAATAGAAAAACTGAAAACCGCAGCCAAGAATTATATGTTCAAGTGACACAAATTGTGATTTTATGAAAATATGCTAAAGAGAGTATAAAACAGGAGCCAAAATGCGGCACTCGAATCGATTGGAAAATTTAAACAAAATTCTATTAAAATGTATGGTAAATGCCATGCAATCTAGATTTAAATTTCGCTTATTTTGCCAAAATTGTGATTGATTGCTTTTAATGCTTCTGCTGTTCAATACTTGTAATTTTTTTTTTTTTTTCATTATAAATTATCCTTATTCAATACTGTGAGGATTTAACATTTTTCTCCTGTCATAATGGAATATTTACACACTAAAGTAATTTTTCAACTTTAAAATATATTTAAAATTATTTCCACTTCATGTGCATGGGCGTGACATTAGCAACGGCATAGGGAGCAACTTTTCAGAACTAGAGAAATGAAATGTGAGATCGACAGCCTTTTATTTTTTCCTTAACTCCTTAAAGGAGCTCTAATACAGGGTGGGCCAAAAATAATCACCCGGTGCATAAGTAAACACCCGATGTTCTTTTGTTGTAATTTTTTTTTAAAACAAATTTTGGCACTGCTTATGATATGGGCTAAGTGACCGCCGCCAGAGTTGATGAACATACATGCAGATTTAAAGGTTTTTATTAAATAAAATTACACCAAAAAGAGACATCGGTTGATTACTTATGCCCCGGGTGATTACTTTTGGCCCACCGTGTACAAAAGTAAAATTTCTCACACAATTGGCTTGGTACGCTGTAAATTATCCACAGCTGCCTGTAGAGGTGTCAAATCGCTTCAATTCTCAATAGTTTTTTAATTCAAAATGAACATACTTACCTTCTATTTTCAAACGTTAAGTTTTTCCCATCCATTTCTTTTTTTTTTATAATTTTATTTGAAGTTCAGTTTGATTGTGAAGTTGAGTGCCATTTAGTAATTTATTAATTAATTTTTTTATTAAAATTTATATGTTTTTCTATTCTCCACAAAGACTTACAGTAAATATATGTTTTCTTTCTCATTACGGCGCAAAATCTTGTTGCAATTCTCTATTAATTTTACACATATTTCAGGAGCATCATTGACAACATACAATTAACGTAATTTTCTGGCTTTTGCTGGCAGTTTTCATTCTCATTTTATGTTGCTGCATCACTAACAATAAAATGTTCTCACAATTAGAAGAAAATGAAAAAGTTTGCCAGGAAAAAATTTAATTTTAAAAAAGTCACCACTGGTTTATCAACTAAATTTAATTTTAACAAAGAGTGATACTAATATTATCGTTTCTTGAGAATTCCTTACAATTTTATTGCAGGAAATGGTTATTCTTAACTATATTTTAGACGTAACTTATACTTTTCCCTTAGCCCCATTGCCATAATTTGTCAATTAGTGCTGCTATAGACATGAACAGCTTTTGTATCGCTTTTATTATTAAAAAAGTAAGAAAATATATGAACAGCAATTAAAATTACTTCACTAGTTTATGGCAGAAGACCATAATGCAATTGGTCCCTACGGTTATGGTTATGGCTGAGGCCATAAGTTGTGTTTTTTTCTCTGAATTGGGCAAGCTCGAAATTCCATTCCTACCTTCTTGCACGAAACAGTCCGTACTTTTTCTTCGGGGTAGTTTGGTTAAGTAAACAACCAATCAGCTGTTTCATAAATAAACAATAACAAGTGAACGAAATACAAAGCACACGTGCTAACGTGAACTAATTGAAACCGGCGCTGTTCACGATTGCGAATTGTTCACCTTTTCGAATACTAAAAGTATTGTATTTTTAATAGGAGAATCCATATTTATAAAGTTGTCTTTTAATAAAATATTTATTTATAATTCTTCTAGTTTTTTTTACCTCTTTTTATATTAATTACACTAATTATTTAAGCTGCAGGTCCTTTTCATATATGCAATATATATTTTGACTCGATATTTCGCTACTGCCTTGTGTAACATCTTCAGGAAAATTGGTTTTCTTTTTTTAATGAAAAATATATATTTTTTTTTATTTTTTTTATTATACCACACTACCATTTATTTATTTAAATTTAGTCAATGGATATAATCCTTACAGACTAATAACAAGGTACTTATGACTATATTGAATTTATGAATTCAGAAAAACAATGATTTTATGCTTTATAACATTATTATTTAAAGAAAAATCAACAAATTCAGACAAATTATTAAATTCCGATGGTCCAAATTTTCGATGACGCTGAGGCATAATTGAGGTTCTATGCCATTAATGTGCTGAATTATCTCATCCTTTAGCTCTTGAATTGTTGCTGGCTTATCGACGTACACCTTTTCTTTCAAATAACCCCAAAGAAAGAAGTCCAATGGTGTGAAATCACATGATCTTGGCGGCCAATTGACATCGTCACGACGTGAGATAACACGGCCATTGAATTTGTCACGCAAAAGAGCCATTTTTTCGTTAGCTATGTGGCAAGTGGCACCGTCCTGTTGAACCACATATCGTCCACATCCATATATCCATAAAAAGTTCGTTATCATCTCACGATAGCGAACACCATTCACAGTAACTGCCTGACCGGCCTCATTTTGGGAAAAAAACGGTCCGATGATGCCGCCAGCCCATAAAACGCACCAAACAGTCACTCTTTGTGGGTGCATCGGTTTTTCGACAATTACTCTTATTGACGAATCCACTGAGGTGAAAATGTGCCTCTTCACTGAAGATGATTTTCTTCAAAAATTGATCAACCACTGTTGCCATTTCTTGCCACCATTCTGACCATTGACGACGTTTGGAATGGTCAAGAGGCTTTAGTTCTTGAGTCAATTGTACCTTGTAAGCGTGTAAATACAAGTCTTTATGCAGAATGTTCAACAACGACGAGCGTGAGAGGTGTGATTGTTGGGCACGATGACGAGTTGAGGTGAACGGCTCTTCAGCCACACTATCGCGAACAGCAGCAATATTTTCTGCAGTACGAGCTATACGAGCATGCATTGGTGTTTTCACATCTCCTACAGACCCGGTTTGCTCAAATTTTTGCACAATTTTTCCGATTGTACTCACATTTGGACGATTAAATTGACCGAAAAAATCACGCAGTGCACGATATGCCCATTTTCATAATGATCCTGAATAACTTTAACGCGTTACTCAATTGTGTATCTTTTCATGGTTCAAATTGAGTTAGTCTGAAATTGAGAAATGTCAAATGAAATGCAGAAAAAAACTTGACGTTTAGGTGTGGTTCACATTCAACATCGGCCCTTATAATTTCACCACCCTTTACTAAATGAAATTGATAATCAAACAAATATAAATGCCAAGTGTATACGCTCACGCATGAATAAGGTGATTCCCGGAAGTAGAAAACGCAGAAAATAATTACATTTCACTTTTCTTGTAACTAATTGCATTGGATTTTATTGTTCAAGTTACACATCTATATTTCTAAGTTTGTCCATATTTTAGAATAGTCAATTATGAAAAAATAAATTCTTATAATTACTTATAAAAATGGCATTGCCGCAACTAACGGAATGATTAAGCGCATTGTTTGATATGGTTCAAATTACAGAGCTTTGAAACTGTGTACATCTTTTAGAATATTTAATTAAAATAATAATTGGTTCATATTCACATAATGCTGTATTCACGTTATCGCGAGTAGACTGTGGCGTACACATTGGTGTTGCCATTTTATGGTAATTTTCTCAGTTGCGCGTATGATTAATATCACACCTTACTGAAATAAAAATATTAATCATACGCCAAGTTTGATTTCGAGATAAAGAGAAGGCAATCAAAAAATTCCTATTGCATTCATAATTTCATTCACTTTCTTTAAATTTTCTAATACGTACACATTTCATTTTCTACACACACACACACAGTTTAACTCTTTTATACAATTCCAGCAACTTACAGCCAGCCATTGTCTTTAATTCTCGGACTTTTTTTCTCTATTGTTTGTTGGTCTTCTGTAAAATATTTTGGTGACACATTCATTATTTTGCCTCCTTGCAGTATATGAAAATGCACAATCAGTGGACAAAACATGGTGTTTTTCATTTCATTATTTATTTATTTCAAAACAATGTTCTATGCCTTTCGTTTTCCTCGTTTCGCCAAGGCGATTATATAAGAAATGAAAGGAAAAACTGAAAACTGAAAACCGCATTCTTTGTAAAATATAGTGGTTAAGTTTTGTTGTTGGTACGTTTGTTTTTCTTGTTATTTTATCAGCATTTGTAGGACAAGACAATGCTTTGCTTCGAGCTAAATATTTCAAAAACATACAAACGCTGTTGAAATGTTCTTTTGCAAAGAAAAACATAAAAAAGTGTTGGAAAAAACTGAGAAAATTTTAAAAATATTTGATAATAAAGGAAATATAAAATAAACGTATGTTGGCGTAAAAAATAGGGGGGGAGAAAAAAATATTGAGAGAATAAAGGAGACTAGTTTTACTTTTGTGTGCTTTTTGTTTTCAACAGCCATTGTTTAAATAATGCCTTTCTAGATGTCATATAATACTAGTTTTGTGTCTTGAAAAATGTCTTGCTTAGTAGTGAAATGAGACCTAATTATTTTAATTGGTTTCGTTAAAATTTAATCTCCTCCCTATTCTTTCAGCTTCTCTATTTATTTAGAGCGTCAAAGAAGAGCATAAAATACATTATTAAAATATTATATTAATTTTAGTGTTAATTACACGCATAAAATAAGTCGAACTCCCACATACCATGCTGGGAGAGCCGCTTTAAGCCATACCAATGCAAAACACGTAAATTTTTTTTCGAATTTCTTTTTTTAAATCTTTAGCACACTTCCTGCTGTAGTTAGAAATATTTATAGTTTTTAACTCCAGTGGCCATTACAGCACCGATAGACAGCTGGTAGTGTTTAAAGACAAATCACAGCAGATCTCTTGATTTACCTTCATGTCCTGTTTAAAGAACGGCAACATTTCTTGGAAAAAGCTAAATTGTGTGAAGCTAAATATGAAGCAGGGCTGGTTATAGCCGAAGTAAGTGTGTGACAGTACGAGTATACGTACAATAATAATGAATTCCTCTTCCGAGTTCATGTATGGGGCGGACAGTACAACTCGTAATGTCACCGTATATTTAGCAGGCTGAAAGATCATAACTACGTGCTATACAGCAATTTTATATGTACCAGCTCATAGAAGTCACGAAGGGAATGATAAGTCATACTCTCAGCATAAAAAAAGGGCTAGAGTCTCGTTTATTGCACCTACGCCGCTTTTTGGTTTCACCTCAAACAGCAGATCAGAGTCCAAACCAAAATACGCACTGAGGAATACTGGACGATCACTCGAAGAGGTTCCTCAAATCTCAGAACAGAAAGGTCGACTTTACGGATCGACTGAATAGAAGGAGCATTAGAATATTTAAGCACTCACAAACCACTTTATTTCCAACAAACATATGCACAAAATGGGATCTTGCGGCATCTACTGCGAAGAAGAGGAGTTCATGGAACACTTGATATTAGCATGTAATGCAGTGGTATATAAATGAGACACACCGCTAAGCTCGTAAATACTAAAACAGAAGGATTTCCCTTTACTTCCACCGATGTAACTGTTCCAGTACCTTGATATTTAATGTAATGCAATGGTAATGGGTCGAGGCTGCGACCACGACCACGTTAATGTATGGTGACGCCCCCCGTACCTGTGTGCAATGAGGTAGGGGAGAGTGAAGGTCCCCATCCATAAGTATGAACTCGTATAAAAAACTCATTCTCACATACATCAACAGTTGGTTATAAGCTGCGCCATTGATACCACATTCTCGCAGTAGAACTTTCAGTTACTATCGTTGGTAATACCCATTCAGTAGAGACGCTGACCCATAAGATCCTCGTGAGTGTTCGAATACTCCTCCTGTGCAATTTCAGAACCATTTCTGTACCTCCCTGCATTGAAGTTCAGAAATTTCTTGAGTTGTTTCAAGGCCTCCATGTTGATCCAGTATTGCTCCACCTGAAGCTTGATGCAGTTCTTCACTGCTTCTCTCAGATTGCCCCTGTAGAAGCTAAACATTGGCCCGTGTCCTCTCGCCTCTTCGCCAGCATATCCGCCTTTTCATTACCATCGTGAGTCTTATGCCCTGGTATCCACAATAGTGTAACACTGCAATTTGATACCAGATTATTGAGTGCCCTGAGACACTCCAGAAGGATCTTCGAGGCAACTCTTTCAGGACCGATTAGCTCTCCGAGAGTATTTTGATTCTTACCCTTCTGCAGTCACTCTCCTGCAGAATATGCACTGCTTCCAGTATTGCAAAAAAGTTCTGCCCGAAATATGGTAGTATCCTTGGTGAAGCCATCGAACCGTGGAATTTGTAATAACGCGTTAGTGAGCAACAAACACGGGAGAGCAAAGGTTTTACCTTCACGCCTTTATCAGTAAAAAAAGGGTGAACAAGCGAACGCGGAAAAATGTGTGCCACACTTATGCAAATTGTAAGGTGCGTCCTAAACCAAGACTTTTTTTCATAAAATTGATATCAAAATTACACGAGGTCCTAAACTACGGTACTCGTTATCGAACGAAACATTTATAAATTTTAATATTTTCTTTTTTTTTCTAAAATTTCTATTCGAAGCGAATGATATAATTGGATCCCACAATTATGAATGTTATACTTGAATGTCACTCTATCAGCACAGAAATCTGAACCGCGAACAGAGAAGCCTGTAAAGTAAAACGAAATTTTCATTTTAATAAAAATAAAATAATAACTGCTTGACAGAAGCTCTAGACGAAAATAAGTTTTTCGCATAAAAGTTCGCAAATTCAATTATATTTATTCATGTCTACAAAGTGAGATTTTAACACTTGAAAGATTCTTAGAATTAAATTCTTCACCTTCAACGTTGCTTTTTATTTTCAAGAACACACTCTAAAACAAGTGTTTCTATCTTTTTAAATTGTTGTTTTTTTTTGGTTTTTTTCTACGAAGAAAAAAAATAAAATGAAATTTGTTGCAACACTGCATCAAAGAAATGAAATAAATAAAAAAAATAATAATAAATATGCGGCATATTAAAAATAATATAATTTATAAGTGAAATAAATACGCGAGATGTAAGGAAATTGTAAAAAAAAAGTATAGGAAAGCCGGACAGGAAGTTTGTGAGCAGGACAGTGTTTTTCTTTTTAATAAAAAATTCATGATTCTTATTTTAAAAATAATTGTTTAGAAAATTAATATGTTTTAATTATTTCCAAGATTGAAGAGATTTTAATTCTTCAAAGAATTTGACTCTGAATTCAATAATTATTTAATTTTAAAAAATCTTCTTCGAAAATTGGAAAACGAAATTAATGACAATTAAGAACAATCTATATATTCTTTTTTAAGCTCGAATGTTATTTTTCTATATATTTCGATATTTCGTTAACCATCGGTTAACATCTTCAGGATATTTTTATTATTTATTTAAAAAAGTATTAAAAAAGTTAATGAAAATTATTATTTTTATAGTGATGTATTATTTATATCAAATATTTTTCTGGTTATTAGTATATTTTTGCTTTATTATTAAATCGAAATCAGGCTAACGTTCGTAAAGTTTTTAGTCGGCTAGAATTAGATATGAAACAGCATTACAGGGGAAAAAGGTACCAGTGCTCCGGCGATAACTCTTACGTATGCAATGCATTGCATGGTGAAAGGTGTAGACAGATAGAGCTAAAGGGTGCTTTACATTGTCCCACAAGTCGTACGACATGCCAAATTTTTGTGTAGAAGAGCACAGGTCGGATCGTCTAAACGTAATATGTAATGAAACTATAAGATTTTGAGAGAAAATACGGATGAAAATTTGACAGTCGTATGGCTCCCTTGATTTTTTAAAATTTTTCAAAAACCAACACACACCATTAGATCAGGGATGCATTTTTATGTAAACAAATGTGAGAAAGCCAGGGAGGGAGAACTAGTTTCATAAATTTATACCAATTATAAAATCAAAATGTACATTTTAGACCACGACAGCACAATTTTATAAAAATATACATATATTTTCATATATTTTTATTTTATTCATACCAATGGTGTAAACGTCAGAAAACAAACATCTGATTTTTACTGTCTTTTTTTGAAATACGGATGGAATTTCATTTTATTTTCTCTCACATTTTACGTACGACAAATCTTATCGTTTAAAGCAGCCTTTAGTTCGTGTACAATTCTGCAGTTGCGTGGCAATTACAAAGCAAAGCCGCGGTTTGGACATTTAATTTTTAAGCTAGCGAGGGCTCTTTTATTTACTAGTTTATTTCGCGGACGTTTAATTGGGCTAATCACGACAAAGGAGGATGCTGTAGCACAGAAAAAAATTTTACTTGACCGAGCTGGAATAGAACGCCAGTCCTTCTGGTTGCAGAGTCAACACGCTAACTACTCAGCCATTGGCACACCCAAACTTGTCTAAGGTTTCAGTGGCGATCGCATGGTCATTGCACAGTATCGGCTTCAGCTGTAACCAATTCACAGGCACATCAGAAAGCCCTTCTTCGACGGTATTGTGTAGCACTGGCGAAATATAATAACTACTAAAAATGGCTACTAAAACAAAGCTTTCTTGACATCAGAGTCGCTGCAACAGTGCGATAAAGAAAAAAAGTGCAAAAAGCAGAGTTGTATGATAGTGAAGTTTCATCACCTGTCATCTCTCTAACTATATTTTTCCTCTAGTTCCAGCACAATGCATCGCATGTGTACGGATCATCTCCTGAGTGCTGGTCCGGGATAAAAAAAGAGTACCTTGAAAATTTTAATATACGTACATTAAGATGTCTTTGATATTTCAAACAAACTCTTCGTCCTGCCTGTCTCATTTCTAATACACTTACAAAAGCCATACCAGCAATACACACATTTATAAAAACAAAACCAAATTTTAATAGCACTAAAACAGCTGATACACAAAACATGCCACAATATTATAAATATTAACAAACACTCAGTGAAATAAAACAACAACAAAAAAGAGAGGATGCTACTACACTGCCAAGTACATACTTCAACAAACACTACATACACATAAGAATACACACACACACACACACACACTATTAAGTTTCCCAAATAAGTCAAATAGAACAAAAAATGCACTTGTTATGAAATAGCCGTCTTTCAACTACAAAATTCATCCAAACGACCACGTTCTAAAGATTATTTAAACAACAAGAACAACAACAACGACGACGACGACAACAATAAGAGCTGCAGAATTTATAAACAATGAGACAAGCTGAGAGTCAACTAATAAGAACAAACACAGCTTGAGTTGTAATGAGAAATATCCCAGTATTTGAGAGAAATGATGAGTGAAAGTGTGCGAGTACAGTTGCCATAGAAAATTTATTAAAAATTTTTTAAAAATTTAGCCAAAAAATTTATCGAAATAATTTTTGTTTTGATCATTGATGATGTAAATTTTATTCGATTTGTGATCTGTTTGCAATAAAATTTGCATAATTAAAGAAATCTCGGTTCAAGAATTCAAATAAATTTAAGGCAAATATTGAAATTGTCATGCTTCTGATCTACATCCAGAATATTTCCTACCCTTTTCATATTATCTATGTATATGATTTAGAACACAATAGAAATATTGTGAATTTCGTGTAAAGGGTCTCCCAGGAGTAATTTATTTAATATATTTTTGTTGGCAATATATCATTTTTCAATTGTAATTTTTAAATATTTTTATAATCAAAAAGAAAAAAAAATTGATTTCCTGAAGAAGTCTATCTATCATTGGTATTGGCGAATTATTGTTATATATAGAGAAATAATTAAAAAAGAATAAATATTTAATTTTTTTTTAAACAATAGCCTGATTATCCTTATATAATTAAAAAGAAAAGATGGAATAAGATTAAAAAATTATATTTAAAATTAATGAATTTACTTTGGAAAAATCACGTTGACTACAAAACCAAAAATGTCCTGAGTTCAACCCCAGTTTAAGACTAAATGATGAAAAAATTTTGTGTCGTTCGTTGTCGGAACAGTACCGGCTTCAGGTGTACCCAATCCATAGGCACATCAGAACACCCTTCTTCGTCGGTATTGTGTAGCACCGGCGAAATAAAATAACTACTAAAAATGGCTACTCAAACGAAGCTTCAAAAATTTAATACGTCTCCTTGACATCAGAGGCGCTTTAACACAGTGAAAACAAAGAACGTGCAAAAGCAGAATTGGAAGATAGTGAGGCTTCGCCACTTTCCATTTCTATAACTGTCATTTTCTCTAGTTGCAACACAATGTATGGCATTTGTAGGGGAATTCCAATGAGTTCTGGTCCCAGATAAAAAAAAATAAGGATTTTTAAACTGTTGTCTGTTCTTTTGGAAATGTATGCTGTAGAGGTGACGCAGAGGTGCGGACTTAAATTTGCATTAAATATTCCATACTTCTGTTATTATAATCATTGGAAATTTTAATTTATGCTTTGTCAGCAGTAACATGCAAAGTCTTCAGAAGGTATGGAATGAATGCCGTACTTAGACAATTGGGTGCCCCGGTAGTCTAGTGAGTAGTGTGCTAGTTCATCAGTGCGGGTTCTAGGTTCGATTCCTAGCAGAGACTCTGGTCTATATCACTACAACACGTGAAAAGTTTTTCACAACAGTTATCACAATGGGACCATAATTGGACGTAAGTGGGCTGGGACCTATCTTTACCTTTACATCCAGCAACCTGCCGGCCAAATATTTATAGTGATGTAATGCAAAATTTCATAGATTTTAACGTTCATAAAATTAGGGGTTCGTATAGAGTGAGACTGACTTTTTTTATTAACTAGTTTAACAAAGTCGACAAAAAAATATAATTTCTATAGGGAAAGTTATAAATCCACAAAAGTTTTTTGTTATAAAAGTCATCCAACCTGGCAACACTGTGTGAGAGCAGAAAAAGCTTTTGTTTTTGTTTGTTTGATTCAACAGCATCCATACGTTCGTAGTAAAAGGATGCCTTGTCTGCCAGAAAATCTATGAAGAATCAGTTGCAGATAAACTTGTAAACATAACGGTACACGGGAACGGAAACTTTTAAAGTGAAACGTTTTTTTTTTTACAAATTTTAACAACTACAAATCACAAAGGATTTAAAGTGTTTAAGGTGCAAACGATAAAAACGAACCTAAAAGAAGTCTCAGAGAAATTTTATTTAAATTAATTTAATTGTATTTTCATGTAGGAAACTTTTTGCTTTAATATTGGAAAAGATAAATATTAAAAAAAAAATAAGTAAAAACAATCACACAGAATATTGAATTCAAGGTTATTTAAAGTGCATGTTTTTCCCCCTTCTTTGGTACTAAAAATTTATCAGGACAGCAAAAAAAAAAATTAAAATAATGATGTCATCTCCATTAGCGGCTTATAAAAATATACTAAAAATATTGTTTTAATTTTATCGATTTCCTTGAAAAAAAAATTTCTTTTGCCAACAAAGGCGGAAAAATAACTAAAGAATAACATGTTTTAAGCCAGAACATAATAAAAATAATGCTTAAAGTTCATAATAAAACACAATTGTTTTGGAATGTACGCTTCCTTTCGTCTTTAATAAATACTTCACATTAAGTGTGTAGAAAAGCAAAACATAAGAGAATCGCATTTAAAGAAATAAAGCAAAAAACGAAAAAAAAATACTAACAAACCCAAAACGACAGCACCAGATAATTGTGGATTACTGAAGGGCAACACCCCAACTGCGTAATGTTTTCGTTATTCGTGGTGTTCGTTTAAAAACTGACTCATATTGCAATAAAATGGAATAAAAAAAATATAACAAAACTTTTGAATTGAATTTTAACAATTTAATGCTGCATTTGTGTGCAGAGCTGAAATCAAAGTAAGTAAAATTTTGTTTGATTTTTTTCGTTATTGTTATTTTATATTTTTTTGAATATACACAGATTAAATTGAATAAAGTCAATAAATAGTTGGCTCTCAAATAAAATAATAATAAAGGAAGAAATGTGTAATATTTTGCTTGAAATAAAATGTCTCATTGAAAGAAACTTTAATGTCTTTCAAAAAGAAACAATAATAAAAATTAGCTTCAGTTGTTAAGAACGTTTCTTCATTGTAGTTGATTAATGAACCTCTTTATTAACGTGCAAATGAAATATTTGTGTATTGGTGTGTTGCTACAAGGATACGAATGGTTCAGGGAAATTATCCTGCGAATAAAGAAATATCTTCGGCGATGCTTCGAAAGATGAAGAAGGCCAGAGGTGAATATAATTCGCAAATGGTTTTCAATGGTTTAAAACTGAAATCTTACAGAGTACAAAAGTTTGTACCTGCATGCGGCGAATGTTTTTTTATGATATTTTCAAGTTTTTATTTTATTAAGCAATAAAATTTATAAAAAAAAACACAATTTTCAATGTCACTTTCATAAAATCGACAGACCAATTTTGTTTAGGTGATACCTCAGGCCACAATGGCCTGTAAAATACACCGTCAAGAAGCTTAAGTATGCTCTATTTAGCAAATGTGGCGTATTTAAGATTTCTTCGTTCGGTATAAGAGAGCGTTTGATCTGACGCTGCCCGGTAAAATTATGCCAGTGAGCAGCGAATTCCCTTTCCACCTTGTTTCCAAGAATTTAATTTCAGCGGTCCAATGCAACAGAATTAAAGTTCTCCAACCCGTTAAAAACGTACAGGCACTCACATTTCATTTTCGAGGTTATCGTCGTCGACTGAAGAGCCCTAAATGCCGCCTGACTCTCTGGTAGTATGTAGATGTGCGCCCCCTCATGTCACTCACTCATGTTCCGATGGCATGAATATTTGCCTGGAAAAGTGTTGGGTATACACACATTAGAATCAGTGTCCGTTGATTCCTGCTCCTGTTCTGCCATCCTCCAACATGGACCCATCAGTATTCCCATTCTTCAGATGTCGGCTCAAAGTTAATAGAGTTTGTCCTTCAGTTCTCACAATCATTGATATCAACCCGGAAGTTTCTGGACAAAATCATTATTATTGATGCCATATCATCACTGTGGAGAATGACATAGTCCCGCAACACCTTCAAACGTTGCCTGATGTCCTCACTCTTCAGCTTCGCAATGACCTGCCATCTCAGGGAACTGGAACGTGTCTGGATCATGATCGAAAGTAGCGGCATGCCCAAAAGCACAGCGATTACATTAGACAATTCCATATAATTATAGTAACATATATAGTAACGTAGAGTTGTAAAGGAATTAACAAATGCGGAAGTATTAAAAATGTAAAAAAAATACAAAATATACCACACAATCTCTACTTATACAGAAGTTGCTTTTAAAGAGACAGTAATAAAATCCTCATTTAAAAACACACGTAATGATGAACAAATTTGGATTATGTTTGTGTTGTGTTTTTATATGCAGTATGTAAAGTTAAACGACAAAAGTATTTCGTAATAAACATATTTGGTAAAGGCAAGACAATTACATATATTTAGCCTACGTCACACAACAGCGACCATAAACATGAACAACAACTAAAAACCATAATAAAAATTTCCGAAGTGTAACCCCCTGCTTTTCGTTTTCTGCCACCACCAAGTATTATTCAAGCACTCAAACACAGAGTGTTAATGCGAAAAAAATAAAGAATCTGCTGTGACATGCAGGCCTTTGAATTTGTGAATTGTTTCTGTTAGTCATTGTCGTCGTGGTTGCTTTATATGACTTTCATCTAATATTTACCGCACACAACCTTTGTCACTATAGAATTGAAGTGAATACAGTGAAACTATGAAGGAGTATGTTCGTCAAATTAAATAGAATTGTAAAATTAAAAGAAAGTTAAGATGGAGCATTTTGATGGTTACAATTGCCAGGTCTTCTCATGGTATTCATGAGTAATTCAAAAAAGTAACATGCGTTTGTCCACATTCAACCGGTCACTCGCCGAAGAATCTTCTTTGTTATTTATTATTATTTTTTTTCTTTTTCTTTGTTTGGCAATAGAAAATAGAGTTGGCGTTGGGAAAATTAATTACATAAATAAATACATTAATTAAGTTTAAATTCAAATATTTAACAAGACTGTTCCATATGCTTGTGGAAAATACTTTAGTCCGTATCTCAAAACAATGGCCGTACAATCTAAAATTAAAACATTTTTGAAAGGCAATTTGGAAAAAAATTTTTTTTTTGGTTTGCCAAATTAGGGGTGTTTAAAAACTTTTTAATATACAGATCTTTGGCATTTGCAGATTTTAAAGAATGATACGTCAACTTTTTGTGTCCAGAAGTGCAAAGTTTTGCGCCAATGGCCTTAGACTTGAGGTATCCCGTTCCGGTATTTATTCACAAGATCTCTGTTTCTACCACCCTAATATTAGAAAGTTAAAAATCGCTATGATGTAACATGAAGCATGGCATTTAAAATCACGCAAACAGTCATCATGTGAACGAAGTGATACTGAAGTGAACTCTAATGCTCTCTTTATAAAATTCATTGCCAATCAGTGGCAATACATGGAAGTCGCCACGTTTTTCAATATATGTATATCTCGGATTCGTCGGTTGCCGAAATTCATCGAAAATACTGCACACTTTCCAACACAGAAAATATTGTGTCACCAATGATAACAGATCAATAGCCGTTAGTGCGTTCAGATACCAATGCTAAGATTTTATCAGGTCGCAATGAAGCAACAGGATGCATTCATCAAATGTTTGGCAATTTGAGCACATTGATATGATCGATTGAACCAAATTCGAATTGACAGAGATTCCATGCTTCCAATTATATACACAAGACCAGCTGGAAGCATTTCAGTGTTTAAATGAAATAATCTAATTACCAGGTTAGGTTAGATTTGGTCGGCAAGTTGCTGGATATAAAGGTAATGAAAGGTCCCAGCCCACTTGGGTGAAATTTATTATGGTCCCATTGTGATACCTGTTGTGGTGATGCAGATCAGATCAGGTCAGTGCTGGGAATCGAACCTAAAAACCTCAACTGTTAAATTAGCGCACTACCGCATCACCCCCAGGGAAAATAACTTAATTTAATGATTTTCTTTGCTAAATTTAATTTGTTTTACAGCTTACCCATGCCATTTACAAAAGTACGAGCATTTTTTTATGTAGTATATGAATCTTCCAAGGCCGTTACCGATTACTAACCCATGGGTTTTTTTATCTTGGACCAGGACTCAGGAGATGACCCCTACACATGCGATGCATTGTGCTGGAACTATAGGAAAGGGATAGTAGGAGAAATGATAGGACGAAAAGCTCAATTATCTTACAACACTGCTTTTTGCACGTTATTTGTTTTTACAGCAGTGTTGTAGCCTCTCTGATGTCAAGGAGACGTATTAAATTTTCAAACTTCGTTTTATATTTGTTTTAAGCCAGAAACCAGAAAAGATACAGCCAACTTGAATCACGCCCAAATTGGATTCATTGAGATTTCGAACATGTTATTTTAAATAAATAAGTTTTAGTATAATTAAATTTTAAAATCTTTCCAATTACAACCTTAGCAAGACTCTTTTAATTTTTGCGAGCTTTTATTTTCCAACATTAGGGTCGTACATTAGGGGGTACAAACAGAGATCTGGTCAATAAATAATAGAAAGGGATACTTGAGACAAATAAATTGCTATATTATTCTTTAAAATCCGACTACAAATTATAAAAAAAATTAAAAAGGCGTCCTCTACCTTCGGTATTAAAAATATTGTTTTTGAAATTGCTGTACAGAAAGTTTTAATATTATGTGGTGTATAGCGAACTTTGTTTTGCTATTAAGGTGTTACATTGTATGGGATATGTTTATGAAAATACATGGTAATTGATTTTAATATTAAGTATACGGCACCTATACCTCGACAATGAATCAACCTCAAAACTTCATAGAATAGATTTATGTGCTCGATATGGAAGTAAGGCATGACGTATGATTGATTTCAATTTAATTAAATATACACATACGTTTGTACGTACTAGTGATGTTAGGAATATCAACTTTTAATACTGGCGAATACGAATATCTGCGAATATATTTCTGCCCCACAAAATTTCAAATAAATATGAAAAAAATATATCTCTTTTGCTTCAAAAACAATATATTGAGAAAACTGTCTCAACGATGATAGAGATTTATTTGTTAATTTGAACAATTAATACTATAATATTCTAAGCTAATTACTTTGCTAAAGGAATAGGACTTTTAAAGTTTAAGGCAATAGTTTCCTTTATTTTTTTATAATAAAAATTGTATATTAACTGAATTTATTTTGGGATTATATCTTTATATATGATTCTATTTGTGCTTTTTAACTTAAAAAATATATGTGAAATATAATATTACACACTTTATGATATTCTCATAAAGTATTTTTTTACAAAAGCACACTCAATAACTGAGGAGGATGGCATATCCATATAGTACTATTTCGCTAATGCTTACTTAGCTCATCAGTGGATTTTTCATAATTTTCGAATACAAACCCAAGATCTATATGTTTAAAATTCAACTAATCAATCGAGAATTAAAGTTGAGTATCAAACACAAAACCAAAAATCTATAAACAAAAACATAACAATCCATGAGTTTACTTTTTTATAACACACACACACATTTCTATTTTTAGATTTTTCTTTTCATATATTTATTATTTATGTAATATTATAATAAATTTATTATTTATGTAATAATAAAGTTCACATATATTTTTTAAGGGAAAAAGCACAACTAGAATCATATATAATAATAAAAATTATTTAAAAAATATTTAATTTTATATTAAATGAATTAACTTTGGGAATATCTTTATATATACTTGCATATATATATATGACTTTAATTTGAAAATTGTGCCCTTTGCCCAACAAATAAATGAATTACATTATTACAATCCTTATGATATAAAGTGTTTGTTTTTTTTTTCTTTTAAGTAAAATCAATGAAATATATGAAATGCATTATTAGATATAAAGGGTGGTTAAATTTCAAGGGCCGATATTGATTTTGAATAAAACACAAACTATTTAGGAAATTATTGTAATTTTATTTTATTATGATATATTGGTATTACTCAATTATGAATGGAACAAAATATCGGCCAAATGGGCGCCGCGACCACGGCAACAGTGGATGATCAATTTTCGAAGAAAATCATCTTCAGTGATGAGGCACATTTTCACCTCAGTGGATTCGTCAATAAACAGAATTGCCGCATTTGGGCGAATGAGAATCCAAGAGTGATTGTCGAAAAACCAATGCACCCACAAAGAGTGACTGTTTGGTGCGGTTTATGGGCTGGCGGCATCATCGGGCCGTATTTTTTCCAAAATGAGGCCGGTCAGGCAGTTACTGTGAATGGTGTTCGCTATCGTGAGATGATAACGAACTTTTTATGGCCCGAATTGGAAGATATGGATGTGGACGATATGTGGTTTCAGCAGGACGGTGCCACTTGCCACACAGCTAACGAAACAATGGCTCTTTTGCGCAACAAATTCAATGGCCGTGTTATCTCACGTAATGGCGATGTCAATTGGCCGCCAAGATCATGTGATTTGACACCGTTAGACTTTTTTCTTTGGGGTTATTTGAAAGAAAAGGTGTACGTCGATAAGCCAGCAACAATTCAAGAGCTAAAGGATGAGATAATTCGGCACATTAACGGCATAGAACCTCCATTATGCCTCAGGGTCATCGAAAATTTGGACCATCGGATGGAGGTGTGCCGCCGTGGTCGCGGCGCCTATTTGGCCGATATTTTGTTCCATTCATAATTGAGTAATACCAATATATCATAATAAAATAAAATTACAATAATTTCCTAAATAGTTTGTGTTTTATTCAAAATCAACATCGGCCCTTGAAATTTAACCACCCTTTAGATGAGAAAAATAATTTTTGCATTTGTGTTCGGTATTCAACTTTTAATTCTCGATTGATTAATTGGGTTTTGAACATAAAAATCTTATGTTTGTAGTCAGAAATTACGAAAAATCTACTGAGTAGCAAACTAAGCTAACTATTACTATATAGATATGCTTTCCTCCACAATAATCAATTTATTGAGTTTATTTAAAAAAGAATACTTTAAGATTATTTTATATTATTTTTTATTATTATATTTTTTTTTAATATTCGCAAAATGTTTCTTTGACTTGTATTTCGAACGTCATGAAATAGGCGAATAGGCGGTGATATGAATAAAAATATTCGTAACATTATTATATTGTATGTTAGGGTGGGGCAAATTCTGTGATGAAAAAAAAAAAAAAACTGAAAAGTCGTATGGCCAAATTAAATCTATGGACAATTCTAAGAAACTTTTCAATCAAATCCTATTTTGCGCAAATCCACATAACAATTTTAATAATGAATTAGTTTGCATTAGCAACAAAAAATTTGGTCTTTATATATAAATAAAAGGTACAACAACTTTGTCAACTGTTGACCGATTTTAACAAAGGACATCTCATTTTACTCAGAAAATCACTCTTTTAAGAATATTTCATTTTTTTAATGATGCGTTATAGTCATAGTATATTTTCATATAGCTATTCAATTGATAGAATAATGTGAGTAGAAAATCTCAAGTCGATTTGCCCAGTATAGTATTTGATAACAGGTTTATGATTCAATGGGATATTTTTCTTAAAATTTCGAATACGATTTTAGACGAAGCAAATTTAACCACTCTTATGTATATACATACATATTTAATTGTAATAATATTATAGAAAAATGAAAAATATGTAAAATCGAACAGACATTTTTGCAGCGGTTCACTGGCATTTATTGTTTGTTAACATATTTAGCGATTCTCAATTTAAATATAAATAAATTTCATTGATATATTTCCATAATGTCTGAGAGTAATTATTTCAGAAACATAAATGAAGTACCCTATTTTCTGAAAAGGCACTGATTCAATAAATTTATGGAATAATTTATGCATATTGAAGAAATTTTAAATTATTTCTTACTTTCTTATTGTTACAACAATGTTTTTCTTAAACAATATTTCCAGTATTTTAATGAAGAAGAATTTATCTTCTGCTGATTTTGGTTTTACTCAAGAGATTGATGAGAAAGAAAAGTTTAATGAAAGCAAACTATAATTTACATTTCAGTTTAATTTGAAACTCCTTTAAGAAAGAAACGCAAATGGTAATACTGTTCAAGCAAAATGAATATGAGCTTCCGGAGCTCTTATATATGAATTTATTAATTAGTTTTCTAAATTATAACTACACAAGTGTAATAATTTATTCTGCTTAACCGAGATTTATTATTATTATTATTCCAATTTTAAAATGTTTCTTGTTCTGTTTTTACTGTTGTATTTATTTTTTGTTACTGTTTATTTTTTATTTATTTACAGAAGCCCAGCTGTTGCCTGCTGCTGTTGCTTTAGTTTTCAAATTTTGTAAATATTTTTGTTAACATTCTCTCTCTGGCATATTAAAATTTGCAAAGTAACATTTATTATTTTTTCCAGCACAATTTTCCTTAAAGTTGCACAAACACAAGCACAAATTTTTATTTTATGATTTTGTGCTTTAAAGTGTGAACAGGTTCTTACGGCATTTCATTATAAATAAATTTGAATTATTGCTTTGCTGTCAACTGTTTCTGACAGTCGTTATAATATATGTATGTACAAAATAAAAATATGTGTAAGAAATAGGCTAAAGTACTTTAAAATATATCCTCGATAAAAATGTCAAACTTATTTTTTCTTTTTATAAAATGCTGGCTTAAATTTTAAATAGAATTATTGGCTGCTTATGGGATGTTTATAGTTTTGCATTTCAAGACGAACAAGTAATCTCTGAGAAAAATCATGGCGTAAATTTCATTTGCCCCCATGTGATTTTCACTTTTTATTTGAAAAAGAAATCCTGGATTATGGAGAACATTATAAATCATTCTCAAACAGTGTTGAGAAAATACATAATTTATATTTTTAGCCAAGTGTGATTTTTGTGCAGAAGAAATTTTTTTTCTCCTTTTTCGGCAGTTTAAGGAAATTACTAAATTATGCAAAAAACTACACTTATTTATAATAAAAAATATTAGTTTCTAATAAAAAATTTTATATCAGAAAACCTAAAATATCATAAAATATATTTTAAAAAAATGGCGGGTAAGTCATTTGAATGAAAGAAAATTCCATAATTAACCACAAGGTTTGTAGTTCAGAAACAACACCAATTAACCCATTGACGCTCTTAGAGGCGTATCAAAGAAAATTCCCAACAGGCATATTTGAATAAAAAAGAAAACAATTTAATTTCCATTTTACGCCATCAACTCAACCGCATAATAATACAAATTAATATCAGCATTAAGGCATATAATTCAAAATTTATTAATTATAAATAAATTGTACATAGTTGACCGCAAATTAATTTTCCATTTTCACTTTACTTAATTATAACTTGTTTATTGTTTTTTTTTTTGCCATTTTAATTTAAAGCCACAAACAAACATACGAGTATTTTAATATCAAATCAATAAAAGTGCCCAAAAGCTGAAATTAATAACAGCAAAAAGCGTTTTCCTTTGGGGAAAAAAATTTTTTTTTGAAATGAAAGGAGTGAGAGAACAAAAAATTAATAAAATGGAGATGAAGATGTAACAGCCGTCGAATATTGCATGTTGTTCCGCTCTGTTAGTATTTGTCAGTGTGATTTTGAATTATTTTCTTTGATTTGGATTGCTTCTTAGTAACTATTACATATAATTTTGACTGCTTGTATGTTATCGACCATCAGCCTATTTAAAATTGAAAAGTTTTAATTACTTGCATAAACTAAGTTTATGAATAACGCACTTAATATATAACAAAATAATTTAAGTTCAGTAATATTTTTAAAGCCACCCATTCTAAAATAGCATATAGAACAGTGTTATAAAAATTAATGAAGTAGAAAAAGCTGGTAAGTGATATTCTCTTTCTGGTAGATATTGTCGGGCAAAACAACAATGTGGTTTTGTAATTTTCCAACCGTCCATATTTATTTATTTATTTTATTTCAAGTAATATAAAAAGGCCTTTTTTTAGGCCAATAAATTATATCTTTCAATAGCGGTTCTTCAATATGTAATGAAAGGATAAAAGGAAATACTTAAATATAACTTACAATATTATAAGCAAAAGAAAATAACACTTGTTTTAAGTTAAAAGTGAAACAGTAAAAATTAAAAGATAAATAGAATAATAGAAATCTAAGATGATTAGAAGAATAGTTGGGCTGTGTTCCGGGGCACCAAGGTGTGCTGGGAATGAGGTGCCGTGAGATATTGCATGACGCGGAACTGCGCAAACTAGGTGGCCGATGTTTTATTGCTCAAGTATCGACGAAGGAGACTGCTGTAGCACAGAAAACTCAGAAAGAAATTTTTTTCACTTTACTGGGATGGGAATCGAACCGGGGTTCCTCTGATTGGCACAGCCAACATAGAACCACTAAGCCATCAGCAAATCCGCATTAAACTGCGTTTTATTCACTGCATCAGTTTAAATAATTATTATAAGCGTCTGTGTCTAATTTTCACTATAGAATACCTTTGCAGTAGATACAATGTTTCATTGCTCAAGCATTTATTTCAAAAAAATATAATTCTATGCATTTGAACTTAACTAAAAGTAAATCATCGATGTGTTGTAATTCATTAAAGTCCTTGGGCATTAAGTCTCTGTTCATAGAACACGAGTGAAAATACTCGTTAGGCCTTTTATATTGAAAACAAGAATAAAAAAAACACAAATTGCCCGAACGATTATTTTCACTCGGCTTCTATGAACATGTATCTAGTAAAAGAACTAAAGTTTTTCAAACAGATTTCGGTGCTATGCCCGTAAACAAACCAATCATATCATTTGCCAAATAATACAACAATTAATTTAGCTGTCGCTCGTTGCTTTTTTCCATTATTGTCTAAGATTGGGAGATCTTTCCATGGTTGGGTTTTACAACTCCCAATATCTTAGAACAATTATCAAAAAAAAAATTTATTTGGGTAGTAAAAAGCAATACGAAATAAGTTAAACTGAATAGAATTTCACTGCAAAATACAACACTTACTTTCTAATTTTATTTTGTACTACACGTACGTTTGTACTACACGTACATTTCATTCGCATTGTTTAACGTGAAAACACATTTTATTGAAAACATTACATTTCGCTGCTTAAAAAAGCACTGTTTAAAAATCACCAACTACAATTGAACTATAAAAAGAAAAAGTCTCGTATGCAAAGAGCTTTTATTCAGTTCGTACTTACAAAATAACTCACACAACATTAAGATTTGAAGTGATAATAAAATGAAAAGAGAAAAAAATTAAAGAAAAGAAAAGAGTGAATAAAGAAACAAGAAAGAAGTATGAAAACGTATAGCAGAAATGAAGTGATTCCGTACAAAAGATACTTCATTAATGTGAAACTAAATATTGTTGCATACTTTTAAGTGCATAAATAAGAGATAAAAGAAGCCCAAATCAGTCGAACAAAGATTCAAACAAAATAAGGACAAGCACTTAAATAATCAATGAAGTGTAATGTGTTCCTTCATGTGTGAGTGCGATAAGTATTATTCGATTTCTATATTGAATCATCTTGCTGTACAAATAGTGATGAAAATCAATTTTCTGTGTGCAGAAGCAGTTGTTTGAGTATTTATTTTTGTAATTAAATCAATCGCATTTATTTAGATGATGTGTAAAATTGTTATCTTGCATAAAATTTATTTTAATTGATTTTCTTTGTGCGTTTGGAAGATAATTCATTTCTTAAATCTGAATTTAACATTGTAAGAAGTAAAATCATATAATTCAACAATTCAATTATGTGCAAGATATTCTGAGAGTTTCGTCATTAGTTGATAAAATTTATTTTTATATTTAAAATTTTTCTAATAAATAAATTTAAATCGAACTTAAATAAATTTACTCAATTAAGAAGCTCAATCGTACGTTTTGTCGTTAAAAAAAAAAACGATATTTCACAATCTTTTAGGTAAATTCCCGACAACAAAAATACAATACTGTGGTCTAATGATGGCAATCGATAGCGAGCAAACTATCGCATCGTATATTATTTAGATATGTGTCGAGTCAGGAAATCATCTCATGTGATATGTATCGAATTGTAGTTTTCGCCAATTGTAATCGATTAACGAATGAATACGGTGCCAAAAAAAATTTATTAGTAAATTGAAAGTGCAAAAATTACACTGGTCAACAAGAATTTATTGGCCTCAATTTACATACACATGGTACTCCGCCTAAAATGCTTATAAATTACTTTTTTGAATTGACACTGGTTCACGATATTTATCGTTAAATAAAAAAAAAGGCGGAGGTTGCACCACGAATGATAATAACACAGAGAACTAGCTCCTCGATAGAACTAAGAAAAACACGGAAAAATAAAATAACTTTTAAATTATGTTATTATACATTTTTATGCAAATCCCTATAGTTTACGAGATGTTTGAGAAAAAAACACTTTTATAAAAGAAAATTTAAAAATTATTAAAAGTGTAAAATGAACGAAATCTGAAATTTTGTTATTAATTTCGGTAATCATTAAAATCCATTTATAAATTCTGATTTTATTCATAATTAGCGGGTAGCACCTATTTTATAGAAAAAATTGCATGACACGAGCCGAATGATATGCCGTATTCTTCTTATGGAAATTCAAAGATATTCGCGGCCACCTTGGAAAAGTTTGTAACACTTGTAAACATTTGTTTTATTTAGAGCGGACTCAACGTACGCCACTGTCAACATTTCAAGTATTTCAGAGCTCTTGATTTCATTTTTCACTCAAAATCTGATGCAAACACTTTGTTCCATTTTTTATAATAAAGGAAAATCACCGAGAATAACAAAACACGTCTAAGTTTCTTTATCTCTCAAGAACAAATTAAGTATGCTGTGAAGTTGAAACTGTGAACACATCTTCGTGACATGTGTGCCAACACAACACCAACAACAAAAAATCTATAATCAAATGTACGTTGGCCGCGAAATTTGAAAAGTCATGTTAAAATAAATTCAAATAATTCGGCAAATTTTTAATAATAAATTTTAATAAGCACCATCCCAGTATAAATTGCAAAACAACTAAAATGTTTTGAAATGAGAAAGACAATTGAATTCCTACATTGAAAAATATACAAATAAATTTTCATCATTTCTAAATTATTATACAATTCACATTGTTTTTCACTATGGAAATATGGCAATATGAAAGCAGAAAAAAGATTTATTTTTCGCTTTAATTTTTTTTAAGTAATCGTATTTCACTTAAAAAAAAAATATGAAAATTTTGTTAGAGGTGAAAAGATGTTTTTCACAATTTATCATATTGCCTTTGCACAGACAAGCATAAAGTTTTTCGCAACCTTGGCTGATTGACTTTGAATATAAAGGGTGGCCAAATTTGAGTTTAGGAAGTATATTGGCTGACAAACACATTTTTATTTGACAAATTCAGTTTTATTGATACATGTGTAGAGTAGAAATATGGGAATTATAAATGAAATATGTTGTCGGGCAAAAGTTCATCTCTAGCACGGCAGCAAAAGTCCACTCTTTTCACAAAATTTTTAACCACATTTTGCAACAAAGCTTCACTTATCTAATCAATGCTACGCCGAATTTCATCTATCAGAGCGTCAGTTGTTTGTGGTTTGTTCACGTTAACCCTGTCTTTCAAATAGCCCCCGGCGAAAATAATACAGCGGCGTTAAATCACAATAACGAGGCGGCCAATTGACATCGCCTGCCCGTCTTACTGATACCGCAGGTCACTGATGTCAACATTAGCCAATTGTGGCCACAAAAAATCGCTTATCATGGTTTGGTAGCGCAGAGAATTTACCGTTTCCTTGCTCATTTTCGAAAAAATATGGGCCGATGATGCCGCCTGACCGCAAACCGCACCATACGGTCATTTCCATTGGATGTAATGGTTTTTCGAGGACTGTTTGTGGATTTTGTGAGCCCCATATGCAACAATTTTGTTTGTTTACATAATCGCTTAATTGAAAATGGTGCTCATCACTAAAGTTGATTTTGTTGAAAAATTCAATTCACAAACGTTCGACGCAAAGAATGGTCGGCCGCTTTTAATTCTCGAACGAATTGAACTTAGTAAACGTGAAGATGAAGATCTTTATGCTTTCTGCTGATGCCCAATTGTTGCGAACGTCGACGAGTTGATGTTCCAGGCTCATACTCAACACTATGCTGTAGAGCGGTTACTTTGCATAACTACGCCCAGTACGAGCGTATTGTTTTGGTCTATTGTCAGCAACAACAGCGTGAGCCTCAAATTTAGCGAATTAATTATGCACAGCGGTCTCAGAAAGACCCTGATTACGAAGAAAGGCTGCTCGAATTCTACGAAGTGAACAGTACAATTTTAACCATTTTGATAGGAAATTTAAACAACTAAAATTCTTTGTTCAAGAGTCTAGCTGTTCATGGTTAAAATTTCCTAACTTTTTACTAAATAAAAATGGAAGATCACAGCTCAGTTCTTGCCATTTCATCTTTTGAGAGTCAATAGGGGGTGCTGATGGCGAGTAGTCAGCGTGTTGGATCTGCAACCAGAAAGACCCAGGTTCGATTCCCAGCCGGGTCAAATCAGAAAATAGAGTTTTCTGAGTTTTCTGTGCTACAGTAAACTCCTTCGTTGGTATTTGAGCAATAAAACGCCGGCGAAGTAAAATAATAAATAAAATGGCTCCATTAACTTAAAAATAATGCGTCAAAAAACATCAAAGACGCCGCAACTTTGCTTTATAATTTACACGCAACTGCAGAGTTGTGCAAGAATTAAGGTCTATTTTCCTACCACTTTCACCACCTGTCTATTTCTTCCCTATCCTTCTCTCTAGTTCCAGTGCAATGCATTGCATATGTAGGGGATAGCCCCTGAGCACAGGTCCAAGATAAAAAAAAAAAAAAAAAAAAAAAAAAAATTTACTTCCGAACCTAAAATTTGCCCACACAGTACAAAGCAAATGCGCGTATCATTTACGCTTCAATACGTCGTGAATTGATTTTACAGTGCAAACATTTTGCGGAGACCCTTACACAGAAACAAAGACGTACAACACAAAGTCACTGCAGTCACTACGATTTCTTTAATTTATTTATTTTTCTATGCGCTCTCATCCTGCTTTATTTTATATTTTAACAAAGTAAAAGTTGTCTCATAATGCGGCAACAAAAAAGAAAAACTTTTTCTGCCAGAGCTAAAAAACCATGTTAACAAACTTGAAAAAGCTTCTGTTTTATACTTTCTTACCTGCCAGGCATTAAATCATTTATTCTTTATAACGCAGATTATGTCTGAAATCAGTACATTTTTTTTTTTCTTACTTCCCGTCTTTGTTGACAGTATTTTCATATTGAAAGTGACATTAAAATGTTCATCGGATAGGCTTTACTAATTCAGAAGTGGAAAGTTTTTATTATTGTGCTGTTCATTGTGTATTTTGCTCTCTTTTGCAGCAGGTTTATGGTAATCCAGTTTCAAAAAACTTTGTCTTCCCTGTTTGTGGCATTCGAAGTACACTTTTAAGAATTTTTATTTATAAAAAAAAATTAAATCGCCAAAGTTTCTTATGGATTTGAAAAGCAGGAATAGCTGAACTTCACAATTTTATGTAACATAAAGCATAGACAATGCAAAATTTCTCAATACCGATTCCCAATCTGATTTAATAGTTTTTTGACACATTAGCAAATATGAGTTTCGAGGTCCTGTCCTATACCGGTGCATTCATCATGGTCCTTAGACAAAGTTTAATGCACAATTACATTCGCCCTAATGAGCGAAACCGGAAATTGCAGGAACATTAATTGTGTGTGATAATATTTGGGGAAAATTAAAGAAAATTGCAGGAACATTAATTGTGTGTGATAATTTTTGGGGAAAATTAAAGAAAATTGTAAATACAACTTCAGTGCGTGAAATTATCTTTAAACCTTCATTATTATTATTATTATTATTATTTGAATTTAAATAGAATACGATTGTTACCTTGATTCAACGTTTTACAATTCTTTTGCTAAGAACGCTCAAATGTCCCCTCTAAAAATTTCCAACAATCCCGCCATTGCTTTTTTATTTCAAATTAATCATGCACATATCTATTCATTTACTTACTTTTCGTTTTACTGTGAAGTAGTTTAACGCTGCACTCGTCTATTATTCACTTAATTATGTATATCTAAACGACATTTATTCAAGTATGTGAAAGTTTGCTCCCTGCTGATCTAATTTCATTTTCCCATTCCGCTTTAACGCATTAATTTTCTTTTATTAAATATTTTTATTCCTAATAGAATAAATGTGTATAAAATTATAAATTAAAAAATACATCAGGTTAAAACCACTTTCAAGTACGAAGAAAATATTTATGCTTGACAGCCCTCATGAATACGTTGTTGTATAAAACGAATTTTCAATGTCACTTGCATTGCATGTGACTTTTCAATGTGCGAATAATTTATGGCTTGCGGCAGAGGTTCTCCAATTTTTTTCCTTTGCTCCTCGCACAGAAAAAAATTTTAATTAAATTTTTTAATTCTTATTCTTTAATCTTATTTCTTTTAATAAATATTTCAATATTCTCTTTAAGCTTGAAAGAGAAGATAGAAAAATTAAATTTTAATTAATAAAATAATAAAGTAAAAAATGCAATTAGATTTTACCTGTAAAAAAATTAATAGTATCAATTAAATTTTTATTGTTGACTTAATTGAATTCATTTTCAATTAAAATTTTAATAATAATAATTAAAAATTTATTTAAATATTTTGAAAATTTCATACAAAATTTTTAAAAGCAAAAATTAATTTTAATTGAATTCAAAAATATTTTTATTAATTCGTTAATAATTTCTATTTGTTTAAATAATGTTCCATATATGACAGAAAATAAATATTGAAATAGATTAAGTCGTCTTCGATTCGATATTATATCAAAAAAAAAAAAAAAAAACTATTTATTTATTTAAGTATTGAGCCCAAAAATTAATTAAAATATTTAAAAAAAAATGCATTATTCTAATTAAGGGTTTTAATTAAAAATAAAAAAGTAAAAGTAATTTGCTGTGTAGTTTAGATTAGTGCTCAGTTGCCTCATTGATACAAATTCAGAACCCCACTCGTCAGCCTACCCAACGAGATTTCATGCTACTAAGCTAATCTGGCCATCTTATAGTTCCTTTTCACTTTAGAACGCAGCGGCCAAATTACAGCATTCGATTTGAATCTGAATTTCAAACAAAATTTTATAAAAAAAAATATAAGAATTTCTGATTGACAGTTTCAGTATACGCTACAGGTTTGAAAACCGAAAAATTTTTAAGATTTTCATTTGTCAGAAACCTGTCTGGTGTTTGCAAATAGAAAACTGGTTTATTAAGCAACATATACGTTTTGAACATTATTTTGGGCTTTATCTGAAGGTGGATCAAGCAAATTTACCAATTTCCCGGTCATAAAAAACCGACTTCGATATACATGATTTGATGATAACTTGTTACTATTCCCAAGACACTGAAGATACAACGAATAATTTATCATGAAAAATTTGTTATAAGCGCTTTCTGAACAATATCATTGAGAAATTTTTGTATGAATTATTTTAGTTTCTACTATTTTTGATTATGTGTACGCCACTAGCGAATGTATTTATACAATAAATATAGAGAGAACAAAGGAATATATTCAGCATTTGTATATTAAAGCATTCTATACAATGGAAAAAATAAAGAGACTTTAAATGTTATTTTAACTTTTGACGATTTTATTTTATTTAATTTTCTATTTTATTTTTTTCACTGACTTAATACATTTATTATATTATTTTCATATAGTTGTAGTTGTTGTTAATCAGGTAATAGCATGAAACTGATTTACAGAGAGACACCACCATTCACGTGCATGGAAGTCGGCAGGCATATGTAACGCACGGAATAAAATGGGGAAAAATGTCAAACAAGCATTGCATAGACTTTGTCGAAAAAGCAAATAACTTTAATTTTAAAAAATCGAACATGCGAGGGTCGATAGTAAAAGTTCTAACATATGTTAGAAGAAGAAAGTCCATTATCAGACAACGGAGTCTTAGCCATTTTCGATCAATATTTTACTCCCAAAGCTGAATGCGGTTACTGAAATAGAAATTTAAATTATCGATGTAAAACCAAAAGGTGTTACTTATAAGGGAAAGGCGATTTTCTATAGTACTTTTTAATCCAAAAGAAATTAAAATTTTCTATTTTTCATTTCAAATTTAGATTTTCTCAGATAAAATTCGAATATTCGGATATCGAGATATCTTAACCCAGCAAACCACTTCGTTTCACTGTATTCTATGAATTCCTTTCAACCTAACAATTTCATAAAACTATATAGAATCTTCCAGTTATGCCTCGACGTCAAAATAATCCGGTCTTTCGACCGGTCAATATAGTACTGATTATATCGGTTATAAATTTTCCTGCTTTCTCCAATTGCGAAATCACCGACAGACAACGGAAACATGCTCCATCACATCGCCACTACAATTCGGACATCTCCAAAATGCTCGAAGTATGGCCTGAAGCAGTCATGGCCAATTCGTCCTAATGACGGGTTACAGTGTATAAGTTGATCATACTTTTCCAGTCCTAGACCACAGTACCAGAATCCTATATCTTCACGTGTGTATGTGTGTGCGTTTTTTGGCAAATCATTCATGACTTCAGAATGCTTCACATAATCGCAATAGCATGTAAATTTTGCGAAAATAGGCCCAACGTTGAAACGATATGTTTCTATTCTCATGAACGAATCCAGTTTCTTAAAATTTCTTAACATTGAAGGCTCTTGAAGGCTCGATTTGTTGGAGTTTTTTCTCTACCGAATTTTGTTATAAATTTCCTAATAAAATCTTGAAAACTTTTTCGATTTTCAAACAATGTTTTATGAATTAAAACATGTAACGTTCCAAATTAACTAATCGAAATGTATCTAGAATCTGAAAATAAAAACTTGGAATAAAAATTAGAAGTAGAAAAAAATGGCAGCAAAATTAAAATAATACTTCAATTTTGGACACCCTTTGCTAGCACGATCAAGATGGACTTGAGCTTGCGAAAAAGTTCTGCTCTTCCACTACTATTGCAGCAACTACCCTCACCAAATAGTGCTGCTGAATACTGCTGGAAAGGGCAATGGGAAGATACCAGCTTGGGCGCTAGAAGAGATAATATGTAAAACGCTTAAAGAGTTTTTTATATATAAGGACCCATAGGATCTACTGGAAGGCACGTTAGATCAACGTGCTGCTCGCATTGCAGTGGTTAACAACTCCAAAAAATATTGCCAATCAAGTCGAAGTAATAGAAAATGTAAAAAGTTTTTTACGCGAAGTTCCAGCCATAGATTCCAAGGCCAACTGTTTCCCATATTTTCTTATGTTTGAGCAAACCAACATATTTCTTTGTTGAATTAAAGTCTTTCTTTCTCAGCGAATTTTAAATTAAAGTCATAATTCAGTGTTTCTTTTTTTAATAAAATTTTTCTCTTACCCTGTGTAATGGGGGCAAAAGGCTTCTGTAGTAGACAATAAACGTTCTCTAGAACTAAACTGCTCGTGCAGTTATCGATAAAATACTGTTCAATACAGTCGCATATGTGCTGTAAAATTCGGTTTAGCGCTTCTGTCGCTTCTGCTTAATTAATCGCAAGAAATGTATTTGGCAATAAAAAAATCACATTCAAAAGAAATCATTGGTTTCTTTTTTCACTTTATTTTAAGTTTCAAATGTTTATTGTACAAGACCTAAATATTTTACAAAAATATTCAGTCAGTGATTTCGAATTCTGAGAAAAGGAAATGCATTATGGGGCGTTCAATAAACAAAAAATATGTACATGGGGGTATTAATTTCTTTTGTGTTCTGTATTTCTTTTTTTTTTGTCTACGATTTAATATGTTATTTGAATGAAATATTTCTCTGATTTGTTCTTTCTTGTTGTTGTAGATTACAGAAACTCCCTTTCCCCTCTCCTAATGAGCACAAGAGTTTGCACGGTTTCATGCACGAATTTGTATTTTTACAACAATAAAACCAATTTGAAAATACCATACACAAACAATTACGCAAAAACGTACGTACAAACATACATTTGTGTATACAGCATTACAAATACACAGTATACAAGTGTGTTTAAATGTTATTTCTGATACTTGGAAAACATAAAGACGTCTGAAAATGTACATTTTGCATTCACATGTATTTTCTTTTCAATGCGATTATTTATTTCGTGTCTGTTATTTTTTTGTTCCTTCTTTTGTATCTATAAGCTTGGGATTTCTTTATTTGTTGTCATTTACAATAATGAAAATTTTGTTTGTCGAAGCACTGACTAGAATTCAAAGTGTTTGATAATTGTGTGGTGTGTTAAGTTGTTTGGGTTTTCATTTTTATTTTTTTTTTTCAAATATACAACCGTTTATTTTCCAAAAATAACATTCGCATAAATGGAAGTATTTTTTTAACATTTATTCGGGATATTGTTTTTTCATTATTATTTTTTGTGGGGTTTCAGCGATGTATTTTTACCCACCTCATCATCAGTAGAATTCAAAGTATAAATCAAAAAAATTGTATAATTTCTCTATTGGTTTGATTATATTTTCTTTATTATTATTAGGCCCGAAGCAGCGCGACTAGAAAAATCTATTTTGCAAAGCCCTTCATATTAGACCCCCATCCAAAGGCTTTTAAAGAATCCAAGCACTTTTTGGATCTGGTGTTCCACAGCTTGTGTGGAGACAACGCAATTTCATCCAGATGGTGAAACCTCTTTCTGGGGAACGCAGGGAACTTGTTCAGATCTCTCAGTGTCACTTTCACAAATCGATAGATATTGGTCTCGAATTTTGTTAAGCTGATATCTCAGCACACAATGGCCCGTGAAGTACTCCGTTAATAGACTCAAGTCGGCTCTATTCAGCGCAAGCAGTCTATTTGCGACCGCCTTCTTGGGGAGCAGGACGCTTCGGCTTGACGCTGGCCAGCAGTATTATGCCAGTCTCTCTTCCCAGTTTCCAACAATTGTTCATAGTTAATTTACCACAATAATGTGACAATTACTTTTTATTATAACAAAAGAAGGGACAATTAACCTCCGGCATCAGTTGAGTACAACACGTATATAATTATTTTCTATGTCACTACACACGTCATCAGTATATTTTGTGTCACCAGAGTCATCAATAACTTCTCTTAAACTCGTCAAAACGTATACGAGAAGATTCCATTATTGTCCACATTATTTATTAACAAAGGCTCAGAGCTTTGTTTTTCTGTTTTAGTATACGAGTAGGCGAGCAGCCACGTATTCACAAAGCTTCAAGCTTTGTTTTAGTACATGTGGATACGAAATTATATTTACAAGGCACAGCAAGCTACAGAGACCATAAATGTTGTTGGATACTAAATTCTTTTCAAGGCGGCAACTGCACCATTCTTTCTTTTTCACAAATTCTTGTAGTCTGGCTGTGCAGATCATACAAAATTTTTTCGTTGAGCACTTCTTCAATTAGAACTTTTTCCATTTTACGTGAAATATATACGAGTATATTTATACTATTTAAAAGCAAAAATTAGAATGAAGTAGTTAATAATTGCAATAAACCAGCCGAAAAAGAAACAATTGGAAAACATGAACAGCTGTTTATTGTAAAAAAGTGGTACCACTTGAAACTCTATACATATCGAGCCTTTGGTGCAATACCGTCGTTATTCAAAAAATCGTGAACTGAGAAACATACATTTGAAGTTTTGAGCCATCTTGTTGATAGTATTTTCGTTTACTAAAGTTATTTTTTTACAAGTTTTTGAATAAAGCGGCATATTTTGTAGTGTTTTCTGTTTGTAAATTTCTTGTCACAAAGGAAATATTTCATTATTGCAAATGAATATTGTTGGAAAATGGCTGGAGGCAATAAAGACATTTGTAGCTGTAGAATCTGAACAGTTAGAGATAGAACCATAATCTTTTTTCCTTTAGATATACATATATATTTCCCCAAAGATCATATCTGCATACAAAGCTCAAAAAATTCAAATTTTGAGTTACTGCGGTATTGCATCAAAGGCTCGATATGTAAAAAAAAACGTCAAATACTCATAGCGATAAAGATTAGTTTTCTTCAAAATTCTGATATCTTAAAGCAACAAAAACATAAAACAAAGTTTTCGAAGAATTATCAAAATATTTTTTTTATTATGATGACAATTATGTGTGAAAGAAAATATTGGCCAAAGGCTCGCCACGTTTTCCCTAATATAACTCTATCCGATGGTCGATATTGTCAATGACTCTGAGACATAATTGAGGTTCAATGTTGTTCATGTGCTGAACTATCTCATCATTTAGCTATTGAATTGTTCTTTACTGACATACACTTTACACAAAGAAATAAATCCAACGGTCTCAAATCACATGATCGTGATGGCCAATTAAGAAAGCGACGACATGAGATAACACGGCCATTGAATTTCTCGTGCAAAAGAGCCATTGTTACGTTGGCTGTTGGTACCACATATCGTCCAGGCCCACATCCTAAATATTCTGTCAATTTCTGTCAATTTAAGTCTGTTCTCATCTCACGATAGCGAACACCATTCACGACAACTGTTTGGCTGCCCTCATTTTCGAAGAAGTACGATGAGGCGATGAGGTCGCTAGCCCATAAACGACACCAAACAGTCAGGCGAGCATGCACAGGTGTTTTCACATTTCCTACAGATCCGGATTGCTGAAGGATGCGCACGAAATGCATTTTGATTTGAACGCCCACTAACAATCTTAACGCACAATTGTATACCTCTCCATGTCAATGAATTTGTCAAACACTGAAACATAAAAATGTAATTTAAATTAGGCAAAAAAAAAACTTGGCGTTAACACTTTGCAATATGATTGCACCAGCCTTTACTCAGTTTGATGGTAATTTTTCTTGCCTTTGTCACTCCTGAAGCATGACAGCTTAAAAATATAAATATTTCCTCTTTCCAAATAGTCCTCTTTCATAAAATATTTTATAAGATTTTTTTTGCGAGCGAAACCAAAATGTTTTTAAAAAATTTGACAAATCGTTTATTAGCAAAATTTTAACAGCGAATAAATTCCACGTTTCAATTATTTAAGGAAATTTTATTGCAAAAATAATTGCTGCCATTAACCCAAATTTCTCATTCCCATTATGGTTACTGGCAGAAACAAACAGATTTATAGAACACAACAGCTGAACATATATGCTTTTAAATTGGAAACTAATAATGAGAATAAAATATTGCGAAAAAAAATTAGAAATAAACAAAACCAGCAATAAAATAAAACAAAACCACAAATAATACAATTAATTAATACCATTTACAACAGAATGGAAATAGCAGAGAATTTAAACAATTTAATTCCTGTTTTATGGTTTCTAATACCAAGTTTTTTTTATTTTCTACTTTTCAGAATACCCGCACAAACTGAAAGACCGAATTAGTTAAAAAAAATATCTAATAAAAGTAGATCGTGAGAGTAAAAACAGGCAGGACGTTGGTAAACCTTTTTAAAACAGCAAACAATTATGCATGGAAGGTGAAAGCTTTAGGCTTTGATTTATAAAAATTTGATTTGCAACGCTAGAGGCTTCAAAAAATGAACTGAGTTATTAAATCTACAAATCTCCATCGAAAGCGAAAAAAGATACACAACATGAATTTTCAAATAGGATTCTGGAAAATTATGCTGCGATTGTGGACCTGCATGTTGTCCATTTCATTATTAAGTACACAATTAACCAAAACAGCCAATGCAATAGAAATGACAACAGCAGCACCAGCAGCTGCAGCAACTGTATCTGTAACAAAATCACCAGCCTTGGAAGTAACAACAATAGAAAATGATGTGAAAGTATTAAGACTTGCAACAATAGCAGCCACCATGAAGTTAATACTACATGATGTAACTGAAGACTATGGAACGAAAGCAAAACTATCAACAATAACTGAACAGTATCAAAATCAGGATACGGCAACTTACACGGCCACCACCCCCTCAATAAGCACTTACGCTTCATCAAATGCTCCAGCTACTACTACGAATCAGGCGAAAGAAACTGTAGCCAGACAAGAGGTAGGAATTGATGAAGAGCAACAGGGGAAATACAAGGAGGCACTTGTAGCAACAACAAACCAATACAAAAACAATGATGCATTAGAAAGGGAAATGAAAGAAACTGATTTAAAGCAGGTCACAGAAAAGCAGCAGCAGCAGCAGCAGCAGCATCAGCCATCAGAGAAGATAACAACGGAAGTGAGCTGGCAAAGGGCAACGGATATGCACAAACAAACAACGGAAAATGCCAGAAATGCAGAGGATAGTGTAAAAATCGCAACAGCAACAACAGCAACAATAGCAACACCAATACACACATCAGATTCCTCCCTAACGCTGCAACATGAAACAGACACAGCCACGAGCACAACACTGACACACACACGTAATGTTCAAGATGACATGGATGCTAATGCCACTACAATGTCCCCAATAGAGGAAAGTACACCGGATCACATTAAACAAAAGGAAATTGCAGGTGATACTGGTAAGCCGGCAAATGATGAAATACAATCCATAGCCTTGAACCCGCCTAAGGACAGAGAGGGCATTGACGACTTCAAATCCATCATTAAGGATGCCAATGACAAACTCATCAAAGAAAGAACAATATTCTCAAATAGACCGGACACCAACAATGAAGAATGGAAGCAAAATCTAATGCCCAATGAACTCGACTATGAGCCCACATCCAGCAAAACATATGGACACAATATTAATAACTGGAGCCCTTATCTGCATCCAGGCACTCCTGTTACCGATTTCACGGGCAAATTGCTGCAAGAACAAGACGGTGTAATAACTGAGATTGAACAAAAGTTTCGCTTAAATGAATTTGACAATGGCAATGAGGCAAAAACTACCAAAAATCCTTACGAAACAACAGATCAGCAGGCTTCTTTGGAACGCACACAAACGACTACATTCGCAAAAGCAGCCCAGCCAGCCACACCGCATTCTATTAATTATAGAATTTCAGTTCTCAGGAAAGGTACCGTATTAAATAGAATACCCACAGAATTTATAGAGAGACGTGTGAAGAAAAGTTTTGATTTTCCCATGCATCGTGTGGCCAGCGACGCCCAACATTTGCAACAACATTTCGATTTTGCCAGCACCAAGTTCAACAGCAACAATAATGAGCAACACAACCTCCCCCCGCCGCCAGTAACAAATGACGGCATAGAAAATGAAAAAACACAATTTGACCGACCACAACCAGAATTTTCCACTACAAAGTTTTACAACAGCAAAGAGCTGTACAATGAATTGTTGCAACATAAAACAAAACTACAACAGCAAGAGCCACTCACTACAAATAGCCACGACAAAGACTTTACACAACTTAATAATAATAAAGTACCGTCCTTGGCTCTGAATAGTTTTGCGGTGCTGCACTCACCCAAAATAGCCAAACTGGAAGAAATTCATGAAGCCAAAGAGCCACAACAGCTGCAGAAGAGTTTGGCAATTAAAAAAGTAACAGTAAAAGCAAGCAAACCGAAGGCTATAAGCTCTGCAGAAAGGTCTAGCACTAGCACAACAACCACTACAAGTAGACCTGCACATGCGGAAGCAACAACAACCAACATTTATACTGGCACCACGAAAGGTTTAAGTCCCAGTACTTTAACAGAAATGCCTTTAGCAGTTTTGGTGAAAACGCCAAAATTTCAAAAAGAATTAAAACGAGCTCAGCTGTTAATTAAATCAATGATGCCACTTCAAAATCGCACAGCAACAGCAACAGCAGCAGCAGTAGCGAAACAAACCATTAGCAACAACAATGAATCGGACGTTCTTCAACAAGAATATACCAGCACACTTGCACCACTGAAAGCACAAACTCAACAAGCAACTAAAATCACCAGCCATACGGGCAACACTACTACTCCACCAACATCTACTAGACCAACATTTTTAATTCCCTCAAGAACCTCCACGTTGCCATCATCAGCAGCAGCTGCTGCTTCGTTTCACGAACTGTTTGCCACTGCCACAAATCCCTCAAAAACAGCTTTACATCCCATCCTACGACCACGCATTTTAAGTCGCCTACAAGAGAAAATCAATTCTTTAGAATGTGAAATACACAATCTGCCACAAGATTCACATTTATGGCGTGGCAACGAAACGCATGAATTGTTATTGCCCATTATGGTGAGTATCAGTGTAAAAGTCATTGCATTTCTTTTGCCATTCATGATTCAGTAATGCAACAGCCAGGGCAGGAACTTCACTATTTATTTGCATTACAAAATATAATGCTTCTTTTTTTTGCTTTTGTGTTTCTCTGTTTTATTAGCTTCTTTATCTCTTTAAGCCATTTTCCACTTGCAACTCGGCGCTGTACTCAGTTGACAACACCCAACATACTCCACACATTTTTAATATTCTTTTTTTTTTTAATTTTTACATACTTTTGTTATAATTTTGTAATAACAAAATTGATTTTTTTTTTTTTAATTATGGCGCTTTATGGGTTAAAGTTCCACATACCAGTGCGGCAAGTACAAATACGGCTCAGCGGCAGCATGTATTTAATTTTATAATGATTGCAGAGTGTTTTATAAACATCAGCATTTAAATTGCCAGTAATTTTCATCAAGAAATGTATAAAAGCCATCATATGCAACAGAACAGATGGACATTGAAGTCTTTTAAGTAACTGAAGTTAAACATAAAAAGGAACCATATTTTTTGCTCATTTAACTGAACACCCATTAGAAAGGTCACTTAGCATTTGGCTCACGTGATTGATTTTTTCTTTATGAGTTTTCTTCGGGTACTTGTCAAAATTGTTTTCCACAGGCAATTTAAAAAAAAAAAAGACACAAGTTAATGGAATATTTATTAAAATGCAGTAATATCGTGAATTTCTAATGAATTTTTCTACAGGAAGAAAAAGTACGTTAAAGTCGAACTGAAAAGCTCAATTACAATTTTAGTAGAGATGGTAAAGTGTCACAATTCCATACAATAACAATTTGAAAAAGAAAATAAATTATTCGTGTGGAAAAACCCCTTTTTATTATATTGAACGTTATCTTATTTTCAGTTAAACTAACACGACAGTTGCAAAAACACATTCTGGGTGTTGTAATACTTGCTACACACGAAAAAACATGAGCAGAAACATGTCTTCCTCGGGAAGCAAAACAAAAACTGTAAATGAAACAAGAATGCTTATTCATCGAATAGAAGACTTTTTCGGAAAGAGAATTTTTTATACACAAAAGACGTGTTTGTTTTTGATTAACAAATTGCTTCGAATAATATTTGTATCAATTAAAATTTTAATCAATACAATTAAATTTTTAATTAATTTATTTTTCTACTCTATACTTACAATATATAAATCATTTATTATTTTTCACAAAATGACGGCTTATTTCTATTTCAACACTTATGCGATACTCTTTATACAGGGTGGCCCAAAATGAGCGAAGATGTTTCAATACCTTATAACTTTTTTATTATATTTTTTTTTTTTTATATTTCTATATTATCTTTTAAGCTTAAAGGTTTGTTTTTATTTATTATTTTCCTATTTCAATATTTCTTTTCTGTATTTTGTAAAGAAGACTTGGGGAATTTCAAATGGGACAGTACACAATAGAACAACGTTGAACTTTATTTCTCAAATCAACGATCCATTGTTTTGAATCAGCGTGCATATCGTCCTAATTTTGACAACAAGGTGCAGTAAGGAACCTACCTGGTGCCGGCACACGGATGAGAATATTGAACGGGTAGAGGAGAGTATTCGAAAAGATGGAGAAACATCGACCAGGTGACTTTCGCCACAACTTGGCCTCTCACGAGGGTCGCTGCTGAGAATTTTGCATACAATAAAAATGTTTCCACACAAAATTCACACAATTGTTTTTCTAGGCGACATCTTTGGTGAAGAAATTATTTCTTTACAAGCGATTTAAATTAACCACTGCGTTCACCGGATTTAACCGCTCCAGACTCTTTCCTTTGGGGTAATTTGAAAGGAAAAGTCCATATTAATAAGTCCAGAATCATACAGCAGTTAAAAAATAATATACGCGACGAAATCGAAAATAGCCACCACTGGCGTGATAAAATTTTTCTTAATTCAATTAAAACAACTCTCCACTCCATCCTGTAAAAGAAGGAATTAATTACCAATAAGCATTCGCATTGAATTAAAATTTTTTTTTTTCCTTTTAAAAATGTTTTTGCATTTTTATTTGCAAATTTAATTGAAAATAAATTCAATGAAATCTACAATAATAATTTAACAGCTACTATTAACTTCTTTACAGGTGAAAATATAATTAATTTTTTAATTGATATTACAAAATCTTTAATTAAAACTTTGTAGGTATCACATTTTATGTTCCATAATGCTGATAAATATGTGTCATCATTCATTCATTCATTTAAAAAATTTTCAAAATTTTCATTGTTTTCAATTGTGGCCAAAACTTTATACGGGAGGACTAATTTCAACAAACTATTTAATTAAAAAAAATAACAGACAGAAGATACACAGTATTAAACATTGAGTTTGCGAACACAAAATATAACAAAATTTAAATTTTTTACAAACCAAAAACACGAAACACAAATTTACACAAGCAGCATTACCGATGGACCATTAACAGGAACATGTTAAAGTTCCAGCTCATGTTTCATTATGTGTAGTCAGAATGGCCACTGACCAGCTCTAACATACAAACAGAACTTTTTTCAAAGAAAATAACAGCAAAAGTTGACCAAGAGAAAAAAATACGGAAAATAAGAAAGTTTCAGGTTTCTAAGAAAAATCTCAAAAAACTTGAGGACAAGCAAAAACTTATCAGGCACATCCTATTTTAACAATAGCACGCACATACACACACACACACACACACACATGCATATAGATACATATCTACTGGGCCAAATAAAAGATTTTTATCCTTCAAATCAGCAACAATATTATTGTAAATTAATTTACTTGTTTTTTTAATAAGAAACAAACTGACCGGAAATATCCAAAATAAGTTCCGTTACTTAGTTTCCTTTTTTATGTTTATTAAAGTTTGTCCTTTTCTTATGGTAGCCATAGCGAAAATAAAATATTAAGAAAAAAAATTATTTAAATTTCATGCGAATATGGAAATTTAAATTTAATATATGAAATTAGTCAAGAAAATTTAGAGTAGCGAAGGCGAATTCCATTGCATATGTATCATTAACAACACGGCCAAATTTCATTGTGCAAAAGAATTCCCAAAATAAAGAAAAATTGCTCGAAAAATTTAAGAAATTGAATAACAGCCTTTTTATTCCAAAAGTTATTTTTTCTTCAGACACCAGTCCAGTCAAGGGTATTCCAATTGAAGACCTCGGACCTGTAACTCGGTATTTTATATGTAGTAAATTAATTTTTCATGATCTGGCATACTCACACATTAACCCACAAGAGTAATTTTTTTATGCCGAGCCGACGTACAGTGAACCCCATTTTTAAAAAGCGCCCAAACTTCATGTTCTTTGTAGTTACGGATTTTAATGTTGTATCACTCATTTGAAAATAAATACCAATGATCCTCGGGAGTTAAAAATTGCATCTCTATTTAGACTACATCACAGCAATGAATTTCCTCTGTCTTTTGCAAAAATTTAAAATTTTTTCGAAAATTTTAATTTTTATATGACTACAAGTTTTTTCTTTTAAGAGATTTTAAAGCTAAATTCAACCTGTATAATTTTTTAACCCGTAAGTTGTCGATTTCTGTCTCTTAGAAATTTAAAGAAAATTGACACATTTCATAACCGCCATGTTCTTCCCATGTGAACCTGACAAATTTTTACGCCCCCCAATTTCAGAAATTTTGTGCAAATTTAAAAACAAAAAATTTTTGAATTTACAGTGTCTTTTCTTTCAAGTACTTTGGTACTTTTCTTTGAAAATTCAAGTTGGGTCAAATAACTTACCCACCCACTCCACACAAAGTACAGATTAAGAACCAACTTATTTTTTTAAGTACCTATTTTCATTATTATTCATTAGAGTTTGAACAATCTCTAACAATCCTACTGCTATAGATATCTCGAAGTTATAAATATTTACTGCCGTATTCATAAAAATTTTTTGGATTTATTGAAGGTATATTGATAAAATTTTGTATGGAAATTTGTCTATTGAACCCTTTTAATAGAAAAATAAAATTTTTATGAATACGGCAGTTAGTATTTAAATATTTAAGAAAAAAATATTTAAAAAAAAACAAAATAAGATAAAAAAAGACCTCAGGCTTAATAAATATATATCAAAAAATATTTAGGAAAAATTTAAAAAAAAATAATAAAAAAGTTTTTGGCTAAAATTAAAATTATGCGACTTTTTTATTAGAACTTCTCTATCAAAATTCAATCAATATGAGGTAATTTATGCGTTCGCTATATAAAAGGCTTAATTTTCCACAGGCTTTTTAAAATTAGCGGGCTTTAGTCCTTAAGACTAAAAAGTTTAAGGGGGTCAAAGCTTGGCATTTTCTGCCAAGATTTAAGATAAAAAATTGTATTACCAATAAGAGAAACGAAAAAATAATATACTATATTTAAAAAAAAAACCTTTTTTCACATGGTTTAAGAATTCACTTTTATACTAAAATTCAACTAAATACGAAAACTCCAGACTGTTTTTCTTATCAGTCGATTTGTACGTTTTGTAAATAAATTAAACGGTAAAGTTCCACTAAAAAAACAAAAAAATACGTATCAGAATTCTAAACCAATCAAAAGTTTAGGATTCTTGAATGCCTTCTCGACAATTGGTCCACTGTGCGCTGAACCGTTTCCAAGTTATAAGACCCAGAGTGCTCAAAACGTGGAAATATGACAATTTTCCTTAATTGCTGTGAAATCAGTAACTACTTTGTATTACTTTTCGCATTTCAAGAACACATACTTTTTTCCCGTGTTAAAAAACCAATATTTTTGTTTTGCTTATAACACCTGCTTTCATAACTAAAAAATAAAAATTAGAAAAAACTTACGGTGTAATTCCATGGCATTGTTAACCTCGTTATATAACGATTTATCAACTCTTCCATGTTTGTAAATGAAAATACATTAAAACTTAATTTTATAAGTCTGCAGCTTCCTTCTTTTCTTGTTCAATATGTCAAGGTAAATAAATAAACTTAACAACAAGATAAAATTTAATTTTCATGTTACAAATAATATTTGTTTATAAAGGGTGGTTAAATTTCAAGGGCCGATGTTGATTTTGAATAAAACACAAACTATTTAGGAAATTATTGTAATTTTATTTTATTATGATATATTGGTATTACTCAATTATGTATGGAACAAAATATCGGCCAAATGGGCGCCGCGACCACGGCGGCACACCTCCATCCGATGGTCCAAATTTTCGATGACCCTGAGGCATAATGGAGGTTCTATGCCGTTAATGTGCCGAATTATCTCATCCTTTAGCTCTTGAATTGTTGCTGGCTTATCGACGTACACCTTTTCTTTCAAATAACCCCAAAGAAAAAAGTCCAACGGTGTCAAATCACATGATCTTGGCGGCCAATTGACATCGCCATTACGTGAGATAACACGGCCATTGAATTTGTTGCGCAAAAGAGCCATTGTTTCGTTAGCTGTGTGGCAAGTGGCACCGTCCTGCTGAAACCACATATCGTCCACATCCATATCTTCCAATTCGGGCCATAAAAAGTTCGTTATCATCTCACGATAGCGAACACCATTCACAGTAACTGCCTGACCGGCCTCATTTTGGAAAAAATACGGCCCGATGATGCCGCCAGCCCATAAACCGCACCAAACAGTCACTCTTTGTGGGTGCATTGGTTTTTCGACAATCACTCTTGGATTCTCATTCGCCCAAATGCGGCAATTCTGTTTATTGACGAATCCACTGAGGTGAAAATGTGCCTCATCACTGAAGATGATTTTCTTCGAAAATTGATCATCCACTGTTGCCGTGGTCGCGGCGCCCATTTGGCCGATATTTTGTTCCATACATAATTGAGTAATACCAATATATCATAATAAAATAAAATTACAATAATTTCCTAAATAGTTTGTGTTTTATTCAAAATCAACATCGGCCCTTGAAATTTAACCACCCTTTAAATTAAAAAAAACAAGGAAAGAATTTTCTGCAACACTTTGTAACTTGTGCTGTGTTGAAGGGGTTTCCTGCATTTTGCACTTCCATTTACAGCTCTCTAGAGTTAAATAAAACAACAAGGAGAGGAAATGCTTTAACATGTTATCATCTGTATCCGGTTCCTTTTAGCCAAAGGGTAGTTTTTTTTTTATAAAACAACAACAACACTTTTGCATTGTTATGTTTTTGTTGAAATACGTGTGTAAATTTACTTTTTTTATTTATATTCTTCTTTAGTTCAAAATTGTAGTTGCCTATTTCTATTCTTACTAGAAGGAGTGTATATTTTTCTTTTACATACGAGGTTTGATGATAAGCCTTTTAATTGTTAATTAATTTCAGTTTATCTCATAAGCAGTCCTTAAATTTAAGCAGGTTTTTCGAAAGTATCAACAAAGTCCAATGAGGACTTGCTACTAAAATATAAAAAGAAAATTATTTAAGATCACGTTACTCCGGGTGCCTCGACGGGTGCTCCGGTAGTCTTATGAGTAGTGTGCTTGATTATCGGTGGGCGGTTCTAGGTTTGATTGCTAGCAGATACTCTGGTCTGTAATACTACACACGTGAAATTATTTTCACAACAGTTATCACAATGGGATCATAATAAATTGGACCCAAGTGGGCTGGGACCTTTTTTTACCTTTCGTCCATTAACCTGCCGACCAAACATAACCTAAGGGAACCTCAATAGAAAATTTGAATTATTATGTTCTTGAACCAGAGCTCAGGGTATGTTTCCTAGCTATGCTCTATACAGATTCGGAATTAGTTAGAAAGAATAGTGTTAAAACGAAAAAGACCAGAATGTGTTACAGCAACCAAACAGCGTACTTTTTAACAATATACTACATACCATATGCATTACTTAGAAGCAGTTATGTAGTGACTTGCTTATCACTTGATACCGAAGTATTTATTATTGTAGAAAAAATCTCTACTGTTTCAAGTGCAGAAATTCTTTTAATACCGATATTTCCCTAACCAAATTAGCGTAAAACACCGCGACATGTCCATTCTTATGTAATGAAAAGGTTATATTTCGCTTAGCAAAATTTTTATGGCGCATAAAAAAAAATGTTTTGAAATAAAAAAGCTCAAACTTTTCTTGTCAAACACAAATTTTATTAATTAATTTATAGCAATAATTATTATTTAATAAAAAATCGCTTGCAATTCAAAATTAAAATCGCCTTAAGTCTACATAATTTTTACTTTGAACTCTTTACATGCTTTATATATAATAATTATTTTTATTTACTTCAATATTTTGCCACTCCTTCCTTCTTCACGAAAATTGGTTTTTTTTTGTTAATGAAAAATTTTTTATAAAATATTTTTTTTTTTATTTTTTTCATTATACACGAAAACCAATTTTTCTGGAGAAGCTGCACAAGAGAATAGCGAAATATTGAAGTAAATAAAAATAAATATTATTTTTATATAAAATACCTTAAGCTTAAATAATTAGTTAAATTAATCGGGTCTATTCTGTAAACCGAATTCACAAAAATTTTTCGTTTTTACACATGCATACACATGCTTAGATATAGAAAAATCACTCGTTTTTAAATCGACTGGGTTTACAGAACAGCGGGGAATATTAAAAAAGAGGTTAAAAACTAGAAGAATTATTCCGTTTTAATTGTGGAATCCCCTCGTACTGTGGGAAATTTCTAAACAAAATGGTGAACACAATGGTGTTTTTATGAGTCTGAAACTGCGATTGAAACCAGGAAATTTTTCGTTTTGTAGTCAACGTGCAGACTACTTCGACCATCGCCACCCTAATTTTTTTTTTTGATTTATTTTTTTGGTTGGAGTTTTAATTTTGTTGTTTTGTGAATTTCTGATTATTTTTTTTATTTGTTTCTATTCTGCTATTTAAGTTAAAGTCCAGTTTATTGTTTTCTTTTATTGTGTTTAATGCATGTTAAGTTTGTAGGTTTCTTTAGTTTATTTCTCTTCACTGTTTTTTCACTCCGTTATTGTTGTTATTTGACTAATTTTGTGTATTAATTTATTGCATTGCTAGTATTAATTATAGCAGAAGGGCCCACGTTGCAGCACCCGCAACAACAGCCTTGAAGTTGTGTACCAGTGCCAGCAATCTTTTGGCACGCATGATCCCGAATTTAGCTGTCTTTGGGTTAAATTCAAAATCAGGGCACATATTTTGCATTTCGGGTTTCTTTACAAAAGCCCAAATAAGGAAAGGGAATAAATTATACACAGCTCTCTTTGTAAGAAATTGCAGTTCCGTATGAATACATGAATAGTCCCAAAAAAGGGTAATTTAACAGAAGTGGCTGCAATTTCAATGTTTGAATGGACGATTTTGCTACTGCTATTCGTAAACATTATTGATAAATTATTGATTTTAACATTTTACAAAGCTAACAAATTTAATTAAATTTTAAACTAAAGGAAGTATTTGATGAAGAGCAAAAATGAATTTATTTTTCTTTTACAATTTAAAACTAATGTTTAACTATCAACATTCCACACTGAATAAATAGAAAAATTTTAAACTTTATAAAATTAATAACATTTGAATATGTTTTAAATTAAAAATATAATAAAAACAGTAAAAAAAAATTAACAAAAACGATGGTTTGATATAGAAAAGAAAGACGTATCTAAATTATTGCTTCCGCTTTACTGCACATTTTCTATATCAAATTTAAAGAAGCATTAATAGATTTCGAGACAGTTAAAAAATTAGAAATTTTTAATTTTTTTGGACAATTATAACCGGTGTCCAAAATTGAGGTATCATTTTAATTTTAATAACAAAAAGACTTTTTTTAAAATATTACAAATATTTTTATTTCAGTTGATTACAACTTAGTTCTGGTTAAAAATGAAATATTATGTCGGTCAGGTGACCCCCTCCACTGGTTTGGCAGGCATCGAATCTTTTACCAAAATTATCAATCATGTTGTCAATGATTGATATCGGTTTGATAATAGTGGTTTTAAGCTCTTGAACTGTTTTGGGATTAATTCTGTACCCTTTAGTTTCCAAAAAACCCCTCGAAAAAAATCTTGGTGGCCAATTTTCTTCTACATGAAATGGCCATGCTTTAGAAATACATAGTTGTTAAATACCAGCATGATATGTAAAGTTATTTCAAAATAATTTCCTTAAACTGAATTTGTTCAGCATAAATAGAATTTTATTGTTTTACTAATCTAGTTTGGACTTCTTTCAAAAGCAAACAAAAATTATTGCACAGAAAGACGGCAAAAAAGAAGTCAAAATCAATTAGGAAATTTTTATATAAATCTTTTTTTTTTTAGCAAACATTTTATCATAACAACAAATAATAACGTCACGCAAAAGTAGTCAATAAATCGTTCTATACGAATGGAATTTCTCAGAAATAATTTTTAGAAATAACGTGCTGTAAGAAGCCAGTCGCCGCTCCAACTCATATTTGCGCCGTTCGCTGCTTTGTGGGCTTCATTATGTACGCTCTGCCTTAAATTCTAAACACAATTAGAGTATGCTTTTTCTATATTCGAACAAAAATATATCACGAGCAAATTAAAAAGGAATACTTGGAACTGGTAAATAGGATTGGCAATTTTTTAATAACTTTAACAGAACACTTTTGCCAAGGAGATTTACAGTGGAATAAAGACAATTTTAGAGGCTTTAAAAATATTATCGATTAAAAATTTCATAAATACTGAGATACTTAATTTTAATTAATTGTATTTGAAAAATGTATTAAATTTTATAACAAACGATGAATGTGTAACGAAAGCAGAAAAAGGCTTTGCGAGCTCGCTGTATATGTGTGTGTGTGTGCGAGCAGGTCTTCAAATTTAATCCAACTGTTTTTTATATATTTTATCTATTTACTCGTTTTTTTTTAATACCATAGATTTGCAAGCCTTTCTGGACTCCCACATCGTGGTTTGCTAATAACAGATGGGTGCTGCGCAACTCCCGCAATTGTTCAGCAGCCAGTGATGTAAGTTAATTCCGCTATTACGCCAAGCTGAGCTTAATTAAACTCAAATGAAAGCACAGAGAAATTAGAGTTTTAATTTATTTTTGCAACAAGCTTTTGCGAAATCTTAATAATTTGCTTACTTAGTGCAAGTAGATAGATGAAGTTTTTGTACAACTATAAAGTTTTGTTATTACAATTGCTCAAATTATATTTGTTTTAATCCTAATCAGATTAGCCGTCTTAAAATTAGATTCCTTATTATTGTACTGTTGTAATCAGAAATATTTATTACAGCTAATAATTTATTTACTGGTGCTAATAGTTGTGTGTTTGTGCATAATTGTGCGTAATGACTTAAATGAAAGCAGAAGTTAAATAAATTGGGAAACATAAAATAAGTGCGCATATGACTATTAATTATGAGTGTTACAATTTTGTTTCATCGGGTTTAGAATCATATTGACTTGAAATTAAATAATTGTTATTCTGCTGAACTACAAAAAAAAAAAAGAAAAGAAATATAAATGAAAGGTTTTCATATAAAAGGTTTCAATGTAGTACAGAAAAATAATGCGACCGCATAATTTCAGTAGTTGCCCTAAAAAATCCTACATACAAAAAAGAAATTTAAATTATCTGTATGAAATTGAATTATAAAACTTTACTTTCTTCCATTAACTTATTCTTAATCACACAATAACAATTTAATTTCGTGCCAACAACTCTAAGCAACATTTAATGTAGCATACATTTAGACAGTGATTTCAAAAAGTTAATGTTGCCTGCAATAAAGTTTATAACCACGTTAACGTAATGCGATGTGAAAAGTAAACTTTTTAATTTAAAAGAAAAACTTATTGCATAAAAATTCTAAAGTAACAACCAATACACTTTTATTCTAACAGCCAGACAACAGCTCAAATGAACAGTAAATAAAAACAAAAATCAGCATCAACTACTCCAACTAAGTGTGTAGAAGAAAAGATATCTGAAAATATAAAAATAAAAACCAACTGCCAGAGCAATTTGAATGGTAAAGTGCACAAATATTTTGAATAAAATAACGACGACTCTTTAAACGTACTAAATGGGTAGCCGTGCTATACCACAGCAATGATTGCTGGTATTTATTATAAAGATCAGACTAAGTAGTAGTGAAGCAAGTGAGGTTGAAAACGCAAAAAGGATTGCTCGCAAATATTACACTGGTGGCCATTTAGTATGTACAATGGCATATTTTAAGCGTGTATGTGTAAGTTTTGTTGCTTCATTTTTCTTCTTGTCGTTGTTGTTATTATAATACCTCAGCACAATTTACACCCAAATGTTTTTTTATTGTCTCCTGCAAATTCTTTGCAGTTTGTTAAAAGTTTGTAAAATTGATTTTTAACGTTTTATTATACTTTTGGGAATGAAAGTGAAAAATTTGTTTTTTTTTTATTTAAAAGTATAAACCTGTAAAGAAATACGAAGAGCATAGCACTGAAAGTAAAATCAGTGACAGTACAAAGTTGGAAGACAAAAGAAAGGTTTTTTTTTGTCCGTTTTATTTTCTATTTTCACACAAATACTGAAACTTATAGCAAAAAGTAATTATACTCGTAAAATATGACTACTGCATTTTAATGAGTTGATGTTGACTGAAATAGTTAGCACGTGGTCACTCTACAAGCAGAAGTGGTGTGTTCAAACACTATGCAGTCTTTACAAATCTTTCTGATATGGCTTTATAACTTTGTTCTCAACCTAAAACTTCCAAATTTTTTATTTATTTTTATAATAAACATTTTTTTACGTCATAAATCTTGCGAGTGCAAATATTTGTGGGTTTAAAGATCTGCAATTATACTTTTTTCTTAAATTTTATTTATCTTAGAAATTATTTTTATACATTTTAAAGATTCTCTGGCATTCATGTGTTCTTGTGTGTTGGTATACACACGTTTAGTTTATTTGTGGCAACTTTGTTGAGTTCTTTGTCAGATGTAAAGTGTGTGGCCAAATTATTGGTGTTAGTAAGGAAACTGCAATTTTTGAGATACCAATGTGTAATATATACGGTTCAATTTCTTATTCTCCAAACTTGAATACGACTCGAATAAATTAAATACTGCTTCTGGTTCTTCGTTCGTAATTTCTATTCAGAGATTTAAACAAAAAGAAAAAATGAAATGTTTTCAACACTTGTCTTTCTTAGCGGTCATTCTGTATATCCGGAGAACGGTACACATAGCTTGGTTATCAAATATCTGTCGAAAAGAAGGTGTGATTATTGATCATGGTACCCCCCCCCCCTAAATTACTTCAGAAAAAGTCATTGATAAAAGTTATCCAAACAGCTTCATTATCAATGCACAATATGTATAAAAAAGTGAGAGGGATTATAGAAGTGGGCGAGAGTCCCCCTTACAACGACAAAATAGATCTTTTACACAAATTAACAGTAAAAAATAAAACTTCTTGGAACAACATTTTATTTAATTTATTTCAATTGCGGCAACGAAGTGCACCGTTTAAAACTAGTTGCCTAATAAAATAACGTATTGTGAATAAAATATATATTTACAAGCACAAGATAAATATTTTATGAATTTCTTTCCATTGCCATGAATTTTTAACATATTAAAATTTACCCAACTGTTCTGTAAACCGAATCGATTTAAAAACGAGTGATTTCTCAATACCAAAGTCTGTGTATGTATGTATAAAAACGAAAATGTTTGCGGATTCGGTTTACTTATTCGGTTTAATTATTTGTTCAATTTACAAGATTGTATTAACGTTGTATGCATTGTACAGTCATTTATTTATACAGTTTTATACTTTTCTTCTTGGTAATTTTCATACAAAAGTGTGTTCTGATTATGGAAATGAATTTTATATGTTTTAGAAATAGTTGTATTTGAAGTCAGATCCGCGAATATAAAATTTCTTTAATTAATTTTCTAAAAATCTTTCAAAGCTGTAATAAATTAAATTCTTCGTATTCATAAATATATATTTAAGTCTTATCTATTTTCAATTTTCAAACTCGATGAAAAACTAAAAAACTAATTCGTATAAAATTGAAATGTTCACAACTGGTTTAAATTCATGGAATAATGTGAAATTAATTTCAAATTTTTGCTTAAAAAAGAACATAAAAATATTTTATTATTTAATTTACTTTATTTTTTAATTATTAAGCTCCAGGTCGTTATTCTTTTATAATTGTATTGTTTATTGTTTTCATTGATTTTCGATTTAAATTTATTTCCTGTTGATGTTAAGAAACTGCTAACGAAATATCGAAAATAAATAAAAACAATACAATTATAAAAGAATAACGACCTGGAGCTTAATAATTAAAAAATAAAGTAAATTATAAAAAGGGTGGAATAAAATAGAATATAAAACTAAATTAAAAATACAACAATTATGTTCTTTTTTTTGAACGATAAACCGTATGACTGAGCTTGTGATTGAGAAATTATTACAAACAAAAATTTACTAATATTCCCCCCGTTCAGTAAACCGAGTCGATTTAAAAACGAGTGATTTCTCAAAACCGAATAAATGCTAATATGGTGTTCATAAAAGCACACGATTTCCAACATTTAAACTTGCTTTTGAATAAGATTTTTTCAACGCCAATATGTCAAAACGATGTTTATTCTTATTTAAAAGTGAAGTTTAAATTATCGGGTATGTGCTGCAAACCGAATACATCTACTTTATCTGCATACTTTAACAAGAACAAAGAGAAATATTCGAGTGTTTTTTTAATTGATTATTTTGTATTAAAATCTATTACAGAGTAAATAATTTGACTTAATTTAATAAAACAAAGACTTCAAGTAAAAATTGGTAATTGTTTTTTTATGTTTCATTTCTTATTTATTAGGAAGATAGTAGATTCGATTTAATTTCGACCGGACTTATCTACTCGATTTTATACCGAGTAAAATTATGTTAATTCGGTTTACAGAACACGTAAGTACGTGTATTCGTTTTAAAAAACGAACAATTGTTGCGGATTCGGTTTACGGAATATACCCGATTATTGCACCGACAAAAATAGAAATGAAGATTATGCCTTCAGGCAAGCATAATAAAATTTTCTGCGCATGTTGGAACTCTGACGTCACACAAGGCGTGTTCTCATTGGCTAATAATTTGTTTCTCTCAAATTATTATGTTCATATGTAAAGGCAACAGTGGTCCAATTTGTTATTTTTCTATTTAAATAATTTAAAAGAAAATATATTCATAATTAATAGCTTTTTTATCTTTGACCAGTACTCAGAGACAGACATAAAAGCTTCATTATTTTTACAACTGCGGTTTTTACTCATTTCGTACTTCATGACAGTGTGGGAGCAACTCTGGCATCAAGGAGACTATGTATTCGCCACTGTAACCTTCCGATAAGAACTGCCACTACTGCACTAATAAAAAGAGTTTTTATGATGTAGTCGGACTTGGCTGGAGTCGAACACATGAATTTTGGTTTGTTAGTAAACGTGCTAAATACTTCAGCCCTCGCCACCTCCTAAATTAATGATACGCTGAAAAATTTAATATGTGCTTGGTAACTTATCCATTTTAAATTTCTTTCAAAACCTTGCTGTTTGAAATGCAAAGCACACATTTTCCCTCAATTGCTCACTTGTTTTATTTTCTGTTATATTGTTTTCAATGGACCACTGCAACCTTCCTATTTGCACTCTTTCTGCTCTCTTCTGCTTTTTGTTTTTTGTCTTTTGCACACCAAGTTAAACGTTTTTTTTTTAAATTTAAATTATTTTATAATTTTTCGTTTGCATTTGTTATAAAATTATACTTAAAATTAATTGTTTCTTAAAAAGCCGATACTATATTTTTTTGAAAATGCTCTCAGGGTTGTCAACACTAACATAATTCAGATTTGTTCTAAGAAATTATATGTAAATTTTATATATGAAATAGACTTGGTAGGTCTTAGAAGGCATACAGTGTAATCTTTATTGCTATCACTCTTGGTATTTCACTGAAAAGAAAACTTTCATTAAATACACAAATTGGTTTTTTTTTCTCTTTATTCAAGCATAAGAAATATCACTTGCAATATAATGAAGTGAACACAAGATTATTTTTTTATTTATTTAAAAAGAATAAAACTGAATAACGATTATTTATTAAAGATGTTTTTTGTTTAAGTTCATCAGTAGACTTTCAACTAAATGTTTTTTGTTAAATCTCACATATGAGCAGCACGTGGGTGGAACAAACTCCCTGCCGAAGTCTTTTCTGTCACTTTCGACGTAAGATTCATCAAAGCAAATATCCATAAACAGTACTCCATCTAAATTCCTTCCCATCACCTAATTTCCTAGTTCCAGCACAATGCCTTCCATATGTAGGGGTCCTCCCCTCATTGCTAATCCAAGATAAAAAAAAATCAAAATATGCACCCCATATCATACCATAATAAAATAATAAACCACTTGATTATTCCGAATAGTTTGGCCACCCACTGTAGCCTTGGAACTTTTTCACTTTCAATGTCTCTCCTAAGATGTCGTTACACTCAGTATGTTGGAATTTTCTAAAAAAATTCCCTTTTAAACTTTCCAGGATATTAACACACACAAAACCACTTTCTATTCGTAGTACAGAAGTTTTTGTTATTTAAACATTTAAATAGTGAGCACTTTACAGAATATCTCCTTGTACCCTCTATCTTCCTTTCTCGCTCTCTCTCTCTCTGTGTTCGCTCACTATGCATTATTTTTCCTTTCTTTTAAATTATTAGGTGAGAAAGAAATATTTATAGCACTGAAGGCAATAAAGACTTGCAGCCCTTATTCATGATTTTATCATGAGGCAATAAATGCAATTAAAAGAAGCATATAAAGGATTATAAGGACACCCAAAAAATATATATATTTTTCGAGATGCTGTTTAATCTCACTAAAGAAAATTCAACAACATTTGGCCATAAAGCCCATCCTATTAACCCAGCTATACAACAAATTATAAGACCAGAACTTAACCCTAGTTGAACAATAAAAACAATTTTACTACGGTAGCCGAATACTTGTAACTTCTGAATATGCAAATGCATAGTTTGATAAAGGGCAAAGAAAAATATTTCCATATAACAAACTCTTAAAACAAGTAAGAAATTTAAAAGGAATTTTGTTCATCTTTGAATGGTTGCTTTCTAATTTTAAATATACATTTAAAAAGTACAGAAAAAGTTTATATTTTCTGTTAAACACATTCTTGTTTTTAATATGCTATAAAACCTCAAACAGAAACAACAAAATAAATTCACTTAGTCATTTCAACACAAATATTTCTTAAACCGTTTATTAAGGATATTATGCACATACACAAACGCACACCCACTCAGAAAAACACACATGAGTACGTCCAAATTGTATTATATAAAAACAAACACACACAAAGATTTAATGTAATGTAATGGTAACCAAATAGAAAAAAGGTTGCCAAGGCTTTGAAGTATTTAGAAGTTGGCTTTAACATCAAAGTTCATGTTGCACAAGTAAAATAAATGAAGCAATAAAAATTAACCTTTTTGTTACATTCGCAAGAAGAACATTTTCTTTCAGTCTCCACAATCGTTTTAATTTTGTTTCATATAAATTTTTAGGCATTTCAAGGCATCTTTTGATTTTGTTATACAATTTCTTCCAAGAGTTATTTAACGTATTGTGTTATTGGTCTTCTTTATTTATAGACTCCAGAAAATTGTAAAAACGATAAGGAATGCACAGCCATGATGGTATCGTGGGAAGGCGAAGCGGAAATTCAATCGGGCGATATATTAATTGTGGAAATAAATGATGCTTTATTGACTCCTAAGGATATAAATTTGACAACCAGGTAAGTAGGTATTAGAAATGTAGTTAAACACTGCGACTGTGTATTCTAATGTAACCTTTATATCCCTTTTTCATATTTGAGCAATTGAAACCTTTTAGATGCTTTCAGACAAATATCGCTGCATGGCATGTTGAGAACTAATTCTCCAATCTTATGCTTCCTAATTTAAAAGCACAGTAACATTGGCAACATCTGCTAAATTCGAAACCAATTCAAATTATAACATTACTTTTGCCACCACCCTCTATGTACAACAGCAGGTATGCTTTCCTCAGAAAGTTTTTCATGAAAATATTACCAAGAAATAGTTTTTTCCCAAAAAAATTAATTGTTTAAAAACGTAGATTTTTCAAAAAACCACATTCTTCAAAACAATTATTTTTTCTAGCAAAACAATTAGTTTCAAGAAGGTTGCTTTTTCAGGGAAGTTCTTAAAAACTCTATTAATAAAAACAGATAAAATAAAAAAAAAATATATATTCTCATTCTTGTATAAAGCGAAAATCTCTCTTCGTAGTATATTTGCAAGTATAGTAAATATGCCATACATTTTTTTTCTGCTGCAAAGTGTGAGTGCCGTTGTTTTAAATGGAGTGACCTCGACACTCACGGCGTGAAATTTAGCTGGTGTAGGTTTTTAGTTGTTTTGATTTTACAAATAGAAAAACTCACTGCTGTTTTCCGCTCCAAATATTTGTACTTATCATTCGGTAATGTTTATTGCTAAAAGTCCTTTCAGACTATAATACCTCTCATAAGACTTTGTGAGAAAGAAATCTAATGAAATTTAGCGCGGCTGTCATAAAATTTAAAGTGATGTTACATTTTGCTTTTACACTATAACACTTCAAATAAAATCACAAGTATAAAAAAACCGATTTAGCAGTAAATAGCAGTAAATTTTTTACTATTTTGTTATTTTCTTTTTTTGCTCCTGTACTTGATTTACAAGCCTAATGAAATTAAAAATCTTAAACATTTCTACAATAGCGATGATGTGTTAGGAGATGTCAAATGTATTACCATATTATTTGTTATTTCCATAACATATTACAATCACACTATCCCACTTACACGTCATACTTGCATTTTTGCCATATCTTAATGCAAAATATTACAGCCTGAAAGGGCCTTTGTTTTGTCGACAATTTTTGTTTGTGTTGATAGCACTGCCGCAGCATCTCTGGTGTCAAGAAGACGCAGTAAATTATTCAAGCTTGCTTTGGTAGCCATTTCTTTATTTATTTTACTTCGCCGATGATGATACACAATTTGTTTTTATGACTTAGTCGTATACTGGGTACAAACCCAGAACTTTTTGTTCTGTAGTCAACTTTCTGACAACCTCAGCCAGAGCCAACGTGTTGCCTCTGCAACGGATTCCCAGCCCAGTCAAATCTATTTATTCTATCGGTGAAGGGAGGTTCCATTAACGAACGCAATTTAAAAAATTTTCTTTAGTTTGAACATTGGATCTTATGGTTGAAGTAACTACTCAAGCATCCTCGATCCTTGACATAAAAATTGCACATGCTTTTCTGTTCAAAAGTTATTTACCGTTACGGCTACTTGTGGAAATCATAATTTAGAAAAAAAATTAGTATTTTCGCATTTTTGTGAGGCAAGCAGTCATAAAACTAACAGAAAAGCTTCCTCGAATACGAAATCTGATTTTTCTTACACCACCTAATGTAACCCGATCACTAAAAGGAAGTTCGAACAGATTATTAAGATATATGTAAATGACAGACAGTGGTAATACATACCGGGGGGATGCTGGTGGTTGAAAAGTTAGCAAGAAAAAGCGGTTCGATTACTGGCCCGCTCAAGTCAAAAATTTTTTCTCCTTCGTCGTTAGTTGAGCAATAAAATGTCGGCGAAATAACATAATAAATAAAATAGCTGCCATTAGCTTAAAAATATTGCGTGAGAATTAATATCAGAGACGGAGCCCGAAACTGCCAAGTTTTGCAAGTGTTAAGATTTATCTGCCTTCCACTGTCTACTCTCTATACTATCCCTCTCTCTATATAGTTCCAGTACAAGGAATTGCATATGTATAGGATTACCCTTGAGCACTGGTCCAAGATAAAAAAAAAATGTGAGTCCGATCACAGGAGAGATGTGTAAACATCTAGTAATGAAATATTTTTTTTTTTAAGTTGGCAGTACTACTACTACTATTGCGCACTAGATGGTGTTAATGTATTTCTATGCAGCTGTTAAGTTTCTCTGTACTTCTTGTTGTCCGTATGATTACACTAATACACTCATGCACAGCTCACACCGCGTTATTACAATCTTACTCAAAATTTGTGATTGTATTGTGAAAAAGATTTTTACCCCCTAGAGTATAGATATTTACACATCAAAAAAAATAAATATTATGCCGATAATCGTCACAATTATGCCGATATGTACTAATAAATCTTGCCACAACATGCGACGATAATGGGAACACTACGAAATAAATTGTGCAACGTTGTTAAAAGTGCACAGATTATGCATCGCACATTAATCGTCGCACATTTTATTATTTGCACCGATTTGCACATGAGCCGTTTATTTTGCAAGTGTTATAAGTCACTTTTCGAAAATATCAAGTTAATGAAAACATTGAAATATTTTTTCAGAAACTTTTAATAAAAGTTTGTTTGAAATTTCGTTGATTCTCAAATATCGCCATCTTATTATTGGTTTGACCTATAAACATAGGAAAATGCATTAGAAAGTAGCAAAACAATACTTAGCTGACGATATTAATATATTTAGCTGTTTTATTTTATCATTTTAATAATTTATGCACTAAAAAATCTATCTGATTAATTAATTTTATGCTTATAAACCTTTTTCAAATCGTTATACATTGCAAAGTAAATTTGCTTGCTTCATCACAGCAAAGTAGTTGCTTTTCTCAAATAAATACAAGCGTATTTTAGCCAACACAAACACACTTGTATGAGTTTATATGTACTACATATGTATATATATTCTACCTGCTTATTTCGTGTATACATACATACATACATATATGTATACAAATGAGTGTTAATTCAACATTTCCTCAGTAGGTCATGTGCATGGGAGCGTATGATTAACATTAATTATTCATTAAATAAATATCAATCACTGGCAGATGTATACAAGCGTATGGTATTGTATTTGGTATTTAGACGCGAATAACAAGTTAGAAGTACAAATATCCCAGCAAAAACTACTGCATCGCAATAAGTAGATTTTTAACAGAATATTGAGTTAGCATTTTCTTACAAATCTGCTTACGTATGGCATGACATTTGTTCGCAATGTCACACTTTGGAGCATTTATTTTTAAATGTGAAATAATCTTATTTCTAAGATTATAGGTTTTAGTCATTTAATGAATAACAATAAAAAAAAACACAAGTTCTGTTTCAAGTTGTACTACTTTATTTTATATCTCAAAAAAAAATATTCAGCCCGTCCGAGAAATTAATACCGGACAAAGATGTTTATCGTTTGAAGACACGATGCAAAGTGAATTTATTTAAACAAGTAGTGCTGCTTATATACTAGTCTGAGAGTGAAATGTTGCAACGTTGGAATTAACAATAAAGTAAAATGTGGCAACAAGGTCAGACAAATATCCGTTAATTCAAATGACAGTGTGTACTTATAAAAATGTATGCATGGTTGTATTCAAACTAAGTTCGTTAAGTTTAAATAATAATTATAAATAAATAATGTAATAAATAGTGAACTGCTTCAAATGCTTTTTTCAGCACAGGAATTATGTGGTGAAATATCAAGGAACCTGAAAACCTTACTCCGAATTCGTTCCGTCGGTTCATTATGTTAATTATAGAAGAATGGCACTCAACGGAAAATAAATGCAATGCATGAATGAAATGTTCGTTATATTTCGTTAAATTTTTCATTGTATCACTGCCTTACAGTAGTGCATTTCAATATGCACTCAAATACGAGAAAGTCAACATTAAAATATTTTTTTTTTTTTTTAATTGTTTGTTTTTTGCCTGTATTGTTAAAGAAACCAAAAAGAAATATGTATCTTCTACTATTATTGCTCTTGTTAAGGCAATATATCTGTATGTGCATTCATAAGACAGAAAAGTTAAATACTGCTTTCAAAATTTCAATTATTTTCTGCTGGGATTTATCAGAAATCTAGATCTGCTTGAAGGTTGTACAATATCTTAATATAATGAGTTTCTTTTTTGCCGTGCAATAATTAATTTTATTCTTGTAATTTCTAATTTATAATAAATTCGTAATGAATGTGGTAATTACGTTTATTTATGTTCAAATTACATACATATTTACATACATACTTTAGTACAAATTATGTGGCATGCTGGCGCAATATAGTTAATTAATGGCTTTTTAAGGATTTTTTAGGATATTTGAATCAGATAATTTATAAAAAAAAAGTTCCGAATTTTTTGGAAATTCAGTATTTTTCAATCTACATTTTAGGAAGTATTTTGTGATTTAATTTTTCGTTTCTTAAAAATTCACGTTTTGCAAAACCATGAAACCTTAAAAATTGTTTTGGAAATTAAAAGTAAAAAAGAGAAAATTGCGGTTAAGCTCTCTTGCAAAGTTTGCGTTTGTAAACGATTATAAGCAGACGTTGATATGAAACAACTGATAGATATCTGCTGACCGCAGAACCGTTGCGCTTTTTAATTACGAAACGGAAAATTTTAAAATTCACGGACTTATTGAGACGCCCATATATATGAGTCTGTTATTTAGAATGTGTCCTTTTTATCTTGGACCCAGAGCCAGGAGATGCATGCTGCATTTGTTGGTACTACAGGAAAGCGATGCTAAGACAGATGACGGTCGGTGAAGCTTTACTTTCTTACAACTCTGCTTTTGCACGTTCTTTGTTTTATTGCAGTGCTGCAGCGCTTCTGATGTCAAGGAGACGTATTCAATTTTGAAGCTTTGTTGTAGTAGTCATTTTTAGCAATTCTTTTACTATGCTGGTGCTATACAATAACGACAAAGGAGGGTGCTCTGATGTGCCTGTCGATTTGTAACAGCTCAAGCCGGTATAGTTTAGTGACCAGTGACTATGCCTTCGCCATTGAAACCTTCGGACAGAAACTGACACAAAGACATACTAATGCATATCTGAAATTGGACCCAGGTTTTGTAGTCAAAGTGCAGATCATTTCAACTATCGCCATCCTCAAAATTAAAATTTGTATTACATTGGTAGGATTTTTGGGAGTGATATTTAATAAATACAATTATTACTGCCATAGAATAGAATCGAGTTTGTGCCATTTTTAGTTCTGAAGTTTAGAATTTTTCTTTATTACCATGAGATTTTCTTTATATTTTTATAGGATTTAATGTTTTCTTTTTTTTAAATACAAAACCTTTTGATTTTTATTTCCTCACCGGTTAATTTCAAACTTTAAAGCCGATGCAGTGAACATCATCACACGTTGTCCTTCCATCTAATGTATTCAGTGAATGCAATTTAAGCTGTCAAATCCATCGAAAAAAACAAAAGTTGCAAATATACAGAAAAAAGCATGCTGCCTTTTAATCCTACAGCTTTATAGAGCAAAGGCAATTCACACAGCCATAAACAATAACACCGTTAATGTTGTTGTGGAAAACTAAACTACCATGACTCTAAAAGGCTGCTGCGTCATATAACACATGCTGATAGAAATGTCTTTATTATGCTCTCGAATCTGGGGGAAAAAACGGTCAAACTTAGCGATGAGCTGAGTTGACTACAAAGCCAATACTGCCCTGCTTTCGACCGCAGTTTCAGGCTAAATCGTAAAAACATTTCGCATTTTTCTTGACGTGCATTATACCGGCTTTAACTATAAGCAATGCACAGGCGCCCACCTTTATCGATATTGTATAGCACCAGTGAAGTATAATAATTACTGAAACCGGCTACTAAAACGAAGTTTTAAAATTGAATGCGTCTCCTTGACATCAGAGGCGCTGCAACCCTGCTGTAAAAACAAAGAACGTAAAAAATGTGTTGTAAGATAGCTTCACCTCCTGTCATTTCTCTAACTATTTCTTTCCTCTATTTCGAGCACAATGCACCGCATGTGTAGGGCTCATCTCCTGAGTGCTGATTCAAATTAAAAAATAAAAAAAATTTGGATTTCACAAAGGCTTAAAAAAACGATATGAAGAAAAATCTAAAGGCTAAAATGAAATATTGAAATAATTCCCAGGTAAAATAAGTCCCAGTGCTGTAATTCGCAATGAAATAAATCCCAAAATAAATGTAATAGTACCCTAACCGCAAATGAAATAATTCCCATTTTGAGGGAGTAATTTAATTCATTTCTGTGGTCGGCTCGGCGTCAATTCAAGGCAAGTTTGTCCCATGGTTCGACATATCATATCATCCATATCATCGGGCTGCATAAGTAGTACCGTTAGACTGTAAATGTCCTTGATATCACCACTTTTCAGAACCAAACCATGCTTAAATCACAGTGCACTGGATTGTGATCGAAAGTGGTAGGAGACCCAAAAGTGAATACCACTAAAAAACACAAAATAATTACATTCCATCACAATTCATAAGTGAGATTTTTCCATTGAAAATAAATTGCTTTAACTGCTGATTCATTCTTTTTTTTAATTTTCTTTAAGCTCGTAGCTTCTCTGTAAAAACAGGCAGGGTCTAGGCGGGAATCAAGGCCGCACCTCCAGGTTGTTAGACTACTGCTCATATACCAGCCTACGAAGACTCATTTCTACTGAGGACTGCTACGTAAATACAAATAATTCATGCCATATGCTCTTATTTCATTTCACATAATTCGATTCCATTACTTTTCCTCTGACCCACAAAAGAGTTTCTAATTCCAACAGCACTCTCCGTAAAATGGTGTCAATACTGAAATGTTGGTGTGAAACAAGATATTTTTTTTTTTGTTATCACAAACATTGAAAAGCTCGCCGTAAGACAACGTGATTTCCAGCTAAATTCTTAGAAAAATGCAAACTTTATACAAATATTTTTAAAACGCAAATAAATTGAAGAACGAGTAGGGAGGCTTTTTCTTTGGCAGCAAAAATTAATTCTTAAGAATATTTCATATCCACTGTTTAAGAAGCTTTAAATTTGTTTAATAGTCGGAATTATATACTCATGCCCATCCAAATAATAATCCGAATTCTTAAATCTCTTCGCATAAAAAAAATTTAAAAATTTAATTATTAAATAATACCATTTAATATCAGTAAATAATGCGCTCTTGACTTGTGCTTTAAGAAATATCTTAAGCTAAAACAAAGATAATTTCCTCTTATAACCATGATGTCCTTAATGTTACTTTTTTTTTGCAGCATTTTCCTAAAACACAGATTTGTTATCTCTCTTTTATTTATTTTTTTTTTTTTATTTTCCTCTTCTTTCCGCAACTGAAACATTTATTCTACCATTTTTCTTTTCACTATATCAACTAAAAACAACAACAACAACAACAATAACAAACTGATTATTGCTGCTGCCTTTGATGGTGTTAATGTCTTCCATGAATGCTGTTTCTGTTTTTATATTTGTGTGTGTATCCGTATTTGTATTGTTGCAGTCCACATAACACTCAAGTGTATCAAGTAACACGTTCCGGACATGAACATTGTGATGTTACCGAAGGTATTCTACTTGATATCACACCACTCATTGTCGATGGTAGAAAGTTGGTAACGCTGTATGATAAGGACCTCACCGAAGGAGTTAACCTGCTAATTGGTGAGTAAAACAGAATAACAAATAAATACATGCTGTACTGTACAAAAAGCAATGGGAAAAGAAACATTCTAATGAAACAGTAATAAAATAAATAACTAAAACTGAGCAAACTACAGTGAACACGCAAAAATGTGAAATAGTTTTTACCCAACAAACAAGTATTCTTTTGAAGTCAAATTCAAGTTTGATAGGAATACAAGTAAGAAAAGTGTTACACATTTCTGAATGTTCATGTTTTCGCGGTTTTACTGTATAAGAAATTCAAAAAAAAAAAAAAACTTAAAGCAATAATGACTAAATAAAAAACGAAACAAGTAGTTAAATGAGAAAAGGATACCAAATGGTTTTGGAAATACTTTTTACGCTGTGAATGTTTGTAACTTTCAGCAGCAAGGATTTTCTTGTTGCTCAAAACATTTTTGTACGCTCAAAGCATTTCGTACGTAAAATTAACTAAAATTTGCAATTTGAAGTAAAAAACGGTCGACTTATCTTCAATTTAAATTTAACGAAAAGTTCATTTAATTTTTTATGGAAAAAAATTAAATTACTTAAACAATTGTTTTTCCCTTTATTTCCTGTATTTTAATTTACGAATAAACAACCTATGAACTCCGTAAAAATTAAAGATGTTTCCTTTGTTTCTGCCATTTTCACTATCAAATAATCAATCCGGAATTCCGATCGTCGTCATCTGCGTCGACCACTTTCCACATTACTTCGGGAAGGCCGACAGCGGCGTTCCAATAAGAACCGCCCCTTACTCGCCCACGTCTGTGTCCGTCAAGCCTGTAGCCAGCATCACGGCACCGGGCCGTCCTCCCATGTCTCCGCCACAGGTGGTCTCGCTCTGCAGGAACATATCGAGGTCTCTATTCTTCCTCCGTAGAAGGTACCCTTCGTATTGCCCCACAGCTTCCCAATTGGCATCACATCCGCGCATCCTCCGTACTACGCTGGCAGGAGTGAATCCTCCAATCCGCAACACTATAACATTCCTTTCAGCATGCTATCTAATGCAGTTGAAGAAGTGTGATCTGCATCGACATCCGTCATAACGCAGTAAATACAACCGGAACCGTCCGCCATGCCGATGCGCTACAGGTACTTTCGGAAGTACCCATGGCCCGAGAGATATTGTGTCAGCAAGTAATTAACCTTCCTAAATTTCCTCCGAATTCATGTTTCAACGCAGGGAAAGAGCCTCGTCGTCCACCTGTCGAACGATTCCATGGCACATCTTTTCTGCCATCGTTGGACAGTTTGGGGTCTCAGCCCCATATCACCACCACCACCAGAGCTCTGCTCCCTTGAGTTCCATGCCTTCCCCCTTCCTCCAAGATGTCTATAGGTATCTCCCCACAAATTACCTGCACCGCAACGCCCAAGACCGTGCCGTAAGCCAAAGCAACCCTGTCCGCTGTACCGCATCGAGCACAACCACTGATTTTTACTTTGTGTTTTCTCTAGTTCTAAAAGAAGTTATAGAAAATTCTTTTTTCAATTATTAGTTTGCGTTTGTTGTTTGGACTGTATTCCTAGGACTACGGATCTTTAAAAAATTTGTTTCCATAAACCTAAAAAAATCTTACACGTTTAATTTAAAGATTTTCCTAAACTATTTGACACTTGTAAATACCTTTAAGCAGCAAAAGCTAAAGTCAAGGTCTGTAAAACCAACTAACTAATTGATTTAAACAATTTTTTTCTCTTTTATTTTATATATCGTCACTGCAAATGCTAAAAGATATATTAAATTTTACAGGAGAAGCTAAAGATTTAAAAAAATATATGACAAACTTTAACAATATAAGTAAAAAAAAGTATCAAAAAATTTATTTCTGGACGAATTTCAAATTTTGCTAGTTGACTTATTTGCACTTTTCAGAACTAATAAGTCAATTTTGAATTTTTAAAATGTCATATAGGGCTTTTTGCATTTTCTGTGACGATATATTGCTGTAACACAAATGTTTAACATAAAAAAAAACAAGTTTTAAAACAACCAGAAAATGCATCAATGCTTACTTTGTTTTTTAAATTAATGTGAGAACCAGTTAAAAATAAAATTGCTTCGAATTTTAAATGTTTGTTCGTTTAAAAATGACTGTACGGAATACGTCTACCAGAGGCAACAGTCCGTTACTGTAATAATTTTGTGAGCGTGTTAATACGTGTGAACCAAAAAACAAAACATATACACCAGTGTTGGTGATAGAAAATTAAAATTTATTTTATATGAATATTCACGAATTATTCTACCAGCATGTCCTTTTGAAGCTGAAGTTTCTTTAATAACCTGCTATTTAAAATCATTCCCTCAGAAGTGTTGTTGATAATAATTACGTTTGTTTCATTATGTCCTCCAAAATGTTGTCTGATATTAAAAGAAGGGAATGAAAATTTTTTTTTTTTAAATTGATTTTGGGTTTTATATTCAAATTATTTTGAATATAACTTATATAACAGAGGTGGCCACACGTGGAGCTTTAAGTCGATGGGAGAGGCTCTAATCTACAATATTTAACAAATTTCTTCAAACTTTTTTAAAAAAGGTGGAATGTAGAGTGCAAAATAAGTTTGACTTTTATTTAAATATTTTTTATTTTAATATTTTGCTTACAGTGCATTTTTCTTTTAAGAGAAGTACCCCTCAGGCAATAATTGCCTACTACTAGGTGTCAACTAATTTTTTTTAAATCACCAATACATTTTTATTTCTTTTTGTTGCCACCACTGCCTCAAACTGATTCACTTCAAACTGAGATTACCAGATAAATTTAAGGAAAAAAAATCGACGGGTACGAAAATACAAAACAAAATATTTTAACTTTAAATTTAAAATTTAAACTGATTCACTTTAAAATTTGATTAATGATATGTATTGTTTTCAAAAATATTAATTGGTAGACGTGGTTCTTATGTAGTCGACTGTAACAAAAAAAAAATTTTTAGTTAAAACTTGCAAGGATGTGGAAGGATTTTCTTCAAAATGGCCGCCATTGGTAAATTCATTTCAATGAAATTTGCCATCATCAATTCTCTGTATGTCAGACTGTATGTCCTCGATAGCTAATGGCATAGACATTACCTTTCACGTAGCCTCAAAGAAAAACAACCAAAGATGTCAAATCATAAGACCTCGGTGGCCAATTTTAAAAGTTTCTTCTACATATCACACGGTAAGGAAAAGGCAACATTACTTGTGTGACACGTAGCAACCTTCTTTTTAATATAAATCTAAGTCTTCCCCAGCAATAGCATTCAACTTTGGATAGACAAAATCGTTCTAAATTTTCTAAATTCTAAATTTCGACGAGCAGTTGTTCTTGACCGGAGTGCCACTGGGAGTAGTTTTCACATCATTAAGTTCTCTCAACAACTCAAATTATTCAACGACGACCCTTAATGCTTTAATTTTACTAGCGGTAAAATTAACATTATCAGTACTTTTGTGCAGGATTTTAAAATTGTAATTGCGTTGCTGAAGCATAGATCATGTTATTTTTAGTAATGACGTCGTGTTTGCAGGTCAGTCATGTGTCAAGTAGTTCAGATTCAGAGTCATGACAAATGCTAAGATGACGAACTATTAAAAAAAAAACGCGTTTTATTGGAACACCCTGTAGTTTTTACAGAAACATACTATTCTTTTGCAGACCAGCTTAGAACACAATTATTAACGCCCTTAAAGCATGTAAATTATTTAAGTAGACCAAGTTACTATTAACTGCAAACCATTTAAATATTCTAAAATAATTATTATTTAAAAGCCATAAAAAGCCTAAAAGATATTCCTTGTTTGTCAAAAGTAATTATTTCTCACACATACACATACAACTTCGAACCTGTTGGTGAACACAAGTCCATTTTCGTACACCAATACCACGCATTCAACTTTGTTGATTTGTAGCACATGAAACCCTGCGGTGTAATTTACATAATTAGTTTGTGTTTAAATGTTGAATTATCTAATTAGAAAATTTAAATATAAAACGTGCACATAATTTTAATGGCTACAAGTTGGCTAAAAGCAACAGGAAATGAACATAAAATACAAATTATGCCATTTTTGCAAGTAAATGTGGATTTATTATAATTTTTCTTTTACCTTTCTGCTTGTTGTAGTTGTCTCTGAACTTTGGGGTGCTCAATGTGTACGTCTCAAGGTCACCACGAAAACCGAAAATTGTGGCGAAAGTGCAGATTGTTCCGGCAAAGGTATTTGCTTTTCCAACTACGATATGGAAGAGTATGAATGCCAATGTTGTAGTGGTTTTGCGGGATCACACTGTGAAGAAATCGATGCTTGCACACCTAGTCCATGTACAAATAATGGCATTTGTGTGGATTTGTCACAAGGCCATGAGGGAAATTCTTACCAATGTTTGTGTCCATATGGTAAGTATGTACAAAAGAATTTGTTGGCCATAAATATATTTTTTATAAGAATTTCTAAGGACGTAATTATATATGTAACAGTATGTGATTGTGTCTATGGATGAAATATAAATAAAAAAAAATTTTTTTTAGTTTTACAAATATATTTTCTTAGGTGGCATTGCATACGATGCAGCAAAACTTTTTTGCTTAATCAGTTTACCACAACAAATTTTTATGGTTTGTAAAAATAAAATCATATTGATTGCGATTCTGAAAAGTGCACTGCACTTTTCACTTTGTTTGCGCTGTATTGTTCGCTTTCGAAGTTGTACTGTAAAAAGGATTTAGAGTCCAACAATAAGGTCCCAATGGTTCAAATGATGAATGCAAACTTTGGCAAGAAATTCAATGCAGTCTTTGTTGCAGCTTTTAAAAATCTGGATTTTTAATATGAGAAACCTTCTTAATTGGCAGTTTTCAATATTGTTGGCGTTTGTCCATTATTGTGTTGCACATCACAATTTTCTTTCTTAAGGTTTCTCAAAATAAATTTCATATCTATTTTTCATATTAATAATAAATAATTGAAAATGTATGCATGAAATACATTCGCGATAGCTGGCTACTAACTACACGACTACAAATGCAGCAAGCAACAATTGTCGCCCTGTAGTCGGCTATTTTTTTGAACTGCACACAATCTACGAAGCTCTAATAGCTTGTTTGCAAAACTAGCCAGTGTCTTGTTGTGAATCGAATCCGCAACCTATATATTAATAGACTAATGCTCAAGTACCACGCTACGGAGGCAGCCGTAGCCGAACACAACAGTTATATTGTAACTAACTGAAAATATAGAACTATTCCTTGTGGACATACAAATTTGATTTGTTTAAAACTTCTTGATTGTTAATTTATTTACAATAATTTTTGCGTTTGTTTTACAGTTTTGGCTTTTCATGAAATAAAAAATATTTGATATCCAATGAATTTCTTATACATTCTAATGAAATTTTTTTTGCAAAATCGATTAGAATCGAATGCAGTAATTTGGTCCCTGATTTATTTTTTATTTCTTATTATGATGATAATACTTATGACGCTAAATGAAAAATTTTTGGTTTAATATTTTGTTGTTTATAAATATACAAAATAATAGTTAAAAGTTTTAATAAGAAGTTACAAAAAAAGTCAGATTAAAGAAAAATATTTTTTTTTGTTATAAAATTTTGATTGAAAATTAAAAAAAAAAAAAAAAAAAAAACATTTTTTAATTTTCAATCAAAATTTTATAACAAAAAATTTTGTGACATGTTTCCAAAATATTTTTATATTTCAACATTTTTTAATTTTCAATCAAAATTTTATAACAAAAAATTTTGTGACATGTTTCAAAAATATTTTTATATTTCAAAAAATTATAATTTCCTATTATTCCTGATGATGTTAACAAGCTGTTAACGAAATATCGAATAATAAAACCAAATAAAATGAAAGAAAAAGACCTCAAGCTTAATAAATATATTGCAAAAAATATAATAAAAAAGGTCAATTAATAATATAATTAAAATTAAAGAAAAAAATTTAGAAACAAAAATCAATAGTTGCTTAGAAGGTATATATACAGAAACACAAGTAGGTTTGTGACTAGGTAATATTTTCAACACTCTTCCACAAACCGAATTTCTGTTTTTTACAAAAATAACAATTTACAAGAAATTATGGTTTCAATCGTAATATTTTTACGAATTTAGAATGTTTTCCTTTCAACAAACACTTTGTTAAAATATCAGCTGTCATATTATCTGTTGAGACATATTTCAAAAATATATTCTCATTCTTAACTACTTCTCGAGCAAAATTATACTTGATATCGATATGTTGCTGTGCACTTAAATTATCACCATAGATTGCAATTGAATTTTCATTTTTAATATAACCAATTTCCATTAAAAGTCCTTTAAGATAGACTGCCTCTTTTGCTGTGAAAGGTTGTAGTTGGCGGCAACCTGCTGGCATGGATGTCTTTAATGCATTACAACTAAACTGGGGCCTAATTTTGGCAAAGTTATACGATGGTATACTTACTCCTATGTTCGAGTTTTTTACTTTTAGGATTCTCTTAGTCGTTATCGAATAGCATGTATCAAAATTTCTAAAGATAGTAGTCGATAGTATCGATGTATCGAGTAATGCTCGTCTTGTGAATAAAAAGAAAAAATATAAACTAACCATTTTTAAAACCCAATTAAAACAGTTATAATTTCACCATTTTATTTCCAAATTCATTTAAAAAATTAATGAGAAACAAAAAATAATATATAAAACTTTATTGGTAACCAAACAGATATAAAAAGAGTATTTTGCCTCCGCTATTATGTAGCCGCATTAATTTTTAATCGAAATGAAATTTCTTTATTTGTTATTTTACTTCGCAGACGTTTTGTTGCTCAAACACAGATAAGCAGATTAGCAGACGCAATATTTTTTCTTCGGCTTGGGGGTTTTGTCTATAATTTCTTAATTTCAAATAAATATTTTACAACACTGAAAAAGATACTTCGATTCATTCAATATCGACTGACATTATTAGAATCTTTGGAATCGACAACAATTTCGATCACGACTGCCAGTCGACAACCCAGTTGTTTAGCCGTAATGTCACCTGCATGCGCTTCCTGTTTTCATCGATATTTCGTGAATTTGTGGAATGTCTTTACCGAGATTGTTTTTATTTCAGCAGACAAACTTACAATTATAAAACAAAAAAACTAAAAAAAAATCCAGGGGCCAAATCGCCGTATTCGTGATCGAATAAGCTTTCGTATCGAATAGTAAGATCGAGGCATTCGAAAGCGTTCGAATCGAAATTTGTTTTAAAATTTAAACGATTTTTGTGCTTTGTCATAGAATAAAAACATATGGTAACAATCTTTATATATGAAAATGACATGTTTTTATGTATGTACGTGGGTTTCTTGAAATTTTCACAGTATCTCTGATATATGTGGAAGGAACTATATATAGGCTATATAAAATTCAAAAATTCCAACTTGACGTTGCTACGGCCATAAAAACAAAATATTTATTTTTGTATATCTTGCGAACGGTTGGAGTCTAAGTTTTTGAATATGGTTCAAATGACTTTGTAGTTAAAATAAATCATCAGTAAAAACTGGGAGGGATAGGACAAGTAGGCGTGGTACCTCTTTTTGAGAATCGACTTTTCGATTGATTATGATATATTTTGGTTAATTTGTTCTAATGAAACTTTTGGATGTTAGTAGAATTTTTTGTACTAACATGTTTAATAGACAAAATATGACTGAATGATAAAATAAAAGTTTTCTTTCTTAAATAGAAAGCAAAAAACTAGTTTACGAAAGCTTTTAGTATATCGAATGACATTTCGAGAGAATGTACTCGTTCGACTACTCGTTATCGAATGCCACAATCTGAAATGTCGATACGTCTTATTCAATAACGAATATGACGATCTCAAAAAGTTAAATTTCGATCAAATTCATTCGATCACGAATACGACGATTTGGGCCCAGTCTTAGTTTAATACCTGCCAACAGTGTTAACATTGTGTGTAAAGTAGCGTAGAGAAAAGCCAGGGGCATATCAGAGTCTGCAAGCATCTCTAGTTTTAAGTAAAGTTCTTATTCTTTTCAGAAAAAATTAGGCGTTTTTGATTGCTCAAAATAACCGAACAAGAAGCTGATAGACTCAAAGTTTTTATATCTAGAGTAGACTTTGAAGCCACAACTTTCTGCTTACGAATTACTGATCATAAAGCCAACTAGCTAACTAGCTCAGCTACAATTGAAATTGCAGTCGTTTGTTAGTCTTAACTGTAGTTTTTTCTTTTCCTTGAAATACAGACTACAAGAATAATCCGGTACCATTTGCTAGCTCTCATTAATCACTTCTTCACACCCGCCGACTATGGAATACATATTCTGTATTGGCAACCAAGTAATCGGCAATAAATTTCAGTAGTTTTCAGTATCATCTTTCTCCAGATATAAATAACTATATTTTATGACTAAGTGGAATATCTGTTGCGGCTTTCCAAAATATTGTAAATTTAAAGAATATCGGTCAACTGTTTACATTATTTTAACCGGAGAAAAAAATTAATGAGAAACATGGGAGATACCACGCCTATGTGAAGTATTTAATGAGCATATAACCTATTGTTTCTCTTAGACCACCAGTAGCATTTGTTTTACAGATTTACGCCTCCATAGATTTCACACCAACATACAAACATTCACTTTTATATTCGCCTAATTACAGCATATAGAGTACAACATATCTACGATTTTCCTGCTAATCGATTATCTTTTCGAAAATATTTACAACCATTGTGAAGTCCTCCCAAAGATGTTTATTGAAGAGCAACAGTACAGTTCCATCTATGAAATTCCAAAAAAAAAAAAACCATTTTGCTCCTTATTTCTGTCAGCATTTTTTTTCTTCTCCTGTAGAGTTAATAATGAAATTTAAGAACTGAATCTAAATAACAACATATTTCTAGCGGCACTACATGTTGCACACGCCGCATCTATGACAGACAGAAGTTTTAAACTTTAAAATGTAACAACAAACTATATAACTGCATTATAACTGCAGGCAATAACTGCAACAGAAAAATGGCGAAAAAAAATTACTAACAGATTGAAAAAATCCAAAGCAAATTAGTAAACGTATACCAAAAAAAATAAAAATTGTTATTTGAAACAATCATGGCTAAGCGATACGACAAAAACAACAAAATTCACTGCATGCAGGAAAACTAAAAAAGGAAAAAACATTAAGAACCAACAAAAAACAGTCTTTGCAAAGATTAAAACTACAAAAACCAAATTAAAAGGGAACCAAATAAAGCAGAAACGCCCGCAACGCTTAAACATCCTGTTTTTATATCCTTTTGTGGTTGCAAAATTAAAAAAAAATAAATATTGTATAAAGCCGCAAAATGTATAGAAATAACAACAAGTACAAAAACTAAGTGAAGGTCCATTGATAAAGCAAATCAAAAAAAAAAAAAAAATATGACAAAAATCAACAGTTCTGCTGAGGTGGAAGTGGTGGGAATAGAAAAAAGATTTCATGAATCTGTTGCGGCGCAATGAACATAATAATATTTGCTTCAAATATTTTTTAATGCTTTGCTCCTAATGATACAGTTTGGTTTAAATATAAAACAGGAAATTAAATTAGATTACATAGAATTATGGATTAATAGCTTACATGGACAGCTTCGGTACTACCCACTTATCCAATACCGTACACTTTTCGCCAGATGTTTTGCATTGATAACCTCATTTGTCATCAGCAAAAAATTTTATAATTTTATTGTGCCTCCGTAGTCTAGTGCATGAGCATTAGCTTTATCAATATGGAGGTGTGAGGGTTCGATTCCCGCTTATACCCTGGGTGTATCTACAGAGACAAGCTTAAGAGCTTCATAGAGTTTGTATTGTTTAAAAAAAAAAAAAAAAGAAACCAGAGAAATAGATAAAAAAAAATATATCTTTCTTCTTTTTGTTGGAGGTACTCGTGCCATCGCCACTTTCATAATACCACCCACTCTTTGGTTGACGGCAAAGTTTCTATTTAGTCCTTCTAAATTTGCGCACTAACTCTATACCACAGAAAGAAGAGGCTGCTACTAAAGTTAAGATTTCTCTAGTTAATATTAGTACGAGTCGTGCTTGAAAATTCAAGAACAAATAGTGCTCATATGTACCTAAAACCTGCCATAAGATTACTGTAGAGACCCAATTCTGGAAATTCGTAAAAAGAGCACAACATTTTTAAATCAAGAAAAGTATTATAAATTAAGTATGGAATTCTATTTTGTATGTTTTTGTATATGAGAATTTTTGTATTAACACGTGGCAGCTTTTAGCTTTTTCAAAAATTTGGTTAGAAGTCTACTGATGAGTTATAAGCACCAACGCCCCAGCACCAAACAATTTAATGCATTCACTATGAATTGGTATTTTCATGACTTTCATGAAGCGCTTCTTTAGCTGAATTAATTTTTAATGCCATCTGCAATGTTAACAAGATTATCAGTTTTGAAGTCATGGAAAACACATTCAATTCTGCTGATTAATTCAGTGGTAACTTAATTGCGTTTCGTTAAATGCGAAAATAATGACACATGAATTAACTACTTATTTTGCATGGCTTTTTGCTGCGTAATACAGGGTGGCACAAAAGGAGCTATATGGTTTAAATGGTTTATAACTTTTATATTTATGCGATTATTATAATCTTTTTTTAAATACATTATTAATAACACTAATTATTTAAGCTTAATAGGCATTAGTTAAAAAATTAGAAAAATAATTAAATACATTATATTATTGGGGAATTTGCTCATCGACAATTTTGTTCAAAGTTTAATTCGTTCGTGGGTGCAGAGATTCCGCGCAACTGCTTCGGCTATGAATGCCCCAGGGCCAGGGCCCACGGACTCCCGAAAACATTGAACTGGTTGAAAGCAGTTTACGTGAAAATCCGCGACTTTCAATACGGAAAAGAGCAGCCTCACTGGGACTTCCAAGAGCGATTCTTCATGATTTTTAAAAAAGGATCTGAAGGATTTGGATGACATACTCTTAAAAAAATAAAATTCGCATTTCCATTCTATCGTTCAATGCTCTCAATAAAAATTTGTGTCAATTATTACGTTTTTTATTTAATGTTTGAAAATATAAATCTACTACCAGACACCCTGTATTTCTTCGTCTTGGACCGCCATTCAGGGCATGACCCCTACACATACATTGTTTTTGCTGGCACTAGGTTTTGGAATGGCTGGTACAGGGATTAGTGTTTATGGACGTTCGATTTGAATGAAAAGCAGCGGGAAAGATCTCTGCGGGTAGTTCATTACACATGCATGTTGTTCGGCCAAAAAAGCAAAGTTTCTCTCATTTCATTACAAAAAAACACATCCCGGTATTGTAGCGATAGAAAAATTATTTGCATTTAATACAATTTAATTTAATTTGAGTTATTTGAATTATTATGTAGGTGATATGAACTAAGCAGTGAGTGCTTTTCTTCTGCAACCAGAAGATCATGGCTTAAATCTCCCATCAAACCGAAAAGTTCTCTGATGTGTTTTTTGCTAACAGCGCCCTTCCGTCGTCAATATTTGAGAAATAAAACGTCGGCGAAGGCAAATTACGAAATAAAAAGTTAATGTGCTTGCTTACTTAATTGTAGAGATGATTGAAATCTGCTTTAAAATGCACATCAAGCATTAAGCTTTACTATACCACTTCACTACGTATTTATTCTCCATAGTATCCATTGCAAAAAAGAAAAAGATAATGAATGCACAATGACAATCCATCTAAAGAAAAAAAATATTTATATGAATTTTTTTTTTAATTATTCACGGGAGTCGAAATTAATTTACGTTTATTTTTCTATATTTGTTTGATGGTTTAGCTGATCTATATGTGCATTTTATATAAAATAGATTAAAATCGAATAGTAAAATGTTGATTGCATAAAGGAAATTTTTGAAGAAACTATTTTGTTTATTTTATTTGTATATTTCGTAATTCTTGAAGATTTTCTGGGAGTTCCTATATAAACATACGAAATTCCTTAGCTTTTTCAAGGAATTTAGTTAAAGGTCTACTGACGATTCACGACCAAATAAAATGTACATCTAGACCCGCTAGACACCCAGCAAACGTAGTTAAATAATAAAAATGTATTTTTTTTTCATTTTTATAATTTTGCTATTGTGATTGTGTCATTTTAAAAGTGTTCAACCTTGAACAGTTCTTATTTAAAATTCCAACTTACATCTCAGGCAATCAATTTTGTATTATAAAAACCTTTCAATATAATTATAAAGAAAAAGGAAACAAAAAGGAAGCATGACAAATATGTACATACAAGAAATTGCATTTATTAAGTGCACTTAAGCAACATTAATTCTACGTAATTTCAACTACAGCAATAAAGTTTTTAATTTCATCAAATGTTTCTTTCACTACAGGTTATACAGGAAAAAATTGTCAATACGAATTGGATCCTTGCAATCCAGCCGAATGCATGAATGGCGGCAGTTGTGTTGGCAACTCAACACATTTTAGGCAAGTAAATGAAAATCTCATTTACATTGTGTTGTAAATATTCGAAACACATATAATCGCACACTAAAGAATACCTAAACTGCTGCTGTACGAAGTAAATATTTTTAATTAGAATTTCTTTTATTCACTTGTATGCAGATGTGAATGTACAGCCGGCTATACAGGCCCTGTGTGTCAGCACAGCCTTAATGAATGCGAATCATCACCATGTATTCATGGTATATGCGTCGATCAGGAGGATGGTTTTCGTTGTTTCTGTCAACCAGGTAAGAGTATTGTATTGTAAACATTTTGTGATAATTATTCGTATTCCTTGGCGATGAATTTATTTATTTTTTTTTTTGTCTTGCAATCCTCATGTCTATTATATTTGCTACTCTTTTAAGCATTTCCATTGTATAGAGTTGCAAGGGCTTTGTTGCAGTATACAAATAATTTGGTTTTTTGATTGTGTGAAAATTGTCTGCCTCCCGTCTTCTTGGAAACATCATCAGTTGTCATTCATTTCAACATCACAGAACATGAACTTTCTTCGGCTGTTAATCATTTTACACAAAGACTTTTTTATTTATGCTTGTCTCCTATTCAAATTTACTTGGCTTCAGATTGCATTTTGTGGAAAGCTAAATAAATAATTGTTTTAGTAAAGATTTTCTGCACTTCGAAATATGAAAGTGCTCAGATTGGCCACAGTAAACACTTTCGAGCAAATATTATTGTGCGCATACAAATTATTCTACAAACATTAGCCGAAATTTATAAATATTTTAACAATACAGCAGACATTAAGACAGACAGGAGCCTGTGATGTGATGGGCTTTGCAGAATACATTTTCTTGGTTGCGGTGCTTTCTGGCCCCACTAATAATATTAATTATAAAATGCAACTCTTTAATTTTATATTTTTGGTAGTGAGTGCAGACTGTCATTGCTAGGAAGGTAAATGGTTTGATCCATGACCAAAAGTGTGCTCTTTTGCACTACAACGACTGAAAGTCTTTGTTCGGCTCGTTAGCCAGACCCAGCAAAAAAAGATATAAAACAGAAATAGTTAATGAACTGCTTCAACTTAGCTGAAGAATGCATAATTGTAGCACAGGGCTATCATTAGCGAGCACGTGTTCATATTTAAAAAAATATTTCATCATTTAAGTGGCTGCTTAGAACCAATGAATGTTCACTGATTTGGGTACGTTTTGGCATGGGTTAATGAGTTTCCGTAACACATTAAAAAATATAAATTTAAATTTAAATTACAATTTAGGGTGGCCACAGCGGAAGTAGTCTGCATGGTTTGACTTCAAAACCAAAAAGTCCTGGGTTCGAAACCTGTTTCAGATATGCATTAGTATGTTTTTGTGTCAGTTGGTGTCGAAAGGTTTCAGTGTCGAAGGCATAGTTACTGGTCACTGAACACTAACGGATTCAGCGGTAAACAATACACTGGCACCTCAGACCGCCTTCCTTCGTCGGTATTGTGTGGCACCAGCGAAGTAAGAAAATTTCTAAAAATGGCCACTAAACCTATGCTTAAAAATTTAATACTTCTCCTGCAGCACTGCTATAAACAAAAGTCACGCAAAATGCACAATGCATTCCGGCACAATGCAGCGCATGTATAGGGGTCATCCTCTGAGTGCCGGTTCAAGTAAAAAAAAAACAAAAGCAGAATTGTAAGATAGTGATAAGTTTTTACCACGTGTCATCTCTCTCTCTCTCTCTCTCTCTCTATCCCGTTCCTCTAGTTCCAACACAATGCAACGAGTGTGAAGGGTCAGCCCCTGAGTGCAGGTCCAAGATAAAATAAAAATTACAACTGCGCAGTTGTTCATATAAATTAATCGGCACAGTTGAATGTGTTTTCCTTGAGTTCAAAAGTGATAATCTTGTTAACATTACAGATGGCTTTTGAAATTAATTCGGTTAAAGAAGTGCTCAAGAAGTCATGAAAATACCATTTTTTAGTGAACTTATGCACTTTTTTTTAAATAATAAATAATAAAAATAAATAATTTTATTTGTATCTATAACATTTAATAAATTAAAATAAACAATTAAATATCAGCAACGGTTGCCCTTGCAGATCATCCCTGAAACTTCCATCTACGCTTAACCCCAATTCATATCGCAAATTGATTTCACAAGAAAGTGCTGAGTAATTAAAAACAAACAGTTTTTCGCATCTTTTTGACATTATTATACGAGTACATTATTATAGACATTTCAGTCAATTCTATTCTCTACATTCCGTGAATATCTAAAATAGATTTCACGAAGACTTTTGAAATTGATGAAAAAAAAAAATTTTTTTTTTAATTTTTCGCCAACGAAATCTTTTGCACGAATCTCTCGATTTTATAGAAATTGTAAGCAATCAAAGTTTTCTTTTGCATAGAAGAGTCAATAAGGACCTGCACTTCATCAGCTTAGTAGTTTAAAATTTTTGTTCAATTTGGACCGATATTTTGTGAGCTCAATATATTTCGATTGAAGAAAATTTTGCTCAAATTCCCAAGACCCGTTTTTAACCCTTATGTAAATAGCAATCTACCCGGGTACCTTTAGCGTTCTACGCTTAATTTTTTTTTTATACAAGTTGATGATCCACACACTTGAAAATTCTTGAGAATTCCTAACTTTTCAAGAATTTTAAATAAATACTGATTTTGAGTTAAAGGATTCCTTTGAATAGACGCGGCAGACCATTTTATTTTTAACACCCCTAACAGTATGACAAGGTACGAAGGAACTTTAATATATTTCTTTAAAAAAAACTATCATTACAAATATATTTTTAGTGCAAAGTTATCAATAAAAAAAATTAACGAACGTCGTTGTAAAAGAAAAATAAACAAAAAAAATTCATTTTACTTCTATGCGAATGGTCAAAAAAAGGAACCTTCAAGAGCATGGCATGACTACACAAGAAAAACTATTGGAATCGAAAATATCGGCAGCAGTAAATTAAAATGTTACTCCAAATGTACGTGTACTGTAAATCTCACATTAGTTTTATATGATTTTAGGCAGATTTTTGTGCAAACAAATTGGTTTCCAACGTGTACTTTGTGTTTGGGTACCTTGTCATGCACTTAAAGGGTAAAGGGTTAAGTTATACGCACACATATTTGTTTATATACGGACATCATTTCGTAAATAAAATGAAAACCCGATTTTGGAAAATTTTTTAAATACAGTAATTTGCTATAGCGGGAAGTTAAGAAATATTCCCAAGAGTTTTTTTTTAAAACATAATCAAATGCTAAATATAGAATCCCATTAAAGAAATAACAATTTTAAGAATTTCCTTCTTTTTTATTTATTTTCTGTTCTTCCAATCACTGAATTAATAATTAATCTACGGAAATACGAATATAATTTCGAAAGCAATTGAGAAACTATTAGAAAATCTAATAAATAAAATTTTATTTTGCAACACAATTATCGCCACTATAATACGGTTGTGATATCATATTACGCTACTTTATATTTCTCGCATAATACATGTTCTCCATATAACGTGAGGACTTCCCAGGGTACGTTTATTGAATACTGTGAAATTTATAATGAGTCCCCAAGCGTGAACCAAATATATAATACCGCAGAATCGTAATGCTCTTACAATACACTTTTCTAACATGCGGAACTAATAAACCGTCTTATAAACCGTATTGATAGTGATGATCCGCTATTCTCCATCTTGCGATCAAACGGTTTCAATTACAAATTTCCATCTGGTTCTGTCCTATACTATCCTTACTGCATCGTCCCATTTTGAATGTACCATCGTTTGATGTCTTATTATGGGTGGCCGCATAGTTCTTTTGGGCCCAGCACGTTGCTATGTACTCTGGGTGTTTCGGTGTTAGAGATATCATTCTCTAAATTTAACGCAAGACCAAGCCATCCATACCTTCTTTTTGTATGATATCTCGACCAATCGAAAATTTATATATCAGGCCCAAAAAGTCGATTTTACTAACAGACTCTGACCAAAGGCATCTGGCCGGCGGCGTAGGCAGCGGTTGGCAAAAGTACGTAGTCATCTAGGGAGTATTATTTTAACAAAAATAAAATTTATTTCAACTTTTCAATTGTTTTGTCCATTTTCAAAATTCTCCATACAAAAGTAACAACATTTTCAACATGTTTAAGAAGTTTTCTTCAATCGTAATACTGATTGCAATTTCTCACAGTATTCACATTTGTCAAATGAATATTTAACAAACATTTCAATGAAGTGAAAATGAACTGAATAAAGCTCAACTACTATTTGTCCTTGTCTATATTTCTCATTGGATGTGGTTTAAGTTTTAATTGTTGTCACTCGTATGAATTTCTTTCAACCATTTCAAAGGTTTTGTTCTCCTTAAATTGTTTACGATTGCTTTTGGTTTTGAAAAACAAAACTTTTACAATTGAATTGTGTAATTTTTTTTATTTCCCTTTTCACATTTTTTTGTTCTAGTTTTTAATGTAAATTAAGAACAATATGCTATAGTATATAAGGAAATTAATTAATTTAAATTGGAAAAAAAAATTGTTAATATTTTATCAATGGTCGCATAAACTTTTTCAATAAAAACCCATGTTTTTCTTACGTTTTCTTTATTTGTTGCGAGAAAGTAAGCAGAATGCAGGTGTATATATGGACTTATTTAGACCCTTTTTGCAGCAAAAGATTATTTTTGTTGCAAATCCCATGACATGCAATTGAGTGTTCCAGTGAAGTACACAATTTATATTACAATGGCATCTTAAGTGGAAGAAATTACAGTTGTTCACACATTCTATTGATTTTCTCTCTTCACAACACATATTCCTTTTTTGTGTCATTTATGGAATTGTTTCAATTCTACGCAACATATAGAAATATAAATACATACGTATGTGAGCCACTCAACGAGAGGTGTGTGACGAGTTCTTATTCGTGCGCGGTATATTAACTTCTCGTATTTCTTGAGCATATGAATATAACAATATAATACATATCACACGCAAGCATGTCAGTGCATGTTCATTTATAATTCGTTTAGGCTTTTGCCTTTTGTATTTGTTTTTTTTTTATCTTGGACCAGCACTCAGAAGATGACCGCCACATATGCGATGCATTGTGATGGAAAGTGATAGTTAGAGAAATGACAGGAGGTAAAGCTTCACTATCCAAGAATTCTGCTTTTGCACGTTGTTTGTTTTATAGCAGTATTGTAGCGCCTCTGATGTCAATGAGCCGTATTAAATTTTTTGAAGCTTCGTTTTTAGTAGCCGCCTTTTTAATAGTTATTTTACTTACACAATACCGACGAAGCAGCGTGTTCTGATGTGTTTGTGGATTGGTTACAGCTGAAGCCGGTACTGTTCAGTGACCAGTGACTATGCCTTCGCTATGAAATTCTTGAATTTCAGTCTTTGCCTAAATTGAGCGTTCAGGGTTAAAGAAAGAAATACATTCTTACATTTTTTTGCTGATTTTATTTTTTACTTTTCTATTGTCATTATTAATCGATGAATTTTAAACAGCCATATATCTTCCTTAAACTTCACTTGCACGCCACTTACAACTCCAATGAATTTTACCCACATGCAATGCAGACAATTTTCTGATGTATTTTCGTTTTAAAAAAGGCATTGCAGCACTATTTTCCTCGGTTTTGTTGTTACTGGCTTTGCAGCTATTCGTTTAATTTGATTTTTTTTTCCTTATATTTCGTATTCATATTTTGACATTTTTGTATATATTTCAGGTTTTGCAGGTGAGCTATGCAACTTTGAATATAATGAATGTGAATCGAATCCATGTCAAAATGCTGGAGAATGCATCGATCATATTGGCAGCTACGAGTGTCATTGCAGCAAAGGATATACGGGTAATCGCTGTCAAATAAAGGTAATTTCATTTATAAATGTCACATACATAAATTCAAATATTAAACATACAAATTTATATACACAAATGTATGGATACATACAAATATTAGACGTTTGTTAGTAAAAATATTTAAGTTATTTAATAGAGATAAGAAACAAGTGGCGAGATTATTTAAATAAAAAATTTAAATGCAGTTAAACGCACAGAACAAAAGTGTTTAATAATTAACTTAATAAAATAGAACAAAATTAAAACGATATCTCTATGGGTTTTTCTCAAGAATAAATTCTTCTTATTCTTAAAATGTATAACTTTTGAAAAAGTTGGGAAGAAGGGATTTTAATTTATATATTTTTCTTCCTTTTATCATATATAGAATAACAAGCAATCTAATATAATTAAGAAAATAACCTTACTAAGAAAATTATGATTATATTGCGGAAATCAATATGGTAGCCTAATGAAAGCAATAAGAAATCCCTTTTTTCTGCAATCCAGAATAAAAGCCAATATAATTAAAAACTTTTTTCTATGCTTTTTTTTTTGGTGCCAAAAATAATGGAATTTGAGTAAAATTGTAAATAACGGATTTTCTTCTTGACTTCAAGTGTTTTTCTTCTTGATAAAATTAAAAGCATTAATCACATGAAAGTAATAAGGAATCTCTTTGGAAAAATGTTCGCTTCTTTCTGCTAAAAACGTTTCATAGAGAAAATCTTCTTCTTTAGGCTCTGTGCATACTATGTCTCAAGGAATTAATCGCTTTAGATGTGCATAGTTTTAGACAATGGCAAAACTGCATTGAGCTGATTCAGGAGTCCTAATTTTGAAAGAGTGAATTTTCCATCTAATTTAAAGTTGTAGTTTATTTATTTGTGCTGCCATTTTATAGTCAAATAATTAAACATTTCGCTGACCTAAAAGAGCGCTCCCTGGAAACCACTGGATCCACTGAGAATGGTTCGCCTCATAAAAGCATGCTGCATTTGACAAATAGATTAGGTAACGTTGGACGAAAGAAGAGGCAACAGCGTCGACCCAATCACACACGGGATTACACTCCACCCTGCCAGCAGCAAAAACTTCTTATATAAACCGGTCATGCCAAGGAACCAGATGCACTATATACTTCCTTAGATTTTCCAATCACAGTTCCTTAGGCATTCCAAGTCCAGCTAGTTGGTCCGCTGAGAAACGTGTCTTATCATTGAAGTAAATGCTGGACAATAACACAGATAGTGCTTCAGTGTCTCGTCTTTCTCTTCACATATCTTGCATCAGTATCATTCGAGCTGAATGAGATCTCATCTCCATGTGAGCAGTTATTATGTCAACCAGTCTCCTTTGTGTTGGATTATTTAGTCTCAGTAACTCTTTTGGCTTCTCTTGATGCCCCAAAGTATTCTTATATTTCCACTCACAGTGTTATTTATCTAAATCTACTCATGTTCCGCCCTCGCCAATTGTTTGAACTTCATTATCTAAAGATAATCCCTTCTTGACAAGTCTATCAGCCGCCTCAAATCGATTAAGTCTACTTGGTAATACGTTTGTAATTTTTAATTTCATTTGTTACAATGGCAACTGCGTCCAATTTTTTATATTTTAATCAATTTGTTTGCACAAAAGCTCCAGTTTTACTATTAAAATAAATGAAAAATATATTAAATTATTCACCTGATGAATTTTTAATGAGCTAAATATAAAAAGCAGTCCAAATTTAAGAAAATTATTTATTTTTATTTTATATATTTTTAACTGAACGCTTTCAAAACAAAAAAATTCAAAAAGTTTTGTGCGCAGAACATTTTTGTTGTGATTTGCAGAACAGACCTGATTATCATTAAATAGTAAAAATATTTGTATGTTAAGTATAAATTTATTGCCATGACGCTCAAAAAAAGTTTTCCAAATGATTTCCATCAGTTTTAGAAATAGTTGATTCATTCTGATTGCATCAACTTGAAATATTAATTTTGTAAATAATTTAATATCTCATCCTAAGGAAATGGAGCATCAACCATTTTTTCCACCTTCTTCTTATTTACCTCTTGTCATGTATTCTTTCTTTTTCTTTATAAATTACAAATGCCTAAAACTGATTCCTATTGTCAAAAATATTCATACATTCATCACCAGATGCTCTTAAATAACTTATTAAATCCCCCCAAGTCACAGCTTGTCAAAACGTCAAATATCTCATTTCGTTTCCATTGTATTTTACCTTTATTTTTCAATTCACGTTTTTATAGTCTCTTCTGGTTTTAATTTTCATTTTTTCTATTCTTATTTTCTCCATGTTACTCCATTATACTCAAGGTGGATTTTTGTGCTAATAAACCGTGTCCTGAAGGACGACGTTGCATTGATCATGGTAATGACTACAGCTGTGAATGCCCGGGGGGACGCAATGGACCAGATTGCAACGAAATGCAAAGAACGGTAAGAACTTAAGCAAATGAAAAGAAAAAATACAAAAACACCAAACTAAAGCAATAAAGAAATTTTACATATATCTGTAACACATATGTATGTATGTATATGTGTATTTAAACATATACTTATATAATAAACCAAAAGAAAAAGCAGTTGGGTATAAGAAATGTGTTTTTGTAGAGCTGAATTTAAATTGTATGAAAAAATTATAGAGATGTTACGAGTCATGTAAATAATTAATTTTTTTTTCTCCAGTAAATTTTGTTGAAAAAATAACAAGTTGATTAGCTTAATTTTTGTGTCAAACAAATCAACTTTAAGAAATACAAATATTATAGGTGCTATAAATATATATTCAGCATAGACATATCTCACGATGGCACCTGCAGAATTTGCACATCAAGGTCAATGAACCACTAAGTTGTGGATTGGTCGTCACTGGTACATGAAAGCTACACACTCTTGAGCATACATTATGAGGCGATGAAGGTCTATAGCAGTAATGCCCAAAACCGAAGAAAAACGAAGACTAGCTCTGTTGGAGGGGGAGTTACTCAGCATACATAACGTTTAACATTCGAAAAATTATGTTGCATTATAAATATTTTCTTATGCAATATTTTACATTTTCGTGCAAATAATTATTTTTTTTAAGACAATAAAAACAATAACATTTCCTTATATTACTGAAATTTTTAAAAAAAAAATTTTTCAAAATATTTACTTCCGTATTAATAAACTTTTTTTAGAAATTTGTCTATTAAACCTTTTGTAAATAAAACCAAATTTATGAATAGGGCAGTTAAATGCTGTGTGAAGTGGAAAATAGTTCAAAACGTACACAATTAAAAATTCAATCAATAGTAGTTTGAAGTGAATAAAAAGATTTAAATAAAATATATGTATAAAACATAAAATGCACTGAACATCAACAAAAGCATTGTTTACCACAAAGTATATTTCGAGTGACATTTTGTTTACTTTATATTTTAAAAGAATTATAAACAAACCGCCATGAATATGTACACGTCACTGACTTAGTGATTTAAAATAAGCATGTATGTGAAAAGATTTTTTACTATATTTTGTTCTTAAATTTGAAACGCTAGACAAGAATTCTTGAAAAAAATTAACAATCATGCGCTTCATGCGTTTTCATCTAGTCGACGACTGAATGAAAGAGCATAAGAATTCGTGTAAATTGATTTTGCACAATTGTGCTATGCGGCGGCATAACTGGTCTACAGTTACTCGCACTCAAGGAGCTGATTCAAATCTAAACGGTAATCGACAATTAGACCCAGAATGGATGGTGAACGGCGTGCTGGAAACTCGTGTTTGCGTTTCACAAATAATTCATCACATTGTGGTATAATTTAGGTGGCGGTGTGTGTGGAAAATGATTGAAACTGGATTCAAACCAATGATATCAAAAGGGTTTCGTTTCAGTTGCCTTTCAACATCTGTTCTGGGTCTTAGGCACCGTAAATGAGAGTGCCACAGATATATTTGTTCGCAGTACAGAGGGACCTCCGCTCTACCCATTTTTTATCTTTTAACTTGCCATTTATTTGAATTAATTTCCTTGTCTTACAATTTCTTTCAATCTAGAAAAGAAGAAAATAATTCTTTTATTTTTTTTAAAGCTTTGTTGATTACTTCTAAATTGTTTACTATTGTCAGGTAAAATCAAAATTTTCGTACTTGAGAATGATTCTATTTTAGAAATTTCGAAATTTATATATAAATAAAAATTTTAAATAAATTTACCCATTTCAAAAGATAAACTAAAATTAAAAAAAAAAAAAAAATGACCATGAACATGAAATGTAAATATCGAATGTAAAGAAACAAAATAGAGGCAAGTGTAATCTCATAAAGGCTAAACGGGTTTGCAGATTATAAATAAATAAATATAACATAATAAATACTTCCTTTTTTTTTTTTTTTTTTATCTTGGACCAGTTTCAGGGGCTATCCCCTACATATGCAATGCATTGCACTGGAACTAGAGAGAAGGATAGGGAAGAAACAGACAGGTGGTGAAAGTGGTAGAAAGATAGAGCTTAATACTTGCACAACTTTGCAGTTGCGTGTAAATTATAAATCAAAGTTGCGGCGTCTCTGATGTTTTTTTTTTTTTTTGACGCATTATTTTTAAGCTAATTGAGCCATTTTATTTATTATTTTACTTCGCCGACGTTTTATTGCTCAAATACCGACGAAGGAGAGTGCTGTAGCACAGAAAACTCATAAAAAAACTTTTTTCTGATTTGACCCGGCTGGGATTCGAACCTGGGTCTTTCTGGTTGCAGAGCCAACACGCTGACTACTCGCCATCAGCACCCCCTTTGATATTAAGTATACGTAACCTACGACTTCACAATGAATCAGTCATATAAATGTGTTGCATATTGTTGTTCGCAAAATTATTAATAAATAATATCAAATTAAAGTCAAATTTAATTGCGAGACTGATGGATTTAAGTGATTTATTTAAATACATAAACAATATTTTAAGAAAATCACCTCATGCAATCAAATGTGTGTATTTTTGTCAACTTTAAAATTTTCAGAAACAGCTTTTAGAAGAAAATTTTAATTTGAATTTAACGAATATATTCAAAACATTTTTTTAGCACGTACATATTTTAAGTTAAATGGTCATGAAAATGCTAGTAATTCAATTCGTAATCAATTGAACATTTTTAAAACAAAATATTAATCAAAAATGTCTAAAAGCACTAATTAAATACATTTTTCATATAAAAGTATAACAAAATTTTGAAATTCATTGAAATTGTTGTGCGAAAGTAAATAGAATACGAGTTTATTTTATTTTTAATAACAACAAATTAATTGGTTTATGTTTTGAAACAAACATGAAAACGGAAAATAAAATAATTGTTGTTCCCCAATAATTTATTTCAATAAAATTGCCACAACATTTTATTTTAATTAATTTATATCGACAATGACTTGTATTTATTAATGTATCTTTACATTGTATGAGCAATGTAAAACAATGTTATCTAATGAAAGTTAAAAAGAAGAGAAAAATATATTCAAAATAATAGAATCGGAATAAAGGAATATGTTAGAACAAGAATTTTGGCTAGATATTTGTATCTGATATTTTTATAAAGAACACTGTGACACTACAAAGTTAAACTAAGTTCTCATTTCTGAGCGGCGACAGCACAAATATCTATACAATTAATAGTGGTTGCAATTATGCGGATGAGTTCTTAGATTCAAAATTTCAGTATCCAGATATTACAAAACTTTTATTTACGTCACTAGTTCGACCAATTCTTTAGTATGTATCTATTATATGGAATACTTGCTGTTCTATTCATATCATATATTATTGAATCAGTTCAATAATTTTCAATCTTCTGTCTCCGTGGTCTTGGATGGAACTACTAAATTTTACCGCCGTATCATAATAGTCTTACTTTGATTAAACTGCCAACTCTAAAAAGTGAACTGTCAATGCTTAGTGTTTTATTTGTTCTGGGCCCAATACATGGTAATGTTGATTCTTAGTACCTGCTTAGACATATAAACTTCAATGTTCCTGTGAGACCTACCCGAAATTTTTAACTCTTTGAAATACTACCGATCAGTTTATACTAATTTGATTTGATATCTTCAATAAATGCCACCATTTCATTGCTTTGCTCAGGACCAATCAAATTAACTTTATGTTTAAAATGCTGAGTTACTTTTATTGCCAATAATACTCAGTTTATGTAATAATCATCAAATCAGTTGGGATGTAAAAATCTACTGATGTTGTTAAATAAATAAAATAAAAATAAAAAAATAAAGTTGTCAAGGAAAATTCTTTTAAGAAATTTAGCATTTATGTGACCTCTACGGTCTCCAGATTGGCCATCAAATATCGTTGTCCTATTATATAATTTTACAGTACATAGAATTGTCATTAATAGCAAACCTTAATAACGTAATAATTTCTATAAATTGCAATAGTTGTTTGCGCTTCTCTATGTAGAAGAATACATCAGGTACGCGCAACCAATAAAACTCATTACGTTATTTTTCTCACAATTTAAGGATTAATTTTTTTTTTTTTTTGCTCTTAAAATTTTTCTAGATTATACTCCTTTAGTGTTCATCTCTGATTATTGAAATTAAAATTTTTACATAAATTTTCATATTTATTTTGCAGCAATGCAACGTAAATCCCTGTACACATGGTGGCACCTGCTGGTCTAGTGGGGACTCATTCTATTGTGCTTGTCGGCCTGGTTACACAGGCACAATGTGTGAAGGTGAGTAATTGTTATTAAATACAATATTTATCAAATATACACAAATAACATATTAACAATTTACATACATACACAATTTTATTATTTGCTATATTTTGCATAAAATTGACAGCAACGGCAATAACGACAACAGCAGCAAATGAAAAGTTAGTTTGACATGTAACAACACATAAACGCTTTTATATTTTTAGTACTTAATTGCTTTATAAGTAAGACTGTCCCCATGGCATAGATAGTTATTATTTTTTAATGAAATTTTCTAGAGAGTTTGAATTTTAAACATATTTCTATTTTCAATAAGGGAATTTCAAATTGATTTCATAAATACGTAATTTTGTTTGTGCATTTATAAATAATTAACTAAAAATTTAATTTAAAAACTTTATCGCTATACATATTTTTCGGTAATTATATTATTAACTTCAAGATTATGAAAGACAGACACTCTTTTGAACAGATTAAAAAAAGAATAAGCTCCATAAATGCCACTGATTACTTTGCCGGCGACTGGCAAATTACAATCCATTACTTTCATACGTATGGCAATCTTTATAGGGTTAACCAAGTTACTTCATTTCTTGTTCTGGTTTTGCTAGCAACAACCAAAGTATAGATGTAGATAAAATTTCATAAAGAAAATTTATACACTACCTCGCATGAAAGTACCTATCAGAACTAACACATGGGTAAAACATTCTATTACAAAAAATATATACATATATTTTTTTTTGCACCCAGTGGTTTTATTACTTAGCGTACGTGTGTGCATTAAATATTAAAATACATACGAATATATGTAGATTTATGTGTATGACGAGTTTATTTGTATTTTTTTTTTGCCCTGCGTAAATACATGAATTTTTTATAAACATTTTCTACTGTTACACAGCTTTGCCGTTGTTGCTTTTGTTGCGGTTGTATTTGATATTAATTTAATATTTGTTGTTGCTATTTTATTTATGTTGTACTAATTTATTTGGTTTTCTCCACCCAAAACCGTAAAATCTTTCTCGCCCTCACTGTCTCTTTCTCTTCCCCACCAATTCGTTAACTGCCCATAATATTGCACTCCACCTCCACCTCAATAATAACAATACTACAAAATAACTATAACTATACCAACAACAACATATACCAGATGAATTTGTTGTAGAGACTGTAGTAAGTTCCAGTGAATTTATAGTGGATGATACAAGTGCTCGGAATTTTAATGATAAAAGTTTTGGTTCAACGGTTGTGTTGAAAAGCCCCATTGAATTACATAACGCATATACGGCGGCAATTGTACTGGCATTAGTCATCTTTTTCGTCGCTCTCTATGTAAGTATAAATATAAATAGAACCGCAAAATACGTATGTACATAAACAATCTCAACGGACTCGTTAGGAGTTGTTAGGAAATTAAACTGAATTAAATAATTCTCTTTGTACCTACAGGAACTTATAAATAAAAATTTTGCACACGCAAACACTAACACACAAACATGAGCTCGTTAGGAGAGTACAAGTAAAATAATGTTTAATGAAGAATTTATATCTAGAAAAAAAATTTTATATTGTTTTTAAGTGAAATAAATTGTATGTACTCTATAGATACTCCATATTTTATTTTAAGAAAAGTATTTAAAAACGGGTATTTAAATTTGTTTTTAGAAGTTTTATAAGTATGCTTATACGAGTACATGTCATTGAAAGTTTTATTCTACTTTATTAAAATTTATATAAATGCCGAACTAAAGGGTGGTCCAACCAAATCGGTCGATATTAATTCTAAATAAAACAAAAAGTTTTCAGAAAATTATCGTAATATTTTTTATTATGATAGAAGGAAATATGAGAATTACTCCTATATAATTGAAATAAAATATCGACCAAAAGCTCGCCACGGTTTCGATGGCATACCTCTATCCAACGGTCGCTATTTTCAGTGGCGTTACTGTGCCGGATTATTTCATCCTTTAGCGCTTGATGTGTTATTGGCTTATTGACGTTATTGACTGTTGGAACCACTTAGCGTCCAAATTAAATTGGTCAAAAAACTTGACGTTAAGGTGTGACTCACAATGAACAAGTGGTTGGACCACCCTTTACTAACTACACACTCTTCAAAAACACACGGAGTTGTAATATCAACTATTTCTTTTGCTTTGTTTAAAAATCATTTAATGGGGTTTGCTACGATTGCCTGCAATAAATTCTGAAAAGTTCAGATTCGGAAGTTGTGACAGTAATGTAAATGTTAGCCAAAGCCATACGATGAACTTTGTTCTTTGCTTCTTGTTGGTTTTTCAATTTTTTGGATGTGTTTTTTTTACAAAAATTTTTAAATTTTATTTGGCTGTCTTTCCACTTTTACACAATAGAACTTTTCATGGTTTTGAATTAATCAAGACCGATAGATAGTATTGCTGCTAAATGTTACTTCTTCAAAATTCATCTAAAAATTATTGATTAAAATAGTTTGTGGTAATTCAAACCCATGCTTCAAAATAAGCAACCAAATAATTAATTGACTGCATTCAAATTAATATTTCGTGCTTAAAAGAAATTTAATTTACTGTTGCAAAATTTCCATCGAATGAAATATCAATTAAAAAAACTAAAGAAAAACTTTCGATTAAAATTTTAATGAAAATAATAATTTTTTGAAGGCAACAAAAACAAACCTAGACAAAGTCCTGTTTAAATTATTCCATATATTTGCAACATTGATTAAATTGCAACCACAATCTTGGTATTTATTTTTAAAAATAAAATAATATTTGTTATTACAGCTGGAAGCCACAACATTTGCATACTCTGCAGATATATTACTTGTGCTTCTTAATTAGAAATGCTCCCTGCAAAAGTTTTTGTGATTTTTAATTGCTGTTTTTCATTTGTTGCAACTTTTATGGTGTGACATTATTCCTGACGCCAATAAATTACAATGTTTGCATTTTGTATGAATAATTAATTGTGGGGAAATTGTTTTCCAAAAAATTTATAACTCGGTTAGACTGCTAAAATGGCAACAGGAGAGAAATTGCTTTAGGGTTTTATTAAAAATTTTAACAATTAAAAAAAAAAAACTTATAGAGGAGAGCTTTATTAGAAGTGTGTAATTTAAATATAAAGTGATTTCTAACAAATTATACAACTCAATTAACCGAAAAATTTTAGACTAAAACGGCAAGAAGCAGGCGCTATAGAAAAGTGGTAGGACGTACAATTTCTGAAGAGCATAAATACATTTTAAATTTAATTATAATTTATATGGAATTTTTAAAAGCTTTCGGAAATCAAATTCAGTTGGCTGCTCCTTTTATACCTGGTTTTTAATTAATTATGCTAATGCTGCATTTTAAGATGAAAACTTAGTACTGCGTGTTTACCTTCAATCTGTTAATATGTACACGTTCGGACATTTCACATCTGATATTCGAATTGCTTGTAAGTTTTGTGATTCTCTCCTTAGCTGTATCAATATTATTAATAATAGAATGTAGAGGTTGCAGTAGAGAAATGCCGCGCTAGATTATATATAATTTTCAACAGTTTTTTTTTGAGTAATTTGTAGTTTTTTAACATGGCATTTAGCAACATCATTCCATACTGGCGCTTCTTAGTATAATATAGACATTGATATTGATTTAAAAATTATAATTTTATTATATCGACTTAGACATGTCTTCTTAATAACGAAAGAGTATAACACTCTGGTAACATTATTTATTTTATTTATTACATAAGAAACATGCTCACAAAAATTAATTTTTGGGTTAAGGAGATACTTAACTTTAGTTTTCCATTTAATACATATGATCTCTTTGTCGTATGAAAATAGAATTTCGCTTTCGAGTGAACTATATTGCTTTAGTTTTCTGTGGGTTAATAAGAATTCTCCATTCCTTGCAGTATTTCTCTAGAGTTGTTAAGTCATCTTAAAGGATTTTGATAATGTCTTCAGCGAGTATATCGTGACAAAGGATGGCAGTGTCATCTGCGAATATAGATGATGAGCAACTAGCAAGCGAAGGGAAGTTCGATATGAAAATTCTATATAGAATCGGTGATAGAAAAGACCCTTGACAACACCCTGATGATATTGCAATTAGCGATGAACATGTTTTAGCAATGCAAATTTTGTACCTTCTGTTGAATAGAAAGCTCTGCATTAATATGATTATCTGTGGTGGGAAATTCAAAAGAATCATTTGAATTCATAAGGCCATAATGGCATGCACAGTCGAACGCTGATTTGATATCCAGAAGTACGATACCAGTGAACTTCTTTTCAATAAAATTATTTTTTATATTAACTGAATTTATTTTTTATATTAACTCAATTTTTGAGTTACTTTTGTAATAAAATGCTTTATGATATTTTTCATACTGTATGAGAATATCATAAAGTATGTAATAATAAATTTCACATATAGTTTATAAGGGAAAAAGCACAATTAGAATCATATGTAATTATTTTTTATTTTAAAATTAATTCTAACCAGACGGTGTGAAGTGTTGTGGCCCATTCCAAAGTAAAGTTGAAAGCCTGGAGGAAAAAATATAACACTTTCTGAAATGTCGTTTTTCACTTCAATTTCTTAGCAGCTTCTGATAACGAAATGTGTTCTGCTTCATTTATAGATTTATAGCATAACCGATTGATTGACTACTGAACTTGGTATGCAATGCTTAAGATTCTGTTGTAGATTCTAATAAACAGCTCCAGTGTCTCATTTTGTGTCTTTGCTCGAAAGTTAATAATTTTGTAACTTAAATTAATTTCATTTGAAAAAACTATATGAAAGAAATTTAATTTTAATTTTCTCAATTTGTTTGTTTTTTTTTTCTTCCATTATTAATTTCCTTTCTCTACATACTTGCAGCTCATCATTTGCCATTGTAAAGTAAATCAAACGTATCGGAAATTCTCCACACGTACATATGGCTTCCTGCCCATTTTCGGTTTTCGTTTGCGTACAAAACAGGCAACATCAAAAATTAGCAGACATTGGTTGAGTGGCAAAGGTTTGGGCATTGGAAATGTAATGCGTGGTGATGCAACAACATCATCATCGTCATCAGCTACGTCGGCATTGCATGCGTCAGCGGCAAAAAGAAATGGACATTTGCCAAATGCAAAGGCGTCATCGGACAAACAGCAGCAATACACAAACGTTGGTCAATTAAACGAGCGACCCTTTCAGCGTCATTTGGCCATGAACTTGGAAAACGATATGTATTATACGGTAGATTTTAGTGAAAACTCTCAACATTCACCGCTGATACAGTGAAATTTAATGTCAGCAAAAATGATGAAATCTCAAACAGCTGCAACAACAATAAAAACAAACACAAGACCTTTGAAATATTTCAAATGGAAACGGCAGAGTGCTGCGGCAGCTGTTTCGATGGGCGGTGGTAGTTTTAAAAAAAATCTTGTTAATGCTTTGGTTAACGCAAACAATGGTAGTACGTTTGGTATGAATAGAAATAATTGGTTAGTTAAATTTACAAAAAGCTCTTATTAAAATAACAAATGCTTAAAAGCGGAAATGCGTTTTTGTTTGTCTTTCAAGTTGATTTTTTATTTTTTCTTTTTAATTTTCTTTTCTTTGTTTTTATAAAATAATGTTGCTACTATGTGTGTATGTTTGTTATTATAGCTGTTTACTTTAGTTATTAAGCAAATTTGTATAAGTAATAATAAGTAAATTGATTTTTATTTTTGTTTTCCACTCACTGATTTGAAAAGTATTTATTTTCATACTGCCTGTGCATAGAAGGCCATTTATATAGAAAGCAATATAAAAAATCCCAAATTGTTTTTGTTTTCAATATAAAAGGCCGAACGATTATTTCACGTGGCTTTTATGAACAGGCCGTTAGTCTTTTTGGGTGAAGCAAAATTTTTAAGAATTCCATTCAATTTTAAAATTTATAATAAAAAAACATGAAAATAAAATTATTTCTACTTCAACTGCGAAGACTAAAGGAATATTTATGTAATTTTAATTAACAGAAGAAAAATTTTCAATTCCTTGCGACTAAGAAACGAGTTGTCTTGATTTAACTTGAATTTTTTTGTGCAAGCAAAAGGAGGTCTTTGCATAGAGCAGCGGCCAATTACATCACTCGATTCGAATCGAAATTTCAAAGGAAATTTTATTAAGATGTTTATAACTTGCCTTCCATGTCGAATGCCGTAATTTGGGTCCCGATAAGTTTGTGTAAGAAAAAAATGTCATCAATATTTTTCCCTTCGAAAAAGCTGTCTATCAGGTATGTGATGGAAATCGAATTCAACGTCGAAGCAGTTTAAAAAGGCTATGTTTAATAATATTTCCTTATGAAAATATTATGCAACTACACATTTCCGTAATGAAATATTTTTAACACAAAAAATAATAAAAATTGTCTGAAACGTGTTTAAGGCCTAGAAATATAATGCACGTCTAACAGACATAAGCCGTTTTCAGTTTTTCTTATTTCCCTCTTTTACTCAATTAACACGATGGTTAAATTCATACGTAGACATCACGATGTTTTCTTTTTTCGTTGACAAACGTGGTAGAGAAGTAAGAGGATTAGAAAAAATATCACGATACAAACGATCTCAAATAAAAGAACGTGAGAAAAATTGGTTTTTCATGCTTTTAAAGGAAAGTGAATAGGCATGTGTATTTTAAACGTATCACTGTGCTGTGCTTTTAAAATTGCTTAATTTTCAACATCGAGATTCGTCAATTTTCATTACAACTTTTTACACAAAACAAAGTTTGTTAAGGACCTTTAGGAATACATATTTCATTAAGAGGAAAATCTGTTGTTGAAGTGATTACAGAATAGTGCAATTTGGGCTATTTTCAATAAAAGTTTACCATCTCTGTGAATGGCCAGTAATATTTCTTTATAATAACAAATTTCAAAATGCTATATTTTTTAATGAAGATTTAGAGAAAATTAAACTGGTTGGTCACCGTTAAATTTAAAAAGAAATGTTTTTGCTTGAAACATCTGTTTCCTTTTCTTGCGTCTTAAATTCATTTGAATAATTTTTCCAAAAACCGTCTTTATAATTTCAACTCTGGGTAATTTCAGTGCTCAATGCTTAATTTTAAAATTTATTTCACAATCAAATTTATAAGGAAAAATAGAAACAAAATCAAATTCTTAAATTTTTGCCTGCAAAAAAAACAAAATAAATATACAAATTAAATTTAAAAAGCAAAACATTCAATAATGTTAAAAATAAACACATTATTTAACTAATTTTACAAAAACAAAAGCAAAAAATATTCTAACAAAACCAAAAAGAAATTTTAAAACTGAGAAAAACTTTTTTGTAAGAAGGATTTATAGTATTAAGAGCAAGAATTTTAAGGTAAGTTTAAAGAAATTACAATAAAATAAATTAAAATACAATAAACACTAAATTATAAAGAGCAAAATAAACAAAATAAACAAAATTAAATTAAATCGAAATAAAATGGTAAAATTTATTGAATAGAAAACATTTCAAAGGAAAAGTTTGGTTAAGACAGTTGGACAGAGGCGCAGAGGGGCAGACCTAGCAAACAAACAAGTAAATGCAAAAAAACTAAAAAGCAAACAAAAATACAAATCTTCATACACACACACACACACATCACGGACACACTGCATCACCGACAACATTTTTAGGCTTTTTTTTGACTAAAAATAAACTGACGCGACAATTCTTTCTGATAAAGAATTAACTTTATTAGAGAAAATATATTTGTTTGGAATATTCCTATTTATACCATGATCTAATTATTAAGTCATTTCGGCTCTAGAACAATCCAACAATACCAAAAACAACAGGAGTTAGCAAATTGCGCACTTGTCAAAAACATTTGTCGAGGAAATAAAGAGAAATGTCGTTTGTTTAAGTAATCAAAGATCTAAAATTTCAAGGTGACCGCAGTATGACAGTTCATTTGGCAATTAACACTGTGGTAAGTTTTGGACCATATACAAATGCGTGAAAAATTTGTGAATTGACAAAATCAATTTGTGGCCGCGCCTTGAAGATACTAAATCAGCTTGGTGGGTGTGCTATTTCCGAAACACACTCAATAATCTCAAAATCTCGACTTCACATTTGCAAAATGTTTGCTGGGCTACAATTACCACTCGAAAGACGCAAATAAATAAAGCTGCAAAAAAAAACCTCACATCTTAAGGATTTATAAACGCTTAAAAGGAAAATAATCAATAATAAAAAAAGCTGGATTATAAGTTATTTTGCAAAAAAAAAAAAAAAAAAAGATAACAAGCCAAAGAAAATATTCCACAACTTTGTTTGATTTGTTTATTTAGTCCTTTGGTAAGTAAATTTAAAGAAAAATTGTATGATTTTGGGACGCCGAAACCTTTTCTATTACAGTTTATTATTATTGTGTGGAATTCATGGTTAATAGATTATTAAACTGAATGTATATTAAGAAAGTTTTGTTGACTTAAGAATTCTTTGAACAGAAAAATAAAAAAGGTTCAGCAAAGAATATTAGAAAAAACGACTCTGAAACGACTGAACTGATTTTAAATTATGAATTAAGCCAGTCGGGGTGTGTTATTATTTATGATTTTCTTTTCATATCCTCGCAATAGTCAATGATTCAAAGCCAGCTTTCTTTGTAAAACGTATTTCTCACTTTCTTTTAACTTTGCCTTTTTTACACAAATAAATGCAATTCCACCAAAAAAATGATTTTAATTTCAATTTACCGCTGAGTACAGAATATTTGTGATTAAAATAATTTCTTTATAGCATGGCAAAAAAAAATCAAGTCATTTCGAGCGAAAATTACTAACGAAACGTAAAACATGAAATTTAATTTCACGATTCGAATATCTTTTTTTTTTTTGTGCAAAACAAATTAATTAAAAATGTCTAAGTTAAGTCTATTCCTGGTAATTGAAAATGGAATATGTTTAAAACCTACAAAGTTTCAGTGGGAAAGAAAATTATTTTCAACGGGTGTTGTTGTATTTTTTTCTTGGCCCAATGTTCAGAGCATGTTCCCTACTTTGGATTAATGTGAAGAATAGAGTTAATTAAGCGATATGACCACAGGAAGAAACCACTTAATATTACTACTAGTCGTACTGAAAAGTCTAAATATGACTAATACCCATAAGTATATAAAAAAAGCCGCAAATGAGAGAAGGAATTCTTAAAATGAGTATAAAATTCTTAGCTGAAGAAATAAAAAACTAATTAAGTACGAAATTCTGGTTATAAATATGCATGAATAGAGAATGTGAAGATATAGAAGAGCACTGATGGAAGTCACCATACAATTGTTTGTTTTTTTTTTTTGATCTGGGACCAGCATTCAGGAGATGACTCCTACACATGTGAAACATTGTGCTGGAACTATAGGAAAGGGATAGTAGGAGGGATAGTAGTACACAATACTGACGAAAGAGGGCGTTCTGATGCGATTGTGGGTTGCTATCAGCTGAAGCCGGTATTGTTCAGTGACCAGTAACTATGCCTTCGCCACTGAAACCTTCCGACAACAACTGACACACAAAGCCAGACTAATGCACATCAGAAAAATGCGAGATGTCTATTTTTATCTTAAAATTTTAGTCTGAAACTGGGGTTGAACCCAGGTCTGTTTTTGGTTTTGTAGTCAACGTGCAGACTACTTCAGCCATCGTGCCATCGCCACCCTCTGCTCGAATTTAAAAACATTTTTACAAAAATTAAGGTTTTTTTTTACAACCGATGTTTAAAATCAAATACTGTTACACTTTCATGCATTATTTACTAATTTAAAAGTTCATATTTATTTATATTCGATCTCAGTTATTATTAAATCCCTATCGTTTACAACTTCTCCCAAGTTTACATTCATGCTTAAAATTTGTTAAAATCAACTAGAGACAGTCATAGAGTCATCTGCACTTATAAAAGGCGGTCCAACGATATTGCACGATATTAATTGTGAGTTACACCTTAACGTCCAGTTTTTTGCACAACTTACATATCTCTGTTTCACTGTTTGACAAGTTCAAGCATGAAAAGGTACATAATTGAACAGCGTGTGGAGGTTGTTGAAGCCGTTTTAAAAATGGTCGTTGAAATCAAAAAATCATTTCCTGCACTTCTTGATTTTTTGGTCAGCATAATCCATCAAATGTGTCTACAATCGGAAGAATTGTGCACAAATTACAGCAAACCGGGTCTGCAGGAAATGTGAAAACACCTGTGCATGCTCGCCCAGTTCTGTTGTTTGGGATAATAAGGCAGAAGAGCCTTCAATCTCAGCTCGTTATCGTGCCTAACAATTGAATATCAAACGAACATCACTGATGCCAGAAATTGAAGATATGGAACTAAACGATATGTGTTTCTAACAGGATGGTGCCACTTATCACGCAGCCACCAAAGCAACGTTTCATTTGCGCGAGCAATTCAATGGCCGTGTCATCTCACTTCGTCGCGATGTTAATTGTCTGTCACGATCATGTGATTTGACAACATTGGAGGTCTTTCTTTGGGATATTGAATGAAAAAAGTATACGTACAGGTGCCGAAAGTGGTAAGAAGATACAGGTTAATTCTTGCACAACTCTGCACTTGCGTGTTAATTATAAAGCAACGAAGCTTTTTGAGAGATTATTTTGAGGCATTATTTTTAAGGTAACGGAAGCCTTTTAATTTATAATATCACTTTTCCTACGGTTTGTTGTTCAAATATCAACGAAAGTGGGTGTAGCACAGAAAAATGAGATAAAATGTTAAAATTCCCCGGGCCGGAAATCGTATCTGGGTCCTTCATCTTATGATGACAATATGATTCTTAATATAAAATTTCAGCTGTAATTGAGCAACATTTTCACTTATATTCCTGATGTAAGGGTAACAAAAGTTACGTAGAATCACTTTAAGAAATAAGCTATTTCCGTTAATATATCTGACAATATTAACGCATCTTCAGATGATTTCAGTATACAGCAAAGCTGTAGAAATTGTTGTCGACTATTTGAAATATACATTTAAAATAGAAACCCAAAATATGTATCTCTTGTGCGGTGTAGTATAGTTTTTTCCAAATTCCATTAGTTTCGAAATGAACTTAAAATATTTGCTGTGCTGTGAACAATTTTAATTTTTTTCTAATTTTTCTATTGTTTTTCAGTTTTGCTTTATCAATTAGTAATTCCTTGTGTATAATAAATGTAATTAGATGTATTTACGAGAATTGCACACGTCATGCAGTCGCATTATGAAATAATTTTATTTGAATATATTAACTAATTAGAATTAAGTGCATTAAAGTTTTAATTCAAATTTAATCAACATTAGAGAAAAAAGTGAAAGTATTTTTTATATATTTAAATCGTTTGCAAATTAAAAATAAATATTCTTATTTAAAATTATAAAATTTATTGAGGTCATACACAACGTGAAATTTAACAATTGTGAGTTTAAATTATCTAAAAGGTCTAAATGTAAAAACTGCAAGTGGTGGGCGTTAAGAAATCTACATAACCGCACTAAATAAATTATCTAAATGAAAGCCATCACATTTTATTTGCTTTAATTCAAAGCCAAAATTTTTTGCCGCTAAACACTCTAATTTTCCCCCTATAAATTGAAATACTACAATACGAAAATTTGAATAATTGTTTTATAAACGAAAACGAATGGGTTTAATTTAAATGCAAAACAATACACAATCCCATAAATACGTCTCTCTAAAATACATACGCACGCATACAAACACGTATAATTTGCATCATATGCCAGCAACAACACTTACCATGCAACCGGATATGTTGATATAACGGCACTATTCACACTTCGAGAACAAAAGGACTCAACAACATTTTCTTTGCTTTTATTTCGATAACGAATAAATTTATTTAAGTCGAAATATTATTCACCTTTCTCAACATTATTTGCACCTTCTAACGGCTGGATTATGGATTGCAACCGAACAGTTGTTCAGTTGACAGTTGCTAAAAATGGTAATGCAGGAGGTAATGAATGCATTATGAAACTGCACTAACTTGAGATGCCGAAATTGCAGTGCCTTTTTTTTGCTTTTTGGCAACCACAAATTTCCCTGCCAAAGCAACTTTAGTTCGGTTGCAATCAATAAACGTCCCATAAATATTCCTTATCTGCAATTTATGATAAAAATCGTAAATTTTAAACTATGTATGTGGGTGTGCTGTGTGTAATCAATTCATAATTTAAGAACATGTCAAGGGATCGGAACCAAATTTGTTGCGCTAGAAAGTTATTGAGCGTTCTTACATATCGTGAGATAATGAACAGATATAATTTTTTGTATCTTGAAGCAGTGCTAAGGAGAAATCCCCTACATATCGTCACCTGAACTACAAAAGGGTGTAACCAACAACAAACTCAAAATTGAGTTTTTAATGCATATTGGTATAGCCTATCAAGACACACATCTTCACAAATTTTTAGCTTCATATTTTGAAAAATTGCTAATTTATTAAAGAAATCCAAAAGGTCGGAACAAATGATTATTTTTAACAATTCAAAAATGTGCCAAAAATTATAAAAAAAAATTTTAGAAATGCAGAACTTTTCTAAAATATTTCCCTCATATTTTATGTAGAAAAATAAACTCATTATTTTATTTGGATGATATTGCGAAAAAAAATCATATTTGTAATCACAACACTTTTCATTTTATTAAGATTTTTGTCTCTCCCGTAAATTTTTTAAAAGTGACGATAGCTCCCTTTGCATTTTAGGTGACGATATGCAATGCATTGTACTGTAGATAATAGAAAGGTGGTGAAAGTGGTAGAAAGATAGAACTTTCACAACTCTGCTGTTGCACATTTACGGCATCTTCAGATGTTAAATTCAGATGTTTAAAAATGGGAAGCCATTTATTATTATTAAATTTTACTTCGCCGATGTTTTATTGCTTCAATACTGACGAAGGCGGGTGCTGTAGGACAAAAAACTCTGAAAAAACCTTTGTTGACTTGACGGAACTGGGAAGCGAACCCAGGCCTTTCTGGTTCCAGAACTACCACGCTAACTACTCGCCATCAGCACCGATAGCCATCAGTAGATTTCAAAAATTTTCAGAAATTTTATTTTCAAAAAAATCGATTGATTCATTCGAGAGATGTAGTTTTTTTCTAATACCTGCAAAAGCGTTCTTCAAGTCGAATTCACTAAAGAAATGTTCGAAAGATATTTCTGTTGAAAATTTAAGATAAATAATTGCCTGTTGTAAAAGTTTTTTGTATTTCAATATCAGAGAATATTCTCAGGTTCCATTTCCAAAAGACGCGGACGATGTTTGATCTGTTCGCCTTGAAATTAAGAAATATTTTTTGATATGGTTGAATGAATTGGCTTCCTTTCGTTATAATTTTCCATATATTGGACAAAGCTTGGATTCTTATTAATTGCTTTATATTGCCCTTAGATTTTTCAAACCCCTCAGCTACCCTTTCTGACTTGAAAGTTTATTCTCAACATAATTTTTCGGCCGTTAGGTCGTTTTCCAATTCAAGTAACCGTATACCAAGAGCCATGGTAGGCGCCGACGAGAATGGGAAAAAAGTGAAGAAATGAAAGGCATAAAACAAAATTTTTTTTAAACAGCCAACAAGCGTTCTTAATAGAAGGACTCGAATTTGCATACTCCTGCATGCTTAAAAAAAAAACTCAAATATACATTGTATATGGATGTGCAAATTGCTGGTTTGTAGCGTTGTATCGCCTTAATAAAATTGTTCAATTAAGTATTTGATGGTGCGAATATAAAATAACTGCTAGAGAAAAACAAAAAAATAAAATAAAAAATCAAATGGAAAATTCTACATTGTTGTTTCGAAATGAAAATTACCAACCTGAAATAAAAACAAAGGAAAAATTGCATAACCTGAGTTGTTTTAATTTATTTTCTATTTTTTTATTTCTTTTTCTTGCTGCCATTTAGTTTATTTGGGCATTTATTAGCAACGCATAGCAACTGTTCAGAAAAGTTTTCCTTATTTCCCAAGTACAAGTATTTTGTTTTATACATAAAAATTAAATAAATATAAAAAAACAATTGTTTTGTTCTTAAAACGGTATGAAGAAAAAAACTGTGCCGTGCATAACGAAGTCGTCCAAGGTATAGGGAAGGCCAACAATATTGTAGCTCTCTGCAAAGCAAAATAATTGAAATAAATCTAAACGAAATAACAAGAAGCTTCTAATATATCAATTGTTGTTGGTAAATTTTAACCCTTAACACATTAATGTCGTAAGTGACAAAATTAGAATTTCTTTTTATTTATTCCACTAAAATTTTGATGACATTGAAAACACTTAGAACAAAATTGTTTTCAGAAGTCAAAAAAGCATGTGATAATTACTAAAGTTGATTTGCTTTCTGGATAGAAATGTTGCCCCTTCGATGGACAACACGTTCTACAGTTCGCCAGTGAGGGTGGCGATGTTTGAATTAGTCTGCACGTTGAGTTCGACCGCAGTACCGGCTTCAGCTGATAGCAATCCACAGTCACATCAGAGCGCCCTCCTTCGCTGAGGCACTGATGCGATGCACTAATGAACTAATGCACATCAGAAAAAAAGCGATACGTTTTATGACTTAGTCTAAAACTAAGGTCGAACACCGGCTTTTTTGGCTTTGTAGTCAACGTGCAGACTACTGCAGGCATCGGCACCCTCAAATGTACATACTATAGATGAGCTAAATCTGAACCTAACAAACATAGATAAATTATCGTACATTAATTTTTTTTTAAGAAGAAAAGTAAATAAAAAAATAAAAAAAACTATGAAATAACAATACCACAAATTTACCTGTTCACAGGCACTTAAAGATATATCGTCTTTTTAGAAAGGATTATCTATACAATTGAGTTTGTGAATTGAGCAAATGTTTGAGTATAAAATTCATACATTTGAGCGATACACATTTTTCAAAATCATAAATAAAAATTTATTTGTGAAAAATTTTTGCTTGAGCGTTTATGGCGCACAAGGGTGCTTGCGTGCATGTACAATAAACCTAACATTTCAATGTTGCAACAATAAAAAATATATAGTATGTAGTTAAGGCACATTTAAAGTTTAATACACAGTGGGCTGTATCAAAAACTACAATAAGAAAAATTATTGTTTTTGCACAACAAAAGCTGTGTTCCCATTGTGTAATAAATATAATCCGGAAAGGCAGCTAAAGACTGGTGGGGCTATTTATGGGCCACTGAACGGTCAACATACATGCTGGTAAGATAAGTCTTCCATTTAACAGATTGTGCCGCAACTATTGGGAGCAGCATAAAAGAATATAATAGGCCTCACACATGCTCTGTGATTGTATATCTTTTCACAGAACATGAATTTGTGAGGAAACATGTACTAGATGACCTATCGGAGCTGTCACAGATAGATGACTTTATGCGATATCAAGATGCAATGGCGTGAATATAGTATATATTTTCACTAGATTGACGGTTGGAGCCAGACCTTTTCATTGTTTAGGACTTAGAGGAGAACGTGGCAACTTCAAAACGAAATCTTGCAATTTTATTTGATTGCCTGCAAACAAGCAGCCACGTATAACTGCCCAGCAACTACAATATCTTTGTTAAGTTTTATGAAAAATTTTTATAAACTTTAAATATTAATTCATAAAGCGTACACAAGAATAATATGCTTCATAGTTTTTTCTTAACAATTACTTTCCTTTACACTATAAAATCGAGGCTGTGTTCGTGAGCAGTTTTTCGTAGGCACATTCCACTGTATACCACTACAGCCAACAAATTAATTATTGAGAAATAGGAAAAAGTTTTATGAATCAATTGGAAATTGTTATAAACTTAATCATAAAATGGAGAACAATATTTAATTAAAAAGTTATGCAAAAAAAAAAAAAAAAAACTTGTAAAATGTTAAACTTGTTCAGTAATTTACAGGGAAGTGATTTGCATGTCAAATGTGTTTAAAGTATTGACACAACCCGTTTAATAATATTTAAGAGATATGATTAAACAAAGTTATTATTTATCAGGGTACAGCTTATATATGTGTTTGTTCAGGATGAGTACCTTTAGCGAGCTTAAAAACAGCATCATCCTTGTTCACATTCTCAATTGTGTATCAAGAAAGTTTGTGGTCAAGTTGTGTACGCCGCTGTCAATTCAATAACGAAATATTGAAAACGATGTAGTTTCCAAACTGAACACAAATGTGTAAGGGTCATCCCCTGAGTGTTGCTTCAAGATAAAAATAAAAAAGCAGCAATTTGACAACAACAAGAAAATAAGAACGTGGGTTGCCAAATTGATCACAGATTTTATAGATTTCATAATCTATTTTTTCTTCAGTTCTCAGATCTTCAAATAGTCTGGAAATTTTCTATAAGCGGGAGAGATTAGACTTCTAATAAATTGAGTTTCGTATTCCTGTAAATATTCCCCCAACAACTTAACAGCTGGTGTCCGTTTTTATTATACTTCAACTGCCGAATTAAAAAAAACAAATTTTATTAGACAAATTTTCATACCAAATTCAATCAATATACCTTCAATAAATCCAATAAAATATTTTATGAATACGGCAGAAAAAATTTGACAATTTTGTTAGTTTACTTAACCGTTTGCTTCTTCTGGAGCGTATTATACTGGTTGTTTTTAACCACAGCAAAAACATTTTCTTCTTTTGGTCAGTTTATTTTAATTTTTTGTTGAATACCACTTTATAAAATTGTTTAAAAAATGCATTTAATTAAACAAGTTTCACATATTTTATTTAATAAAAAAATTACACACAATATATTTTATGCTTTCGAACACATTTACAAAAAATACCTGGAATTAACGGGAAAAAAAATACAAAAAATTATTTTACAGGTTAATTAAGTTCAGCAGATTGATCTGTTTTTCTCAATAACTAATACAAAGGGTGTGTCAAAACGAAATAATATAATAACCAAAGCATATGTAAATATGTGTAGAAATTATTAAAGAATTCCATCCGCAGCCAACACCCAAAAAAATAATAATTTTGCACCTGATTAAAGAATTTAGTGGATACTGTTGGCTGAAGTAGTTGATGTGTTGATTTTCAATTATTAGATTTCAAACATTACGCCAGTCAAAAAATTTTGCCAATGTGCTTTAATGTCTTCGTTCGCATTGTAACAATACATCTTTAGCGATTATGTCTGAAAAGAATTAAGCCCCCCATTAATACAAGACTCGCAGCAACTGCACTTTATAAAAATAAGAATGAAACGATACAATCATATAATGGTTGTTTGAACTGGCTACTAAACAAAGATATACCGTTTTGCGATAGCAGAACCCATTCGATTTTTCATTTTGGTACACCCTATATTTTAGCCAAAAAGTGTTTTTGTTTTATTCAAAATATATTTTTCTGTTTTTAATTTTCGATTTTGTTTTTCTACCAATTATTTTTTTCTATCTATTATTATTTGTGGCACGTAAATATCTGAAAGCAGTCACATAAATTGGAAATAAAAAAAAAGTGAAATGGCATAATAAATCGATACGCGGTATTTAAATATTTAAAAGTACATTAATGGACACTTATCGAAGGCCATCATAGCATCATTGGGACATGAAAAAATTTCTGATATGGGAACTTTTTTTTTGTATAACTCTTTTGTATAACTTTTAACATCCTGATGCTAAACGTGAAATTACGCTGTGAGTAAAAACACAAAAGTGAAGGAAATAGATTCGAGTTCTAACACTTCTTCTGAAACGAAACAATTTTATGACGATGGCAAAAGATGCATTCAATTGCAAACTTTTACAAACTCTATGATATAATACTGGACTAGAGAAAAAAAATATCTGCTGCTGAGTAACATCATAGAGCCCAGTTATAATTAATAAAACATTAATATGAAGAACAAGTGGCAACCAATTGAAAGTACACTTTTCGATCACTCTTTTCGCTAGTCCTTCCTGCATCTCACTTATTAAGCAAGTTACGTTGGCTTTCAATAGTTAAATCATCACAGGCTTATCGGGCAAGATTTTCTTCTTTGCATAACCTCACAAAAAAAAGTTCGAAAAAAAGTCACGATTAGTTTTATGACTGAAGAAAACACGCAGCACTAACAATCTTATTTTAGGGCTATTTTTTCTCCGATGATCGTGGAATTTATGTCTCCTATAGATTTCCAGATACCTCCAATGTCTTCCAGGCTTTCTTTTTTCCCCTTTCTGGCGGGCTAGCCTGATTGTGAGAAGGCGACGTTTGGAGGGTACTGTTGCTATTCTTTCCCACAGTCAGGTGGCGTTGAGGGTTTTGGAGTCACAGGGCATCTGCTCTTGTGTTGTTAGTGAGTGTAGAGGGGCGCTGGCTGCTCTCCGGGATGTTTGTGCCGTTTCCCATGTGTGGTTTCCGGTGAATAACTACATCAGGGATAATTGAATCGCTGATAAACTGGAGGGACTGGGTTCGTCCGGCTCGCCATATGCTGCTATTATTTCTGTCATAAGGATTCCTTTTGCTGTTGGAAATTGACAGATACAAGAGTTTTTCAGGAAGTGTCAGGAGATGTGGGCGTCTGTTTCTAGCTGCGCCTTAGCAAGAGCTCTCTGGCGGCGCCATTATTTACGTAGAAGTCGGCAACTCCTGAGCGGATTAGCCATTAGCGGAATTAGGGCCGTCGGAGCAGTCCGTTCAATGCCCGGTGTAGGAGCTGTGGAGAAGATTCTGACTCTTGTCCATTTTCTATGTGATTGCCCCGGTTTCGCTAGGTCGAGATAGAGATTCCTTGAGGTGCCTTGCTTGGACTACTTGAGAGGTCTACTTAAGTCGACCCGTCTTGGTCGGATGCCTTCTAACCTAACTTAACGTAACCTTCGACTATTTTGTTTGAGGCACAACAGCAATTTTTGAAAATCCAACGACATTATGACAATACGATATAATAGTCTACCTTTTTCATATCCAAGTTATGACATTCGAATGGCTGGAGACGTGTGTAACGTGGGTGTATTGAATATTCATAAATAATTAAATTGAAATAGTGCTTTCTTTAGAAAAAAACTTTAAAAAAAAAATAGAAAACACGAAAATAGAATAATTTCTATGACTCCTTGCCAGCAGAAATTATGTGCGTCATTATTGACAACCATAACCATAACGGAAAATATTGTTACACAAAAATTTATGTCTCAAAAGCGGTGTCTTGTGTTGAGAATGTTTTCTAAAAAAATCTTATTTTCGTTTTCTCTTAATTGAACTGGATAGAAATTGTTTTATATTAACAAACAACAACAATAGAGTTTTAGTCTCAAAGTTGGTAAAGAAAAACAACAACCGTGCGCCATTATAGGAAAGTTTCTATTAAATTTCTTCACAAGCAGAAAAGTTTTCGTTACTCCGTTTTTATTTGATAAACAAACTAGAAGAAATAAACAAAAAGGAAAAACAAAATAAACAAAATGTATTTAAGCAAAAATAAAATAACACAGCAATAATTTTTAATATTACGAAGGCAGTCGAAGAAATAGGTTGCCGAAATACCCACAAAACCACAAGTAACAAAATATATCGGATTCAAAAAGTCTATATCACACCAGAGCTGTTAAATTTCGATTACGATTACATTATCATTTAGATTACATTACATTATCAATTAGATTACATTATGAAAAGAATTGTACTGATTATATAATTCTCTTTTAAACAATTTCTGATTACTAATTGATTACGATTGCAAATAATCGAACAGTAATCTGCATTACTGGAAATTACGATAAAATAATCAAAAAGAATCAAAAGTAATCCAAAAATAATATGAAATAATGATAAGATAACCACACAAAGAAAATAAAACTTTAAAAGAGTAAATTGGTAGCTGTGAAAAAAATTTCTCGGATCAGTCACACTCAAATTTCATTAAAAAAAAAAATAAGATCTATAATATTTTAAATCATTCTTTGAGCTGTTGGACCAGGTTTAATATGATGGGTTTTCCAAGAAGGAAATTCTCTTCAATAGCCCGCCATTTTAACTGTATATGATTCAACCTGTAACTACTTGCCAGATGATAGGGAAAACCAAAGCGATTAATAAAAATCTAACGATACATGCTGATTCGCGCATTGAAATTATTAAAATTGTCTACAAAAATGGCGAAAATTTTCGCAAATTTCGTGAAACATCTTCTCGGCCAGTAATTGGGAATCTGGTGTAAAAATTTGAGCTAATGGAGAAAGTCGCTCATCCCCTTCGCTCAAGAACAATTGAGAATATTGCTCTTGAGGACCATATTGTTAAGGAAATTTAATTTTTATCTCGTGTTTGTAGTTGCACTTTATTTTCAACACGACGTCGCTACGTACCAAATAAGTAGCCATACCAAAGTATCCCGACCGTATGATTTCTCGTGGCGATAACAATTGGTCACCTAGATATTGTGACGTAACACTTTTAGCCGTTTTCTTTGGGCCTACGTAAAGGCTAAGGCCAATGGGCCACAATTGAATCAATTTGGCAAAAATTAAATTCGTACATTTATCGAGGACATACAGCCACAAATGGGCGAATTTCTGATGGAAAATTCCATGAAAAAAAATAAAAAAAAAAAATGTTACTATTTTCCGTTATTAATGTTATTAAAAATATTAATATAATTAAAACCCTACTCTTTGCAATTAAATAAAAATACGTTGTTTTCCCGTAAAAATCTTTTACGTCCTTTATGACGTCCAATATGAAAGTTTGCTGCTGAAATTTTCCGCCTACTCCACTTTATACCTGGACATATTTCGCCAATATATTCTACAGTCCAAATCTTTTAGAATTTTATCAAACAAAATATATTTCTTAGATTTCATTTAAATTTTACCAGATCGTAGAGTCGCTCAAAATCACACTAACTGCCTGGCCCACGATGTTGAAAGAATTTTTTCATTCGAACAAATCAATTTAATATAAAACACATACTAAATGTGTTTGACTGAATGAAAAAGTTGTTTCGATATCGTGGGCCTGGCAGTACAATTTATTAGTTCTCTGTTTAACACAGTTTAACATTCACAAAAATTGTAGCTGCCTTATTCCAAGGCGAATTTACTCCAGGTAGACTTACTAGTGCAACAAACACAAAAAACATTGTACGTTTCCAAAATAATTCATACAATTTTGACATCACACAGTGATAAATAGTCGTCAGCTGGGCTAGTAAGTTCACCTGTTATGAATTCGCCTTGTCGTATTCATAAAAAATTTTTGGATTTATAGAAGGGGTACTGATTGAATTTTGTATGAAAATATGTCTATTAAATCTTTAATAAATAAAAAAATATTACGTGAATAGGGCAGTAGGTCTTTAAGAGCATAAAAAGTTTATTTTTAACTGTTTTCCCATATATTTAGCTCTTTTCAAAATGTACGTGTTAGAAAATTAAACTCTTTTAAAAACAAGTGCGTGGAGTGTGTTCAGTGTTTTTTATTTTGGCGTTTTACTGAATGCGGTTTTAAAAAGCGACACGTCTTAAAATGCATTTTATTTTTTTCCAGTTCCAAGAATCAACTTCGATTGAAAGAATGGAAAGCAAAAATGAACATGCAAAAGCAAAATATAACAGCTGAAGAAGAATAAGAATTTTTAAGAGAACCTTTACCGGAGCACATACATGGTATTTAAATAATTTGATTTTATTTTTAATATCAATTAAATTATTATTCTTCATCTGGCGATATGTCAAATTAAAACACAATAATTATAGTGTGAACACTTCGGTTTAATGTTTCCAAAAACTTACTTTAACATGTTTAACTTTAATAGTATGAATACTTCATATCAGCCTGTTATGACTTGCTGTAGCGCATACAAAATATGCACCTGTTAAACAAAGTCATATGCAGTTTAATTTAATAATTTAAAGCAATTAACAATACAAATGAAATAATAATATTTTCATGCATTTATTTCTTCAAAAAATTCAACAAAAATTTTTTTTTTTCAATTGTAATTTTTTATTTTGTTAGCAAAAAATCTTTCTGTCAATTTTGCTTTGAGGCTGTTTGTGTGTATCAACAATTTGATTATTTTATTAATTTATTTATTATGCACTTAACAAATTTATCAACTTTAATTGCTCGCAAAGACAACTTCATGAGAATCAATTTTATTTTACTGAATAAAAGGATTTGCCTTTAATTTATTATGTATTTTTTTAATATCACTCACACTGGGCTGTAATTTATAATTTTATTCTTGCCCATAGTAAAATTAAAAAAAGAATTTATTTATGCCTAACGAGTTTTGCTTTTGTTCATTATTTATGAAATTTGTTCATATGCTTTTCTTATCTTTTTTTGCTTGCTTCTTTTTCTTAAACACAAATATTAACAAAAAAAATTGAAAATCATGTGGCACTATCTTTATCGGTTTGTTCATCTTTTATACTTTTTCCATTTCCAAATGCCTGCTGTTTGGCTTGATTTTCTTCCACGCCATTGCTGCTGTCATTTGCACTACTGACAGTTAATTTGGAATTATTTAGTTCAGTTTCTTCTGGTATACGAACTTGATCTTGATCCTGGAAAGAAAAATTATACAAAAAATATTATACGTATTTGATTTAAAAGTATTTTTTTGATTGTTAGAGGGCTGCATGAGTGCAGTAGTAATGAAATACATGCACATCGAAATAGCTTACGAAAAAGAAATTTTAAATTAGTGACATTGGATTATATTTCTATCAAAATACCATCAAATTAAGTGTTTTGAAGAACTATAATTTTCCGGTCGCGGTGGACCTTTCGTAGAAATACCCATATTTATATATCTGCGGCGATATGGAAGAGTAACTTAAAAGAACTTTATTCCTTAAGTTATGTTTTTTGTGAACAACGTTTTACATGTTAGTAAATCATCTATTAAAAAGTAAAATATATATTTTTCTGTTCTTAGGCACTCTAAGGGAAATAATAAATTTGCGGATTAATAGAATAGTTGTTGCAGAAAATATAAAAAATATCGAATAAATATTTTCACTATAATTTTAATAATAAAAATATATTTAAATACAAATGTAAAGTTAATGATTTACATGCATACATGCATATAGTGCATACATACGCAATTCTAAAAATATTTATAACAGCCAAACCTATACCATCGCGTCAAGTGTATCGTTTTCTGGCGTTTACCTTTAACGCTCCAAAGCCCTCTCTCTTTCAATTAAAACGTCAATGTATTGCTATGAACAGTATTAAGTTAACAATGGACTATAAAAACCCGCTAAGTAGATATATCAAACAGTGATAAATCGGTAAATTGACCTGAAAACTGCTATAAAAATCGGATTTCCCAATTGTAAAGCGTTAACGGCGCTCTATTTAAGTTTGCGTCATATATTTTGTATGATCATGAGAATATTTGACAGATAGAAAACGCTTAGCGCGGTGATTTATGTTTGGTTACCAGCCCCTAAAAATTTATTTTATTTCTCTACAAGTAGTAAGCGAGAGAGAGAGAGTGTGTGAAAGATATGATATGCGTTTAAGATGATGCAATTCAGGATTGTGAATTTGTTGACAAAATATTTATTAAGAATAACAATAGAAGGGTCTTTAATAACCGAAAGTAATTTTTATATATTTTCCTACTACCTGTCCCTTGCCTATTTTTATATTTACCAATACATACGTACATGCTCATACCAATACATAAAAAACGGCGCAAAATTTCTTAAACAAAATTCATTATGAAAATTGAATTTTTCCCCATTACAAATGCTTATTTCCTCAATTGTTTTCCTTTTGTTTGTCATGCCATTTTGTTTGTTTTATTTTTTCGTTTGGCTTTGGAGAATTTTATTTTCGTGTTTTTCTTTATTTAAATTTTTTTCACAACAAGATGCTTTCTTATTTCCAAAAAAGTTTGTTTGTTTTTTTCTTTTTTATTTGAAACTTTCAAAAAGAAAAAAGTTCCGATGTTTATGTGTTTATTTTGCTTTCACGCTAGCAGCTGGATGACTTTTAGTGGCTGACAGACAGTATTGGTGATGGCAGACATCATGCCGATGGTGCCGATAATGATGATGATGATGATGATGACGATGATAATGATGAAGATGATGATGCAAATGTTTTAAATAAAGAAAACAAGTTTTTCTTTAACTTTATTTTGGTTTTATATTATTTAATTTCGAATTTCCTTCATACAAGCAGATATTCAAAGTTTTTTATATGTATATAAATATTCTAGGGTCATCAATTATTCAAGAATTTAAAGAAACGGGTTTTCCAATAGTTGGAATATTTTAATATTTAAAAAAAATCGGTTCAGAAAAAAAAGGTGACCGGTTTTTTATTACAAAAGTATTAGAAATATTACGCTGTTTTTAATAAATTTCACTAATGAAAATTTTTAACAATTCATGTTTTAATTCAATAGCATTTCATGCACCTCATGTGAAGGGTTCATCTCCTGAGTGCCGGTCCAAAAGAAAAAAAAAAAAGTTCCAAGAACATTTTTGAAAATAAATTTTTTATAATCACTTCTTATAGTGATTTAATTTGTTAAGAGAAGAAAATTTTCCTAGAAATATTTTTAGAAAATAAACGTAAATTTATTAGCAACAACAACAACAGTTTATTAATAAAATTATTTTTATTGTTGAATATCTTTATTCTTATTTTCAACGCTCTTTTTGTCAACAACGTCGATTTTCCATTCACTTGTATCAATCAAAATACTTTTGATTTTAATGGGGAAAAAACCATTTGGATTTATTTTTTAGTTACGTCCATTAAACTGACTTTCAAATATGTCCGTACGTGGTTCCGAGTTAACATAGTAATTTCAGGCCATTGTGCGGAGTTAAATTACTGGCATAAATATTTATATTATCTATTTTTTTTTGGCAGCCATCGCGTTAAAACAGAACCAAATATATTTGTTGCCAGCATTTAACATGAATATCACTCTCTCTCTCTCTCTCTCTCTATCTATCTATCTCTCTCGCTATATCTCTGTAGTGTTTAACTACTGTGCGATAGTCTGTTTACCCTGCTGTCATCTTTATCAAGTGGCAAGATTGAAAAATATAAAAACAAGCAGCTGAAAACTAAAAAAAAAACTAAAAACAATTTCAGTAAACAATATTAGAAAATAATAAAATTTATTTTATTTTTCCATCTAAATTTTATTCTATTTTCTTTATTTCTCACTGACTGTCTGCGGACTCTGGTACGAGTACTTGTTATGATTGTTGGTAAATCTTCTTTAGTTTTTTTTGTGTCTTTTATTGTTCCGAGTACTTTCTTTGTAAAGATTTTTTTCTCAGTACATGCTTTCGATTTAAAAAAGAAAATTGTTTTTGAGTTTCTTTTTTTTCTTCGTAGTAGAAATTTATGAAAGCAAAAAATAACAAAATTGTTTTGAGAAAACCAACAACAGTGAATAAAATTGAAAAAGTTCAATAACAATTTTTTCTTTCTTAAGATTATCTTAATTCTAACACTAGTGTAAAGTGTTTTTAAGAGGACTATTTATTTTCACATGCAAGAAATACGAGTATATTTGTGTATGTTCGTCTATGCAATTGCATTAGCTGTTTAAATATTTAAACAATTTAAATTGTTATTTAAGTGTTAGGCAAAATATTTAAGCGCAATGCTTAAAATTAATTTTACGAGATAAGAAATTTTCTATTGAGATTTAGCTCGGTTATGCACAGTTAAATATTTTTCATTATTTTATAGAGAGAAATAATATTTTGCCGAATGGAGAAATATCGTCAAAGCAAAAGCATGAAGAAATGCGAGGAACCCGGAAAAAGATAACGCTTTCCCAAAAAGCGAATAGCAAAATCGTTAGTACAATTTGAAAAATCTACAAATATAACAATTGTCAAAGTGTTAAAAGTTACTGATCTCCACATACCTTCAGCGGATACAATTTGTTTTCATAACTGCCCTTTACAATGAATTCAACGGTTCTTCCACTATAGACAATGCAGACAATATCACTATCAACGCTAAGAGGAGAATAAGAATATATACGATATGTGCAAACATAACTTGGAATTAGAGCAATAAAGAAGGACTAAACACCAAAGCGCTGAGAATGAGGAGACGTGCTAAAAATGGAAAACACCAGGCCAAATATCATGCGAAATATCCTAGATTGGAAACCGAATTATTGTTCTTTCAATTATTCTTTTATTTGTATGTAATTCTCTCTTTAACACACACATATACACACTTTTCATAAACTACGGCTTTTAGGCTACAAATTGGACGCCAAATCTCTGCAAAGCCTAATAAAAACAGCAACCATGACAACTAAATTTTTGTTTCAAATTCACTTTCGACTTTAAAATATGAACATGTAAGTATGCATTTTTCTAAAAGAATTAAAAAATAAATAAAACTCGATTTAGAAATACCGATTTGTATATTTTTTTATTATATTTTTCGTTATAAATTTAAAAATCTCACATCACTTAAGGCTGGAAATAGAAACCAATTAGTTCGATTTTATAAGTTTTATTTTCGAAATGCATCAATACAATCAGCATCAGTGATTTTTTTAACATTTTATGGCCAACTATTTTCATGTATTTGTACATTTGACACATATACTTTTGCAAAAAGAGGGTTACTGGCAGAAGATTTTTTATATAAATTTTCCTCTATATAATTTGAAATTTTTTATTTTATTTTTTTTGTATATTCATCGTTACTGGGCGGTTTTGTTAAAATCTCGCAAATACCACGTTTCAAACTTTGCAAATCCCTCGCGAATTCTGACAGCAGCAATAAATGGTTTACAAAATTTTTTTTTATTTTTTTTTTATTTTTAGAAAAACTGTTTGTTGAGCCTTATTGAAGAATAATAATAAAAAAAAATTAAATAAAAACAGAAAATTGGGCTGATTTTGTGGCTGGAAATTAAAAGGTAAAACACGATTCAGGCAATAAAAACAATTGGAGTGACAGACAAATATATGAAGTGAAATATACATACAAACAAACATATGTCGCTTATTCATTTCAACAATTAAAATTCTATTTTCAGCAGGAAAACTCTAAAGAATATTTTCGTTGCAATTTATAGGAACAGGTCATTATTTCAATAATAATTTATGAAAAGTTTGAAATGTTAAAGCCAAATGTAGGAGTTAGTGAAAGGTCTCAAAAATATGTAAAATGGATTGGCGGAAAATTATTGAAATAAATATATTGAAATAAACGTATTGACGACCTAAGACCAACCCTTGATGATTCCAGCAAAAAAAAGATACGTCTAGTCCAAAAAACTTTACAATACGATGTGGCCTAAGAGAAGATTAAAGAATTCTATATCACATTTCTAATGTGAACACCTACCTACGAACTAAAGTAACGTCGAAATTATTACTAATTGATTTTCCATGGATAGTGAACATAAGTTCGCTACGCATTTTTATCGCTGAACAGTAGAACCGGCCGGAGTTCATTGCATCTGTTGTTGTTACTTCCAGTTTATTTTTTTTTTTGAGAAACGTGATATAATTTCAATAATAATAATTACGTACTTGGTCAAATCAGGCTCACGAAAAGTCCTTGAAAAATCTTTAAAAATATTTGGGGTATTCACAAGATGTGCTATTAAGTCATATTGTCTTTATGTCTTAATATTTTAAAATAGTTTAGACAAAATGTTGTTGTGGTTCGAAAGAAAAAGTTATAAAGCAATAAAACTTCTTGAGCTTTGTGTATTGGTTTGTCATAAAATAACAGAAGAAATCTGAGACATTCGCTGGAATTTCTAGTCGAGCCGGCGATTACTTTTACAAGCCGGCTCTTCTTGTAAATGATATAAATTTAAAAAATTTTTTAATAATCACACTTCTACACCAAAAAGTAAGTAAGAAAGAGAAAATCATAGCATCTCAATATACTCGTACAAGTAAGCAAATTTTGTTAATGTAACTAATCTGGCTGGCAGCCACTTGATATTTAGCTACTAGCCGCCGTCCAAAAAACTATTCAGCTTCTATCACTGGCAACAGCTATTTTCGTTTATATTTATTTCTACAATTTTGTGAGCCATAATAGCAATTTTATAATTTGAATTGAAACTGGACTTATTTCCAGGTTTTTTTTATTTTTTTATTTTTTATCTGGGACCAGCACTCAGGAGATGACCCCTACACATGCGATGCATTGTGCTGGAACTATAGGAAAGGGATAGTTAGAGAAACGACAGGATGTGAATCTTAATTAATTGTTTTACAGCTCTGCTTTTGCACGTTCTTTGTTTATAGCAGTGCTGAAGCTTCGGTTTAGTAGCCATTTTCTTTTATTATTATTATTTTACTTCGCCGGTGCTACAAAATATCGACATTTATTACAATATTTACAGGTAATTTCTTATTTACTATATTAAAAGGCCAAATTATTTTAGTTTTTCCACTTGTTTGTAGTATTTCGATATCAAATATTTATAAATGATTTTTTTATCAGTGCAGTGCAGTCAGTCCTTGGATCTGTTCTAACGTAAATATCACAGTGAGAAGTAAATCTTATTTGAAATAGCGTTGCGATGTTGTTTGTCGTAAATATTGCATCACCTTTTATCTTCCTGTCGTTCATTATTATTGAAATTTAGTTTTTCCAGGAAATTTATAAAAAAAATAAAAAAATTTTGTGTAAATTTTACATTTTCATGCCGTGGATGTAAATATACTAAAAATTAATATAAATTTTTTGTTTCAGAGCTCTTGTTTTTCAAAAGAAAATTAAATAACCGAGCTGGAGCTAAAACGAAACGTTCTATCTGATTTACTAGATTACACTTGTATTCATATTTTTATAAAAATTTTCCATAACTTCTTTTCAATTCCTATAACTTCTGTAATTTGAAAATAATTTTTATTCTTTTCTTAAATGTACACTTCAATTTTAATTATTCTCCTCAAGTGGATTTAGTTATCAGTTTTACGAAAAAAAATCTACATGTACAATATAAATGCATATCAACTTGCATTTCAAACAAAGTAGATATTCTATTCCATTGACAGCAGTCTTATTTAATTCAAATGAAAAATATTCCTTGGAAAATAAAAAAAAGAAATTAAGTTTTTAAATATTTGACATGCAAATGAATGTGGAACTATTTAAGTATTAAGAAGTCAAGCACATGTGAATTTCTATTTAAATATTCTACGTACGAGTTAATATGCATTTCAATGACTACATGTAAGTTAATGGCTGCACTGCAGTAAAGGGTGGGAGTGTGTGTGTGTGTGAATCGGTATGTGCTTGAATGTAGAAAATGTTAAAAAGGAGTTAAAGAAATGAAAATTATTTTGTACATTTTTCTCAAAGCTAAAGAATCCTATTTTCAAATTCTCTTACAAAGGAGATACTTTAAGATATTTTAAAACAACTTGTGTGTAGTATGTAGGTGGGTATTTCAAACTATTGTAAGTACTATATGCCAAGTTTGTAGAGTATCTTTTTTTCCTGTTAAAATATAAAAATTTGGAGATATTTTCTTTTGCTTATACGTAAATTCAACAACCACATCCCAAGCTTTATAATGCCAATAGTTATAAAACTTCTTTACCAGAAAAAAAAGAGCTACATATAGATTTCTCTTTTAAGAAGTGGCCAAGAATTAAAATAAATTAAATTTCTAAATAAGATTGTTAAATTAATTTGTTTATAAAAATAAAAAAAATATACTGCCTCCTAGTTTGCCTTTATATACTCAATCTGTTTCTGTTAAAACAATACAGAAAGCAAAGTTTATGTCAATAGTTTTTCAAGTTTTCCAATCTGTAATATTTTTTTAAATTTTTATTTAATTTTTTCTATCACAATATCAAATTATTTTAATAAAAAAAAAAATAAAAGAATAAAAAACTAAAAATATTTATTTTATGTTATAAAATAAAAAAAAATTAGGAAATTTAGTGAAATTTATATATCGTATGTGGACTTTTACGACTAAGTGTATTTCATATGGTTATGATTGTGAGCAGAACTTAAATTTCAATATAGAAATAGTAAAATTTATTTGGTAAAAAGGAATCATTGAATTCAAATATAAAAAAATTTTTCCATGCTTTATATGGCAAGAATTTTATGGAACGAACGCGTAATAAATTTGTATAAAACTTCATATTAAGTATACGTCACCATACACATACGTAAAGTGTGGTGCACAGTAACAACCATCATTTATTTAATTTTGTAGCATACTTTTGACAGTGTGTTGTTGCTTCGCATTGATTAATTGATCAATTTTCAATGGGCTGATTAATCGATACCATACAGGCAATGAAAATTACATGTGATAGTTACATACCAAGAAATAAACTAAATCAAAGACGAAATTGTAAATCACACTGACAAACACTACCAGAACGGAATAACATGATGTTTTCGAAAGCTGTTACACTTTCATCTTCAGCGTTCTTCATGTTTTGTCCAGTGTGTGTGGTTGTCAGTAGATGTTAATTATTAGCTTTATATATTTATTATTTTCTATTAATAAAATACGAGAAATTATACCCCATTATTTATTTCCCCTTCTAAATGAAGCTCTAATTTTTCTATCTCTAACTTACATTAGTCCTTGGCATTACTTGATTTTTTGTTTCCATTATTAACCGTGCATACATTTTTTGTTTTCTTTTTTAGTTATACTTGAAGCAAACAGTTTTGTTTTGATTTGTCAAGTATTTATTGTGTATAATAAATTATATTGCTACTAGACCTTAGCTGTTCTTATATTTTTTAATTGTTATAATGCATACATACATACGAGTATGTATGCGAACCTCTTTTTTTTTTTGGAATAAAAAGTAAATATGAATATCATTATCAGTTGAGTTGTTTTTAATTTATGGAATTAATTAAAATTTTTATTTTAAATTTTAAATGTGCTGATGGATAACATACAGGCTGTCAAAATTGCATGTGATATTTTCCTCTGTTCGCACTCTACGTAATGTCCAATAATATAAATTTGGTGCGAAATTTAGTCACAAGAATCCGAATAGCCGCTTAAGAAGGTCGCTCAAACTGACCGTATAAAGCACGATGCTTTTTCTCAACCGACCAAGAATTTTGACAAAAAAAATTCAATAATCTGCAAACATTGTTCATTTGTAAGTCGATTCATGGTTAAATAAAGGAACAAACTGCACTTGGTTAACAGTAACATGTTACAAAAAAACAGCCGAAGTGTCGAAAAGAAAGTTGCTAAAAAAATCACCGTTTATATATAATGAACCAACTTCACAGCCATTTATAGCTGTATTGAAATACTTTAAATCGGAAAAAATGTTTAATGCTGTAGAAATGTTATCAATATTTTGGCATGCAGTTAAAGATTAATCATATTAACTTGATGTTCTCAACTGATGAATATCAGTACTTAACTTATTTTAAAAAATATAAGGTTATTCAGTTGCACATTACATGCAGATTTCATGCAAATACAGAAGCTTGAAATACCACAATCACATCCACACACTAAAATATACACATATACATACACATTTATTTAAACCACACACATTCTGCTATAAGTTTTATCTATGTAGCTGCATTAACAAAGACCCTAACCAGCCATTCCAAAGAAGAAGAAGTCTTGTAGTCGCGATTGATTTTTAAATCAAATGAGCAATTGTTAGGAAAGCAGGCACATTTTATTTCTAATATTGTTTTAGAGGATTTTCTACCAAAATATATATAAAAAAAAAAACATGATTTGAAAAATATGCCGTGGGGTTTGTTCTGCATTAATACAGCGATGTTCTCTTTATAACAATAACAAACAAAGCAAAACGAATCGTTAGTTCAGTTCATCATCTCTCTAGATAATTGTTGGAAAGATGTTTTTCGTTTCTTTACAAATAGAAATTATAATTTCATAGTTTGTAATTTTCTTTCAATATTTCTTTTTTATTTTTATCTTTTCTGCATTTCATTCAAGAACTCCGTAATGTTTTTCTGCTTTTCGTATGCTTATTTTTCATTTATATTTTATTTTTCAATTTGGGGTTGCAGAAGAAAGCCAAACAGCAGCTGCTTGCGGTTTTCTAAAGTTGAATCACAAAGAGAGAAATATCTCAACTTGATATTTGCGGTAGCAGAAGAAGATCTTGTGCAAGTTTTGGTATGGTACGTTATGTGTATGTGTATTCATATGTACGTATGTGTGGTTTTGGTTTTTAAAATAATATTTTCCATAAGAAAAAAAGCATGCCATACATTACCATTAGCATTGAGCTCGGTATGACAGATAAATCCACTGCTGGTATTGAAGTTAATAAACCACTTGGATATTTTTTCAAACGGCTGGGGAAGAAAGTTGACTCTACACCCTGTATTACGTTAAGGAATTTCAAGGTTTAATTTGAATTTGGTTTTGTAAGTGGAGAGAAAATAAAAATTTCATTAAAAATTTATCAAGTAATAAAAAAATATGCATATAAATTTTTATTAAACAAACGACACATTTTTATAAGAAAATAAACAAAATATTGCCAAATATTTTTTATTATTTTCGTTTTATTGTTGGCATTTTTATCTTCTGTTAAAACATTTATTGACCGGTTTATTTAACAGTTGTTTTTAAGCATTTTTTCCCCCACATAAATTCATACAAACATAACTCCTATACGAATTGTAGATCAAGTGTGCACTGCGTGTTTTATTTTTAAAGGGTGTTACGAAATTCAAGGTAGATTTTATTTTGCTGATTTTTAAGCACAGCTGGTTCTCATCTGATGATAGCAGACCTTTATTTCTTACATCTAAAGTATTTAGTAGAAAAAAGTATCAAGAGAAAAATTTAGTGAAAAGTTATTTAAAAATAGTTGTAAATGATATACTTCCAAGTCAAAAATATGAAATAATTTAAAATTGTATTTTTTTAAAAGAAGAACGTATTTAATTTTTTCTTTTTATTAACCTTAAGCAAATCCTCTGCTAACATTTCTAAATTTTTTTGTTTTTTTCGATTTTATAAAATTTTTCATGCAATTCTTGCCACCAAATTTATAATATAAATTGTGGAGATATTTTTCTCAATTGATTCCTTGCATAAACAAATTATCTATTACGACTGGTATAAAATTAAAAAAATAGAGTTGGAACTATGCTGGACTAGCAGTTGAACTAAATCCGTAAGCGAACTCCACAACTCGGTCGTCAAGTCTATGAATACTTTAAAAAAATAAACACTCAATTGGTCTGTTGGTTTGCATTTTATTTACTTTTTATGTATTTTACCACTATAGTAACTGATTTGATATAAAAAAAATTATATTTATGAAAATAGTCAACGAAAATTAAGTGAGTTAATCAAAGGAAAAGATGGAAAAATTCTAGGGAGAAACCTCGTTTACTAAAGGAGACATTTTCTTTAATATTCACGGGAAATGTTTCGTCATTGCAATTTTAGGAAACGGCAATATATTTGGAAAGAAAAATTGCTCACGATAGGGGTGATTATTTATTATATAAGATCAACATTTAGGTATCCATGGTTTTTTCAATATACATTTTCAAATTCAAATCAAAAGAAATACAGGCGAAGTCCTCTAAACTGAATATACATGAGATCATTATATAGGAATTTTTTTAAACAGTTGCTTTTCCAATTTTATTGGCATCTGCCATGCCTTCTTCATCGTTACCTGAATATTTTAATGAAGGCACGTAATATTTGGCTTTACAATGTAATTATTATTATTTACATCTTTTGCGATGCCCTCAATTTCGAGTATATTTCACTTTCTCTTAGTAAACAGTCCTCTTAGTATGCGTAATAGAAAATTGTTTGAATACATTTGTTAAATGGAGACAAAAAATAATATCAATCAAATTTGTTATTTGTAGAGAAACATTCATGATAGAGAGATCAAATTGTAAAAAAATCTTTTAAAAATTTGCAGCTTTATTCTAGAGAAGTTAACTATAAAGAAGTTCGACTGTAATACACAAGATTTCTTCTCAAAATTCCCATAGAAAAAAGTGTCGTTCATATTATATCACATTCCTCTAAACATGTTGCCAGAAACATTTCACATGTTTATCACTACTTTCGCAGCATTGTATCACAGACATTTCAAGGTAAGTTTTATTTTTATTATTATTTTAATTAAACAACATTTCACATGGAATATTGAATAGAGTACCGAATTTTAACTGCGAAATGAATGAAGGAATATTTTCGCAATAATGCAATTTTTTCCATTTTAATCGACCGTATGGTATTTTATACCTTTCGCAAGAAGATATTTTACTTCGAGATTCCGACTGAGGACTCCTGGCCTGATAATGCAACGGTTCCCGACATTGCCCTTGAGGTATATACTGACGGCTTCAGGTTATTGAATCGAGTGGGCTGTGGTATATACATGAGTGTTCCTAACATTAGGCCTGCCTGATCACTGCAGTCTATATCAGGCGTAGCTCATGGTCATACAGAAGGCTGTGAAACTTCTTATGGATGGCCGGATTTTCCGTTAAAATTGTTTGATTTACTATGACAGTCAGGCTGCAATCAATTCCCTTCGGGCGACATTTCGAAGTCGGTGCTCGTCCATGAATGCCGGGCTGAAAAAAAAAATCTCAGACCCTTCCAGAGTGTATATTATAAGTGTTCCGGGACACAGGGATAACGTCGGTAATTGCGTAAAATTAAAACAAAAAGAAAAATGCAAGTCTTATATACATCCCCATAATTTCACAGTACAACAGCGCAAAACACACAGTGTTTTTCTTTGATTTGCATGGCCATACATTGCACTGTAGCGATGCTCATTGAGAAGCATGCCGATAGACCATGCATTCCCGGGCGTAATTTTTGCAGAAGCTGTAGGTCTGTGGAAGAGGAAGAGGAGTAGGAGACGGTTGCTCACCTCATATATCAGCTCAGCCCAGCTCGCCTCTCATTTTCTGTCAATATTTTCAGAACTTTCCCATGTGTGGATTTGTGCCATAGCGGGACAAGTCTTGGTAGTTTCATATGGCTACTGTCTAATCCCCGGGTGTGAATAGCCTGTGGTATCACAATAAGCCTAACCTTTGGGCTAAAGGGGGCGTTTTTCTTTTTGAAGGGTCTTTCACCTAACCTAATCTAACCAAAATTTTAAAAATATTAATTTGGAAAACTTTCGTAAAAATCTTTTTATTCATTAATTTTTTTCGTCGTTTTTTCAAAACAAAATTTTTACTTTATAAATAATTTTATTGTTAGTTTTTATTTTTTCTTCTTTGTCAATATTTCGGTAATCTTTTTTCATAATCTAAACTTATTTTTAATTATCTATTCAATTCCGTTCAAACAAAAATTCTTGGCATTTCTTATAGATTTTTTTATTTCTTAAATAAAATTTATTTATTAAAGTTTTCCCCAAAATCTTCAAAATATTAAAAAAAAACAAAAAGAATTAAGCAATTTCCTTCAGCAAGTTGTTGTTATTTTGTTTTCAGAAAACCAACACCGTGTGAAAACTACTGAAATTTTTCCGCCCATTATAATAGCGCTTATATATTATTTCCGAAATTGTTTCGAATATATTTCCAACAGTTTGTTCATTTGGTTTTATTGCTCTTTAGCATATAAATGAATATTACACTGTTTCTTCTACTAAAAGACAAAAAAAAAACCACTTATCTGTAAATATTTCAGCACACACACACACACATGCACACACAATTAAAGAAAATGCATACAAACAATCCCAAGCCCTCATTCATATTCACACTGGCTCAACATGTGCAAATTGCCTGCATTTTTACTATTTTGCAGTACCACATTTTCATATATGTTTTTTTTTTTTTTGTGAATGGCCAAAAAAAAGCAGTAAACTTTTTAAAACCGTAAAATCCTCTGGCTCATTCAGACATTGGCTCATTCGTACGATTTATAACTTTTTTTTTTGTTTCTCTTTTCGATACCTTAATTTCTTATATTTTTATTTGAGTTTTGTGTGCATAAAAGTTTGCCAATTATTCATGAAAATTGTATATGTATTGTTTTTGAATGTGTGTTCTGAAATGAAAGAAGGTGTTTAAGTAATCGTAAGAGGCCCTTAACATGGCCTTTATTCGGTTTGTTGCAAAAAAAAAATCGAAGTATTTCCCAAATTAGCAAGATTAGAAAATTGTCCAAAGCATTTTCAAATGCCTTTTCGATAACTTTAATTTATTTATTTATTTATGCGAGCTTCTGATGCCAAGAAAGCATTGCGTGGAGGGTACTGTTGCTATTCTTTTCGATAGTCAGGCGACGTAAAGGGCGTTGGTGTCACCCGGCGTGTGCTCTCGTGCTGTTAGTGAGTGTACGGGGCAGGTAGCTGTCCTCCGCGATTTTTAGGAAAATCAGGGGTAATAAGATGGCTGATGAGATGGTGGGACTGGTGTCAGGCGGTTCGCCATCTGCTGCCATTATTTCTGACATAGGGGTCGCTTTTTCTGCTGCAAATGGAGGTAGATAGAGGAGTTTTTCAGAGGAAAAGCTCAGTAGAGGTGGGGGTCTATCTCCAGCTGCGCCATAGCAAGAGATCTGTGGCCGCTGTAGTGTATGATTCGGAGATGGAGACTGTTGTGCAGTTTACTGTGAGTGGCCCGGTTTGGCTAGGTCGAGGCTGAGTTTCCTTGGCCCGCCTGTCTTGGACAACTTGATGCGAGAATGAGAGACACCGAACTTCACAAAAATTCAGTAAAATGTTTTAGTTTTTCAATTATTGAATTTTTTTTCCACTGCTTATATATTTATTTTATAAATTATGCGACCTTATTTTATTTTAAGCTTTAGGTCTACTATAAATTTTTCTAATTTTTATATACAAGTTCCATACATATCAAGTTATGGAATTACGCTCACTATATATATTGAGCGTTTAGTAGTGCCCTTAAGAAGTCAAAAAAAAAAAAGATTTACAAAAGACGTTACTCACGAAGAAGAAACTAATTTTAAATTACTTAACGCTTGCCAATATGGCGGCCGTCGAGGAGTGAGTGTATTTTATTTTTGACAGATTGTAGCCGGTAGTCTGCAGTGATCTATGTATTTAACGTCCTAATTTATCATTCCAATAGCTCTCCAAAGAAGGTAAAGCAATGTCACGCAATGTCATATTATTTCTCTTAAAAAAAGAAGAAAGAAATTATGAGTGTGCTTTCGATTAGGAAAATACGGGTGAATCGGAAGTTCAGCCTACAAAAGACCTTTTAAGGAAAAAGTATGAATCGCGTCAGGAAAGTAAAGTTCCAAAGAACATGCAATTAGGCCTCAAGTGACAACTTCACTTCAAGTTAACCCCTTGTTTATTTGTCATAAAAATAAGCTCATGTAAACTCATATCCATCCTCATGCTTGAAAAGATATACACGAGTGAAGAAGAAAAAAAATATTAAATATTGCTCTTGAAAATGAAATGGGGTGAGCAGAATTGGTTGTTTCCTTTTAAAATTCTTCCTGTCGTCTTTTTTTCCAACGTCATTCCATTTGGTGAACTTTTCAACTACGAAATTAATGACTACATGAGCCTTTAAGAAGAAGCATGCAAGGCATAAATTATTTACGAAATTTTCACTGACGCATGATACGGAAGAGAGTGGAGCAATTAAAAATATTGTTTTTATTGTAGAATTTTAAATATATTTATTTAAATTGTTAATGACAAACAAATAAAAGAGAAAGATAGATAAATGCTTGAATGTTGATGTAATAAATTTTACTTTATGTGGCAAATTTATTGCAAACATAAAACATTGAGAGTTATGTTTTCTTATAAAACTTTACACATTGTATTTGTCTATTTAATTCAAAATGTTGGCAAAGAATATGGAAATCAAATATTAAACCGCATATTTAAATAACATAATTTTATGATGTTTCAAGATGTAGCATCGGGAAGTAAAACAATTACTAAAAATGACTATTAAAACGAAGTTTAAAAATTTAATAGGTCTTCTTGACATCAGAGGCGCTACAACACTGCTATAGAACAAAGAACGTGCCAAAGCAGAGTTGTAAGATAGTGAAGCTTCACCTCCTGTCATTTCTCCTACTATCCCTTTCCTCTAGTTCCAGTACAATGCACCGCATGCATATGCAGTGACATGGGGTCATCTCCTGAGTGCTGGTCCCAGATAAAAAAAAAATATATTTAAGAACAGTTCCATTTCCCATGTGGGTCGATTGTGGCTGATTACGGCTAATAAAGTCAGACATTTGCCAATAAGCAAAATGTGTTTCTCTTAAGCAAACTTTTGGTATTGCTGCTCATAAGTTTATCACAGTGATGTATTGATTGACAGTTAACGTTAATTTGAATTGAAAGACATGGAATGAAACTTATATGAGTTTTTATCAGAAATTATAATAAAAAATAAATAAAATATTAAAAAAACTAACTGAAAAGTTTTGCTTGCAAGAAAAACTACCGATATGAAAGATACTGAAGTTATGATAATAAAGCAGTTACGATTTTATTTATTTTATCAAATACCAACTTAAATGAAGTTCAGTTACTATTCACAATTTATCTATTCAATTGATCTAAGCAAAATGAAAAAATTATAAAAAGCCAATGTGATAGGGTTTTCACACTGACCTGGTTTTAAAGCTAAACCTGGTTTTACCATATAAAAATATTTTCTTAAAGCCATCTTCAAATCTTTTTTGATTTGTTTTTAATAATATTTAATTTTTTGCATAAAATAGACATTCTTTTACTATATATAAGTTTTTTCTTTATTGAAGGTATGAGAATTGACCAGTTAAGTTGATTTAATGAAATAAAACCTTGATTTTCGTGTACTAAAGGCAGTACTACCAAGTTAATATGACTAACGCTCATGCACTAGGCTACGGAGGCTCCCAAATTTTTTTTGTAAATTTCCATAAACTTTTTTTAAATTTTTTAAAAAAAACTTTTTTGTAAATTTGTTTTTAAAAACTTTTTCGTAAATATTTTATTATTTATTTTTTGCAATATATTTATTAAGCTTGAGGTCTTTTTCTTTTATTTTATTTGGTTTTATTATTCGATATTTCGTTAACAGCTTGTTAACATCATCAGGAATAATAGGAAATTATAATTTTTTGAAATATAAAAATATTTTTGAAACATGTCACAAAATTTTTTGTTATAAAATTTTGATTGAAAATTAAAAAATGTGTAGTAGTAATATAGGTTAATAAATATATTGCAAAAAATATAATAAAAAAGGTCAATTAATAATATAATTAATATTTTATTATTTTTTTATTAAAAATTTTTTCGTTAATTTTTTTGGTAATTTTTCGGTAAAATTTTTTTTTGGTAAATTTTTAGTAATTTTTTTTTGAAAAGTGTTTATTTAAATATTTTGTAAATTTTTTATTAAAATTTTTTTTTTATAAACTTGAAAACTTTTTGTAATATTGGCGCAAAAGTTAAGGAATAGATTTTTACACAAGATTTTATGGGAGAGAATTTTCTTACGAATTCTAGTAAGAATTACACTGGAAAACAGCATGTCTGTTGCATGAGATTTTTTACATGAATCTGAATAGTTTTTCCACGCTGATTTCAAAAATATATGCCGTTTTCATGTAGCAGCTCTAGTTTTGAAGTTATGAAGTGACAGGATTTTTCATTGAAAATGCACATAGTTTAAGTTTAAAAAATTTATTAAATGTATTTATTCTGAATAAAATTTCCTTTTTTTGGATTTTCTAGAGTGAGATGTTATATGAGTACTATTTTGAATGCTCCAACAATAATCAGCCATCATATGTTCATTCCAGTGCCCCTGATACCTCTCCTTAATAGTGCGAATATTCTGGTGAAAGCGCTCTCCTTGTTCCTCGCTTAGGTCACCGAGATTTTCAGGAAAATAGTCTAGTTGGCTGTGAAGGTAGTGAAGCTTAATACTCATGTTGCATCGAAGCCGCTGGAAGTGTATCAGCAACTGTTCAACGTGCTGAATGTAGCCGTCACATTTCCTATTGCCCAAAAAATTCCTCACTACACAAACAAGCTCTTCCCATGCACATTTCTCGACAGCTGTCATATGGTTGATGAAAATTTTATCATCTATTAACTTCCTGATTTGTGGGCCATCGAAAATACCACCTTTGATTTTCTCACTACTTGATTTTGGAAACACTTTTACAATGTATTTAAAACATTCTCCATATTTGTTAAGAGCTTTTACGAACTGTTTTACCAACCCCAGTTTTATATGCAAAGGAGGCAATATAATTCGGTCTCTGGATAGTAGTGGAACATTAATTACATTTTGCTTACCGGGAATCAAAGCCTCCCTAGAAGGCCAGTCTCTTTTTCTCCAGTGCTCAGCTTGAGCTCGGCTGTCTCATAAGCATATCAAACAGGGTTATTTTGTGTAGCCACTTTGTTGGCCCAGGAGAAAATTTACCATTTTCAAATCAACACATACAACCCAGTTATGTTCCTTGTACTTGATTTTGTCGAGAACTAAAGATATTGTAGGATATTCTTTTTTAACCTTTGTAGAATGAGCAATAGGTAAGGAACCAAGTTCGTTACCATTATGTAAAAGTACACATTTCAAACTTCGTTTTGATGAATCAATGAGCAACCGGCACTGATTTGGATTATACTCTTTTAATCCCATTGCAGTCATTAGGCCCGGAATATCAGTACAAAACATAAAATTATTTTTTTGAGTAAAGAAAGGAAGTATGTAAATGCTTCTCCCTGTTACGGTAGTACGATTTCTTCGTTCCTCTGGTCAGCAAATTTCTTTCTTTCAATCGAGAAGCTAAAATTTCTGATGCCGTTTTAGCATGTCCAAGGTCCCTGATCAAGTCATTTGGATCATCTTGATTTAGTGTTCGGGGACTGCCGTAGCAATCAAAATCACTGTCACTACCACTGTTGTCGTTTTCGGTTTGTCCGCTCCACTGGTCTGCATTTTGCGAAGATGTACATGGGTGCTGTGGTGTTGATGTGTCACTAATACTCAAGACTGGTCTTATGGCAGATTTTAAGTTTGGATATATCCACTTAGAGCAATTTTTATGGTTCATTCCTATGATTTTCGTTACACAGAAATAACAGTCGTCATGATGGTTGGATGGTTCACGCCAAATCATAGGATTTTTGTACTTAAAAGTGGGTCTTTTTTTGTTTGCCCACAGTCGCAAAGATTCAACACATGTTTTACATACCAAACTTGGTATCCAAGGTTTAGCGTTTGACGTCAACGGAAACCCAAAGTAGTCCAAGTATGCCGACACATTTAAACGAAATTTTTGGAACATATGTTCTCCACAAATAACACGAAAATAATCAGGATTATTTAAACACGTCCTGCTTGAGGAAGACATACTGAAATTTATAAAGGAACTAGTTAAGTTACATCGCTATTGATAGAAACTATCGACTACTTTAAGACGGTACCTGTATCTCACTAACTAGAGCTGCTTCAAAAAATCTGAGAATAGATTTGAAATCAGCGCACCCAAATTATTAAACAACAGTAGAAAAACTTTATACAACAAAAAAGAAGTTTTTCTGTGCATTGAAGAATTTATCGAATTCACTGTCAAAAGAAGAAAAGAATTGGGAGAAGTAGAACCAAAGCCTACCAAATTGGCAGTTCTGGAAAATGTGGCATCTTTTCGAAAACTGATAAAATTTACGAAGACCAGGGATCGAGGAATTTGAATTTTTTATTATGAGGGTGACGATGGTCGAAGTAGTCTGCACGTTGAATACAAAACGAAAAATTTTTCCTGTGTTTAACCCCAGTTTCAGACTGATAAAAACATCTTGCATTTTTCTGTTGTACATTTGTGTGCCTTTGTGTCAGTTGTTGTCGGAATTTTTCAGTGGCGAAGGCATAGTCACTGGTCACTGAACAGTAACGGCTTCAGCTGTATCCAATCTACAGGCCCATCAGAACGCCCACCTTCTTCGGTATTGTGTAGCATCGGCGAAGTAAAATAATTACTAAAAATAGCTACTAAAAGAGAAGCTTCAAACCAAGCAAAGCTTGACATCAGAAACGTTACAACCCTGCTACATAAATAAATAACGTGCAAAATAGCAGTGTTGTAAGAAAGCGAACCTTCACCTCCTATCATTTCTCTTACAATCCCTTTCCTATAGTTCCAGCACCATGCATCGCATGTGTAGGTGTCATCTCCTAAGTGTTGGTCCAAGATAAAAAAAAAAAATGGAAACTTGCTCACAATTTTTTTGTTCAACTTCCCGCTTTAGGAAGTTACTGATTTTAAACAAATTTTTGAAAACGAGTTTTCATTATTTTTCGACTTTTTTAGGCCTAGATTCTGACTGAAAATGGCCATGATGACAGAATGAATGATGGAACGAATCAGAACGAAATTTGTCGCATTGGAATGATAGCCAGATCAATTAGATGTCGTGCGATAACGAACCGATTCAGTGCGACGGATTTCGGAAATTTGTTTTTTTTTCCAAATAAATTTTAAAGTTAAATTTGTATAATTCAAAATCTAAAAAGTTCTTAACCTCAGAAAGAGGTATGCACTGCTGTCAATTGGGCTAGATTTTTTATAGAGATATTGTATGTGTGAAAAGTCTTAATCAACCATTTTTATAAACTTAAAAAATATAACTGGTGCTGCAAATTTCACAAAAATCTGCAAAGTGTTTCGAAAGATATTGATCGTGAAAATTTGTCAAAAAAAAATTTTATTTTCAATTACTCTGTTATTTCTTGTCAAATCGATTTCAATGCTGCAAATTAGCTTTGAATTATTTAAATTCATAGAGGAAAGTTTCAGAAAACACCTGCCATTTTTTATTATACTTAATTTCAAAAAATAATTTAATAGAGAATTATTTTTTAATGAAACTGTTCAATTCAAGAACTAAAAAATTGTATATATGTCATTATTAAATGAATGTGCATGTTGCAGTTAATTAAATTACCTTAATGAACAAAAAATCTCTGCATCATAAACAAAGGCGATTTTATAACAAAAATAAATAAGAACACAGAAGTTGAATCCAATTTCACTCATTGGAAAATAATGGAAAAAGTGTTTACATGAAGCAACAGTATATCAAAAATCTCTACAAACAAGACCAAACATGTGATTAGAAAAACAAAAAAATAAAACCTTTTTAATATACGTGAAACAAACTCTGAATTCCAAAATATCTACTATTCCTACTTTTAACTTTTTTCTATTTAAATTTTTTCACAATGGAAGCTCAAATTTATTCGATGAACATGCTGCAACATTCTGCACAAATTTTCGACGAATATTTTCGCAACACAATTTTTGCAATGAAACGCTTCACGTATTGCAAATTTTGTCCTCCTTCAGCTTCCGAAACAAAGCAAATAAATGTATCGACAACAACAACATGTACATAGCAACAAAAAAATTTATCAGAAATCGTACAATCAAATAAAATCTTTTCAAACAAAAAACGTGAAGTACTGGAAGGAAAAAAAGCACTAAAATAAAAAATCAAATGCGTAACAAATGAAAAAACATTTAAAAAGGTTAAACTTCCTTCACGAGTACACGTCCTTAATGCAAAACACAACATCCGGTCGCTTTAATGCACAGGGAGAAGAGTATTTAATGGAGAAATAAAATGAGAAAAGCAAACACAAATTCGAATTAGACATAGTGCTGGCTGATTGGGTCTTAAAGGTTTTTTTTTTTGTATTTCCTGGAAAGAATTTTTGTATTAAGAAGCAAACAGGGTAGTGGGAAAATCTTTGCGAAATTGCAGCAATAATAAATTTTTCATACCTTTTCCAACATTGTTCACAATTTTTATTTTTAATTTTACTCTTTTAGTGTATCTTGCTTAGCACGATAATTCCATCTTCAATAATTCACTTCAATGGAGAAAAAAACATTTCGAATATAAAAATTCTTCAAGAAAAAACTTACTGAAATTAGAAACAAAACTCTCAATATGTTAAAATCACAAGTTCTAATTTGTGAACAGTTATAATTTTTGGACAGTTCTAATTCAAGAGAATTCTAAAAAAGAAAAAATGCATTTTATGAGTTTTGGCAACGAATTTAGTGAAACACTGCTATGTTTCGTATACGGCACCTACACCGTGGTAAACTTATCAGCACAAAAATTTTGTAAATATTGCAGCATACATTATTGGGCAAGATGAGAAGCTAAATATATAAGGCGAATGATGGTTAGAAGCACCAGTGTTACCATATGTGAAGATTTATCTTATTTTCGAAGTTTTTTAATATGTACGATATTTAGTACTTTTAGGGCCATTATTACAACTAAGCAATAAAGTTACTGATAGCTAAAATTAACTTTAGGTAAAATGAATAATAAAGTGACCTTTAACTTGTTTTCATTATTACAACTGTTCGATAAAATAAAACTAATATTTTTAAAAATATGGCAGTACCAGAGTAAATACCGACTACTTTTGACAAACAAAAAAAGCTACTGGCAACGACAAGGTTTTGTTTTATTCTTTATTTAAAAATTAATTTGTATACATTTATACTTTCCATGTTGCCATATTTAAAGTGCAGCTTCAAATGCTTTAATCCACTTTAAAAGTTACAGGTAGGATGAACTTTCCGTTAGCTTATCGGTCACATTAGGTTAAACTCAACTTGTAATAACGAAAAACTAATTATTTGTCCGACAGCGTCCCAACTTTAGCTATCGGCTAGTTATAATAATGGGCCTTAGACTATTAACTGAAGTTCCTGTTCATTAAACACACTGATTTCATTGATCCGAATAATGTTTAACGAATGGAGGTATAACTGCATCATTTGAAGTTTAAAGAATACAATTTCTTGGGTGAAAAAAACATTGACATGTTTTAAGATATAACTTTGAATGCAAATCGTTTCAATTGCCCTAGAAGCTTTTTGTTATCTCGGACTAGCACTCAGGAGTTGACCCCTACGCATGTGATGTATTGGGGAGAAAAGGGATAGCAGGAGAAATAACAGGAGGTGAAGCTTCACTGTCTTACAAATCTGCTTTTGCACGTTCTTTGTTTCATAGCAGTGTTGTAGCGCCTCAGCAGACGTATTAAATTTTTGAAGCATAATTTTTAGTAGCTATTTTCAGTAATTATTTAACTTTTTGTTATTTAAAAAACAGTGTATGCAATATGCTAATACCCATTTGAAAGAATTTTTTTATGAATATGAACAAAATAAGAAAATAATTAGATACCCCACCATTTTGAAGAAATATGATCGTAAATGAAGAAATTTTAAACAACAAAAAGAAATCAATAAAAAATTCAATAAACAAATCTTTACCGTCAGTCAAATTTAATAACTTTTACTGGAAAGAAAAACTTTTTTTTTTAATTTTTATATTTCAAATTTCCTTGCACTTTTTCTTTAACATTATTGGCCTCTTAAGTATCACTGCACAACAACAACTAGAAAGAATTTTTTTTGCCACAAATGATGTATTTTTGTTTACTATATTGCCCTGCATCAGAAACTGCTTTACGTCTGAAGGTACCGAAATATATAATGTTACTCTGTGTATATTAAATTTACAAATATAATATATGTAAATAAATATTTTAAGTGAATTTGATGAAAAAAAATTATATATTTCTGCTGCACAAAAGGAAGGTTTTTAATTAGAAAATAAAATTTTTTTTGGTGGATATGAAGATTTTTAAAAAAAAATGTTGGCAACACTGAGAAGCACATATGTATATTGAAAGCATTTTCTAGAGCAGGCTAGGTTAGGTTAGGTGGCGGACCCACCCCGAAGGAGAAAGCTCCGCTTTGCCAGACCTTAAACCCGTTGTGATACCACCCAGGATCTGGGCTCTATGGACTCACAGAACTCTATGGTCGAGCAATTAGATGCCTCTTCGTGCCGCTTACGACATTAAACCAGCAAGAACCGATCCATTGTAGCACAACATTGATAGTTTTATTTATGACTTACGGCAACACCGCGACAGCCATATGCCCGAAATCATTTTTAAATGTGAATGTTATTAAATACTTCGAATAAAAAAAAAATTTTCATTAAATTTAATTTTCTAATTGAATTAAAAACTTCTATCGGGCACCCTCTGTATATTTTGTGAAGCCAAAAAACAGCAACACTCACTAACATTTTGTTAATCCCTCATAAGTCTTGATTAGTAGAACATTGTTCAAATTTAGTTTACAAAGTTACTTACGAACAACATAATGACAACAAAATAATCTACCAAACAGAAGACCAAGAAAACAAACCAAGGTTATCGCCAATAACAGCACTGAAATTCTTTAAGGTCAGCAAAGCCCTACCTGTAACACATTCCCTTTTTTTCCTTCCTGTTTTTCGCATACCTGCACATTTCACGCCCCATGTAAATATGAATCAAAACAGTAACGCAAAATAAAATTGAGAAAATTGAAATGGAAATAATAGCAGGTATGCATTAAAATTTCACTATCACTCCATCTAATGCTGCATAAGAAATACGCAGCACCAAAGGAAGCGGAATGTAACCAACCATTACATTTTTACGGACTAAAACAAAACATGGAGGAAAACGAAATGAACGAAATAAATGAATAAAGGCATTTAAAAGAAAATCAAAACGTACAAGTGCAAGAAAATATGTTTGGAATTTTCGTAGAAACATACAAATCGTATCATAGAATTGGCAGCCAAAATACCGTCAGGATTTGTTTTCCTTCTGAAAAAATGGTGGGTTTGATAAAAAAATACCTTTGTTTCATAAACAAGTACGAGCTTTAGGAAAATGCGAAAATCACAGTCAATATTTAAACTGTATGTTAGTCTTACAAGGTTGATTTTTTTTTGGGGTGGTAAAGTTTTTGACATCTTCAATTACTTTTTACCTTTACACATGTAGAATTTGTACCTTTTTATGTAACACTTTTTCCAGTACTCTCAATAAAGAAAATATTTAAGAACGAGTTGTTCTGTTGCACAATTATAAAAACCCTTCAAAGGAAATAAAAGTACTTTTTTATAAAATCAAAATATTCTCAAGAAACTAAAGTTCTTGGGAGACTTCAATTAGTCTAATAATAAAATTATTTAAGATGTAAGAGCTTTTCAAAACTAAACAATAAATATTTTTAAGGGGAATAATGAAGTAAAATTTTTTATAAAAACCGAAATTTTACATTTCCAAATGAAAAGTTCATCGCTACAATGTAGAATTTCTTTGTAAAGATGTTTTTGTTTAAAAGATGTGAGTTTTCAGCAAACTGTACTTTTTCGAAAACTTACTATACGAAGCAAAAAAAACGGAAAAATTTTTTTTTTAATCCCCGAAGAATTAACAGCGAAAATTTTTTTAGGGGATGGCGCCTACGTATGCAATGATTTGCCTCGGAACCATAAAGTTATATTTTTGGGGAGGAGGACGCTTAATTAAAATTTTGAAAATATAACAAAGTATAGAAAAGGGACTTCTATTTCTATTCTATTCTATTCTATATATTCTTATTTATTAAAAATGTATGTTGCCACAAAACCGGAATTTGTTCAAAAGAATTTTTCTGCAACCGTCATTCCTGTAGAAGAATGGCCTTCAGAGGGCATTTAGAATTAAATAAATATTAAAGCAATTGCTGAAACAAACTTAGCTTCTCTTTTACTTTTTGCGACGGGGAATAAAATGTATTTCATTTGAAAAAAGAACTCGCTTTAGTTAAATAACATCGATCATTAGATCGTGATCGAGACAGGGCACATTCCGTTTACCTGATATTGGTGGGCATTTCGCAGGTAAAGAGTGAGGACATCATAGTTTTTCGGCACTATCTATATACCCCAAATCTCCACAGTGGCATCACCGAGAATGGGTCTCTTCAGAAACTTCCATGTTGCTATCAATGACCGTAAGAACTGGAGGATGAACGTTATCAACTTTGAGCCAGGATCTCAGGTATGGGGCCAAGCTGGAGGATGGTAGAACAGGAGCAGGAATCAACTGTCCCTGATTTAGAAAATCTATTCTAATGGGTGTATACCCAACAGTTTTAAAGGCAGAAATTCCTGCCTTCGGAACATGTGTGGTCGAGTGGGTCTCTAGGAACATGAGGGAGCCCACATCTATATACTATTAGAAAGTCAGGCGGCGCTTATGGTCCTTCAATCGTATATGAGTGTCTGGATCTTCTCAATGAGTTGGGGAACTTTAACCCTCTTGCCTTGGTGATGAAATGCCGGACTATCTGGCAAAACGAGTGGCAAAATTGCTCCTAATTGGTCCCGAGGCATTCGGTGGCCTTAGAAAAAGCCACAGAAATTAAATTCTTAGAAACTAAAAAGAAGGACAATTCGCTGCTCACTGGCATAATAGTGGTGGGCTGTGTCAGGACAAACGTTTCCTGATCCCGTAAAAGGCGATTTTAAATAGATTACTTCCTCTGAACAGAGCGGAAATAAGTCTTTTAACAGGGTACTTTACTATTTGGCATTAAAGAGTGTTACGAAAATATTTAAGAAATTAATTAAGTTCGTAAGTTAATCCAGGTTAATGAATTTCATTTATAGAAATTTGTTTGATCAACATTTTTAAAGCTCTCAAATAATTCTAGTGAACAGTTAATAATTTGCTAAGTCCTTTTGAAGACGTTTCGACAAAAAAATGCTTTCAGCGTATTAAAAAGTACATATCAAATGGCAAAATATATAAAACCAATGCAAACTCACCTCCAATACAACAGCCTCCAGGGCTGGTTGTGAAATATTCTTCATCGTTGTATGATTCAGTTTTGGTGCACTGTCGGCACGATTTCTACCCAATGATTGATTTGATGTACGATTATCATTCTTACTCAACACCGAATTATTTGAGGATTTGTGATTTATCTCCAATGCTGAACGTAAAATATCAACTTTGGAGGCACTGCCAATGCAATGCTTGGGCGAACGTAATGATTCCACGTTGTAACTACTGCGACGTACTGATAAATGGTCATGTATATCGCCCTTTTAAATATGAAATAAAGATGGAATAAAAAATATCAGTTTTGTTTATACAGTGAAGGAAAACGTTAAAATGTATTTTAAAATAAAAGAAATTATTTGATTGGTTTTTTTTGGCCGTTGTTTTTCTTTTCTAACTCACCCTGGAACCTCTAGGCAGCGATGTTAAGCTGCCAATTTGATTGTATTTTATCATCAATGACAGACGTTCCAATGACATTGAAGTGCCTTGTTCTTTGGTGGAAGGTTCAGTTAACTTTTCCGTTTCGCCTGTTTCTACAGCCTCTGCCTCCTCCTCCATATCATCCATATTGTGATCAAATTTACGTAACCAAATCAAGTGTAGAATACCATAGGCAATGCCTCCTACTACAGCCAAGAGACCCATATAACGAAAGGCATCCCTTGTGCCGAATTGACCAATAAGTAGGCCGCCACTAAAAGAACCGCTGCCACGGCCTGCAAGATTTTAAATTTAAAATGTAGCGTTCTCTTAAAACCAACGAAAATATTTTTTTAAAAAGAAAACATTCAACAAAAAAAATGTTTTTAATTTTTTTGATAATGGAAAATCAACAGTCATATCATAACAGCATGGCATACAGAAAGTGTTATCTGTAACACAAGAAGCATAGAAAAAATATTTCTTCTAAAAAGAAAAAAAAACATTGCACTTGGATTACTTGTGATTGAAATACAAGTGAATAAACAAAATTTGCAAGTCAGCATTCATCCCGCATGCATACGAAAAGAGATTTAAGGAAAATGGAAAATTCAAATCCACTAATACGAGTATCTTGTGATGAAAAAAAAAAGAAAATTTTCATGGATGGTGTATTTAAACAATTCCACTTACCCAAACTGAAGTGGGCCATACCCAAAACACCAATCAATGTGGCCAAAAGACTCTTAGGAGCCAAAATTGAACAATAAGTGGCAGCTGCCACCCACATCAAGTGGCATGATAAGGCCTCCATGGCTTCAAATGGAAAACACCACCAGGCATTTCTAGATGAAACAAAAAAACAAAAATTAAAACAAACTGGAAAAAAATCAAAAACTTAAGTCTGAATCGATCGAATAAAGTAATAAAACCACAAAATAAGAAATGCAAACAAATCACATACAAATACAAGAAAAGTAACAGCATCAACAATAAAAACACCACAAAAATTGCAAAAACCTTAAAAGGAAATCAGGAACAGCTACTCAACTGCTTATGCTTTTCGACAGTTACAACTTACTTTACATCCACGAGTATTTGTGCAAAAATGTGGGTGTGTGTGTGTGTGAATATTTGTATGTGTGATCAGAATTCATAAAATGTTTCTCTACACAGAGAAAATTTAAATCAATTCATTTTTGTCATTCAATTTTTGTTTCCGAATTCAAACGTTCACGAAGATCGCATTTAAACAATTTTCAAATAAAATGCCACGACTTGATGTTTTCGACAACTACTGAGCATTCTTTTGTTGGGTGTATGTTACAGGAAAAGCACACAAACACACACATAGTACATACTTACTCAATAAATGAATAGCCGACCAAACGACCAGCATGCGAAAAGAAGGCAATAATAATCAAATTAACATGGCCAAAGATTCTGGTAATTTTCTCAGCTCCATATAGAAACGGTATACTGCTCACGGTGCCCACAGTAATCGTTATTCCTGTAAGATAAAGAAATTGGAATATAAACCATGAAATTAAATAAATGAAAAAGACCAACAAGAACATTGATTATACTTGGTATGTTGCTTCAAACTTGTTTACTCTCTTGTTACATGTACAAGAAGGATTTCTACAAACGGTGCGACAAAAGCAAACAAAATTCAAAAATCTAAGAAACGTTCATAAGAAATTTAATTTACAAAATAAATTTTAATAAAAACGAAAGCTGTCTTAAAAAATATTACTAAAAAATATACAAAAAAATAATTTTATTAAAAAATGTTTAATAATTTGTATTAAAAAATGTTATCAATTTTATTTTGCGATTTTTAAGGCACTGGATGCTCTTTTTGGGGGAGATTTATTCCCCTTTTTTGCTCCTATTCAATATCTACAACTTTCGTTCAGTCCCAACCGAACACAAAACCAAAAATTTTCAAACTAAAGCATAACAATCCATGATTTCACTCTTTACACATTCATACGAGTACATACTCGTATTTCTATTTTTATATTTTTTATTAAAAAAGAAAAAAGAAATTACTTTTTTTAAAGCTCAAAATTTTGATTTCTCTTGTTAATAGAGGCGAGAATCCACATATTCTCAAAAGTTCTGGTGACTTAAAATGTACTGATGACATCTGTAGTGGCACAGAAAATATACATATTGTAGATCTTTTCCTATATTCTAATAAAAAGTAGTTTAACTATATATGAACTTAAGAACAACTCTTCATTAATTTGTAATAATTATAATTCAAACAGCAATCACTAATTATAAAATTGTATTTTTAATAAAGCATTAATAAAGAGAATTTATAAATAAAATTTAAAAAAAAACATTTTATTAAAAAATTTACAAGGAAAATTCGCTATAAAAAATTCTTTAACGAAATAAAATTCTTTTAAAAAATTTAAAAAAAAAATTAATAACAAATTTTCAAGAAAAATTTACATAACAAAATTAATAAAAAAAATAAAATAAAATAAAATTTTTTTTTAAATTTTTGTTAAATTTTTTTTTCTCTTTCTCCGATATTTCGTCAACCATCTTCGTTAACATCTTCAAGAAATTTTTAATATGCGATATTAAAAAAAAATTAATAAAATATATTTGAAAGAAATTTACAGACAATTATTTTTAATAAAATATTTTCAAATTAATTTTTATTAAGAAATTTTTAATAAAATTTTTACCAAAATTGCACTTTATTGTTTTGTTTGTTTTAATAAAATATTTTTTATTTATTTATTAATTTATTTATTAATTAATTTATTTATTTTTATATTTATTTTTTATTGTGTATGGATTTTTCCTTACAGAGCATTGCACAAAACAAAAAATTTTAACAAACATATCGAGCCTGTGGTGCAATACCGTAGTAATTCAAAATTTGAATTTTTTGAGCTGGGTATGGTATGGAAATGATCTTTGGGGAAATATATATCTAAAGGAAAAAAGATTATGGTTCTATCTCTAACTGTTCAGATTTTACAGCTACAAATGTCTTTATTGCCTCCAGCCATTTTCCAACAATATTTATTTGCAATAATGAAATATTTCCTTTATGACAAGAAATTTACAAACAGAAAACATTACAAAACATGCCGCTTTATTCAAAAACTTGTAAAAAAATAACTTTAGTAAACGAAAATACTATCAAAAAGATGCCTCAAAACTTCAAATGCATTTTTCTCAGTACACGATTTTTTGAATTACGACGGTATTGCACCAAAGGCTCGATATGTATACGTATATAATATTATATATAATTTAATTAAGAAAAATAATTATCGAGTTTTTATTACATTTAGATAGAGTAAAAAATCTATAAATCTCTACAATTTATTGAAACGTATTATACATTCTTGTAAGAGAGTGGCTGGCTATCAGCATAATTATATCAGAAAAATTTCACGGATAATCGTATGGTCGCTGCGGTGTCTTTAAAGAAATCACATTTAAAAAATTTAATACGTCCCCTTGACATCAGAGGCTCTGCACGTCAGCTCTGCAAAAGCAGAGTTGTAAGAAAGTAAAGCTTCAACATCTGTCATCTATCGTCATCACAATGTATGGCATGTATAGGGCTCATCTCCTGAGTGCTGGTCCAAGATAAAACAAAATCCAGCACAGATATCACCATTAATAATCTTCAAAATCAACGACACATTAAACATTGTTCTACAGCTTTCCAAAATAGGAAGTCGAACTGCGTATGATAGTAAATTAAGTAGATTGCAGTGTAGTCGACGAAGGGAAAATAGCAGAAATTGCTTCTGTACCGATTCAATGGCATTTGAATACGTTTGATAAATAGCATGTCATACAATCGATCCGTATGCCAGAGTCAACCGAACAAGCGGTATATATTCCTATAGGGTTTTCGTTCTACAAGGGTCATCAAATTCCTTTGCCCAAGTGTACACCTCGCTCTATTAATCATAAAACCGATGTGTGAATTTATAACACATTTTTTAAAAACCATCCATTATTAGGTTTTATCCCAGAAACATTTAATATACGGGTTTAACAATTGCAAATATAAATTTGATTGAATGTTTCTTCAAAGGCTGTTAAAAACTATTTTTCCAAATTATTTCTATGTGTAAAAATATTTAACATTTTTCTTCCAAATATACCACCGTACCCACCATACAGTAATTTTATCTCATTCCCAAATCACCACAAGCAATTTGGTTTCATTGACTTAAGTTGATATGTTTTTCTTATTTTACTTACCTAATAAATAATTTGGTGCTCCCAATTCTTTCAAGTACAGAAACAGAAAACTTTCAATGAAACCCCAAAAGTTGCCCAGTATAAATAAGAAGAAAATAAATGTAATTACATGCGGCATCTTTAATAAATTCCACAAATCTCTAAAGACATTATCGGCTGGTAGTTTTTCGCCTAACGGCATCATCAGCACCGATACTGTCGAAATAGTTAGCAAAATATCGTATGTATAGAATGCGGCCGAATAGTCGGTGTAGCCAAGGCCGCGTGAGAAATAATCAATCATTATGCCTGTGATGGGTGAAAAGATGGCCATGCCAATACTGGAAAAAAGACGTTCACGTCCAAAATCGCCACCATACTTTTCAATCATTGTCAGTGCAATGGGATCCATGATTGTGACACCAGCTGACAACATAGTGGTAGCGAGAAATCTAAAAAGAATATTAAAGTGTAGACAGAAAACGTTTAATAAAATCCTTATGAAACTATGAAATTTATAATGATCTCGTTGTATGTGTGTCATTGTGTCCTCTTAGCCAAAATGTTCAGACAAAAATTATCAGCAATGCCGTCATCATTATAATTACTGAGGAATTTTGAATACATTGTCTCGCAGTGATGGCATTCAAAAGCTTCATCTTCGTCAGCAACATCGTTGTCATCTCCTTTTTTTTTTGGCATGTAAACGATAGCGAAGGCGTACACATGCTCCACCCGTAATCTTACAATATTTTCAACAATTGTCTTTTTATAGTGTCAAACTTGTGGGTGTTGACATAAGTTCAAATGTCAACTTCATGCATTTGATACTCCTTGCAAGTAAATTTTTTTATTTTTACTTTTTTTTTCTCTTCTCCTTGTGTGTTTAATTAATTGTGCTGACACATCAATTATAATTGTGGAATTTCAAATGCAGAAATTTTAGATTATTACAAAACATATTGTGGCTTATTATTCGTTTCAAGGCACCGAGGAAAGGCTAATGAAATAATTTTGTGATAATTTTCTTCAAATGTATGAATTTAAGTGTTTAAAATGTTTAAGTTACTTGAGTGATTTCGCCGGGGATGTAAGAAGTCAACTCGCATGACCCATTTGGGTTCTCAAAGTTCCCTTCGTGTGCTGTTGCAAAACAGAATTGCCGCAGTTCTGTGATTATATTTGCACATTATTTCTGCAATCTGTGTTAATCACATCCTCGTTTCAAAATTTTCCAAATTCCAAAGTAAATATTTATTTTTGTAAATCTTGAGAACGGTTGAAGTGAACGCTTCTGAATATGGTTCAAATGGCTTTGTAGTTAATACAAATCACCAGTCAAAAACTGGGAGAGATTGGCCGAGTAGGCGTGGTACCTCTCATACAAACTAAATATTGATTTCTGTATATATTGAAAACCGTTATAGTTAAAGTTAAAGTTTCTGTATTTGGTAAGAATAACTTAATGGTCAGTACAAAAGTGGGCGGAATTGGACAAATGGACGTGGTACCTCCCGTACAAACTATATATAGATTTTCATATAATTGGAAAACTGTTAAAACAAAGTCTTCTAAATGTGGCAGAATGACTTTGTAATTGAAAAATGTCATCGGTAAAAAACCGGGAAAGATTGGATAAGTGGACATGGTACCTCCCATACAAAATAAAAATTTAAAGTCGACTTTTTGATTGATTATGATGTTGTTGGCTAATGACGGCATAATCACAGAAGTTCAGCATTTATTACAGAAAAAAAATTAACAAAAGTTCAATATCAGTTCATGAACATATTGTCACCTGAAATGCAAAAGGACATAAAATCAAAAAATTCAAAATTGAGTTTTTAATGGATATTGGTACAGCGCATCAAGGCACACGTCTTCACAAATTTTTCCGCCTCTAATTTTAAAAATAACGAATGTAGAAATTTTAAAAGGGAGTTTGTACTAAGCTTTGAACATCTATCTATGTATTTCTTGCTGTTGCGAAATAATGAAACCATCGAAAAATGTTACCAGCTTGTCTTTTTGATGTCATTATCTTTAGTTTTATTATTCTTGGTAGCGACATCGAATGGCTAACTTTTAATTGCGGTTGAAAATAAATTGCAATTGCTTACAATTCTCGAATTCCTTCTTACAATTTAAATACAGTGAAAGCTTGGTAATTCGGATAATTGATAATTGACACTTTAATCCGGTTTACCAAATTATTCCAATTACGGAATAAAAGTTTAAAAACGTTATTCTTGTATTAAAAATGATTACAATTATGAAAATAGCAATAGAAATTTGAAAGCTAATTATTTTGCTTGAGTTGAGTTCCTATGAGTTGATATATGTCAACAGAGTGCTCATGGTGCCAATCTTATCCATCGATACGTTAATGTCATTTGAGAAAGTCAAAGTATGACGTATGACGGGGTCTATGTGAGCCGGCCTTAAAAATACTCGAATAATCTGGATTATCAAGGTTTTGCTGTATTTAAAAAAAAAATCTGTTATTTAAAAAAAATTTTAACAAATGAAAAAAAAATCTAAAAACGCTTAAACGTTGGCAAATTCTTCAGCCAAAAAGAGCTTGTAAGAAGCCGAAAGTGTACTGGCACCTGACTCGAACACTTCCAAATACAATTGAAGTGAATTCAAATTCAATAGCGCTACAATAAAATTCAAAATATCTGACCAAATGCAAAGGAACAAATGATAAAGTAGGAATGAAAAAGGATAAAATGCATTAAAATCACATCGAATGTCACAGTGAACACTAAACATTCAATTTACACGTGTTTGTGTATGTATGCGTGCAAGCACATAATGTGCATAAACCAACTTAAACACAAGTAGATAATAAGAGCACACATACTTATATTAACAAAATAAAATACTGCTATGCACATTAGTACCCACAAACAAAGGACGTACCATTCATTCATTCTATTGTCCATTGTATTTGTTTTCATCCCTATTCATACTCTCTACTCAAATACAAATAACTTTCAAAATACTAAACTAATGGACACAATGTCTACTTAACGTCCTAGTCACCTGTGCAATTCACATTACTACGACAGCTAGTCAGTCACTCAGTCAGTCAGTAGCTCTGAACTACAGGCCAATAAATTTGTAAATAAATTGCTTTGCATTCAACTTACCTTAACATAAAGTAAATCCAGAATATTGTATCATCTGTCTCTTTGTAATCAGGCGGACAAATTTCTGGTGCATTCAGTGTGAATGTGCAACGTTGCACCATGCAGGTGACCGTTTCATTTGAGACACGAGACATATTGTGGCGTCTAGCAATGCCACCACAACGCAAATCCAATTCTTCCAAATCGGTGACATTGATTTGCATTTTCCAGAGGCGTTTCTCACCGAAACGCTGCTTGAAATCTGTGACCGTTTCATTGTCATCTTGTTCAATTTCCATGCCCAATTGTTCGATCGGATCGGCTAAATCTGGATGCATTTGTAACATGAAATATGTGGCATCAGTGGCATTCGAATGCACCCAGCTGTAGGCAACACTCGATGCGTTGTTATTTTCCATGAAGGATGATTCTGTAAATAAGAGAAATCTATTTTTAATTTTATCTGACAAATTCGCTTTTATTTTCTGGCAAACATTTTTATAAATCGATTTTTCGCATTAGTGATTTTTATTTAAACTACAATTATTACAAATGAATGCATAACAACTTAGTTCGGTTTCAATTACTTTATCACCATAATACGACAATTCCTTTTTATTGGAATAAAGGAAAATAAAAGGATAAATTAACTGTGAACTTAAACACAACTAAATAGTATTGACATGGTAGAGACGATGTAGTATAAATGCTCCAGCTAAAAATTATTCACTGCAATAGAGCAAAGACGTTCCTGTCAGCCCTGCCTGTCGTTAACTCTTTCTACCAATCGATTTACGTAATTATTAGTTGTTCAGTCTTTAAAACAAATATTTTTTTGGCAAATATCGAAATTCTATTTAAAAGCAAATGGCCGTAAAATTACCATTTTAAAAGGTTATTGTTATCAAATCAATTAAGTCGTTAATGAACAAGAAAAAACATGGTTTCCTCTCACCAAAGCAAATAAATACATAAACCAATTAGCAATTGAAATCCAGCACGATGCCAGAGAATATCAAAGTTCTAATTTATACTGCAAAATTATTAAAAGCAAAAAAAAAAACTTGTTGACAGAAAATCAAATAGTTTTCCTGCTCTTTGTTAGAACATCTCAATCTAACAATGCAAACATGATGACACAGCAAATATTAAATATGTATTTTGGACCATGTCCTCCAGACTTGCAGTATTAAAGGAGTCTGCTCAAACTGCCATTATGGCAATAGTGGTGTTTAAATGTGAATAATGTCGTTGAGATGAAGCAAATTCCTTGTTAAATTTCAACAATGGAGATAAACTTATGGAAATAAATTTTCAATGAGCAACAACTCAGCTGTAGGTACAAATTCAAGAAGAACAAGCAAAAATATAAATGTCAGCATACAGCTAATTAAATGCTTTCATTAGTGGCGTATTAATAAAGTGGAAATTTGAGGAGGGGAAGGAGACCCTTTCCGGAGCATATCCGATGAGGCAACCCAGCTAATGGTATCAGGATTTATACTGACACCAGTAGAATTCATATGACCAAATCAATCTCTGCAAATAGAGAAAAGGCACGGTATTATGTTTATAGAGCAAATATCTTACTGAGTGATTGCCTACGCCGCTGCTTTTTAATTCGACTAAAACCAAGACAATAACTTTTGTGGATTGCAAAACACACTTGGTGCAGCAGTCAAATTTTGATGTTTCATTAGTTTAACAATTTATATTTATAACGCCTTCTCACTGACATGCCAATATTATGGCACACAAAAAAAAAACATTCTGAGCGTGAACACACAAAAACACTTTCAAGTGCTTTCGCATTGGTAGAGCCACACAATTAAGAGTAATAAAATCATAATCAAAATGAAAATCATACACGAACACAATTCTCCAGTCACTTGAAAAGGACATTCGTAACAGAAAATATGTGTATAAAAAGCGAACTAAAGTCAAACGTATATATTATAGGAGGAAAGTTGTTTAGGTTGACCGCACAAAATTGAAATTGAAAGAAATAAGAAAAAAAGCAGCTAGGGCTGAAGTAGTCTCTACATTGATTACAAAAAGTCCTGGGTTCGACCCAAGTTGCGGACCAAGTCATAAAAACATTTCGCATTTTTTCTGATGAGCATTTGTGTATGACTTTTTATCAGTTGTTGTCGGAAGTTTTTAGTGGCGAAGACAACAGAGTCACTGGCTATTGAACAGTCCCGGCTGCAGCTGATACCAATCAACAGGCACAGCAGTGCCCCTTCTTCGTCGTTGTAGCACCAGCGAAGTAAAATAGTTAATAAAAAAATGCCTACTAAAACAAAGCTTAAAAAATTGAATACGTGTCTTTCACATCAGAGGCCGTGCAACACTGCTATAACCAAAAGAAGTGCAAAAGCAGAGCTGTATGATGGTGAAGCTTCACCACCTGTTATCTGTCTCACTATCCCTTTCCTCTAACTCTAGCACAATGCACCGCATTTGTGTTCATGCCTTGAGTGCTGATTCAAGATGAAGAAAAAATTTAAAAAATATGCACAGTTAGTAATGAAAACTAACCCAAAGATACGAAGGACAATTGTAAGTTCTAGATGGTAAAATTTTAAGCTTAATTTTGGGAAAAACAACACAGACACAATTCTCGTATTCTTTTTATAGAAAGTAATGAATATATAAAGCGAATAATAATCAAACACAGTGTACAACACATGAAGAACGCCGAAGATGAAGGTGTAGCAGCCTTCGAAAACAGCATGTCGTTCGGTTCTGCTAGTGTTGTCAAGGTGACTTACAATTTTTGTCTTTGACTTAGTTTGGTTCTTAGCAATTATCACGTGTATGTTTGCAATCATCATCCCATTTTAATTACTCACATATGAAAAATTACGTTCGAATTAAATCTTAGAAATCACCAAGTCTCCCCATAACTTGGACGAATTTGATAATTGGTTGCTAAAGTCAATCTGTATAAATTGCTGGCGTTGTATACTGAAGCGGCGAAAGTATACTGATCATATAAAAGTCAAAAATTGAGCACAGTATGATAGTTAACCATTTCGCAAGTTGTAGCAGGCTTAAAATAAAAATTTTTGAGTAAAAAATTTAACCGTCTTAAAAAAAAACTAAAAAGTAAGAAAATTTTATTCTACTGTATTCATATCGTGATTTTTATATGTTGTACATTTTTTTTGTTGAAAAAAATATGCAAATCCTCAAAACCCAAATGCATAGAACTTTGTACTACTAGAATTATTATGAACTGCAATATTGACTTAATCGTTTTTATTAACTTCCGTTTTTATCTTTGTTCTTTGCTAGAAGCATTAGCTACTCTTAAATAAATATTTGTATTGAACTGAATTAAAACAAAAGTTGTTTTAATTAATACATTAACGTAGCAATGACATTAATACATTAGCGTGACTGCGAGCACAACCTTTCCAATGCAATGAGAATTATTAAAATCGGCCAACCCAGTAAAAAGTTCTGAGCAGGAGGAGCGGTATTTTCCGAGCCCCCAATGAAAAAAAAAATCATCAAAACCGGTACAACGGGTAAAAACTTATGCCTATGGGTTGCTGTATTTCCCCGATTTGCCCACCATTAAAATGGGACCACACGGCAAACTTGCCAATGAAAAAACATCATGATAATCGATGAACCAAGTGAACAGTTCTGTCTACTGACAGCTGTATTACCCCGATCTGCTCGCAATTACAATGCAATGGAAAAAGAATCATGAAAATCGGTTCGTTTGTTAAGTTTCGTTGTTCTATCGTTACAGAACGCGTGCATCATTAAGATGACGACCATTTGTGGTCGATTTGGCGGCAAATGGCACTACGCATTACAGAGAGAACATATTTTTCGGCCGAACAGTGCGTATGTGAAATAGACTACCCGAACAGGTCTTTCCTGTCAATTTTGACGTGGGAAAATTCAAATCGAATGTCCACAAACACTACTCCATTAACCGCTCTTCGCATAACCTAATATTTCTAGTTACTGCACAATGCATTGCATATGTAGAGGTCATCCCCTGAGTGCCGGTCTAAAAAAAAAACAGTAAAAAGTTTTGAGACAACATCCATAAAAAAATACAGTCGAATTGTGCAACTCCTACTTTTTTGCAGTCGGTGAAAAACATGCTAACAGGCTTTTTTGAAAATAAATATCGTCTTTAAAAATAAATTATCATTTGTTTTTAATACCGTGTAAAAAAGACTTTTCAAAACTACTTCTCAAAGTATTTTCAGTCTTAGGCGGTTACCCTAAATGAATTTTTTTCTTACACTCTTCAAAGAAATCAAGCAAGCGGCTATAATGACGATTACTTTAGCACAACTTTGTGCCTTTTGTGCAGCTAGAAAGATTGCAAACTAAAGTTCAAACGTATATAGATAATAACCTAAAGCAAAATCATATAAAATCTCTCCATAACCCAGTCACTTTGCACTCCAGCTAATGGAAGCATGCAAGGAGAAGAAGAAAATTTAAAAAATTAAATACTTACGATTCCAATCTTGCTGTTCCAGCATAGACATTGAAGATAAAGATGTCGCAAGTGGCGGAAACATTGTCGCTGACATATTAAGTACATTTTGGAATATACTTTTTGTTGTTGATGTTGCACCCGTTGGCGTTGGTCTCATTGTACTCGATGGTGTTTCTGCTGATGACAATGACTCTGCTGATGTTCCCAGAGAAGAAGAAGATGAATTAAATACTTTTTGTCTTGTTTTATCGTTTGGTGCATAATACGCTGTTGATGGACTAAATCGGCTAAACGAGGCTGTTGTTGATTCTTGCAACAAACAGTAATCAACACATTGATTTACAGCCAATTCAAGTTCAGGTTCTTCGGGGCATTCGCGACTTGGACAGGGTGACCACCAAACCTGTAAGAAAGCGGAAAGGAAAAGAGAGAAAGCAAAATGTTAGAGGCATCGTTGTAGTCATTAAAATAATGTGGCTGTTTAATGTCATGCTTAAACGAATTAGAGGTCGTTGTGGCTGCTAAACTTTTATGAATGAATTTTTCAAGTGAAGAGCAAAAGATTGGCAATTATGGTGGAGTGGGCATTTTAAAAACTACAGCTTATGAAATATTTATGTTTATAATTCAGATAATGAAGGAGCAACATTTATTTTGTGGTTACGAATTTTTCGATAATTATATGAGTTTTCACAATATTTTCAATGAATAAATTTACACAATTGAAGAAACTTATTTTGCAGCAAATAAAAAAAACTCACACCATATGCTCAAATTCAAGATAAAAGTAAGAAAAGACCGAAATTATTAAATAATGTGCTTTTTATAATGTTTGAAACAAAACAAACGAATTCACAAAATTTATCAATATTCGAAAAATAATTTATAGATTTAATCAGCAGATATCACCATCTTACTGCCTGTTCATAGAAGACGAGATCTGCTGTTTATAGTCTCATCCGATTTATAAAAAAAATATCCCTAAAGACGGTTGCACATGGACCCCCATTTTCTTTGCCGGTTGAATCACTTTGCGACTCGTCTTATTTTGTAACGAAATCAAACTCCATTTTTCCGAAATGATATTTTTATTTTCGCGAATGAAAAATTAATTAAAAATATAAACATTACATAGTCAGATGCAGGGAGAAAAGTTAAAAACCATATGGAATTCTTCCCGGTTAGGAGGTGTTAACATAGGACCACCGGCATTCTTTAAAGTACTTAAAATTTTTTAATTTAGCATACCAGGATTTCATTCTAACCATTAACTTTTTAAGTTGCTCTTCTTAACATGCGGTAACTAAAAACAAAAAGCTGTGGTGTTATTACTTAAATAAGCACAAAAGCCCCTTGAAATAATCACCATAAATTTTTTAATGCAGCCTTGACAGCTTTTGTTAATAGAAAAAATAAAACAAATTTATTTACAAACATGTAATTTTAAAACTAAAAAAAATATATCTAAAAGTTGGACTCTTCCTTGTTCTGTATTATGACTATAAACGGTCTTAAAACAGGGATTTCAGAACTTTGGCAGTTGATAAAGGCTAAAGTGTGGCACAAACACAACAAAAATGTCTTACAAGCATTTCATGAAATTGCAATAAGTGTGTATGTATTACTTGCTCATTGCAAAACACATACTTCCGAAAATATTTCTTTTGTTCCACGATCAAAACAATGAAGAAGAGAACACAAATACAACAAAACAATGTTAAAATAGAAAAAGGCTGAAGTAGAAGAGAAATGAAGTAGAACATCAAAACTATTTTGGAACATTCAAAACATGTTTGAATAACTCGTAGACAAACTTGCAAAGAAACTTTTGCATTTTTTATCAACATAAAAAATCGAATGTATACAAATAAAATAAAAATATCACAATTCATATTAGGTTTGAGGTTCGTTTGTAAGGTTCTTTAAAGAAAAATATTTAAAATTTCGCAAAACATTTTAAAAATTTATAATTTCACTTACATTTAATGCATCCATTTCAATATATATTTACGATTACTAAAATTTAGAAAAATCACGAAAATCAGAGAGTTGAAATTATGAAAAAAAATTATATACGTGCTTTTTACGCTTTTTTGTGTTTGTTCTTGTGTACTCGATGCTTTTGGTGTAATTTACCGTTTTTTTTATTTTGATGTTCTGCTTCATTTGAACACACAAGCACAAACAAAACTATAGAGAGAAACTTTTAGAATGGTGCTTGTTTTGTTTCAGTGAGAGTCATGTTTTGTTATGCTTGTTTTGTTGAGAATGTTTACACTGGAATACACGGCTTGGAAGTAGTGTGCTTTAGAATGCAGAACTTTCAATACATTTTGTACAGCTCTTTAATAAAGGCCATCTGTCAAATTAGTTTTCTTTTATTCAGTCTGTTTTGCCAAATCATCATGTACTAGATAATGAAGTTGTTTTATCAACATATATGTTCTATTCGTACCGGGCGATTCTTCCAATTTACGATCATCATCCAATCAATCGTCCTGCCAAGAGGACTATTCGCAATGTGGTGATTAAATTTGAGTCCACTGGTTCAGTGAACCATCGACGAATACCCGTACGTCGAGAAAAAAGCACAACTAATCTCCAACAACGGTGGAGTAGAACACTTATATACATATTTTCTATACCACTACACACGTCATCTATACTCTTTGTGTCAACAAGAAGGTCATTCTAAAGTCATTAATATGATCTATTTAACCCGACAGAGTTTCAGGAATGTATACGGGAAGTTTGTATTTTTATTTACATTCTATATTGACAAAAGTTCACAGCTTTGCTCTTTCTGTTTCAGTATAGGTCAAAATCCGCTTCTTCCCAAAAGCTCAAAGTTCTGCTTTTAGAGGAGCTGAGAACGAAATTAGTTTTTACACCTGTTTCTTTTTTTATTACATTTTTTAGTTTATTAGCTCCCCATTTTTAAAAAATTTTTTTTTTGTGATATTTTTTATAATTTAATACTCTGTTGGTCTTAAAAAGACATTCTTCATTCACTATGCAATGCTTCGAAACTTACTATTTTAGAAAATAGTTGCCAGTTTGTAAGTCATTTTATCAATTTACAACATCGTTTGTATAAATTTGCTTAACAAAAAAAAAAAAAAAGAATACTTTATAATAATATTGTAAACATCTCCATAACAGTGTTATTTCCACTTCAGTTCAATAAATTAATTTTAACATCACCACTACATTAAAATTCAACACAAACTACACACTCATTTAGTGGAAACTCACATGCACGTATACACGCCATGAAACCAAAAGATCATTAAAACAGTAAAACATTAAAAACTAAAATTACTTGCGCAAACATTTAGAAAAGGGGGAAAAGAGAAAAGGGGGCGAGTATTGGCCAGAAATAAATTAGAGACCATTTAGTGCTGCGGGCAAAGAATATTGAAAATGAAACCCATGATTAACTAAAAACTAAAGAACAAACGAACAGCAACATAGAAAAAGTGAATAAATTTGTAGATAAAAATACTTTGTTCTTTAGATTTCAAGCACCATGATGTACAGGGTGGCCCAAAATTACCGAAGACGGTTTGAATTCAAAGAGCCATAGTGTCCTTTGCAGTGTATGCTATAGCTCCATCCTGTTGGTACCGTACTTGCGGATGTTTTTCCACGGCTGGTCTTAAAAAATTTTTCAACATTGTCCGTTATCTAATAGCAGTGACGGAAACGGCAACACCGTATTAAATTTCGAAAAAATTTGCCCCAAATATATTTACCGCCAAAAAAAAGACGCACCAAACTGTACACTTAAGTAGGCGAAAATTCTCGCTGTAGAACTACTCTTGGCTTTTCCGTAACCCATATCCTGCAGTTTTGCCTCTTAACGAACCCATTCAATTGGAAATAACCTTCGTCGCTCATAATTAAATTATCACTAAAATCAAGATTTTCTTCTGAAATAAAGTTCAACGATTTTGGCATGTTGTTCCATTTTAAATCCAAAAGTCTTCCTTAGGAAATACTGAAAACAAAAAAAAAATTAAAATAAAAAAATTGTAAGGAATTCAAACACATTCGCTCGTTTTGGGCCACCCTGTAGTACCAAGCACAAAAGGAAATGTTGGAATTATTAAATGCGGTAAGCACATACAAAAAACTTTTATCGAAGAAAATTCCAGCAATAGGAAAGCTTTTTATGAACACACAAATACACTAGATCCTCGATTTGCGTCGTTGATGAGGAAGGGGGAAATTTTTTTCTATAGATATGAGTAAAAAATTTATTCAAATTAATCTATCAATGCCAAATGAGCTGTTTATTGTATCAATTCCACAAGCAATTGCATCAATACCATGGTATCGTTTGTAAGTGATCCGGACTATAGCAGCGGCTGTTCTCTGCCTCATGTTACATGTGGATACATACACACGGTAATAAGGCATTTTAAAATTATCAATTAGTGACCACAACATTCGATGGTACCACTAAATTGTCTCACACCTTTCGATTCGTTTTGTATAAATTTCAAAAAAATATTTAAATAGATCTTCAACGACTTCCTTGCTAGATGGCCTTCGTATATCAAAGGGATTGATATTTTTCCAGTATACAAATAAAAAATTCACAAATCGAAATAACGCATATTGAGTACACTAAAACCACGATTGGCGTCTATCCTATTTGCGTAGTTTCGTTTTGACTCGCTTTTAAAATGAACAAATAAAAGAAAATGCATAAATTTTTGCTTATTTCTATACATATTTTCCAATAAATATATTTTTTTGTTATTTATTAATAATAGCTAAGCCCACTTGTTGAAATCAATAGAATAAAATTTATCAAAAATAGATATTTTTTTTTGTAAATATTTAAATTTTTGAGTCGGTCAATGAAACATCAGTGTATTTATGTAGAAAAGTGATCCATTTTGCGTCGTTTCTCATTGCGTCGCATTCCCCCGGTCACAATTAACGACGCAAATCGGCGCTCTGGTGTATTACAATGTACTTTGTGGGTGTATAGATGTTTTATAATTTATACTGTGTAAACATTTGATTTTTTATGAACGTCACATCGATAAGAAGTAATTGCTTTTTCTTCATGCTAAAAATTATCTTTTTTATGAGAAATCTGAGCTCCATCAAAGTGTTTTACAGGCAATTAGTCATTGCTGATGTCGAAAAGTATAATATAATAAGTCTACTACTATGCCAGAGTTTATGCGAAAATGAGCGGGCCACCGTCAACATACTCCGGTCTAGTCTAGTAAATAGTGCGCTAGTTTATCAGTTTGGCAGTTTTAGGTTCGATTCCTGGCAGACACTTTGGTCTGTTTCATTACAGCGTGTGAAAGTTTTCCACAAATAGAACCGTAATAACTTGTACCGAAGTGGGCTGGGAAAAGTGAAGCCTTTACATCTAGCAACCTGCCGAGCTAACCACGACCTAGGCCTCCTGCTATGGCACAGTCTTGAGATAAACAATTTCTCAGGTTCTGCTTTCATTTCATTTCCAAAATTTTTCAAATAAAATTTACTTAATCAAAAAGGGCACAAAAACAACAACTAATAATTATTAGTTTTATTTTTCTTGGACCAGTACTCCGGGGATGTCTCTTGCAAATGCAAAGCATGGCAGCGCACCTGGTTTAAAAGGAATAGTGTAGAGAAATTACCGGGGATGTAGTGATAGGATGGAATACTACATAAATTTTTTTTCACAGCTCTGCAGTGGCGAATTTTGAGAGGAGTTTCCGCGTCTTTGATGTTATTTTAACTTTAAGTTTAAGTTTTTACTCTAAGTTTAAGTTAACGTTATATTTTATTTTCTATTTTACTCCGCCCATATTTTATTGCTCAAATGGCGACGAAGAAGATCGTTCTTCGCATACTCGTATACTCAAAAAGATTAACTATCGACGAAATATGGGCCTATGGACGAAGTATACAAAGTGACCCCTAAAATCTATATTTATATATCCTGTATGAAAACTGTTCGTTCGAGGATAAGTTTACAATCTTAAGGCACACTGTAGAGCTGAACCTAATAAATGTATGTTTTGTGTACATACATACATATATTAAGCACGGTAATATCTATGTGTGTGTGAGTAAATAAATTTTATTCTCTTTTATTTTTTATTATGGTCATAGTTGTCTTTACCGAACTATCCCTTTGGTAATAAGAATCCAATATTACAACCAGCACTAAAAACAACTATTCTTATCGTATCTTTTATCTGCATAAATAAAGTTCGTTTAGTCTCTTCTTTTATGTTCAATAGCTGACAAACATACCCATCAACCCAATTGGCCATGTATTTAAGACATCTTTAACGATTGGGAACAATTGTTGAGCAGCTCAAATAAAGCGTTGACAAAATTTCCGAATAAATGTTCACGAAATTCATACAAGACATACAAAAGCGGCAATTGCTTGCATCGTGTCGTCGACGACTCTACAAACGATAGTTTTCTCAATCTCCAACAAGCAGCGCCGCCCATCTTGTCGTGAACAGAACTCGGCTGATGGCACGTTTTCTCACGACTGCATGGTTATCAATGAAGGAAAATGTACGGCTTTCGCATGCAAATTTCTAACTCGAAGCAGACTTTAACTTTAACAATTATTTATCTTTAACGTTATCGTTAATGGGACAACACATCGTCTCCTTCCTTCTTAAACCACATAAGCGCCAATAAATCATTTTTCAGAAAACGAAAAAAAATACTTAATAATATTTTTATAATATGGGTTTTAAAACGTGACCTTGCAATTCTGTAAAGGGCGTAGAATCTTTTTTTTTTTAATTTGTTACTTACAAGTACCTGTAGCCAAATCTGGCGATTAAGTATTTTTAGAGCAAAAAGCAGTTTGCAAATTTTGTCACTTGTAAGGTTTTCACGGTTTGTAAAGAGCAGAAATGCAGCTTTGCATCCTTTACAATAAATGTTGATTCTGAAGAAATAATTGGAATCGCTCTTAAAAATTAAAACTCTATAGGCACGCGTTACGTCCTTACGATTCTAAAACGAAAACTTCTTGTACGGGATCTTTGTTTACATGTCGAGACAGCGCTTTAGCATACAGGAAAAAAAGCTCCATTTTATTAAAGTAATGAAGCTCGAGCTACATTTGCGCTGTATAGAATATATAGTTTTTGAGTTACTTGACCAAAAGCATAGTTACTGAATTTGAAAGCCTTATCCGATTGGCCTGAAACTTTCCAGAGTTCTTTTTTGTATCGGAAAAGCAAAAAATGTGTTGGCTGAGACTTTAACATGTTCAACGTCAAATATAAAAACCATTCTATTTTGCTTGCAAGTGACATTTTGTGCCATCCAAGGCTTACAAGGCTATCGAGATGGCTTTAATTTTTAATACACAGTTGTCCAGATGAGAATGCAGTCGAGTGGCAAATATTATTTTCTACCATAAAAACCAAAGAAGTCGATTTCGAATAAATGACGCACCACGTGCTTCATCATGTCGTCAAAAGGTTTTTGCTCGAAGACAATATATTTTTTAAAGAAATATGTGCATATTATAACACGTTGACTAAAAAACCAAAGGTCCTCCCAGCATCCGACTAGGTTAAGTTAGGTAGGCAGATTGCTGAACGTAAAGGTAAAGAAAGGTGCCAGCCCACTTGGGTCCAATTTAATGTGGTGTGATACCTGTTGTGCAAAAAACTTTCAGGTGTTGCAGACCCTCTGCTAGCAATCGAACTTGGTAATTCCAACTGATAAACTAGCCACTACTCATTAGACTACCAGGGCACACAGTATCCAATTAAAAAAATTATAGAAACACTTTATATTTTTTTGATGCGCATTATTGTGCCTTTGAATCAGTGGTAGTCGGAAAGTTTCAGTGACGAAAGCGTAGTCACTGGTCGCTGAACAGTACAGGCTTCAGTTGACACTAATTCACAGTAACATCGGAGCGCACTCCTTCGGTGGTATGGTGAACCAGCATGGGCGAAGTAAAATAATGAAAATGTCTACTAAATAGAGCTAGAAAAAAATTTTATCCATCTGTTCGATATCAGAGGTGCTGGCAACACTACAATAAGATAAAAAAATAACAAAAATTTTTATAAAGTTTAATAGCTGGCAGTAGACAAGACGTTGTCTTAAACGCCCGGTCCTTAGAAAATCTAAACAAAAGACCACAAATAGTGCAGACTTCGTAGAAGACTATATCATCTGGGACAATTTGGCCAACTGGGTACTTTTATGCATACGTACATTATATTGTTAAACACTTATGCACATGTGCTGGTGTAAGTTTATGCGTTAGTGGAACATTGTGTTCGTATAGTCAATATTTCATAGATGCAAAGATAACAAAATCTGTCACTTTCATTGCCTTTCATACTTATCTTAAGTGTTATTTCCACTGTTATTTTATTTCTTTATTTGGTTTTTGCTTTTTTTTATACGTTTCTAGTCGGTCGCGTAGCAATTTTCAGAAGCAACGCAAATATATTTGGAAATACAGAAGTGAGAAAGTTATTAGGGCGGTACAGCATATAAATCACAGGTGCTGATTGTTGGCATCTAGAAGCGCAAGAAGTACTTTTTAGAAAAATTACTTATTTATAAAAAGTACATTTCAAAAATGGCACCTTTTGCAGAACTACTTTTTCCGAATATACGATACATATGTTTGCTTTTTAAGAAAAGCAGAGTTTTTTATGAAATCTACTTTTGTACACGCTGTACATTTTAAATAATCTAATGTGCTGTAAAAAAATTCAAAATTTTCTAAAAAGTATCTTTTGAGAGCATTTTTGCTAAAAAGAAAACTTTGCAGAAAATATAATTTTTTTAAAAAGTAGTATACATTTTTAAAACAGGTACTTTTTAGAAGTATACATTTTTAAAACAGGTACTTTTCAGAAAATATACTTTTTTAAAAAGATACTTTTCAGAAAATATACTTTTTTAAAAAAGGTACTTTTCAGAAAATATACTTTTATAAAAAATGTACTTTTCAGAAAGTGAAGTTTTAAAGCACTACTTTTACGGAATAGGTGGTCTTTATAAAGGGTACATTTTAATGAAGGTACTTAATACCGACGGTACTTTTTAGAAAACTTAAATTTTTTTCATTCCAAATCTAAAAATACGAAAACTTTAATAAGTCTATTTCACTGACTGTAGTACTCCTTTGGCTACAAATCATAAATGTTTTAAATGTTACACAGGAATGCAGTTTACAGTTTCTTATAAATTTGTATCACCAACTTTTCTGGTCTGGTTCAATACAATTGCAGAAGGTATTTGTTAGTGTTCCCCTTAAATTAAGTTTCAATATGATTTATGCATGTACTTGTTACTTTTAAAAAGATAAATAAATAAATAAACTTCATTTATTATCGATAGAAAGGAAATAGAAAATTCTATTGTTCATTGTATCTCGTTTGCTCGTTCTGCAGCATTTTTATTAAACACACATTATTAGAATGTATGAACAACAAACAATCATATACATATAAATGTAATTGAATGCCCAACTAACACATTTAATATTAAAGCAAATGTCTATTCAGCTTAACCGTACTTTTATATATAGTGGAACCTGCCGCAGGCGGACACTCAGTTCCAAAATGAATATGTTAACAACAACGAAAGATAATTTGACAAAAGCTGAACAATAATACGGGCCTATGAGAGATTTCCGGGAATAGAGTAGACTATCTTTCAACTATCCAAATAATGCATGCACAATCCTGTTGAAAAGTTCTAATCAACTTTCTGGTGTGAAAAATTTTAGAAAAATAAATAAAAGAAAATGTTTTATTTCTGGATTGACAGTAAATCTTCTTAACTATTCCACACTCTTTTCTAGCTGAAATTATATGTATTCGTTATTTAATTCCAAAACTGTATTATGAAAATTACCAATACAATTCCATGGCCTTTCAATTATTAAAATGCACAACGAAAATAATTTCCAATTGTGTGCTGGGTATTGTTTGCAATTTAAATTTATTTATTGCTGTTGTTTTTTTTTAACCCGAAGACCATTTGATTGCTAAAATATCATTGTTGTTTTTACTTTTATTTTTCTATGCATTCTTTTTCAACACTTCTTTCGTCTTGTAAGTTTTTCCAAGAGATATTTGAGTATGTGGCATTTCTATCTGCATGCAATCATCTAGTACTCGCATATCTTTTTAAGTAATAAATATTTTTTTGCTTATGAAGTTTTATTAAAAATTTATTCATAAGAAGGATTCTCAAAATATGTATATACATTTCTAATTTCATGTTTATTACATCTGTAAAAGTGTTGAGAACATTTTTATTTATTTTTGGTAAATATTTACAGCAAATTGTTGCAAGCAGCTCAATTTAATTTAGGGTATTTTTAAAATTTGATTTCTCAAAGAAATAATAATAAATGGAATATTTGAAGCAATTTAAGGTATTCTTAAAAGAAAACATTTTAATATTGAGGCGTTCACACTGTTCCTACATGGGTAAAGTAAGTAAGTTGCTTAATAGTGCAGTTAAATCTACGCCAAAAACAGTTTATAAATTGTTTATCGTGAGAAACTTGTTTATTCATAGATGTCAGAAATACGTTTGTAACTTCTAATTTTTTTTTTAATTTTAAAGACATTCGCTTTTTGAATTGTCAAAGCTGCCTGTTTTAACTGTCAAAAAAGCCATTATATTCTATGAAACTTGTTTACTCAGAAAAATGTAAAATCAAAATTCAATTAAAAATACGAAAATTCAATTAAAATAATAATTAACATTAAGATCAACTAACAGTTTTAATTGACAAACTTCACGTATTTTTCGACGATTTTGTAGTATAGTGATTGCAGTTTTTTGAGAGAACAACAAAATCAATTCAAATTAACGTGAATTTTGTTAATTTATTAATTAAAGAAAAAAAATTACTAAACAAAGATGTCATTGTGAAAAATTTAGCTATTATTTTTTCTATGTATGATTACAAACTAGAATCGTTCATGTAATGGAAAATGCTAAAAATGTTTATAGAAAAAAAAATTTTTTTTAAATGTGTCATGGCCCGATTTTTTGGTCACAATTAATTTGGTCACAATTTTGCGTAGATGTAACATCCCATGCTAGTCATTACCCGTTTTACCAATATTAGGAACAAATTTTTGTCATAGAAAAGATTCCTGTTTCTTCATGAGTAATAATTCTACTGTCGCACAGAGGATTATTGGGCTGCATAAAATTGTTTAAGGTGTTTTTTTGGCGCTACAAAATAATGCCCCAAAGTGTAAAATGAAATAAAACCCCAAAGTCAACACAGAATACAAAAACACGAAATTTTTGGGTAATTTTTTGTAAAATATTTGGGACGTTTTCTTTTTTATTTGGCATCATATTTGACCCCATATTTGAAATATAGCTCCAAAATAAAGAAATGACAGAACGCCCCATAAAATATTACTATTACTTTTTTTGGTTTTTTCTCTTTATACAACTCTGAAAATATTAATAAAATTCAGATCCTTCGTCGGTATTTGAGCAATAAAACGTCGACGAAATAAAATAATAAATAAAATGGCTCCATTAGCTTAAAAATAATGCGTCAAACGAACCATCAGAGACGCCGCAACTTTGCTTTATAATTAACACGCAACTGCAGAGTTGTGCAAGAATTAAGCTCTATCTTCCTACCACTATCACCACCTGTCTATTCTCTACCCTATCCTTCTCTCTAGTTCCAGTGCAATGCATTGCATATGTAGGGGATAGCCCCTGAGCACTGGTCCAAGATAAAAAAAAAAAAAAAAAAAAAAATAAATGAAATAACTCCCAAAGAAAATTATTTTATATTATATCTACAGGGTGGGCCAGAAGTCACTCGTGCTTGTTAAAATTTTAATAACTTTTTTGTTTATTTTATTTTTTTTTAGTTTTTATTCATCAAACATCATATTTTTACTTTTGGCCCAATCTGTACATATATTTGTTCCACATTTTCCATTTGCTCCACCACTATTGATCAAAAGATCCAATTCTCGTCCTTTGCTAAACTCTTTATTTTGTAGCATTTTGAAAAACTTAAAGAAAGTGTGAAAGTGATTTTTCATTATGAAAAATTACCTCATGTTTGGGCTTTTATTTCATTTCACACTTTGGAGCCTTATATCCTGAGGCCTTGTTTAGCAGCGCCGCTTTTTTAATTAAAACTTTGATTTTTCAGCACTCATTCAAATGATATCGATTAATGCATCCGTGTATGTTACGTATACTTAGTTATGTTACGTATACTAAATTTATACCGGTGATTTTTGATACAGTTGCAGGGTACGAAAAGAACATTTTTAGTGAAATTTTTAAAAAAAATCATCAAAATTAATGCCGTAAACTTATCGTTTTGTGTGTAAAATTAGAGATTTAAAATTTTATTGGAAATTATTTCTAAAATCGCTATAGTCACTTTTCAAATCCTTCTTCTTTGTTTTTGCAAAAAGAATTGTACAAAAATGTTTTTTTTTTATAATTTTTAAGGGAATTCTTTCAACACAAATATTTAAGATGATTTTTTATAATTTCATTCTCGCCTGTAGTAAACAAAAACAACAATAATTCTTCGCTTATAAAATGGATCATTTTTATTATAAAAATCTAAAAATTTGTAGGGGCATTCATTTTACTGATATTAAGCAATCAATATATCAATTCCAAACTTTTTTTAGATAAATGGTTTTGCATTTCAGCTAACGATATGCACCACTATTCATACAAATGCATTCGAATTGAATACAAGTATTGTTTTCATGCTATTAAAAAAATTTTTTTTTTTCAAAATTTTTGATTAGGGTTTTAATTATTATTATTAAAAATTTAAGTGAAAACTAATGCAATTAACTCAAAAGGAATAATTTATTTGTTACTATTTATTTTTTTATAGGTGATAATATAATTAATTTTTTAATTAATATGACAAAATTTTTAATTCAAATTTAAACTTAATAGTTTTCTGTGAATCTTTGAGCTGTGTCGTCTGTATGTGGGTTATCCTCTGTTTTATACAGTAGAATAAAGCTAGGAGTTTTTGTCAATAAAGTATATGATTAATAATGAATACTTCTCGTATGCAATTTTAAACATTTGTCGGTTTCAATAGGTGATATTAATGACTTTACAACCACTATTGACACAAAAGGTACTGATGATATATGTAGTGGTGTAGAAAACATGTATAAATGTGTGCTGCTAGACGAGTGTCGGATTTTCATTGTCCTTTTTATGCTAATAAATTGTAATTTTCACATTATTGTGATAAATCAACTATAAATTTAAACACCTCTAAATATTCATTCATTGCAATAATTGAAGTTCAAATAAAAATTAAAAAAAATAAATATTTTTTTTTTTGATTTTGAAAACAACTTTCGATTAAGTATTTCAGTGAAAAAAAAAATTTATGTAACACCTCCCTTCGTTTATCCACACAAAAAATATCATAAAATATTTTGAAGGCAAAAAAAAAACATTAAAAACGCATGTAATTTTCTTCACTACCTTAGCAGTGACACGAAAATACAAATCTCAACTTAAAGTCTTGAGAATTCACAATATAAAGTAGAATTTTGTTGTCTATGGAGCTTCGTATTTAATTCTAAACATTTGTTTAAATTAGTTTGTGCCTTTTGGCCAGCTTTTTGTCTCAAAGGCTCCTCTGTGTGTCCTATTGAAATTAAAATTTACCTTAAAGTTAATTTTTTCTATTTCACAAAACACTAAGGCACCCTGTATTGCCAGTTCATGTTCGCGAACTGAAAAGATGTTTGCAAAACGTGAGTATTATAAAACAAATAATAGTTTCGGCGATGTACAATGGCTGCAAGTTATTAATTCCTAATTATAAATTATTGCGTATTGTAGCTTAATTAAACGAGCATGATAATGAAAATCGTCACTCTCTGCAGTGGTAGAAATTGAACGTTAAACTTGCGTCATGCATTTTTAAATTGTTAGGTGACACTAGCCAAGGAAATAACTGAAATCTAATAAAAAAGAAAATATTTCCGGGAATATTTCAATGTATTCTTCTTTTTGATTTGATTTGATTTGATTTTAGCTTTGCATGTGCTATTTTTCTTTTATTCCCCTTTTCTTTAGATTGGGTGTCCATCTCTATTTTGCTGCTGTCTCTTTCCTTTTTTATTATTGTTGTTGCTGTTGTTATATGGCACGATTGTTGTTAATTGCAATGTCATGATTTAAATTGCTTCAGTTGTTGACGATGGTGATGACAAACACAATCGTCTCTGTGTATTGGGCTGGGTGTGTGTGTGGGTGTGTTTTCGCAATCATATTCATATGTACCTCGATGATGATAATTGATGCCTTTTTGCAAATTAGTGTAGATATTGTGGTTATTGTTCCTTAGTTACAAAGTGATATTTTCTTTAGAAGGGCAAGAAATTATTGTCATAAATTTTGAAAGGTTTGAATTTGAAGACCGCCATTGAAACACACTTAAATAATGACATTAAAAAATTATTTTCATTTTTTAAAAAAAAAACAGCGTACCTGGGGTATGTTTACTATGTTATAAACACACTCACAAAACTATTATAGTAACGAACTGTAGTTTATTCAAGAAGTATTCCGTTCAGTTATTTTTAAATAAATAAACATTTAAAATTGTACGTAATTTTATTTCTAAGTGATTCCGACATTTATTCGAAAAACTAACTAGAAAATAAATAGAAAAAAATTTTAAAGTGTTTAAATCAGTTAATCAGTTACTTTAGTTATGGTTTTGGTGCGTTAAAATATTAGTAATTCTCAAATAGTTTATGGGAATTTTTATATAAACATGTGCGGTTATTTAGCTTATAGAAAAAATGTTGTTTAATGTCTACGGACAAAATTCAGCATATAGACATATGGCCCAAACAACAAAAATAAATTAATGATAAAAAATATATATTCGTACATTTCCATTTGATTTTTTTATATATTTCACGATGGAACTAAACATACAAAATAAAAATCTGTTGTTTTTGCGAAATTTGCGGGTGATTGTTTGATAGTAAAAATAGCAGAAAGAAAGGAGAGATCTGTAATTTTTACTAATATATTTTTCCAAAAACGTTTTTTATAGTTGTTAGTTTAAAATAAATACGAAAACACTGTTCTAAATGTAATATAAAATGTTATTGACTTTTATTAACATTTTACACCACTGTCAAAGCATTTCATGCTTTTTAGGTTGCTTTCGCGCATTGCGCAAAAAAAAGAGCGCAGCCACAAAAACGCAAAACAATTCGTATTTTTTGGCGCAGAGCAATTGCAATATTACATTGGATCCGTTCTTTGCGTAAAGTGCTTAAAAGGGCCAAAAAAAGCGGCGTTGATCTGCAAAAACTTTTCTGGCAAAGTAATGAGTGAAAAAACTAAAACTCATACTGTTCACTACTTTTGCTTTGGCTTTTTAACTAATTATTTCAACATGGCGATGTCATGGAAGCAAGTGCTTCCCACTCTTCCTTATGAATAACAACTTCTAAATGCCATTACGAATAAGTTATTGCACTATGTAGTTATTTTGAAACGCTTTAGTTATTTGCTACAATCAGTATGGCTGTTTTTGGTCATCAGGCGCATCACAAAATACATGAAATTCAGATACCAGACAGGCGCTTGATGAGTCAGTAAATCATTCTGAAATTTGAAAGTTGAAGCAAGTTTCCATATATGTGGAATTACACAGGATATAACTAAATTTGTATATCTGCTGGAAAAATTTGGATCAATCTGTGTTAAACATCGAAAAAAATTAAATTAAATTTTAATTAAAAATTTTGTAATATCAATTAAAAAATTAATTATGTCTTCATAAGTAAAGCAATTAATAGTACACAGAGCCAAAACTGCCTAATAGAATCAAGAAAATTTTCTCTATGAAACGTTTTTAGGCTGAAAGAAGCGACGATTTTTTCGAAGAGATTCCTTATTATTTTAATGTGGTAAATCTTTTTAATTTTATCAAGAAAGAAAACACTTCAAATCAAGAAAAAAACTTGTTATTCACATTTTTTTTACTCAATTTCCGTTATTTTTGGCACCAAAAAAACAATCCATAGAGAAAAACTTTTTGATTCTAATAGGTTTTCTTCTGAATTGTATAAAACAGGGATTTCTTATTAATTTCATTAGGCTACCTAATTGATTTTTTCAAAAAGCTATTCCTTATTGATTTCATTAGTGTTCTTATATGACCATGTGTAAATCATCTTCTTAATTTTCTTAACAAGGATATCTTCTTGATTATATTAGCTTGCTTGTTATTTCATATGTAATATAGATTCTAGATATATGTATGTAAATCAACATAAACAAATTTTTTCATGATCTTTTTCGTTATATTATCACTTGTTATAAAAAAAATAAAAAAAAATCAGTTGTAATATTTTTCATGTCATAAATATAATTTTATTCAATAAATTTAAATAGATATAAAAAGAAAAAATTAATTTTGATTATAAAATTTTTAATTTATTTGCTTTTGAATTTCTGACAACGTTTTTTTTTAATTGAAATAAAATAACAAGATTTAAAGATTCTTTTAATATTAAAATTAAACTTTCAGTTGAAAGTGAACCAGTAGAAAGTGAAGAAGTCGGAAGTATTTTTGTGTAAATATGAATAATAATAGTGTAGACTTGCATTTTTATTGAATTTAAGAAAGATTTAATATATTAATTATTGAAAGAGTGTTAATAATGGAGGACCAAAAAAGGTTAACTCAAGATATCGATATTTTGCCTAATTTGAAATTATGGGAACTGTGCGATGAAACGTGCCACATTATTTTAAGTTTTGGTATTGTTTCCACAACGATATTGAAAAAAATGGAAATTGAAGATATTCAAAATTTATTTAATAAAAGAAGAAAATCTTCTTTAAAAAACCAAGAAGAATACCTAATAAAATCCATAAGTTTCCTTCTTGATTTTTTCAAAAAGTTTTTCCTTATTAAAATAATAAGACTTCCTTCTTGAAAATAAACCATAGAGATATCTTATTAATTTTGTTCTATTTTATTAGGTATTTATTAGACAGTTTTTTTTCTGTGTAGCAATTTAATTATGGTATTATTGTAGATTTAATACAATTAATTTTCAATTAAATACTTAATAATAACAATTAAAAATTTAATTAAATATTTTACAATTTGAAACAAATTTGGAAAAATATGTCATTGCAATTAAAGGTGTTAACTGAACATGAAAAAGGAAAATTTTGTTCTGTGTACCAGGTGAAATATATTTTTATTGTTATAGAGCATTGAGTTATTTGTTGCCCTGCTCCTACTACATTGTAGGAGAAACATTTTTTTATTCCATGCGCAACATACACACATGTAACGTCATTACGATTGATTAATACACAACGTCTTTAATAAAATCAGTTTAAATTAAAATATACTTAATTAATAAATTTAGTGAATTTTTTAATCCTGATAAACATATTCCCTAAAATTTAATAATTCCATGTAATGCAAATTTTAAAGCTTCTCTTTTAAATGCCACAAATCCTTCACAATTCATAATTAAAAAACACAAAATGCATTTTTCAACTTATTTTGCCTTCGTCGGAGTTAAACAACCATTTAAAGATTTAATTGGCCTTGACAAACAAACTTGATTGCAAGGCAAAACAGACGGAAACGCATCACACAAGACGTTTGTACCAAACCTGACCACAGACAGTTGTTATTTTTCCTTTTCCCTTCTACTCTTTTACGTACTACAAATAAACCTCAATTATTTTTAACATTTGTTCAAGCTTCTAGCTAAATGGGATAAAAACACAAATTAACTTTGGAATTTCGGATTTTTGTATTTTATATTTTTCTTCTTTGTATATTAAAGCATTTAAAACTAAAACATAAGAAAAACGAGAACATTTTTGCAGATATATTTAACTTTTAGCTAAAACTGTGGATTTGGCGTTAAAATGTCATATCTCGTAATTTTTGTGTGAATAGTGCAGTAGAAGCAACTTTTGAGTATCTCCCAAAAAATATCAACTCATCTATAAGACTAAAGTTACGGTTTGGTGTGGTTTGTGGTCCGGAGAAATCATCGGACCTTATTTTTTTTGAAAACGAAAATGGAAATACGAAGCTTTTTGTTTCGGAAAGTTTATGATTTACACGTAGAGAATATGTGGTTTCAACAGGATGGTGCCACTTGCCACACACACTAAGAGAAACAATGGATCTTTAAAAACAAAAGTTCGAAAATCGCATTATTTCTCACAGAGGATGAATAAATTGGCCACCAAGATCATTCGATTTGACATCTTTAGATTTTTTTTGTTGGGGGTTTTGAAATCGAAAGTGTACAGCAATAATCCCACAACAGTTTAAGAGCTTAAAACCAACATTAGCAAGCAGATATCAATCATTGAAAAACGTGATTGAAAATTTTGGTTAAATATTGGAAGCCTGCCGAGCCAGTAGAAGGTGCACCAGGAATTGAAAAGTTTGTGTTTTTTTTTTATTAAAATTAAAATTATACGTCAATTTTGGACACCCTTTATAACACCAATATACGAGGGTAGTACTAAAAGAATTTTTTTATTATGAAACAACAAAATTTAAATAATTGGGAAACGAACTTTTGTGGAAGTGAGATACTTTCAAAAGAGATAGTTTATAAAAAAAATTTTTTTTTGTTCAAATTACCGTCCAAAAATACGTTATACATATTAGGGGGTGTACGGAGCACTTCTTTTTCGCCTATAAGATGGTACGGTCTACTGCACATATATATTTAGGTTTACATATGCGAGTGGAGTACATTTCACATTTAACGGTTATAATGGCGCCACAAGCATTGTTGTACTTGTACCAATAAACATTTTTGTATAGAAGCATGAATATATTTTGCTTGCGCACATACACTTGCTTGCAAAGGATATGCTAACTATGCATAGACATGTGTATGTTTAAATACAGATATGAATTTATAAGATACAAAGGCAGCAGTTCCATATTGTAATATGTAATATGAGCCATTTCAAGTTATATGTAGTTCACTAGCGCAATATGTATCTACGTTCACTCTGCTGTTTGTTTATTTGTTTAGCCATTATTGTGTACATGGCGGATAAATTTCGGCACAAGTACAAATACAGTTGAATTTCATAATTGCAAACATTCACACGTACTTGTATCTTCTTTCAATCGAAAAATTTGGAAACTTACTACCAGACTTTGCTGTTCTCCCATCAAAAGTGAATACGATTTGTGAGTTTGTATGTTACATTTGCTACATGTAGTTGTGCCTCCGCTTATTATTAACGTCACGACGGAATGTTTGTTTAATTTGCTTTTAGCAAAATATTGCGAATAAAGTTCTTGTTTTTTCTTTGTAGCAGGTTTGGTTTACTATTCGGCAATAGGCACAAGACAAATATTATATATTCGTATGTATGCACAGTGGTTAGTTAGAATATAAAAAAGCTCATAACTTGTAAAGCACATGAAACGGCTTCCAACAAATTTATGCATATTTTGGTAAAAGTCGGTATAGCAGATGTGATCTTGACGAAAATCTAAATTGTTGTGATAGTCATCATCGTGTACTAACACGATCAAAAAAATTTTCAGTTTAATAAAAAACATATGAAGATATTCCCAAAGTCAATTTATTTAATATACAAGTCGGCCCAAAATGAATGAAGGGCTTTGAGTTCATTATAACTTCTTATTTAAGACATTATTATTAGTAAATTTTTCTTATTTTAAATATTTTGAATTTAATTATGAAAAATTATATCTGGGATGTGGTGGCCATTTTCTGCTTCACATATTCGTGCTCTATCCAAAACAATTTCCATAACGTTTCGCAAAGCTTCAGGTGTAATGTTGTTGAAGGAATTAATAAAATGACGAAACAGCTTAAAAGCCTAAAAATACCCCTGTAACTCAGCTTTAAAATTAATGAAGTACACTAAAATTGTGTTATCTAAGAATGCCCTTCAATGCTCTTTGTCAGTTTACAGTGGCTTTTCAATTATAAATTAATACAAGTTACCAAATCATAATAATTCCTTATTTTAGCTCACTTTTAAGGCGAGCGAGTAACGCTTTATAAATTCTGCAAATCCCCATATATGTATTATGCATGTATATATGGATATGTATGTGTCCTTTTGTTTTTAAAAAAATTTCAATTTTACAAACAACCGCTTTTTAAGAGATTTACAGATTACAAACAAACTAGTCAAATTTGTAGAAATTTTTCCCCCCTCGAAAACACAGCCATTATTAACAGTGGCTGCACATTGAAGTGTTCATTTGTATGCATGTGAATGGTGTGTGTACGAGTACATCAAATGACATATAAAAGCTTTGTATGACTGTGACTCTCTCACTGTCTCTTTGCGAAAGATTTAGTTTTATAGTCATTTCTTTTTAACTCTCATTCTATTTTTATATTGATATGGAATACTGTACATGGTTGTATGTGTGTTTTAATTTGCGTAATATATTATTGTCAGTGCTGCCATATTTTTTTACAAAAACTGCCAGTTTCAAAAAAAAACAGCTCCTTCAAAATAAATTAGACAAATACAGGGTGTCAGATTTTGGGAGTTATTTCATTAATTTCATTGAAAGTTATTTCATAATGAAATGGGATTTATTTCATTTTCGGTTTGAATACTATTTAATTTTCTTTGGGATTTACTTTATTTCTTCAGTCAGATACTAGTTTGATTTATTTTGGGATTTATTTAATTGGGAGTTATTTCACAGTGCCTTCACACTATTAATCCTCAATGTCTTGGATATGATCTAGGTTCACGACAGTCGGATCAAAATAAACCAAATCAAAAACGCTGTTCATATTGTCTATAATTACATTAGTGGCGGACCCTACCCGAAGAAGAACGCCCCATTTAGGTCAGAGCTTAGGGTCATTGTGATACCACAAGAAATGCCGTGGGTCTAGGTGGGCATTGAACCCGCACCTACAGATTGCTAAGACTAATGCTCATGCAGTAGGCTAGGAGGTACCCGGAGGCGTTAAAGCTTCAACATATAATAAGTGCCTGTCAATCATATTGCAATTGAATATTTTTTTGGAGTTTAAAAGTTCTGCACAGAACAGATATATCTGCACATTTGGCAGCACTGGCAGTGTAAAATGGCAATTTCGTTTCGCTGCGTTTTTTTTTTGTTCCCTCCCTACAGTTAACACAACAAGCCCTTGCTTATAAAGTGTAGCCCACAGAGGCCTAGGCCTAGTGCCAAAGTAATTCAAATATTTGGAGAGAACATTGTTTATTTGCATTACATCGGACCAATCCAAAAGCGACTACATGGATTACCGCAGACAGTAATTTTAATGCGACAAAGTAATCGTAAATACGAAGAAAATCACGAACACTTATCGTATAATCATAACCTGTTGTTTTCATTGACATGATCCATGGCTGCATTACATAGGACCATATTTGTAACTAGTCCTTATTATCTGCAGGGCTGTAATAGTTTTTAAAGTGCGGGGATTTGTTTATAACTTTATTTTACATGTGAATGTAGTTGGGTTGGTTTCATATGGCTTTCATTTCTGTTGTTGAATTTTGTTTTCAATTTTTTAACATTGGAAACCATGCACCATGAGCTTCATTCATTATAATCTATTCATATAAATATTTGCAGAAATGAGTGTCTATCAATGTATGGATGTGTGTGTGTGTGTGTGTGTGTGTGTGTGTGTGTGTGTGTGTGTGTGTGTGTAACTTTAATCACGTATGACTACTTAAGTTTTTTTAAGGGGATTTTAGTTTGTGTATTTGTTTTCAGAGCTAAAAGTAATTAAATTAATCTTTTATTTTTTTTTGTATAATATTAGCAAATTTGCATTAATGTTAAGTGCTTAATCGGTTCATTAAGAGTATTTAAAAGCACAACAGTTACTTTTTTGTTACAATTAGAAAAGCAAGCGAATTTCTCTTAAAATGTGTAGTTGAAATTATTACTTTTTTAATTCTATTTGAACATTTGATGTTGCTTTTCCTACAGTTGTTATTTCGCATTACAGATTGGGTTGTGGTCTCATCTAGGTCGTTTTAAAAATTTTCCTTTTTTTTTGGTTTCTTCCTGGTTCACACACATCAAGTTTAAGGGAGCAGATTTTTGTTTTGCTAAAACCTTTTCTCCATAAAGTCCATTATGTACCGCTTCCAAACTTTTTTTGCCTGTGTGGGAAATTTACAAGACTTAATGAATCAAAGTTGTTGTATGTGAACCAGTTCTTACTTGTGAACATTTCCATGTTTCCTTAATCATATTTGAAACACAATAGCATGCATTAATGCTGTGATGACTTCTTTCCGTGTTATGCTTTATATTGCATGATTTAGTGAGTTGATAGTTCTTTGATAAAATATCTCTTTGGCTATACATTTTTTTTTAGTTTCTTTTTCGTTTGTTACTTTTTTAATATTCTCTGCATATTTTTCACTTTGCAAAAGCATATGCAATAAAAAAAGGTATTAAATGCCTTAAATAATTGCTCAGCAAACTTTGAAATTCATTATTTTCATGGCATTTAACAACTTTATTTTTATCTTTGTGACAAAAGCACTTGACCTAATCTTTCTTCCCTTTCAATATTATTATTATTATTATTATATTTTTATTGTCCTTCAGTCTTATCTTTAATATGAATTATAATATTGTGTCTGTTCCTTTAATTAACCAGTAATCAGCTACTGCATTTAATAAAAATTTCTTACGGGACATTCCACATGAACAACTACGCAATATAGAATGTGAACCACTAAAAAAATAATGTGGAATGCCCCATAATACACTTATATGGATATAAGTACATATATAAATAATTAAAAAGAAAAAAAGAAACTTAATCAGAAATTTCCATTGCAGTTGAAGAAAGTGATAATAATGAATAATGAATAAAAATAAATACGATAAAATGGTATTACCATGTGTCACATTCTATAAATGTACAATGGAAAATTTTTTTTTCTTACATCCGCAAAAGCAAGACCAATAATATTCATATGTATAATGGATACTAAGTTATTCAATGCAATGAAGAGTAGGCAGTTTAAAAATAGCAATGATTTAATGGAAACGTGATTTCCATAAATGTGCAACAGATCATGTTATTTCATTATTTCTAGAAGGTGGTGCAAAAGTTATCACGCTATTGGAAAACGCTATATCTTTTGCAAATGGTGTCAAATTTCAATCCGGTATTAGGCAAACGCAGAATACACAATCGACAAGCCATGAATCGGTTAACTGTGCAATATTTCGCAACAATTCGTCGGCTGTGTTGGCGCAGCGTGCATTTCGTCGAAGTTTTCCTGCCCGTCCGACACCAACTGGACAAACAAGGCGACTCCTGAGCAGCCGTTCTTTTGAAAATATCGCTACAAGTGGGCATTAGCCGGCCGTCGCTATGCAGAGTTTTGGTGAAAGATTTTAAGATGTTCACTTTTTTCTCCCTCTCGTTCCAATGTAGATCACAAGTCCAGCAAAGATGTTCCATTACAAAAATTAAAAATAGCAAAAGAACATCTGACAACCATGGGAACTTATTTGGATGATATTGCAAAAAAATCATATTTATAATCACAACACTTTTCATTTTTTTAAGTTTTTTGTCTCTCCAGAAAAATTTTTTAATGTATTGTTAAGTCCGTTTGCATTTTAGGTGACGATATGTAGATGAGAATCTATTGAATATGCAAATTTTCTGCAGCTTATTTTATTTATTTTTTTTCAACGCCTAGCAATCCTTATTCTGAAACCTGTTACACTTGAGTGCTGTTATAAAAATGTAACTAATTTAAATGAAAGCAAGAATTTTACATACTTAAACTTAAACAAACTGTATAGTAAAAGGCTTCACTTTGTAGACAATTTCATTAATTAAAATTGCATTCACTCAATCCTCTTTGAAATTCTACATAATTGTAACAACATGAACATGCATTTGGCCCAGAGTAATTTAATCAATGTCTCCTAAGAGGGACATAAATATGAGGAATATATGTTTGTTTACCTATAAGTGCATACCAGAGAACTGCAAGAGTAATTGTGTTGGTGACTCATTTATTTTGTATAAGTACTTGTATTGTTTGGATGAGTATATTTCGTACCCATTCATTTCATTTACATATATATTAATTTATTAACACTTTTCAAAAAGAACTAACGTAATAGGCCATAATCGGGCCCACTATTCTAGTCATATCTCATTTTCTACACACATCATCTGTATACGCGATGTCTGTTCTACTGCTCTTCGTAAGTATTTATTCCTACATTCGGTAAACATATTCTTATACATACAAATTGTAACGAGTATCTTAACTAACGCAACAAAATTCTTGTGACGCTGAAAGCACGACGAAAACATTTTGTGTTGGTTTTCTGGCACATAATTTCTTTGCTAAAAAAATCTATCATATTAGAATATATTTAGCTGATTTGCGTTATGTGGATATTTGTCAGTGCTATAAAAAATATTTTGTAGCTGAATTGGCTTTTAAATTAATGACAAAAAAGTGTTAAATATGGAAATTAATTTTTACTTGATACAATTGAAGACGAACAGAACAGACAACGCGTATGAATGAGTATGAAATCCTAACAATGCAAAAAATTGATGTGTATGTGAAATACTTATAAAAAAAATGTATTAGCGATTGTACCGAAACCGCGTTTGAGGCGAGCTAAATTAACACCCCGTAATTATTTTTGCGGTATTTAATATACTCGGTATGCAAAGTATAGTTGAAATATGCGGTGTATTTTCGGTTGCAGTATACTCTTGCCGGTCTCTGCTGTATACTTCTCTCTAAAATCCATAAAATCGCTCTCATGTATGCATACGCACACACATATATGTAAGTCAGTGAAGTGTAAACCAGAAATAATAATGCAAAAGCAATTTAAAATGCCCGCTCATATGTACATACAATATTGTTTTAATTAAGATGGCCAACACATCTCCAAATGTTTATGTAAGGTTAATTGCAGAATTTTTCTTACCGGAGGGTTTACATTAATATACATGGATATATGCACATAAGCATGTGTTTGCATGGAAGTTATGGCCACAAATCGAATCAGGTAATGGTGCAGTTTGCATTGCTTCAATAAATGAAATGAAAAATTATGTCACACAGTCACACAGGATTCGAACTCAAGACGGTGATGGCAATGGCGATGGCTCACGTAGTCAGCACGTTGACTACTAAACAAAAGGTGCTGTGTTCGAAACCAGTATCCGATCGTCAAAAATCATTTTCGCAATTTTCTGATGTGCATTAGTGAGACTTTGTGTCAGTTGTTATCGGAAGATTTCAGTGGCGAAGGCATAGTCACTGGTCACAGAACATTACCGGCTTCAGCTGATAACAATCCACAGGCATATCATACCGCCCTCCTTTGTCGGTATTGTATAGCATCATCGGCTAAGTAAATAATTACTATAAAAAGTGGCTACTAAAAAGAAGCTTCAAAGATTTAATACGTCTCTTGGCATCAGAGACGCAGCCACATTGTTATCAAGAAAAAAAAAACGTGTAAAGAAGCAGACTTGTAAAAATAATGCAGCTTCCTCTATCTATCCCTTCACCACTTGTCATCTCTATCACTTTCTATAACTCTATAACTTTCTAATAGAAGTTAACAACGAGTAGTAGCCGGTCATTACCTGAGCACACCATTTAAATTCTCATTGAAATAAATGAAACAAACTCAATTTGAAGGGTGCCAAATTTTATAACAAGGATTCTTAATTAAAAAAAAACACGTGAAAATTGGTTTTTGGAGGCTTAAGATAGGAATAAATAAGGACAATTAATTAGTCCAGTGGTTATAAAATAATCGCTAAGTCATTACTATTCAAGTCAAATATATTAAATCGTTCTCAATAATTTAAACAAGAGCGTTCAGCGTTGCATTTTATGCAGACTAGTGCTAAAGCTGAATTCTTATACTGGCATAAAATTGACAGCGCTAAGTAAGCGACGAGAAATATATGTTCTGCAACCAATAAACGCGTTGTTAACCCTAGACAGGTAACGTTACTAGCTGTTACCGACGACGTAGAATATTTAGCGCGCCAGCTATTTCTCTTCAGAAACAAGAAATAAGAAAAGATCAAGAAAACTTTTAAAAGACATACACCTGTTAGACGTACATTACATTTCTAACGTTAAATTCAAAATTTCTAACCGCATACCGTTGGCTCTGCGTTATTTTGATTTGCTTAATACAATTAGTATTGGTATGAGCATTTCATCAAAACTGAATAACACTTACCGCTCTAGTTTAGGTTAGTGGTGTTAGTTGTCCCCATAAAACATTTTTTTTCAGCGTACTTCCTGAGTAATAATTTTATTTCTCATCAGCAAAATTTTAGCAAAGAAAATAAGATAAATTGTATAAGACACAAGATGGCACTGCATAGATGCTGCACAAGGCAGTCAAAGGTTTAAATATTTTGAAAACTTTTCAAAAATTTTCAAAAATATATTAAAAATAATAAAACAAGACCCAAATTCACAGTCATTAGTTAATTATTAGTAAACTAAAATGTGTATTGTTTAACAAACATTCTCAGTATAACCAAAGCTTGGTAACCCTAACAATATTTTAATTTTCAATATTGGCAGCACTGCTCATGCATATGGTTTTTGTTTACATTTGTTATATTATTTTTTAAAAATGGAGAAAACAAGCACTCGCTCATCGAACTTTACCGCGCAATATATTGAATTGCTGCTGAGATTGTTTCGGGAAAACCTAAATATTCTCGAAAATAAAAAAAAACTGATAGTATTATATATTATATTATATTATATTCCCTCTATCCTCCTTCCCATAACCTAATTTCCTAGTTCCAGCACAATGCATCGCATGTGTAGGGGTCATCCCCTGAGTGCCGGTCCAAGACAAAAAAAAAAATATTATATTATGTATATGATATCAAAAGGAAAATACTAATAATAATTTACTAATCAGCTGTTGTCGAACTATTTGTTAACCAATAACATTTGTCGCTTTAACTAATAGTAAACAAAAAGCAGTGAATCAAATATTATTGGTTAAACTATTGCTATTAGCTAATTAATGACTGTGAATTTGGGCATAAAAGTCACAAATTTTTTTAACATTTTTTACAAATTATAATTTTTAATTGCTCATTCCAACTATAAAAGTTTTGTACAATAAAAGTTTTTTAATTCTTGCTGACTTGCTGGATTATTTTCCGTACAGCGATGTTTTTGTTTTGCATTCAAAACAACATTCTCCAATCACATGATCGAAAGCAAAAGTTGCCAAGGACATTTTTAAAATTGTACTAGTTTCTGCAAAAACGATTGTTGAAGTTGCAATGCACGTTGGAACCAGGTTTTCCATTCAAAATTCCTACTTCAGCACTCAGTAATTTTAACAATCATTTTTGCATAATTTACTTTATTACAAATTATTATTTCCTGACGAAATATTGAAAAATTAATAATTATTAAAGAACTTTTCATAAAAAAAAAGACCATCGCTCAAAAATAAATATAATTAAAAAATTTACTTTATTAAAAACCTCCTGTTCTTACCTTTAAATTTTAAGAGATGCCTATCTAAAACCTATTTCGTATTTATTAATTTGTTTATATTTAAATCACAATTTAAGAAAGGAGCTGTCGTATGTTTTTGCTTTTCAATTAACACACAGAAAAAACAAGTACCATTAACAGCAACTCAACACAAATAGATTTAGAAATATGCATGTCCTAGTTGGAGGATAATTATTCAATATTGTTAAGCTCAAGCAAATGAATAACAACCACATCTTATTGCATTCCCCGCGTACTGTTCAATGAAAATATTTTCTCGCACAAACACAACTGCAAGTTTAACTTCACTTGTCGTGCTACATTCCCGTCAATAAGTAAAACTTTTCAATTAAAATTGAAAAGAAAAGAAAACAGAAATAAAAATAAAAATAAAAAAAGAAAATGTTTTAACTCTTACCTCAATATCACCGCTATCAGGATGACGCATTACAAATGCTGATGGCACAACACCCGGTATTTCCTGTTGCGGTATAAACAGCAATGAATGATGGAAGATTGCATTCAATAGGAGACTCATAACCACAACTGGTTTGTATTTACCAAACTTATCGACCAGAAAACCTAGAAGTTTATGGGAAAATTAATTGAAATAAGAAATTTGCACTAAAACAATTTAGAAATTACAAAAAAATATATATGCAAAAAATATACAGGCACTGTACAAATTAAATGCACCAAAGCCATAGAGACAAGTCATTTATAAATACCATCACTATTGTTTTACCATGAATAAGAAAGAGAAACATTATGAGAACATTTGGAGACCAGGTTTAAATATTTTAATACAAATTTTTGTTTTTTGGGGATACTTTTTTTATAAAGCACTTAAGAAGAGTACATTTTAAAAAAGTTTCTTCTTTCTCAAAACTGTTTATAAAACTTTACAAGTTTTAAAAGATTACTTTATAGGTTTTCGCTAAAACATTCTTTCGAAACAGTACTCTAGAAAAAAATACTGTTTGGAATAGGTGGTCATCACAAAATGTACCAAAAAGCACATTTTAAAAAAGTTATTTTTTAGAAACAAATACTTTTTGAATTTACCAAAAAGTCTTGTTTTGAAAACCCAATTTTTAGAAAAATATTTTTTGCAAAAAGAATTTTTTAACACTAAAGTACTTTTAAAACATTTTTAGAAGAAGCACCATTTAGAGTGCTCTTTAAGAACTGTGCTCTTTACAAAAGGTAGCTCCTAGAAAAGGAATATTTAAAAAAGGCACTTTTTAGAACATATATAAAAAAAATTCTTTACAACTTTCTCATAGACTTTTTTTTGGGAAAGTATTATTGAGAAAAGTACATTGTAGAAAGTACTTATTAGAAAAAAATTATGTATAACTTTTTCAGAGTCTCTTCCGTTCTTGTGGTTTTCTGAAAAAGATACTTTTTTGAAAAAGTACTTATTAGGAAATATACCATTTGTAAAGATCACTTTTTAGAAAATTTACCTTTATGTAAAAAAATACGTTATAACTTTTTGCTAAAGTCCTTTTGGCAAAAGGGCTCTTGGGAAAAGGTACTCTTTGGAAAAGAGCTTTGGTCAGTGAACAGTAACTGCTTCAGCTGTATCCAATTCATAGGCACATCAGGACCTCCAACTTCGTCGGTAATGTGTAGCATCGGCGAAGTAAAATAATTACTAAAAACCAAGCTTTAAAATTTAATACTTCTGCTAGACTTTCTAGCAAATATAGTATTTGTAAAAATAATTTATAACTTTCTCATAGCATTTTTCCAAAAAGTATTTTCTAGAAAAGGCACTATTTAGAAAAGGTACTTTATAGAAAATATATAGAAATATATAAGGTATCTTTAAGAAAAGGTCCCTAGCATAAAAAGTTTTCTTTCGAAAAAGTGATTTATGGGAAAAGTACTGTTTGGAAAAATTACTTTTTTAAAAAATTTACCATATAGAAATGTTACTTGTTTGTAATTTTTGGAAACCCTCAACAAGTTTTCATTTCAAAAAGTACTTTTTAGAAAAGATATTTAATCAAACACGATTAACTCCTATAATAAATTTAATCTTATATCAGTAAATTTATCCATAAATCTCCTAAATCGAATATGTATAAGAAATTCATAATTAGTATAAAGTATCTCTATATATTCTGCTGAAATTTTCTAACTTTTATTATCAAAAACTACAAAACTTCGACCCTCTTACATTTAAAATTGTAATTACATTTTGTAATGTGTAACATGTTTTAAAATGTTTAGAAAAGCTTTTTAAAAAAATCAATAATTCTGCTTTATTAAGCTTGTTTAATGTAGATTTCATTAAATTAGTGATTGCATGTGAAAGGACTCACATATGCCCAGTTCATGGAATTGCAGCATAATCGTAATAACATCAAGGAAGGCATATAAATTTGTTTATTTTTTATATTGGGTGGCAAAATGTGATTGAAATCAAATCTGAATTCACTTTAATACACAAAAGACTTAAAGCACTTTACATACATACATATTTTTTATTGATATTGCATACTCTGAATGCTTCAATTTAATAACTCTTTGCTGTGTTAATTAACATTGCACGCTTGCAAGTACTCACAGCAATACGAGTGTATAGAGGTTAGAGATAATTAAAATTTAGTAATTATCAGGAGCAAACGATATTTAGACGATGATGAAGTCGATTTTAACAAGGAAAAATATAAATTTTTAATTAAAAGTGTTTCACAGTGAGTATTTCTAATACAAAATATTCTATTAGTAAAAGGTACTTTTTGAATTCAAATAGATTATTTAGTAAATATTAGCTTTTCAATGATGTGCATTAGTGTGTCTTTGTGTGTCAGTTGTTGTCAGAAGGTTTCAGTGTCACTGGTCACTGAACAATACCTGCTTCAGCTGATAGCAATCCACAATCACATTAGAACGCCGGCGAAGAAAAATAATAATAAAAATGGCTACTAAACCAAAGCTTCAGCACTGCTATAAACAAAGAACGTGCAAAAGCAGAGCTGCAAAATAATTAATTAAGCTTCACCTCTTGTCGTTTCTTCTACTATCCCTTTCTTATAGTTCCAGCACAATGCTTCGCATGTGTAGGAGTCATCTCCTGAGTGTTGGTCCCAGATAAAAAAAAGAAAGTGCGCGCTTAATAAAAAGCACATTTTTAATGAAAAGTACCTGTGTAATAAAAAGTAACTATTTAAAGAAAAGTACTTGTTTAATGAAAAATGCAAGTTTAATGAGAAGTAGCATTTTAGTAAAAAGTGCATATTTAATTAAAAATACCTGTTTAATGAAAAGAGCATGTTTAATAAGAAATAACTGTTTAATGAAAAGTACCTATTTAATAAGAAATACCTGTTTAATAAAAAGTACCTGTTTAATGAAATGTACCAGTTTAAAAAAAAGTAGGTGTGTATTAAAAAAAAAACTGTTTCTAGTGAAAAGCACTTGTTTAAACTTTTCTAATAAAAAATACCTCTTTAATGAAAAGTAGCTGTCTCAAAAAACCACCTGTTTAATGAAAAGTGTCTGTTTAATTAAAATTAGATATTCAATGAAAAGTATCTGTATCATAAAAAGTATCTGTCTAATGCAAACTACTGCTTACCTTTTTCATAAAAAGTACCTGTTTAATAAAAAAATACCTGTGTAATAAAAATTTACTGGTTAATAAAAAGTACTTGTTTAATAAAAAAAATACCTCTTTAATTGAAAATACCAGTTTAATTAGTAACACCTTTTTAATGAAAAGCACCTGTGTAGTAAAAGCTGCCTTTTTAATAAAAGTTAATTTATAAATAAAGAGGACCAGAAAAGTACTTTCCCAATAAAAAGTACCTTTTCTGTAAAAAATTCTTTTTAAATTTAAATTAAAATTGTAATTAAAAAAAAAATAAATCTTTCTAAGAAAAAGTTGGCTTTTCAATGCAAAGTACCTGATTTACATTTTTAATGCAAAATATCTTGAAGAACAAACACTGTAAACTGCCGCGCAGTCATAAATTCGATTCCCACCGAACAACATTTTTCCGGCAAGTAAAAATATTGTTATTTTTATCTTTCACAGTAGTATATTCACTACAGTTGACTTAAAACCCATGGCTAAAAATCTTTATTGCCCAAATTGTTAGCATTTCCCAGATTTATAAGTAAATTTCACAACACACTCCAATCCAAACAGAGATATTTTTAATGAAAAAACAAATCAAATATTAAAAGAATCTAACTGACAGGTAAATACATAATAAGACAGATGTAAAACAAAAACACTTTGCAACGAGGCACACGAATTATGAAACATATTTTTTACTCGTAGTGTTTGTTTTTACAGGCATCGAAATACCAGTATGTAATCACAGACAAAGTGCAGATAAAGAAAAGTTTGTGGATGGAATAAGTTGGAGCGGAAAGTAGCCAGTAAAAATGTGTCGTTTTTATTTGATTTATTTTTCATAACGAAATAAATAACATGGGTAGGCATGACGATTTTATGAATTTTTCATCTTTTTATGTCTTTTTTTTTTATAAGTGACTATTAATATTAAAGCATTATATAATTTATCTACCTTCAGTTATGAAAACTGAAGTTGTTCGTGTATTTCAGCAACAAAAAAAATCGATAAAAATTAATAATAGTAGACACAGGAATTTTTCTGTTTAAACAACTTTTAATTTACTTCTGGAATTTACACATTTTAGTTTTTAATAAATTATAAAAACTTATTCAAGGCGTATTCACTTTACAGTTGGTGTACTTTTTTTAGGCTAATTAGAGGTCGTTATGTCTAAATTTGTTTACATGGAAACTAAAAAGGTCAGTTGTTTGTGTAATGTTGTGCTTGTTGTGGAATTGAGACCACCTGTAAATGGAATTCGCCTTCAATTTATATATTCGTACTTTATTACTCATTTATTTAAAATACATTCTTACCTGTAATTGGTGGACTTAAAAATGTTGTAAATGGCAGAGCCAAATAAATAATGGCAATTTCTTCAACCGTCAAACCAATCGATTGCATGTGTATTGTCAAATAGGGCAGCAATGAGGAAGTGGCTAAAATTAAATAAGAAGTAAAAAAATTAATACTCTTATTTAGTCATTTAACAAGACTTTAATGTTGATGATAAAATCAACGTTTTCTCAACTTCTTTATTCACTTGCAAATATTTCTCAATAATACCGTAATGGTACAATTATTACATAATTTTAAAATTTTGAAAAGTACTTTTCTCAGAAAAAGTTATGTTTATGAAAACTATGTTTTTTATAAAATATTCACTGTACTACTTATGAAAAAGTGGCTGTTTGTGAAAGATTTTATGGAAAATCTACTTTTTAAAAAAATTTGCTCGTTTTATAATATGTTCTCTTTTTAAAAATGTTCTTTTTCTATGAAAAATTTACTTTTAGCGAAGAAGGTATGTTTGTGAAAAGTATACTTTTCATAAAAAATTTTCGTTTTCCGGAAAATTTAATAATACTGATAAATCTACTTTTAGTAATGAAGCTACTCTTTATGATAAAAAAAAATTTACTTTTTATGAAAAAGATACTTTTTCATAAAAATTCACTTTTATAAAATTAAATTCACTATTTATTATAAAAAATTTACATTTCAAGAAAAAATTACTGTCGGTGAAAATTTACTTTTGGTGAAAATGATACTTTTGATGAAAAGGGTACTTTTTATGAAAATGTACTTTTTCTGAAAAGTGTACATTTTGCGGAAAAAGATATTTTTTCATTAAAATTAAGTTTTTTCAAAAAGATACTTTTCCATGAAAATGGATTTTTTTTTGAAAAAGATACTTTTTATAAAAAATTTACATTTTATGGAAAAATTACTGTCGGTGAAAATTTACATTTGGTGAATATGGTTTTTTTTATGAAAAGGTACTTTTTATGGAAAGGGTACTTTTTGTGAAGAAGATACATTTCATGAAAGGAATACTTTGTATAAAAAATACAAGTATACTTAAAAACAGGGTACATTTTATGTAAAAGATACTTTTCAAGAGATAGCACTCTTAACGAAAGGGTACTTTTTGTGAGAGATGTAAATTTTATGAAAAATTTACTTTTATTGAAAGAAGTACTTTTAGTGAAGGGTGTACTTTCTATAAAAAATTTTGGAAAATAATATGAGTTTGTATTTGTATAATTTCTCATTTTTTAAATATTGCACTTTTTTTTTGCTTATATATTTATTTATGGTCTTGTTGTTTAATATGAATTTTATACTTTTTTGCTGCAATCCCAACCTTAAAAAATCAAGTATTTTGGCTGTATATACACATATGTACATCAAACACATAGTTGCTTGCATAAATAAAGCTTTGAATATTTATAAAAAATAATATATTTAAATTTATAAATAAAGTATTGCATTAATATTATTACCCTCTGCTCTTTTGTATGCATGTTATTTGCAATTTTAATATTTTTTTATACATTCCTGTGTGTGTAGTTGCAATGATAGTCGCCTTTGTCATTGTTGTTATAGTAGTAGTTGTTGGTAATTATCAGAAACGTTGCCATACATACATACAGCCAAGGATATAAAATAATTGTTAGTTGTTACAGTTGGTTCAATCTGTTAAACATGTAAGTATGTGCTCGTAATATCAACGTGCACATGCATGTTTTTGTTTATTTTTCGTAATTAAACACTTTCCCAGAATATTCTGAACATCATGAAACACTGGTTTTCCTTAGTGATTTGGCAGAAATTTTTACACATTTAAAATGACAGAAAAAGTTTTGAATGGCATTTTAGAAAATTCTCTTCAGCATTTCAAAATTTATATTCACAGAGAGGACTATACCTGCTGATCTATCTACTGCGGGTTTCATGATGTGCAGTTTTAGGTGTATTTCATTGATAGAAAGAACTGAATGGCATACAAGCAACCAAGAGCGATAACGAGAGAAAGAACAATATCAGGTTACTGTGATTCTGATTCTGGAAAAGTGCTTAGCACGCTCCACTTTTAAAACACATCTTTTTTTTTTGCTTTTTTCAAGTGCCGTAAAAAGTCTTTCTAGCGCAACAATAAAGGCAAATATTAATTTTCTAAAAATAGGGGAAACTGGCGCAGGAAATGCATTGCACTTTTGGTTGAAAAGAAAGCAGCATTAGTTTAGCAGAAATATTTGAATAAAAGCCAGCAAGAACACACTAGAGCTGGTATTAAAATAAATTAATTAATTTTATAACTTCCATGTTAAGGAAGAATTTATTATTTCCAATTTATTGATTAGTTTATTGTATGAGAAATTATCCATAAAAACGTTATTCGATTTTAGGATTCTTCTCCTTCTTCTTCTTATTATAAAATAATGAATCGATTGCCTTAAATCAACTGATTAATCATCTACAGCACCCATCACTATGCGTAAGTTTAAGCATAAATTCACTATCAATTATAAATTACAACAAGAACTACAGTGTAAACAAATTAATTAACAATTATTCACTTACTCAACTCAAACTTAAGCAGTTGCATGCACACTCGTTCACACAAGCGTACGCAAGAGCCCACATGAGCATAAACGACAGACCACAAATCATATGAAAATTTTTGCACAAAAACATTAAAGCGTTCACAACATTTCTATGCACATATACAACAAACAAAGTTTTTTGTTAAATTAAAAAAAAAAAAAGATATGGAGAAATATTTTTCTTTACACATATTTTTATATCCGTTTCCGTTTGTTTGATTAAACAAATGCATATTAAAGTGTAGTACTCTTTGTAGCGTAAATTAAATATTGTTTCATCATTATCGTGTTCATCATATTTTATTGTTAATTATCTGCATCACTTGCTGTTTAATATTGAACCGCAACAACTATTGCAATAAAAAATAATTACAAAATGTGAAATTTATTAAACTGTACTGTTATAATGAAAATAAAAATAACAAATTAATAAACATAATTTGTGACAGTGGGCTTTTGGTAGAAGAAATGTTAAATAATTTATGTTTGTTGGCAAACAATTCATCACCCTATCGGACAGATAAATAGATATAAAATAGACGTCATTAAGACATAATTCGCTGTAATTCTCAAGAACACCGAATAATTGTTGCAATTTTTTTTTGCTTAATGTTGCTTTAGACATACATTTCCCGGTCATCTCACACCAACTGGTCAAATACTAAAACATTTAATTGCTCGCCTAGAAATGTATGGGTCAACACGAGATGCTTTCAGGTATGGGCGGACCGATAGCAGCCTTTCTGTTGAGAATATCGCGGCCTGTGGCTGAAGATGTCGCAGAGGAATCCGTAGTATTACCAAGCGTACGTGGCACAAAATTGGCCGACGTGGCAACAATCGGCGATATTTACAAATAATTTTGGAACTGCACGTTGACTACATAACCGCAAAGTCCTGGGTTCGAGCCCAGTTTCAGACTAAGTCGTAAAATCGTTTTCCTTGCATTTTTTCTGATGTGCATTAGTGTGTCTTTGTGTCAGTTGTTGTCGGAAGGTTTGAGTGGCGAAGGCATAATCACTGGTCACTGAACACCACCAGCTTCAGCTGATACCAATCCACAGGCACATCAGAGCGCCCAATAAATAAACCCAATTCAAAAGCAAATCTAAACTTTTTCAATTATTGGAAAACAAAATACAGTCAAAGAACATCGGGTGTCAACTTTTGCGTGACCTTGTATCACAGCATGTTACTTTATTGTTGTCGCTCTTGGCATAAAAGTAAATTAAAGAGCAATATAATGCACTAGATAATAATTAGAAAATGTTTTAAAAGAAAAGTTTGTTGTCTATGCAGGTCTTGGCTAACCAGACTCACGTGAGTCCTTTGAATTATAAAAATTTTTATATGTGTAAAAACCTTAGCAAATTAAATATATTAAATAAATAAAATAATAAACTCTACAGACTTTGTACATTTCTTTAAACAAATTAAATCAAAATTAATCTTCTAAAAACCAGTAATAAGCAGATAATATTTTAAATTTAATTTAATTTAAATTCTATTTACAGAATGTTTGCTTAAATCACTTTAAAATTTTTTGAGAGATTCAAAAAAAGTGTCTTTTATCAAAAAATAACAAATTAAATAACAATTTATATAAAAATATCAGCATATTTCGTTCGTATCTCATGACCCTTTGAACAACATGAATTCATTCATTTTAAACACCACATTTCTACATCCGACATTGTTAGTTACAATGTTTAACATTTCCAGTATGTGGTATTTTATTGCCAACACTAAAATCATTCATTGTTATTTAAGTGGCCCACACATTTGTAATAGAATTGTACAATTTTTCGTATTGTACAATAATATCGCCAATGCGTACCACCACACAAACTTGATTTACACCCTACATTGTTAGTTACATTGTTAAACGTTTGGTTTGCAGTATGTATTATTACATTGGCAACACTAAAAGTACTTATTATCACTTAAGCGAACCACACATTTGCAATAGAATTGTGCAATAATTTGTATTGTAAAATAATATCGACTTTATTTACACCCTGCATTGAAGTCTAAAGAAAATATTTATAATGCACCATACTTTTTCAAATGTTAGACGTTATGTATGCTGGGTACCTCTCTCTCTCTCTCTCTCTCTCCATCATCTCTCTGACTATCACTTATAAACCTACTAATTGCGATGCAGTAGTTTTTGCTGGCATACTGCGCAGTATAATCACTGTTGCCAGAGTTTTTAAGGGTGAAATCATCAAAAATTACAGATTTCTTATTTTATATTATATTTTATATATATTATATAAATATATATTATATTTATATTGATTATAAATAGTCAAGTCATTTTAGAAAATCCTCATAGAAACGTCAAAACAAAAATAAATAAATTTAATGAGAAAAATATTAAATTTTTTTGTGGGTTGGCATATTTAAGGTTAGGAAGTAAATTGGCTTAAAACGCACTTTTTTTTGACAAAATCAGTTTTATTGATACCAATGTAGAGTAGAAATATGGCAATTAATAATGAAATATGACGTCGGGCAAAAGTCCACCTCTAGCACGTCAGCAGACGTCCGCTCTTTTCACAAAATTTTCACAGTTAATTATCTGTGGTTTGTTCACGTAAACCCGGTCTTTCAAATGGCCAAAGAGAAAATGATCCCGCGGCGTTAATCACAAGAATGAGGCGGCCAATTCACTTCGCCAAATCGAGAAATTACGTGACCGGGAAATTTCTCATGCAATAAATGAATTGTTTGGCCGGCTGTATGGCTTATAGCGCCGTCTTGCTGAAACCAAAGGTCACTGATGTCAACATTAGCCTATTGTGTCCACAAAAATTCGGTTCTCATGGTTTGGTAGCGCAGAGAATTCATGGTAACGGCGTGTTCTTGCTCATTTTCGAAAAAAAATATGGGTCGATGATGCCGCCTTACCACAAACCGCACCGTACGGTGATTCCCATTGGATGTAATGGTTTTTCGAGGACTGTTTGTGGATTTTGTGAGCCCCATATGCGATAATTTTGTTTGTTTACATAATCGCCTAATTGAAAATTTAAATTTAAAGATGATTTTGTTGAAAAATGTATTGTTTTCGTTCAGTTTTTCTAACAGCCAATTCACAAACGTTCGACGCAAAGAATGGTCAACGACTTGAACTTCATAAACGTGAAGATGAAGATCTTTATGCAAAATGTTGCGAAAAGTGCTTCTTCAATTGTTGCGAACGTCGACGAGTTGATGGTCCAGACTTATTCTCAACACTATGCTGTTCAGCCACAACTACCATATTTTTTTCGTCTATTGTACCGTGAGCCTCGAACTTAACGATTAAATTACGCACAGTGGTCTCAGAAGGAGCCTGATTACGAGGAAAAGTTTCTCGAATTTTACAAAGTGATACAGTAAATTTTTCACCATTTTGATAGTAAATTTTCACAATTAAAATTCCTTGTTCAAGAGTACAGGGTCCATGGTTAAAATTTCCCAACTTTTTATTAAAGAAATGTCGAGGGATGACAACTCAATTTTTGGCATTTTATCTTTTGACAGCCAATTTACTTCCTATCCTCAAATTTGCCCACCCTATATATATATATATATATATATGTATATCTGCTTAATACCATTAAAATTAAAAATAAAAGTTAATAATAAATTAAATGAAATCAGAACTTACACACATACATATTTATTTATTTTTAAAACAGATAATATCGCTCATTTACTTCAATAACGTCACAATTCAAAAAATACTACTTTTCTGTTAATACTGGAGAATAATAATTCACATCGGCCTTTGTCTTGTGTAAAAAATTTATACATATATAGCTTTAGAACTAATCTCGTGATGGAAGAATATTGCGTTGTATGGAAATTGAGAACATTATCTACTTTTTTTGCAAAACTAATTTTTTTGAATTATGATGTTGTTGAAGTAAATGAGCGATATATAAAAACACTAATTGACGTTTTTAATATGAAAACATGTTAAGTCTAAATAACGGAATTTAACTTTTTTAACAAATCTGAACTGATCTCTGTGTCATAGCAGGTTGACTTTTTAAGTTTTAAATAGTCCTTTGTGTATAGAATGCCTTCTAAAGAATCGTGTTCTAAACGATTGCGAACTTTGGTTTTATTTAAATTCAACTGACTAAATATCCTCTCAACATTTGTTGACATATTACTTAAATTTAGAAAAAATGTTATTTTTTTTTTTTATGTAAAATCGTCATTTGGGTATCCGTAAAACGCAAAGAAATCGTCAATTCTGGCAACAGTGAGTATAGTCAACATTAAATTCTCTATATATCTCTAAGTAGCAACTGACTTTATTCGTACGTCTCTATTTCAAGGGTAGTTGTTGTTAATAATTGTTTTCACGTTGCCTTTATTATACACAGTACTGTCTATAGAAGGTGGATGTAAATAAAAATTGTGGCATTCTCATTCGGGCTCTGAATAATATTTCCATTTGTGAAACTAAGAGAAATACATTTTAATATTCTCTTGTGGTATTTTTTGTTTACCAAAAACTGCATTTATAACTGAATAAATATTATTTAATTTTTTTATCAAACAACAATGACAAAAAACGGAAAAAATTTACAAAACACAAACAAATTTTAAGCTTCACAATGTATTTCGTACGTTGTTTTTATAAAAAAAAAAAAACAAACTAATACGATAACACACATAGACACAAACACACACATACACATACATACATACATGGCAGCTGAAAAACAACAAAAAAATTTAACAGAAATAAATAAAAATCTTCGCGGTTAGTGGGTTAATGCTGCGGGCGTTGAAAGGGGTCGAAAGCAATGAAAATGCGTCATGATGGAGATGAAAATATACAACTGACGCAATTCTCATAGAATTTATAGCCTGTTGTTTATTTTCTTTTCCTGTGAAAATTTATCACAACTAAACTAAAACGAAGGTTCGCCTGCAGTTGTTTTTGTTTACATGATTTACAATACCCCTTGATACAAAATTGTGAAATGTAATTATTTAGATTTACAATTGTTACAGATTTACAAATATTAATTTCAAAAGAGGACATTTATTTTTTTCACGTGTAAAAGCGTTGCTGCAACCATATCATCAGCTATAAATACTAATGGTGATTTTCCTTTCTGGAAAAGGAATTCACTTTTCACTGCATTGATGAAATATATTTTGCATTTTATTATTCGCATTTCAAAGACAAAATAATCAATTAAATTGTATTTGGTACCATTAAATAGCGGTTGTCGTTGAAACGTAAATTTTAAAATTGCACTTCAAATTTAACCCTAAGTTTTAAACTGTATATAATGGGCGTGGCTAAAAGGTGGAGCCGAAACAGCTTAATACTACAATACGGAAATTAATAAATCTTTTTGACTGTGCGCATCTTATGGATTCTGTGCGCATTCTTAGTCCTAGTTTTCGCAGTTAGGCCTGTATTAATTGAAAACAATATTTTTTTCATCTTGGTCCAGCACTCTGGGGATGAACCTTACACATGCTATGCATAGTGCTGGAACTGTAACTATAAAATTAAAGCATTATAAAAATGGAGAATATTTAAGAAAACCCTCTAGAAATGTTTTCTCACAACAAACAAGCAAATGGAAGTGCCATCTCACATAATAAATAAAATGAAAAGTGCAATGCACTTTTTGAGCTTCGTAATCACTCTAAATCCATCCTAAAACCATCCCTAGTGAACGGAAATTTTGAGAACTATTTATTTAAGAACAAATTTACTGTTTATTTTTGAAAGAAATTTTGCATCGACAAAGTTCACAGAAAAAAATTTTACTTTTTTATTTTTAATTTAAACCTTTAATTAGAATAATATATTTTTTCAATTAAAAGCTTAATCAGTTAAATTAAAGTTTTAATAAATTTTTGTGCTCAATACTTAAATAAATAAATAATTTATTTTTTTGCTATGAAATACACAAAATAAAGGCTTATTTTTATTGCACTGCTTATCTGATTGTTGACTTCATATAAATAGAAATTAATAGCCGAAAAGCATTCGAATTAAATTAAAATGGATTTTATTTTCTATTAAAAATTTGCATGAAATTTGCAAAATATTTAATTAAATTTTTAATTACTATTGCAGTATGTACACATACGTTTTATTCACACTTTAATTATAAACAATGTATTTTTGTACACATATTTCTTATATCCACACTAATTATTGGGTTATTCGATATGAGGAATATATTTTAATTGTAAGGGGTTTGCATGCGTTGCATTTATATTTGTTTGAGTCAAGTTATTGGATTTGTGTATATTGAATACAGTCATTGTGACTTTTTATTTCCTTTATAAATATTTATAATTTGTAAATTGTGCTTATTTAGAATAAAAATAGTATATAAGCTTTGAGTTTAATAAAAAAGGGCAGAATTTAGAAGTACACTCAAGTCACTTGTTTCTGGTTTCCTTTTCAATTCTCAAAAGGGGCATTTTGATGTTCGGCAAATGCAGCAGGAGTGCTTAGAAAAATACTTAAAAGTAATAAGGAGAGATACAGGTACACTCACCACACTATTATTAAAAATTTAATTGAATTAAATCAACAATAATAATTTAATTGTTACTATTAATTTCGTTACTGGTGAAAACCTAATTAAATTTTTAATTGATATTACAAAATTTTTAATTAAAAACGTTTTTTTTTATTTTTTCGTCTTGATATGTTGCGTAATTAGTGCACCAGCTGAGAGGGGAAGAAGAGAAAATCTTCATCGGATCTTCTTAGTTGATAACTTTAAAAGTTTAATTTAAATGTGCTGTACAAATGATAAATATTTAACGTGGAAAATTTTAACACTGCTGTGCTGAACATGCAGCATAATTGTGACTTGTAGGTCATGGATATTCCTATCCTAGAACCTCTCCGTGATGCTCGCCATAAACATTAATACTAACGGAGAATATAGGAAGGTTTTAGGGTTTGAGCGATGTTCATAAGACTGAATTTCTGTAGAATGTTGAACATGTAACGTAGTCTTTTAACTTACGACATACGATATGGACCTTAAGTCAACAAATATGAACAGAGGAGGTGATGCATCGCCTTGTGCTCCCCTGGGCTTGCAGATGATAGAAGAGGCGATTCTTCGAGATCACACCAGAGATTTGACTTGGATTGTTTTACGGTCGTAGGCTGCTTAACAGCAGCCCTTGTCTAGTCTAGATCGAAGGGAAACCGGTTGCCCACATAGCTGCGTACTGAGTACGAGTTTAATGACTGATGTACCACCGCTGAGCTCGGCTTAAAGCTTAGTGTAACTAGGTCTTCCAGTTGAAGACTTCATCGTAAGGTACTTCATGTCCACCGCGAAAGGTTGGAGTTGTGTTCCGTTCATTGCTGTTGGCTGTTACGTGGTGGCTATGGATGATACCTAAAGTCACGCGGGAAGAGGTGATATTGGTCTGTTCGAGAGAAATCGTACGATACGACCTTTACTAATCTAGTTGCTGTTGCCATTCAACAGTAGTTACCGGAGGGTCTTGTGGACTGTGCAGATGGAAGTTTCCAAGGAAGCTCTGTCTTCGGATAGGGTTACTGTATTGTTAATTGGAAGCCTGCATGTTAAACTATTTGATGTGACAGCGGGTTCAGACACACACTTTAGCAAGGTGTATGCATGGTGTAGGAATAAATTTATGATCTTCTAATATCCCAGCTAATATCTAACAAGATAATTCCAAAGGTTATATCAATATCGCAGGGTTAATAATGTTTCCTTATTAATTTATAGCAGAAAACTGTTGTCCATGTAAAACTTAATGCCCCCTTAATGTGGCTTCATGTGGTTACACTGGATATATTTTCGGTGACAAAGTGTAATATTTTTAAATTAGAAGTAAAACATTCATACATTCTCTTTTTTATTAATTAATGAATATAAATCCAAAGTCACTGTCAAATTCACTGGACACTGTGTACATGACTAGCAAGTGCTGTCGGTGATGAAGCTGCTGGTGACTCGATAATGATACGGCAACATGAGATACAATATTTTAGTCACAGTAGTGGGTAGTTTGAACACAAAAACACTGAAAAAATTTCAGTTTTATTGTCACTCATTAAGTCCTTGCGCGAATTGGACATGACGCATAAATTCTTTGTCGACTGTTACGGAGAGGCCCAGAAATTTATATTTTGTCATTTATAAACACTGCATAGTAGAGTTATTTAAATATATATATTGCTCAAGAAATTACAAATTCTTTACACCTGGTCTATGCCGCCCACTGGAAAAAAAAGGAACAGCTTCACGTTCCAGCAGTATCCAAATTTATTTCGTGTAAAGATTTATTGAAATTTATTAGCTGTTGAAATTTCACACAAAGCAAGTGGATTTTTTTCTTCTTCAATTATCATGATAGTCACCAAATAGCGCTCAGCATGGTCAGAGCAACAATTTCGGCATACTATTATCACTCTTACTAAGTAGAAAAGTAATAGCATGTCGGCAACCATCCTGTATGTCGTTCTTGCGATGGCTGAAGTAGTCTGCACGTTGGCTACAAAACCGAAAGTCCTGAGTTCGAGCCCAGAGTCGTAATAAGTCATAAAAATATTTCGCTTTTTTTCTGATGTGCATTGGTGTGTCTTAGTGTCAGTTGTTGTCGGAAGTATTAATTGGCAAAGGCATAGTCACTGGTCACTGAACAGTACCAGCTTCAGCTGTAATGAATCCACATGTATATCAGAACGCCCTCCTTTGTCGGTATTGTGCAGCACCAGCGAAGTAAAATAGTTGCTAAAAATGTTTACTAAGACGAAGCTTCAAAATTGAATACGTCTCCTTGACATCAGAGGCGCTGCAACACTGCTATTAACACAAAAAATATGCAAAATCAGAGTTGCATGATAGTGAAGCTTCACCATCTTTCACTTTGCTCACTATTACACTCCACTAGTTCCAGCACAATGCATCGCATGTGTAGTGGTCACCTCCTGACTGCTGGCCCAAGACAAAAAAAATAAAAATATTTATACCACCGAAGCAACATGATCGGGCATGCTTCGGTGTGTAAGATTACAGCATTGAGCCTTTTGAGCGTTGAAGTCTACCCTGTTTGCGTGAGCGCATTGCGATATTTTATCAGGCCCCTCTTCGAAGAATAATTCATATTAATTTTAAAATTTTTCCAAAAAAAAAACCACTATTAGAGACTATTTTATGACCAATTCAAAATGCGTAATTTGTATATAAAATTTTAGTGTTTCCCTATAAAAGACACTTTTTGCTACGAATTGTAGCATTATTTCTTTGCGTGTAAAACGTTTAACAACACACAAGCAAAAGAACGCCAATTTTCCTATAAAAAAAAAGACAGAACACAATTGTTTTGATTTAAGAAACAAAAAAGAAATGTTTGCAAAAAACAGAAGACAAAACGCCATTAGACAAATATAAATAGTGAGACGAAAAAATAAATATATTAAATAAAATCCATTTCAAAGATGAAATGAATTAGATTTTATTCACTCTTTCAATGTTAGATCCAGTAATAAGATTTAAGTGCAAAATTTGGGGAATGTCTGCCCTTCGGCATCAACGATAATTTATGCAATCTTTCAAAATTGTTAATAAAGTTGGAAAATTTTCCGTAAGTCGAAGGATAATTTTAAACTCTAACTACCGTATTCAAACATTTTTTTTTATTTATAAAAAAATCACTCAATATACCTTTTATAAATCCGAAAAACATTGTATGAATACGGGAACATATGCAGACAATGGAACCAGGAGATTTACTCTTTAAAATTCCTTCGGAAAACATTTTCTGATTTTCTAGATTCACGAATTTTTAAATAATGGGATTCCATCGATGTTTATATCCAGTTTAATTTTGTCATATATTTTTAAAAGTTCCTTTACTTTCTTCTATATACTTTTTATACCTATATGACAATAATTCCGTGGATAAACTGCACCTTCCACCTGCAATATAGCCAGCAGCTTCTTCGAAGATTATTAGAAAGAAGCTGTTTCAACGTACAATTTTTTTGAATTTTCCCTCAAATGTGTGTAGAAGACAAAATCTTTGTAAGACTGTAAGTACAATACCTTTAAAGTTTTACCTTCAACTAAAATTTATTTCATCATTCCTACAATTTCTATTGTTAGACGAAATGAAATTCTATGACATTTTTTCAGTAAAAAACCTTAATTTTTCTCGTACCATATTTATTTTCAACAAAACCAATAATAGAAAAAAATAAAAATAATAAGCATAGGTTTTAAGTTGTCGAAAGTTTCTCTGAACATAAACAGCGAAGTAAAAAGTTTAGACGATTTGTCGACAATATCAACAAATTATACGACTAAAGGACTCAGTAGGAGATAGTTCACCCAAGGCTTCCTTCAGGGAGTTTTTGCCATATATTATCACTAATGTGAACACTGAATATATTAGATCCTCTCATTTAGTGTGCTGTAGCAGTATTAGAAACTGAAGCAGTAATGAAATCACTTCCAATTCGAAGGGGCTTTCATTAATTATGTCTGTGATGACAGATTGTGTGACATAAAAGCAACCCTGATAATTGGATGAAATGTAGCCCCGAGATGTAAATAAATAATCAAATAATCTATCATGGCAGAGCAGCAGCTCCTACCTTAGCACTAATGAATGAAGAAAATTCAATTCAAGATTCAAAGATTAAATAAATGAAAGGGGTATGTGTCCCACTTAAATTGCATTAACTGATAATCATGAAAAATCTTGTTTCACAAATACGACAGCATGAGATTTAATTTAAGCAAAAGCTTACGAATACAAAGAAAATACAAAGAAAACTATTAAATTAAACTATACGAGATCTAAATGTATTGCTAAACCAGAATGACCGTCATTTGTCTTAAATTTAAGTATTTTTTCTCCTCTTGTTTTTTTTCTTGCGAATTTTTAGTCATTAGTCGCATAAATAACATTTAGCTGTATGAACGAACGTATAGGTACCTACGTATGTCTAGTTGTTGTGTATCTAAATACGAGTATCTTCTAGTTTCAACTATTTATTTAACTGTATCTTAAAGTACTATTTGTCTATGTGGTTGATGATTGTTGTAGGGTAAATTTCAACCCACTTACATACATACATACATATATACAAAATACATATTTTTGTTTGCCTTACAATAACTATACGAATAACAACAGCAACAGCAACAACAACGCCAACTGCTATAGCAATAACAAGAACATATAAAAGGAAATGACATTAAGAGAAATAAACTTTTACAATCTGCCGACAAAATGTCTTGACGGTCAATGGCAATTAAAAAAGTAGCAACAACAGTAACCAAATAACTGTCTACAAAACCCAAAAGAGCAAATAAGATGATAATAAGATTTAAGTTTTAGTTCATTTCTAATATATGTACATATGGATGTATGTACGTGCGAATATACATATACATATACATTGGCACATAATTACATATGTACGTATACAATTATATAGTAAAATTTGTGAGACCTAGAAGTTGCATAATTAATTAACTGAATGAAACTGTTGTTGCTTTCGCATTACACACAAAATTTAATCATTTAATTTACACATGGAGCAATAAATTTTACATATTTTTCCATTAAATATTATTAATCGTAGTTATTAGAACAATTAGAATAATCAGAATTATGTGTACATTACAAATGCAGATAAATTGAAAATACACATCAAGCATTATGGTGGTGTTAGTGGAAATTTGTTTGGTTGCATGACACCGACAATACTGAATGGAGAATCGAAATTTTTTTTGGTTTTTGACTCGCATGGCGTTCTATACTGTTTTCATGTGTGAATTGTGTTTATTCATCAAGACCGTACACATGTTTTTTTCGTCGAAAATGTCGTACGGAAAAAATGGTCTTCTGGTGCTAATTATCGTGACTAACTTTTTGCGCAAGCATGTTATGAGTGCGTTCAAAACGCGTTTTAAGATTTCTTTTTTATCTTGGACCAGTTCTCAGGATATGAACCCTACACATGCAATGCATTGTGCTGCAACTAGAGGAAAGGAATCGTTAGAAAAATGACAGGAGGTGAAGTTTCACTATTTTCCAGCTGTGCTTTTGAACGTTTTGTTGTTTATAACAGTACTACAGCGCCTCTGATGTCAAGGAGACGTATTAAATTTGCAAGCTTCGTTTTAGTAGCCATTTTCAATAATTATTTTACTTCGCCGGAGCTACACAATACCCACGTAGTAAAGCGTTGTTATGTGCCTGTGGATTGGTTACAGCTAAAGCTGTAACTGTTCAAATCTCTAGCCCTGATAGTAATCTTTTTTCTTTTCATTATTTTTGGTGTAAACGAAATTAGTTTTAAAAATTGCCAAAAAATTTTGTAAAAATTATAAAAATCTCTTCAGAAAATGCTGAATTGAAAATATTCCAAATACATAATAAAAATAGTTGGGTTCACACTGTAAATTGGTAATGCAAGCAGCTGCCTTTTGATTTTCAATTTACAAATTTTAACATCAAACATAAAAAAATTATTTCTTGCTTTTTATTAATTAAGACCGTTAATTAATTTAAATTCTTATTTCAATTAAATAGTTTAATATATGTAATTAACTCTTTAATTACTTAAGAAACATTTTTTGAAAACTGCTCGCTGAGAGCTAGAAAGAGAATGGTTTTTAAATTGCTCAATTAAAATTAAGTTTTTTTAATTTTTTTAGTTCAGTAGTTAATAAATATATTTAAAAAATTACTTGAAAAAATACAATAACAACCTATTACATTTTTGTTAATTAACATTTAATAAAACATTATTTCAATTACTTTAAGTATAAAAATTTAATTGTTATTACGAATGTAATGATGAATGATGAAATTTCAAACAAATTTTTTAATTGATATCACAAATTTTTTCATTTGAAAAGAATTGTAATTTTTTCTGTGCACTATACTCTGGCAAATCATTTCTTAACCGAAAGTTTTTCATATAACAATTTTTTGTAAAAAGATTTTTTTTTGCAAAAAAATTTTTAAATCGAAAATTGTCTAATAAAAAATTTTTAATAAAATTTTCTTTTTTTTTGAAATTTTCGTGAAATAATTTTATGAAATTTTGTATATGGAATTTTTGAAATTAACAAAATTTACTAAAGTTATTAAAGCACACGCGACGTTCGACGTGAATTTGATGTTCCCACTTGGATAAGAGTTCTGAATCTACTTTAAATTTTTCTGTATCCTATTTTGTATTTCAGTTTGAAGGAAGACGGTGTCTGTACGGCAAATGTGGCAGGTTAGTGTATTTTTTTTTTATGAAAACTGTTAACAACATTTTTAGTTTTTTTGGGCTTTCGCAGCTGTTAAAAATAAAACATATTTATTTAAAACATATTTATTTATTTCATAAACATATTTATTTCTTTATAAAATGTTTAATAGACAAATTTCCATAAAAAATTAATTTTTTTATAAAAACTTTTAAACTCACCTCCATACATAACGAAGAGGGTGATTTTCAACATGATCAAATTTGGATTAATACCACGACGCATGCAAAATTCATCGAATTTCGAGGGCTGCGGCATATACACCGTTTCCGTAGCAACTTCTTCGCCACCCATAATGGCGTTGATCTTATAATACTATCACAGGTTGTTAAACAAAATTATTATCAATTATTTTTCTTCACTTTTATTTTGATAAACTATTTTTCTTTTTCTTTTTTAATTGTTTTGCTTTATATATTCAGTGCACAAAATACATACAGCATTTATGGCGATTGTTGAGCCTGACACATAAATGAAAATTAATTGTAATTTAATTTGAATTCTGGTTTAACAATGGAATTCAACGTACAGAGCAGGAGCAGTCAAGCGGAGGAGACGGTGACGTTGAGATTTAGACACATTCGAGTTGAGTAAAAATTTTCAGAGTTGTTTTTTATTTTTTTCTTCTTTAGAATATTTAAATCACAAGTCACACTTGAAATTAAATGTCTGTTGCTTTTTTTAGGATTTAATTCAATTTGTTTTGATGATTTAAATGGTAATTTCATCACTTACGTACGTACATACATACATACTTTTTGCTATTTTTTTTTTATTTTGCTTCTCTTTAATAGTGTGGAAGAACTAAGATTACAATTAAAAAAAATAATAACGAAAATTTACATCACTTATTAGGTATGAAATACACACAAAATCAAAATAACCAGGGAGCTTTTTATTTGGATTTATTATTTGAAGTTCGTTTCAATGGTTTAATTAATACAAGAGATTTCTTTGCAATTCCGCGGGAACGCAGTGGCATGGAAACATTTCTATTGTTAGAAATTTATTTTAAATTCTGCTTAAAGCATTTTCTTCATATTTTTTTTTTTATTTTAAACTTCATTACAAACGATTTAATTTGAAATTGATTTAAATAAATTTTACACCTGTATGATTGTCCGTTATAATTTCTTTTGCTTTAAAATCACTTCTGCTCCGAGAATATGTGTGAATAAAATATTTTATTCAAGGTTTATTTCCCGCCGATCTGTTGAGTCGTTTTAAATTTCAACTTTTGCTCGCTCCGTAGTCCGAACGAAGACTAAAATTACTTAATCATTTATCCTAAAGTTTTGGATATGAATACGAGAAAAAAGTTTATAAATAAATAATCACAATCATATATTCTTCTTGTCAGTGATCTTAATCTGTGTGTAAATGCTCGTTATACTCTCATTATACTGATATACGAGAGCGGTCTTATTTAACTATTTGAGCTGGGCAAATTTTTAAAAGTGTTCAAGTTTCTGTTTTAAATATGATATATTTTATTACACACAAGGTTAAAAAAACGAAGATTCAATTAAAATAATATTTAAATTTCAACCTATCACGAAAAACGCAGAATCAATTACCAGTTTTAATTGAAAAAAATTTTTAAATTTCAGAATTTAGAGCGCACTCTCTTGAAAAAAAAAACAAAACCAATTAAAATAAACATGGATTCGATTAAATTATTAATTAAAAAAAAAATTCTTATTAGCAAGAATTTAAAAGGGAAAAATTAATTACTATTTTTTCTGTGCTGCACTTTAAAAAGTATTCATTATTTTCAAAAAAAAAACATTATTCTTTTTCCGGGACCGGTGCTAAAAAACCCCTTCGTATTCAAAGCATTGCAGCTGAACTAGATGGAATGCAATAATATTAAAGAAGAGACAGGTAAAGTAAAGACAAGTAAAGCTGGATTATGCCAAAACAAAAATTATGTTCGCAGCAAATAGGTGAATCCATTTTAATAAAATGCACAATGTGCTTCTCATTCGAGCAGCATATATGTGGAATAAACTCCCCGCTGAGGCCTTCCCTGCCAAAATTCGTATGTATAGAACACTACTCCCTTCTCGCCCTTCCAAAATTAAATTTCTTAGTTTTATTGCATTAGAGGGGTCCAAGAAAAAAAAATTAGAATATCCCTTAATTTTGGCGCAACTCTTTGTCTTTTTTTGCTCCAATAACAACGGTACTGTTGGCCTGTATAGGGAGTGTCCCCTGAGTGTCATTCCAAGAAAAAAAAAGCCCATCAAAAAAAATTGTTGGCTTAACGGAGTTTCGAACACTCCATCTTCTGCTCAAAGCGCTAGCAATTAGTCATACAATTTTTTTTCAGCGTGGAGAAATAATAGTGAGCTCAACTGTCCAACCACCGGTCCTGAACTGTTTGGATTTCAACTGGTAGCAGCTTAGGCTATGAAGTCCAACCGGAGACTTACGTGCAATTTATCTGGTGGTGGGTGAAACTTTGTAGCAATTTATTGTTGCAACGTGGTTAATGAAGAGACTTTTGCTTGCGGCTGGATTTATTGTTTGTTAAATCTGGTAGCACGGATGTCAGAAGGCCCAGGAACTATGGTTTCTGCCTGACAATTGGTGTGACCGCCTTGTGGGAGCATCGTGGTGGCTGTGGTTCGCGGGGAGAGCAAATTTTGATTGATGCAAACGGGTGCCGTGACCCATAGATCGGATGGAGTTTTATACAGGGGCTGCTGCTCACCAGGGGGAGGTCATGTGCAACCACATGGTATCGAATTGTTACTCATGTACGAGTACATGCATGTTCGCATGCATATACATGGGGGTGTTAGTGGGCGTATTCAGTGTGCAGAACACCATCGGCTTAAGCCCAATGGAAGGGTACCGATATAAAACATGGACACATCTGTACGTAGTGACTGTAAACGAATTTCAAAAATTACAACAGCAATTGAAATTGATGCAGGGCATTTAAGAGAAAAATAGTTTAAAAAAATACAGTTTAACTTCGCTTAACGGAACCTCGATAAGCGCAACTCCTCGATTATTGCAACAGCCAAATTATTTTAACACAACTTTTCAAACAACAAAAATTAACGCAACTTTGCAAATAAAATTAAGTTTTGTTTTTAAATTTAGTTTTTTATAAATATATGAAAATATGTCTTCTAAAAAAAGACAGTCTAAAATTGCACTCTTTTTCGTTCAAAATATGAATCTTCAACTTGTTACCAGCAACCATCAGTACAAATTTACATAGAATGTATCTTTATTTCAATTAAATAAAATTTCATTTTCACTGGTCACTGAACAATACCGGCTTTAGCTGATAGCAATCCACAATCGCATCAGAACGCCGCCTTGTGTAGCACCGGCGAAGTAAAACAATAATAAAGATGGATACTGAACCGAAGCTTCAGCACTGCTACGAGTATAAACAAAGAACGTGCGAAAGCAGAGCTGCAAAAATAAATAATTAAGCTTCACCTCCTGTCATTTCTCCTACTATCCCTTTCCTATAGTTCCAGCACAATGCTTCGCATGTGTAGGAGTCATCGCCTGAGTGCTGGTCCCAGATAAAAAAAAAATATTTTTAATCGAAAAAAGACAGAAATTTTTTTTGATTTGTTTTTCACAACAGCCAAAAATTTCTAATGGTTGCCTTAACCGAGGTTACACTGTAATTTCAAATTGTTGTAGTTTCAAAGACACCGATTTAAGTATAACCAGCCTTGCCGTTTTTAGTTATTTCTACCCAAAATTTGTAAGATATATTTTATTTAGTGGGAAGTATTTTTTTTATTTTGGTTACTTTTTTCAGTCTAGATAACAGCACATGTGTACAATGGTCTAATTATATAATTTGCACTAATGTTTATATATATTTTTATTAAATTTATTGTTAAGTTATAAATTTTAATTTAGAAAAATACGAGTTTATTGCGCAACACTGTCAACGGCAAAAAATACAAGTCTGCTGTAGTGGAAGCGAAATTTCCATACAAAATTCAATTATTTAACCTTTTAAAAATCCAAGAATTATTTATGAATGTGACTGAACATATTATGCTTATTTTTTCTCAATTCGTAAATTTTTGAACAAATTTTGGTTGCGAAATTTTTTTTATGTTGGTGTTGGCAACACTTATTAAACCTACTGATTGATATGCTGTCCTCTCTATGTGACGAGGGATGTATTATAAAGCTAACAGCCCTCGTATATGCATACATATACTCAACTAACTAACTAACGGACAACAGCAACAACAACATCGAGTAAATCATATTTATCTTTTATCCATGTATTTAGTACACCTTCACCACTACCATTACTCACTCCTACTAACCCATTCATACATTTAAATATTATCGGTGTTGGTCTACGACTATTTTGTTTCGCTACTCTTATTCCGCTTCTTTACTATTTTCTTACAATTCTTATTGTTGTCATAACTAGTGGCATTGCATACGTTCTGTTTCAAATTATTTTATTGGAATGTCAATACATTCAAACGATATTGAATACTATTCTGATCTGTTTTCGTTCTCTTTACAGATAAGGATTAAAAAAATGCAGCAAAAAATTTTTTAGTTCCATAAATATGGGTCAATATCTAATCTATCAATCGATTAGACAAAGATTTTTGGAGTTATTAGACAGAAAATAAAATCTTTGACATTTTTCGTCAGCGATATGTCTGCAACGAATCACACGATTTTAGTCACATTGCCCAGCAATCGACGTTTCCTAAGAGCTGACTTGATTTAGTAGTTCAAAATTTATTTAAAAAAACAATTTTTCAAACATCTACTGACGACGACATCTACTGAGTTTAAAGTTGGTTCCGTTCCTTTGACACGTTGTTACGTTATGCGATATTTAAGCATACACACACATACCGACTTCATCGCGAAAATAGACGGAATCGACTGCCAGGCCCTAAAAACATCCCAATACGATAAAAATCCGATTTTCGACAAATTTCTCAACTAAAACACAGAAGTTCTATATAGTCATGAAATTGTAAGACCCCGTTTGGACAGGCAAAGTTTACTTCACAAAGTCAGCAGTTTGTAGCAGAGAAGGGTAACAAATTTGCTCGCAAAGTTACGTGAAAGACAGTGACAGAGGGTGTAAAGTAACTTAGCAAATACCTTTTCTAAATTTTATACTTCAATTTTTTAATTTTGTTTTCTCACTTTGCAACTATTTTCTCTTTATTTGAAGTATTATTCATTTATCAACCACCATCGAAATCACTTATGTTATCGAAGTGAAATAAGTTTTGGTGATTTTCGTCGTTTTCACTGCCAAATTTTAAATAACAATTTAATTTTCTTGTAAAACTTTCATGCATCGTTTTTTAAATTTCAACAATAATTTTCCAATAAATTTCAATCCACAACGTTTTCCAGCGCGGCCAAACGCCAACTGACAAAAATCATTCTTGCACATGACACGCATAAATAGCGAAATCCAGAGCTATCGATCAAATTATGTTGAATAGGCTGCATGTAAAACTAATTACATTTGAAGCACATGGGAACAAGCGCAGTTAGCTATTAACAGGAATTTGATGTGATAACGCACCATTGATAAGATAGGGAAAGAGCCAGAAATCGTGTAGAATAGTTTTGGCTGTAAATTAGGCGACAGATAATGATTTTTAATTGAAATTAACTTTTTCACCATTTAAATATTCTTATCTTGGTGATTAGACTTTTTATGTATATGAAGGTGCAACGCACCTAGCGATGGGAATTCACGTGAAAATATTTACAAATTTTCTTTATATACAGTGGAATTTATAATGGGCGAATACCAAAGGTGCCGCAAAAATGTTAAAGTCTTCTCAAATTACAATTGCAAAATGGAACGTCAAGCAAAAATGTCGGGCTTAAGAATGATTATACTGTACTTTTTTTCTTAGTGGATATCCCTTACGTACGCAATGCACTGGAAGTAGATAGAGAGGAGTATAGAGTAGTGAATAGACAGGTAACGAAAGTGGTAGGAAGGAAGCTTAATTCCTGCACAACAACTCTGCAGTTGCGCGTTAATAATTTAAAGCAAAATTGCGGCGTCTTCTGATGGTAATTTTGGCAAGTTATTTTTAAGGGCGACGATGGCTGAAGTAATCTGCACGTTGACTAAATCATAAAAACATTTCGCATTATTTCAGATGTGCACTGGTGTGCCTTTGTGTCAGTGTAGTCGGACGGTTTTAGTGGCGAAGGCATAGTCACTGAACAGTAACGGCTTCAGCTGTAACCAATGCACAGGCACATCACAGCGCCCACCTTCATCGGTATTGTATAGCACCTGCGAAGTAACATAATTACTAAAAATTACTACTAAGACAAAACTTCAAAAATTTAATTTGTCTCGTTGACATCGGAGGTGATGCAACACTGTTGGAACCCAAAAATGCGTGCAGAAGCAGAGTTGTATGATAGTGAAGCTACAACACCTATAATCTCTCTTACTATCCTTATTCCAACAAAACGCATCACATATGTAGGGGTCATCACCTGAGTGGTGGTCCAAAAAAAACTAAGGGTAGCCATTTTATTTATTATTTTACTTTGCAGAGAAGAATCAGAAAAATTTTTGAGTTGACCCCGGGCGAGAATTAAACCAAGTTATAAAATATAGAATTTAGGTATTTAGAAATTATTATAAAAAATTACATATTCAAATGTGCGTTCATAGGACGCAATTGAGTAATTTATGACATTTATGCTCAATATGTTGTGTTCAGCCTATACAGCTGATCGAATAAAATTAAAATTAAAAATTTTAAAATTTTATAAAATGGTTTTCATCACAGAATATTCCTATAGCTTTTTTTTAGTTTTACTTTATTATAGTTGTTCATCATCAAGCCCTTTCTAAGACGTAATTATTGAGTTCAGCAGTTTGGTAGCAGTTGAGCTCAACAGTTACGTCTTATGAACGTGCCCATAGATTGTACCCATACACGGTGGGCCAAAAGTAATCACCCGGGGCATAAGTAATCACCCGATGTATTTTTGCTGTAATTTTATTTAATAAAAATCTTTGGATCTGCATGACCATACAGGTCATCAACTCTGGCGGCGGTCACTTAGCCCATATTATAAGCAGTGCCAAAATTTGTGATAAAAAAAAAATTACAGCAAAAGAACATCGGGCGATTACTTATGCCCCCGGGTGATTATTTTGGCCCACCCTGTAGATCGTGATGTTAAAATTTGTTTAAATTGTTCGCTGTTCTGTCAACTATATTTGACAACACATAAAATTTTCTACACTGTCGAATTAACTAATTACTCCGTGCTGTGCTTATGAATCAATCTTCTATATTCAATGGTGTATTTAAACTTTAGTCGCTGACTGTAAGTACATCATGGCATAAGATGTGATATGTATGTATGTAACAGGTAGAGGCCGTGGCACCGGCTATAGAATTTAGCAGCTGCTAAATGATTATATAGTTGCTGATGAATACAAGTGAATAAGCTGAAGATATACATATGTATGTAAGTAAAAATAAATGATAACTTATCTAAAAAGTTATCAAAAAAATAACATTAATTAAGAAGAAAAAAAGCATTTATAACAACTACAGTTTGAGTGATTAAACAAAAAATATGACAAGCGTCAAAATAGAAAAAATCCAGAGAAAAAAACAGCTTGGTTTGGCTGCGCTGAATATTATTATGTACCCGTTACGGTCAAAATCAAGTTGAAAGGTGGCTGTTTAAGAACAAAAATAAGAATTTTTTTCTCTCTTAAAGCAGCTATTGACCAATACTGTTGTAGTATTTTATAATCATAACCATCTCTATATTTTAAGTAGCAAACACGTTTTTTGTAATCCCTTTTACAGCCGTACTACTGCGCCTATTTGGAAAAGTTATATGTGCATATACGGCTATAAAGATTTTTCGGCACAGATGTGCACAATCTTAATTTTATTCTGATCGGTTTATTACTTTAGTAGTAATATAATTTTAAGATTATTACTCACACCATTAAACAAAACACTTCTCTTCTTATTAGAAGCAATTAAAAACAAAAACAAATATACCTTTGCTTTGAGTGCAACTGTTTTTGCAGAAACAAAAACAAAAGTAAAATTGAGGGAATCAAATATAAACAGATTTTTTCTCTCTGTTTAAGTAAATAAAAGAAAGCAAGTCGTACTGATTTAAATATGTGTGTACGCATTATATTAATTTTTATGCGGGAGAGCATAATAGAAGTGTTAAAAATTTATAGTAAAATTAAAATTAATTTTCTTAAAGAATTTTTGAGGCAATAATTAATGTTCTAGTTTAATTATGTAACAATTCTTTTATTTACTCAACTTTAATCAAAATTAATTACGATTGTATATATGTACATACATATATGCTTGTTATGTGGTTTATATTTATTTTGTTGAGCGAAAAAAAATTTTTTGGACATCGTGGGCCATGCAGTTAATATTTACCTTAGCGCCACCTATACACAAGTAGATCGAAGATAACTAATACACCTCAAGCGTTCACACAGCAAAGAGATTTCATATATATACAAAAGCACATTAATAATTCACCAGTATTTGGTAATGCAATATTCTAGATTTTCTTTCTATGCCGGTAATACAGTGCGCTTATAATGAAAGGTGCCACATTGGTGTGCTCGAAAGGAAAATTTTTGGAATTTAGTTAGTCTGTAAATTTGTTTACTTTTTTGGATGAAAATTGCCATTTTATAATGAAAGCAGCTGAATAATTTGTCAGTTCAAAATTGTATAGTTCAAATTTTTTGGATACACCGGTAGTCTAACAGTATGTTAGGTTATCAGTTTGGGGACTCGATTCATAGCAGAGCCTTTGGTCTGTATCACTCCACAAGTGAAAATTTTTTCACAACAAGTATCACAAAAATAAATTTGACCCAAATCTTTACCTTTCTTTACCTTTACATCCAGCAACCTAACCGAACCTCGTCCAAATGTATAATATCTTTGAAACACTATTATTCATCTTATTATATCGTCAAGATAACAATATGCCAAATAAGCATAAGCACAAATTCCTCCATAAGTATACGTATATGAACTTTTATTATAAATTCTTTAATGCTATTAACGTGTACAAAAAATATGTATTTTTGTAAACTTTTTTGTCAAGAATAAAAAAAGATAGACTGCTTAACTGTAAAAAATTATAAGTAAACAACGTTCATGAAACTTATTCATGATCCATAATTTAAATGCAGCATAATTTGTTAACTTTTTACCTCAAAATAAGGTTTTTTATGCAAGAAAATTAGATATTGCAAATTCATGCAGTTTTTCATATATTTTGGCATTCTGAATAAATAAGAATAGAAAAAGGCATCGAACAAATATTAAATAATAAATTCAAAACCAACGTTGGAACTGCATTATCACAAAAGTAAAGGTAAGTGTTGCCACTCGCTAAATTGTTCTTATTTATTCCATTATTTAATAAAGATATTGCCATGTATTTGTATGTTTATCTACCGGCTGTTTTTAAAATATATATTTCCAAACGCTCTAAATATGTAGGAAATTAATTGGTACATAGGTATTATATAGAAATTGCAAATAATTAAAAATACTTCAATTCACACAGCATAGGAAAGCTTGAAAATAATTTACCAACATAATTATATGAAACATAATGCCACCGTTATTAGCGGCCAAACTTTAAATCATATTAAAACAGTATACATGGAGATATAGAAGGTGAACAACAGTAATTTATTTGTTTGATTGGTAACTTTTAAGGCAGTCTCATATACAACTTAGTCGCTTTGCGTGACGTTTTTAACTTTGATAGAAAGTGTAGAGCAAAAGATGTACCCACAATAAAATCTGACAACTCTCGCGCTCTGATTCTTTACCAAAAAAAGTGGTTGATAATTTTGCTATTTATTTCTTATTATTAAAATAAAAGTAAATAATGTTATATGACGTTATATATTTTACAATGTTCTTCTGTTTTAAAAGAAAAAGAATAGAAAGGAAGACACGAGTAAAGAAACTATTCAACCTGAGTGTCAAAGCACGCAAAAAGTTGAAGAACTTTTCGCTTCACGCTGCGTTTAAAGTGCTTTATGTGGAATGTTTCGTATATATAAATATGTATAATTCTTCTTAGATGTCTAAGCAAAACTGTGACGAACGAGTAGCAAAAGCTTTATCTGACATAGCCTTTCATCTTCATATACCCTTAGCTCTGGTGAATATATCATAACACTGCATAAGCCCTTATGACACTGCATTCATTTTTCATTTTATTGATATAGAATTTAAACAAAGAAAATGCAAATACGAGAAAGGAACAAATATACAAAATGTATACAAAACTTTTTAAGTTCGTCTTATTGCTGCCTACTTTCCTTTTTAAAAAACCGTTAAGCAAACAAAAAAAAGGTCACAAATATAGCTGAAAATCAGAGAATTCGTAGATGAATCGCTACTTGGACAACATATTACGAATTTTAAGTTGCAAACGTCAATTGTAAGTCGAACAATTTTACATTTTTGTCCGTCACTCGTGTTTGTATAACACTAGTGAAATAATTGACATTTTGATAAATATTTTAATATAGTTGAACTCTTTGCACCTGGTGAATTTTTGTATAACAATATATTTGCACTGTTCTTCAAAATTTGTACAATGCAAGACAACTTCAGTGTCATAAGAGCTATATTTCTACTTCATGTAAAGAAACCGAGAAAATGTATAAAAATAAGTATTCCGACAATTTCTGAGTGTATTTGTGTCCTTCGAATTACACAGCATATAGGTAGACGCATGAAGTAGGCTTACTTTCTACTTTCGTATGCCTCACAAGCGTGGTGCAAAATCTTTGATAGAGAATTTCTTCTTTTTGTTAAAAATAATATTAAATGCAATGGATTAGATGTTGATTCTAAAAAAAGGTGAAATCTATTAAAAGTTTTATTTCACTTTTTATTTTTGTAAAATTCATTTTTAAGCGAAAATAATTTTTATATTGACAGATGGACAAAACCCTTAAAAAGCGTTGGAATGAACTTTCAGCTTAAGGAATAAATTTACATCTATACGAAAGCACACTAACATCACTATTTTTTCTTTCATCTTCATCTTTTGTATTTATGTGTACACAAAGACGAGCCAATAACGAATGAATGCGCTGTGTTAACAAAGAAGCAGCGATTCCTGTTTTAAAAAAATGTGCATTTATTGGTTTTGTGCGGGGTTGTTGCGGGTTGAAAAATTATCACCTCGTTTACCTACAAACAGCAATTTTATGCCAGCATACTTCTTCTCGTATGTTATATACTATTTTACACATTCAAATTAACTGTCTCAAGCACATTAATTATAATAGGTCCTTTATTCCTTTGCATATTTGTTACTCTTTCAAAGCAACTCTACTAATGGTTGGCATCCAAATACAACGCTGAGTTTTTAATCGGATAGAACACGAAATTAAGAGAAATAATGTACACGAAATTGGAAAACAAAGAAAATTCGATTTTGTAACAAGTTTTTGCTCATTGTAAGCAGTTTATTTAAAGACGGATAGAAAAGCTATTGAATCGCGTGTGTTAAATAACGAAATAATAAGAAATATTTGTGTATTTAAACACTTTAAATGTCGAAAAAGTAAAAAGTATTCCAATAGAAATTTTATATCGTTATAGACAAAAGGTAAAAGAAAAGTATTAAATAAAAGTGAATTAGATAAGAGTAAAATTTTACATATACATATATTGTTTGGTGACGAGAGTTCGTGTTTGTGTGTGGGAAATATTGAGAACAATTGATGACAAGTAATATGTATGAAAAAGTATTATTGCATAGTGACGAAGACCATGCGATAAAAATCAATTGAACAAAAACGAAAAACTGATTGTAATTTTGATTGGGTGGTATATCAAAATGAAAAATTAAGTATATTCTTAAATAAATATGTTGAATAGTTAAAACATCGGGGAACAGTGGAAAAAAAACAAATTATAAGTAAACTCTTTCAATTGGTTAATATGAGAGCAAAATCTTGAGTGTTTAAATAATAAAGAGAAAAAAAGATTAAACATTATTTGGAAACAGTAAATTTTGTTTTGATTTTTTAATATAGAAATGTGTTTTCTGCAGGTTCTAGAAAATTCGGATAATTTAGTGATTTAAAACTAAAATGTATAACCTACAGAAAAATAAAACCGAGGACCACAAAATACAAAAAAAATCCACAAAAACGAGTATTTTTTTTCTAGTCGCGGAATTTTTGCCATTGCGTTTTGTGCTTTTCATTTAATACTAATAATATTTCTCTTCCATAGAAAGATATACTCTTCAATATTCAGTTCTCTCCATACTTTATTGCTGTTACGTTTCTGTTTTGTCTGATTTTTCGCATGATTCGTTATGTTCGTTTTTCTTCTAAAATCCTCTTTGGTTTGCGAATTCGCTCGGGTCTGCGAAAATTTTTGCCATGGCAGTTTGTAAAACGGCGAAGAGCCATAAAGACCTAAACTAGTGGAAAAAACGACGTGTTGTTAATAATAATTCAAGGTGAAAATGAAAAGAAATTATTGCTATTTTATTTACAATGATTTTAAGAAAAATATGTTCTTGATTAACGGCAATTTGTGTGAAGAAATAATATAATCAATGTATTACAATAAGAAGATGCCCGAAGAAAATGAGAAACTTTTTCGTAAAAAAATCAATTATAAAAAAAACGAATAAAAAGGTATAGAAGGAAAAATGTGGTGCGGGAAAAATGTGGTCAGAAAGTAATAATAAAGAGTAATGAAAAATATATGAAAACAACAAAACTGTCATAGAAAACGAGTGCTTGCTTGACAGAAAGAGGGAGAGAGAGAGAGAGAGAGTTAAAAAAAAAATATATAACATATACCAAAAACGATGGAAAAAATTTTTCTATCGAGAATAAGGAATAGCAATTGAGTGTGTTTTTGTGTGTGTTATTTTTAACCTGTAAGGTTTATGCAGAAATCTAATTGAATTATTAAAAATCTTGGACATACTTATGAATTTGAAAAAGTTTTCCAAAGTACAAAAATTTTTTGTAAACAAAAGTATAATTTTTCATACTGCCATTTCATCAGAGTTGCTAATTTTGGATTATGTGAAAAAGCGCCGAAATGTTTTAGTGCTGTTTTATAGCAGCATACATCTCTTAGGATATTTGGATATTTTTTCTGTTAAATCGGTATAAGTATTTATAAATCTTAAACATATATGTAGTATATAAAAGGTTTTAGAAATCTCAAATTAGGTGATATTACCATATTTTACAAAAAAAACGATATTGCGCCATTCCAAGTTTCTAATAAAAATGAAAAATCACAATAAAAACAAAGCGAAAAGAGAAAAAAATCTATTTAGTTTAATTTCTCTATGTACTACGAATTACTTAACAGCTGTTATGTTTTGGGTGCTCTAACTGGAGTTTAAACGTGTAAAACCGCTCAGTTAAACTAAGATAATACAAAACCATACATGTTAAGTATAAACTTTAAACTACATTCCGAAAACTGGCTCGAAATAGATTACAAACGTAATTAAATAGATGATTACAGTTTAAAGTAATAAACTACAAAATTTAGTAACATTGAAACATTAAACATTAAAGCCTACCAAACTTAAAAAAGTTAATAAATTATGTCGAGGATTTCTGAATTTATTGAAAGAAATTTTCTTTAAGTATATTTTTCGAAAAATCGAATCGGATCACATTTGCTTTACTTCACTCAGATACTTGTTTTTTCGTCAACGATCAGGGTCTAAATTGCGGCATTCGATTCGAATCGAAATTTCATACAAAATTCTATTACAATGTATAGGAATTTCATTCTTAAGTTATCAGACATATGTAAAGGGTGGTTAAATTTCAAGGGCCGATGTTGATTTTGAATAAAACACAAACTATTTAGGAAATTATTGTAATTTTATTTTATTATGATATATTGGTATTACTCAATTATGTATGGAACAAAATATCGGCCAAATGGGCGCCGCGACCACGGCAACAGTGGATGATCAATTTTCGAAGAAAATCATCTTCAGTGATGAGGCACATTTTCACCTCAGTGGATTCGTCAATAAACAGAATTGCCGCATTTGGGCGAATGAGAATCCAAGAGTGATTGTCGAAAAACCAATGCATCCACAAAGAGTGACTGTTTGGTGCGGTTTATGGGCTGGCGGCATCATCGGGCCGTATTTTTTCCAAAATGAGGCCGGTCAGGCAGTTACTGTGAATGGTGTTCGCTATCGTGAGATGATAACGAACTTTTTATGGCCCGAATTGGAAGATATGGATGTGGACGATATGTGGTTTCAGCAGGACGGTGCCACTTGCCACACAGCTAACGAAACAATGGCTCTTTTGCGCAACAAATTCAATGGCCGTGTTATCTCACGTAATGGCGATGTCAATTGGCCGCCAAGATCATGTGATTTGACACCGTTGGACTTTTTTCTTTGGGGTTATTTGAAAGAAAAGGTGTACGTCGATAAGCCAGCAACAATTCAAGAGCTAAAGGATGAGATAATTCGGCACATTAACGGCATAGAACCTCCATTATGCCTCAGGGTCATCGAAAATTTGGACCATCGGATGGAGGTGTGCCGCCGTGGTCGCGGCGCCCATTTGGCCGATATTTTGTTCCATACATAATTGAGTAATACCAATATATCATAATAAAATAAAATTACAATAATTTCCTAAATAGTTTGTGTTTTATTCAAAATCAACATCGGCCCTTGAAATTTAACCACCCTTTAATAACATACATCCATATTCGGACATATTCGCTAAAATATGCTGAAAGAATTCGACATCTTGAAATCTTTATTTTAAAAATTAGTAAATTTATATCGCTGGAAGTAACAAACAAAAACTTGAAAATTTCAAACCTAAATGTTTATTTAAATTTTTTATATGTACCAAATTGAAGATTTTGAAGAATAAAAAATATACTCGTAATCGATATAAAAATTTTACTGTTCCTGTTTCATAGATAATAAATTGACAACACTGTTGGAAGAAATAACTTCGTTTTTCTGAGTAAAACTATAGTTCTCTCTTTTTGGTACTTTTTTTTTCTTTCGTCAACAAACCAGCTGTAAAAAATAAAATTTTCATAAAATGGACTTTGTATTTATATGAAGAATTAAGGGCTTCTTAATAATTTGAAGAAAAAAATCGTTGACATATTTTGTTATTCATATTGCTGCTATTGTTGTCTTACTAACACAAAATTAATAAAATTAATTAAGTACGAATCTTAGGCATTTTTATTAAGTCCCGACTTGTCAGTTTTTTTTCTGGCGAATTCGACAACAGCGGCTGCTGCTCTGCTTGAAATGTCATTCTATTTTCTCGCTTTTTTCCTAAAATGTTTTTATTTTAATTCTCAGATCGTTTTTAAAACATAAAGAAAGACAGACAATATATAATTTTTACTTAATTTACCAATATCTACAAATAGTCATGGCAATCTTCAATATTTTCGTTTTAAAATATGGTTGGACAGCTACGTACATACTTACAAATGTATGTAGGCACACATATATGTGCATATGTAGGTACATAGAACATAGAAGGTATTTTATTCATCACAAAATATATTTTATATAGATTTACTAACAATATTGCTAAAGTTAATTTCTAATATTCTTTTTGAAATCTAATTAATTTTTTAAATAATTTTCCACCCAAAAATGTTGATTCATTCTTTCTCCTTTTGTTTTACTTTCGTTTCATTTTCTACATTTTTCTTTATTTTCCTTTAGCATTGGGTTTTTCTCTTTTTCCTTATATTTTCATGTTGCTGCTTGTATTTCTTTTTTCTTTAATTGCATAAACTTGTATGTAGGGAAGATAATATCTTTACAAAATAAAGTTTTTATTCCTTAAGATACCATTTTTTTAATGTATGTATGTAAGTAATATTCATAAGTATATACATATATATATATATGTACATATGTACAATAGGTTAAAAAATTTAAATTTTCTACCAAATTAATTGATATAAAGCGAGTTCAGGTTTCAAGTTGCACTGTGCCAATAAATGTACATGCCGACATAAATTATTGTAGGTATTACATCGGAATTTTCCTTTGCTTTGGATTTATCGATTAATCTTTTACGTTAAATCACGTCAAAGACCAGCTCAACATACTTATTTAAAAAGGATTTTTTAGTCATTTATGTTTGTATAAAGCAAAAAAATTTATCCTCAAGAACTAAAATTAACATTTGAAACGCGAGTGGAAAAGCATCATTTTTTTCAGAAACTTTGTCTATAGTATGTCGTTTCTGTAGATATGTCGTTATGAATACATATTTAATTAATGATAACACAAAACAATAACTACAATTATGACACTGCACTTACATATGTATATATGTGCATACATGTCAGAGATCAGCAATGAATCGTTTATTCGTTAGTCATACTCACTCAGGAAGTGAGGTGTCACTGAAATTCAACTAAACTGATGTACTCATACTCACAAGAGAATGCGTATAACACAACTGGAGATATATTTATATTGAAGAACCAAAGAAGCAAACCATTTCTTCTAACAGAGTTTTTGAATAAAGCAACATTCAGTTTTTAGAAATATTTTACCAGTAAAGCGTAACCAGTAAATTCTGTACACTTTTTATTATTTGTAAATACTTTTGATTTGAAACCGGTCTTTATGTTAAGTAAAATACCATAGTTTTTCAATAAATTATTACTTCACTCCATTTTGATTTTTGAATCCCATGAAATATTTTTATTAATTATTTGCCGAAGTCAGCTGTTACGTTTTCTTCGTGAAATATTTGCCAAATCTTGAACGTAGCTTATGTTAAAGAAGTACTGTACAGTATTTTTTTTTTTTATCTGGTACCGGCACTCAGGAGATGACTCCTACACATGCGAGGCATTGTGCTGGAACTATAGGAAAGGGATAGTAGGAGAATGACAGGAGGTGAAGCTTAATTAATTATTTTACAGCTGTGCTGTCGCACGTTCTTTGTTTATACTCGTAGCAGTGCTGAAGCTTCGGTTTAGTAGCCATTTTTATTATTATTTTACTTCGCCGGTGCTGTACAATACCGACTAAGGAGGGCGTTCTGATGCGATTATGGATTGCTATCAATATCAGGTTACTGTGATTCTGATTCTCGAAAAGTGCTTAGCACGCTCCACTTTAAAAACACATCTTTTTTTTTTGCTTCGCCACTGAAACCTTCCGACAACACCTGACAGTCAAAGGCACATTAATGCACAAGACATGAATCGTATGAACACACACTAAATAATACAGTCGAATTCGCTTAAGCGCAAATTAAAAATTAAAAGAACTTTGTTTCGCTTAAACCATATTTTCAATAAAAAGGAGTTCGGATAAGTGAAAACTATTTCGGTTTTATTAAAAAAAAAAATATGTAAGACTGTCACATTCGACTGTGCCGAATCTTAGATACCCATCACTGGACCACCTTATTTATATCTAATACTCGTCTGAATTTCCCCCTTTGCAGTCATTTAGAAGTACTGCATTTTTAACCTTCAAAATGCCGGTAAATTTATTATGTACCGCTTTTAAGTGCTTAATAGTGGTTTCTTAACTGCAAACAGAGCTCGTTAAAAGAAATGGTTTGTGTTTTTGGTATTTAAATTGAAAATTTATCTTCACACACATATTCTGCATTTTCACATGTAAGTGATTACTTGCAAGTAGCTAATACGTATTATCTTCGGAAAAGTTAAACATTAGTTGGAATGTCTGGTAAGCTGGTTAAGTGTTTTCACACTACCGTGTAAGTTCATTTGAAAAATGCTGTCAGCTAGTAAGTTTCTAGCAAAAATTAGTAAATAACTATACGAGTTCAGTATTGCCGTGTTGGAAATATGCGGAAAGATATCATAACACTTATTTTTTCAAAAAACATTAAATTATTGTTTATAATTACCTTGAGGAACTGTTTTTGTATAGTTGTGTTTCTTTTTATTTCTTATTTTTTTACAAATACAATTAAATTTAATCAATCAACACTATTCATTTCAATACGTACTAGTAAACTAATAGTAAACACATGCTTGGTAACACTGTTTCTTCATTTGGCATTTTACTTGCGGCAAGTGCACGAGAATTGTTTAGAAAGTAGAGTCGCAAGTTCGATAAATGTGACTGTATTGGTGAAAAAGTTTGACTGTATTGAGTTTTTCGGACTTGCACTTGCATGTGTAAATGCCAGGATAAATTCTCATACTTTCTCACCATATTATGATGTGCAAACATTTTGCAGTGTACTCAGTGCTGCCATATTTTTTTTTTTTAAATCTACATATCGACCAAAAAAATCTTAATTCCTTATTAAAAATGTATTTGCTATTAAAAAAAGTGTTTATTAAAATCAATTTCAGTTAAAATATTTATTTAGGTACATTACATTGGTAAATTTTTTATACTCGGAGTAACAATATACATTAAGGCATTTGGAAGAATTTCGCTGATTAAGAAATACTTTTATCAGCAGGTTTTTATGAAGAACTTCAAAAAGTACTAAATGTCATATTTCAAAAAATCTTTTTTTTAAGTTAGAAAAACTTCTAATCTTTTGGAAAGATAAAAAAAGATAAATCTTCACATATGGTAACACTGAGTGTACTATATATCTTAACCCTTAATATCCTGATTTTTTTTTTTTTGAGCTGAAAAAAATTAATATTATAAAACTTTCAATTCTAAGCAACTTTTATTTAACAAGTTTGTTAATAAGTGAGTTTTGCCTTAAAAATTTTAAAAATATATAGTTGGTTCCTGGCGGTACCAATAGGCGCCCAGAGTTCATAATAATCACAAATAATAATATTTTCCAGCTATTAAACAAAAAGAAAAAAATATTATTCAGTTAAATACAAAAAATATAAAGAATTATTCATTCATACATAATACAGCGATCATCAGTTATATTTAACTTTGATGAAAGTCAGAAAAACGTTACCATACAACACTATACAAACCTGATTATGAACTCCCGGAGCCTGTTGGTTCTTCAAAGAACCAACCACAAATTACAAAAAGTTAACGCTACAAAAAAAAATAAATTTACTTCAAATATTTACTGTGTGTTTTCAACACTACAATGAGTGTGGAAATATTTTTTTCCGTTATTATTTCGGAGAATTTAACACAAAAAATTTATTCGCAATATACACAATTTTCCAAAATTGTCTTTGCGCGCGAGGTTGTCTCTCACTATTGAATATACTGCCGTAAAATGAACTTCTGTTCAAGTGGCTATCAGTGCAAATGATTATGTTTGAATTAAAAAGCAATTTAAAAGTCACCGTGCAAAGTTTAGGAAAGAATTATTGAACAAAGTTTTATTTTTTGTTGGTTGGTTCCTGGCGGTACCAGTATGATATTAAAGGTTAAAGGGTGCTTTAAACGATAAGATTTGTCGTACGTAAAATGTGAGAGAAAATAAAATAAAATTCCATCCGTATTTCAAAAAAAAAGAGAGTAAAAATCGGATGGTTGTTGTCTGGCCTTTACACCATTGGTATGGATAAAATCAAGTCAGACGAAAACATTCTCATTTAATTTAATTACAGCTGTTTGCTTGTTTTCCCCAGGGATGGAGTTCTTGTGCAGTTGAATTTTTTTTAATAACCTTGAAAAATATTTTTATAACTTTCGAATATGTTATTTTCGTGGTAAAAATTTTTAGTATACTTTTGGAAAATATACGTATATTTTTATAAAATTGTGCTGTCGTGGTCTAAAATGTACATTTTGATTTTATAATTGGTATGAATTTAGGAAACCAGTTTTCCCTCCCTGGCTTTCTCACATTTGTTTACATAAAAATGCATCCCTGATCTAATGGTGTGTTGGTTTTTGAAAAATTTTAAAAAAATTAAGATAGCCATACGACTGTCAAATTTTCATCCGTATTTTCTCTCAAAATCTTATAGTTTCATTACATATTACGTTTAGACGATCCGACTTGTGCTCTTCTACACAAAAATTTGACATGTCGTACGACTTGTGGGACAATGTAAAGCACCCTTAAGCATCATAAAAATGTTTAGTGCATTACGAGCAGAAGAGTATGAAATCAGACATGCCAAATGGAAATACAAAATATAGAATAAGTATGTCTGAGTTTAGACGGGCGAACGTACATATAAAGGGTGGTTAAATTTCAAGGGCCGATGTTGATTTTGAATAAAACACAAACTATTTAGGAAATTATTGTAATTTTATTTTATTATGATATATTGGTATTACTCAATTATGTATGGAACAAAATATTGGCCAAATGGGCGCCGCGACCACGGCAACAGTGGATGATCAATTTTCGAAGAAAATCATCTTCAGTGATGAGGCACATTTTCACCTCAGTGGATTCGTCAATAAACAGAATTGCCGCATTTGGGCGAATGAGAATCCAAGAGTGATTGTCGAAAAACCAATGCACCCACAAAGAGTGACTGTTTGGTGCGGTTTATGGGCTGGCGGCATCATCGGGCCGTATTTTTTCCAAAATGAGGCCGATCAGGCAGTTACTGTGAATGGTGTTCGCTATCGTGAGATGATAACGAACTTTTTATGGCCCGAATTGGAAGATATGGATGTGGACGATATGTGGTTTCAGCAGGACGGTCCACTTGCCACACAGCTAACGAAACAATGGCTCATTTGCGCAACAAATTCAATGGCCGTGTTATCTCACGTAATGGCGATGTCAATTGGCCGCCAAGATCATTTGATTTGACACCGTTGGACTTTTTTCTTTGGGGTTATTTGAAAGAAAAGGTGTACGTTGATAAGCCAGCAACAATTCAAGAGCTAAAGGATGAGATAATTCGGCACATTAACGGCATAGAACCTCCATTATGCCTCAGGGTCATCGAAAATTTGGACCATCGGATGGAGGTGTGCCGCCGTGGTCGCGGCGCCCATTTGGCCGATATTTTGTTCCATACATAATTGAGTAATACCAATATATCATAATAAAATAAAATTACAATAATTTCCTAAATAGTTTGTGTTTTATTCAAAATCAACATCGGCCCTTGAAATTTAACCACCCTATACTTGGAAAAGAAACATTTAGTTTGGTTGCATATAACAGGTCGGAAATACAGCATGGTTTTTCTGTTCTGTTTGTTCACATTTTCTTTGCCTACAAAAATAACAATAGCAATAGAACAATATTAACATTAACAATGGAATGTGAATTCGAGATATTTTTCTTCCCAATGTTCCTCTGTATAAATTCGAACTATAGTTGAGTTGGAATTAGTACATTAGTTAGGGCATTGACTAAGCAACCAGAAGATTCTTGGTTCAAGACACGGTCAGACTACAAACTTTTAAATCGTATCTGTGCTAACAGAGGTCTCCTTCGTTGGTTATTGACCAAAAACGCCACTGAAGTAAAATAATAAATAAAATGGTTTTCTAATACTTTATAAATTATTGTGTGAACATAACAACATAGACCCAGAAAGCCTGCATTGTTCTAAAAAAAAACGAGAAACTGCAGCATAGTGCAAGAATTAAACTCTATATCCTTCTATCAGATCACCACAGGAATGTTAAATGCCTTTTATGTTTTTGCACCAAGCACCATTTTTTAATAAATATTTATTAACAGCAGAGTTCAGTTAGTAAACAAATTTTGTTTATAAAATTTTTTTTGATAAGAAATTTTCCAATATATTAAAGCAACATGAATTTTTTATCTTCAATTATTCTTTTGTTTATCTTGTAAAATAGTACTATTTATATATTTTATACAAAAATGTTTATTCAAAACTTGATAGTTAATATTGTTAGACTAAATTAAAATTAATAAATTTTCTGACAATTAAGCTGAAATCATGGCCAATGTGATTAAAATTAAAATACTATTTGTAAAATGTATAATAAGCAAAGTAAAAAGAAACATGTAGAAGTCCTACAATCTCAAATTGGACGCAGCTGAAACGCGTGATCTTATTTCTGTTATTGCTATTTTGCAAAGAGTAGAGAAGTAAAGAAGCTGCTTTGCGCACTTTTTCCTTTTTTTAACCATGGCAAGTTTATCAAGCACTTTTTCGAAGAGGTACCACAGTACATTACTATGCCATTGCGTAGTCATATTTTAAAACAATTTAGATAAAAGCAGTGTAATCTCACCCTGCAATCATGTTGTGCAGTATTAAAAGGTAGAATCCACCAGTGTATGCATATGCAAAACAAACCAACATTACAATGGAGAGGAGTTTTATTTACTTGTAAAAATATGTATTTCACCATAATAAGGACAAAACTGTACCAAGTAAGTCGCAGCATAACCACGATACTATGAAAGTTGAAAATGTACCCAAAAAAAAATAAGAGTAAAATTTTACCATGATTTCCTTCCGTGCTGCAGCTCATATCTGTTCTCTACACTATCCCTTTCTAACTAGTTCCGATGCAATGCATTGCTAAACACTGGTTAAAAAAAACGATAAAGGAGACATTGGCCGCTACAGTTAAAACTGTTCTTAATGCTAGAGAACGTTATTGAGTTGTTATACAAATGTTTTTTTTTTTTTTTTTAGGAAAAATAATAATTCTAATGTAATCGAAAGAATTTGGCTATAAAAGCATCGGCATGTTTCTTTCTTTTCTTTTTTTTTATTGTTCCAATCGAACTTGCTATCAGCACTACCAAATTCAATATTAGCTGGAATTTTATCATTTTGCCTAATTTCGTTTTTTTTTTTTATTGAAGTCATATTGCAAATATTTGCAGTTATATATGTATGTATGTATGAATGTACTTATTACGGATGTGTATACATGTATTTATTATAAACTGATAAGATTAGTCGAAAAAATGGCGATCGTAAACAAAATGTTTTCAATCTTATTGGAAACTTTTCAACTTAAAACGTGAACAAACAAATCTGGTATTTATTTTTGGTAATTGACATATCTCATACAAATATCATATATAATTTATATTCGCTCGCTATGGACGTACATATATACATATATATGTATGTATGAACGCAATATATACAGTCACCCAGATAATTGTACGTACTCTCTCTAAAATTGGAGTTTAAGAATAACCCTGGATTTCTGATCGTTATTTTTGCTTGCCACAAACTGAAACACTAAAAAGCACTCGAATTTTGGCAACTGGAGTTAATGCAGTTTTGATCTGCATTACCATTTTTTTCAACTGGCAAATGAACAACAGTTCCGTTGCAATCCATAAAGTTTTTAATTTTAAATTTAAATAATTAAAAAAAATATTAAAATATTTTAACATTTAAAAATTTTTGGCTTATTTACTTTTTTAAAATTCACAAATTTTTCGAAAATTAAGAAATTTTTAAGGGGTACGTACTTTTATCTGTGTTACTGTATGTACATACTAAGTACTTTTATGCATGTATGTGTGTGGGAATGCTTAAAAAAAATTATATAAATATTAGGTAAGTAAATTCTTTTAATTTGCCAATTTAGAAAAAGAAAAAAAAACTTACTTATAAACTTGAAATATAAAAAAGTATACATAACAGGCTAAACGCACTATTTCTGCTTTATATATAAATGTATGAACTTCTCAATATGATTAACTCCTTCCCAAATACAACTTACCAGCCAAAAAGAAATCGTAGCGATATTGAAAATTGCTCGCTGTGTCTGAAATTACACCTGTTCTAAAATTGGCTTCTCGCTGCAGGAGTAGCTGTTAGAGTGCATATCTAAACAACCACTTATTTTTCAAAAATCGAATTTTTCGGCTTATTCGATAAATAGCTTTTTCACAAATCCCGATTTCGGATATGGCGTTTTTTTTTATAGAGAACGAACATTCAGGCATTGTCGTCTGTCGAACTTTTGTTTAATTTTGTTCACCATACGCAGGATCTCTCAAAAAGACTTGCCTGGCGGGCTTTAAAATCGCGTTGTCAGTGACAACAGTTTCGTGTTCGGATCATTGAGGTACAAAATAATTACAATTTCCGGATTACAGAGTATATAATGGGGAGAAATTAAGTGTTCGAATTATCGTGGTGTCGGAAATATCGTGATTACACTACACTATACATATGTACGTACCAGATGTCACAAACATGATCAATATCTGTGAAATAGTTTGTGAGATATTGATGTCGAACATTTGAAGAGAAGAGTTTTTTTAATTACTCGATATGCATTTGTGTTAAGTTTAAAGAGAAGCCTTCAGAGTTCAGGAGAATTATATAATCCGTACAATCCTTTTTGAGAAGCATTGGCTACGAATCGTAATTGAAATTTCACAAGTATAGTGGTCTGAAATGTATAAAAGCACTTTTCACTTACTGAGTCGTTCAGTGGTTTCACTTAGACACGTTTACGTGACTGCAACTCAAGTAATAATAATTCAATTGTATTATTTTAGTTTCGGTTTTTTCCTTTAACCATTAAAATTTAATCTACTGTGTCAATACGAAATGCTTCATTTAAGCAGTAACTTTTGGCAAAAAAAAATTATCTTCATATATCAATGATAAATATATTTATTTAACTAAAAGTCATAATGCAAATATTTTATTTGGTTTTCGATGATTTAAAAAATCATGCAAATAAATATTTAAGAAATTGAAATAATTTAAATGAAATAGTCTAACCGTGTGTAGTGATTTACCAAATATTTAAATAATTTATATTTTTAAATGACAAACATACAAAAACACTCTTATTTGTGAACAGACACACATAAATTGTGTGGATATTGAAATTCGCACAATTTTTTTTTGCAGCCTGACTTCGATTTAGCTAAATTCTTTAAATAGGTAAACAGTATTGTTATTAATTTCATATTTCCTTTCTGTTTCTTTACAGTTTCAATTTAACGCAAAATTTTGAACGGAATATTTTTTCTTTTTCGCTAAATAAAACCAAACCAAACCAATAAAAAAACATCTAGTGAATTTTTTTTTATACATTTTAAAAAATATTTAATTTAATCATCTAGAGAGTTAAAATTTTTAAATTATTCCCCTAAAAAAAATAAATAAATAAAAACAGTCACAAGAGTGCAACATTTGAAAAATTTCTAAATATTTAAAATATTTATTTTGAAGAAGTTATAAAAAATTAATACATACATATATACATTATTTAGTTTTTAACGTTTATAAAAAAAGTTATGTATCCTTCTTCCTCGCTCCGCTATTAAAAGTTTACAATATTTTAATTTTTTTATATGAAAATATGTAAGTGAAATTGTTGTGTGTTTTATAATTGCTATGAACGGAAGTTTAAAGCAACAATACCAAGAATGATAATGAATTCAACGTAACAAAGACACTTGAATTTAAATCAACAAAATTCAAAAATTATCTACATAAATACTACTGCACTCCCCCAAAAACCTCAATACTTTCAACTAAATCAATTTAAATAATAAAAATGCGGTTTTGATAAAGGTTAAAACGTAGTTTAAATATAAATAATATATATTAGATTAGAAAAAAAAATTATTTTTTATTGTGTCATCATTATTATCGTCATTACTAATTGAAGGAAAAGTAAGCAAAAATACAACTAACCCAACCAACAGAAAAATATTCATCACAACAACAACAATGATGGAACAACAACAACAACAACAAGAACAGTAACAAACAGCATCATTTGAAAAACAACAATTGCAAATATATAAAAATTCCATCATCAGCAAATTCACCACCCCAAAACAATAAACCTTCCCACTTTCTTCTTTTATACTCGCCCAATCTAACTGTAGAAGAGAGATAGAGACATTAAAAAACCAAACATTGTATAACGTTAATTTAAAAGGAACGAAAAGCAAAAAAAAAAAACGAAGAAAAACGACGTTATATAAACTTTGCAATTGTTTTTGTTGTTTGACTTTTCTATTGCACTTTCATAACGAACACAAATTAACGGTAATGCAGTCGTCTGTTTTACGTTATGTCATCGCTAATAAACATTGCTCTCGGGACAAGTTAAACACAATATGTATCAGCAATATTGTCGCGTAGTTGAACGTTATACAACTTGTCTAAGCGTAGAAAATTTTTTAAAAACATTTTCGCTTACGACTTCGTTTACATTATTGTCGCTTAAAGTAAAAACCGTTCAAAGGATAAACTTATTAAGATCATCCTTAACATTCTATACGTCGCGGTTGCCCTCGCCGCTCTCGTTATCGTCATCGCTCGCGCCGTCGTTCATGTTAATCGTGTGCATTGTAACTTTATGATCATGAAGATTTTTCTTTCGATTGAATAATAATAGTAGTAATAATCACACCAAAACAAGAACAAAAATAATATATATTCTTTAGTGTGCTGATCAAATTCAATTAAATCTAATTTATTTCTGGCTTATTTTGTGTGCTTGTTTAACCTCATCATCATCCACAATTGCTTGAAAAGTCTAACAGCGAGCGCAAAAGAGGAAGAGAACGATATACACAAGTAGAGATTGCTCAGATACATAAATCCATACATACGTACATATACTTCGAACAACGAAGCCAACCAACCAATCCACCCGCAAGCAAATCTCTCAACATTACTATCGTTTTAGCTAAGCCCATTGCACTGTTCTTTAAGCAAAAATAATAAATAATAATATAAATAAATTTAAAAAAAGTGATCTACATATATTTGAAATTTTTGGATTTCCTTAAAAATATCCTCACACTGTTGTGTTCAGTTTTACCTTGAAATCTTTTTCAACTACAACATCGTCGTTTTAAGTTTTGTTTTTTTTTTTTAATTTTAAAAGTCATCAAGACTTTCTGTTTTTAAATCAACGGACAGGGTTAAAAATATAATCAGCGAACCTGGATTTGCTGCTGAAAACGTTGCGCTCGCTCAAAAATCCTATAATGGCTGAGAATCACACAGCAACAGAAGATTCCGGCCAAACGCATCCCCATCATAATCAACAACAATATCAGACTCATAGCGATAATCCAGCAACATCCACTCCAAATGATGAACAATCTTCGTCGGGTCTAACATCACCCGCTACACCCACAACGCCCACAACACCAACAACACCAACAACGCCAACCAACGATAATAATTCAACATCATCGCCCGAAACCATAGTTATTACCAACAATCATCAGCAGCAGCAACAGCAATTCAATCATACGCAGAAACATCATCAACTGACCGAACAACGTCAGACACACACCATGATTGATCACCAAGTGACAACCAAAACCAACACTATTCGACGTAATACAATACAGTCCACTACTGCACCCATTAAAGACACTAACACTACGTCAAATAAAAAATCTACCCTCACTAAAACGAATTCGTTGACGGGTAGCACGGATAATGGCGAAAGGAACACTACTAATACTACTACGGAAAAACATCACTCGCAACAACATCATCATAAAGATAACAGTATGACGAATAATCATCACTACCACACTCAGAATAATTCATCTTCCTCGACTGGCACTAACAGCACTTCAGCAGTCATAAATCGCACTACAAGTGAAACTCTTCGTCTGAACTCTTTACCGCCTAGCAGCGGTGTCAATTCACCTGCCCGTGGCGGTGGTGGCGCTGATACGTTATCAAATGCTACCAGCAACAGTAGCATTCACTCAAATGCCACCAATAACAGCTCAAGTTCAACTTCGGTTGCACCCAAGTCGACTAGCACAAATGCCAGTCAAAGTAAATCTAATACGTCCAAGTCATCAGCAGGTTCGTCAAAAGCTAGTTCACCTAATAATAATAATGGCATCGCATCAGGTAAAAGTGCCTGCACTCATCCTTCTTGTAGTTATACCCACGGACATACCCAAAATCTAGGACATCCTACTACCGATGGTGCTGATAAACCAAAAACTACTCCATCGCCTCCCACAACTTCTTCAACGATGAATCCACCACCACCTAAGCCTAAAGTGGCTGGAAACAACAATGGCAAAGTCGAATCCCGTGCCAATGAGCAGTGTCGTAATTTAGATTTGGAAGTTAAAAAAGCTATCAAGTCGGAGGACATAAGCCCAAAGGAGGACGTTCGTACTGCTCCGGTCACTCCAACCAATCCGCAGAATGGTACGGTTGTGAGTACTTCAAAGACTCAGGATAATTCTAATAATGAGAAGGCAAATACCGATGAAAATCTCACTAAAGCCGCACCAACCATTAGAGAAAGAAGACAGCCATTTCGCAGTGAACGTTTTATGGTAGTTAAAATCGAAACTACGAAACCTTTTCGCCGTGGTCGTTGGCTTTGTATGGACTATTTGGATCGAACTAATGAAAGTGAGACGAAACCCAAAGTAAGTGCCAGTACTGGCAGTGGTAGGTGCACCGGTAAGTGCTGTATTGGCAAAAAGAAAAGAAAGACTGAAAGAGAAATCAAAGCTGATCAGATTCCAAAAATTACAAAGAAGTCGGAAAAGCTAAATAAAAATATTTCTTCCGCATACGCACCAGCTGCTGATGGTAATAAGAATTTCCCTGCTACAACAGGTGGCGTTGAAAGTGTAGGAATTTCCACGTCCACGACTTCAGTTGCCCAAGGGGTTCAGCAAATTGCAGAGACCACAAAAGCCATGAATCAGCAAACCCAAATAATGCCACAAGCGCCACAGTATCAAACACCTCCTCAGGAGATCAATGCTAATGCAACACTCCAAATGGCTATGATTGCTCAAACCCCGCCCATGGATTTTGCTACTCTAGCAGCTTTAAAGCTCAAAAAATCATACGAAGAATTAAGAAAACAAGAAGAAGCCGTAGCTGCTGCTGAAAGAGCTGCCGCCGAAAGGGCTGCTGCAAAGGCAGTAGCAGAAGGTCGTGTTTATATTGCTGGACGATCGCAACCACTCACTTTGGAGGAACTCCAACAGTTGCAGCAAATACATTTACAACAGATAGCTCTGCAACATCAGCAGCAACAACAGCAACAAAATACTGCTACTTTTCCAGGAAACATTAGCTTGCAAAATGGAAACTTTTCCATTGCAGCGTATAATAATAATATGGCTGTGGCCCAGCAGACCCAACTGCAGGCACATACTTTGGGTTATAATGTCGGAACAACACAGCAGCCGGCCATGTCACCAGCTCTTCAACAGATTCAAATACCAATTAGCTTTGTGACCGCCAGCTTCCAGGGAACTCCACAGCAAACACCTCCTCAACAATCACCACAGATGCAAGCCGCCGGACAAGGCATGCAGCAACAGCTACAACAGCTGCAAAAACAGATGTCTACTCAACAGCAGATTCCACAGCTACCACCGCCAACTCAGTTGCAACAGCAAACGTCACAAATCGATGGTGTGATAAGCTTACAAAATGTTGCAGCTCTTGCTAATATTCAGCAAATGCAGCAACAACAGCACCTGCATGCCCAAGCCGCACAACAGCAACTTCCACCACAATTCCAGCAGTTGCAACAGCAGCAACAGCCTTTATCTTCAGGACAAACAATGCCCATTCTAACGCAAATGACAAGCTATGACCTACAGCAGTTGCAACAACATCAACTCCAACATCAGCAAAGTGCTCCAACGACTATGCTGAGTAACTCCGTACTGGCTTCGTTGCAACAGCAGCAACAACAACCTTTCACAGCTAATAACATGCCTTGTTCCACCAATATTATAATGCAATCGGCTACGGCTATTGCTCCGTCTCAATATCAGCAGCCACAGCAGCAACTGCAACAACCGCAATTACCTATCAATAGTGCTCCTCAAACAAGTGTTAGTGCCAATCTTAGCAATAGTACTGTTAATTTAAATCCCATATCGACTGCTTCAATCATACCAATAGCAAATGTTGCCCTCAGCAACAACAATAACAACAATACGATTTCCAGTAATCAAACACATCAACATCAGCAGCAATTACATCAACAACAGCAATTACAGCACCAACAACAGCAATTGCAACACCAACAGCAGCAGCTGCAACATCAACAGCAGCAATTACAACAACAGCAGCAGCAACAAAAAATTCAACCACCGCAACAACAGCAGCCATCTACATCATCACAGCAAACCACGCAACAACAATTGCAAAAAACTACGGAAACAGAGACTGACAGGTGAGTTTCTTTATTCTTTTTAAACACAATTCGTTATCTTTTTAACGAAAAGGGTGTCCTTTTTGAAAACTACAAGTATTTTTCATTATATCAAACATGTTAATTTTTCAATCAAATTAAGCAAAATGAAATCGTTGTAGAAAAAGCATCGAAAAATCAGTAACTCAATATTACAACAATAATTTAATAAGCGAATAATTTTCTACATTTTTCATTTGCTAACTGCGCACTTGGCTTTCCAGGCGTATGATTATTGGGTGTAGCTGCCTAATTGAACAATGATCATGCTGTCAATGAATGCGATGCAATGAAAACGAAATTCAATTCATTTAACTGTACAAATATGTACTTAATTTAATTTGATTTAATTTGTTTGCAAATTAAACTGTTTAAATATACGAAGTAATACACAGTGAAAGCTCTGCATTCACGGCGCATAGGTTGATGAATTTTCACTACTCCGTTTAAATTACCAAAGAAAATTTATTCGTTGACTGACTTCACTCCGATATACGTCGTATACATGTCCCATATACCATAGCCGAAATCTCTATTAATAGTAGATCAAAAGTCTGACAAATTATATGTACATACATTGTAACCTGGGTTAACGCAACGAATTGAAAATTTGGGCTGTCGCAAAAACTGAGTTGTTGCGAAAACCGAGTCAAAAATTTCTATGCCTATTTTTCGATTAAAAATTTTATTTTACACCAAATAAAAGGTTTATTTAAAAAAATAAAAGTTAACTTTTAAAGCAAATGCATTTATTTAATTAAAATAAAAATTTATTTAGAATATATAAAGACTACACATTCTATGTTATCAAGTTGACGATTTATGTTATTAACAAAAAAAATTGCAATTTTCGACTGGCATTTTTAGATGACGTTTTTTTTTTATTTCATTTAACAAACGAAATTTTTTATTTGAAGAATTTCGAGTTCTGTAGTTGAAATAGACCATATACCCTAAAGTATTTTTGACAGCTTATCCGCCAATATACATATTTGGGTTTTTGTCTTACTTTGTAAAGTTGCATTAACAGATTCACCAATGCACTTATCGAGGGTTGCGTTAACCGAGGTTACACTGTGCTTGTATAGCAGGATGACTTGGTCTCAAATAGTGGAATGAGACCACTATTTCTACGATTCTAATATGTAGAATGGGCGTCGTAAGTAGGGAGTGATAGGGGTTGTCAGTCGACCGGTTTTTTTTTTCACTTTTCGAACATCGAATAAACCTAGTATTTTGCTGCAAGCAAGCGGTTATTTTAAAAATTTATAATTTGTATACATTAATTTTACTTTTGCACTAAATTACAAAAAACAAGCGTCTTGGGTCACGTCCACTTTGTCTTTCCCCCGGAATAATTTCAAATGATGAACAGAAAAATTGGTTGAAATCGGTGTAGTAGAAATACTCCCGTGATGCGCTTAGCAACGAGCATCTTTTCATTTTTATTTATATAGATTGTTTTATAATTTCAGAGAGCCATATCCGCCATTACCGGTCCAATTTTTTAAATATATACATACTAATGTACATCTTATGTGTCCTTCTGATCTTTGTTTTAAATTTTATGCAAATCAGGTTGATATTTTTTAAGAAAATTTACATTTTGAGTCCTTCTGTACTCAAATTTGTTTGAAATTACAATAAAATCGGTTAGATAGTTTTGGAGGGGCATATATTACCCCTTGCGACCCCTCGTGATCTTATTTTTTTTTAATGTATTAACGATGTCTTTTAGACTCTGATCTACTATCTATATTTTAAATTTTATCCAAATCGATTTGATATTTCAACGAATCGTTTCCGCACCGGGCAATATTTTTTTATTTTTTTTTATCTGGGACCACCACTCAGGAGATGACTCCTACACATGCACTTAAATAAAAAAATTTCAACAGCTGTTATAGTTCCGGGGATCATGCGTTACTGACAACCACACATAAACGATTTTATATACATACATATGTATGTACTAGCTGAACCGGTTACGCATTGCTCTGACTGTTGCTCTGTTAACAGCTTTAAAATACATTACATTACAATTTGATTTTTAAAGAAATAACGAATGAAAGAAGAAAAAGAATTAAATTGATTCTTGTTTTAACATTTTATTCATCTCACATCTATGTATAGTATATAGTGCACCCCTAAACGTTTCACAGTGCAAAATGTTAAAAAATAACAAAACGGTTAGATGGTTTCAGAGAGGCATATATTGCCCCAACACCTCCTACCGGTCTTATTTTTGGAAAAATATATAGACTGTGGCTCTTCAGGATACAAGAGACGCTGCAACAGTGCTATAAAAAAAACAAAAAAACGTGGAAAAATAAAGAAGCTTTCCTCCACCTGTCATCTCTATCACTAACCCTATCCCTACTTCCGGTGCATGCAATGCATACGTAGGAGACATCTCCTAGAAAAAAATGTTCCTTGTACATACAAACATATATCAGTAGATATATGTACATTTTTTTTTATTAACACAGCAATGTTAATGGTACAGTGTTTGACGAGTATGCGAATGTAAGTGGCATTTGGCGTGCAAATATTTACTTGCAAAAATGTACTTCTTTTGCCACAAGCAAGTATGTGTTTGTTTAGCCTTCTGTTCCGCTAGAGGTTGCTGGTTAGTCACGTCGTTTAGCTTTGTCTTCAGTGAATACCGGCTGTGCTAATGTGATGGTTATTTTATTTTAGTTGCCACGTACATATGTACGTAGTTATGTACTCGTATATACCAATGTGTCATGGTGTCTCTGTAGTGCATTATTTGAATCGTAGCAATTGTAAATGCTATTCAATATTATTAATAATATTTTGACTGTATTTGGTGTGCTTGTGTGTGCTCATGGTTTTTTTTTTTGTTGTAGCTTGCGGATAAAAAAGAAAAACCAGTCAAAATTAACAACAAGCTTTGTGTTGCCAATTTTGAAAAAATAAAAAATTAAATAAATAAATGAATTTTCACGATGTCTGTGTTCGCTATTTGAGTTGGCTGTCTCGCAGGCCGTCTCATGATTCATCGACACCTACTTTTGTTTAATGTTTTTGTTGTCTCTTAACTGCTTGCAAAAGGCGGTATAATTTTCCATAAACAATCGGTAAAAACAAACAACACCATTAAACATATTTTTTTAGCGGTATATTTACATCTGGAGATCATTGTATGTTGATTTTACGTGTTATTTTTTCTTCGCTCTTTCTATTTAATTTTCTTAATTTTTCAATTTTAGATCGAAGAAAGTTTCAATTGAAAACAGTATGAATTTCCTTTGGCTTAAAGTTGTTGTAAAAGTTTTTATTATTTTCTTTATAAGTTGTTTAAATGATTTTGGTTTTGCAAACGTTTTTATTCTTTACTTAAAACAACGCCCACACATCCTATCCAATTCCGCTTGTTGTATGTTTTCTTTAATCTATTACAAACTTTTGAACTCAAAGGCGAAAATTGCCAACCGTGATAAGGGTTATTGTATATTGGTTACCAAGCCATCTATACCAAATTTGGATACTTTTACTGTTGTCATATTCCAGATAAACAAAAATTATTATTTTTTTTTATCTAGGACCACCACTCAGCAGATGCGATGTATTGTGCTGGAACTAGAGGAAAGGGCTAGTGAGAGAGATGACAGTAGGTGAAGCTTCACTATTTTACTACTCTGATTTTGCACTTTATTTGTTTTTATAGCAGTGTTGAAGCGCCTCTGATGTCAAGGAGACGTATTAAGTTTTTGAAGCTTCACTAATCACTGAAAAATACCGGCTTCAGCTGATAGCAATCCACAATCATATCAGAACGACCTCCTTCGTCGGTATTGTGTAGCACCGGCGAAGTAAAATAATAATAAAAATGGCTACTAAACCGAAGTCGTTTCTCTAACTATGCCTTTCCTATAGTTCCAGCACAATGCATCGCATGTGTTGGGGTCATCTCCTGAGTGCTGGTCCTAGATAAAAAAAAAGAAAAAAAATTTCAGCACAGCACACGTTTGGTTCGAACAAACCACATGTATCAGCTGTGCTATCAATGTAATATACATTCATACTTACCCTAAATGGTTGTATTTTTTTGGTGTAATTTGTAAAAAACCACAGTTGCATTTCAAAGTACTATGTACTAGATTTCAGAAGATTTCATCCAAATGTAGTGCGAAAGTAGATTTCGTTTTGTGCGCGAAATCTATTCGAAATCAACTAGATTTGCACGAAGTCTCGTAAGTACTAGATTTCGCTCAGGTGTAAATGGAGTATAAATCTTCTTGTGAGCTAGAGCGAGAGCAGCTAAAAGAAAATAAATAAATGACTGGTCAATGCGTTAAATCTATCTTCCGGCTGGTGCTAATGACAACACCTCCATAAGATAGTTTTGTTACGAGATGTACATACATAATATGATAATATTATTATGAAAATTCTTTGTTGGGTACAGCAAAGAAATACATTTCGTAAACTTTATCACCTTCGTATAATGTCAACTGTTCCGGTATTGCAAATTTTTACAATGTCAATTACGTTTGTTGTGTATACAATATTTACAACAATTCTTTTCATATTAAATTCTATAAAATTTTTAATTTGGAGTTTCGTTTATTTTGCTAAATACTGCAAACCAGGCTAATGTTTTTGGCTTTAGTTTCTTTATATCCCTTGCCCTCTTACACTTCCACAAAATTACATCTTTAACAGTTGCTGATTTTTTCATGCATGCAGAATTCATGGAGACTAAAGCAAAGCAGTAATGGATAAAACAACAAACAGTATGAATAATAACTATGAGTATTTCAATGTTTGCAAAACATTAAAAAAAAATTAATAAAATAGACAACTATTTGCTGGTTGTGGTATTAATTTAGCGCTGTGTTTTTTTCTTTCTTCTTTAAGTACCAACACGCGCAACTTTTTTTCGACAATTTTGTTTTGTTATTTTTTATTTTAACCACACCAATCATAAAAAATTCGCATGTGCAATATTAACTGAGTAACAATGAGCAACAACTGGCAATTTTGTGGAAGCAGTATCTATGTGGCGTTAAGCAAGAAATACATACATATGTACGTGGGTAGTCTCTTTAACTGAAGTTTAAAGTTTGTAAACGCTTGTTGCCCAAGAAATATCAATAAATATTGAAGTTTGAAATTAAATTGCATTTCGGCTGTAAAAGAAAGAACGACAGGGGTTACACTTGAATGCTGAAAAAACGTTTCTTAAAATCAGGGAAAAAAATTCATTCATTGCCTCAAAATATTTTTTTCACTTCAAATTTATTTATCGAAAATTTGGTATTTATGTAGCTCCGTACAGCGTTAAGCATAAATCTATAACAGCATTTTTGACTGATATATGATAAGTTTATGGAACACAATTTTTTACATGTTTTTTGAAATTTTATTATACTGAAAATCGCAAAATGTTATCTCAAATGCCACGGTGTCAAAAAGGACTGCAATGTTCTGTTAATAATTCGGACACCTTTCAAATCTTTATATTCTCTTAAATATTTCCTACTTCAAAAGCAATTCTAGCAGATTATTTGTTTGAGAGTCTAAAATATTGCATAAAAGAATATTTATAATGCATGATAATTTTTCAAATGTTAGACGGTATATATGCTGGGTAGCTCTCTCCCCGATAGAGCTAGTTTTCGTTTTTATTCGGATTTGACTTTGAAGAACCGTTTATATAAAGGGTGGTTAAATTTCAAGGGCCGATGTTGATTTTGAATAAAACACAAACTATTTAGGAAATTATTGTAATTTTATTTTATTATGATATATTGGTATTACTCAATTATGTATGGAACAAAATATCGGCCAAATGGGCGCCGCGACCACGGCGGCACACCTCCATCCGATGGTCCAAATTTTCGATGACCCTGAGGCATAATGGAGGTTCTATGCCGTTAATGTGCCGAATTATCTCATCCTTTAGCTCTTGAATTGTTGCTGGCTTATCGACGTACACCTTTTCTTTCAAATAACCCCAAAGAAAAAAGTCCAACGGTGTCAAATCACATGATCTTGGCGGCCAATTGACATCGCCATTACGTGAGATAACACGGCCATTGAATTTGTTGCGCAAAAGAGCCATTGTTTCGTTAGCTGTGTGGCAAGTGGCACCGTCCTGCTGAAACCACATATCGTCCACATCCATATCTTCCAATTCGGGCCATAAAAAGTTCGTTATCATCTCACGATAGCGAACACCATTCACAGTAACTGCCTGACCGGCCTCATTTTGGAAAAAATACGGCCCGATGATGCCGCCAGCCCATAAACCGCACCAAACAGTCACTCTTTGTGGGTGCATTGGTTTTTCGACAATCACTCTTGGATTCTCATTCGCCCAAATGCGGCAATTCTGTTTATTGACGAATCCACTGAGGTGAAAATGTGCCTCATCACTGAAGATGATTTTCTTCGAAAATTGATCATCCACTGTTGCCATTTCTTGCCACCATTCTGCCCATTCACGTTCTCCATGGTTCAAATTGAGTAAGTCTGAAATAGAGAAATGTCAAATAAAATTCGGAAAAAAGCTTGGCGTTTAGGTGTGGTTCACATTCAACATCGGCCCTTACAATTTAACCACCCGATATGATAAGAGGAACAAAAAGACACGTAGGTATAGAGAAAAATTAAAAACAGACTCAATTAGGTCAGAAATAAACTGTCGAAAGAAAAAATACGTTTCAATAGTAAATGAGTTTATTTAATTTAGAGGCAAATCACATGATTCTATAAATATAGTACATATCGTCACATAAAATGTAAAAGGGCCTAGTATCACTTGAAAATTTTACAGGAGAGACAAAAAACTTAATTAAATGCAGAGTGTTGTGGTTACAAATATGATTTTTTCCCAATATCATCCAAATAAAATGATGAGTTTATTTTTCTACACAAAAAAATAAGTTAAATAATTTAGAAAAGTACTGTATACCTAACATTTTTTTTTTATAATTTTTGGCTAATTTTTGAATTGCGAAAAACAATAATTTCTTACGACCTTTTAAATTTCTTTAATAAAGTTGTTATTTTTAAAAATAGAAAGCGAAAAATTAGTCAAAACTTGTACCTTGGATGCGTTGTATCAATATCAATTAAAAACGCAATTTTGAGTTTTTTTTTTTTTGTTACGCCCTTTTGCAATTGATGTGACGATATATATAAATAACTTGTAAAATTAAAAAAAAGTCTTTCCTGAGTCCGAAAGCATACTAAATATATGTACATGTAAGAAATTTATGTTACGTTACGCTGTGCCACGTAACGTTTCACACTATCGGTTATAAAAGAAAATCACACAAAGTTTAGCTCTACATAAATCTTGTGTAACAATCTGTGAATATTGAAAATGATATCTAAAAACGTTTCTGAAGAAGAAAGTGGCGATATTCGCTGAGTTTTTTGTTTCAAACAACGAAAATAACAGCTTCACGTTACGTCATCCTATTTAATTCTTTATATCATAAAACCAAGAAGTTCAATTCTTTTCTTTTACTAATTATAAGTTCTAAACTATTCTAAAGTTTTCCTCTTGTTTCATCTAATTGAAATGTACGACTGTCACAAACGTAACTATGGAAACGCCTATACTGTATATATTTTTAAACATAAACCTTTTTTTAATGTAATGAAATTTGCAACTACATACATGTGTAGTTTTCAAAACAAATGCCTATAATTTTCTTTGTATTTTATCTCGCCATATCCTGTTGATTATTTTGGTGTCACCCTCGTATTCGTGAAGAGTTTCAGCCATTTTTAGTTTCTTTAAAAATTATTTAACATCTACTTAATAATTGTTTCACATTTCCATTATTATGATTCATTTGCTGAATTTAATATTGATAGAGTTTCTTCTTTTGTTTCTTTGCAACTTGTCTGCCAATTGATTTCATATATGGATTTCATGGATTCACTAGACTTTTGTCATTATTTTGCGGCATAAATTCGGCTAGACCTGCCTGTTTGCTGTAATCGTTGTACTTTGAATCTGTTGTAAATGATGACGTTTTGTTTTTTTAATCAACTTAATTACGATTTTATTTGGTTCTTAATTTAATTCAACATTGAATTTTGTTGTTCTTTGTTATTTCCAATGTCAATAACGTTTTCGTAAATAACAACAATATTCGATTTATTTTCTTTATTCATTTGTGTAAATTTTTTTTAATGAAATGGGGTCTATAAGGGTTGAAAGCTTTGAACTTTCTTAATTATTATCTGTTCTTTTTTTTTGTTTTGTTGTAAGTGATTTTCTTGCAAAAATGAAGTTCATAAAATATTACAAGTTTTTTTGCTTTTAAATTCATTCGGTACATCGTGAAAGCTTTCTCCCCACACACACTCACACAAACATGCATTGTTTACTCAAGTACACGCCCAATTGTATCTTCAAAGAAACGAAAAACTAACTGTCAAAAAACTGTTTAATTCTTCACCGTTTCATACATATACATTTGTATCTATGTAAATATTTAAATATAAAAAAAATTATAAAAATTTATTAAAAATATTCCATTCAATACGCACAACGCAATTAGGGAAGTTCAAAACGTTGTGAAAATGTTTTAATTTTTTCTTTCGGTTTGTATTAGCAACAAAAATTAAAAAAAAAGCAAAAGAAATTAATTTTTCAATGCAAAAACTCTCCGTGTATCATAAAAATTCACGTTTTTATTTGTTACTACTGTTGGTTCACACGCTGAAAAAGTTTTTGAAATTATGACTTGGCCCTTAAATTGAGCAGTCGTGAAAAATTAATGAAAAGTATTGAATATCTTAATGATATTATATTAAAAAATATATAAATACTAGATTAACCCGGTTTGTTTCGCTAACCGCTCACCCTTATGTAGTTGGCTGTGTTTGCAGATATTTCATTATATTTAAAATTTTTGGAAAATCATTAGGCTTCTGTTTCATTATACATACATAGTTATATTATATACATACATAGATCTATCGTGTATATAGTTTCTTTGCAACCGGTTATATAGATTCGGAGATATCGAAATTTGATAATCCCTCCCATTTAAAACAGAATTTTTTTTATAGACCTCTTTCATCTCTCTCATCTTCACACCTCTTTATATATATGAAAGAGATATGCAAAAAAACATTTTCAAAATTGGTCCACAAATTACGAAATGATTTGATAATCAATTAATGGGACGAGCAATTTGCGCCATAAGTGTGTTTGGCCTTTTAAAAAAAAAAAATTTGTGGACCTTTTCTATAAGCAAAAATAAATTTGAAAATTGGTGCACAAATATTACAGTTATCCTCGTTTATATTATAAAACCTGTTAAAAACTATGTGGAAGGAGTAACATAATTTAAAAAAGTGGGCGTGATTAAAAAAGTGCCTATAATTCATTCCAGAGTACCAGTTAAATTTTGTGAAAAATTGAGGCAGATTGGTCCAGAGATCAAACAAACAAACATTCCGTTTTTTATATATACAGTGTAACCTCGGCGAACGCAACCCTCGATAAGCGCAACATACAAATTCTTGCTCAGTTAACGCAACTCTAGTTTTATTTTTAAATTTATTATTTTTATAAATAAAAAATATGTCATCAAAAAAAAATGCAGTCGAAAATGGCACTCTTTTTCCGTTAAAAATATGAATCTTCAACTGGTTAACGACAACCATCAGTACAAATTTACATAGAATGCGTAGTTTTTATTTATTCTAATTATATTTTTTATTCCTTATTTTAATTAAATAAATGCATTTGTTTTAAAAGTTAATATTTGTTTTTCTAAATAAATCTTTTATTTGGTTTAAAATAATATTTTTCATCGAAAAACAGGCATAGAAATTTTTGATTCGGTTTTCGCAACAGCCCAAAATTTCTATTGGATGCGTTAATCAAGGTTACACTGTAGATTGAAATAAAAACATTTCTTGAACATTATGCTAAAAAAATATCTTATTATAGAAACCTGAATTGAAACTTGAAGTGTATGCTGATATTAATTAAACCAGATAACAAAATAAGTCTTGTAAATACATACATATTTTCATATTAATGAAATACATACATATTTACACATTCAATAAATTATAGAAAAAACCGTTTTATTTAAGGCAACTTAAAAAACGAATTCTTTTTTTAACTCATTTCGAAGTATAGCTTCGTTACCCCCTTAATGGACGTGCATGCCACACCCGTCATTTCCTTTGTATATTTTAGTAAATAAATATAAATAATTCACACATGGCAAGTTTATCTTGTCAATTATTATTATTTTTTTCTCTTAAATTTTATTTGATCTTTTCATTGACATTATAATACTGTTATAAATTTTAACTTGTCATAATAACGAAAAAGCAGGAGATTAAATAATAATATATAATCCAATCTGGGAACATCGGAAAACGCACGTTCATTTAAGTTTTTTTTTTTAGTTTTCTCCAGCGGCCAGTACAAGAAGAGAAGCTAAAAATAAAAGTATCAAAGACAGAGCAAAAGCTGGGAAATCTTAGGAACATGTTTTAAGAAGAAATTTATAGCTCATGCATATTCGGCGTAAAGTAAGGTGTTTAAAAAAATATCAAAATATAGTATAAAAATCAGCGAAATCGCTTGAATACATTCAAATATGCAGCATCAGCAACAATCCATAAATGCCGAAAATTGTTCGCACTATTGATAACAGTTTGCTGTTTTTTTTTTTGGAACCAACGCTCAAGAGATGTCTCCTACATATGCAATGGAAAGTAAGGAAAGAGAAAGTACTAGAGATGACTCTGCTCTTGTACGCTTTTGGATTTTATAGCTGTGTTGCGGCTCTGGTGTCAAGGAGACGCATTAATTTTTTTAATCTGTGTTTGGTAGCCATTTTATTAATTATTCTACTTCGCCCATGATGCATTACAAAACCGACGAAGGAGGGCGCTCTGAAGTTAATTATGTATTGGTATCAGCTGAAGGCATTACTGTTCAGTGACCACAGACTATTCTTTCTATATTTCTATGACTTAGCCCGAAACTGGGATCGAACCCAGAACTTTTTCACATAGAGCGCAGCTAATATTGCTAATAAAAAAAGTCGTCAAATAAATATTTAAATAAAAAAAATCAAAGTCTTTCCGTTACTCAAGATTTTTGCTAAAACACTAAATGACACACCCTGCAGTTCTTGATAAATTTCATTAAAACAGCAAGAAAGAACTTAAAATATCAAAAAATAACGAATATCCTTACGAAAACTGTACATACATATTTAACTGAACCATCTTTCACATGTCAAATGCGGGCCCACCAACTGTAAAGCCTTTATCAATAAAAGAAATTTTCTTGCTGCATTTACCCGTATAAATTAGCAGCAGCAGCAACAACAACAACAACAACAAAAGTCAAATGTGTGTGTTGTTGGATATGAATATTTATCACGGTCATAACTTTTATAAATCCCACCTTGTTTGAGGTGAATTTATGAAGTTAAATTTACATTTTGCTGCTTGATTCATACACCGTATGCACGAACGCATGTGTGCATGCATATTGTACATGCATATGTATGTGTGTGTGTAAAATAATGGTAGAATTGGTTTTTTTTACTGAAAATCCGGAAGCGGTGCCATATGCCTTAAAAAAAAACCAAAATTTGTCAACAACGTCAGACCAAAGTAGTGTTGGATACACCCAAAGTAAAATTCAATCCATCCGTATTTGAATCAATCATTGTTCTATCGCTGCTATAATATAGTATGTGCTCTAATAAAATCGGGAAACTTGTTACGGAAACGCATTCATTTCTGCGCACAGCACGTTCATCATTAATTAAGGCCGCCTCCATTTGTGGTCGATTTGGCAGCGAATCGCTCCACGCATTAAAGAGAGAAACCTAGAACCGATTTTTCGGCCGAACAACACGTTGTGGAACAAACTCTCAGCAGAGGGCTTTCCTGTCACCTTTGACGTGGGAAGATTCAAATCAAATGTCCATAAACACTACTCCCTCTATCTTCCTGCCCATAACATAATTTCCTAGTAGCAGCAAAATGCATCGCATGTGTAGGGGTCATCCCCTAACTGTTGGTCCAAGATAAAAGAAAACCCGAAGAGGTGTCAAAAGTACGCTAAATACGGATTTTCTTAAACCAAGTATAAAATACCTAATTCAAGTACAGATTCTTTAAGCGCTAAATACTTACTTTAAGCCGAAAACTCGGATCGAATCAAATATAAAATGCGCTTGATTCAAGAATTTCAAAGTATTTTTAAACCCGAATCCGTACTTGAAATAAGCCGCGAACTATATTGATTTAAGAAAAATCTTTTATACAAAAAGCTGCAGAAGATCTTTGAGAATTATTTAATTTGAAAATAGAATTCGGTTTTTTTTTTTTTTTTTTTTTTTTTTTTTTTTTATTTAAAAACACTTGTACTCATTTTAAGAATTTCCAAAATTGAATCCTCCAAATAATCTCCTTTGCGGCTTGTTTTGAGTACATATGAGTACTATTCGTGTTTGAATTTCTAAGTACAACTCGTAATAATATTAACTAGAAAAAAAACTTAAATTTAGTACGAGCTTTTTCTTTCTGTGTACAGATGGAATTTTTCACTTCCAAATCGATTAACTCCAATTTCTAATTTTTGAATATTTTTATTTTCTAACGCAAACCTCAACAGTATTTTCTGAAAACTTGCTTCTTGGAGTTAATAATAAATTTTGTAAGTGAAGTGTGATGCTGTAGGTTAAAAAAAAATTAAACAACTTTTCCGCCTGCCCTGTTAGTCTTTTTGGCGTGTGTGGCTGGGGATATAAAAATTATTTATTTTTATGTAGTGATTGGATTTTTTCTTTACAAATTGCTGGTCTTAATTTTCGCACAGGTAGTTTGTTCGACTCAGTTGAATATTATTTCGATGTCTAGTTGATTAGTCAGTTCATATACACGTTTGTTTTTGTATGGCTATAACGATGATGATGATGATGACGATGATGTTTAGCAGGCCTGATAGAGACATTTATGAGTTGCATTTTATTCATTGATAACTGAAATGTATTCATTGTAAATGCGGCCAATGGCCATTGACCGACCGACCGTTTGGTACTTTGAGACTTTATATACATAAATGTATCTACGTATTTACTTTTCTATCACACAGTCAGATAGTCTCCCCTTTAAGTCAGCTATTGTACATACTTCAATCAAGTATTTATTTGTAATTTAACCAGAACACACCCATCTCTCATCGATTAGTTTGTGTTTAGTACGATTATTTTTCAGTATAGTATATTTTCTTACTTCTTCTTTGGCTTGAATTTTGCTGGTCGTTTGTTTCGAACACAAGCTCCACCGACCTCCGCCGCTTTAATTTCTTAAAATCTTCATACTTTGACTTCAATCCTTATCTACTCGTATGTACATTTATAATTTATTATTAATTAAAATGTGGCTGGATTGACTATCTTTCTTTGTGTTAATTTCTTTAACTTTGTAGTGTATTTGCTAAAGATTGTCTATATTAACACTGTACAAAAAGAAAAATAAACCAGCCAAAGAATTCCACAAGTGGTAACATAAAAAAAAAGCATACGTGTATCGGTTATTTTTTGAGGCCAGTTAACGTTCCCAACTTTTGTAGATTGTTATAGTGAATCGCTGCATAGGATATATTGCAAATCACTGCGTTTTATGGGGTTTTTGTTCTCCACTTCATTAAAAAGAAATCAAAATTGTCGCTCATATATGGTTCAAATATCCTATAAAAATATCATAAAGTTCTGCTAAACAGTTTGGAATACTTTAAAGCTCATTTAGTAAAACTAAAACTCTTAATGAACTTGTTAAAATATATCACAAAACCGTATTTTATGCGAATAGTTTGTATTAATTGTTAAATGCAACAATTAATACTTAATACAATTCAGTCTGACGAAAATGCTCATCATGATCTTAAAATCTTTCTTTTTTTTTTGTTTCCATATAAATTATTTTTGCCATCAGTTTGTAACAGACTCCCATTGATAATAATTGCTCACCATAATTATTTCCACCCTAAAATAAATGCTAGTTCTAACCCACGATTTCTTTACGATAGACCAGTCTCATTCGTTAGAATATTGTTATTTTAAAATATTTGGATTTTGTTGTCCAGTGTAATTATTCCTTCTTCATTTGCAACAATTTCATTGATTAATTTTGTAATTATGAATACCATAAAAAAATAAAAATGAACTGATAACAGCATCTGGAAAATGAATATGTGATCATTTGCAGATGTAATATAGTGTTGACTTGATCAGTTTATGAAACCAAAAAATTGTTATTACATGGTATTGAAATAAAGCTCAATTTAGGAAAAAAATAAAGTCTTCCCAAATTTAAAAAAACACCAACTGTACAAAGCTCTTACTTTGTCTGTAGAAATACGCAGGGTCTAGGCGGCAATCGAACCTATACTATGTCATTAGTCCCCGTCCATACTGTTGAGTTTTTGCTGCAAAAGTTTTTTGAATTCTCTTTTGAAACTGCAGCCGTGTCCATACATGAATCTTTTGCTTCATGTTTAGTATTTTTATTCCTCCCTTCTATCTTCTTTTTTTAATTTTTTTTGACATTTCTCAATACCGAATGTAAATAAAAAATAACTACCCTGTGATAGGTGTGAATATTTTTTTTTGATAGAAATTTGAAGCACAAGCCGGCTAAGGTTGACGCAGTGAAAGCCAATATTGAAGAATTTATTGGTGAGATACCTGCCGATATGTTGGAGAGACTATTGCAAAATTGGACCCAGTGTATGTATGTACATTGAATTATAAAAATAGTTATGTCGACTCAAATAAACATTTCATACATTTCTCTAAATTGTATATGTGTGTTTTTTTTTTAAATCAAATCCGTAAGCTCTTAAATAATCACCAAACGTTTGGCTCAACAAAGTAATGACTTCACAGGCTGTATGGCGTGTTCCGCCGTCTTGCTGCAACCATTGCTCATTTGCAATGATATGAGAAATATAAAAATCATGCAGGCTGAGAACGGCGTCGAACGATTAATTCGAGTCCTCTGCCACACTCACGTCTACAGCGGCAATGGTTTCTTCTGTTACGCACGGTACGGGCTCGATGGATCAATATAATCCAAAACATTAAATGAAGTCATGAATCAATCCATGGTATTGCTGCTCAGATGAACGATTATGCGCACCGTAAATTTAACGAATTGCGAGCGATAATTTTACAGATACGTTTCCACGATTTGTAAACGTTATACTGATGACATTTTAAGGCGCTTTGTCTAAGTATACTGAAATGAGGTCGTATTCACTTCATTACTCTGACAGGCAGTTTGAAGTTGTATACCTCTAAATGATAAAACACCCGTTATTTTACTTCATTTTCATTTCTCCAATTTTATTTTAATTTTACTTCAACTTATTTTATTATACATTCATTCATTTAATTGAATTTCATTTACTGTACGAATATGTTGGACTGACAATGATTTTCGATATGAATAGCAGCACCAGAGTCCCCATCACCCTCATAATTTGCTCAAGTAACTGTGCCCACACACATTAAGATTTTTCATACGCCAAATTTTCAAATTAAAATCCAATTACAAATACAAATTTTCAAACCGCCTTCTCATACAATAAATAATTACAGAAAACAATGTTGCAACTTGGATAAACCTTATTTTTTCTCAAATCGTTAAAATGTAATTAAAAAAAATAAATAATTTAATCAGTGTTCAGTCTTGCACTGTTACATTTGTATGTGCGAATAAAACATACATACATATGTAGTGTTGTGAGTACTTTCTGTTATTCGTTTCCATTACGCTTCATTTCCGTTGCAAATATCTATCAGCTGTTGTTGCTGCAACATTGTAACAGAACGAATGTCTGTATTCAATCTTAGGAAAGTAGATAGATGTACAACGATCCAGTATTTTGTTTTTTTTTTGTTTTTGTAGAAAAACAAGAAAATTTCTGCTATTTGATTTTTATTCTCTCATTGGTATTTCGTTATAAATATCAGGGACAAAAACAACTGTCATCGATCAACATTGTGACAGAAGGAGGCATTTTTTTTTATACGAATTTCTTTTACAGACATCTTTATATATGCACTCCTGAGACCACAACCTATTACAGGGCCAAAAAATAAAACTCAACTTGAAATCATAAAAATTATAAAATTATTCTTTTTTTTTTTTCATTAACTATAAATATAAAAATAATAATAGAAATAGAAATAATATGAATTGAGTTCTGTGCATGTTTGCTTGCTTGCATTGTAAATTTTCTTCAAAATGTATTAATTCCTTTAAACAACACCTCAAGTGCACGACATGCCTCTTTTGGATACATTTGGTTTTAATGGTTTTCCTACAACAGTCCGTGGCGGCAGCAACAACATCAAAAGTATTCAAAACGACTGATCAAACAACTAACTACAAGAAAAGACAATCGGTCTGTCTGAGTCGAAAGGAAAAAAAGTCATTTGTAGGGCATGATGCAGCATGATGTATTGCAGACTACATACACATTAATTTTTAGTACCGACCAAATTATTTGCTTCAACAACCATAAACGTAGAATTTCTTTAACCGAAAAAATAAAACTCAATTACATTAGTTTCACAAGACTTTTGTTTCTACTCAAAGTCAACGTTCCAACATTACAACCACGCCATAAACACTGCCAAAAGTATAGTGCTGTATTATCATTCTCCCCAGCTATATTCTGTTTAAGATAAAAATTGTTGAATGTTTAAAGTTTGTAAAAAAAAATGTGTAACAAAATGTGACTACTACAGAGGCAAATTGTGAAAAAACGGCATTCATATTTAGTTCGTCCGCCGTCTTCACTTTTTTGTTTTTAGTAGAAAGTTGTTATGCTTGCAAGTGTTGTTAGCCGCCTAAAATCCCCTGCTTTCTTTGCCAGTAGCCGTGGTCTTTAGTATGGGATATTAAGACTTTAATGGATTTCACATGCAATTAATGAAGGATGTACGAAGTAGAAATAGTTTAAAGAAGTGATCAAACCAATATGACATGGCACCAGTATGCAGTCAGTAGTTGGTGGAAAAATACATAATTGTTTTCAACTGCTGGGTTAACACTTGGCAATACTTTTATTTTCCAATTACCTATAGAATTGGTGTTTTGTTCGTACAAAATCATGAATATGTTTGTTTAAACTTTGTTTGCATACAAGAAGGAGCAGAAAATGATTTTTTCTAAAGTTGTGCTTCAGATCAATCATTTATATCTTTTCACTCATATACATAATAATAATTGTAAAAACATTATCTAATTTTACATTGGCTCGTAGGACCATATTATACAAACATATGTATGTATAATGGCTATAGCCAGCCATTTAATATTCTTTTAATATTAAAATTCGTATTTCAAGAGTGCAGGTTTTACATTTTTCAAATGTCAGTCATGCATCGCATGTGTAGGGGTTAATTCCTGAGAGAAAAAAAATAGGGTGTGTTCAGTTGTTTTCCTTTATTTGCCGTATTTCACTGAACGTAGTTTTTAATGGCGACACGTTGTGAATATTTTTCAATTGTCAGCTTTTGCAAGTCCACATAAAAAACCTTCTTCTTCACTTTAATAAAAAAAAAGAAAAAAGGCCATGGATAGTGCAAGAAGAAGAATTATTAATAGCAATTTGGTCGGAGCACATACATGATTTGATTTATTCCATTTCTTCTCATTATTAATATATTATTTACTTTCCCACAGCTGTAGTCTGATTTAATATTATCAAAAACTTAAACATGGTTATCTATGATAATTTGAATACTGCATTCATAGTAGTTTATAATAGATTAAAATTATTTAAATAATTTAATTCGAATTTTCTTGTCTTTTAAGAAGGAAATTGTTGATTTCCCAGCTAAGTACAAATGCATACATATATTATATTTTTTATTGAAAAACATTAAAGTAAATTTAGTTCTCATATGATTAACGCGCCGGGGATTCTAAAATTATCAATGAATTTTTGTGTTGAGTATACGAAAGTTTGCCATGTTGTCAAAATTCGACAAAATTTATTATTACAACCTTTGTCCCATGTTTTCCAAATGTATACATTTGCTATTATATTATTAGATGCCTACATATGTATGTATGTACATATAGGCATGTATATTTGGTATGTTCCTCTACTATTAACTTTTTTCTGCAATTTCACTCAATTAAAAAAAATTATCGTAACAATTCGTACTCTTTTTTGTTTACACTTTTACTGAAGCTCATATACCATTTACACAAGAAAGCTTGGTTTCATGAATTTTCTGTATGCGTGTTGTGTGAATAACAAGAATATGAAAAAGTTCAGTGAAAAGTTTATAAATGTGACTGGGTTAGTGAAAAAGTGTGAGTGAATTTCTCGCGAATTACAAGAATTTCACGAAAGTACTTTCATGTGTAAATGCTATGTTAATACAGTGAACTTGCAAAAATATGAAGTAATTAAATCTAAACCAGTTCACTTTTGCGAAATTGTTCATGCTTGCGAATGGCATCTTATTTCCCTTTAAAAACAATAAAATTTTCTTGTGTTAAATTCTTTATTTATTGTTTATAGGATTTAATAACAAAACAATTTATATTTAAAAAGTTGAAAAGTTATTATGCCAAAAATTCTGTGATTTCCTTTTGATGTTTCTGTTGTGTTACAGACAAAAACAGCTAGGGAAATCCCCGAATTATTATGAAGTTGAATCAGAATTTAATCACTACTCTGTGGATTTATATTTTAAGACTGTATAGAAGAGACCCGTTAAAAAAAATCTGTTCATATTTTAGAGCAGTCAAGGGAAGAAAAAAAAGTTAATAATATTTTGGGGTGTTCACAGTGGTATTAATTTAGAGAAGCTATTACTCCTCAAGAACTGGACCGATTTTATTGAAATATCGACTAACATTTAAAGGACTACGAAAATTTGTTCTGAAAGAGAGTAGAAAAAGGATCCCAAAGTTTCGCTTTTGTCTATTTATAGAATTTATAAAAAAATTTTCGTGTTCATATTTCTCGAAAGTTCAGTGCAGTGGAAACTCATATTATGTGTCTTGAATTTGCATGGTTTCTTAGCGTCTCCGCATAACACTTTTGTTTCCATAATTGTCTAATTCCTTATAAAAAGAAAATACTACATACTAAGTAATTACTTTCAAAATCGAATTTGATAATTTGTGAAGGAAACATTTTTGTTGGGGCCTTTAAATTCATTTAATTAAAAATTATTTTATGCCTGCTCCTGTTTTTCTTCAATCGCTTAAAACAATTTTAAAATTATTTTTTTCATACAGTAAATGCTTGATAATCCGTACCTCGCTTATCCGGATAGACTGCCATTTTATAATGCGGATTTCATATAAATTGTTGTAAAATGATTTTTTGTATTAACTTTTAGTTCAAAATTGTTTTTTCTTTTTTTTTCTTCAAAAATGAAATATTAAGCTACGCAATTTCTTGTTTTTATGTAAAAAAAAATGGAAAAGTAATGTTAAAATACATTTTTTTTAAATGTACATACTTGTAATGAAATATATTCTTACATGTACAAATTTTTTTTTTAGTTATTTATTACTTTTAAATGTAATAATTATTAAAATTATAAAATTTTTTTAAAATTTTATTCGATAATCAGACTGTTCTGATAATCCGGATTGGAGTCTGCAATCAATTATTGGGATTATCAAAGACTTACTGTATTTAAAAATTTTGTTTTTAGACTTTTTTTTTTTGCTGAATTTTAAATATTGTACTTTCTATACCAACTGGCAAACTGATCATACGCGAAGAAAAAATTGTTTTTGCTTAAATAAAAAAATAACAATCATAAGCAAAAATTGTTGGCATCCAATATAAGCTGACCTTGCATTAAAATATTAATTGTATTTGCAAATTCACAGACTCATTAAACAGCCAAATATTAAACATACAAACCCACAATACATGTATTAATGCATATAAATTTGTATGTAGCTACATACGTAACAGACCATACCTACAAACATACGAAAGGGAATACACAAATATGTATACATGGGTATTTGTATGTGTATGGATCTGTTACAGTGCTCAAGCATTCAATTGTGTGAGCACTCTTCTTATAATTTATACTCAATTGAATTTAATAATTAATGTTTTGTTGTTGCTTATTATCATTTCTTTGCTCTATATAAGCAAAAACAGCAACAAAATAAATACGAAGTAAAGAGAAAGTAAATCAGCCGAAATAAGTGTGGCGCTTGTCAATTTCAATAACATAAAAAAAATGGACGTCGTATTACTTTCAAAGCAAAAACTCGCCATTATTAATTTTTTTTTTTAAAACGTTGGAGTTTGTAAGCTCATACTTGTTTTTAACAAACGCGTTACGCGTTACGAGTTACGAGAATGGTTTCATAATTAGCCAATCTATTTACTTAAAAAAACATACATACATATGTATGTATGTCCATAAATGATATAAAAGTTTGATTAAAAAAAATTTCAATGACTGTGTGTGAAAATCAGCACCATATATAAAAGTATAAATTTGTATCTAAACGGCCAGGTCAGTCAATATTTAGAAGCATTCTTGGCTGAGACCGTTCTCCAAGTATGGAGGCTTTTCCATGACTGCCGTACACGAACTCCTGATAAAGGTATAAATCCTATTGACCGGATGGACTGTCTGCAATTATACTGTCATAGCCAATCCTGGCCCTGTAGTTCACATATTATACCAGTGTCCTAAGCATTCATATTCTGAGACACTTTTTTTTGTGCAGACTGCGATACATTTATGTGATTTCACTAGTATATGCTGAGAAGCGCGTAGTAGTCACCTAATATACGCAGTACTAGATTAAACCAATACGCTTCGCTACCCCCACACCCAGTTATATAGTTCTCCTCCATATTGTGTTTATAGTGATTCCATCTTTTCTTTGTTTGCAGTTCCCATCTTAAAAATTCCTTTTATTTGATTCCCATATCACGTGCTGTGTACAAAGTATTGGTTCACAATTTTGAGGCGTTCGCCATATTCTGTTTGCAGAGATTCCCTTCTGCAAAATACCATTAACTCTTCTTACCCATATTATTGTAAAAATTTACATTTCTATCTAAGAATTACCACGCTACAATTTTACCCCCTTTTATGTCGTTCGAGTTTCGAAAAAGTAAGAAAATACATTCGAGATTTTTTCTATGGGAAAAGAATGCCGAAAATAGCTTGTTGTACGTGGAATACCTTAGGCGATACGTATACATACATACATATATATTGCAAAAAGGTTTTTGTCCACTTGTGTATATGTATGTGCGTATATTGGAATAGTACCAAATACGTGTGCGCTTAATTTTGAGCTGTATTTGTATGCTCATACTAGCGTTACCATTTTTCAAGTTTTCCATTACTTTTCAAGGTTTTTGAAATGTCAAAAAGTTTTTAAGTTTTTATCATCAAAAATAAGTTCTTTTGAAATTCATTCAAATTTTCATGTTTTCTTTATTAATTTTTAATTTACGAAAATATTATTTGATGTTGTCATGTAATGTGAATGATCTTATAATTGTTCACTTCTTCTTACTGCAACAGTATTAAATGTGTCTATCTTTTTTTTAATAAATACAAATGTGCCGTACTAATAATATTATAGTTTCTTATGCCCGTATTTTTTTTTTTTTTAAGTTTTCCATTTAAAAAAATTATAATGGATAATGGAATATTTTTAGTTTTTGGTGTTATTAGTTTTATGCAGCAATGCAAGGGGAGAAAATAGCTGTGAATACGCTACAAAACGCATCGGAGGGTCCAAGAGAAGCTAAAACAGAAATGGAGATCTGCTTAAAATCGTGGGAAGAATAAGTTTGTTGTAGTTGAACTTTTCTTGTTTGTTTTGTTTATGTTATTTTAAATAAAAATTAATTCATAATTTAATTTTGCATTTTTTCTTCATTATTTAAACACTTTAGTGGGAAAAATTTTTTTGTTAAAAAATTAAGTTTTTTTTTTTTAAGTAAAAAGTTTTTCTTAAAAAATATATGGTAACGCTGGCTCATACCGATAGAATGTATTTCTCTTAAGCAAAATTATATGGGAAAAACGCACAGGTAATTTTTTAACCATCAATGAAAGTAGACCTCTCGAACGCAGGTATGTATGTATGTATATGTAGTTATAAAAAGACGAACATAGGTTTTATATACAAAAGTATATGTATATATAGATATATATCGTTACCTTAATACAGAAAGGCCCTAACTAATAATTTAGTTAACATAAAAATTTAAATATTCTATTAAGCATTATTTCTTTATGTGAGACTTTTTTTTTATTAAATTAACAAAGCTATTCCCTGTTGGAACACACCAATATTATTTTAATTAATTTTGTTTTGAAGTGTTCTATATGAAAATATAAAAAACCGATTTAGAAAGAAAAATTTGTTAGAGCCTTTCTATATTAAAGTTACAAAAAAAGCAAACTGAATAAGGTGAATTTTTTAGAGCAGATAGACGGATATTTATTTTTATTTTTCTTCCAGTCGAAAGCCTGATAATCAGGTTTCTGTGAGATAAAATAGCCTTCGATTTAAATGGCTGTGAAGATAAATTTTAAAATATATAACCCTAGACATAAACCTGACCACTTAACAGAGCTCCGTTAACTCTTTAACATAGATATGTTAGGAATTCTTAAATTTATTTGGGCTTCTTAAAAGTAACATTTTTAGGAAAGGAACCAACGTGGGCGACCAGACTAAAAAAGTATTTGTGTAGGAGGATCTCCTCTATATTCCTCCATAATCTTCGGAATCTTTAACAGAGCGAGTTTAAGGTGGTTTTTTCACAATTTTACGCACTTGAAATTTTTAAAAATGTTAATTCTCTGAGGGAAGACCAAATTTTTTTCTAGAAAAAGGCAACGTGATAAGTGTCTTGTCACTCATTGTTTTATAAGTTTCGGTATAAAAAAACTCAAACGTCAAATGTAGCCAAAAATCTGTAAAAATAATAAAATCTATGTTTTAATTTAAATTAAATTTGATTCAATTTTTATTATATCGTTAGCTGCAATGTAAAACTACGTTACTAACAAAAATTGCGACATTGATTATGAAGCACTTCAGGAAAATGTATGTTCTTACAAACTTTTAGATTTGGCAATAAAAATTATCTATTTTATAAGCGAAAGTGAAAAGAGTGTACTCCTACAAATATGTAAAAAAGTAAAAATGTTATTTACGTGGTTTCCCATTTCACCTAACGATCTGTATACATATATGTATTTACATATCATGATTCAATTATTAGGTGAGTGCGACTCCACAAGAAGACCAAAAACAACCGACTTTAACAAATTGCGCACTTGTCAAAATCATTTGTCTACAAAATAAAGAGAAATGTCGTTTGTTTCAGTTGTTTGGATAATGTAGTGGAATTATGAAGAAAGGGATTAAGGCAAAAGGTTTGCATTGGAAAGACTATTTTATACGAATTTCTTCAAACCTGTTTTTTTTGCAGCCATTGCCAAATCAATAGAACGCGAAAAGTAACACAAGGGAAAGTAAACAATTTTTGACAAGTACACAATTTCTGACGTATAAAACACAACCATACAAAAAAAAAATCATCAGGAGAATCGCGCTTGACATGTTTATTGGATCATGATACAATAATAGCCAACTTTTTAAATTTTACTAAAATTCTTTCAGTATTAAAATAATAAATTACATGGCAGAAAAAATGTTTTACTTCGGTGACGTAATAAATCTGAATGCTTTCAATAAACGAAACAATTTTCCTTTTTATTCAGGCACATTTAAAAATAAAAAGCCAAATTAGGAACTTTTTATAGACAATGTTATTTATTACTGAGAACCTGATTAAAATTTATGTATCTTAAAATTAAATTAATTTTGACTAAAAACTACTAGCCATACATGTTGATATTTGATATGCAAATTGTATTGAAAATTTGTGATACGAGTACGTCACAAATTTGTCTTTTCGTTTAGCTGATGGTTTTTCAATATTAATTATAACAGAAATTTCAGCAGCTGTCAAATTTATTATTTTTAGATTTATTATTTAAATAAAAAGATTTCTGATTTTCAAATACTTTTTTAACCTAGTTCTTGGGCTATTAGTGCCAAAATTTTGAAATTTGAAAGTAAGGTGCGTGTGACATTGACCTTATTTTTAAAAGTTGCTCTTTGTTTTTTTTTTCTTTATTTTATGTTGTTTTTTTTTTCTTTCTAATATGTTTAGTTTGCTGTTTTCTTTATTCTTATGTATATAGTAGTATGTGCATATTTACTTTATTCGAATATCACATACACATTGACATTCTAACTGAAATTCGAAGTTGGTAATTCTTGGCTTGTAATTTTACGTAATTTAAAATCAAGTTACACCACGTGACACGCACTATTTCACTAATCGTGAAATATTTCGTTACGGCTGACTACGAACATTCATCAGATCTGTTAATGCGATTAAATATTGATTGTCATTGCATTGCTAGCATCGAAGAATCACTTCGATTTGCTGATCTCTGCAGTTAGTTCCCGTCCACACTTGCAATTTTTGTTGCTACAGCTTCTGCTTTGCAATTGCATTAGTGTCCAAATTATGCAATTTTTATATTTTTTACGCCTTTTTTAAAATACCAATACACATAATATTCAAATACATTGAACTTCAAGTTGATTAGTAAGAATTTCAAAGCAAAAGAGAATTGCAGAACACATGAAACCGTTTACCTCTCCTCAATCTCCTCACCTCTCTCGCCCAAATAGTATTGCTGCAACAAAAATTGCAAGTGGGGTCGGGGACTTGAGGTGTTGAAAATTGAAAATTGAATATTCAGTTATTGTGAGACTGAGTATCGGCTTCATGAATTTTTAAGGACCAGAAATGTTGGCAACGCACTTGCAACTACGACTATTTCATTTGAGCAATTTATTACGTATATTATAATTAAATAAAACAATATTGGGAAGTTTAAATTAAATTATTTAATAACAATGATTATGAAATATGCATATGTACGTATTAATTCCATTATATTCAATACAAATATTCCCGGAAATGAAAGAAGAGAATGGAACACGATGAACCGCAGAAAAGAAATGAGAAAAAAAAAAGTCTGGCATAAATTTTGTGTATCATCTCTTCTTTTACATCTCCACAAACACATTTGACTGGAGCTGTGAAGTTTTACCAAGAACTGCCATGGAATTTACGCCTGTGCACACCAATGCGCTACTCGTAACACATGTTTTTTTTTTGTTTTTATTAAGCGAACAGACTTTAATTTTTAATCCCACTAAATATGTACATGAGTATGTATGTTTGAATATTAAAAATATTCAATAAAATTTTGTCAAAAGCAATTAAAACCTTTTTCTACAGTTCTGTGCATACACTCGGGTATGTGTATGTATGTATAAGGAATTTTTTATTATGACATAGAACTGTACTATTCACATCATTCATAATTTTACCTTTTCTACCGCCCGACATTCGGGACTGCATTTCCAAAAAACGTATTTAAAGAAAATTTACCACTTGTTATTCCAATATTTCTGACGACGAATTTAGCCGTATTGACAACACTTCTCAACACAGTGATTTTGAACATTTTTTGTGTACTTTTTTGAAATAATCGACATGGAAAATGTTCAACTCAGTGGTCGGTGCGCTATTCTAATTCATATTCTAAGTGCTTTATAAAGATAACATTAAATGGTAAATATGCCCTTCTCAATACAGTTCTACTAGGCATGGTTCAAGGCGAATTCACACTAGGTGGCTGCATTAGCTAAAACTTTCATGAGCTGTCAAAGTTGTGTTCAACGTAGGTCATGTTAATACGTAAACTATTTTGACAACTCGAATAAAATTGTTGTATTGTAAACAAAAAATTCTGTTGTTGTGGGGACGAGATTACCTGGTATGAATTCGCCTTGACATTTACCGTTCGTCTACTTTTGTAACTTTCTAGTCATGGCAGAAAGAAATCATTATGTGCGAATTGCGTAGGATTCTCTTTATTTATTTGTAAATTTTTAAAAATTATTTTTTCTAAATGATTGATGAAAAATGGTAACTTTGATTTCTTTCGGACTTTCGAAATTAGATATTTGATTTTGTTAATTTATGTACGCAAAGGAAAGTTGCGAAATAGAAAATCGAAAAGGATAGAGAGAGACATGTCAAAAATCCTCAAAGCAAAACTCGTGATTGCTATACAGCGCTCGCCATCAAACTTTAAACACGTGACTTTATTTGTAGGCAAATGTGAAGCATAAATTGAATTCCGTGAAAGTCTGTATTGTTGCCAATAATTTCTTGTATTAAATACTTAAAATTGTAGAACCAAATGACCACACCAAATTATTTCCTCTTGGTTTCTGATTGGCAATTTCAAAATTATTATTAATTTTTTTGTGCTTTTTGATATTTTTTTAACTTGGTGCTTTTTTTCATTAATACGCGTTTTTTCTTGATATGGGTGCATTTTGAAATGTAAAAGTTACCAACGCTCTTTTATTTTTTTATTCTTCTTTATTTTATAATATCGCTCTTTCCTTTTAACATTTATAACGATATTTTTATTATTTATAATAACAAAAATCAATTAAATAAAATATGTGGAGACTGATTAAAATCAACAAAAATGCTTTGTGGCTATTTATAGAAAAACAAAAAAATTAAATAAATAAAAACAAGAAAACTACTATAATTAAGAAAAGAAAAACGCATACACACATGCTACCTACATATGTCTCAGGGCAGGAAAATCCAATACCTCTAAATAATAATACATACCTAGTACATAAATGTACTATATGTATCGTGGGTACATATTTATATATTAAAATTACACAGGACATTTTTGTCAGAATTTAATTTCTATATTTTCTCTTATAGTATAGAAAACTTGTTACGTTACTAACTCCCATGAGTAATGCATGAATTTAAAATTGCCATATAATTAAATCATATGTGTCTTATGTATCCATATGTACAAATGGAGGTGTTTATTTATATAATTCTTATTGATTTCAAGACCCATATTCCCCTTGGAAATTTTCGCTATTCTAGGGCAGGGTAGTAAAATTTTTTTTTTCTCAAACACGAAATACAGCATATAAAACAGCTTAACTAAACTAAAACCTTAAATTATAATATTAAAAAAGCAAAATAATCGAACTAGACTATTTAACGATAAATTTGTTTCCGTATAGATTAACAACAAATTCCCACGATGATTTTCTAGACATGTCTGTCTTGTAATATTCTTCTAAAGTTGCTACCAGAAAGTCTTGCATTTATACCATGATTGTTTTTCAATGTTACTAGACTGCGATGTCAACTGGGAGCTTTTCGCACTATTTTAGTTTTTTTTTTTTTTAATTTTCGATACCAAAAAATTCTTTTGTCAGTGTTCGCTGCTTTTTGGAACTTTTAATGCTTTTCTTTATTTATGGTGTCACCAAGTTTAATTGTATCACTAAATTCCGTGAAATCTATAAAAATATTTGTACACAAAAATTTCAATAGGTGATATCGGTAAATCTCCTGAAAAAGGTGTGTGTTTTTGGGGTTACAGATTCGAAGAAGCTCTTAAGATAAATAACACTGGCGGTAAAACAAAAAGAGAAATATCAAAAAACTACCATCTATTTGCAATAAAATTAGTTTAAAGAGATACGAAGCAAAGTGTCTTTCTTCAATTTTGAAGTTTTACGAAAATAAGTATTAGAAATGTTTTATATCATATTAGGGATGAGCTTAGCAGGCGGTGTGTTGTTTAAAAATACAAAAAAATATGAGTCCAATACTGAAATTTTATCTAGTATTGAAGATGGATGGTCTTGTGCCTTATATTAATTCTGTATTATATTTTAGGAAAATACTGTTGTATTTTGTTATTATTTTTCTTTTCATTAAATGCTTCTGTTATGAAAATTATATTATAAAATAAATTTCTTATGATATATCAATAAAAGTAAATATTTTAAGTTTATTGCTTTTTTCGCAAATACGCGGTTTTGCCCATTTCGGTGGCTTAAAAAATTTAAAAGTTCCTAGGGTTGATTTATAGCGCATAACAAACACAAAAGAAATGATTTTTAAAAAGAAATACGAAAAACAAACATGAGAATTAATTTTCTGTGTGCTGCTAAAAGGAGATTTATTGCACTATTTTTACGGAAATAGTGCAGGTCCCAAATTACAGCAATTGATATCGACGGAATTTCCAATACAATTTAATACAATTAAATTTACGACTCGAATCGAATGCCGTAATTTGGCCCCAGATTTAGCGATATCAATTTCATTTCAAAATCTCTGTTATCCATGCCTGAAGCATACTAACAAGTATTTACGTGTGTTGTTTACGTGTGTTGATTCGACACGAGTGTACGAACAGATAGAACACGAGTACGTAACAATGGCGCTATACGAGTGCCCTCTGCATATATGCTCATGGGTGTGTGAATGTGTATCTTCATTGGATAGAAGAGTGTTCATGTGTATAGCTTTTAATGTTGGGTTGCATTAAACCTTTTTGACGGTCTCGCAAACTAGAAGACTAGAAGACTAAAAGACAGACAGCTGAATCGTCTAAATGGCCAGACAGTAAGTAAGGCATGAAAACCTAATTATACTAATGTTATTAAGTTTTTTGTTCTTGCTGTTGTTGTCAGAAAAGCAACTAGACACTAGCGCATGTTATAAAACGTCGACAAAAATTTAAAAAAATAAATAAATTAATAGGTAACTATGTATGTATGTATATAAAAAGAGACCGGTAGAGATCACTATTGGAATAAAATATTTGAGGTAAACACAAATAAGAAGATAAAAAACTCTCTCAGAACAAAACTATTTTTTAAGGAATTATAATTCAATGGTGCTGGCGGAATAGTCTGCCAGACGTAGTCAGACACTAGGACGTCAGGGAAAGGGATCATTCATATTCATATGTACATATGTACATACGTAGGTATGTAATTTTTACTATTTTATTTTAATTTCCACAAGCAAGTAAGAATGTATGCGTTTTTGTAACCACAATCGTCGATAGTACAGTGATTTCAACTGATATACTATGTATGTATGTTTGTATAACCATGACACAAAATAAAAATTAATTGGGACAGTTTCTTTTAAAATTAATACAATACTGTGCACAATTTTTTTTCTTGTATGAAATGTATCAGTTACATGTTATGTGATCTAATATTACAAAAAGTATCTGTGATATAACATACGAAAATTATGGAAAAAAAATACACATGTGTGGTATCGAATTTTAATTGTAACGAACTCATTAGGTCATATACTTATGCAGAATGCGATACTAAATTAATGTAGAACATGAGTTAGATTTGCAATTAAGTTAATTAATTTTTCCAATAAGACCGTAGTTTTATGAACAAATAATTGGTCAGCCACCTTGTCGAACCCGCCATACTGCATTTAGAATGGCGTTATTTAGTTGTTTGCATTAACACATAATTGGACAACCATTTTTAGACATTAGCCCTTTAGAGTTTAGAAGAACTTCATAAATTTCTTTCAATAAACCCTTTTATTTATTTTGTGTTGGGCCAGTACTCACCTACTGGTGAGATGGATATCACCTACGTGTCTAAGTGACACTCCTATGCAAGTAGGAAAATTGGTTTTTTGGTCCTGGGGTATGAAGAGAGTAGTGTTGTGGTGTTGTAGTGTTGAACTTCAATTTTCCAACATCGCAGTTGACTGGAAAGACTGCAGCTGGGAATTTATTCTACAAGAGTTCGTCAAACAACGAATTTCCACTGTAAGGCGTAGTGCGATTCATAAGTAAATCGACTATAAATGGGTGCTCTCTCTAGGACAAACAACATTATCGTGCGTTAAACAGTAGTAGTGATGTAGGTATCAAATCCTCAAGCTGAAAGTCTATACCACGCGTTTTCGCATTTCACACTTGGTACGTATACAACGATTTTCTGCATTTCAAGATACACGCCACATTAGTTTTAATTTTTTTAATGGAATATTCTATTGACGTAGCGCTAGATCGGCGGAACAGCACAACCCACATTGCAACGATGCTCCAGCGAGTCAATAGAATTGACTACTCTACTGTTACAAATTAGCCACTTCGCACTCTCCATTACGCTGTGAAGTACCTTCAAAAGAGACTTTCAATCACCGGCCCATATATAAGAATTTCATTCCGTTTTCGTTCGTACATAGGCGATATAGATTGAAAAATATTGTTTTTTGAACGAACCTTACACCGAATTTTCATGCGAAGAACATCGGGTTTTCGATAGACTCGGCATTCCGTCGCGGGATTTTTGCAGGAGCTGTCGGTCTGTGGAGATAAAGGAGACGGTTGCTCACTTCATATGCAAGTGCTCAGCTCATGCCATGAAACGGCGGAGGCTCTTCGGCTCATCATCATTGACTGAACTCTCTCAGGTGAGGATTTCCGCAATAGAGGGATTTATTTTGGAATCGGTGCCGTTTTATGCGGCGACTATCTGATCCCCGGCTGAGAATAGCATGTGGGAGTAAGTTTGGCGTTCTACTTCGGCGAGGGTACGTCATCTATTCTAAAAAATTTAATTTATTTTTAAAATTTATTTGTTAAATTTAAATATTAAATTTTAATTAATAATTTTGAAAGCAATTATTTTAAATTATATATTTATTTAAATTAAAAGTTTTAAAATCAGTACATGTTATCGCTGATAAGATCCGCATTGTTTATAGTTTTGCTTTGATTTCTGTAGAGCAAAATATTTTAAAAATAATAAAAAGCAAAAAAATTAAAAAAAAATGTATCGTGTAACTTGAAATGCAGAAAAGCGTAGTATACGTACCAAGTATGAAATGCGAAAACGTGTGGTATGGACTTTCAGCTTAAGAATTTAATATCTACATCACTAAATTGTATTAAAAGGTAATTGGTCCGCCATCTTTGAACGAGGGCGAGGACTTCAACAAATTCATATATGTATGTATATATGTATATGAATGTATTTATTTTAATTAAATTTTTTTGCTTGTTCAAAACACTGTGCATCTTCGTTTGCTAACATTAGTGTCGTCGCTCTAACGTTACAACGTTTACGCCATGAAAATTGTGTAGGCAAATTTTGTTATTAGTGTTGTTGTTATTGTTATTGTTGTCATAGTTGCTTGCAATATGTCTATTATTGTTACTACAAACGATGCAACATGTTTATGCAACCAGACAAGTTTCGTTGTTAGTTACATAGTCTGTAGTTATGTTTATGGTTGCAATTCGTGTTGCATTCCAGGTTTCAAAATATTTTGATTTTTGATTTTTTGCTTGTATTGCTGTTGGGTTGTATAGTGTAAGTCATTGTTTAGTGTTTTTATCAATTCATTTCAGTGGAAACATGCAAGCTGCGACGTTGAATTTTTTTAATCGTTTTTTTCCAGCGATATTCAATGCAAAATTTATGGTTTACTTGTTGTTTGCAGTGTTTGTGTCAGAAAATGCAACATGAATAATAAACGTGTTGCATCGTCTGTAGCCTGCATTGTACAACATCTTCCCCTCTCCCCAACGGGTCTTGCAATATAGGAATATTTTACTTTTTCTTTGGTATTTCTTTCCTTTCAACAGTGCTTTTTCTCGTTATTGTTTTGCCAGTACAAACGCCTTTATTGCAAGAGGGAACAAACATCATTCATGCATGCCGTTGTAAACTAATATTTATTACAAAATGTCTTCTTTTATATAAAAAAAAATGTTGGTGAAGAGGTGCATGTTGTCAGATTTGAGCACATCGGTTTTAAGAGGCTTAATAAATTTAAATGAAAGCAAGACCAATGCAGGCAAGCTTTGAATATCAGTTTATATATACTCGTATATATAATAAATCGTTTTTAAAATTAATAAAAATTTTATTTTTTTTTAAGTCCAAGAGTTTGTGCTATTCTATCGGGCACTTCTTTGAAATTCTATCGACATTTCTTTTTTAATTGTCTGATGGCGAATATTTTTATTAAACTGTTCCGTTTTATTTATTTTATTTTTTTATAAAATTTTTTTTTTTTTTTTTTTTTTTTTGTTTTTTATCTTGGACCAGTGCTCAGGGGCTATCCCCTACATATGCAATGCATTGCACTGGAACTAGAGAGAAGGATAGGGTAGAGAATAGACAGGTGGTGAAAGTGGTAGGAAGATAGAGCTTAATTCTTGAACAACTCTGCAGTTGAGTGTTAATTATAAAGCAAAGTTGCGGCGTCTCTGATGTTTCGTTTGACGCATTATTTTTAAGCTAATGGAACCATTTTTTTTTTTTTTTTATTATTTTACTTCGCGGACGTTTTATTGCTCAAATACCGACGAAGGAGGGTGCTGTAGCACAGAAAACTCAGAAAAAACTTTTTCTGATTTAAATTTTATGCCCATCTTTTATCGGTTTAGGTAAGCAAATAGGGTTTAATGCAATTACGATATACATATCTTTTTTAAAAACAATCAGAGCATTTCATGACATCTAAATGATAGACTCAATTAATTTAATTAGTATCAGTCAAAAGAAGGCAACAATTGAAAAAAGCTATTTTCTGTTACATAAAATCTTAAATTCGTAAATAATTAACTGTCAATTTCTGATGGATCACACCATTTCAGAACGATTGTATTCTGATTTTTAAACTTTTTTTAAGTATATTACTCACCAGCTTCAAATGAAGTTTGCGCAAACATCTACATTGATATATTTTTGTGTTAACACGTGGCATACAAAGTACAGTTGCAAAGAAGTACGGGTATTTATATACACAGAGCAGTTTCATCTCAACTTATTGCTACTTTTTTTTCTGTTGATGTTCAGTTAATATAATTTAGTTTTAGCACAACAATGTATTTACATGATTGATAGTTTTTTTTTAGATATTTGAAATATTTCACAATTGGTTTGAAAGCCTTGAAAAATGATGCCAAACTAGTGAGTAGTCTAGACTTTAGTTTAAAAAGCGATTAATTACTGAAAATAAAAATGTCATTGTCATCTCGCTGATTTTTATAAAAAAAAATTGACAGAGAGAAAGCTGATTAGAAAAGCACTAAGAAAATCTATTTTAACAATTTAATTGTTGACGCAATTAACTGGCAGTAAATTTTTAACTATGTATATAAATTAATGTAAATTGAAACGAGTAATTTCCTTAAATCCCATGTTATTTTGAGGTTTTTTTTTTATTACTAATTAAGTATGTAAATGCCCATATACATACATGATTTTTAAAAACAAGTATGTGCATTGCGTCCTAAAATTTTTATGAGCAAATACTGTTCATGAAATTCCAGTCCCGCGATCGTAACACGTTTTTGGTTTTTGGGATCAGTGATGCAAAATGTGGCACAATTTATTGTGTGTTGTCCCTGCGGTACTTTCTATCTATTTTAGCCCTTTCACACACAAGAAAAAAAAAACCAAAAATTAAATCTTTGGTCAGTATAATTCCTTTTCGTAATTAATAATTTAATTACATCCAAAATAAATGAAAATGATTTTGCTGCTCTCTTAAAACAGTGTGATCAAAATACCATAAAATGGGCAAACGGAAAGATATATTGAAATTGTTTTCATTAAAACTGCTAATTGATGTCTAATGGTGTTTTCTTTTCTGACAAAAATGTTACATATATGTATGCTACATTTCGTTACCATTTCTGTTCCATTCTAAAAAATATGTAACATTAAAAAAAGCTATTTCGTTCCTTTCTAAATATGTTGCACAAATAACTGGCAAAATATGCAACATATTTGACCCTCAACTCTCAAGTCAGGGTGATATACTAACCTTTTTTACATCTTTGTTAAGTACTTTTTTATACAAATAAGAATTATGAAAGTCAATATACTCTTCACTTTGACTAGAGTCCATCAGACTTTTGTTAGAAGAAGATTCTGTTTAATTTATTATTTATTTTAATGTAAACGTTTTTGATAAAATTTTGGTTTAAAGTTTTTGCAGTTTGTTCTAGGTAATAGCAGCTGATTAGAAAACAATGTTGCTGACGATTTTTATTGATAAAATGGTGCTAAAAACCGTAGAAACAGTGAAAAGCTAAGTATACATCAATGTTAAATCTCAAATATTTTGTACCATTGTGACAGTAAAAAATTTATCACTTTTTAAAGGTATGGGCAAACTGTAGAAAATGCTATCCATCGAAAGGGCAACATTTTTGTTCAGAAAAGAAATCACCATAAATGTTCGTGATAGATAGATAGAAACTAGATCTAATTATTAATTTAATTGAAAATTGGTGCTCAATATTTCTGACTCAGACCAAGGCTGCGAACTAGTATGAAACAAAGTGTGGAAAGTAGAAAATAGAAAGAAGAAAAAATATCTGGTACACACAGTCCTGTATTTCACCCTTTACAAGGCGAATTTTTAGCGAGGTGGCCGCAGTAGCTAAACTTCTCATCTGATTTTTGTTCAATTGTCAAAGTTGTGTTCAAATCAAAGCACGTTAATACGTAAACTGTTTTGACAATTCCATTAAAATTGTTGTATTTGTGAACAAAAAATGCTGTTGTTGTAGGGACGAGGTCACGAGGTGTTTTGTTGTTAAAGTATTTGCACTTGTCATTCTGCAATGCTTTTTGTATTGCAAATTTGCACAAGCATAAGAAATCTGAATTTCATATACGAGGTTTGTTAAAAAAAAAAGGTGAATTTTGTTGTTTCCGATTACAATGGCGTGGTGCATCATGAGATCGTGCCAACAAGTCGGACGTTTAATAAGGAATACTAAAAGGAAGTTATGCAACGTTTGCGGCTCAAACGATTGGATTTGGGGGAAAAAATCATGGATTCTGCATCACGATAATGCAGCAGCTCACACATCAATGCTTGTTCAAGATTTTTTGGGCAAAAACAACACACTAATTATGCCTCAACCACCTTATTCAGATTTGGCTCCCTGCGACTTTTTCCTATTCCCAATACTGAAGAGACTAATGAAAGGAAAGCGTTTTGCCATCATAATTGATGAGATAAATTCAAATTCGAAGTACGAACTGATGGCCATGCCGAAAAGCGCATTTCAGAAGTGCTTCGAGGATTGGAAGATGCGCCGGCAGAAGTGCATTATATCTGAGGGGCATCACTTTGAAGGGGACAAAATGGATATTGATGAATAAATAAAAATTTAAAAAAAAAAAATTAAAAATTCACCTTTTTTTTGAACAGACCTCGTATGTATTTTCTTGTTATGGTAATGCAGTATCTAGCGCATTTGTCACATTTGAAAAAACTACAAGGTTTGCATTTTATTTCGTATACTAAATATTTTAGATACTTGATATACATACATATATTTTTTTAACAAGAACCACATTAAAAATCAATTTATTTTATTTGAGCGAAAATTTGATGAAAATCGCTCATGTTTGAACCAACCCAGATACGGTTTATTGACTAAACAATCAGCTTTATGGAGCGGGGTAGTTACTATGGCCCATTGTGGCCGTTTCGTGAAAAATATGATATATGTAATTGTTTCCAAAAATAAAGAAATTACGTCCATTAAAGTATAAAGTTATGAAAATTTTTTGGATAGTTTTTCTTTTTTAGCACGATTCAAAAGGCGATTTATAATATATATCTTTTATTATTGATTTTTGCCCCACTTTATTATAACAGTTGTGCCGACAAAGAAATGGATTCACACTTAATTACAATGACAATTTATTTTTTTTTTCTGTAACTGAAAACACATTTGTTTTAAGAGAATATAAAATGGTTTCTTTAACATTATGGGAAAAAACCAACAGTCCGTCAATCCAACATACGCAGATTTAATTTATTTTAATCCTCTGGTGACAAAACTTAAACAAATCAAGGTTCTTTTAGATCAAAAGGCGTAATTTGGTTTATTATTTTTTTTTTGCAAATTTCCGCTAGAATGAATTCACTGTTCTTACAAAAAAAAAATTATATCATAGAAAATAGAAACAAAGAGAAAAAAAATTCAACAAAAATCCAATTTGTTGTCTAGGCGCCAAACAGATAACGAGCGTATGACTGAATAGTAGTTTGCAAGTCACAGTCACAGTGACAGCCTTTGAGATTTTGAAATTCTATTAATATGTATTATAATTCTATTCAAGTTAATAATATCAGTAAAATTTTTTTTTTTTAATTAATAAATTCATTTATTCAATTATTCAATAATAACATATAGGTGCCCCAGCGCCGCACTCTAGGGCATTAAATGGGCGAGTTGGCAATAGTATTTATACAAAAAAAGAACTTATGAATTAGTTAACAAAAAATTGATAGTGTAGGTATATAAAAATAAAAAAAAAGAAATTTTCGAGTTAAGTTTAAAGTAATTCAATTAAATAGAAGCATTTCTATATCTTGAAGTAATTAACGTTTTAAGGCGATTTTAAATAGCGATATTCTTTGCATATATTTCAATATTACTGGAAGGTGATTGTACTCGGAGCAACCAACATATTTGACACTTTGTTTAGTGGTTTCTAGTCGACATCTCTTTAGTAGGAGGTTAGACCTGATTCGGGTATTGAAATTAGTTTGATTTATTCTAAATTCTATGACGCACAGCTTTAAACATGTATATTAATAATTGCATTTTGAACAATACATATGTATATTGGCAAAACAGTTTTCGTTATTTATTATTTAAATTTGAATTGTGAAACAAAATTAAAGCCATTTTATTAATAATGGGCATCATACGACCTAATCATCCGTGATGTACTCGTATGTAAGTATGTAGTTGACAACTTGTGCTGTAACATATTTATTTTTTTATTAGAAGTGTATTGCCACCAAACATTTTTGCAAGCAAAGATTATAGCGAAAGAAAATAATAAAGAAATCGTATAAACCTTTGAATATTATTAGGATTGAAAATAACATTAACTTTCTTAATTAAGATAAATGACATTTTTAATGATGAGGATAATTTCAGGCTACTGTTGGCCCCTTTCGTCGGCATTCGAGCAATGAAAAACGTCGGCGATGTACAATAAGAAATAAAATGGCTTCTTTAGTTTAAATGCACTGTTTTCTAAAAAAATTCGGTTTCTTGGGTCAGTGCTCAGGGGGTATTCCCTAAGTATACAATGCATTGCGCCGCAACTTGGAAATATTTTTTGGGTAAGGCTATAGAGCAGGGTACGGATTTGCGAGTTAGTATGCCTGGGGGACGGATTTGTGAGTACATGTGCAGCACATGTGCCGCGCTTGATTGTGCGAATCCGTACCCTGCTATAAAGTAGTGTTTGCGGACATTTAACTTGAATTTGCCCACAAATCAGTTGATAGGGAAGACTTCTGCAAGTAGTTTGTTCCGCATACGAACAGTTCGGTTAAATACGAACGCATCGTACAATTTCGAGGACAATCTTGTCCTACGTAAAAAAGACCGTGTTACGGGAGCGAGTTCCCTGATATTATTGAAGCACATTCGATTCAATTAACGGTATACATATTAGGGTGGGGCGATTAGAATGGAAGGAAAAAAATCTTAATGGGCGCTTCGCGTTTATGGTTCTTGGGATTGTACTAAGCAAAAAAGTCCACTATACCATACGTCTACGGTGAAAATCGAGCTGGCGCATTTTGACATGATCAGACTTTTGTCACGTTTTTTTTTTTTGGATATTTTGGTCTATAACAGCCAAACCATTGAGATTTTCAATCCAATACTAAGACAAAAATTGTAGCCAAGACAATAGTTAAGAACTCTCTAGTACATCGCAAAAGCATTGGAACGCTCCTTCACGCAGTTTTGGCCTTGTGAAAGTGCAAATTTTTCGTAAAAATATTGATAAATTACCATTTTCAGTTGTTCATAGCGCAAAATCATAAAAATGTTCTATTTCTTACTTTTTCCACTTTTTTATCCAAAAATATAATGTTTTTTTACAGTAAACTAACAAAAATGCATCAAAATCAACTGAACACAATAGAAGAATAAAAAATAAGAAATAAAATAAATAGAATAAAAAGTAAGAAATAGAACATTTTTATGATTTATCCACCCTAATACATATTGATCGCCCCACCCTAATACATATATTGCAAGGATGCTCTAATGAATTAATATAGTTGGCTACTCTTCTGTCACCGATAAGACCCTTCGTCCTCATCTGTACACGATCAAGTAGTTTCTATTTGACTTTGAATACCCATTAGACTTATATTCCATTTTCGTTCGGATATAGCCGATATACATACATACATAGATAGTAAGAACATCAGATGTGTTCAAGATTAACGTGGATACCTACGCATAGCGTCTCATTCCACGGTACTATCAACACCGAGTTAAATTAAGACGTTGACTACCGCCCCCATGGGCACTTGGAAGTACACCGCGTGTATTCAAACAGGTACAAATAGGTTGCAATCCTACTTCATAGTTATTCCTGGTCTATAAATTACACCTTGTTGAGGTGTTTCGAGCGGTCTTAACTCTGTGCCACATCAGAATGTATTTGAGTCAAGACACATTCCGGTGACTACTGTTGAATGGCAACAGCACCTAGTTAAGCAAAATTCGTATTAGAACATATGCCTCAAACGCACATACATATATCCAGAATAGACAAAAAACTTATCTCCCTGCGTAATTTTAGGTGGCAACCACAGCCACTACGAATCCTTACCCAGCCCAGCACACTAACTCCAACTTTTCAGGGTTGACACGAAGTACTCAGTCAAGAGTGCGTCAGTCTTTAAACCCTTACTTAGCGTTAGAGCAGTGGGGATAAGCTGGCAACCCGTAGCTCTACATTAGAATCGAACTGTATTTCTACAGCCACACGGAATATGCAAGCATAACCTCCTCAATCTCTAGTAGGATTTCGAAGAGTCACCTCTTCTGTCATCTTGAAACTCACAGGTAGTTTAAGGTGATAAACACCCGTAGATTTAGAAACAAGTTTCCAAACCCCTCTGCGTTGAGTAAGAAGATCAGATGGACTGAAGTCATAAAAACCTATGCAGTTGAAGCCTTGAAAAATGTGGTCAGTGCAGCGAACGTCACACTAAATTTTCTCGCCCAGAACATCAAAAGCTTGTAATTCCTTAACAAATCTCTACCATTCATAATTACAGATTACGCAGCATTATCCACCATGCGTTTATGCGTTAGGATACAGCATTGGATCGTAGCTGCGCTAAAATCTACCCACTCCGAGATCATCGCAAGTTCCCTATTGAAAGTGTCCTTCAAATATTTTCCTATCAAACAGAGAGTCACAGATTTTGTGTTGTTAAAACTTCATCTACATTAACTAGAACAACGGCGTGCAATCATATCGTTTAAAAAGTTAATATTTTATTTAAAAATAAATAGCAAGAATACAAAGCCACAACAGGCTTGCACTAATTTTCAAATTTGTTTAAACGCGTCCTATTTCCTTTTCCGTGTTTTATTCATTTTAGTGTTCGTTCAATCAATATTTATTGTTAAAATTTCGTTTCTCTCATAATTTTTTTTCTACTCTGTCAAGGTCGTTGCAAAAAGAAAAACATTACTATTTGTAGTATAGATTCACTCTGCAATAACAGTTTGCTATTACATTTTGTAGTTGCATTACTTTTTTTTTTGTAAAATTGTTGTTGTTATGAGCAACAAATGCTTCTTCCATTGTTATTGTTTACATTTATGACAGTCGAAAATTTGTGTAAGAACAAGAAGAATAGGAAACAAAATTACAGAAAGTTCAAAAATTTGTTTATTGCGTGCTTTATTATTTATTTTTAGAATAAAAAAGCAATTCAAAAATGTTTGTTGTTGTAGCAACACAAAATGTATGTTTTTTTTTTGGCGAATACAGACTGAAGGAAACGTTTTATCGATTACTGCTTGGAACAAGTTTAAATGAAATGCTAAAGGTTACTTACCCAAAAATAATAACAAAAGAAATTATATATACTATAGGTATATTCAAATAAATGAGAATTCTATTCTAGAAGATCAATGAAACTTTAGAGTAAGGGATATCCTATTAATATTATAAATGTGAATGTTTCTATGTTTAGATGTGTGGTTCACTATACCGCCTAAACCGGCGAACAGATTTTTATAAAATTTGGTAGACGGATAGTTTATGATCGAATTTCAAATATGGGCTACTTTTCATAGAAGTTAAGGAACTAACTATTTGGTTTGTCATTTAGGAAGATACAACACCTACATAATTGAGTATGGTGGCAGCGAAGCGCACCTGGTTAATATAGTATATGCATACATCAATATTGCTACCGTAATGTAGAAAGGCCCTCACTAATATTTTTCTTACTATACAGGAAAATGAAAAACAGACCTAAAACTTTGATTTTTAAGTCAGTTTTTTTTATTAAATTCTCTAAGCAATGATCAGCAAGTTTTATCAACAAATAACGAAATATCCAAAAAATCGATTTGAATAAATATATTACTTTATGCTTAAATTCACAGTCATTAGTTATCTAATAGCAATAGTTTAACCAATAATATTTGATTCACAGCTTTTTCTTTATTATTATTAGTTAAACCGATGAATGTCATTGGTTAACAAATAGTTAGACAACAGCTGATTAGTAAATTATTATTACTATTTTTGTTTTCATATCATTTATCATAATATAAAATAATATATATATATATAATACTATCCGTTTTTTTTCGAGAAAATTTTGGTTTTCCCGAACCAATTTCAGCAGCTATTCATTATCTTGCGCGTTAAAGTTCGATGAACGCGCACTTGTTTTATTCATTTTTAAGAAATAATATAACAAATATAAAAAAACCACAAGGTATAGCAGTGCTACCAATAATGAAAATTAAAAGATTTTTAGGGTTACCATTCTTTCTTTATACTGAGAATGTTAGTTAAACAATACACTGTGAATAAGAAGTATTAGTTAAACAATAGTTATCAATTTAGTTTACTAATAATTAACTAATGACTGTGAATTTGGGCCTTAGGGCCTTTCTATATTAAGTTAACTACGTGCTCCTTATAACAAATAGTTGTGCACACGCAATTAAAATATTAATACACGCAATTTTAATATTTTAAGTGTAAAGCCACGAAAAATATCATATACAGTTGGAACAAAATTAATTTTTAAAGAAGGAAATTTACTGAAAGAATCGTTACAAATCGTGATATTTTTTTTGTTTTTCACTTATTTTAGTTTTTTACATGGATAAACGAAATTTTTTTCATATCTTTCTGTTTTCGTGTACCCATCTAATGCTTTTAATTTTAAAATGATTAAAAAACACAACATTGACAACATTTTTCGTAGCGTATGTCAATTATTGTTCTAAACGAAAGTGCGGTATTCACAAAGTCAGAAGAAAACAGAACGAGACAGCTAATTGTTGTTTGGTCGTTTCTCTCGCACGAGAACCAATTTTTTTTTTATCTTTTGACATTTTAATTACCAAATATTGATATTTTGTTTTGCTTTCTATTTTCTGTGTGTGAAAAGCGAATTTTTATTTCTGTATAATTTAGCAATTCAATAGGTTTGTAAGAACACCCATGTTGGGCGAGAAAGCGTACAGTATGTCATAGGGCAAAATGTGGAAAAAGTTCTTATTTTTTTTTTGTTTCATCTGGGCCCAGCACTCAGGAGATGACTCCTACACATGCGAACCATTGAGCTGGAACTATAGGAAAGGGATAATAGAAACGGCAGGAGATGAAGCTTAATTAATTATTTTACAGCTCTGCTTTTGCACGTTCTTTGTTTATACTCGTAGCAGTGCTGAAGCTTCGGTGCTACACAATACCGACGAAGAAGGGCGTTTATATTTCTCGCACTGAACTTTTAAGAATACCATGTGTTACTGTACGCTGTTATGTGAAACAGTTTTTCTTGTAGCTGTTTTTATTAAACAGCTGTTACTATTGAATAGCTGTGGGGGTGGTAACAGTCCAATATATGTAGCTTTTTGTGGAATTTTTGATAAAAAATAAATTCTCCAGAACTCTCTCATTCGACCGGAAATTAGTATTTTTTTTAACCGCTTCATTCAATGACCACATGTTTGATATATTTGTCGTTTATTATTCGAAATATTTTCTTAATGTAATGACACTTTTATTGGACAACAATTGTCAAGTTTATTTGTTATGAATTTGTAAATGTGTGTTTTTCACTTATTGCTTTCCTTATTGTCAACGATGAGTTCATTAGCCTTTTCTGTTGCTTGAAAGTAAAGTGAAACATTCGCTCGTCCGATCATCGTCAGGCATTTATATATGTGTATGAATTTACTGCGTGCAAGTGTGCCTTGAAGAATACCAGCTAAAAAAGCAAAAATTATAAGAAGAAAAAAATCATTAAAAATAAAAGCTCAATGAATGACAGCGAGTGAGTGAGTCTTTATGGCATATTTTTCTTCTTATTTTAATAACATTTATATGCTCGTTTAAATACTGATTAGGTGCGAAAAAGCGACTTGTATGATTTCAACAAAATTTAACATTTAACAACCTGTGGGTCTGGAGAAATTTCTTATAAAGCAACAATAATGCACACTTTATGAAAAGACCAAAACGCCAACGTAAAAAAAGCAGTAAATGCAACCCCACTTATTATGTTTCAAATCATTTAGCACCTTTTAGAAAAAAAATCTAATAAAAAACAAATTTTTTTATCTACTTGCACAACGTCAACCACACATTAGCAACATCATCGTCATATGATTATTGTCATCCAACGACTTTTGCATTTTGAGTGTGTATGTGAGAATGTTGGTAATCATTCAAACACGAACACCCAGCAAACTCTTTTGTCACACCTTATTTTGTGTTGGATCTTTATACGAGAGATTAAAAATTGTTTGCTGGCTTTAAAAAAGAAACAATGTCAGTGACATAAAGTAGTGATTTCTTTTAAACATACCGTTTTTGTTTTCACGTTTACTATATACACGTATACGAATTATTCTTAATTCTTTCCGTTAACGATTTGTTGCTTCATAATGATTATTTACGATAAATAAAAGTGCAATTTACGAAATTAAATTTTTTGCTATTACAGTCACAGAAAAAAATATACCAAAAATTTTTTCAAAGATGTGTGTTGTTGAATATGGCACAAAAAGTCAACAACACTTAGTATTTCATTCAAAGAGAATGTTTATCAAAATTAAAACTTAAAAAAGGCAGAACATAAAATTCATTCCTCGTTGAATCAACAAAAGTTTTATTTGATTTCCACACAACTTTTAATTAAAAATGTTTACAAAACAACAAAAATCGTTGTTGAAAATAAAATTTAAATCAACATTTTTTTTCTTTGGTTTCAAATATTTCTTTATTGAATTAAAATGAAAATATTTTCAATAAACGACCCTACAATTTTGTTTATCAAATATGCAAAAAAAAAAGTCATCACAGAAAATTCAAGAAATTTTTTTATTGAATCAATGATTTTCGTATTTAAATATCATAATGGCAACACTCAAATGGCGACTCTGTTAACGCAACTTTTCAAAGAACAAAATCTCAATTAACGCAACTTTACAAACAAAGTCAAGTCTTATTTTTAAATTTAGTTTATTATAAATAAAAATATGTCATCTAAAAAACACAGTCGAGGCCCCCGTCCGTGCGTATATTTTATAGAAAACAAAAATCAAAAAAATTGTTTTAAGGCCGCGGCACATAGAATCCGTCATACTTTGCCTTTTTCAACTGACAAGTAAGTTGAAATCCAAGTTTTCTTAAAGGCTTGGTCACATTCAGTACGTCTCCGTCAAAGCAAAGTACGAAAGTTGGCAAACTTTTAACGTACGTTGAGTACTTTGACATCAATGAACAGCGTTGCCGTTGTAGGTTATTTTGAACCAAAATTGGTTGATCTTTTTTGTCAGTTGGAGATGTGAATATTTTTTGCATTTTGTTTACTTTTTTCGGCTTAAGTAATACTCAATACGTAAATTTTACTTGAAAAGTTTTAAAATCAGGTTTTATATTGCCAAACGTTGTTAACACAGATCACAGTATTTAATTTCAAAATAGATAGGAAATTGTTTGCACTTGTTTATTTGTCTTCAATTGAAATGGTGTATGTACATATTGTTTTTATATAATTTTTTTTTAAATTTGAGACTAGCAGAAAAGATATTAAAGACTTATTTTTATAAAGTAAAACATATTCTAGTATTTTTTTTATATTTTTTAACTTTTTAACGTGGTAACGCCTGGCTATAAGTTGATATCCGTCAACAAAGTACTCATTGTGCCAATCTTTTCCGTCGGTACGTTAATGTCATTTGAAAAAGTCAAAGTATGATGGATGACGAATTATATGTGCCCCGGCCTTTACGCTTGTACGAACTAAACGAACGAGGGAGGATATCGCGGTAAACCGGCAGAGATTATCGCGAGTGCATTTACGTATGAAGAAATCTCAATAATGGAAAATATCAAAAAACTTATAAATAAGTTATACGAAACTGGTTAATTTACATAGAAAGAAGAAAATATGTTGTTGCATTGTTATTGTTTGTTGTTCAATAGAAGGCTTGGAATACGCCTTTTGCAATATTTTCCTCTTTAACAGTTTGCATAGTTTTCCATTCTGCTCTAATCCATCCTCCATTATAATTTCATTACGACTAAAATAAATTAAAAATTTAATTCATCATCTCATTTTATGACTAGTATTTCGTGTTTATATGCGCAATGTTAATTTACGAATGTTTGACTGTTGCATACAGGGTACGCATTGGCACAAACATGTGCGTCACATGTGTTGTACACGTTGACGCAAATCCTTACCCTGGTTGCAGGGTTGCTATTATTTGTATTGACGAACATGAAGCTTATGTATATTATATTGCATGTCGCAAAATATGTTTACATACGTTTCTTTGAACATATAAAAATGTTTGATTGATCGATAGAGATTAGATTAAAAAGTAAAAGTTCAGACTTTTTCTGAAAAGAAAAATCAAAAACGTAGATGCACAAAATAATTTATGAACCATTTTAAATATGTATTTGTAAAAGAAACGCAAAAACTAATGCCATTAAAAAATTTAATGTCACTATGAAATGTCATGGCCCACAAATAAAATTTGTTATGCTAAAAACGATAATTCAAAATTTCAGTTGCTACCACTATCGATCGAAGATGTTATACGAGTATATGTTTTTCGAATATTAAATTCGGCTTTGAAAAACCTTTTAGAAAAATATTCCAATATTTTATTTTGCATTATTTCCTGTTTGGGCTCTTTTTTTAAACAACCAGAAATTGCATGCAACATTCTGTTGCATTTTGAAAAGCAACTCATTTCGTTGTCACACAACATTAAAATTTTCTCAAGTATTAAAATGTCTCATGTCTTTGTGTAATGTTTAGTAAAACATGAGAACTTGTTTTCCTTTATTTTTCTTTTTTTTTTATTGTCAAAACAGTTTTAATTTTTCATTTGTGCAACATGCCAAACTGAATGTGTATGAAATGCCTAATTAGAATAACATTTTTGAACTTTCCGCAAAGTTCTAGTTTTTTTTATTTTGATTTTCGATTAAAGCAAAGAATTTTTCATAGTGTTTGACTGCGGGGTTGTTCTTTGAAGCAATTAAAACGTGTTAGTTTTCAGCAACAGTACTTAAGACACTGCCAATTGACTGAATTTGAAGCGACACAATTTATTTAATTCATAAAGTTTTAATTGGCTGAGGTATGTTGATTAATTCGTTTTTTTATACGAGTATCTATGAATTATGTTAAAACATGGCGTTGATTTTTCTGAAAACTTGTCATTAATAAATTTGTTATTTATTTAATTTTTTAATTTATTCTTAGTGGATCTTTATTGAGATTTTTGCAATAAATGCCATTATTGAGCTCAATATTCCATACAAAATATAAATTAACTTATTGCGCAATAAGTACGAAAATGTTCTAAATATTGAGTAAAAATTTAAATGCAACCGCTCTCAGAAGTACATACATATATTTACTGTGAAGTGTGTTCAGTGAAAAATAAAATTCTGTACAATGGCAAGCCAAATGTCAAAACAGTAAATTAAAAAAAGCAATAACAGATGCCCAGCTAATTATACCTCAAAACTTAGTTCTATTTCCAGCTGTGAAATTGACTAAATTAAATATGTGTGCACATTAAATTAATTCCTTAAATCAATGCTTGACATCATATTATTGTACATGTGTTGAATGCTTTACCACCATACACTTGTTGTACGAGTATGACTTGTCGATGTCATGCAGGCATACAAATGTTCATTAAAACCGCCACGATTATTTTGAAAGTGTATAGGCCTCTTAAGCTAGCGTGCATATACCTTGACATGCATGTAAAGTGTAGTCCATAGAAGACTAGCACTAGTTCACGAATAACCCAAATGTAGGGAGAGTATGTGGTCGTATTTAATATACGATATAACCCTCCTTTGCATTACTGATCCAAAAACTATTCGATGCTACTACTCCACGGAGCACCTTAGGGAGCAGTTTTAATGCGATGGAGTAATCGTATATACTAAGAAAAGCACAAACACTTGCTGTCTAACTTATAAGCTGTTGTTTTTAATGATATGGTCCATTGCTGCATTACATAGGACCATGTTTGTAACCAGTCCAATTCACCTACAATGCACCACGTAGTCGAATATTCTCTGTAGGGTATGTTCACATTATTTGTTTTGCCAAGTGCAATGTCAGCTTTAGATACACATGTCATTCAAATGTCATGTGTATGTCAATATCTGTGCTTTACATAAGGTTAATAATTTTTGCGTCGACGTTGGTATGTGGCGTACATTTGACAAAACCTATCTTGTGGTTCTCATTAACAAAAATAATCTTGAAACAGCTGATGTCAAAACCTTTGTTGCTGGAAAATAGAACTCGTTCTAAATGAAAAATATCATATGTCCTGCACACAGAGAAATAACATGTGCTATTTTTTAAATGGATTCCAACGTTCCAAATTTCCCTGTGAAAAACTGACATTCCAATTGACAAATACGTATAGTGTGAACGCAGCTTAAGAGCTGTCTTTTTGAACTCGCTCCTCTTCTTTCAATATAAATTTATTTAATTTGTATTTCTTTCATGCGTCGCGTACCTTATGTTAATTGGAAAACCCTTTATTATTTAGTTTAGTAATACATTTGACAACTTTCTTATTAACAACAATTTTTATTGTGCAACTTTACATAATAAATCATTGACTAAATTAAAATTTCACTTGATTTTTTCATTGCAGGTACGTGTAATCACAATTGCTTATAATTTACAACGTTAACGTAAGTGGCTATAAATTAAGAAAAAAGTAATTTATTTCAAAATTAAAAGGAAATAATTAAATTTATGACTGTTGTTCAACTAGGATTTTTATTGAGTTGAAAAATGGGATTTAAGATCCATTAAAACGCCTTATACGGTTTAAATACTGCAGACATGTGAAGCATTAAAAATTAAATTTTCATACCTTGAAAATCGAGAGAGAAAATCATTTCGAAGAGGAAAAAAAGGAAATATGCAGGCATGTCTGTCTATATGTACATATTTCTAAATTTAGAAAAGCCATACAAATTGGTAATAAAAGATGAAAAAAAAAATAAATAAAAATATTTCATACGCCAAGACATGCTTAAAATAATAATTGCAGTTTAAGCAATAAAAATTATATGAAAAATCGTCTAGCTCTAGTCATATATAGGAGTTTCATAAAGGGTTTGTGAATAAAGAGTTCAGCAGATCAAGTTTAAATTAATTTAAAGTGCCCCACATATTAGCAAATATACATACGTACATATGTATGTATGTAATTGTGCAATTTTTCGTATTGTACAACAATATCGCTAATGTGTATGTCATATTCCAATGTGTCACTATATATTGGCATGAATCAAAATGCTTTTGATTTTTATTGTACATCCAAAAGAAGTCCAACATCAACATGCTGTAAAATGTATTGGCAATAAGTTATATTTACTTTTACTAATGTTAGAAAATTGCACCATGTTCTATTTGGAGATATTCTGTTACTTATTGCAAAATGGAAATAATATGACGAATAAAATCTTCAACAATATTGTATAATGGATGGGCCGCATAAGTCGAATTCGTCGTACTCGTACATGTCCTTTCAATTGATTGTAAAAAAAATCAGATGTCAAATTAAGGCATTGGAAATTGGTTAATGTAATCGTAATTGGTTATGTAAAGACAGCGCCAACATCCAGCGACTCGCTTAGCTCCGTCAGATCCCATTTGTATTTCATTTATGATGCTTTTAAGAATTTTCATGTCCATTTGGTTACTCTTTCTAATTTTCATGTTGCTTTAATTCTCATTCTGATTTGCTATTGAATTTTTTTGACCACGGAATTATTCCGCCTGTTCTGCAAAAGGAAACGAGTGATTTCTCAAAACTTAATAAATGTTAATTTTGTGTTCTCTATATCACACGATTTGCAACATTGAATTGAAATTTTGTGATTTTGGAAAATAAACAAATTTGAAGGAAGTTTTTTTTTTTTTAAACCTATTAAAAAGCATATAATTTGATTAAGTTTAATAAAAGAAATCAGTTATGCCAAAATTCACAGTCATTAGTTAGCTAATAGCAATAGTTTAACTAATAACATTTGATTCACAGCTTTTTGATTACTATTAGTTAAAACGCCAAATGACATTGGTTAACCAATAGTTATAGACAACAGACAACAGCTGATTAGTAAATTATTATTAGTATTTTTGTTTTGATATCATCTATCATAATATAATATAATATATATATATAATAATTTTTCTAGTTTTTTTACCTTTTTTTTCCCAATATATATATATATTTTTTTTTATTAATATATATATATAATACTATAAGTTTTTTTTTTATTTTCGAGAATAATTAGGTTTTCCCGAAACAATTTCAGCAGCAATTCCATATCTTGCGCGTGCTTGTTTTATCCATTTTTAAGAAATAATATAACAAATATAAACAAAAACCATATGCACAAGCAGTGCTGGCAATATTGAAAATTAAAATATTGTTAGGGTTACCATTCTTTGGTTATACTGAGAATGTTAGTTAAACAATACACTGTGAATAGGAATTGTTAGTTAAACAAAAGTTGTCATTTTACTTTACTAATAATTGACTGACGACTGTGAATTTGGGCCTTAAAGTTTAAATTGATTATTGTTTTTTTATCTTTCGTCACTCATTTATTAGATTTACTTTTGAGTAGAGTTATCTGCTCGATTTTAAACCGGGTAAAATTTTAAGAATTCGGTTTACAGAACACCTAAACATTCTTTTTAAAATGAAAAATGTTTGCCGATTTGGATTACAAAACAGGGAAATTAATTGTATTTATTTTTTTTTTGCAGTTTGAACTATTTTATTAATCTTGAATTTTGCTATTCTTAAAACTTTAATATATTCTTATTTTTCTGCTATTAATCATAATAATTTTCATTTAATTTTGTTTTAATTCAACACATTCTTCTGCAATAAAATAAACAATGAGGCGGGACAAAAGACGCTTCCAGTTCTTGTGCTTACAAAAGCATTTCTGAAAGTACTTGTCCTTAAATAGTTTTTATAATTCTTTATAAACAAACACGGTCAATATAAAACATTCATATACTCGCTCATAAGAATGTGTGTAGGTGTATGTTGTTTAACGAACGGAAAGGTCAACTTCAACCCCTATTCCCTCCCATCATGTGAAATCTATTAATTAAGTGTTTACTTCCGTTTTTATTTCACTCTCTGAAAACACAAGCTTACAATTATTATCACTTCTTATTGTTATATTTTTAATGATGACTAATTAACAAAAATTTTCATGTTGAATAAATAAATAAAAGCAACAACAGTGTAATAAACTACGCTGAGTATTTGTTGTATAACGAGTATTTTGATACCTTAAACGGTAAAAAGACACAAAGTGGGCAAACAATTGCCCAGTCGTGCGAAATAATTGCGAATGTTCAATAGAATGTTGCACAGTGCTTTGCACAGATTCATACGTATTTTGAATTGGGAAGAAACATGTATGACTCTGACTAGTCGATAAAATATTTGCAATAGCAACCGCAAAATTTAGTTTAAATCGGCCCCTAATGCTGAAACATTGTTATTTTTTACTGCTAATTTATTACAGTGTTTCTGTAATTAATTTTTAATATTTTTTTTATAAAATTGTTTTTTTTTTCATATTTTTATAATTTTTTAAATTGTTTTTTTTTTTTTTTAATTCAATTTAACTTTGAGGTGCTTTATATGCTGGATTTGGTTAGCACTAATGATAACTCATAAGTAGACCGTGAACAAAATTTTCGGACACTTCATATGTTGATATAAAAACAGGCAAAAAATAATTGAGAATTACCCAGTATACAAAAACAGTCTTTAATTGAAGATCAACCTGCTACAGCTTCAGATCTTCGCTAGCCATACTGTCGATTGATAGCGTGGTTTAACACTACAGACATTAATCCAAAATTTTTTTATATGATGCCTTATATGCAGTGTTTACCACTAGAACGCCGGCGGGCATTGTTTATGGGTTAGTGTCTCATACGTGTGAGTTGAAGTGAGAAAGAGCAATATTACAAGTGTTGCCAGTGAAGAATTTCGCACCACTGGCTTCCAAACTACGCATTTGAAGAAATATTAAAAAAAACTCCATCAGAGAATGGGCGGCACTGTTTTGCTAATTCTAACGCAATTAAATATGTGGATTTGGTTTTCTCTGCATTCTGCCCGGTTAAAGAACTATCAATAGTTGTCACGCTATTTTCTCCCTGATATTCAGCTGCCATATTTTCGTAAAAACGTATTTTTAATGTCATGAGGATTACATTTCTTTTATCACTTTTTACACTTTTTTCGTAGTCCTTATGGATACTTCTATAATATCTCTCAATATTATATTTTTTCATGGTAACTACACGCCCACATATTAGACATTCCGATTTTTCAGAAATATTTTCTGCAAAAAAATATTTTTTTTCCCATTCAATATTAAACATTTTATATATTTATTAGGCAACACATTAAATAAAAAGTTAATTTCACTGTTTTTATTATTTGACAAGTTTTGTTTTATTCTTTAGCACTTCTATCTCGGCTATATTGACTAACAATTCAATCGATAATAATTAAGTTACAACTTCAATATTAATAAAAGGACAAAGTAATACACAAAAAGTAATACAATAAATACCGTTAGCAATTTAATAAGAAGTTTGAAAAAGACCTAGTGATGTACATATAGGGTTACGATTACAGTTTTAGTAATCGGCAACACTGAATATATCAACTTTACTTGTTTTATTCAGTCATAAACAAGCAGTTGCCAAAGGAGAGGGTGTACGCCGCTTGTTTCTTTAATTTTATAAAAAAAGAGAATAAAAAAAAGGCCTATGGATGTGTTTGGTAAACACTGCTTACATATATGTTAACTTAAAAAATGACCGAAATATAAATACAGTGACAACTCGATTATCCGTATTGTTTGCGACTGCAAGTATTCTAGATAACCAATTTTGCGTTTAATTGAGCAACAGTTTTGAACAGTTTTTTTTTTATAATAAAGATTTTATATACAATTACATATTATCGAGCCATAACAGCCTAAAAGCCATTAATGCCATGAGAATCGATTTTCTTTTTTTTGATACAAATATACTTCTCGATGAATCAGTAGCTTCATTTCAAAAAATATAAAGGGCTGTGAAATCTATATACAGACTATGTATATTAAGTTTGAAAGAAAAACTTTCCGCTGTAATATTTTGTTTTTGGCACTTACGTCTTTTTGGCAGCTATGGCTCGATATGAGGGGACGAAATTATTGTGCTAGAAAGTAGTGAACACCTCATTGAAAAGCTAAACACTAACAATCCTCAGCTCTCAAATTTCTAAATAAAATACGTGTTCTGCTTACGATTCACCAAATGCAAACGAGGGATTGGGCACTGTCATTTTAGTCGCATTGTGGTGTGATTGTTTTAAAGTAATCGAAAACAAAAATCGTTTTTTAATAATCCATAGATAAGCACGGTTAATCGGTTCAAAAAATTTAAATCACAGATGATTTAATTTAATGATGCACAGATAATCAAGGCCGCACTGTAAATACACTAGCAAAAATTATATTTGATTTTTACATGTGACAAATATCATCAGAACGCTGTGGAAACCCCAAATCTATTTTTAATTCTTTTTTAACTGTCTAATTTTTTTTTATAATTATTTTTGTATTTTTTTTTTTTTTAATTTTTTTTAATAATAAATTTTCTTGTCTATTCAACCACATTGTTTGTTGGTAACTTGACGCCTTGGCCTGTTCTCTTTGTCTGCATATAACTAAACTGGGTTGATGTTGTTTTTGTTGTTGTTGCTAAATGTTAACAAGAGATCCACCATTTGTTAGGTGTAGCGCAAAGAGTAAAAAGAAAAACCATGGACGAAAGAAGTGAACAAGTTACATTCTTGTTGAGGTTTTTTTTTTTTTTATATTTTTGTCTGGTTGTTTGATGGTGGATTTGATTATTTTTAACACCCAAGAATCTTTGTTCTTGCATGATTGCATGCAAGTGATCATGTAATCATGTGGTTATTGCAATTTTTTTTTCTATTTCTACTTTTTTTTTTTACAAGTTTATTAAAGAAAAAAGTTTATTTTTTTTACAATATTTTTCTTTGGTATTTGTATAACAATTAAGACGGAGAACAACAAAAAATTATAATTTTTGGAATTTAGAACAATTTTAATTGACTACTGTTTTCTTTCATTCCCATATGTGTGGCTAAGTGCAAATTAAATGCTTTTAGAAATTTCTTTCTTAATTATTCAGAGAATTCTAAAAGCAGTCCACATCAGTTTTGATTGCATGCAATCTTTTATTTTAATATTGCAGTTGAAAAATTAAACAATTCAAATTAAATTTTGGCAAATCCATGGAAATATACCACAAAAGAGAAATAAAGAAGTAAAGCCAATAACCTCAAGTTTTTGGTAGGAAAAACTGTAACTCTAAATATTAAAATTAGAAGATTAAAAATATTTTTCATAAATATAATTTTTATTTTGAACTATGAAATCAGGAATTTTTGCATGAGCGGACGGTGGAAATGTGTACGTTCAAGCGGGATGTCCTCTTAGGAGAAGTTGCAATTTCAAAATGGAACGTTGCAGGGGTCAAACCACAGCGTCTATCCAAAGGGATTGTTGGCTTTAGGGATATTCTACTGTCTATTGATTATTTTTATAATTAAAATTAAGCGTTTCTCTACAGATATGAAGAAGAGCGCTTTTTGACAATGTTACAGATCGATTGTCACAAGCAGAAAGGCCCTAACTCGTATTTTTAACGAAATTGAGTTTTTTTTTTTAGTGATTTCAATACATTTAACACCAAAACACATCGTCACAAAAAAAGAACGGTTTTACAAGCATTTACATTTTAATAATAGCGGGTTCTGTTTTTACCTTCTCCTGTAAAGTTACAATAATTTGAGTTAGGGACTTTCAACTTGTGACAATCGATATGCTGTTTTGCTTCTTTAAATTCACACTGTTTGCAGAGAGACAGGCCTTGTGTTCATCACTGCATACAACTTAGAATATCTATATTAAATAAATTAATTGACTATTCGTCTCTAGTTTCTTTATTCATTCATATTAAATGGATTTATTATTTGACTCATTCAATAAAATTAAAAAAAAAATATGTTGGTCACTGATTATGAATCATTTGGCTATTTAATCATTAGAAGAATAAAAATAATACAATAATACTGTTATCTAAATCAAAACTAATTTAGCCTTTAGACAATTCTAACAAAGGCATCTCTTCATCTCACTGTTGACACAAAGATCATAAAATTCTATTTTTAAAAGTTTTAATCAGTCCTTGGCTAATTATACGCGTAATACAATATTGTTTTATAATTTTTTCAATGAATATTTCTATTTTCGTTTCAATTATTTACTTTTAGAACGATAATTGTTTACATTTTTCCACAAACTTTTCCATGATGCTGCACTTTAAAAAAAAGATAACGAGCCTCCGGTAGAGTGTCGCGTATCTCTTGAATGGTTGAATGAAAAGTGTGCTGCGTATTGGAAACGTATAGTCGTATTTCAGTTGGCCTACGCAGTTTGTTTATATGTAAAATAAAAAATATAAAGTTTCGCTTTTAATTTAACAACATGAAATAATTAACTTTATTTCTATAGTCACTTAGCGAGTTCTTCTAAAAATCTGAAGAAACTCTGCACACTGTCCCACCATTTGTTTCTATTCATTTACTGTTCTGATTTATGGATTTCCAGCCATTTCTAAATGAAGAATACTGGAATTGAACCATTGGCATTCCTCTTCCAAATTTAAAATTTTCCCTCAAAGGACATGATCAGCACATGGTCTAAGAGCGATATTGCCTCCGTAGCCTAGTGCATTAGCATTAGTCTTATTAATCTGGAGGTGCGAGTTCGATTCCCGCTTACACCCTGAGTGTTTATTGTGGTGGGGCGTTGCTCGATTTCCATATCTTTGCAATGGTAAAAAAGTTACTCAAATTGCTTCACGGATTGATAGGCTGGCTACAATGTTTAAAAGAAAACGTTTAAAAAGTGTTTGGTGACTGACCATGATAATTCGTGAAATAACAACAGCTAATAAATTTCAAGCAATATTTGGTCTGAATAAATTCTGATACTGCAGGAACATGAAGTTTGTTCTATCTTTTTTCTGTTTTAATAAAATTTTGTTGGGAGAAAATCTATGTTTGATTTGCAGAGGAGTGTTGCATAGACAAAACTCCGTAAGCCACTATTGGACCTCAGAAAACACATATCCGCTTAAAGAGTTTTTCGGTCTTGTCACTGCAAACCAAAATATTAATATCTTTTCCGTTTGGAATCATTAGAATCCATATAAAACAAAAAAGCTAAAGGGAAAACGCAAAAATTGGGAACATATCTATTAGAGTACCGAATTTGTTTGTGTTGGGCGCACTATGGTATTTTTAAATACAAATAATATTAGAAAGAAATACGATCGTATCAACGTTCAGATCAACGATGGGTTGAAAAACCATGAAACGTTAAAACTATTCAATAAAATTTCTATCTTCGGTTTGAAAGTGTTTTTTCCTCCCAAAAGCTTTTTTACATATAAATCCCCCATGTTTCATAAGATGTTCTCGACTTTTTCTTGTTGTTATTGTTTTTGTTGCTATTGTCTGCTATTGTGAATTACGATGTGTTTTGCGACCAAAAGCTAAATGTGAAACAAATGACTATTTGGCGCCAGTTAGTGTTTTTTTTTATTTTGCTTTTTTTTTGTTTTTTATTTTCTCTATTACACTATACAACAAAATTAAAATACAATTGTTGATTCGTTAAGTACATAACGTTACGATAATATACAGGTTATAGTTGTGTTTAAATCGATTTCTTGCCATATTTCAACATGTATGTACATAATTCTCCAAAAAAAAGCGTTGATTGGAAAAATTTGTCTGCACCGATTGACGACCATTGCTGAGAAAATTAAATAAAAGACTTAAGTTATGTACACACGATTGTCATATAGTACAATATAGACAGAAAAATTGTAATAAAATATTCAACAACCGTGTGAAGTGACAATTTTTTTGTGGCAACATTGTCACAAAATGTATTGTTCGTGCATTGTATAAAAATCATATGGCCACATTTCTGGCAATCGTGAGAACAGCCTTCATTTCTATTGGCACGTAATTGCCACACATTTTACAGTCATTTGTTATTGTCACATGTACAGGGTGGCTGATGAATATTGCTACATCAAGAAACTCAAATAAGTTTTTTTTCAGTGTATGGAATTAATTTTTCGTTTATTCATGTCAAAGCTCATACAATTTTATTAAATATGCTTAATTAGTTTTAAAAATAATGGACTTGATAATGATGGTTCCTCCGTCCGAACTGAAGGGTTTCGATGGTAAGGTCTTCTTTGGACTGTTCCATACTCGGCAAAATTGTTCACAAGTCTCATTATGGTCCATCTGCTCGGAGGATTGCCGCCAAACGTGCGCCTATACTCTCTTTGAACCGAAACTACGGACTGCAGTGCGTGATAGCGGCGGGCAATCCAAATTCTTTTTTCAGTGTCCCAGTTATCCATTTTTGTTAAATCTAAAAATCAATCTGCAAAATAAAAACATTAACCAGATTCATTAAATTGAAAAAAACTTATTAAATTTCTTTTTGGTAGTGGCTTTCATCAGCCACCCTGTATATGTATGTTATCGATCATTAGCCTACATAAAATTGAAATATTTATTTATTTATTAATTGCATTACGATTTTGTTTTAATAATTTTTCACTGGCCCGGAAAAAGTTTAGTGATTATCGGATTAAATTATATCGCTGTTGTATAGTGTTAATATATGTATGTATTTGTTATAAAATTTATTATTTATTTCATTTAAAATTGTTAATAAGCAAATTAAATAATATAAAAACGACACAGAGGCAGGGGTTGATAAAATTGATTCCATATAAAAGATAAAAATATTTGTTCCAATTGACTGTAATTTAAAGCAAAATCATGCCAAAGATATAAGGTCGTTTGTAAAATAAATTATAGGTATGGATGTGTGTATGTATTGAAAATATAAATTTTTTAAAATACATTAAACACTTTTACGACAGCAGGCTACACTACTATACGACTACGAATGCCGTTAGCAGCAATTGTCGCCGAATAGTCAGCCACTTAATTATTGTACAAATGGCAGCTACACCGAAACCAGCTGACAATTGATAGTTGTTTTTCTAGAATTACATATTTCAGTATTGCCATATTAACATAAAAAAACATTTGACTGTTAATGTATTTACGCTCTTGTACGATGCTGGTGTTCTTTTCTCTTATTTCATATTTCTCATCATATAATTTACTCATCACTAATATACACATTGTTGCTTACAAAAATAGAAATTGGTCTAATTTGGCGACCGTTACAATCGTGGTTGTGCAGTCATGCAGTAGTATTCAGTTTTCTACACATGTATTCTATTTTTGACAGTTTGCAGTCGGTAGCCTGCTGCCGTGAATGTGTTTACCAGTACAGTGTACAACTTCCCAGCAAAATAAATGAATGCGTTCACTATGATTTGGTATTTTCATGACTTCTTAAATACTTCTTTATCTGAATTTACTTATATATTTAATGACATCATAAATGTTATCAAGGTTCTCACTTTGAACTCATGGTAAATGAAATAAAACACAATTAAACAGTCATTATGTTGCCTAGAAAGTATTAGTTCTTTCGATCATTCGCTCAAACAATAATGTCGGTTATGTATGGTTCCCATGATGTCGTCTTTCAATTGATTCAAATTTGATGACAGTTTAGTCCCTCCCTGGCGGAAAACTACACGCTCTAAACAAAAATACATTTCGTGATAATATTTATATAAATTGCCGACAGCTGTGTTTAAAAAAGTAGTACTGAAGTTGAGGGAAGTTGTTATGTATAACATATTCAATTTCAATTTCACTTTCATTTTGTTTTGCTTTTATTTATTATTTTGTGTTTTTTCATTTTGTATGTTTATATGTACGTTGACTTTAATTTGAAATACAGTGGTATCCCGGTTTAACGAACGGTATAATGTCAAGGCGTAACATCTTACAGGCAAAAAAGTGTGCCGTACAGGGTGGGACAAAAGTCACAATGGTCTTTAATAATTTAATAACTTTTTCGTTTATACAGGGTGGCCCAAAAGGAGCGCAGGTGTTTGTATTCCTTATAACTTTTTTATTTTTATTTTTTTTTTTTGTTGCCGGTATTTTGTAAAGAAGACTTGGGGAATTTTAAATAGAACAGTACACAATTGAACAACGTGCCAAAATCCTTGAACTGTATTTCAGAAGAAAATCATGATTTTATTCATAATTTAATGATGAGCGACGAAGCTCATTTCCAATTGAATGGGTTCGTTTATAAGCAAAAAGATTTACGGAAAATTCAAGAGTAGTTCAACAGCGAAAATTACATCCACTTAAGTGTATCGTTTGGTGCGGTGTTTCATGCGAAAGCATAATTGGCCCGTATTTTTGGCAAATGAACACGATGTCGCCGTCTCCGTCACTGATGTTAGATATCGGACAATGTTGGAAAACTTTTTAAGGCCTGCCGTGGGAAACCATCCGCAAGTATGGTTTCAACAGAATGTAGCTACAGCGCACACTGCGAGAGACACTGTGGCTCTTTGAACTCACACCCTTTCGGTCATTTTGGGCCACACTGTACATTTTAATTATGTTTGATTTTTAGATTATAAAATATACAAAATGTAAATTTTTTTACACTAAGTATGGAAAAGAATGACACTTAAAAAACCCCCGTTTTCAGCTGCGCCATTATGGGCTCGTTTTGGAGCATTTTTAATATTTTAAAACCCATATTGACTTTTGGGCCAGCCTGTATAAAGTATTTTTGAACGACAATTTCAGAAAAAACAAAAAACAATTTTTTTGCCGAAAGAAGAGTCGCCTTTTTATACTTTCTTTATATCTATGGCATATGTGGACCGATCTTTAAAGTACGATATATCAATGTTTATGTCTCGATACGGCCAACGACCAGTGGGCATTCTAGTATTTATCCGCCATAGTTCTGTTTGTACCACCCTCGGGTCAGAAAATTTAAACTAGCAAAAAATAAATACAGTTTTGTTAAGGAAGTAATGCGATAATTCATATTCCATCGTGTGTAGCCAGTATTCCAAAATATATGTACTGAAAATTATTTTCTCTTGTTTGTTTTGGTTTGGCCATTTTTTTTTTAGCTTATTCGTTATACCAGGTACTGAATGGAAAAAATTTGACCGTTCGTCAAATCGCGAAGCCATTAAATTGGGCATTCGTTAAACCGGGATAATACTGCAATTGAAACACGGACCACAGACAATATGCCAATTATTTTTGTATGGTCTTTGTTGGTAAAAACGGGAGTGCAGCGCTTTAAAAACCGAATCTTTTTAACGCAAGTCTTTATCTTAACAGTATGTTTTTTACTTTTGGGGAATCAATGGATTCAGCAATTAATAAGGAATTGCTGCGTTTCTTTCTTTAGTATATATTATTGTGTTAAGATTAAGTTTATTTCAACATTTAATTATTGGCTGTATTTCGGATCGACTTCGGAAATCGTTATTTTAATCAGTGATCTTATTTGCTCGCATCGTTGCTTGCTACGCCCCATGTCTTCAGCCTTTTTTTGTTTAGTATTCTCAATTTATTAAAAGTAAAACAATATTTAGAGCTATTTTTATCACGCCGTTATATTTTATAATTTCGTATCATGATTGTCCGATACCGCAAAGAACCGTCAGAAGGGTAAAATATTTTCTCTAAAAAAAAAAAAAAAAAAAAAAAAAAGAATTTGTTGTCAAAACTTAATACGGCAACGAAATCATGCCACTGCTAATGTTGCTATTATTTTTGCCGCCACTGTCTGAATATCGTAGTTTTGATTATTATGTTTTCATTAACAATTTAATATTATTATTTATTTCGTTGTTTGTTTATTTACTTTTCGTAAATATTTCATCATTCTTGCTCGGCTTTACTTTAGGCATTTTGGCGTTGTAATTTTACTTTGCTCTTAACCCATTTTATTTATTAACAAACACAAGTCAATATTTTTTTTAAATTTTATTTTGTGTTTTTTTTTTATCTCAGAACAAGTTTTTGTTTGTTTATTTCTTCTTTTGTTTTTGTTTTTATTTTTATCTTTTGGTTTTCATATTTATTTATAAGTTTTTATTTATTTTTTTTTTAAATAGTGCGCAAATATGTAGTTGCTTTACAAAACTGTTAAGTTTTAGTTCTGTAATATTTTAGTTTAAATTTTGCAAGATTCTTTTTTACCTTTTATTTTTGTTTTTTGTTTACAATATTCTCATTTTGGTTAAATTCATAAATGGCAATTGAGAGGTTGTACGGTTAACAAGCAGTGCTGCCATCTTGTTAGATAAATAGCCTTCATAAATTGTACCTTTAAAGTCGAACCTAAACAAGAGAAATATGAGAAAAAAAAATAGAAGATATAAACAAACCTTCAAGCTTTAAGGAGAATATAGAAATATTTTAAAATATTTCTTATTTTATAACTCGTCGATTTTTTACATTTTATCTGGTAGCCCAATAACTTTGTCTGGTAGCGCTATGAATACACATAAAAATCATGGTACAGATTTGCGGGTAAGTGTGCAGCACATGTGCCAAAATTGTAAACATGGCAAAAGAAACACCATAAAATTAACGTGGGTACTTTTCAAGGCCGTCCAAAAAGGTAGGGTTGGGCGGCCTTTGTGACGTTCACTAACGCCCTTATGAGAACAAGAAACCAACATGTGTATAACTCAACCTGCATTACATAAGTTGCAATCCTCAAATATAGTCATCCTTGACCTTGCTGGTTGCAAACACCAATATATTGCCTAAAAAGATGGTGCTGGTAACTCTGTTAATTTGTAAATGAGAGCCAATTTTTTCATTATTTTAAATCGCCGATGATTTCATTGCTCAAATACCGAGAAACGAGGAAAGTTATACATTGACAGACTCCGTAATGCGCATCAGAATTTTGATGACTGGAGATTTTGATCGCACGATCTACGGGCTCTGTAGCGTCAACGCGCAATCAACTAAAGTAGAGTTTTGCTTTTTTATTGAAAAGTTTTCAGTTTCTTTTTCATTCTAATTTTGATTTGTTTTTTAAAAAAATTTTCTAAAGTCCGTTTGTGTTTCTTGCTCTGCCTGTTGTAATTAGTAATAATTAAAAATCTGCTGTGGCAACACCGTTTGATTACGTCTTCATTTGTTGTAAAATTCCATTTGAGTTGTAGTGCTTTTGTTTTTATTCAATTGTCGTCGCTAATTGTGATTTTGACAAATTGCGTTTTTTTTATTTTAAATATTTTTTTTGTCTCATTTCATTATTTATTTGTGTCTTCACAAATTAACTATTTTGTGTTGTGCATTTTATTATTCAGTTCTGACAAGGACAAACGGAGACGAGGGCTGGCGGAAGCTACTCGTACCAGATCTAAAAATTAAAAACGCCGCTGTGCACATGACATGGCGATGATCGTAAAAAGCATTTCATATCATTTTATTGTTGTTCTTAAATGAAAAACAGGTGTTTATATTTTTTTGGGTCGGTCATCAATAGTGTTGTGGCAGATTTTCAGTTGTCAAGAATTTTAGGAATTCGTAAAATCGATTTTAGCTTTAGCAATTTCTTATTTTTACAGAGAATTTAATTGTGTTTTGATTCGATTTGGTTTTTCGGGCGAATAATCGGTTATTCGTGTATGTGTGTTTGTGTGTGCTGTTCCTGAGTGCTATTTATAATCAATATGCGCGTCGTTCATATAAAGATTATTATTTATTTAAATTCGTAAGTTTATTTAATTGGGTTGTGCAATATACATACGTGCTCTTTAAGGTTTGATCGTACGTTATGTATTTTGCGTTTTAATTTCTCTTAATTCAATTAGGGTAATAGAGTTAAATGGGTCAAGATAGGAATGAGAATATTAGATTAAAATAAAAAATAAATATTTTAGTTTTCGTAACGTTGATTGGATACTGGGCTCAAATTACGGCCTTCGAAATCGAAAGAAATTACAACACATTTTAATAGAATTTTGTTTTTAATTTTCCATTTGAATCGAATCGAATCGAATGGCTGAAATAAAACTTCAATTATTTAAAATACACAATTAAAGGGTCATTTTGGATGGCAGTTGAAAATAGTTGAACACACCTTATCTTGGATGAGCACTCAGGGGATGATACCTACTCATGCGGTGCATTGTGCCGGAACTAGGGAATAGTGTTTAGAGAGAGAGGGTAGAGGGAGTAGTGTTTATTGACATTCGATTTGAATTTTCCCACGTCAAACGGACTTCAATGTGTCCAATTATGTTGTAAGTTTTCCAGGTTTAAATATCTTTATAATATAGTTCAATTGGGCCTAGGAGGCGTATATATTACTTTCATTGAATAAATAAATAAATAGATAAATAAAATGTGACAGGAAAGACCTCTGCGGGTAGTCTATACGACATACGTGCCGTTCGGCCAAAAAACGAATGTTCTCTGTATTGCGTAGTGCGATTCGCTGCCAAAACGACCACAAATGGATGCGCTCTTAATCTTGAACGCGTGTATGACTGGGTTTCGGGAACAAGTTCCTTGATTTCATTAGAGCACATCCCATTATATAACGATAGAACCTGCAAATCGAATAGAATTTTTCCATAAATCTTCTAAAACGTACCTCGTATGACTGATGATATGACCAGAAAAATATGGCTAATTTTTGTGAAATGTGCTGGTTTTCAAAGATCTACCAGTTTGTTGAAAGATTTTAATTTTCATTATACGGTTCTCTAATTCATTTCGGGAATTGTAATGAACTGAACGCTATTGAAAATAGAGCTGGAACAGAATATGTTTCAACTACGAAATCTAAATTTAAGCCTGGGCATTTATGTCATACGTTTTTAAGAAAAAGAAATTCTTGTGATTTTAGGATCGCTTCCATGAAATGACGCTTTTTATTAGAGTTGGGTTCATGAGCTCTTTGAATTGAGCGCTCTTGTCAGTTCAGCCCTTTTTTGGGGAGCTGGTTCGTTTAGTTCGTTCAGTAGCTCAGTAGTATCAGTTGACTTTTAGCTCATTTGATTCAATCAAATACAGCACCAAGGCACCTTTAATCAGTAGTAGAAAGAGAAAATATGTTCTTGGTGTTGAAATTTGTTATTTTAGGGAAATTTCTGTAATGTTTTACATAGGCTAATATAAATATATAAAAAATTTTAATAAAATTTAGATTATTATTATTCAAGTATCGAAACTTAAATCAAATAAATACAAACTACAAGACAGAAATTTATTTGAGAAAACAAATTGTGTTTGCACTAAATCGCCAATGACGTGAAATATTCTCATCTGGCATCATACAAATTTTATTTACGAAAATTTTTTGCTTCTGGTAGCACTGATGAACCAATAAAATGAACGAAAAAAAAACATGACAAGCGCTCTTCACTGAACTAGAATCATGAAAAAAAAAGTGAGCGCTTACTTCGCTCAGTTTACTGAATCGTTCAATTGAGCTAGTTCAGAGCTGAACGACACAACTCTACTTTTTATCCCACATGTGTTGAACATCAACTGCCTGTTCATAGAAGCGTAGTGATAATAATAGTTCGTCCATTTATATTGAAAACAAAAACAATTTTAGTTTTTTTTTTTTATTGTTGTTTTCAATATAAATGGCGAACTATAATTTTCATTCGGCTTCTATGAACAGACAGTAAGAAAAACATCTCTAATTCTCTTTTGTTTTTTTCATTTGCGGTCACGCAGACGAAAATGTTGTCCACCATATTCCATTATTATTGTTAATATTGTTCCATTGATATTGTTATTGTTATTATTGTAAGCAACGAAAAAGAGAACCGAAAATGAGTACCGAAGACAAACCCAAGACTGTCTTCCCCCCGCTAATATTCCAACAAACTAAATATTTCCCTTCCAAATGCTCCCTCGCCTAAACTCAGTCTAACGAGCGTAATTTCCCACCATAATGATTTTGTATGTATTTTAACACTTGATTTCTTGAATGGCTGTGTGTGGATGTGTGTGTGTGTGTGTGTGTACGTGTGTGTACGTACAGTACTTGTAGGAAGCCTGTGACCAAGTGTTTCCAAGTCAACAGGGTATGAACGCGTGGATTTGTGTGCGCATGTGTGTTCCTGTGTGTTCCTGTGTGGGTGTGTGTGCGTCGGTACACGTTTCTGTGCGCTCATGTGTTTCTGTTCATGATGAAATAGCCTTGCACGTGGACTAGATTATTTTAAGGGTTCTCATTGTAACGTTTTAGTCTGTTATGCATATTTAATTACACAGTCCTACATTCTTTCATTCCTCACTTTTCTTAAGTAAAAGTCCTTTAGGAAAAGATTCACATTGAAATTTAGCTTTTTTTATCACTGTTTGTGTTTTGTATTTTATAATTCTAACATTTATAAGTTTTCGCGTTACTTTTATATTGTAAATGTATAAAAAAAATTACATTTCGGTATTTTGTAAATTGTTTGTTCGGCCAATAACAGGAAAATAGCTGATTTACTCGAACAGCGTCACAAATCCAAACATCTAGAAATTTGTCATCTTATACAAAAATTCAACTGATTTTCTGGTACACTCATCTCCTGGGGAGTTTTTAATCCAGTTAAAAGTAATTTTATTAGTGTGAAGTAATACAGTGGACTCTTGATATTTTCAAATTCGTTAATTTGAATCTCGCGATATTTTGAATAGTTTTGCAGATTCCTAGAAGTTCGAACAAATTTAAAGAAATGCATGTAATTTCGTCCGGTCGGTAATTTCGAATTAATTGAACGGCATTTTAATCGTCGATGCGCTATAATTTGAATTTTTCAGCTCTGCGGTCTGTAATTTGAATTATTTTTATGCAAAATATCAATTAAAAATAAAATAATCACATATTTTATTTTATATCCATATATGGGAATGTCATCTTGCTCGCCGACAACCTATAATTTGAAGTTTGGCTCCTCCTCACTCTATAATTTGAACTCGTAATGTGAATGTGTTTGTGTTTTTGACACAAACAAAAAATTAAATCGCTTGCTTTAGTATCGCAATGCTTTTACCAGGCGCTTTGCATGTTATTATAAATCTCGATAATTTGAACTTTTTCTCTGCTCCCTACAATTTTATATTATGGAGTGTCGACTGTATATAAATTATTTGCCACTTCGATGGCTCTCAGTTACGCAGAGGAAAAGAATTTATGAAATCGTTTTTAATGTTGAAAGAAAGCAAATCAAAAAACCGATGTCTCCAATAAGCTGTACAGGAAAGAAAAAGTGTATTAAATACTCGAACCTTCGGGATTGGCTAAACTTAGCGCGGCGCAAAACCTTTAGTGCTGTCACTATTTCATTTCGTAAACAGTTTTAGAAGCTTTGAAATTGGTTTTAACATTGAATGCAATAAATTTTGTAGGTTTCCGGATAGACTAAAATATTGGTATTTTCAAATGGTGAATATACACACCTTTTTTAATAACAAATTATTTCATTACATTTACTAATAGGCTACAGAGGTCGCTAGGTAAAAGAAACTAATGCATATGTAATATGTACAGGAATTTTCTTTTAGTTATTTGCCTGTAAAATTCGAATACTTTTTTTTTAATTGTTTGTACTTTTTATTAATATATGATTATTTTCTTCTTTCTTTTCAGGTAATACGAAGTTTTGTTTGAACGTTTTTTTTTCATCATTTTATTGAACGTATGTAAGTTAATTATGTAAAATTTGATTAATTAGTTAAATCATTTTCATTTATTGTAAATTTTAAACGCATTATATATGGTACTTATTAAAGGTTTATAAAAGGTTTTGCATCGTGATTTTCTAAACCTCTAATAAATTAATCTAATAATTCAGTACAACAATAGAAACTTTCTTATTTAATTGTAAATATTATTTAGTTTATTACAACAAGATTTTTTTTATACATTAACGGTGCTCATGGAAACGCTTATATACGATATTTGTCTCAAGAAGCTTCCTTCTAAACTGCCGTACAACTTTGTTTGAAAGTTAGTGGCAGTTTTATTTAGAAACATCAAGAGAAAATAAATTAAATAAAACAAGAAAATTTTAAAATTGCGGTCTAAACAGGGTAATTTGCTTTTAAGAACGCCCTTAAGAATACCAAAATAATCAGTTGCTTAGATTATTTTAGGAAATTGCTTTCTGTCATGTGTTAAGCTTAGAATTATTTGGCAGCAAAATTACTGCATACGTTTTATTTATTAAAATCACAATTGAAGGAAGAGCTCTAGTTTAAGACTCAAGAGTTTACAAATTTTGTGCAAATGAATTTCCATACAATTTTTCACATTTTATTTGCACAGTTTCCGAGGCTTTTAAGCATTTTCATGAGGACCCTTATTAATTTTCCTATCATGCATTTGGAACATCTTCTAGTCGACCATATTTGTTGAGTATATCCATAGAACATAGAATAGTATTGCTAGTAGTCAACCGTATATGTTGTATTGGTTAACTCTGTCTTTTAAAAAAATAATCAAATTTAGAGTTTTTTAAAAGTAGAACGAATTGAAGCTGGGAAGCATTTAGTTCAGCAACACGATTTTTTTTTCATCTTTTCGCAAGAATAATAAAAACCATTTTAAAATTTTGTATATACAGGGTTGGGGTTTAAATATGTAATAACTTTTTCGTTTATATAGATTTTTTTATTTTAAATTTTTTTTTCTCAGATTTTACTCTAATGGCGTTTTCTTTTGAACCAAAATTGCATTGAATTTCTTACCTCCACTTTATCGTTCCGCTTTAAACGTATTTTCCAGCACAATTCAAGCGAACTATAAATTGCAATTATGTTTAATAGATAAAATGGAAAGTGCAATGCACTTTTCCACAATCGGCATCACCATAAGTATGGAAAATAATGACACTTACATATTTTGACTTTTCATTACTATCAATCTTGCCATATTTTCTTTTGAAATGTCAGTGTTGCCACTATTTCAAAAAAAAAAAAATTGCGAAAGTAATAGAGAGTACCAAATTGACATCTCAACACATTTAGCTTTCGTATCGCAATAGAGAGTAATTCCAGTTATTCGGTGCGAACTCTCGTCCTCAGAAATAAGACACATTTGTGCATAAGAAAATTAACACAATACCGACGACGGCGACGAAATTCGTCATGCGTGATGAACTCTGAGATAAATTTATTTCTATTTCACACACCGACGAAGGAGGAAAAAATTAGTACAGAGTTACCGTTTTTCCTTTTAGTTTTCAAATATATTAGTAAATAAAGTTAATTCTTATTTTAATAGTTGGTTAGGTTTTAAAATAAATAATTTAAGTTAAATATACGCAATTCTTTACCATAAAATTGCAATCTAACTGTTTTCTGTTAATGTTTAATTTTTTTCAAGTAATTTTCTTTTTATACGGTAACACAGACAGCAAACAACTTTGCTGATTATGATAGCTGCAATTTTCTCGTCGCTATTGTGTGCCACACTGTGAATTTACGCAACAAACATTTGCTGACGAAATTGCGTCGTTCGTACCAATTGTGTTCCTAGCATAACGCACGCCGGTAATGAATTTGCCTTGGATGATCTCATATACATAATAAACACAATTGGGACGAGCGATGAATTTCGTGTAGCACAGCGAATTCGTCGGTAAAAGTTCGTCGTGTAAATTAGCAGTCAAGAGATATTTATACAAGGTAGACTCTCATCTCATTTCGCTGTAAAAAATGTCTAGTTACTTTGTCAAAATCCATCGGTCCTTATCAGCACACTGACAGTGAATTCGCGAAAACGTTAACACTTTATTTTACATTCAATACTTTAAAACGTGAAGAAAGTCAAACAGTTCTATAAATATTTGGTGTAAAAATGTATCCATTGAAGGAATTGCGTTTTATTTTTATATTTGCTTATATGAACTAGAGGTTTAAATATTTGATTTTCTGTCAGTACAATATGCACTTGTATGTATGTATGTCAATGTAACAAAAACCTTTCCAGGTTTTTAATATTTTTTTCATTATTAATATGTGCGAGTAAACAGTGCGCTTTTTTTTTCCTAATTTTTCACTTTCAAAAACATAAAGAAATTTGAAAACGTGAACAGCCGCTGTTCACATTTTCGCCAGATCACTGTATTTCTATTCAATAAGTACACAGAAAAGAGTGAAATCAAGATTCAATTAAAAAAAATAAAAGTCAATATCACTGAAACGCAGGATCAATTAACAGTTTGAATTGAAAATATTTAAAAATGTTTTGCCGATTTGGCCATGTTATGGCATTTTGATTGCATTGTTGTGAGAGAACACCAAAATCAATTAAAATAAACGTGGATTCAATTAAATTATTAATTAAGAAAGAAAATTGGAAAAAATTTAACTGATATTTTTTCTGTGTAGACCACAAGTGAATATAAACAAAGTTTGACAAAGTAACTGGAAGCGGCGAAAAACTCAGCTGATCTGTCGAAACTACCTCGTGTGAATTTGCCTTGATTCGCAGTGTGTGGCACACAATTACAACGGCGAAATACTGCTGTCATAATCAGCAAAGTTGTTTGCTGTCTGTGTTACATTAACAAAAAACAATTAAACAGCAAATTATGTGGTAAATAATTGTGTATATTTAATTGAAACAATTAACAACAAACGATTAAACAATTATTTAAATAAAAATCAACTTTATTTATCAATATATGTATTTGAAAATTAAAATAAAAAACGGTAACACTGTAGTAATTCGTTCCTCGTTCGATATGTCCACTGAGTGCGGTTAAGTATGAGTATGATGAGGCTGTCGAGTGGATATATATCAGCATCGATAACATACCAATCAGCATGAATGCGTATAAATACAAGAAATAATGGATCATGACTCGAGCATCATACTCACTGTTTCACTACCCATTGCTGATCTCTGATGCATACACGCATTACAAACAGTTTTTGGTAGAGTTTTGCATAAATACAGCACAACAAAACTATCTTTGTTGTTAATCAGTTTGTTTTTGTTTTGTTTTTTTTTATTGTCATTTGCAAGAAAGTAGGAACACAACACAACACAAACAAAAAGACAACAAAAAATGCAAAACTCTTAAGCAGGCAGGCATTGATGCATAAATAAACAATGTTTTATGATAATGAGCATAACAATTTGTTGTTGTTGTTGTTTTTGTTGTTTGTTATTGCAACTACTGGCAACAACAACTACAAGAAAATTACAGCCACTATATGACTACAGAAATGTTGGCAACCAACCAAACGATTACCGTGTGAGCAACTTTTTCTGCATGAGTGTGTGGGGAGGTCTGTTTAGGCTGGATGTTTATTTTGGGCTGTGTGTCAGTTATGCATCCGCCAGAAAAATCTTTAGCCACAAATGAAAATCTACAGAAAAACCAAATAAAGGAAAACACAGCACAGTAATGATGATTGCATTGAATGAAAACGCCAGTTTTTTACATTTCATCTGCACAAAAATCTGAATGAAGATTGTTTTGTTGCACGTTGTACTTAATGCCGAACACTTCAACAGTTTGTTGCATATACGAGTGCATACCCACATACGTAACAATAAGTAACGTTGTAATTACAGCCTCCATTCACCTAAATTCGATTTATTTTGAATACCCTTTTCAAATAAAAAAAAAGTCTTCTCTTTCTTGCCGAGTCGAAATTTTATTAAAAACAAAAAACAAAATATATTCATTTCCTTGAAATTTTATTTACAATTATTGTTTACCATTTTCTTGTTTTATTTTTTCCATTGTTTTTATTATAATTATTGTTGTTGTTGTTTTCCGCGGATATTGGCAAAAAATCCATGGCAGCGACAAAAGCGAAAGTTAAGCGAAACCGAATTTTTTTTGGCGCTATTGTTGCTTTAACAAGGTACTTTTTTTAACACAGCTTAAAATGTACTTTTTTTAAAAATCTATTTTCTTAAAAGTTGCTGTTCTTAAAAGTAATTTTTTTTAAGTATTATTTTTATATTGAAAGTGTACTTAAAGATACTTTTTGAAAATGTTTGTTTTTAGAAAATGCTCTCTTAATTTACTTTTCCAAAAAGTTATTTCTTATAAAAAAGTACTTTTTTTTTTAAAGTAAAGCTACTATTTTTATAAGTTCTCATATTAAAAGTTAAATATTTTTTAAAAGTTATTTTTTGAAATATATTTATTAAGCTTAAGGTCTTTTTTTCTTATTATTCCTGATGATGTTAACAAGCTGTTAACGAAATATCGAATAATAAAACAAAATAAAATAAAAAAAGACCTCAAGCTTAATAAATATATTTCAAAAAATATAATAAAAAAGGTCAATTAATAATATAATTAAAATTTTTAAAAGGCCTTTTTTAGAAGGTAGTATTTTTAAAATATCTTATATCAAAGGTACTTTTTAACAATTATTTTCTTAATTAAAGGTGTTTTTTTAAAAGTAAATTTTTTTACGAAAGTACTTTGTTAAAAGGTATTGTTTTTACAAGGGAGCTATTTTTTTAAAAGTAACATTTTTTTTTTTAATTTATTAAAAAGCTACTATATATTTTGAAATGGTGTTTTTTTAAAGGTACTATTTTTAAAAGTTCTTATATACAAAGGTACTTTTTTAAAGGGCGCTTTTATAAAAGTTATTTTTTTTTTTTAAATATATTTTTTAAAATGTAATTTTTTTTGAAGGGGACTATTTTTAAAAGGTACTTTCTTCAAATTATTTATTTTAAAGGTACTATTTTTAAATCTTATTTTTTTAAAGGTACTACTATTTTTTAAAGCTGGTTTTTAAAAAGTTAATTTTTTTTTTGAAAAGCACTTTGTTAAAGCAATTTTTTTTTTGAAAAGGTACTTACTTTTAAAACTCGCTTTCTTAGAAGGTATTTTTTATTAGAAAGCTATTAATTGATTCTAATTTTATAATTGTGCTTTTTCCCGAAAAAAAATGTGAATACATAAAAAATTTAATTAAAATTTTTAAAATTACAATCATATATGTATGTATAAAGAGATATTTCCAAAATAAATTCAGTTAATATAGAAGGGTACTATTTTTAATAATTCTTATATTCTTTTAAATTTACCTTTCTAAAGGTGCTTTTGTAAAAGTAAATTTTTTCTTCAAAAGTACTTTGTTAAAAGGTGTTTTTTTAAAAAGATTATATTTTTAAAAGTCCCCCACTTAAACGGTTATTATTAAACACTCACTATTTTGAAATGATATTTTTTTTAAAGGTACTACATATTTTTAAAAGTACTGTTATGAAAGTTTTTCCTTTTAAGCGTAATTTTTTTAAAAGTTACTTTCTGAAAACGTAATATTTATAAAAGTTCTAATATTAAAAGTTAAAAGTTTTTAAAGCTTTTTATTGTAGTACTATTTTCAAAAGGTTCTAACCTGAAAAAGTACCTTTTAAAAAAAGGTACATTTTGAAAAGGGCATTTTTTTAACAGTTGAAAACTAAAAGTTCGTCTTCTTAAAAGGTACTTTTTTAATCCCTAATGCTACTTTCATTTTGAAGTCAACTTGATATCAGGACTCTATTTTTGCTAAATTCGCATTTTCCAGCCGTAAGATCGTGTTATTTTTGTGGCTAAAAGTAGTAGAGTGTTGACGCAATAAAGTCTCTTTTTTTTTTTGATTTTTCTCCCCAAAAACTGTTACACTGGAATTTATTTTTTTTTTATCGTTGTTAAAAATTTAGTTTTTTTTATAAAATTGCTATGACGTTCAGTGTTCAAAACATGTATTTAAAAAAAAAAAAAACCAACTCTAAATTTTATTTGATCAACAACAGAAACCCACTTTTTATAGCATCGATTTAATCGAGAGTTTGTGTTGCTGTGTATGCAACTTTGGTGACCAAATTACAATGCCAATCGGTAGTCAATTGTTTTACAAACACAAAAACTCACTTATAAAATTTAAAGAAAAAAATGGTTTTTTTTTTACAAAAGTCTTCACGTCATTAAAGCCACACAAACAACGTGAAAAAATAAAGAAAAATTGTTGCGGAAATTGTAAAAATTGGCATGTAACAACCAACGACATTGTTTAAGATTTTTCAATTGTAATTCCCCCCTCATTTTTAAGTTTTCATTTTGACCGTCAGTGAGTGTCTTTCGCTATTTTTGATAGATTGGTGAATAGTTGACAGACTATTTTTAAATTTAAGATTTATGGTTTAAAAAACCAATTGATTTTTTGGCGAGAGAAAAAAATTGCTTTGTCTTTGTCAATTTGGAAAAAACCAATTACTTTTTCTCTTCACTGACGGCTTGTTTTCACCGCTTTGAAATATATACAGTGGGCTCACCGTAATGGGAACTAATAGCAGAAAATTTATTTATTTTTTGAAAACTTATTGCCGCCCTGCCCTAAAAAATTTTATTCCACGAATTATAATAATTTCTAAAGAAAGTGTGACCGTAGATTTTCTCTATTGCCTTTCTTTGGAACATATTTTTTTTAGTTGGAGTGCATGTCGTTTTTTTAATATGTACTTTACATTTGAAATATGCGAAAGCTAAATAGATGTTGCAGGTTTCGTAACATTTCATAGATCTTTAATGCCGAAATAAAAATGTATGTACTGAACGTTACACACGATCTTGTAAATGAATAATATTTGTTTACCATTTTGCTCTTATTGTCAATATATAATTAATATATGTATAAGCTGGCAACCTTTATTAATAGTATGTAGACAGCAACGATTATTCTCGTATGCATTTTCCTAAACTCTGACTGGTTAAACAGATGACTTTACAACTACCTCCACGTTGCCACAAAGAGTACTGATGACATGCGTAGTGGCATAGAAAATACGTATTTTACTCAACTGGTTTTGGAGATTAATTGTTGATTTTCCCTTATTCTAATCAAAAATGTAATGTCTTCACAATATTGCGATAAATTAACTGTGAACTTGAACACGACAGAAAATTTTCATTAATATAATTCTTTTTATTTCATTTTATTGATTGAAACAACACACATTTGATTAGGAAGAAAGTAGGTTAGCAAATGTAGGGTACAGAATGTTGGTGCCGCAGTAACTCCACTGGGAGACCCATATGGTCCATGGCCATGGTATTAGTGATGCCCAGTGAGACGTACCTCCTCTGCCCCTTCCCAAGTAATTTCCTATTACTCCTTCTTCTCACCAACTCCCAACATACAGAACAACCTAAATGAGCATAGATCCTAATTCGTGCCTATACAGGGGTCATGCATGCGTAGTAGGCATTGAACGCCTCCTAAGCCTTTCCTGGCTGTTTCTCACCCAAGATGACTTGTTTAGCTGTTTTTTTTCTAACTACACAAAAACTAGGAAGCTTTTAGCCTGTCTGCAGAAACACCCAGGGATGCGAAGCCGCACCTACAGATTGATAGACTAATGTTCATGCTCTACGCTACGGGGGCAGTTAAACACGCGAGTACTTTGCCTCCCCAACTGCTCCCAACTCCGCCTTGCACCTTCTGGTGTATAGAACTAGCTCCGTCATGTCCGGGTTAACACCCAGGCTCTTACTATCTGCCTAGGAAGAAATTTTTCCACCAACTACAAAAAAAGCAACATTCAATACAACACATGACAGACTGACTGACTGTCTTACATTTAAAATCAACTTGTATCTTCATTATGAAAACATTTCAAATAACACGCTAAAGTGGATTTCATTCTAAAAATTATGCCAATCGTAAAACAAGTGGCAATCAGCCGTATCAATCTGACTTCCATCAGAGCTGGGAAATTAAGGGGAAAAAAAAAATTAAAATCTCCTTCAGCGTAGAGAAAAATTAAATTCAAATCAATTACGAAATGTCATTTGAAAATATCTTAATTGCTATAAATGAAATTTATGTTAATTAATTGCTCTATTCGTTTGAAGTTAGAATTGTCCATTTGGTTCATTTACGCACTGGCTATAAAGCAGAACGTTTATTAGTAGTGTGCTGTGTTTTCTCTGTTGTTGGTCATACATTTTCATTGGATTCATTATCGTTGTAGTTGCAATTACGGAAGCTAAAATAAGAAATTGAAATTAATGATTTTATTCGCTACACTTTTGCTTGCTAATGCTGCACTCAAAATTCGCCCATAATTTTTTGTTGGTATAATTTTACATTTTAAATTGTGTATTTCTTATTAAATATCTACAAAAGTAGCGAATTATTTTAATTTTAATTCGAAAATCAAATCGTATTAAAATGATATTTAAGTATTCTTATCGTATTTTAAATCAAATATTTTGCATTGTTGTGCATAAACGGAGGCGAAACAAAAATATTGCCAAACTCTTGTTATACATTTCTGTTTACAAGAGAAAATCACTCAAACAGTTGGTGTACTTTAAAAAAGTACGTTCGAAAAAAAAACACGTTTAAAAAGTACCTGTTGAAAAACTAACTTTGAAAAAGTACTTAAAAAAAAAAAAAAAAACTTAAAAAATAGCTGTGCTCCTCCAGATTTTTGGGAAAGTGCTAAGGATCCTACGCCATTGGATAATTCTCAAATTATTTCTCGATTTATGACAAAAATTATTTTTTTTTTTTTTTTTTTTTATCTGTGACCAGCACTGAGGGGATGAATCCTACACATGCGAAGCATTGTGCTGGAACTATAGGAAAGGGATAGTAAGAGAAACGACAGGAGGTGAAGCTCCTGCATTCATTATTTTTGCAGCTCTACTTTTGCACGTTCTTTGTTTATACTCTGTAGCAGTGCTGAAGCTTCGGTTCAGTAGCCATTTTTATTCTTATTTTACTTCGCCGGTGCTACACAATACCAAACAAAGAAGGGCATTCTGATGCGATTGTGGATTGCTATCAGCTGAAGCCGATATTGTTCAGTGACCAGTGACTATGCCTTCGCCACTGAAACCTTCCGACACACACAGACACACGAATGCACATCAGAAAAATGCGAGATGTTTATTTTTATTTTAAAATTTTAGTCTGAAACTGGGGTTGAACCCAGGTCTCTTTTTGGTTTAGTAGTCAACGTGCAGACTGCCATCCATCGTGCCATCGCCACCCACAAAAAGATACTTTTCTCTCAAAAATACTTCCTGTTTCTGTCTGTTGCTTATAGCCATGATTGACTGTATACTTTTTTAAAAATTTTCTATTTGTAAATATGCCAGCAACAACATAATTTGTTGTGGCATATATGTACATACAGAGGGATCTGTAGTGGCATACGAATGAATGTACCCGTTTCTTTGTGCAATAATTGGAGCATAAAGCATGCAGTAACTAATAAAGATGCAACAAACAGGCAACAATAAGTTGCATAAGTTTCATTAATTTCTTTTAAGTAGGTCGACTTACATATATATTTCGTTAGAAATTGCAATTTATAATTTTGACATGAATGAATTAATAATTAAAAAAAAAAAGCCAATATTTACTGGGTTGTTAAAGGACATGGTGCCAACAAAGCGAAGTTTTATATTTTCCTTCCCTGTGCACTGCTATGAAGGTTAATCAGTTTAAGTGTGTTGTCGTTGTACTTCTTTAAGTTGCATGTTGACTTGAAATGCAAATGTTTTTTCTATTATTTTTCAATGTTAGATTTTCTTCGAAATACTTCTGTCTGTAATGAAAAGTTCTTGGAACCTGAAAGACAATATTAAAGATTGCAAAATGTTGATGTTTTTTTTATTTATTTATTTTCGTTTATCTGTTGTACTTTTCAATTATTTTTGTTTGTCGTACACCAACCCTACCTGTTTCTGGAAAATTATTCATAGACGCGACATTTTAATGAGTTCATTTTTCTAAACTAGAAAAGTTAATGACATTTCTTGTGCTGCATATAAATTTATTTGGGGTATTCAAAATAATAACACGAAAAAATATGATTGCTGTGAACAACCCAGTCAGCTGAAAAAAGACACATTTGACACCAAAATGTCACAAACAAGTGAAAAAACTAAAATAATAGACAGTTTGGTTTTGTGTAAATTTTATTGACTTTTTTTTAGTCCATTTTAAAATTAAAATTATAAAATTTACTTTTAGTCCACAAAATTGCTTAAATATCTCATGCAGCTGTTTTCTTTTTTTTTATCTGGGACCAGCTGATAATATGATCTGAACATTCAGTGGCTGGCAACTACATAAGTTACACAAATAACATTTTTCACTTGGTTGTGTGACCCAAAATAACCGCAAGGATTTGACTTCAAAGAACCATTGTATCCCTCGCAATGTGCGGTGTGGCTCCATCATGTTAATGCCATACTTGCCGATGGTTTTCCACGGCTGGCCTTAAAAAGTTTTCAAACATTGTCCAATATCTAATACCAGTGATGGAAACGGCGACACGGTATTCGTTTTCCAAAAAAGTATAGGCCAGGTTTCCTTTCCGACGAAACACCGCACCAAACGACGGTACACTTAAGTGGGTTTAATTCTCGGTCTTGAACTACTCTTGGATTTTCCGTAGCCCTTTTTGCCTATTAACGAACCCATTCAATTCGAAATGAATTTCGTCGCTCATAATTAAATTATGAATAAAATCATGATTTTCTTGTGAAATAAATTTCAGCGATTTTTGCACGTTATTCAATTGTGTACTGTTCCTTTTTCAATACCCCAAGTCTTCTTTACAAAATACTGAAAACAAAAGCAAAAAAAATTACAATAAAAATGTTATAAGGAATCCAAGCATCTTCGCTCCTTTTGGGTCACCCTATATTTAGATATCGTAATTTTTTGTTCCTTAATCATTTTTAAGTTATAAAACTTAAAGTAATTTTTAAACAATTTTTCATTTATATAACTCTTAAGTGGCGGCGGCTTGTAAATATTATCGCCGATATTGTGTGACCTCATCGGCGAAGTGAAATAATTAATAAAATGTCTACCAAACACACAATGCGAATTTCTCCCTACACCAACAACATTTTTTGTTTACAAATGCAATAATTTTATTCAAGTTGTCAAAACACTTTACGTATTAACATGCTGTGAAGCACACAACTTTGACAACTGAACAGAAATCAGCTGATGTGGATTTTAGCTAATGCAGTCACCTGGTATGAATTCGCCTTGCCAAACACATCTGCAAAATATGAATGCGTCTCCTTGACGTCAGAGGCACTGCTCTAAAAACAAAAGCAGAGTTGTAAATATTATGAAGCTTTCCTCACATCTGTCACATCTGCCCTATGTCTTTCCTTACGGCCGATGTATGCATTGCACTGGTCCCAGAACAAAAGAGCATCAGCCATTCTATTCAGATTTCTACAAATATTCAAAAAGTTTTATCATTTCATCACTTTTTTTTATTGTTTGAAGCATAACAAAAGATTTTTTAAACTGTTGTATAGCAATACGAGTTAATTAATAATAGCACAGCGTTTGAATACCCCAATTATTTGGTAGTAAATAAAAGCTGTCAGTTTCGTGAAAATAAGCCATCAAAATATAAAATGGAAGACAGCAATTCGTTTTTTATGAATAACATTGAAGAATAAGTAATTGTTACTGGAGTTTCAAGTTACAGGCGTTTCAAGAACGCTCTTATAAAAATATAAATTATTAAAAAACTTTTTGTACTTTTAAAGAGGACTTTATTGAAGTGAAAAATAAAATAAAACATTCATAAAAAAAAACATTAATGTCCTCCATTAAATCGTTGCTGATATTGTATGCAGAAATTGGACTTTTGCTCGAGTCCCTTATGTTACTTGTGGAAGGAGTTTTTTTCCCCACTTTGTTAGTTTTCATTTTCGAAAATGTCAGCAATTCTCTACCTACCATCTTATTCTTGTCATCTTCTTTTTATTTGCACAATAAAACAAACAACTAACAAACAAAACATCTCGCAAAAAGTACATTTTCATTTCTATTTTCAGTTGAGCACGTTCAAAAAATTAAATCTAACCTTAGACTTAAAAATATAAATTTTAAGTTTTATATCTAAGAAATTGGATAAATTTTTAATTTTTCGTTTATTTTTTCTTCTCTTCTTTTTGATTTTTTTCCCCACAACTTCTCAAATATTTAAAAAAAAACCAAAAACTATATTTTGATTTTTCAAACGACTTTTTGGCATAAATTGCAATTATTTTGCAAAAAAATTTTGAATGCTTTGTAAAATGCGCCGCAACAAACATCACAATGTTTACAATTGCCATAAAGCAGAATTGCTTCCAGTCTGCTTACGCAAGCGATGAACCAGGCTAATAATAACAATAATCGTAAAAGAGCCTTTAGTACGCCATACATATCAACATTTGACCAACAAATGTTGACTAGTTCGGTAGCTGGTTCACAGCCGCAATTATTGGTAATACCCTCCTCTATGGCTGGCAATAATGGTCAAAATGTGTATCTACAGAATACAACAACATCAAGTCGTCCATCGTTTTGTGTCGATGGCAATTTGTGGCCGACTGATCAAGTAGCCGGAATTATTTATAAAAACAATCCTGCGCAGGTGCAGCAATTGGGTTCCGAGTCTAACATTTATACGAATTTAGCTTTAGGCAATGATGGTTTTAAATTGCCCGTATCGTTGGCAACGACTATAAGTCCTGGTGCTAGTTTTGCCATGAGCCGTGATGATGTGCACAGCAATTTAGACGATCGGATAAATGAAAGTGAAGAAAATTTTCAAGAAGAACTGACCGATAAGTTTTCACCTCTATTGTATCCGTCAATGCAACAGAGATCAAAACCAATAGCAATCAGTGCTGGCAATAGTCCTGTGCATAAACCGTTAGGTGGTGGCTTTAGTAGCAGTCCCACGATTGGCGGGTTACCTTTTTCACCCGACACCACTACGCAAATCAAAATAACGCCTCAAAGAAAAATATCTGTTAGTTATGTTCCTTCAGTTGATGCCTGTATACAAAGTATGCCATCTTTGACGCAAGGCCAGCACCAACAAAGTCACCAGCAGCAACACCATCAACAGCAGCAGCAAGAGCAACCACTAAAGCCAAAACGTTTGCCTGGTCAACCTCCACTTCCCCACCAAAGACATTCACAGCCCTGCACTGCAAACCAGTTAATGAGTCCTATACAGATACAGCACAGTCAAAAACTCTCCACAGCAAGTGATCCGGGAACTATAACGGTTGTCACTTCCCCCACTGACAGGTCAGTAGTTGAGAGACCTAAAAGAATTACAAAAAGAAAGAACAAATGTGTTTTGTTTGGTCTCATACTAAAATTAAAAAAACATAAAAAAAAAAAGAAAACGAACACCACACAGTGCATCATCGTCTTTTTCCTAAATCATCGCGTCTGTGTTGGTCTTGTATTATAAAGCATTCGTTTGTTTGTTTCTTCTGTAACTCGTTAAATTAATATGTAATTCTCTCATGGCTGTGTTCTTACAGTCTTTTATCACTTTTTTTTATTGATCTAAATGTTGTAATTTGATTGGTGTTATATTTTATTTAATTTCATTACTTCTTGCTCTTTTTTCTCTTTCTTTTGTACGCAACTGCCTCTGAACATTTTTCTCTTCAACTTCATCACAGTTGTAATTCATATAATTCTCAAATGGTTCGATCATTGTTATTGTAGTTGCATTCAAGCATGATTTCATTTGCATAATTTTTCTTTATAATTTTAACAAAAAAAAAAAAGGAAACATTAACGAAAGTAATTTTTGGTAATTGCATTCTTACATTGATTTCCCATTTGGGGTTGTTGTGTTTAATTGAATTTGAATATGTACATATTTATCGAACATTTTCATAATTGAAACTGATTCAAACTTATTCATCATGGTTTGTCAATTTAACAAAGCATGGTACCTATTTTCCTATTGGTTTTTCTTATTAATTTTTACACAGTTTGTTAATTTTTTATAAATGTATAAATACTCTTTTTTCCTTCTTTTCATTTTAATTTAAGAAAAGGTGGGTATTACAAAACACTATATTTTTAATTAATTTACAAAAAAAAAAAATAATAATGCCCGCAAATACAAATTATACTTAAACTACAGCCCTCGGACTTAATTACTCACGTCCATACATACATTAATATGTATGTGCATGTAATGCGGTAGGCCGAAAAGTGTTGGTACACAATAGATTAGTAAAGTAAAAAAATGTACGCACAAATATTCGTAATAAAATATTCAAAATGCCCTAGAAGCAGAAGCACGCACAACGCAAACGTATACGGCGTGAATTATAATGCGTCACGTTTAATTGTGGCCAGGGCTGCCAGATAAAGCTATCAAAAGATCGTCAAAATCGTGATAAAATATAATAAAAAAAAATCATACCGCTGAGAAAGAAAATTATTCAATATAAATATTTAGATATTTTTTGAGAAACAATAATATTGGGTCATACACAGTATTTTAATATATACCGAGATATATACACATACACTAGGGTGGATCGTCGGTGTAGAAAGGAAAAAAAATCAATCAAAAATTTAATTTTTGCGACATATCTTTTAGTCCTTTATCAGGACTGGAAGTTGGAGTCATTTTAAGAATTTTATTTTAATTTACTTAAATTATATGCAAATTTTTCCAATAATTTGTTTTAAGACTGCAGGAGAAAATAAATTTTGTGCTGAATAAAAGAAACATAAAATCGACGAAATCTGACAAAGAATAAGTGAAAAATTTAAGTGAAAAAGCCAAATGTATGTATTTCTCATACAAAATTTTTTAGCTTTATAAAATAAATTGAAATAATTAATTGTTAAATACATACATATACATACATATGTATGTATGCAGTGCCTTATTTCGAAACTCAGTTTATGCAATTAGTTAAATTTTTTTTTGTAAATTAAATTAATTTTATATGAAATTCATAAGATACAAGTTTCTACTGCGGATAATATTTTCAATTCTTTGTGTAGTGAAACCTAAATGGAATTTTTACGCTAATTTTATTTATTTTTTTTGTTGGAATATTTATCCTACCGACTGCTTCACGTAAATGTATGTTTGTATTAAAAACAATACTTCAAAAACTCTTGACGACTTTATTATATTGTGTGAATCTTAAAGCTAACTTTTATTATAATTTTTAAAACTAACTTAAGGTAAAACATAAATGTAACCTAAAACTTCCATTTCAGTTTCCCCATACTTTTCCAGCCGTTATCATTAATTGCGGTGATATGGATGTAACTTAAGCGAATGCTATTAGAAACCGAAGAGTATATGGCTGTCTTCCTAAACGTCAGCTGCTTTGCAGTGTGACAATGTCTCATGTTCCTAAACGGAACCGTTAAAACTTTGACAATGTATGGCATTCAGGACAGGCTTTCACCTCAAAGGCTCAGTCAGCAGATCTGAAGTATTGGATTTACTCTTGCAGATTCTAAGAAGAGTTGTTTTCGGAACACAAAAAGTTTTGCATGCCAATAAAAATCTCATTGTTTCTACAGCTTTTTTCATGTGTTCTTGGTTCATTTTCCAATTTCTGCTGGTTCAAAAAAAGCCTGAAATATATAAAGCACTTTCAATTGTCGTGTCTGTCTGGTAATGTGGACTACTGGTCCATAATATACGACCTTTTGTGGTTCACATTAGACGACTTTCAGTTTTTTTATTCAAAGCATTATTTTAATTTTAAAACAATACAAACTCACCAATTGAAATTACCACTGAATGTACATTTTTGTTGTAGAAAATAACGGAATAGTTAAATCCTTCATATATGTGAAATACACACTGTTCGACTCTTGCGCTAAAAAAATTTTGACCACACGCATCAACAATCAGCACTTGACTAATATGTCAACATTGCAATTATGTATACAAAATCAAATTTGATGTTTGTTTTTATCAATTTGCAAAACATACGTCAAGGCGGTGTTGTCATATTTCACGCATTTTCTAAAATAAGCGGGTGGTCCATATTAGACGCATAGTCCACATTACCCACATTATATTCATATGTATAACCAAGTTAGAAATTCTACAAATATATTGCCGAAAAAGTATTTTGTTTTTGTACTTACATACACATACATACATATGTATGTATAGTTGGCTTTTTCACAAAATTTTTATTTTCCTCGGTGCTGATTAATATAACATGCAGAAATTAGGACTATTGTATAGGTGGTAATTTTTGCAGGAAAAAAATCGTCAAATTATCATTTAGCAAAAATCGTTAAAATGACGATAAATCGTCAAGTCTGGCAGTCGGCGTCAGTAAGAAAAGTTATAATAAAAGCTTTTCTCTCCACAAATTTACGCACAAATTCTCCCTCCCCTTTTTCTATGTTGTATTTCGTAGTCAGTGTTACCAAAGCGCAGAAAATTTTTTCAAATAAAAGTTTGATTTTGTAACAGCTTAAAAAAATTTATATCATAAACGCATTATTTTACGTGAAACATCAACATACAATAAATATTTAATTACAACACGTGATTTCTCTTTGAAAAATTTAATTTAAACATTTAAGAATAAAAAATCTCTGCTAAATTATGGAACGTTCGAATCTCATAAAATTATTTATTTTTTGTCCTAAAGGAGCTCTGAAAATATTTGTCAGTACTTTGGACTTAACATTTAAGATGAATAACGTTTTTGCCATATTAAAATTTTTTTCAGACGAAATATCAATATTATCTGCACTTTTATCTACTATATTCTGTCACTATTCTCTAAAATAATTTTTAGGTGGTTTTTTGCTTACATGCACTTTATGGTAAAGTTTTAATTCAATTTTAATCTATTTTCATACAGAAAGTAAAAGTTTGCTGATTAAAAAAACGTTGTGTGAACGTCCAAAGAACATTACCCAACCGCGGTGCTTTAACAATAAATTGCTGAACATGTACTTACCTGCACATACTGCTATGTCGAAATTATTGTAAAACATATTGCGATCTCATAAAAAAGCTATATTTTCTACTTTTTTTTTTGGAATAAAAGCCAAAAAAAGTTTGGTCAAATGGGTTACGACGTTATTGGTCGTAATAGAGTACAGAAAAAAATAACTGAAAAATATACCCTATTCAGGGTTGCCAGATTAAATTCTCTAAAAATCGTCAAAACCCCGATAAATTATAAAATCGTCATTTAAGCTTTGAAAAATCGTCAAAAAATCGGACAATGAAAAATGTATATTTTAATATATATTTTTATATTGAGAAGCAAGCAAAAAATAATATATACCATTTGAGATGACATATCGCTCGTGTGCTACAATAGAGCACGAACTCGAAGTTTTTAATAGAAATGTAAAAACCATTATATTCCTAAATTAAAGGTATGCATATTAAAGGATCAATTTAAAAAAAATTTATTAATAAAGACTTGGCAGAACTACACCAAATTTTTATAATTTGTAAACGAAAACAAATGAGTCAATATATGATATTGTTTCACGAGTGCATATATGTTCATATGTATATATGTATATTATACATTTGTAAGGTGACTATAAATTTTACAAAAAATAGTCAAGTTGTATCGGCAATACAAATTTACGCTCGAAAAATGCAGTTGTAGTTAAATTGCTTAATTGATTTTACAAACATAAAGTTGATTCATTTACGATATGCTTATTTTCTTCGATGTCGTCTACATAATATGCATAAATTTGTAATATTTACGGGCCTTTTCACAATGTACGATTAAACGGCAACTTTGGCATACAAAACTTGCTGTTAAAGCTTACGTTAAACATTAATCGTACATTGTGAAAAGGGCCGTTATACTACTGTAGAAAAACGTAATTTTTTAGGAAAAAAATCGTCAAATATGCATTTTGCTATTTTTCGTTACCAACAAACGTCAAAATGACGATAAATCGTCCAATCTGGCAACCATGCCACCATTTAATTCACAGTGCGGTACTTGAGTGTAGTCACAAGCTGCCTTGTGTATTTGTAGGATCTAGCATGTAATATAATTTTCAAGCGTTTTATCTATTGTACGGCAAATAAAAACTCAAGAAGTTCGTTTAGTCGTCACTCAGTTTGTGGCAGTAATTATTTTCATTTATAAAGTTCACTTCTGCTACCATTCGCAGATCTCTATTGATATCTTGTAGTTTCTCTAATTTTTGGGGTCATTTTTTTTTTCAAGATAATTTTGCATTCTAAAATCTTTTAAAGAATTTTTTTAGATATTAATAAGCACTTTGAAAATTTATACCACAGAATATTTTATAGGCGCGAAAACCATGCGTGCATTCGATCAAATATGCGCCCTTGCTATCGACGCAATGCTGACTATAAAAAAATAATTCCTTAATGAAGTTAAATGAAGAAAAGTTGGCTGAACAATTTTGCCCTCAACTGATTTATTCAACTCCGTTGTACTACCGGTAGCAATGTATGGCCCCCACACGCATTATGTTTTTCATAATGAATATTTCAGTATCGTAGCACTGTGATTGACAATTTTTTTGGTGTGTATGTGGCTCTAGAGCTTTTATTCTTTATGTATTTGCGTTCTATACAAAACCCTAAAGGAGCTGTTTTTGCTTAAAACTAAAAACGAAATAAGCTTAAAATTAAATTTCTATGTACATAAATGGATACATACGTACATACATACACATGGCCTTGAACGAAGTCTGGGGTCAATGTATTAACAAAAATAATACATTGTAAATTAAATTATCGATAAAATCGCATAACTTTTGCCGGCTGTAAATTTATACGCAATTTCTTCAACGGCATACAACGCAGGAGAAATCCAAGATGGAAAAATTACTTTGGAGGCGATTATCGCAAATGTTCAATTTCCTCGACGGATCTAGTTTTTCGTGGTTGTCGCAAAAACCGAGCGTGCACTGCATCGACGCGATGCTGACTATATAAAATGACTTCTCTAATGACGTTTAATGTAGAGTTGGTTGAAAATTTTAACCTGTGCAACGAACGATCAACTGATTTATTCAACTCCGTTTTACAACTGGTAGCGTTGTGTGCATTGAGCCAAAACTGCCTCATAGATTCAATCCAGGATTTTTTCCGAAAAGATTCCTTATTATTTTCATGTGATAAATCCTTTTAATTTTATCAAGAAGAAAAACACATAAAACTTGTTATTCACTTTTTTTTTTTATTTACGTTATTTTTGGCAACAAAAAAACAATCCATAGAGAAAAACTTTTTCTTTCTATTAGTTTTTCTTCTGAATTGTATAAAAAAGGGAATTTTTTTTATTCATTTCATTAGGTTACTATTAATTTTCTTAATAAGGACATCTTCTAGATTATATTAGTTTGCTAGTTATTTTATATAAAACAAAGAAGAATATCTAATAAAAACCCTAAGTTTCCTTCTTGTTTTTTTTTTTTTTTTTTTTTTTTTTTTTTTCAAAAAAGCATTCCTCATAAAAATAATAAGAATTCTTCTTAAAAAAAAAATCCACAGAGATATCTTTTTAATTTTCTTCTATTTTTTTTAGAAAACTTTTAAACACTTTTTTTCTGTGTGGCGGCACCTACACGCATTGTTTTCCATAAATTCAGTGTCGTAGCACTGTGATTGACAATTTTATGTGTGTTTGTGGCTCTAGAGCTTTTATTCTTTATAAAGCACAAGGATGTATTTACGTTCTAAACAAAACTGAAAACCAAAAACAAAATAAGCTTAAAATGAAATTTCTATGTAGATAAATAGGTACATACATACGTACATACTTATGGCCCTGAATGAGGTTTGGGGTCAATGTATTTACAAAAATAATACCGGTAAATTTTCCATAAAAGCGCATATCTTTTGTCGGCTACAAATTTATACGCAATTTCTTCAACAGCATAAAACAAAGGGGAAATCCAGGATAAAAAAATTTTTTTGGATACGGTTATTGCAAATATTCAGTTTCTTCGACAAGTCTGTCTGGTTTTTTGCATTTGTGGCGAAAACCGAGCGTACAATGTGTCAAATATGCGTACCTGCTATCGACGCGATGCTTCCTCTATAGAAATAATTCCTTAATGAAGTTAAATGAAAAGTTGGTTGAAAATTTTAACCTGCACAAGGAACGATCAATTGATTTATTCAACTCTGTTTCTTGACCGGTAGCGATGTATGGTCCGTACACGCATTATGTGTTCCATTAAGAATACTTCAGTGTCGTAATACTGTGATTGATAACTTTATGTGTGTGTGTGTGTGTGTGTGCCGCTCTAAAGCTTTTATTCTTCATTAAGCACAATTTTGTATTTGCGTTGTAAACACAACCCTAAAGGAGCTGTTTTTGTTTAAAACCAAAAACGAAATAAGCTTAAAATGAAATTTCTATGTACATAAATAGATAGTACTTTCGTACATACATACATACATGCATGTAGATGGCCCTGAACGAAGGTTGGGGTCAATGTATTAGCACAAAATTAATACCGGTAAATTTTCCATAAAAGCGCATAACGTTTGCCGGCTACAAATTTATACGCAATTTCTTCAACAGCATAAAACGTAGTAAGATTTTTTGTTTGACTTTCTCATAAGTATGTACATTAGTGCGGAAAAGTTTATTGCGAAGTTAACACCACAGGAAAAGAGGAACATACCCTTGGCTTGGCTGCTTACATTTGTTTTATGTGTACTTGAATGCAATGTATTTCAAATATTTAAAATAAAAAACATTTAAATTTTTAAAATTGAACACAAGTGAAATTCAAAAAAATATTTGCAAAATCTTTTGAAATGGTGAAAAATATTAGGCGTGTTCTTACGATGCGTAGTGCAAGCGATGAAAATGTGTGCAGAAATGCATCGTTTTATCAAAACAACTACGAAATGTACGTATTTGCAATTTACTTAATTTTACGCCGTTTGCACTGAAAAACCTTGAGCAAAAATAGTTGTACATAAATGACACATTGAAATATATATTAAAGCTGTCACACTTTTTGTTGCGTTGCCATATTTTTTTTTTTACAAAATTATATTCTGTCATACAAAGTTTCGAATCATTGCAATAATAATAATCCTTATTATGAGTGTCGTTGCCATGAAGAAATCGGTAAAATGTGTTAACAGCTGCCGTATGTTTTATATTGTCGTAAATACGACTACGATAACGACACTCATGGAGACGAATATGCCAAACACGATAAGGGGGAATATTGTTTTCCTTATTATATATTTGTTATAATTGCAATAAATATGGTTTGCTAATGCCAGGAATGAAATGTCGGGGCATCAACTTTGAAACTGATGCCTCGAATGATTTTTTGCTGTGCTTCCAATACTTGTCTGTGACGTTTTGAAAATGTATGTACTGTAAATGTTCTGTACCGGGTTGGCCAAAAAGTCGCTCCTGCGTGTAAAAAATTATTCACTTTTTTGTTTACTATTATTTTTTATTTTTTTTAAATGTAATATTAACTTTGTACGATCTAAATTTTAATTATGAAACAGAATATCAGAGAGATGACCACCATGTTCATCGATGCACAATTGGGCCCTTATACAGGCGTTTTGCATAACTGCACGCAAAGTTTCAGGCTCTATTGCCCTGATCTCAGCTTCAATAAATCAGGGGGGCATGTAAGTCTGGTGAAAGTGCTGGCCAAATGAATTCTGAATTCCTTGAGATAATTGTGTTGCCCAAATTAGTCTTTGATGGTAGTCAACTGGTAAAAGTTGTTGGGCCAATTAGACCTTGTATAGATGCATGTGTAAATGACGAGATAAAATGCATCAAAGTGATGTTTTTTAGAGATGCCCGGTTGTCCAGAACGTCTTCGCGTTGAAGTTTCTGGATATTCTTCAACACTGTCCCGTACACGATCAATGTTCTGTACTATTTTCGGTCTTCCTGATCGTCTGGCAAGTCTGACACTGCATCTTATTGTCGGAACCTTGCAATTAAACTATTAATTGCGGTTTGGTAAGTTGCTCGATCGTTAAATTATGCATGGTGGTGTTACACGGTTCGATGAAGAAAATCTAAAAAAAAAAAAAAAAAAAAAAAAAACCATAAACAAATAAGTTATTCAATTTTTACACGTAGGCGTGACTTTTGGCCCTCCCGATACTATGGCATTATGGAACATACTCTGTTCGAAATACAAAATAATTGACCTTTTGGAAGTCAGCCTATTGAAAAAGGTACGCTTACATATTACCGCAATATGCATAGCATTGTAAATTTGCAAAATGCAAATTTGTACAACCGTCATCGTGAAAACCCGGTATTAAAAACAGACTGGCAGAAATTTGTAGGTTCTTATATCAGTATAATAATTTAAATTTTGAATACCCGCAACTACAATATAAACTTTCATTCTGCTAAAGATTCCAACAATAATTGTTATCAGAGTTTAAATTCTGAATCTGATTAAAAATTCATTTTTAATTATGTCCAAGGAAACTGGAAATATGTGTATGCTTTAAAGCGAATGCTACACGATCAATGTTCAGCTTCAATCTTTGTCATTGTGTGCGTTATTTTATAAAAAATAGTCACACTTATACGTACATACATACATGCATATATATTTTTTGCCTTTGAAATGCTTTAAACAGAATTTAGAATTGCAAATAGGTAACTTTAAACCTTCAAAGAGTAGCTACTCAATTATAGTGGGTACACGTCCATATTTTTTTTTTTGACCAATGTTCAGGGGATATCCCCTACATATGCAATGCTTTGCACTCGAACAAGATAGAGAAAGAGAGAGAGAGAGAGGATAGTGTATAGAATAGGGTAGTAAGGTGAAAAGGGTACGAAGATAGAGCTTACTTCTTGTACAACTCTGCAGTTGCGTGTTAATTATAAAGCAGAGTTGTGTTATGTTTTTGAGGTTCACTTTTTTTACTTTCTGTCTCGGGCATATTAAACAGAATTTTGCCAAATTTTTCGAAAATGTTCCCCTTCAATTGCTTTGAAAATTAAAATGTTTAATAAAGATACGATTTTACAGGGAAAAGACGTAACCTTCAGGGACAGATTATAGTATGTGTACATATTTGTGTGTGTACAAGTCCCAAGTAAGAAGAGATAATTTAATATTTTATTTTGCACTAATTTTATTGAAAAATTATATACGGGATGGCCCCAAATGACCGGGGAATTTTGAGTTCCAAGAAGCATTGTGTCCCCTGCAGTGTGCGCAGTGGTTTCATCGTGTTGTGGACGGACGGTTTTCCATGGCTGGCCTTAAAAAATTTTCCACCATTTTCCGATATTTAACACCAGTAAAGGAAACGGCGACACCGTGTCGATTTTCAAAAAAAATATGGGCCAATTATCCTTTCGGACGAAACACCTCACCAAACGACGGTACACTTCAGTGAATGTAATTCCCGCTATTGAACTACTCTTGGATTTTCCGTAGCCCTTTTTGCCTATTGACGAACCCATTCAATTGGAAATAACCTTCGTCGCTCATAATTAAATTATGACTAAAATCATGATTTTCTTCTGAAATAAAGTTCAACCAATTTGGCACGTTGTTTAATTGTGTACTGTTCCATTTTAAATTCCCCAAGTCTTCTTTACAAAATAATGAAAACAAAAAAAAAATTAGAATAAAAAATTTATAAGGAATGCAAACACCCGGGTTTTTTTTGGGCCACCCTGTACTATTATTGATGGCAATTTAGATAAGTGATAAATTTCATTTCAAAAAGAACAATAAATGAAACAAGACGCACTTTGTTTCTGTATTTTGATAGAACTACGCCATTAGATGGTTGATAATTTAAGCTTTTTGCCATTTTTGATTTAAAACATTATTGTTGAGACTATTATTTTGTTAAAAGAACTTTGAGAAATTGCACAAAGAGAACAAATACTGAACAGTAAATAAAATACAGAACATTAATAATTCATAAGAATGGTCACAACAAATGAAATTATACAGCAGTTATGCTTATTGCGTCAAATATTTGCCCCAATCGCACCGTACGATTGTTTGCGATCAAAACAAGTTCCCACTCAAATTAAATGCCCGTAGAAATGTAAAATAAACTCTGCTTGAGTTGTTTTGGAAGGGCAGAGCAGAATTGAAACTGAAGCTGAAGCAGGAGTGCCGTGATGAGTTATTTAAAGCATATGCAGTGGCACAAACACGCTCTTTTCATGCCAACAAAATAATCTTCAATTTGTTTTATTTTTTTTGGATTTGTGTCTAAAGTTGTTGATTTAGCCGAGGATGATGTCATTTTTATTTTGAACCAACTTTATGAATTTAATTTCGGGTTGCTGTTAGTTTTTTAATGTTTGTTTTTTTTTTTATTTCCACACTGTTGTTTTATTGTTCCTCACAAATTATTATAATTTTTTGTTTTGGAAATCGAAAACAATATTAACAATAACCTACAGAATTTATACACATACATATTTATTACATATTATATTTAATAAAATAAAAATAAGCCGGTTTTTTGCTTTCGTTATTTTTGAAAGTAAACAATTTTTTTTAGCAGAATAGCTTCTTATAAATGTACAGTGAACCAATAAAATTTTAAATACAGCTTGTAATGTAGAAAATCCCTTAATATCAGCGGTCAACAAGAAATTTTAATGAATTTGAATTAACCAGTTTCGGACAATCAGGGTTGTCATAGATCTTATCGTAATTGGATTTGAAACCGATAAAAAAAAAACTTTGGTGTCATGAAATCCAATGTTGTCGGGCTTTATGTTCGAAGTAGAAAGAATGTCGGTTTTAGGTGTCACAGAAACCAATGTTATCGGATTTTTATTGGAAATAAACCAAACAGCCGACTGCTATCGGTTTTCATTTGAAATCATTTAATTTTATTAAATTTTATCAGATATTTTGTTAAAATCTTGTACATTTATTTACTTAAAGTAATTAGAAACTACATTTATCATTTTGTTTTTCTTTTTCAAGTTAATTTTTTTTGCGAAAATGTAAAAAAATTTTAGTTGATAAATTTGTAAAAAAAAAAGCATTTATCTCCATGTTTTTATCCTTAATAGGGGACAACATAAAAATGAAAATTTTTTTTATTGTTATAAATTTAATTTTAAACAGCAATTTTTTATATTCGATAAATTCGTTTCGCAAAAAGAAATTCAAACAAAAATTACATTAAAAGTAGTAAAAAAAGTCGAACATCGGTTTTATTTCCATTCGAAGATAACAAAACCGACACGTTTTCATGAGCAACAATATGTAAAACCGGCAAGCATTTGTCATGTATTTTATTTAAGGGCATTTCATACTATACTATACTTTGTCTTAAGACTTGTCCAAAATTTATGTATTACGTTCCAGTAGGGTAGTTTGAATGCAATCAATGTGCTATGAAAATGACAAATCCTACTGTAATTGATTTGACATCCCATAATGCTCTTGCCAGACACATCAATATTTGTATTTGTGTGCGTCTCTTTACAAAAAAAATAGCTGAATATTGATGTGTCTGGCATCAGCTTAAGACTTCATCGTTTTTATGAACTTTTCTAAACGATAATATTTTTCATTTTATCAGGATTATAAAATTACAAAAGCATAGAAAGGAAATAATAAAATTACAAAAGAAAATCATGTACTTCTGGACCGGTTTTTTTTTCTGTCTACTTACATATGGGCATTTCCAGAGAAAGGTCTACAAGGATCGAAAATTAATATGTCAATAAACAAATGATTTTTTTCTAACATTCTATAGGAAATGTTAACATTTTAAGAAAATTTTTTTTTTTTTATCTGGGACCGGCACTCAGGAGATGGCTCCTACACATGCGAAGCATTGTGCTGCAACTATAGGGATAGTGTTAAAGCTTCGGTTCAGTAGCCATTTTTATTATTGTTTTACTTCGCCGGTGCTACACAATTTATTTTCGGTTTGTGGTGTTTATTATTTTCAGAAAATTTGGTCTGGAAACTGATAATTTATTTAATATACATACATACATATGTAGAATATATCAAATATACGAGTCTATTTTATAACATAATATTTACAATTTACTTCAAATAGAAAAGACATGTTAAATATTAGGAATTTAAATGATTGATAAAATTTTTTCTAAAAATGGTAATGTCTCACTTTTAAAATCAACGGTTTATTTATTACATACCAAAACCTAAAATTTATATTTAATTATATCTATGAAATAATAAGTATAAAAATTTACACAGTTAATACAATTTCAACTTACCAAAATTTTTATTACAAACGTAGGAAAATATGTCCCGCGCTAAATCATAGTTAATAAAGGTTGTGTAAAAAAGAGGAACACAAATATTTAAATACGACAACCATCAGTGAAAAGCCATATTATTGTATTTTAATTTAAAAAAATATTCCTTTCAAAAATGGTGTTCTTATTCGCAAATTTTTTTAATTTTTCTAAATGCAGTTGAAAGCGACTTCTAAATTTTGTCCCGCTCGTGATACCATGTTTATTGGTTATACAACAGAAACAAAAATTCGATAAAAGCTACATTTTGCACTATTTATAGTGTAATTAATGTGCTATAAAATAACGTAGAAAAGAAAAGGAAAAATTATTTTACTTCACTTCAAAGGAAAGCGAGTGTCCCGTTCTAGATCGTGGAATTGCCCATATACTTTTCGTTTTATTTTAAGTTCGATAGTGTGAAAGTAAAATGTAATATTACTTTAGATTTTTTGACAGTCGCACCAAATATTTTTTTCTCACAAAGTCTTATGGAGGTTGTAAAACTTGCATCATTGTCTGAAACCGCCTTAAAGGATGTTTTAAAGAGAAACGAAATTTTGTAAAATATAAGCGGTTGATTCTGAGATTACGGGCTAATTTGCACATGGTTTTTTGACATTGAAGTTATTTAAAGAATTTACAATTTCAAATAGGGAACTTTACTCATTCAAAGAGTAGCTAGTCAATTATCCATTGACAGAATTATGCAAAATTTTTAATATACATACAGTCGAACTTCTCTATAACGTAGCACTTGGGGACCGTCCAATTTCTACCATATAGAGAAAATTCGTTATAGAGAAACTGCAGAAAATTTTGACTACATTTTTTTTTATGTAGAAAATATATTTATTAAGACAAAAAAAAAATTGTTTTTACATGAACACATGAATTTTTTTTTTTATTAATCATACATAGTATGTAACTAAATTGATGCAAATAATCGATTGCTAAAAACTTCGCAATAGAGAGATTATTTAGTGTGAAAAATTCTATTTAGGTCTTAAAAAATTGTACGTTACAGAGAGAACTTCGCTATAGGGAAGTTCGTTATAAGGAGATCAAAATGTATGAAAATACTCACAAAAATGTTGTGTTCACGAATTTTATTTGTTATAGAGAAGATTTTGTTATAGAGAAGTTCGACTGTACATATGTATGTATTTCTCCCAGCGGAATGACGACGACAGTACAAAATCATATTAAAATGAATCATATTAATTTAGCTTATTTTTAAAAATTAAGCTACATGTAGATATAACATAAAAGTTGATTCTGATATTACGGGCTAATTTCGACATAATTTTTGGCATTGAAGTTTTTTTGGTTTTGCTCTTCATATTTAACTGAATCGTCTATAATTTTACTATATATACATACATATATCGATTTTTTCTGCCTCTTGCTTCTCTGCCTATTCCTGTTCTTTTGTTTTTACTTAATTTTTAGCCATCATGAAAATCTAAAGAATACTTTTTTGACAGGGGAATGACGAAAATCTACAAAATTCTCTCTTATGTGACAATTTAAGTACTTACCTTAAAAAATTGGCATGAAACTCTGAAAATTATAAAATATATAGAACTTTTTTTTTTTTTTTTAATTCACTCAGGACTTTTCAAACACACATTTACCAATAAAAATTACACATTCCAAGAAAAGACGCGACCACTAAAGCACGGGTATCCCGGTGCCACCCCCAATAATGTAGGTTTTTACAATAAAGATATTTTATTGTACATAACTCCAATGATCTATTTAATTATATTGTTTATATTTCGTGTTTCCATCGTAGATCTAAAGTTCGTCTCTCTCTGTCAATTTACTCTCCTCGTCAGTTACAGCCATACCTAAACAAGAGCGGAAAGCGTTTTCTAGCTGTCAAAAATTCTCATGCCCATACAATTTGTATGTAGCATACCGAAATACCGCGGCGGCAACGCTTTGCAATTGGAAAATCCGATTTTGACAGTGCTTTTAATAGTGAAGTAAGTTGCAAATAAAGAAGGTGAAAGAAATTAACATAAAAAAATATTTGTTATTAGAAAATGGAGGTAAATAAATCCTCTAAATCGTCCATATAACTTTTTTTTATAAAATGCTTATTTAAAAATGGCAAACACCAATAAACTTTATTGTTAAAATAATCAGGGTTGCTATATTCATTTTATTGATAACCCTGTTTTTATAGTTTTGACCTAGCGTTGTCGCTTTTATTTAGGTATTGCATTTCAGCGTAAAAGCTAAGCGGAAGAAACGTTCCGCTTTCCGCTCTTGTTTAGGTATGGCTGTTATATATGTATGTATATAAAATACTCGCTAATCCTAAGTCAAAGTCAAATACTGAACAGAGTTGCTAAAAAGAGTGGCCACCTCTAGTCAGCCGTCTGTTGTCACTAATTCCCACATGTGCTTTATTGCAAATCAACGATTCTTTGAAAATTTGAATTTTAACTAAAATACGATTTTACTGGGAAATGGCGTGTACTTTGAGGGACAAAAGATAATTATCCATAAAACTATTAATTAATAGAAAACTATGCACATTGCAAGAAAAAAAAGAGTTAATTTAATAATATTTTTTACGTTGCACTAATTTTATCAAAAATTTATATACTATTTTTTTTTTTAGAAATTTTGGCAAAATTTCAGTGAAAGTAGTCTCAGGGACAGCCAAGGATATTTGAACACTTTGGTAGACAATTTTTTGAAGAAGAAAACAACCTTTAGAAAAAATTATTTTAATGACTCCAAAGGACCTGTAAAGCTTAATTGTCAATTAAATAATGAAGTGGAATATATTTTATTTTTCCCTATTTAAATACACAAGGACAGCAAATTAGCCGGTAATTTCAGAATCAACCATACCCTCTTCGTTTACAACAACATTTTTCAAAGTGAATTTGTAAAAATAACGGTGGTTTTTGTAATAGTATATAGAAAATTTCGTTTTCTTCCAATCACCTTACAAATCGTAATTTACGAAACACATTTGTCACACAGCATGCATTTTCATAATAAAATCCAAAATGATTTGTAAGCGTTGTTCGTTTGTCACGAATCTGTCTTTTACCAAATAGCAAAAAATCACCCGTTGTAATCTCATAGACTATTTTTAATAATTTTTTGTGAACGGAATTAAGAGAGAATTCTGTTAAATTCAGTAGTAACACATTTAACAAATCGCACATTTAATCGCTTTAAAAATTAAATCCACGGTGCATTCGTTTAATTGCTTCAGTACTATATTAGACAACAACACTGCTAGTAATGCAACCAAGTTTACATGGCCTGCATATAAAGTGTATTCGCAGAAGCCTATGTCTAGTACAAGACGAACTTCAAAAGGACCAGTAAAACATTTAACCAAGATTTCCTTAAAAGCATTTCTCGCTTAAAAGCGTTGTCCTGTAAACATTTGTCATGAGCGCATTTATGCGCGAATTACTGTATTTGGATTTGACATAACGGCAAGTTTACACCTTGAAATTGAGTCATATTTCAAATTCATGATGCTGATTGAGTCGCGGCCATTTAACGAATTTCAATAAGAATGAAATGTAAAGTGTATTACTTAAATTTTCTCCAGGCATTAAACTACTTTTTTTTTTTAACTCTCTGAGTCCTGAAAAATTTAACAATATTTAATCTTTATTGCAGTTTAATTTTTATATACATATTTTTTTTATTGAAATATTGACTGTGTTTATATATATAATTTTGTATTAAATCGATTGCTTGCTTTAAAGTAACAAATTTATTTTATGGCCAATTAAATTCCAGTTAGAACCGGTTCTTGTTTTGATCGTGCAACATTTTGATCGGCTCTTTGATAGAGTTTTGAAGAGGGCAGCAGGGGAGAGGTTAGATGTTAAGAAAAATAAATTTTCTTAAGTTTTTTTTTCTATTTTTTATAGATTTATTTTTTAGATTATGGTTTTTGTTGAAATATTTACAACTGATCACCATTCTGTCTCTTTTTTATGTGTGATGTTGCCTTCAAGGTTTTTTCATTGTTCATTGAATGTTGTATGCATTTTATTTCTTCACTTCGTTATTATAGTTTCCACATAAAATTGTATATATTATTTTTTTTAGTGAATACTTCAAAGTAGCAATTATTTGAGCGGCATTTTTTCTTCAAGTTAAAGCTCACTGCAGATTTTATTGATACTCGTTTAGTAATTTATATATTCTATTTAGATGCATTTTGAATGGTAGATGTGTGTATGTGTATTCTGTTTTTTTTTTTTTTTTAATAAAAAGAATATGAGAATTATTAGAAATTTTAGACACAACAGCAGTATTTGAGTCACACCGGAAAAACACGACCATGTTATACATATTTATTATCATAATATTGTCATATTTGTTCACAATACTGGCAATATTATGATTATGTTGATGTGATTTTTAATTTTATTTGTTATCATTTTGTTATTGAATATCAAAAATATTGAAATAGTTTAAGTTAATTTACTGTTATATGTGATCATAATTTTGTTATATTGAATCATAATTTTGAAAAATTTTAGTTCTTAAATAATGATTATATCAACCAGAATATTTTTCTTATCTGGCGTGATAACAGTTTCATTTTCATCTAGAGTTTTGTGTTAATTTAGCCAAAACAAAAATATAATTAGCAAAACATAATGGTTTTTAATAAAGAGCTTAATAAAGTTTCGTAGAACGAATATTTTGGTTAATAATTTTTGAATTTTTTTTTTTTTTTTGTTTTTGTGTTTCTAAAATATTCTCAAACTCAATTTGACGTTGCATTTAAATTATTATTGGAAAATTACAAAGAAATGTTTTTATATGCTTTTAGAATATTGAGCATTAATTTATGGGTGCTTTTCATATTTCTTATGTTATGACATGCCCTATTTGTTTGAATGTTAAATAAATAATAACAATAATTTTATTTTATATTACAGATACGTCACACGCAAGTAAGTGTCAATATATACAAATTTAAAAATATTCTTAATCAACGTTTGAGAATAATTTAGACTGTTAAAAATATGATTTTTTTTTCAAAATTTGTGGCAACGCTTTTAAGAAAAATATATCTTTTTTCTTAGGTGCTTTCTTTTTAATTCGGTTTTGCGAATGCACATATCGTCTGTTTTATAGCAGTGTTCAGTAGTCCTCGGAAAACGCTCTATTAACGCGTTCAAAATCGATTGCTGTAATTTTAGGACACTTGTCTTTATTTGAGGCTGTTGTAGCGTTCCCTTCTTTATGCCTTGAGTCGTGGGTTTAAACACTTAAACACAGGGATAAAAATTTCTTATGTCGTGCTTTAAGGCCGTGAGTGGATATCAGACTGCCACTGGTTAGATCTGTCAAAAATTGCATTAGTGTTCAAATAGTATGATAGTGTGCATTAAAATTGCATGTGGGAAAGGAAACTATGTTAGTGACAGGTCTGTCCGATTTGTTAATGGTGTGAAAATTTTCTATGTGATCAGAGTTGTTTTTTCTTAAAAAACTGAGCACAAAATTTGCCACCCATTTTGTTATTTTTATTGTACAGTATTTTAGAAAATATTAAATTGTTTTCGTATGACCATGTGGCATCCATTTTGTTGTGATTATCGCAAAATAAGACAAATAGCACTTCTATCAGATTTTTTCCTTGCTCAGGGGCTATCCCCTACGTATGCAAGTCCACACACTGCAACTAGATAGAGAGAGGGATAGTGTAGAGCATAGACAAGTGGTGAAAATTGTAGGAAGGTGGAACTTAATTCATGCCCAACTCTGCAATTGCATGTTAATTATAAAGCAAAATTGCGGCGTCTCTGATGTTAATTTTGGCGTATTATTTTCAAGCCATGTTATTTATTATTTTACTGCACCGACGTCTTATTACTCAAATACCGACGAAGCAGAAATATCAATAAATAGTGTTTGTTGACCGCACCGGGAATCAAACCCGGGTCCTTCTGGTTGCAGAGTCAGCACGTTAACTGTCAAGGTATTTAGTATCAATGATCATGCTCATCACAGCGCCCTGCTTCATCGGTATTTGAGAAAAGGAAAATATCAGCGTTAACTGTGAAAGTCATGGGTACAAACCCTACTGCAGTCATAACAAAATTTCTGATGTGCTTTGATGAATCTTCTCCTGCACAGCAGCCTTCGTCATCGCTATTTGAATAATGGAAAACGTTAGTGAAGATAAATAATTAACAAAATTACTCTTCTTTAGCTTCAAAGTTAATTTATACGAGATGCCAGAGATAACACGAAATGTGTAATCATTGATGGTAGCTACCTTAGTTACCTGACGATTACTTTTCTACACTTCCATGTAAAAAATTTCAAATATTTTTTGCAAATCTTGAACCGAGTTATTAAAATTTTGTAGTCGTTGACATTTTGCGCAATTAACTTGCCTGACTCATTGATTGATTTCTATAAAAGATGAAACTGATTGATAATTTCTCTTTTATTTCATCATTACAAGCAATAAAAAAAATTTGAAAAAAAAAATAAACAAACTTAATTGCACATTCATTATTTTGTATTTTCATTTCATATTAATATTCTACAGGTGTCCCCTGTTCGCTGTCAAACAAAACAAAAAAAAAAATACGTTATAATTATTTTATTGACTGTCAAGCTAAAGAATTTTAAATTTGATTTTAATTACAAAATTACTTGCCTCTGTGTCTTTCTAATGGACAATCAAATATTATGCCTGGGCTATCAAAGTCCAACCGCGCAACTCATATCAAGTCAATCCTTAGCATTTAATAAATGATTCTTTTCCTACAATTGGTCATAAATTTATTCTATTTTATTTATTCTTTTTCTTAAATAAAGACCGCATTAAATAGAGAATAGAATTTTTATTTGAAAGTATAAATTACACAAGCATTCTGTCTTCTAATTAACAAATTAGTTATGCTTCTATGAATAAATCGTAATTGAGAACGTTTTTAATGGCGACATACAGTCTGGTTAAGGGAAAGGTCGATGTAGTTAGTATTGGAAAATACAAATTGAGAATTTAATATTAATAATTTGAAGGAAATTTATTTCAAGTGAAATAAATATAGGAAATGGCTAACATTGCAGGTGGGAGCTTCACACTATTTTCAGCACCACAGCGATTCAAAATATATTAATTTTCTTTTATCTACTACTCATCTTCCTGAGACCAAAAATCGAACGGAAATGCTTTCGAATAGTAATATAAATTTCATAAAAAAATACTACAATGAAATTAATGGCATCCGGCATAGTTTTTCTAATTAAAAAATTGAAATTATTATTATTGCGAATAATAATTTTAAACAAGAATCAATTTCCTGAAGAAAAATTATAAGAAAATTACAGACCTTCTTAAGCTTGAAAAATATTAAAATTTAATTTATATAAACGCTAAAAAACTGAAAAGACTTTTGAACTTTAAACCGTTTTTGGACGGACAACGATATATCTATCTATTTTCATCTACTTGCGTCAATCTTTGTCAATGTTTTTTGAGCTGAAGGATTTTGGGTGCCATCGTCTGAGGACTTTAGAAATTATTTAAAAAAAAAAAATTTTAAGCGAATCGGCTCATCACACTATTTATAAATTGTTAGCATTTGAAGTTCCTTTTTATTTGAGTCTTCTGGTGAGAGACTCTTGCTGAGTTTAATTGCCTGTTTTACGCAGCAAGTAAAAATAATCGTCCGGCCATTTATATTGAAAAGAACAACAAAAAAAAATCAAATTCGTTTTCTTCGGCCGGACGATTATTTTCACTTGTATTCGTTAAACAGGCCGTAAGAGACATCAGCTGAAGAGTTCATGCACTCAAACTACGCATTTAATAAAAAGCACAAAAATATTGACAGTGCATTGTTTTTATTTCATACAATCCAATTTATATTTTTGTATTTTTGATCACTGATCACACTAAATTTTGTTTTAAATTTATTTAGTTTAATTTATTGTTTTAATTTAAATAAAATCTAGAGAAAATTACATACTTGTAGAACAACACAACTGTTACATCTTCATAACGTTCATCATTGGAAATAATTTCAATTGAATTTATTTCAAAATAATTTTAAATCCAACACACTTGCATCCATATAGTACATATACGAGGTGTGTACAAAGTGAATATATATTTTTATGAAAGAATATTAATTTATTCATCAATATTTATATTGTCGACTGATATGGCAACATCCTTAGCAACTTCTCTTATGGTGATGTACTGGGGCCTCCAGAGTTAGGTGCGTCGTCGACATCTCGGCCATTTTGGGAAAAATTTTACCGCTTGTAAACATTTTTTTTTTTATCTGAGACCAGCACTCAGGAGATGATTCCTACACATGCGAATCATTGTGCTGGAACTGTAGGAAAGGGATAGTAGGAGAAACGACAGGAGGTGAAGCTTAATTAATTATTTTTGCAGCTTTGCTTTCGCACGTTCTTTGTTTTTACACTCGTAGCAGTGCTGAAGCTTCGGTTTAGTAGCCATTTTTATTATTTATTATTCCTTACAACAGACTCACCGTTCTCAACCTCACTGTCAACATTTCTAGTGTTTTACAGCAGTTGATGGCATTTTTTTTACAGAAATTTTATTCAAATTCTTTGCCCCATTTTTTATAATTATAAAAAATCGGCGAAAACAAAAAACAAGTCTGACGTTTTTATCTGTCAAAAACAAACTAAGTATGCTATGTGCTTGAAACTGTGAACATATCGAGCCTTTGGTGCAATGCCGCAGTATCTCAAAATTTTAATTTTTTGAGTTGGGTATGCAGAAATGATCTTTGGGCAAATATATATCTAAAGGAAAAAAGATTAGGGTTCTATCTCTAACTGTTCAGATTCTACAGCTACAAATGTCTTTATTGCCTCCAGCCATTTCCAACAATATTTATTTGCAATAATGAAATATTTCCTTTATGACAAGAAATTTACAAACAGAAAACATTACAAAACATGCCTCTTTATTTAAAAACTTGTAAAAAAAATAACTTTAGTAAACGAAAATACTATCAAAAAGATGGCTCAAAACTTCAAATGCATTTTTCTCAGTTCACGATTTTTTTAATTACGTCGGTATTGCACCAAAGGCTCGATATGTTCGGGACATGGATACCACCAACACAACAACAACAAAAAATTGATAATCGAATGTACGTTGCCCGCGAAATTTGAAAAGTCACCATACTTTTTGTGCACACCTCGCACGTATCTAAAAAAAAATTATATGAAGTGAACATCGTAAAATTTATGTTTTATAAAATATTTCGCAATCGAAAGTTCCATCTCGTAATTGCTCGCTCTTGTGCAACAATTACCTCATTATGTTACAAATCGAACACACATGCCTAAACGATTAATCCATTCACGATTAATTCATTCATATGGTGTGAGTCATTTACAAAAGGTGTTATATAGATTACAATTACAATACGAAAATTTTATTATAGAATATGCACCCAAAATATGCATTTTTGTGCACTCTATGCACTTAAAATAAAGCATTTATACATAAGTTTAACAATAAATAGCTTAGCCGGAAACCAAAAAGCACGCATCTCATCTGATTTTAGATGTTCGAATATTAATTAAACACTAACAAAAAAAAATTCTCTTGCGAAATTTTTTCAATATAAATTGAAATGGTGTATTATGGTTGTAAATTTCTTCCATGCATAGTTGTGGGTAATTGTGACTATGAAAAATGTATTTTTATTACATTCAAGTGAAGAAGAAAACTGAGTATCCAATTCGGCAGTAAATTTATATTTTTCAGTCTCTCACAGTCCATGACCATGAGTGTAAAGTTCCTCACAATGCCATCGCTGCGTTTATCATGTATTTTTATTTTTATTATGAAATAAAGTTTAATATTGCAACACGCTTTCCAAACAATTACAATAACTGGCGAAATAACTTTAACAAACGAAACAAAAAAAATCAATTTATGAAAGAACAATATGGAAAAAAAATTAAAAGTAAAATATTGTAATTCTGCGAAAATAATATGCTGCGCTGTAAACAAATTCATGAGAAAACAAGTTTGGTTTACAGAATAGCGCTTTAAACCACTTCAATAATGGGAAATAGTTTGCTGAGTAAAAAATATATGAAACAGTGTAATTACGATTTCATAATAGCCCGTTGTAATGGGAAATATAAATGTCAGTATTCGAAGAACTGCTGGCGGACTTTTTGCTTTGTGGCAAAACACAAAGTAAATAAAAATGTGAAGCAAATTAATAGATTCTAATAAGTGTTTGTCCTTACTCAAAGAGGCAGCAAAATTTTCTCAGTGTGTTTGTTCAACATTTTTTTTTACCAAATTTTTACAGTGCGGCACTATGGGTTGTGTTGCAAAGCGAATTATTTCGATTTTCGAATCCCTTTATTTACTAATAATATATTCAATATTTTGTTCTCTTTCAAAATGTTGTAAAATGGCGTTATAGCGGAACAGTAAAATGCAAATACTTGAATTGAATAGCAAAAAATAGGGCAGGAAGTGCCATAAGACAACATAACTTCATAAGCGGACGATAGACTATGCAGTTTGTTTAACTAATCGGTGTTGTGATTTATACTGTTAATAATCGTAATTTAAAACTTATCGATCTTAACTTTGAAAAATATATACTCTATGTGTACATCTAGTCGCAGACCTTTCTATGTGTTACCTCCCCTCTATACCTAACGAGTGCCAACCCGTATACACAATTTTAGCCATTTAGCTCTAAGAAGAGTGTTCACTCGTATATCGAATGCGAGTGCCACATGCAAAAAAGGGTCAGCCTAATCCCACTGATACAAATTTTTAGCTTCCATATTCTTCCCATTATTTACTCTCCCGTATACCGAATTTGATATAATGAAAGTGCCTAAAGCAAATAAAAATTTACTATCAAGTCATGCAGGCCAATGTATAAAAAAGAGGGTACTAACTTTGTGTGGGACCTATCATGCTCACTTATCTGATTCCACTACTTTTTGAACGTTGATTTGTATTGATAGTCAGTCATTCACACCAAATTTAGACATTTTAGCTGTAACCATTTACAAGATATACAAAAATCATTATTTATTTTGTATGGGAGGCACCACGCCCATTTGTCCAATTGCATTCATTGAATATAGCGTAGAATAAGACGACCGAATTTTTGTTAAAGCCAGTATTTGTTATACCGGCTGTCGACGACTTTATACTCAAATACTGCAATAATAGAGACCCATTGTTCGGTTTAATAGTTTTATATACCGTTTAATAGAATAATGATTAGGCGGTTCACCGATAATCGAGTAATCTTTAAATACCCTACTAAACTATACCAGTGCGATTGGTAATAAATTCTTTCTTTTTAAAAAGCCAAGGTCCAGTCACTTTAAATTGGTAAGCCACAAGCGTCCAAATATTTTTAAAATAAATATAGTATTAGAAGTTACGTGATGAAAGCAAAAAAAAATTTTCGTATTTCATTTCCAACAAGATACTGCCCATAAACCTCTAATGACAATTTCTTTTCTGATAAAAGTGTAAAAATGTTCTACTGTTTCGAGAACAAGATACTGCCCATAAGGCTTTAATGGCATTTTTTTTCTGGAAAAAAAATTTTTTAAATATTTTAAATTTTCTACAGCTGCAATGAACTCTTTTGAAGGTACCCTTTGGAAATTTACCCCTCCAAATAAACGTGAAATTTTTTTTTTTTCAATCCCAACAATTTTACATTTTCAAGCCCTTAAGTTGAATTTTTTTGAGGCCTTCTGTGAAATAAATATTTCCTTGCCATTTCTGCATGCTTTTCAGCTTTATAAGCAACAATAAAATGTTTTTTTTTTTCTCTCTAATTGGCGATTGAAACGTTTTAAGCTTAAAAAATGTTTTATTTCTCTATTTTCTTTTTTAGCAACAAAATTCCAAGAAATTTCCTGTGTCATCGAACACTGCTAATAATTTCGAAAGCAAAGAAATGCAAGAAAATTAAAAAAAGAAAACCTTAACGAAAATATTGGGTCATAAGTATGTTTCTTTTTCCGATTAGTAACGATGGTATTTATTTCTTCTCTACTGAGCGTTAGAAAACGTTACCGATATTTTTATAAGGCTTCCCTACTACTCACAGTGAGACATTCTTGTGTGTTTACAAGTTCGAACACGAATATCCATGTACTCGTACAATGTAAGCCTCATATATTCGAATTACACCAGCAATCTATTTTGGTTGTATTACAGTATAAAGAAATTTACTGTCTCCTAGAAACTGTTAGCGTTTTATTTTTCATTTATATTTTTTTGCCACTGAAGAGATATGAAATGTACGAAGAATAACAATGACAAGAAAAAAAAAGTAACAAGTATTTGCCTTTCTGAATCCATAAGGCACACCATGGTACGATTCTTATTTTGTCAGGTATTTAAACACATGAAATTATACTATTGTTCAGACATGCATTTTTAATTGAGTAAAATTAAGCAATTTAATTTAGTGTTCACACATATTTAATTTAGTCAATTTAGCTTACTCAATTATCATTTCACAGCTGGAAAACAAACAACGTTTTGAGGTATACTTCGCTGGTCACTCTTCCTCTTTTGTTTTTTTTTTTTTCTTTACTCTTTGGACATTTGGCTGGCCATTGTACAGAAGTTGTTCTTTTCACTGAACAGACTATCCAGTCAAAATACTTGTGACAAGGATTGCAGTACAAATTTTACTCAATATTTATAACAATTTCGTACTTATTGCGCAACAACTTGATTTTTTTTTTGGACCTGTACTCAGGGGATGACCCGCACACATGCGGTGCATTTTGCCGGAACTATGAAATAAGGTTTTGTGAGATAGGGTGAAAGGGAGTAGTGTTTATTGACATTAGATATGAATTTTCCCACGTCAAAAGTGACAGGAAAGACAAGACCTCTGCGGTATGGAAGATTGAGCTGAATAATTTCATTTATTACAAAAATCTCAATAAAAGTGCATGTCTGAACACCGTATTACGCAGCATAATATTTGGTTTTTTGCATTAAAAAGGAGAAAAAACTAAAGATGCAATCCGAATTATAAAATTACAGTCTGTCCGGATTATGGAATACACAATGCAATGCAAACTTATATTCGGATTACTGAAAAATTCGAATAACCGAGGTACGCATTATCTAGGACTTACTCTATGTGCAAACACAAGAAAATTTAAAGTTATTCTCTGATGTCTCCACACAGTTGTGAACCGGAATTTATAACCAAACCGAAACCAAATATTTTAAATACAATAAACCGTGACCTTAATCGGAACGAACTTTTGGTTTTATTCGTTACTTAAACAAGAAAAAAAATTATAATTTTTATATGGTTTAACTTTGGTGTATGTGTACATTTCATTTCGTGCTAATATCAAAATTGTCAGTAGACCTTTATTCGAATGCTTGAAACAGCTACGAAATTCCACATGTTTCTACAAGAACACCCGAAAAATCTTTGAGAATTCGTTGATATACAAACAAAAGAAACCAAAAAGCTTTTTTAAAAATTCCCATTATACAACACACATTTTATTATTTGATTTTAAATCAAACTTTGGTTGCCAATAAAATTTTGGAAAATTAATTCTTCCAATACAATTATGCAGCTATTATTATATTAATATTTGACTAACTTCGTTATTTTATAATCTGATCACACTTCTCACAACAGACCAAAACACATTATTCTGTCGTCATTATGATTGTGATATTATTCAACATTGAGTGTTTTTACAGTGTATGATGGCATGAATACAACTTCTTCGAACACCCAACTCAGATTTACTTAAATGAATCGTTCACGACTGCGAAGGTGATTTTATTTAACGTTGAGTTTTGTTGCATGATTTAGAGTGAATAAAAATTGTAATGTTTATTTTTACATCAAAGACTGAAAACCTCTAGTATTTTTTTTTTTTTTGATTTGTTGTTTGCAAATATTATATTTTATAATTATTTCCCTATATATACTTCTTATTCTTTTAAGGGTCTGCCTTGTAGTTAGTGACTAAACGGCCGAATGTAAACAACACTGTGTTTTTCATATACATATATATGTACATATTTTTAACATCAGGCTCCATCTACGTAGTTCTTGTTTCGACAATAAACTAAAGTTAAAGGTAACTAACCTCAGGCAAAAAAAAAAACGAAAACAAAAGATAAAATAAATAAACCAAATAAATAAAAGGAACAAAACAATTAAAAACAACCACAACTACAATATTTAGTAAGAGAGAATTTTTATATGTATAAACAAATGATGACAACATGAAAGAAAAAATAAAATTATAAACAGGCATGGATTATTTTAAGTAAACACGCCCCACCACCTTCCCCCCACTTTCGAACGCAAATTGCGGTGCAATATATTGAAAAATAAATGAAAAAAAATCTAAGCTGGCGTCATGTTGTCTAGTTGGGAAAACACATTAGTTGCTGCTTATTACTCAGTTTAAATTATCTAAAATGTTAAGCAAACAGTTTTAAATAGTTAAAATTCGTCATAATTGTATAAATATTAACCTTTAAGCCAGTTAACGGTGCCACAATCGTCCCCTGGGCATTTGTGGTAAATGTTCGTTGCCCTCAATTGAACATATTGCCAGCCTTATAGTTCTCCTGCCTCACCCATATAATAATTTGTTTAATGAGGTCAAATAACCATCTACTTATACATAACCATCTACATATACATAACTGCATACGTACACATGAAATTGAATATGATTTCTTTAGTTGATTACATTTTGTTTGTATAAACTTTTTAAAATTACTACAGTGGAGTTCGGTTATAACGAACTTTACGGGACCAGGTAATTTTTGAGCGATATAGACGACTTTAGTTTTCAAAGGAGTAAACAATTTTTCATCATTTTGTAATTATTCTTTCAATTCAATTCAACGTTAGTCAAAATTCATTCACCAAATAATAAAATGTTTGTTGTATAAGGAAAATTTTTAAAGCAGCTATTTGGTTTGTTTTTTTTTTGTGTATTTCGTAATTCTCTAATATTTTTTGCGAGTTCTTGTATAAGCATGTGAAATTTCTTAGCTTTTTTCAAGAAATTAGTTAAAGATCTACCGAAGATTTTGATATTATCACCAAATGAAATGCTGCATATAGACCAGCTAAACCATATAACAAACATAGATAAATAATCGTAATTTTTCATAATATTTTTTTTCCAATATTCCATATATTTTTTAAAATTGTTGACAATGGAGACAGCAATTTTATATACAGCAGACTCGTGGGAGATGGAACCCGCGACTGAGGGAAATACTCTATAGAACCTTCATTCTGATTTACTATTTGGTAGAGTAAACTTCCTAAAGTTTGTGTGATTTAGTACACAATAAAGAGCAAAATAAGCAAAAAAAAAAAAAAAAAAAAAAAAAAAAAAAAAAAAAAAAAAAGGCTAAAGGCATGTACACATATATTGATATAAATTTGTTACTATTAGTTAATTTATTTTTAACACTTAAAATGAAATGTTTTATTATTGAAAAGCCCGGAATTTACTTGAAAGCTTTAAAAGCATACGGTGTGACCAAATTGACCACATATCAGGGATTAAAAATACTAAAAAGAAAATTTTGGAGAGAGCGTCGGAGTATCTATAACAGCTAACATAATGGAACTGCAAAATATTTGACAATAGCCTTATGCAAAAACGAATTTTGGGACCAGTTTTAACGTACATTTTAACTTTAACAATTGTTTTTCTTTGCATATGGATGTAGAAGTATAGTATTAATAAACACTTTTTGTATATTAAAAGTTTTGTATAATTTCAATCACGATTGAAGGGGGTACACTCTTGGTTGAGAGTTAAGCCGTTGCATTAATTAGTTCTATTCCTAGTCTACTGTATTTCATTTTTTTTCTTGGACCGGCACTCGGGGATGACCCCTATACATGCGTTGCATTGTGCTGGAACTAGGAAATTATGTTATGGGCAGGAAGATAGAGGGAGTAGTGTTTATTGACATTTGATTTAAATTTTCCCACGTTAAAAGTGACAGGAAACACCTGTGCGGGAAGTCCATTCCACATACGTGCTGTTCGGCCAAAAAACGAATTTTTTCTGTAATGCGCAGTGCGAGTCGCCGCCAAATCGACCACAATGGATGCGCTCTAGAATGATGATCGCGTCGTGCGCGCGAATGACCGGGTTTCGGGAACAAGTTCCCTGATTTCATTAGAACACATCCCGTTATAGTAACGGTAGAACAACGAAACGCACCCCACGTTGCGACGATGCTCAAGAGAGTCAATAGAGATGGCTGCCCTACTGTCTCCTATGAGTTTCTTCGCCCTTTCTTGTACACGGTCGCGTAACTTCAAAATAGTCTTTGAAGCTCCGGCCCGTACATGAGAGTTGTATTCCATTTTCGGTCGGATGTAGGCGGTATAAATAGTAAGGAGATCAGATGGGGTGAAGTATGTCTTACATCGTCTTAAAAAGCCGAGGCACTTGAATGCTTCCTTTGTGACCTGAAAAATGTGCTCAGTCCAATGGACATCACACTGGATTTTCATGCCAATAACATCAAGAGCTTCTGATTCCTCAATGTTTATGCCGCCCATAATTACAGATGAGGCAGCGTGATCGTGCATACGGCGATGGGTAAGCATGCAGCATTGGGTCTTTTGGGCATTTAAATCGACCCTGTTCGCGTGACCCCATTCCGATATTCTCGTGAGCGAATCATTCATATTCTGCCGCGTCGCCGCGATCATAGTTGATGTCGGCCTACGTCGTGTCTTTAACATTTTAGTTGAAATTTATTATTTGTTTTTTAACCAAGAGAACAACTGATAGTGTTACAAAATTGTAGTAAATAATTTAATGTTTTAAAATATGATAGACAAAAATGTTATGAACGAAAGTTCGCTACAACCCCACTATGTAACTGTATGAAATATTAGTTGAAAAGTGTTGAGATGGCAGAATTTGTTCGTTGTAATCGAAAATTCATTATAAGCGGTGTTGGCTATAACGGAACTTCATTGTATAATTCCATCGTTTTCTTATGCAAAAATATCTCATGATCAGTGAGCCAAACAAACACAAAACCCATAATTATCTCTTGACATTGATTGAATAAAAATAATTATTAAAAAATACAATGAAAGAAACTTTGAGAATAAATTAACAGTTTGCTATGTATGAGTATATTGATTTTGAGAAATTTCAACAAATAAATTTAAATAATTATATGCGAATAATAATGGTAATCAATATTTATAGCCTATTTAAAAGTTTAGTATATGTATATGATTTAATTTTCTTACACAAAGCTGTGACTGTTAGATTTTGTTTTTCATATACTTACATTTCAAATTATGACAATCTCTAAGGGCCGTTGTCAATTATAACTTGGCGTTAGTGAATGGACGGACATCCACATTGTCCTTATTACAACTTCACTTTAACCTAAAAGATAGCGATGAGTAACTTTTTCTGAATAATAAATAAACATACATACATAATTGTAGGTTTTACAAAATATGCTATCATCATGTCAAAATATCATAATCAAGGCAAATTCATATCAGGTAATCTCGTCCCTTCAATGACAACAGTTTTTGTTTACCAATACCATGCAGAATTTTTTTCAAGTTGTCAAAGAATTACGTGCTTTGTGTTTTTGTCTTGAACACAACTTGGACACTTGAACACAAATCAGCTGATGAGAATTTTAGCTAATGTGGCCACCTAATGAAACCTTCCGACAACAACTGACACAAAGCCACACTTAATCAGAAATCAGAAAAAAATGCGAAATATTTTTATGGTGAAACTGGGATTGAACGCAGGGCATTTTGGTCATTTTGGTCATTTTTAAAAATTCAAACATATCGACCCCTGTGTGCGAGATTATCGTATATTACACTTTTTTCGAAATAGACTTTTTTATGCAAATTGGTTCTAAATCCATTAATTCATCTGCTAAGAAAGTATTATAGCAATAATTTTTTTTTTCTGTGACCAGCACTCAGGAGATAACCCCTACACATGCGATGCATTGTGCTGGACTAGACTATAGGAAAGGGATAGTAAGAGAAACGACTGGAGGTGAAGCTTACTTAATTATTTTACAGCTCTGCTTTTTGCACGTTCTTTGTTTATAGCAGTGCTGAAGCTTCGGTTTAGTAGCCGCTTTTATTATTATTTTACTTCGCCGGTGCTACACAATATCGACGAAGGAGGGCGTTCTGATGTGATTGTGGTTTGCTGTCAGCTAAAGCCGACATTGTTCTGTGACCAGTGACTATGCCTTCGCTACTGAAACCTTCCGACATCAACTGACACACAAAGCCTCACTAATAGATATCAGAAAAATGTGAGATGTTTTTTTTGTTTTTATAATTTTTTAGTTGAAACTGGTGTTGAACCCAGGTCTGTTTTTGTTTTGTAGTCAACGTGCAGAATACTTCAGCCATCGCCACCCTATAGTTATGGAGATAATATGTACATTTTATCGTATGTGGCAGCTAATGCTGTCAGGCAAATAAAAAAAAGGAATAAAAACCGCTATCCTGTAAAATTTAGTTTTTGTAACATACGATAATTTTGCGCACAGGACCCGATATAAAAAATAAATTTTCGCCCCTTTTTATATACTTTGCTATATAAATATTTTTTTTTCGGGTGTTAACGTTATCCCCGTAATAGAAATTTTAGTAAAAAAAGTTGTTTTTAACCAGATATTATGACGTGATTTGCATATTCCGTTTCGTTGAAAAACTGTTGGCTTTGTTTTTTGTACAAGAATTTTACGATCCATTTTTTTTTTTGGTATATAGATCGTTGGTTCTATTGACAAAAAATTAATTGAATTAATTGTTCACATTAATGTAAAGCATTGGTTTTATTAGTAAAATATTGTTGAACAGTTACCAATAAATAAATATTTTGCCCATAAAGGTTTTTGTAAAATTTGAATGGTTGTTAAAAATGTTCCGAACTTATTAGGAACAATAATATAATTTTCCTACAATTAACAATTAAATTTCTTCATCATTTAAACTTTGAAGAGGTCATAATTTGTAACAAATTGTAATTAAACTTTAACACCGGCATATGTGGAAAACTACATTAAAATTAAACACGAAACTAATTAAAAGTGAAAGTTACAAGGAACGTATAAAAATTATAAAATTTGTTGGTGTAAAAAATGATTTTTTTTGGTTTGAAATTTGCTTGAAATTCAACAATGTGACCACAGTTAAAAAAAAACATTTTAATATGTAGAAAAAAGTCATTAACAAACAATTTGTTTAAAAATTGCATGTTATTTAAGATAAATAGAAAAAAATTAAAGTGCAAACAAAGATTAAATAGCATACACACAGAAAAAAATTTCAATGTAAAATTAACACGAATAAATGTTGATTATAATCATGTTAAATTGCTGCAAAAATTTTGAATTAATTTAAATTTAACATTGTTTTGAAATGAAACAATTTCAAAATTATTTTAAAACAAATCGATTTAATATTTTGCGTAATAAAAATAACGTTGCACAATGTTAAATTCTTGCTTGTACTCGTATTAAGAAATATTAAAGAGAAATTAAAATCGAATTTACGTTACGTATATTATCAGTTCATTGAACGGAATATGAAACAATAATTCTGCTTCTTGAAAAAAGTATTATGTTTCTATCTGGTATAAATAAAACCTGGTGACCTAATAAACTGTATTTGTGTTATTCCACAGACACACACACACACACACTTACTGTATGTTGATTGTACCCCCATTACATTCCGTTGAAAAAGAAGTATGAATATTTCTATATATTTTCCCGCCACAAGGCAAGCACTCAGTTGAAAAGCGTGCAATTTAGTTTTTATTTATTCTATACGAAATAGAAAAATAAGGGAGTGCGTGGGTGCAAGGACTTTTAGTGTCTCAGCTTTTTTCCATACAACATTTTTCATGTTTACAACAACGACGAGTAGTGTTTTCTTTTTCTCTTTCTATTTTTTTTGTAGGTTATAATTTTAAACTATGACGTAATAAGGCAACGGAATAAGAAGTGAAGCATATTTTTAGATGGCTTTTGTTGTGACAAATAGTTGTTTGCTTTTAAGCAGCGTTAATAAACGTATCTATAGAATTTAAGGAAATGCTTATTGCTGCCATTTAGAAAGCGGAAATAAAGTAACTGTTTTGTAATACGTTGTAAATTTCTTACGTTGCCCATGTTGTGTGTTCACAGTTATTTTAACCTAAATGTTTTAAGTGAGTTTTCATTTGTATTTGCACAAGCGGTTTTAGTCAACACTTTTTAAATTAGAACTTAATGGCTGTAAGCTGAAGAACGACGAATCTACTTGAACTATTGAAAATAAAAAACTGAATTAAAATATCAAAATTTCCATGCTCGCAATTATATATTTTTTTTCGAAATACAGCACAGGCTGCATATTATTTTTAATTGGCCAATTAATGGCAGTTGTTGGTAAAAACAAAATTACGACTTTAATAGCAAATTTTTTTTTTTTTGCAAAATACGTACTTATGAAAATTGCTTGAGTTCACTGTAAAGCTTTTACAGTAAAGGCTGCCATAAGCGGACACTGAGAGTTGATAAAATTTTAAAAAGAACGAAATTAAATAATATCCTGTTGTAATTGTAGACAGAGGTTAATAATATTTTCCGCATATAGGATCTGCCCAGGAGCAGACCATTCACTATACATATTTGTTTTTAGAAACAAGAAATATTTTTCACAATTTAAATTAATAATATTATCTATTGAATTTCATTTAATTACGTGATCTTAAAGAAATTATGGTCAGAAGCGTTGGTGGGTTTGCGAAAAGTTTTTTGCTCATTATTCCAAATTCTTCTTCCTGTTTATTAAACACAAATTTTAAAAAGAAATGATGATTCATTCTTTTTTAGAAGATTTTTTGCCACAAAAGATAAAAACCGATTCGAAAATTATTTGTTCCTTATACATTTGAGTGCCATATTTGTTGCTTCTTCTGCTCATGCTCATTTCTTTATTATCGAATGTATTTATTTAACAATTATTGTACGTATAATGAAAGTTTGTTTATTTTAGCATAAAAAAAAATAAAAGAAAACGAAATTAAATTTAAATGACGAATGGTGAAAGTGATGTCCAAATTGTAGTGTTAGGGACCAGTGTCTTTTTACACTTCTGACAAATTTTTTTTTTTACCTTCTCATTCCGAAATACGGCATGAATAATTATGTAGTTGCTTAACTTGTTTTGATTTTCAACAGAATTTCTATTCTTAATGGTCGCTTGAAATAAAACACAAATTTACATAATTTTTCGTTTGCTAAAAATTAATTTTTATTGAACTTTCAATTACATTGTTTCTGAAATAATTAATATATGTATATCAGCTATAAAAAAAATATAAAGAATATATTTTTCTTAAAAATTATTGTTGGTTTTTTGTTTTATAACACAATATTATTTTACTTACTTCGTTATTGATATTACATATTATGATTTAATTACCCTTATTCCAGTTGTCAATGTCACCAGCAAAACTTTCGCTGTCTCAAATCGATATGGGTTAGCTTTCATTTCAAAGTTTAATTGGCATTTACTAGAAATGTAGAATTTTTGTAAAAGCCAATTTAAATTTGAAATAACAGAGGCAAAATTTTTATAACGACGTTGACAATATATCTCGACATAAACTTCTGCAGATTAAAAACACCATTATTTCCTGTAAAACTTTTTCAAGTCTATTAAATAAATTAAAATTCAAACATCGGCTTTTGCTTCTCAATTAATTTTTAAAGCCACCTATAGTATAGAGCCATACATATATAATTCACACAGAAGAGAAATCTGTTTCAGTAACTTTGAAAACGAATTAGCGCTACAGCCACACGTTCAAGTTTTGCTTTAAAATTTTTTACATATACCGCTCTCAAAAATTCTTGTGAATTGATAGCTGTGACGTATTCTGCACGCAAGTTTTGAGCAATTTAAAAGCAAATTCAATTATCAAGATCGCTGTTCATAAGAACGGGTATCAAAACTTGCCCAGAGAATTTGAAAGCAAATTCTCTTCAAATTTCAAAAGTATGAGTGTATTAGTAAAATAGTGGGATAGTTTTAAAATTTGAAAGGCAAAAATTGAACGTGTAACTCTAACCCGTTTAAACTAATTTTCAAGTAGAAGCAACTCTGTATTTGCCATTTCTCCCAATCCAAATTTCGCAACAGAAGTTGATGTGTATGAGACTAGACAAAACAAAAAATAAAAAATTGGTTGCAAGTTCTCGGCGACTTAAAAGAAAAATTATGAACATATTTTTGAGTACTAAAGGATACACAGTTTCTCATCTGTATGAATATATTCGGGGACAAAATTACGGCATTCGATTCAAATCGAAATTTCAAACAATATTTTATTAACATGCTTGAAATTCCGTCCGATATCAAGTGTCGTAATTTCAACCTTGAGTGCATATATCGTTGCCTAAATAGAGGCAGGTCCTAACTTATATTTTTCATCAAAGAATTTTGTTTTGCATATTTCGATATAAAATCGCCATGTTTAATTAAATAATTTCCGAAAGGAAAATTCTATTAGTAACGAAGACTTTAGTTACGCACTTTCTATATTGAAGTAACGATATGCATATATGTACATACATATGTATGTAGATACGCATTTTTAATAAACAGGTTATGATTTACCGAAAACAGGAATGCCATATTTTAAATCGTTTGATTATTTTCTTTGTCTTTGTTTTTTAATCATTTGCTTTACGAACGGAATTTTATTATTTCTTGATGTCCTTCAAAAAATGTTAAATATATGTAGTATGTATGTTTGAAAATACATAAATATGATTAAGTTTGAGGTTATTTCTTCAGATAATTATTTCGGTTACATATTGGTCAACAATGTCGTAGACAAAATATTGCATTTTCATTGGAAAAATTTGTGAAAAAATATTGAACATCACTGATTATTCTATACAAAAATGTTGTCTGTATATTTTTTTTTTGTAATGAAATCAACAATGAATTATTTATTGTTGTTAAAATTTCCTCGCGTTCAGGTTAATTCACAATTTAGAAAAAAAAACATGTTGCCAGGTATATTTCGCAGAGCACTATTCTTTCACAAAAATTTCATACCAATTTTACGTATATGGAATTTGAGTACCGGTTTTTCAAACAGCCTAACAACGTTAAGTGATTATTTAAAAATATTCTTACATAAGTACTTTGTTTAAGGTACGATTTGGAAAAACATGTGTTTATTTCATTTTTAAACAAAATAAAAATTTTATTCATGAGGTTTATGCAGATGCATGTTATTTTTATAAACTGCAGCCAGCTCTTATTTAATTACATTCTACATACTCTATAAAACATTCATGGCATAAATTATGATTAAGACTAATATTAGCCAAGGGCAAATGAACATTAGGCAGGCTACCTCCGTCATTGTTGAAAATGCTTTTTCTTTGTCAAAATTGTTTCTTTGTGTTTTGTAACACTTCCTCTGTTCTCCTCCTCTTTACTGTACGTTGATAAACGAATTTGTGTCACACAGCCAGGCACTCAATCAGGCACTTGGATCAGGTTCTTTAGAGCACCATTAATATTTATGATTTATTTGTTAATATTTACTGGTTGTCAACTTTAATGCCACACTTTTAATTTAAAGGTCACACAAAACTTGTTGCTGGCAATATTTCTTTTTTGGAGGACCACGTGTTGTTGTTATTGTGATAAATGATAATACGTCTTTGATTGTGATACATATATGTATGTAATTATGTATGTATGTATGGTAATCACAAAATTTGTTTTCGTTTTTCCTTAAAAGTTTTACAATATTTTTCCGTATTGTAATGTGTATTTAAACTTTTTTTTTACTTTATAATAGTTTTCAATTAAATATATCAAATATATATATATTTTTTTTTCTTCCAATAATTTTTTAACCGCTTTTTATTACGCCGTCCAACACAAGACTGATGAATATTTTGTGTGTTTTACTTTTGTAACGTGTTTTTGTTTATTTCCTTTTCGTTTCATTCGCCTTTGTACGCTCTAGGTAGGAAATACAGGCAGTGTCGAAATTTTACAAAAACAACAATAGGGTACTGATTTTATTGTTGCTCTAACAACGTAACAAGAGCAAAAGAGAAAAACATACTAGTATTCAATGTTGCCGGGCCTGTTTAATTATCCAAAAATAGGTGAAACAAATTTTTTTTGGATCATGTAATTTTTCTGTTATATCACCTCAAAATGATTTCGTATAGTCCCTGTCCATATTGTGAAACATTTGCTGCAAAACTTTTGAGTTTGTAGACGAGAAGAGGAAGAGGAGTGGAAGTATGTACGCTGTTTCATGTACATGCAACTTTTGTTGAATTTCTTATTTACATCTTTTGAGATGAGGTGTATTTGACGTTTCATTTTATTTCTTTTCGTTTGGTATACTGTTAAGATCATCATAATAATAGCTACCCTGTTTTATTGTTAATTTTTTGTGAAATATAATCAAAAATTTAAAAAAAAAAATATAAAATTATATAAAAATTATTATATAATTTTTCTTCTTAGCGTCCATTTTGCTTCAAATTATACCTTGTGCTTCAAATGTGTATCAAAAAAAAAATATTCACACCTATCACAGGGTAGTTCTTTTATATTTACATTCGGTATTGAGAAATGTCGAAAAAAAATTAAAGAAAGAAGATAGAAGGGAGGAATAAAAAATACGAAACATGAAGCATAAGTTTCATGTATGGACACTGCAGAAGCTTCAAAAGAGAATTCAAAAAAGTTTTGCAGCAAATGTTTCACAATATGGACGGGGACATAATGAATTTTCAATCAAACGTTTTTATTTAAATAAATTTACGACATAAATTTAAGTTCGGCAACAGTGCTAGTAATTTAGTTTGTGCTTGATTTTCACAATGAACATTTACCCAGCCAACATTAAAGTTTGATCTCAAATTGAGAATGATTTGAAATCAAACCCCTTCTCAAACGATAAACGTTTCAATTGCACTTGCAACACATTTGATTACTATAGAGTTCTCAATAAAAATGGAAGAATTTTCTTAACAGAACTGAATTGTCTAAGCACAATATAATTTCGTATGTATTAATTTCGTAATTTTTTTGTTAATGTCCTAAAAATTCAATAGCTGTATTTTTCTTATAGTACTCTAAACACTTATAGTAATATCCTATCACGAAAAATGCAATGCAGCTTTATTAAATTATTTATTTATTTATTATTTATTTAATTTAATTTATTTCTTTATTATTATTTCATTACATATTACAAATATTTGCACTTTATTGTTGTCTTCTTTTAAAGTGCCGTAAAAAGGCTGTATAGCGGAACATGTTTTAAATGAATAAGGCAAAATTGACAAAGAAATGCAATACACTTTTTGTTAAAAAGGAAACACCATTAGACAACAGGCTCGGGGTTACACTCTTTAAAAAAATAACTTACACACATTTAAATGAATGCAATTGTTTTGAAGCCATCACTGCCTAAGGCCAACTTTATATTCGTTTCTTTTTTTTCTTAAGCGAAAATTAGTAAATCTAGGGTTGCCAATATAAAAAGAAATATGACAGTAATACTTTTATGTGTCACTTTTTTCCACTCTTTACAATTTTCATGTTGTTCCTTCATAGCAAGGCGAATTGATACCAAGTAAACTCAGTAGTACAACAACAGCCGAAAATCATTGTGCACTGTCAAAATAATTCATACAATTTGACATTAAACAGTGATAAATTATCGGCCAGCTGGGCTATTGAATTCGCCTTGCTTCATATCATTTTTTTTCCCGTCAATGTTTAAATACCTTTGACAATTCAAATATTCATCATCAATCAACAGCGAAAAAGAAAAGAGATTTTCTGTCGGCCTATTAATTTAACAATTATAAAAGGTTTCGGCAAGTCCAAAACAGTATGAGAATATTGGCTGCCTTTCAATATATCTTCAACTGCCCTCTACAAAATAATTAAGTAGCCGACTGCAAGGCAACGAACATTTGCAGCCTGCTTTGTTCTGTGTTTCATAATGCTTAACGCATAAAAATTTCTTGTTGATGAAAAAATACAAAAAATTCAAACGTTTGACATTGTTTTTACTTGGTATATGAAATGTGTATCGCAACATCAGCAAATAAAGTAATAATCAGCTGGTTTTGGCAAAACTACGTATTATATACATATATTTATACGTATATTATTCTACGTAGAATGGTTTTATTTTTGTTAGCATGTTTTTGTTTTTTTCTTCTTCTAGCATCGTTTGCTTTTGTACGCTTTTGATTTACATTGTTGTTGCTTCATTTTGTTTTGTATTCATTTTATGTTGCGTGCCTAATTTTGTTTAATTACAAAAAAAAAGCTCACGTCAGTTTCACTCTCATTTCTTTTTTTTTTTTTTTTGCTTTTGTTTGCTGGGATTCAAATTTTATTTGACTCGGTTTGTTGTGTTATTCATCGTATCTCTTAAACAGCTGACACAACCCTGACAGTCATTACGGTCAGGCAAACAGTCAACAGTAGAAACACATTTTCTTTATGCTTTAAGAATAAACAAATCCATTTACATTGTCATATTAAATCAATAAAACCCTAAGTTACATTGATAAAATTAACTTCTGCACCTGCACTTAAAGGTCTTAGAATTTTCCTAGGTAAGAACGTTGGTTTTAATTGTAGCAGTGTAAATCTTGCAGACATGGTCCATCATAAGCAATTACGAAGTCATGTTTGAATTTTTTTTTTTGTGAAATGGTAGGACTTTTTGCATTGTATCCTTTGACATCACGATATGCTAATTTACGTATGAATAATTTTAATTTTATTTTCTCTGTCGCTGTTAATTTGCATTTTCATTAAACCCCCTCAGTTAGTTATGCGCCTATGCAGTAAGCGCAAGCCGTGATATGGAAATACATACATACATAACTAATAATATTCTTTAATAGATTAAAAATTAATAGTTTAAAATTTTGTTTAAGAAAAGTACTTTTAGAAAAAATTGCTCTCACAAAAAGTACTTTTTATAATAAGACCTTTTATAAAATGGTATCTTTTATCACAAGTACTTTTTAAAATACTACCTTTTAAAAAGTGCCTTTCAAAGAGTTCATTTTGAAATTACCTTTAAAAAATAAATTTAAAATACAGTATATTAAAAAGTACCTTAAAAAATAGCTGTTTAAATAACAAATTTTAAAAAATTACATTTTAACAAAAGTTCTTTATTACAAAGTACATTTTAAAAAATAACTTAGTACCTTTTAAGCATTGTACCTTCAGCACAGAAATTTCAAAAAGTACCTTTAAAAAATACCTGTTAACAAATCGCTTCCAAAAAAGTATATTAAAAGAGAATAAAAAGAAAGTACTTTGAAAAAAAGTCCCTTTTAAAAGAACCATATTTAAAAAAATTACTTTTTAAAAAGAGTACCTTTAGAATAAAAGTTAATAGAACCTTGCAATTAATCACATTTTGAAAAAGTTACATGAAGAAAAAAGGTACGTTTTAGAGAAGTGACTTTGCAGACAAATCCAACAAAGACATGCACCTTATCTACCCGAAGTACCTACAGGAAGAGTACAAGATATTAGAAAGCACTTTATTTTCCAATTTGCCAAACATAAAATATTTCCATGAGTAATTTGATGGAAGTGCCTATGCAAATCATAAATAGTTTTCATAATTTTACCCTGCATTTACACATTACAAGTTCATTTTCAAAATGTAGCCGGAGGAAAAACAAATACAGAAAGTTACTTTGTTATAGAATTAAAAAGAAATTAACATGTGAGCGAAATAATTGCTTCATTTTATTTGACTTTTAAACCATTTCTTCTGTATAGTTTAAAACCAAGATTCACTATCAGATTTACTAATACAATGTGTCAAAAATGTCGAGTATCGTTAGTGCTCAAAGAGTCAGATACGAGTAGTGTGTCTAAAAAGTGGAAATGTGTAACAGATTTTTAGGCACCTATCTCCGATTCCATTATTTTTTTAAATTATTTTATAAAATAAAACTCTTTTATGCCATTAGAGTTGTATTTTCACAGACATTCTTTTTAACTTAATCGTATGACTGCGTAGTCAATCATGGCCTTAACTAATCATATCTCACAATATTTAATGAAACCAATATACATTTATTATTTTATAATTTTTGTATAATTAAATGTTACACAGTGGGCGTTCTCCTTCTGGTACGGTATCCGCCACTTAACCTAACCTAATCAAATTGGCGTTCTAAATAGCAATTAATTGTCAACTTTACGTATATTTGCAGAAAATAAATTAAAACTAATCATTGCATGGTAACACTGTTTCGATTTTTGTCATTAACTTGCTGCAAGTGTCAAAAAATCACTACAAGTTCGCTGAAAGTATGAAAAACAGTGTCGACTGTATTGAGTTTCTCGAATTTGCACTTGCCTATGTAAAAGCTGGGTTATATGCCTTTTGAGTTTCATTGCGATTATTGTTTTGCTTTGTTAATTTACTTTTTGTTTTCTTTGCATATTTACTCTTTTTGCAAATAAATACAGAACTGATTTTAATTTATTTAAATTCTCCTGTGTTTAAACAATCGCCAATCGTTGTAATCGTTCACTTCGCTTCCAATTCATTTGAATTCAATCTTAATCAATTCTAGTAGTTTTTTATCACAAATCATTTTTAACGAAATGTTTTTAGCAAACATTATAAAATTAAACTGTAATATAAATAATCCAGTTTAAAGTAGTTATCATATCCCCACTTTATTTGTTCTTTTTGATTAAATAATCGTTTAACTGGTTTTATTTGTAGAATAATCCAATGGAAAATTACATACATATTTACGTTGTTATAGTTTTTGTATTATTATTTTCTTATTTTCAGTTTTATTTTTATGATTGAAATTGAATTTAATTATCAGCATATTACAATTGAGAATAAGTGCATTGTTATTTTCACGATTTTTTAATGCGATTAGTTTGTGTTGATTTGAAGAATAATTTAAAGGAGTGTTAGGTGCCGTAAAATATGTATTTCATTGCACAGTGGGAAGGAAGTCTCTTTGAAAGCATTAAAATAGTGTGTTGACTTCAGGATTTCAATATTTACACGTGTTTGCTTTTTTCTCATTATTATTTTCAATGCCTGACGGGAATTTATGCCCGCAAGCTTTTAAAGCATTTGGAAATTTGATATAGATTCCGTAATGAGTATAAAAATGAGGAACTTTGTTTTAATTTTCTCCTTTCTCTTTATTTTTCAGATTTGTTAAAGTTGCTTCAAGCAAACGGTAAGTTTCTAATAAAAAACAAAAAAAAAAAACAAAACATTATTTCAGTATACATATTTTAAAAGCCTTGTGCAGAGCAAGCCATTAGCAAAAGTTTATACATGGCTAATTATCTGCTAATCTGCTAATTAGATTTGTTGGTATAAGATTTGTGGATAATATACTTTAATCTCGCCTAACAAATCTTTAATCTGATTAAAATTAAAATTAGGAAAAGATCTTCATCAACACATCAAATAAATTCATAATTGTAATAACAACTTTCAAGAGGTGACTGTAGACGTAGAGGTTACCGTAGAGGCTAGGCGCCGCTAAAGGCATTTGGAGGGAAACACTTTGATGTCGAAGGTGGTTAGCGAATGCAGGGTGCCCCTTAGCGATTTGATAAGTAGGTGAACTAAGGTCAGACAGTGTTGGGTAGCGCGTTATTTCTTGGTTGGTTGAGGGTTATGAAGGGGAGTGGGTCATGTCAGTGCAGCCATCTATAGGAAAGCTCTGCAGACAAAAGTAAATCGTTCCTGAAGACGTAGGGGGTTTTACAAGGTCACGATGTCCTTATGTTCTGCGATATACGGTATAAGGACCAAATGTCTATTGAAAATGTGTAAGAGGGACTTGAGGGTTGTAATAGGTGCTTTGACTGGTCACTGCTCGATTAGAGGTGGCTAGGCAACAGATTTTTTGGTGGAGCTGGTTGATATCGAGGATATAAGGGGCTTCATTGTGTGTAAATGTTACCTGTAGGACAGGTGATGTTTGTTGTATGGAGGCGGGATCTAGCTTCCTCCTGTTCTTCTTTCGCTCTACGGTATTCTATTCTTTCTTATTTCTTTTTTTCTCTTTATTCTTTCCTCGAAGAGATTCGCAATGGACCGTAAGGATCTACGAGTGGAGGTGTCCCATTGCTACTGGGCACCATCTTCCTGTACCTAACCTAACTTAAAAATAATTTGTTAAAATTGTTAAATTATGGTTTGTTGTTTCCTTAAGCTGGTCTATAATCCGAATGCATTTTGATTCAGAATAGAAGGTGGCGATGGCTGAAGTTGCCTGTACGTTGATTACAAAACCAAAAATTTCCTGGGTTCGACCGCCCAGTTTCAAATTAAAATCATAGAAACAGCTCGCATTTTTTCAGATGTGAATTAATGTGCCTTTGTGTCAGTTGTTGTCGGATGGTTTCAGTGGCCAAGGTATAGTCACTGGTGAATGAACAGCAACGGCTTCAGCTGTAACCGATTCCTCATTCGTCGGTATTTAATTTAATACGTCTCCTTGGCATCAGAGACGATACAACACTTCTATAAAACAAAGAACGTACAAACCAAGAGTTGAAAGACAGTGGAACTTCACCTCCTACTTTCCTTATCCTCTAGTTCCAGCTCAATGCATCGTATAGGGGTCATCTCCTGAGTGCTGGTCCAAGACAACAAAAAAAAGAATAAAATATATTTAATTGAAATAAATAACTCATAACCTTCTTTACAATTCTTTAAGTAATCGATTTTACATGTATTGCATCATTCCTCTATTCACGAGACAAACTAAATTGCTGTGCAATTGATATGAAAATAATATTTTTCACTTTTATTTAAAAGAATAGTAATTGTATTTAATTGAAAATTGACGAGAATAAATACCACATGTCATTTTAAAATGCAAATATTTATAAATAAGTCACTGACATTCCTTTTAAAATAGTCCTTCAAAGTATAAACAATAAACTATTGATGGTGTTTTTTGTTTGATTGTGAGCAAGTGTTTGCTTTCTCTTTGAAGAGGGGTAAAGTCTTTAACTCGAAATTAATTAAATTGGTTTTTTTTTTATTATTTTTCATTTCAATAACCCGCACTCGTGCAACAACAAATCTTTTCGAATTTACAAAATTTCCATAAAATTTCATCGGTCTTGCTACTATTTTAAGATTTCCCAAAGAAATCTGGATGGTGCAGGGTTTAGTCAGAATTTTTGGGTTCGGCAATATTGCTTAACAACTTTTTAATTGCATTAGCCCAAAAATATGGACCTGATGTAGTGTTTGGCACTCTCCCAGATTCTGCTTTAAGAATAATAAATGTTCTACAATATCGTGGACTCAAATTAATTGCTCTTCTACAATTCGAGGCATACGATATTGTTTTCCTTCGACCATTGCACCGGAAAGTTTTAAAGTAGAAGAGACCGATGATAAAGTGAAAGAACTTAATTCTTGTCGGGAAATTTGTGGCTCTACGGACTTATAACCTCGTTCTTCTGTAGAGTAGACATGCTTACTACTCAGTTAACAGCACCCCCACATACTGCGCGCACATATATTCTCATACGACATAAGGTTGTAATGTCAGGTGCTAAATCGATACCTGCCTGATCACTACACTCAACATGTATGTGATTATTATTAATACTAGTCGACCAGAAACCACTCCGCCCATAGAAGATCTATTGTACAAAGCTAATCAGGTTAGATCCCCCATTCTAAGGCTCCTAAGGAATCTGAGCACTATTTGAAGTACCGAAGTGAAATACCGCGTCAAAAAGCTTAAGTCTGCTTTATTCAGCGAAAGCAGCGTATTGGTTATTGCTTCGTTCGGGATCAGGAAGGGTTTGGCCTCAAACTGGCCGGCACAATTATGCCAGTAAGCAGTGAATTCCTTTTCTTTCCATTAGGGGTAAATTTGCCCCCCTTTCGCCAGATAGTCCGCCATTTCGTTACCATCATACCGTCTTGTCTAGGAACCCAGTCCAATGTAACGGCATTAACGTTTCCCAAATTCTTGAGAAGTTCCAGGCACTCGACTGGTCGACTGAAGAGCCCTAAAAGCCACTTTAATATCTGATAGTATATAGATATGGGACCCTTTTAGTGCTAGTCGCTCACATAGTTGTGCTCGGTTGTTTATGCATTCATCTTCTTCCATTATTATGAAACGCAATTCTTGAAGAGACCCTCTCTTTAGCATTCCATTAATGAAGCCCAAGCATGCTAACTAATCCGAAATTACGTTATAAATTAGAACTGTGAACTACTTTGCTGTGTTTATGGATGTGTGCCATGGCAATAGAATTGCCTATTCGCTGTACCGGTTATTTTATTCGTTATTCGAGTACTCAACTTATTACTTTTCATAATCGTCGAGACAAAAACTCTTCTGACCATAGCAAAAATCCACAAAAAAATGTCAAGTATGTATTTAAATAAAAAAAATCCTTTATGACATGCAAAACGATTCAAATCGAAAAAATACAATAAATTTTGACATTGATAATTTTTTTTTTCATGTATTTGGAAGGACATTTGTTGTATTTATGAAAGAAAAACAATTTTATACAAATTCGAAGGAGCATTTTTGTTGTATGACAAATTTATTAGTACAACTAAAAAAAGGATTACAATATTGTTTGATATACATAGATATATATATATATATCTAGTATTTGAATGGGTGGGATTTAAAAAAGATTTTATTCGGCGGATCAATTGTTTTTAATAAAGCAACATCTTTCACATTTTTTTTTTGTTCCTTATTGTCCTACTTTCTATGGCTGTGTACGTAGGTTTATGAGCGTGCAAGTATAGTTTTGTCTCATAAATAGTTCATTTTCATAAAATAAACAATAAAAAAAAACGTCATCGATAGATTTTATTTTTAACAAGTTACTGAGTACGATTGTTTGTGCATGTACTAATGCGTATGGCTGTTCATCAAACCATATAAATATTTAAGTAACCTTTTTTTTTTTTTCTTTACAATGGAAATAAATGTATGTGATTGTATGTTTATGTTTGCAGACATTTTATTTCCGTTTTCATGAAAGCGCATGTCCTTTTTCAGCGTTGCGAGAATTGGTAGTTACTGTTTTGTTGTCAATAAACAATGAGCGTGAGAGAGAGAGAGAGAGAGAGAGATTGAGAGAATAAATCAATTATTTAAAACATAGTCGTATATGAATTAATATGAGATGTACATTATTTAAGTAAGTTTTCCAAGTACAAATAATGAAATAACACCGCTCGTAAAAAACTAAAAATATTGATAATAATAATTATTATAATTTTAATTATTATTAATTAATATAATTTTTATATTTATTATTGTTATTTATATATAGAATATTAACGCTCAGTTGACTTTGTCGCTCTCATCTTCCAATTATTTTAAATTGGGAAATAAGGAAAACCTCCAAAATAATGAAATATTCTTTGCATTAGAATTAAAATTATAATATGTAATAATAATAATAATAATAATAATAATAATAATAATAATAATAATAATAATAATAATAAATATTACCGAATAAATTAAAAAGATAACGGCTGGGGGTAGAGTGTTTTTCTAGAATTCGAGCGGGAAAAGTTTGAGAGTTTTATTAAGTGGATATAAATACCGGTAAAGTGCTGTATATCAATGGATATGCCAGCTGGGACATGCGCAGAAATTCCTCATATTGCAGTAGAAAAAAATAATTATTCTTGAAAGTACAGGTTATCCATTTTTCGGCTTCAAAAGTAAAGTGAAATAAAACACACATAAAGCTGTGATTTCGATTAAGCTTTTATTATATAAAATATAAGTACAATGTCATTTAAATGACCACCTCTAGATTGCCCTGCAAATAACGGGACTAGTCCACACATGCATTTACAGCGTACTCCACAGAGGATTAGGACTAGTCCAAGACTAACCTAAATGTTTGGAGAGAACATGGCCTATTTAACATTACGATGTCCTAGGGGTAGACCATATAATGCATCGGACTAACCCAAAAATGAATCCATGTAACCATTTCATGTAGCAGCTCAGGAAGTAATTTTAAAGCGACGGAGTATTCGTATATACGAAGAAAAGCAGGATTGTCGTATAACAATAAACTGTGGTTTTCAATGACAATGTTCATAGCTGCATTACACAGGACCATGTTTGTAACCAGTCTATTTCAGCTAAAATGAAGCACATGGTGTAATATTATTTGCAGGCTGGTTGCACCACTCGATACTTTCGACATCTTTAGACCGCCGGAGATATATCGGCGGGCGATAAGTTAACGAATGTTGGTTTTCAAATGTTCCATCGTTAGAGGATTATCCGGGTGCACAGAGTCTTTGACGTAGCCCCACACTAAAAAATGAAAATTGCATGACCTTTGTGGCTTATTAACGTCACCAGAATGTAAAATTACGCGTTCTGAAACTTCTTAAGTAATAAAGTCAAAATCGGTCATGTTTGACACCCCGATTACAAATTTTCCCAATCACATATTAGGAATGGTTGTGGCAATCCCAATAGGTTTATCCTACCAGAGATCTGGTTGGGTGTTTATTGGTATACCGCAACAAAAAGTTACTGTTCCATCATCAGTTTTTCCCAAGTGGGGCCCACTAAAGAAATTCCTGCGATATTTTAACACAAACAGAAAAATTACAAATTTAATAAATAATTTATTATTTATGAAAAATAATTTGCACATTTTATTATAAATTCATTTCAAATTCAATTTTTCAAAAATAAAACAAGATTTTTTTAAAAATGGTATTTAATTGCTGGCCTTATACATGCTCGCTAAGATTTTGCAGCAAAAAACCAAAGACGACTACCTGATTGCCATCAAACCGGGTAGGAAATTATAAGGGTATTGCTTCGTCAGTTCCCAACTTTTTGTGTTACATCACAGGTGAGGGACCCAATAGGGTACCCTTCAGGGGCAAATGAAAATTTCTAGCCTGGACCGTCTTCTTGAAACCACATATCTTACAATTCATAATTTTCAATTGCAGGCCGAAAATATGTCGCTTATAAAACAGCCATAGCGCTATGCATTGGCGGTAATGGTGCCGACACACTTCACTAACAGAACCGATATTTTTAGCAGTGCACACGTTGCGATGATGCACAGACAACTAGAACGCTTCCAAAGTCATCAAATTGCTTTATAATCTTGCAAATTCCTTTCACTGTAAATTTTCTCGCGTTCTTCGGTAGTTAAACAATCCATATTCGTAAATGGCAATAATTTTTCAAATGACATTCGATAAATATTTAACCGCTGACAGCCTTGCCAGAACCGGCGGTTCGAATAACACGAAATGGAACGTTCGATTTCAGAAGCCTCGACTACTAAGTTCGGTCATTGTTTTCATAATTTAACTTTGGAAATTGTATTACTACACCACTGTTTTTGCTTGAAACTATTGCATTCGACTGTTTTTTTTTAATAATTTAAATTCCTAGTTGGCTTGTAGTTTATGCATAAATCATTAACTATAATTTATTTAATGACCTCATTTTATTATAAATTTATGTTGGTACAATTTATAAGAAATTTAATATGGACTAAACATTCAAGCGTTTTTCTATTTCTTTATCATTTTTATATGAATTAAGCAGCACAATTTGGACTTGCAGTTCAATAAATTTAAAAGTTTTGTTTATATTTTTTTATAAATCTTTAAGATTTGAGAAACAATTTTGTGAAATCTGTTAAATTTCGAATTAAATAAACCATCCATAACCAGAGGAGGAATTTGTAGACGCAACAATTAAGATTTGTTGGTTTAGAGAATACTTCGGTCTCTCTGTCGTAACCTTCTTTGTCGGTCTTTTTACATATATGACGCAATATTTTTGGATACGGCACCCAACAGCTTTGCAAAAATTATTGCCAAATAGTTTTTTTGAAATTTTCTTATGAATTTCTTCGGTTTTTTTTTCGCTATTTTTTCCTTTAATTTTATTAATTTAAATTTAATTCACAAATTTAAATATCAAACACTTTTTTTTAATTAAACACCCACCTATCTTTTTTTTTTTTAATTTTTCTCACAGTTTTGGGTGAAACATGTAGCAAAAAATTTGTGTGTTGCAATTATCATTGGAACATGAAAGCATCATTAAGAAATTATTATTGCCACCCCTCACCATGCTTTTAGACTTACTCTTTCTAAAATCGAGAGAGAGAAAGAGAGCGAGAGAGCACCTATGAAGAAAAGAATTTAGAATAGAAAGAATGTTTACATTTGCATATAGTGATGCCATTCAGCAAAATTTTGGGATAAAAACCAGCGTAGAAAATCACTAGTTTTTTTTCTAAGAAGATTTACAGAAATTTAAAGTTGTTAATCTGCAGTAGACTGCTTTTATATAGAGCAATTTTTCTTGAGTTTTTTTTCTGAGTTTGTTGGAGAGGGGGCCGAGAAGAAAAAAGAATTGCACCTACCTAAAAGTTACTTCAATTCTCTTTTGTTATTTTATTCTCATTCTTTAAGTTGGTGTTGTTTCCATGTAATTTTTTTTTGAAAATTGTGGGAGAATTAAAGTAACTCGCTTCCATAAAAATTGCCCAATCTAAATAGAGTCTTAATAACACTTTAAAGTTGTCATAAGTTATTAGCAGTACTTGATAAAATTTTTGTTGGCCGTTAAGCTTAAATGCGCTGGTACGAAACGCACAAAATAGGCTCTTAAGAAAAATGCTGCCAAGTTATAAATATTGTATTCTAATTTATTTCTCCAAGTTTCTCTTTTTCACTTGTAAAACTGATCCGAATATTTGGTCGAAATCAAACTTGAATACCTCGCAATAAACTAGGGTACCAGATTTGCCAAAAATTAATGGAAAATATGTATAGATGTGTTGCTGTCGCCAAATAGTGAAGAATTAAGGTTCAATTAGAATTGACTGTTGTTGGCTTTGTTTATTATTTCAAAAGTGAGAAGTAGAATAAGCTATTCACAGCGTATCGAATCTATTTTTCACAATTTCTTCAATATGTGATCGACCGTTAATATGTCTTATATTACGAATTGCCTTTTCCTAAATCAGACCCAAATAAAATTTTTAAAAACGAAGAAATTTATAGCAATTTAAATTGGTCAGTTATTTATGAAGTTTATTTTATGAAAAAAAAAAAATGGAAGAACCAAATCTTTCTCTTTCTACTGTTCCCGATCAAACTGCTACTAGAGCCGATAAATGTATCTTTACAATTTTATCATATGTCCAAAAATAGAGAATCTGTTTTTATTATACTCTTTGTGAGCATAATAAGATTGTCTCAATTCTCTTCCAACACAATTACATTAAAATTAAAATTTTTAGAATTTGAATTTTTCATTTAATGCTGAATCCAATTTTTAATTGCACTTCAATTTTTATTTTTGGTACATAATATTCATTAAAATAATTTTTAATATTTAGTATTGGTCAATTATATTGTTTAACACCGTTAGTTCGGGAAGTAGATCAGACCAAAAAACTATTTGTAGAAAAGTTAATTCCCATACTGGTTTCTTGTGGTGCATATTTCCAATATTCCCTGCTTGCAATTAAAAAAATATACTGTCGCTAAAATTTTCCAGGAAATATTTTTCCTTTTGCAAAAATTTACTATATGCCAGTGCAGTAAAACCGCAAAAAAGAATCAGCTGGAAAAGTAGCATTAGGCTTATTAAACGTTTTTTTTTAATTGTGAAAAATTACTTCAAGTGGAAGTAGCGAGTTTTAAAACTCAGCTCCACGTATGTATTTCTTATTTTTGTCCCAAAGTTTCCTAAAAAAAAAAATTAAGGCCGCTAATATTAGAAATCTAAAAACTAAAGTTTTCAATTTTAAAAAGCACTTGAATGGCAGCACTACTTTAGAGATGTACACAATAATTCACTTGCTGCTCGCTGCAAAGACCCACTGGCAATAACAGCACTCAACCTTAACAAAAAACAAAAAAATAGAAGAAGAAACATTTTTCATACAACATACAACTATAGAAGTTTCCCTCTGTTTGCGAGACGTTAATACACACTTTGGTTTCTTGCTATAACCACCAAAGGAAAACAATCTAACAAAAATTTTTATTAAAATAATTATAATAATAAATAAAAATAACAAAGTATATTAAAATTTTTATAAAAAATTTAAAAAAATATTTAAAAAAAAATAAATATTTTTCTAGGAATTACAAAATCTAATTTTTTTTACCACAGCAATCAAAAATTAAAAATTAACCATCGCGATTAATCGTCAAAAAAAGGAAGTTATTCAAAATTTAGAAAAAAATATTTTCCATTTTTCTACTACGAAGCCAATTTAAGGCAAAACGAAAAATCACGAAGCAATATTTAATAAACTCAACGGAAGAAAACATACAAAAATAAAAATAGGAAAGCGGAAGTTAAAGAAAATGTATCAGTGTTTTGTTTAAATACTTTTTTAAATAAATGGAAACAAAAGTTGAGTACATATTTTTTGTAAAAATAAAAAAATAAAAAAAACTGCAAAGAAAAAGCCTGAGCAACGGAAACTTCAAAAGCTCCAAAAATAAAATAAAACAAAGTGCTCTTCTTTAAAATTTACTTTACAAAACATAAATTTTTTTATCGAAAACTCATTAAAATAAATGAAATTTATTTTCTTGCAAAAAAACCAACTTCAAAGAAAAAGAGAATATTTACAAGTCGCAACAAATTTTGCCTGATGTAAAAGAAACCCTTAAATAGGCAGTGTTTCTCTGTGTGCGTGTTCATTCCGTATTCGTAATATAATTTTCGTACGACCATTTTATATCTACATTTAACAATTTTTTTCCCGCCGTTCAACAACTTTAAAAAAGTTAGAAACAAAAGTTAATTTTTTTTAATTCTCGTCTAACTTCAAGTTAAAAGGCAAATCGTATTTATGGAAAAGAAACATATTTTTAAAATTACTAATGAAAGCATTTTGAATGAGAATATTTTTCTCAGAAGGTAAACATTTATTTATATTTTCTTTTTTGGTTTTCATTTTTTACTTTTTATTTTACCAGGACCGCAAATTATGGCTCCCGATATCGATCGAAATTCTTTTATATTTTAAATTTCGATTGGAATCGAATACCATAAGCTGTACAATTTTGCTTGCGTCGCTTGTTTTCGGTTAATTTCAGTTACTCAGAAAGCACTGCTCTCGAGCTTTGCACCAAAAATTCTTTTGCAAAACACAGCAGCTATTCAAGGTCAGCCAAATGATGGGCTCAATGTAAACATTGTTACATTGTTACATATTAAGGAGTTCCAAATTCCTGCTTTCGAAAATCATATACGCCTGTGTTCAGTATTCCACGTGCAATAAATTCACTCGGATTTATAATCGAATTGTTGTTATAACTGTTCATTTGCAACAACAAAGTTTGACAATTCCGAGCGATTTGATTTCACGTGGAATACAGAACAGCTCCTATGTTGTTTTGTGCTCAACCAAAATTGCATTGCATTTCTTGCCCCATGTTGCTTTAAACATTTAAAACATTTCCACGTTTTTGTTCCACTATAAATCCATTGTACAGCACTTCACAAGGCAACAGCAAAGTGCAATGCACTTTTCGAGAATCAAAAGCATCAGGGTGCCGATGACTGAAGTAGTTAACACGTTGACTATAATACCAATGGTTCCGGGTTCGAACCCAGTATTCGACTGTTATAAAAGCACTTCGCATTTCTTCTGATGCGCATTATTTCGCCTTTCTACCTTTAAGTGGCAAAGGTTTTAGTGATACTGATAGTGATGCTTACTTTGGTCGTAACATCAGAGCGAGTCCTTCAGACCTGCACCACTGCTATAAACAAAGGGAAACGTGCAAAATCAGAGTTGTAAAGATAATGAAGCTACGTCTCTCTCTCTCTCTGTCTACGCCTTCTTCTTTAAATATCCACATAAATTCAACCAACCTGGCTTAAAGCATCTAATCTATAAGACATGTGCGCTAATCTAAAAGTATTAGAAAACCGTTTTAACAAATAAATAACCTTAAAAATGTTTCTTAGTTCACTGGTGAAAATCATGACCAAAACAAAATTGTACAGAAGAAATTTTTAAAATTTTAAATTTAAAAAATTTCAGTTCACCTTGAGGATTTGTTCCATTACATTTTTATTTTTATTTTCAGAATGAATGGGAATAGCTTTGAAAAAGTTTTAAATGTTTAAATTTTATTTTCAGTTACGCATGAAGAAATTATATGCCCATTAAGTTCGTCATTCTAATCACTGCACCCTCTATTTTTCCTACACTATTCTTTTCTAAAACATATGAAACAATTGGGCATTACGAAATGCCTTCTCAAAGCAAATATTTGGCACACGATTTATTTTGTACGGAAGCTCCAACAAATTGTTCGGTGTTGTCTAGCGAATCGCAATCACTTTAGACTTTTTCGTGTGATATCCAAAACACAATGTACTGTAGCACTTAATAATGCGAAAGCGTTTTTTTTTTCTCGAAGCGAAAGCTCGGCTAGAATTTTCAATCGAAGAGAATCCTGGGAAGCTCATGAAGAGTTTTATTGATCGTCGGAGAGCGCATTTAATTAATAATTATTTAAATGCGAGTAATAATTAAGAAAAGGAACATTTACTTTTGTTATTGTTACTCTACAGATCATTGTCAGACTATTCTTTTAGGAGTTGTATATTAAACACAATCGTCTAACAACAGTCAATGCTTACTGGGAAGAGTTGAATTAAGCGGGTTAGAATTAACAGATTGAACACTGTTCCAAGAAAAACAATCGCGAATCGAAAAAGTAATTCGAGAAATATAATAAGAAAAAACTCATCGCCAGTTGAGTTTATAAAAATCAAACGAAGAATAAGAAGATGAATAATGAATGTTGTTGTTGTTTTTTATTTCGATTGCATGATGTCCTCATTACCCAGTAACCTTTAAGGCGTCTTACATTTTAACTTTTGTTATTTCTAACATATATTTTTGGCTGTTGTAAGAGTAAAACAAACAAGGCTGTGACTTCTTAAATCAAAAAGAAAAGTTTAAAGAAAAAATTCGCTAAAAATTATGGCGGTATGAGACGAAAGTAATATCGCCATCAAACAATACGGAAACGTTTCACGGAAAAAACATTCGAGAACGGCTATTGCTAGTGAAACGAAAAAGAACTCGTAGAGTTCACCCGTCTCTAAGTTTGAGGCAGCAACTGTTTCGATTATATAGCAACAGCGAATCTTACGCAATATCGAAAACGAACACTGTTAACGATACTCACTAAACATAAAAAGGGACTATCATGTTTTGTTTATCGTAAATTCTTGTTTGTTTACATATCATTTTGATTATTTTTTGAAATGTTTCTTCTTTAAAGAAACACCCAGGCGGGAATCGAACACGTAACCTACAAATTGATGGTCTAAAGTTCACGCACTATACTACAGAGGCACTTTCATAGGAAGCAAAAAAAAAAACTTTAATATTTGTTCTTCATGTGTCATGTGCAATTGAAAAGTTTTCGCCAATTTAACGAATATTTATTTCTGAAAACTCATCGCTAATAGTTCGTTATTTTTTGGAGACGTACTCGTATGAAGCTTCGTTTTTAGTAATTATTTTACTTCGCCGATGCTACACAATACCGACGAAGGAGGGCGTTCTGATGTGCCTGTGGATTGGATACTGCTGAAGCCGTTACTGTTCAGTGACCACTGACTATGCCTTCCCCACTGAAACCTTGCGACAACAACTGACACAAAGCCACACAAATGCATAACAGAAAAATGCGATATTTTTTATGAGTCTCTTATATCGAGCATTCTTTGTTTTAGCGAACGTTCGATTAAAAGTGAATCTCAGGTGAAGCGGGAATCATCATAGCACTGTAGTTACTAGTCCCCACACGGGGGTTTGGGACAGAGTTTCAAACCTACGGGACTTTAGCAACCTCGCGGTACCTAGCTAAAGGTCCAGCATTACCTTAAACTCCGCTGGAGTTTTAAAATGACAGAAGAGGCGACTCTGCGAAATCTTATTAGAGATTGAGGAGGTTATGCTTGCATTTTCGTGTGACTGTAGAAATACAGTTCAATTCTAATCTAGTGCTACGGGGCCAGCGAAGCCCCACAGCTCTAACGCTCAGTAAGGGTTTAATGACTGATGTACTCTTAAGTGAGTACTTCGTGTCCACTCTGAAAATTTGGAGTTGTGTGCTGGTTTGGGAATGGATTCGTAGTGGCTGTGGTTAATACCAAACGTCACGCTGGGAGTTAAGTTGTTGGTCTATTCGGGATATATGTATGTGAGTTTGACACATATATTCTGATATGACTTTTACTTAACTAGGTGCTGTTGCCATTCAACAGTAGTCACCGGAGTGTATTACAATTTCAATTGGATTATGAGTTCTTGACTTAAATAAATTCTGATGTTACAAAGAGTTTGGACAGCTCGAAACACCTTAGCAAGGTGCAATTTGTATACCAGGGATAACTATAATTTGATTTGCCAGCCGTGTGCACTGGTAGTGATACAGGATTTTGTATCTCCGAGTGCCATATGGGGGCGGTAGTGATCGTCTTGTTTTCACTCGGTGTTGACAGCACCGTGGAATAAGATGCTATGCGTAGGTGTCCACGTAAATCTTGAACACATCTGTAGTTACTAGTAGTAAGATTGTGATTATGACGATCATTATCGTTATGTTTTATTCTTTACGAGTATACTTGTAAAATAAACACATATGAATATGGGGTATGCACAAGGTGTGCTATATACTCATATTGTCATAATGTCTTATTATTTTAAAATAGTTTAAAAATATTGTTGTTATGCTTGGAAGGAAAAAGTCATAAAATAATAAGACTCTTTGAGGGCTATTTATTGTTTTGTCATAAAATAATAGATGAAAGCTGAGCCATACGCTGAAACTTTTTAGTCGTGCCGGCGTTTATATTTATAAGCTGCCGCTTCTTATAAATGATATGAAAATAAAAAATTGTTTAATAATAATTCACACTTTTAGACCTTTACATTAAAATAAATTTTTACAACGTAAAAGTAAGTAAGAAAGAAAATATCACATTTAACGATATACAAGTGAGCAAATTTTGTTTGTGTAACTTACCTGGCTGGCAGCTAGTTAACGTTTAACTAATATCCAAAAAAAAAACTTTTAGCTCCTATCACTGGCAACAGCTGATTCCGGTTATATTGCAACAATTGTGTGTGCCGAAATAACAATTTTATAATTTGAATTCAAAAGGGATTTATTACATTTACAGATAATTTCTTATTTACTATATTCGAGTTAGAGGTCGAGTTATTTTTTTTTTTTTAGTTTGACCACTTGTTTTTATTCATTCGATATCAGATATTTATAAATTACTTTTTCTTATCAGCTGAATGAATTTTTTCAAATAGCACAATAAATCTGTGGTCTCAAACAATAACCGCATCAATAAGTCGCTTAAGAAATTAAATGACAAAATCTGTTATTGCTTATGGCCGCAGAAATTACGACGGGTTTTCCACAGCAGTCATATTTTTTCGTATTGTTATTTTAAAACATAAGACTTTATGACTACCATTTGAATGCCCGCCTATTAAAATTTCTTGAAAATCACACTTTTCTTCGTGTGCTGCAATTTAATTTAATAAAATTGATTAAAGCTTCACTGAGTTTATTTTTCTAGAATTTTATCTAATTTCCTTTATGATTTGCATGCGCTTAAGCATTACTGTCAGCGTTATCTATCGCATTTTTATTTCATTAATTTTCTATTGTATTTTTTACACAATTTATATTTCATATTCATCATGGTGATATTTAATCGCTGTACTAGTGAAATGCAATTTTTTCTACTTTCCATCGTTGTAATTTTTATGGCACATAATGGCCAATAGATGTATGTACGTCATTATAGATTCAAGATAAAATTGTTAATAGATTTTAAGTTTTTGTCTTGCTATTTTTTTCGGCTTATGGCAAAAGCTTTGCAGCACAATGAGTTTGAATTTTAATTTGAATTTTTTTTTTCTATTATTTGAGGTGTGTCTTTGACTGAAATCTTAATTGTGTTAGTTTGGGTTTAATTCAAGTTTTGTTTTTTATCTTCTGAAATTTCCTTAATCTACTGGATTTTATAATGAGCAAAAAACGTTCGTTTATAATTTGGTTGTATTGTAACACTTATGAGCGGCCAAAGCCTTACCTACACCTTATGCAAAAACTATTGTTAAAATTAATGTCTGCTTGAGGTGGGGATATTGTATGGGAAAACCGTTTCTAGCGTAGACTTGAACTTTTTGCAATCCTTTTGGCATAAGACGGTCTATCTAACAAATTAAAAATCTATCAAGATTTTAAAAAGCCAATAAAAAATATCTGGTAATAATACTTCGTAGAAATTCGAAGTAAAGTTTTTGGCACAAAAAAATCTGTACGAAAATCTATGCAAATAGAAAATTATGAAAAACCAAACCGTTCTGTAAAAATGGAAGCCAATAAATTATGGCTTTACTTCTAAGGCAGCCAACAAAATTTGACAGTAAAAAATTTTATATAAATATTTATATATTTCATCTTAAAATTAACAATTCAATTTAAATAAAAACTTTAACACACCAAATAATGCAGAAGTTAACAACAATATCTTATACATTTGTTGGCCTATTCAAAGCAGTTACATATCGGCCTTTTGTGAAGTTTTAAACAATTTGCCACAATTAGATGTCGGAACAATTTATAGTTTAATATTTTCTAATATATACAATTTATGTATTAATTTAAGTTTGTTTGGTTAAACTGTTCCATTTGGTGCATTTGATGGCGGCGTGCAATAACTCCCAGGTGAAATAAGTCGCGCAAGAAAAAAATGAAATAAATCCCAAAAAATTTTCATACAAATATGAAATAAGTCCCACACCAAACCCAATTTTTAATTTTTTTTTTTGAAGTTATTTCAATTTTTTTTTGGCTGGAATTTATTTCATAATGAAATTGCTCCCAAATGAAATAAGTCGCAACAGAATTTCATATGGAAGTTATTTGATTTTATTTTGTTTTTAGGTCTTATTTAATTTCTTTGGGAAATATTTTCATTTGCAATTGTTTGCAAATTCTTCAAATTTTTCGTTTAAATCAAGTTTATGGGCGCTTCACCAAATGGCAAGAAATTTAGATAGGGGTCAGAAGCGTTTGTTAGCAAAGCGTTATACGTTATACCATAGAGGAGAAAATTCTTGAGACCGGCCAAGGGCTTGAGTACCAAAAAATAGGATTTATTACATTTTCGATTTGAGTACTATTTCATTTTCTTTGGGATTTATTTCATTTCTTCAGTGTGGAACTATCTTCATTTATTTTGGGAGTTATTGCATTGGGAGTTATGGAAATGGTACTTATTGCACAAGGCTCTGTGAATGAGCAGGATGAAGAAACTGAAGAAATGGTAAATGGTTAACCACTAGAGAAGCTAAAATAATTGTGGGAAAATTGGTAAACATTCTAATAAATCTCATTAAAAAACGTACAAATTCACTTTGCAAGAAGGAAATAAAATAAAATAAAACATGTTTTGAGTATTCTCGTGTTAGATCGAATTTTTTTTGCATATTTCTTCAAATTTCGTTATACAACGCTTCACTGATCAATGTCAATAATGAAGTATAAATTGATCCCTTTTAGATTCGTTATATCCAAGTTTCACTGTATTTTATTCTATAAAATTCTACATGATTCGTGTAAGATCATTTTGGGGAAAAAAGTAAAGACGTCAACAAATCGTCAAGATACTGGCGGTACTGAACAAAAAATCGTCAGTCGCCATTTTTAATTTCATTTATTTAATTTTTTTATTCTATTCAAAAAGACCTAGCCTAATAGGCCTTAATCGGTCCCACTATTCTACTCATTTTGGGGAATTGGCTCTGAAAAATCGTCAAAATAATGTAAAATCCTCACGTGCCAGTTCATTTCGTGACATTACTTTTGAGCCAAGAATTATGTGCATATGTAAATGTGAGAAAGAAAACTGGCGCAACTTATTGACTACAATACATACACATACTCGTACATATATAATTTTCTTTATTATTATGCGTAGCTTTAAAGATAAAAACCCAATTTTCTATCTTTTGCAGTGTCCTACTTAGAATGAACACTGAAAGTTAACAATATAGAATTATCTTAAAAACAGGGCAAAGGGAAAATTAAGTGGGACACATACAAAGAACGCACTTAAAGCAAAAGAAAAATAATGCTCAGAAGACAGTTTTTCAAGCTGAGAAGAACATATTTTCATGGACTCGTACTATGGAATTTATTTTATGGCAGAATAGAATAAATTAATAAATGTACACATCCATATGTATGTATGTATATGTAGGCACTATTCCATAGATATAAATATACACACACATCCATAGTAAATAAAAAGAAAAATAGTTTCTGTTTTCATTCCAAATTTTTTTTAATTTTTCTTTGTTGCTGCACTCTTGCAAACAAACATGAACATTCTCTTCTCAGCCAACCTTGACCTGGAAAATATAATGTATACAATAATAAACATGCTGCACATGCATCCACACAAATGTACATAGATGCACTTCTATGCTTCTCTCACACTTTTGCATACACATAAAATTAAAAAGAAGAACCAGCAACAATAAAATATAATGGCAACAACAGTAGGAAGAAAAAAACTACTGCAACAACATCTTAAATTGTTTTCTTTAGTGGTGAATATGGGATGGTGTGTGTGTTTAGTTTTTGTTTTATTTTTGTAATTGGTGTTGTTGCTGTTGTAGATGATGTGTGGTTTAATATGACATGTATGTGCCCGCTCTCGTATGCGTTTAACTACTTGCGAATAGAATGTTGACAGCACAATGATGGTTGATGTTGTTGATGACGTTTCTGATGATTTCTGCTGGATATCGCTTCTGTAATCAAACGTTTTTTCTTTTTATTTTCAGTTTTATTTCTGTTATTGTAAAACTATAAATACGTATTATGCATGTATGTTTGTATTATTTTTTACATTTTATCTTCAACACATTTTACCGTATTCATATTTTGCCACACAATTAAGTTTTATTTGCACAGTGATGTCGATAAAGGAGTATATTAATCAATTGCTGAGCATTTTCTTTTCAAAGGCACAATGTATTTTATATTTTTATAATCATACGTCATATGTTGACAGTTCGTAACAAAAAAAATTTAAATTAAATATTTTTGTCAAAATATGGCACTCTTCTCCGTGGGTCAGGATATGAATTGTTTATATGTATTTAAAATTTTTTTTTACTCGTAAAAAGCACAAAAGCAGCTAAAACAAATTACCAAAATTATTAAAATTTGATTTCTTTAAGAAATATGGCAGTATTGCAGTGATGAAGTATTGCAGCTTTTTATTGTAAATTTTTATGCATTTGCTTATGGGTCGATTATGGAGAGCAACCCAATTTCAGTTGCGTTGCCAGGTAGGAACCACAAATTTCTGGTTGCCCAAGAAATACGAAAAAGGACTTAAATTTAGGCAGTTTCTACCTACATGACCAATTTTGGCAACTGGTAGCTGAACATCAGTTCGGTTGCTATCCATTATCGAGCCATAAAAAGTACTGGAATTTTTTCAACTGGAGTTAATGCAGTTTCGATCTGCATTACCATTTTTAACAACAGCAATTAGTGTTATTTTTTTAATTAAAAACCAAAGCTTATTGCATTTATTTTTATTTTAAATAGTATAAGCTGTAAGTTATTTTTTGATCCTACTGTGCAATATAAAATTGTGCGATAGGCAAGGATGTCTATTGATGCAATATATTAAGTAGGCGTGTTAGGACAAAAATGAAAAGCATTTAATATAGCTCACATGCACAGAGGAGAAATAATAGACAAAAGATTATACAGGTATAATGTTGCTTAGCTTTAAAATGTTCTCGGTCTAGAGCTGTTTGTTACACGAAACGATTTTCATTACTTACTTTTCATAAATTATCACAGGGCGAGCGATTATTAAAAAGAAAAGAACTTTAGTTGCGTTGCCAGCCTGCAACCAAAAATTTGTAGCTGTCAGGAAATCAATAGAAATTTACAATTTTCAGTTGGCAGTTTTGCATTTACACTGTATCAGCTTCTACAGTTTCGTAATTTAAATTTAAAAAAATAAAATATTCAGTAAAATATAAATGTAAAAGTAATTTATGTTGATTTATTTTCATTATAAAAAACATTTAGCAGCATTTAAAGTTTATCGAATTAAAATGCTTTTTCGTTTTTCTTTTTGAATAACAAAAAAACAATATGAAAGGGAAATTTACAATTAAATATGTAAGTGCAGTTTCTTGATGATTTTTTTCTGCAAATCACTTAACAATTTTATTTTATAACAAGTCTACAACTTTTTAAGCAAAAGAATATAATTTTTTGTCTTAAGTTTATGTTGACTTTCAACAAGATTCTCAAGGTTTGCTTATTTGCAAGGTTACAAATATTTAAAGAAAAAAAAATTACAGCGAGACGCTTTTATGATTCAAATGTTCATTATTAACAGAATGAAAGAAAAACAGCAGATTTTTGTGCTAAAATCTTCTTGTTATGTTTTATTGTTTCAAGTGAATTTCTGTCGTTAATTTATAATTTTCGGAATTGTTGGAGAATTTGTATTATTTTACCGCCTGCTCTTTATATTGTTTGCATAACTTTTTAATCTTAATTACTCGTATAGTGAAATAATTCCCATATGTAGAAGGAATTTTGAAAATTAACTGCTTTTTCGTGTAGAAAGCTTTTTGCTTTTTTAACAATTTTTTCCGAGTTTTTGTAATTCTAAATTCCTAAAATGCAATTGTTGATAAATTTTTGGAAAATACTTATGGGTGACAGTAGAGTAGTCGGTTCTATTGACTGTTTTAAGTGATTGTTGTTTTATAATATTGTTTTAACACTGGCTGCTTTTAAATCAAAAGTTGGTTTTATGTTAAAACCAGCTATTTAAAACTGGTTTCACCATATCAAAATATTTTCTTAAAACCTTTTTGAATTGATTTAAAGTATATTTAATGAAATACAACCTTGATTTTCATGTACTAAAGTGCTACCAAGTTAAAAAATTTAAAACAAGAGACAATTTACATATCTCTCAATGAAATAAAAAAAATAAAGGAAAATTTGGTAAATGAAGTCACTACAATAATTTAAAATGCAGCAGTAGCAACATTAGAAGAGTGCAAAAGAAAAAAAGCTGTAGGGTAGAGCATAATTAAAATGTTTTCATCGAATAGTGGGAGGAGAAAAATAAATCAAATTTTATTACACAAACTGTTCGTTAAAACCTGATTAATTAAAACTTGTAGTGATATTGTTTGTGGTTGTAAAGTTAAAATCAAGTTATAACTTTTGGTGTGAAAACACTATTAGCTGGCATTGTAAACGATGTTCAATTCCTTTGGCACTTCTTTTAAATAAAAATATTTTCTGAATTTTTGCTCTTATTTTATTTCATTTTATTTTTTATTAACCAATGAATTACATAAAGTAGGGTGGCGATGGCTGAAGTAGTCTGCACGTTGACTACAAAACCAAAACAGTCCTGGGTTCAAACCCAGTTTTAGACTAAAATTATAAAAAAAAACATCTTGCATTTTTCTGATGTACATTAGTGTGTCTTTGTGTGTCAGTTGTTGTCGGAAGGTTTCAGTGGCGAAGGCATTGTTACTGGTCACTGAACAATACCGGCTTCAGCTGATAGCAATCCACAATCACATCAGAACGCCCTCCTTCATCGGTATTGTGTAAGACCGCCGAAGTAAAATAATAAAGTGCAAAAGCAGAGCTGTAAAATAATTAATTAAGCTTCACATCCTGTCGTTTCTCTAACTATCCCTTTCCTATAGTTCCAGCACAATGCATCGCATGTGTAGGGGTCATCTGAGTGCTTGTCCCAGATAAAAAAAAAGGAAATTTTTTTTATTATGCGCCAATAATTTTTAATCTTCGTTTATTAAACGTTTGATGAAAACGTTAACGTGCGTCTTCTCCAATTCACCGTAATGTTTTCGATGACCGAAATGTGAAAGTCTATTAACATGCATTTCCCATAATTTTCCTTGACTCTTAACGCAAAAATAAATTATTTTCATATTTTATTGGCGGTTGTCGGTAATTTAATCTACGAAGCATTTGAAATAAAACTTAAAACCTTTTTCCTTAAAACTCTAGATCTTTTTTGAAAACACAAGTAACAACATTAACTGAGACGAAACCTTAGAAAATCAGTCTCTTTGTCAGTACAACGAACTAGCGGTCGCCCTTTACACTTTTGTTTGCGGTCAAAAAATATTATTACGAGGGTGGTCGTACAATTATGGCAACAGCACTCTGTTTTTAATAGCAGAAAAAAATTGTGCGACAAAAGGCAGTGTGACTGACATATCAGACTCGCGGACATTCAATAAATATTAATGGATCGATTATGGATAGCAACCGTACTGTTGTTCAGTTACCAGTTGCTAAAAATGATAATGCAGGTAATGCAGATTTACAATGTATTAACTACAGTTGCCTAATTTCAGTACATTTTAGTGCTTTTCTAGCAACCACAATTGTGTGGTTGCCGCCTGACAACGCCACTGAAGTTCGGTTGCTATCCATAATCGAGCCATAAATTGTGAATGAAATTTACGTTAAGGTAAAACTAAAATGTCATCATGAAATGCTTACGAGAAATAAACAGAAATTTCCCAAAAGCGTTCAAATATGTCTTTGGGAAAACTTGCTGTATTGGCAACAAGTACATCTTGAATTTCTTTACTCTACAATTCATGCTCACGATAATTTTTTATTTTTACCCGATGACGCATGCATGGGTTACGATCATGTGGGATTTTTATTGATTTAATGATTCATAATTTCTTGAAGTATTCGAGAATTCTACATAAGTGAAAGGCCTACAATTAACAAATAAAAAATAATTTCATTTTTCATGCTTCTCTTTTAATGCCAAATTTATAAAATTCAATTCAGAATGAAAAATTTCCCTTTTTGTATAAATTCTACGTTGTCATGCCGCCGCGGCTATGAGTTACATGGTTAATTCTATTAGTCCAATTTTTGACTACTTTCGAATAAATCTGGCCGTATGGCGTCTAATATTGGCTTCCAATGCTTCAAGCATTGTAGGGGTCATCCCCTGAGTGCCGGTCCAAGACAAAAAAAAAAACAAAAAAAAAAAAAAAGAGTTGCTGGTTTGTCGGCATAATAAACCGTTAAGTAAAAAGTAGTCCAGAGACTTTAAATCGCACGAACGAGGGAGCCACTTCTGCAAATAAAGTTGTAAAGAAATTGATTTTGGAATAAATCGATTATTAAACGCGCTGTATGGCAAGTTGTACCGTCTTGTTGGAACCAAATGGCGTTGCTGTAAAGCTGTTTAATTTCTGAAGAAGCTAAAAAACCCACCCATTACTTACATATGCCGCATATTTCCAAAAAGCCTTCGTTTGTTAAACATAATTTAACATGGCAAAACAATTATAAAAATAGACTGTTGTGCTGTAATTTGTAATATGACTACTATAGCTAAAAAAATAATAATCGGAGAGTCTCTCGTATATAAAACGTTAATGACGATGACGATGAAGATCATCATAATGATTATTATTTTCCTCATTATATTATGACAATGTGTTGCAGCTATTGAAGGTATTTGTTTGGGAAAATTGTTAGTAGGAAATATAATTAAATTAAATGTTAAAAGAAATTTAAAAAAGAAATAAAAAAATAGCGGAAATTCCCGCGAATAATTAGTTGCTATATTCAGCCATCTGCTTGTGGTCGAGCTAAGCCTTGAGCAAACATTGATTCTTTTATAAACGCACTGTTGGTAATAGATCTAATGGAAGAACCATCCACTGCGGCTAACTTTTATTCTTTATTTTTTTTAGAATAAATATGTAAAAAACGAATAAATAGTGTAAAGACTTTTAGTCGTTGGAATTCCCGGGGAACGAAAATAAGCGATTACCGTGGCAAAAAGTAACCGTTAGTATCTGAGAACGTAATCGTTTAAAATTTTTGATTTAAACGCTGAACAGGGAGAGCGCAATGGACACTACTCGGTAAATATTTCAAGTGGATGTAGTTCCTCCAATAACTACCAATGCTCAGCGGTATGAGCTAGTATAATACAGTGGGGTTCGGTTATAACAAACTCCGCGGTACCGTGAAAATTTTGTTCGTTATAGGCGAAGTTCGTTAGAACCGGAGTGAATAATTTTTTATTGGTAGTCTTCACAATACTGTCTTCAATATTGTCTTTATTTTTTAAAAGTGGTTTCACACCGAAAGCTAAAACTGATTTTAACGTTAAAACCACAAACAGCTGATTTTGCGGTCGCACTATAACTTGAATTAAATCAGATTTTAACGCACAGTTTGTGTAATGAAATTTTATTTACTTTCTTCTCCCACAACTCGATGAAAGCATTTTCATTACGCTCTACCCAATACATTCTTTTTATCTTGCAGTTTTTTATTGTTGTTGCTGCTGGGTCCATAGTTTCCAATTATTGTGACTTTACTTACCAAATTTACCTTAATTTTTTTTTAATTTATTGAACGTCATTAATCACAAGCTGTTTTAAATTTTTTACCTTGGTAGCACTACCTTTAGTACATGAAAATCAAGGTAGTATTTCAATAAATCAATTTAAAACCAATTCAAAAAAGGTTTTAAAAACATATTTGTATATGGTAAAACCAAGTTTCAACGCAAAACCAACTTTTGCTTTAAAACCAGTCAGTGTGAAAACACTATAAAATTGTTGACAATGTAGACTTTGGATTTTATTTATTGCACTTTTTTCTATATATTTAGAGAATTTCTATTATATTTTCGTGTCTTTGGCCTTTCTAGTTGCTGTGAGTTTAAATTTACTATTTATTTTTTAACTCAGAAAACGACTGCTATTCTTACCAAATTGTGACAAATAATTTAAATGTTCAAAATACGCTAGACAAAAATTTGCTATTTTCGTTTTAATCGTATAAATTTTCATATATTTTTCTTTATGGGACTTGAGAAGCAGTTCATACTAAACGAAAATATTAATGCAAAACATTTGGAACCGGAATATTTGTTCGTTGTAAGCGCAAATTCGTTATAACTTATAACGAACTCCACAGTATAAAAAAAAAATAGGTCGTCGCACTTAAGACTTTTTTATATGTTCCCAATATCTCAGGCTTCCTATTCAATAACTGTGTGTAGTAAAACCTGCTTATTGTAATACTTTCCATTCATTCTTCGATAAAAATGTTCTTATATTTTTATTTAATTTTTATTTGCATTTTTTTAATTTCTAAAATAAATTTTAATTTGTAAAAAGCCCTTTAATTTGATTTGTGTTTAAACAATTTAGAATCCATATGAAAGAAGTTGACAATTGCAAACAAAACTTTATTGAAATAAACTTTTGGAGTAAAAATGTAGCTGGAATACAAGAAAATATTTCAAAAGATATTGCAAGAGTTTGAGAGTGTTGCTGTTAAGTTCACTCTTCTACTTAACACATTTAAATAACATTAACTCGCACAACGATAAGTTTTAATAGCAACCACTACGACAATAAAAACCAAAGTTGGTAAAAAGTTTTAAAATTTAACACAAAAAAAAAACAATAAAAAATAAATGCTGCAATACAACAACAATTTCATATATTACCAATGGCGGCCACTTCAACAACGTGTTTAGAACACCATCATCAGCATCATAATCATCATCATCATCATCAACATCTTCATGAACAACAACCTAGTCATGAGCAGGAACAAACGTTGTTGGCAACAGCACAGTTACCCACTACCAGTCATCATTCACATGTTGAACAACATCATTTCCATCATTCCCAACACGAGCAACAGAACCAAACAAAAACGAAACCAACTACAACAGCACCATCACAACAGCAACAACAACAACAACAACAACAACAACAACAGCAACATAATGAACAGCAGCGTCAGCAACATAATCCATGCAATTGTTATTTACCGGTTTTGAAACCCGACGTTTTACTCAATAACGATAGTGGTTTGTTCAAAGTTTTTTGTTTTGTAAAAGATTTTATAGGGTAAGTAAAGTTACCGCCACCCCCCCAACATAATGTTTTCGTTTAATAATTTCTATGGTACTTTGAATAGGCTGAAACATATTGCCAAGGGATTTTTGACTATTTCGTCTTCTGTTTGTGAACCGTCTTACAAATAGAAGAGGGTTTCCATTGCATATGCAATCTCTGTTAATACTCGTATGAAGACCTTTATGGACATACAAATTGAAGCGTTATTGTTGTCTTTTATTTTCAGAACACTTGACAATTTTCGCCTTGTTATCATTTTTATTTATTTATTATTATATTGGTTTACAAATTTCAATGACATTCTTATCAGTCTACATGGTCTGGGCACTGCTGTAACAATTTATTTTGTGATTACCTGTGTTTAATTGCTGACTGTTTTGATATATGTACATACGAGTATACCAGATATATTCTTTTAATTTTTATATTTTTTTTATTATCAATTCATTTCAAAAGTATTGTGCAATGTTTACACCTAGTTCCCATTTTACCGGGTAAATTACTTTAAGAATAAATAATGTGGTTGGTCATGAAAACGCTTAAAAGCTTCACAGCCCGGGCAAACTGTGAATTTGTACACCTTCGCAAATTTTTAAAACGCAAATTGCAGTTTTTAGACTCATTTTATTTTTTAATTTTTCATGTTTTATTTAATTTGTTTGTGTTGGACGTTTCTAATAAACTGGCACTAACTGTTGAAAATTGCGCAACAGTGTAAAATACAATAGGATTTCATAATGTAAGTCTCGCATATTTTTTTTTATGTTGGTCCACAGCCCAGGGGAAATCCCCTACATATGTAATGCATTGCACTGGAACTCTATACATATACTATTATAAAGCAAAGTTGCATCATCTTTGATGTTAATTTTGACGCTTTATTTTAAGATCCATTTTATTTATTGTTTTACTTCGCCGATGTTTTATTGCTCAAATAACGATAACGGTGTGTATCACAGAAAACTCGGATTTTTTTCTGGATTCGAACAAATTATAATTTTAGGCGTTGTCAATAGGACCCTTACTGCCTATTCGTAGAAGCCGAGTGAAAATAATCGTTCGCCTTTTATATTGAAAGCAACAATAAAAAAACTCTTATTTGTTTTCAATATACGACTAAATGATGAAATAGAACACGCCCGCAACTTCAAGCAAAAACGACTCTCAGAGAACACAGGCCCATAATTGAAACGACGGCTGCAGCTTCAGGAACTGCGCAAATCTTGCTTTAAATAAAATTTTTTGTACAATGGCGACTGTAAATTATATATGCAATCATGCTTTTGTACTTCTGCAATTAATTTTTGCACAATATCAGTAATTTTGTTTTTAAATTAACAACAATTAAAAGAATTGTTATAACAATTGCACTTTTAAATGTTTCTTTTGATTTTCTTTTGTTCTTATTGTTCTTTGCCACAAAGCTTCAAAAACATATGGTTTTGTTTGCAAAATGTATAAAATCTATTAAAAGTATGGTAATATTGTTGAGAGCATTTGTGTTTTAAAGTGAGAGCATAAGAAAAAGCGCTGTCAAAATAAAATAGATTCTATTTCACGACCGCTATATTTGGCAAAATTTTATGTCAAACTGTATGGAAAAAAACGTCAGCACCAGTTCTGTTTCATCATTAAATGGCGAACGGTTATTTTCACTCGCTTTCTACGAACAGGCCGTTAATGTAAAATATAAAACGTGTTACACATTACCCCAACTCACAATCTGTCAGCATTTGATGAGAAATTGTTTGAATTTTTAAAAATTGTCCACCAATCGTGAACGTCTTTCTTGGTTTAGTTTGCAACAAGAGCATTTATAGCAGACTTTTTTCGAAGAAGCTTTATATGATTTGTCTTACCTCTACTTCCGAAGCTGGTTGGAGTTTTAAAATTTTCGTTATATCCTCATCGGTCCATTTTTTATTGGGTTTTTCCCTTTTTATAAGTTCTTTGTTTTATTTTTTTTTTCTTTTGTTATTGTTTGCTGTCACTTAAGTGTTGCAAACTTACAACAAATATATACTATAAATTTTCTTGTAGTTTATTTACTACACACACACTATTGTAGCAAATGCATATTTGTTTATTTTGTTAATATAGAGGAAAACATTTACTACACAACTTGCAAATGCAATGATGAAAGAGCATTTGTACAATGTGTGAGTTGGGCTGTAGTAAAATGGGGTGCAGGTGTACACACGAGAAGATATATGAATTCGTTTTGGAATTTAATTGCTAAACTAATTCTTTTTCTTTATTTGTTTATCTAATACTCGTATATGTAACTAATTTATGAGTTAATATGCTACATTTCAATTGTTTTTTTAAACAATTGTGTAAACCGCTAGGAAAAAGCAGCTGCTGCACTAAATCTATTTTATTTGTTTATTTCTCATATTCAAATATTATTTATTTATATATTTTACTATGTATTGCACATTGAAGTGCTGATTGAATTTTGTATAGAAATTTGATTATTAAATCTTTTGTAAATCAAAAAAAAAATGTATGAATACGGCAGTGATACTTACAAATGCCAATTTTGTACTAAAAACGTGAAAAAAATTTTAAAAATTAACCTGCCTAAAAATTACTCATACTCTCCCCTAATAACTGGAAAAATTCTAAAACTATATGGAAACTCACCTTATTTAACACACCTCAACCATTTCTACTTTATCAGTGCTGCCATTTGCTGGACATTCAGCTTATTGCTGAAATTAAATATTATTTGAAAAGTATTTATTTATGTTTGTTGTATTTTTAATCTACTAGCCTATATGTACATTTCATTTCGTTGGTGCAAATGCCAACTCATCAATAGACCTTCAACAAAATTCCTGAAAAAGCTAAGAAATCTCACATATTTATATAATAAATCCCAAAAAATCTTTGAGAATTAAGTTCTTTACAAAGAGAAAACAAGCATAGCTTTTTTCTTTTTGCTATATTTTTTTGATTTTTTGCAGCCAATATTTCGACAAACATTCGATAAATTATAAATTACACAGTTCTTTATTTATTTATATCTTGGACCAGCACTCAGGGGATGACCGCTACACATGCGATGCCTTATACTGGATTTTTACTAGCTGAACTAAGTTTACTTATAGTCTTTTAAATTGAATTTAGCAAATAGAACATTATTATTCATTTGATAGAATAATTTCAGCTATTATCCGCTGTGTCACAGAAAGTATTTAAATGTGAAAATTTACACATTTTTCAAATCGTACCGTTCCGCTAGTGTTTGTCAGTGTGCCTTACAATTTTTATCTTTGACTTATCACGTGTAATTTTAACTGCCCTTATGTTTTCGTCCATTAGCTGATTTAAATTAATCTCGTACCGTTCAATTCGTTTTTAAACATTGTTTTTTATTACTAAATATGACTTACCTTGTAAGTAGCTGCCTTGTAAAATCTTAAAAGTAAATAAAAGTAAACAAAAAAGGAAAGAAAAATGGAATTAATTTCGGGTATTTTAATAACAAATAAAAAAACGCACTTGAAATAATTTTTTATTCTCAAAAAGTTGTCAAACATTAATACTTGACGGTTCAATAGTTCCAGGAAAAAATTACAATGCTTTTTTCTTGTTGATTTTAAAAACGTTAAAAAATATATAAAAGTCGCTTTTAAAACTGGTGATGCATATTTTTTAAGACCGAACTTAAGAAACAACAGGATTCTACGATTTGAAATATTTTTTCAACGCTTCTATTATGTAAGTGCTCTCAAATTAACAATTCCAGCTTACTATTTTCAAACGAATTTAAAACGGAAAATTTTTGCGTTTTACATTTTTACTTTCGTACGAATATGATTTCTGTGACACACCTGTATATTTTTTTTCCTTTATTCAAATCTTAACTGTGAACTGATTTGTTTGTAAGAAACCTGTTTTTCAGCACGCATGAGTGTTTCCCTAGCCCAGCGATATTTCTAGTAGATATAATAAAAAGAATATTATATTTTTGAATATTTTATTTTTAAACAATTACAATAGTGTAGTTTTTAGGTATTTTTTTTTTCTGCAAAATGAATAATGGAACTCTTATAAAATTTACGTGTGTTATTTTATTTAATAATAAAATGAAATTATAATAAATTCATAGTTATTTCATCTTATACTTCTTAAAAAATTATGCCCAACAGCTGCTGTATAATATAACAATAATAAATAAATAAATAAAAAAAAATAATAATAATTTCGCTGTTAAATTTAAAATTTGTGAAAAGCATGAAAATGCTATTCATCAATCCGTCATGCAAGAAAAGCGGCAACGCTGTTTGTTGTTTGTTGTTTGTTGTTTATTCTTTCTTTTAATATTCTTTTGTATTTCAGTTTCTATTTTTGAAATTCACCACGTGGTAAAATAAAGCTGTTGAGAAATGTAGATGACAAATTATACGTGTTGTGTACTAGTGCACATAATTGCACTTGTGCTAAAAGCCTACCAAGTGCCTCCGTGGCGCAATTGGCTAGCGCGTTCGGCTGTTAACCGAAAGGTTGGTGGTTCGAGCCCACCCGGGGGCGGTTATTTATTTTTATAATTTTTAAAAATTATTTGTTAAAAGAAAAGAATTATAGAAAATAAGAAAAATTACTCTTGTATAATTTGATTATGGAAGTTTGCGCATCCCATTGCTTTTTTGTTCGTTGTATTCAAGTATCGTAGTTCATATACGAACGTAAATTTAAAAACCGGGATTTCTTCTACTGCGATGAATCCTTTTAAGAAAATAAAAAAAAATCTACTACAAATTTTAAGAAAAATATAATTTAAAAAGGGGCTTAAATTTTTTTTTTGTTATTTATCAAATTTTCATGGGTTTTAAAAATGAGATCCTCCATACACGTCTGCAGAGTTGATGTCTTCGGTAATAGATTGAACCGAATTTTTTATGGATAAGGCCAGGAAATCCTGAACTGTCTTTAAATAGTTTTATTTGGAAATTTTCGTTGTAACAGTGAAATTTTACTCTTCATATTAAAAATTATTTAAAAAAAGCACGCTTTTGAAAAGATACATCACGAAGTTTTTAAGGAAATTCTTTAATCGCGCTCAGTAAACATTTACAGTTTTTTTCCTATTAAAACATTTTCTTTGTTTTCTAGAATTCATCTGAATTCGACATAAAAAGAAATATAATTATTTCTTTTTTGTTTTGTTTTGTTTCTTAAGCATCGCCTAAGAAGAAAATTAATCATAAAAATCGTTTCAAAGTAAATTTATATGCATCTCATTTAAATGGAGCATAAACAAAAGATTTTTTTCGCATGACTATCGTCTGTTGTATAGGCGATATTTATTTTATTTAATCTAAAATTTTTAAAATGAAATTTGCTGTTTAACCTCTGAAATTTATAATTTTTAGTGAACATTTTAAATAGAAGCATTTTAGGTATTAAAATTTAAATTACTTTGATTTAGTTAAAGGCTATTGCAAAACTAGAGAAAAAATTTGTGTTACAGACTGAAATCGACAATCTTTTATAATTTTTCTAGATCCTCTCTGATGATAATAGTCCACAACTGTCAACACCTGTGGCAGAAGACGAATACGAAAAATTCATTCAAATTTATAAACTTTTTTTCTCTTTTAGCAAAATAAACTTGGATATTAATTGAAAATTAATACATCATCACTTGCACACCTGCAAACAATTTGAAATGGTTTTGTGCCAAAAAATTTTGCAGTTGCATTTGTTCCCACAAAGACGTTTCATTTCCTTTTTACAAGGCTACCAATCTAATTTCATGCACTTTTTCAAATACTGAAGCAAATAATGACTTTAACCAGCAATCCAAGTGATGAAATTTTATTTTTAAAATCCAAAAGCGAAATTAGGTTTTTTTGTTTTTGTTTTTGTTTTTGTTTTTGTTTTTGTTTTTGTTTTTGTTTTTGTTTTAGTTTAGTTTCTTAATGTGACATTCAAACTGTGAACAAGGCCGTTCCATGAGGTATTAATACTGGATATAATCGTACATAAATCAATATGAAATGTATGAGAAATCAATTTTAGAGAGAGTTTCTTTCACATGTACAGTAAATGCTAGCATAAGCGGTCAGACAAGGTGGAAAAAAGTTTTTGTTCGTAAACTTAAAATGTTTCGTCATATAAAACGAAATGAAATAATTTTCTATGGTAATTGTAAACTACGGTGAGAAACTTTGTCCTCTTGAGTTTTCACTGTACATTTAAGTCTTTTTAAAAGTAAGATGTAAAAATACGAGGAGGGTCTTTTAAAAAATAAATTTAAAAAATATTTTTAAAGAAGTACACTACAAAGAAGAACAACAATATATAAATAAATAATTAAATTAAATGTAATTAAATATACAGTGAAACCTTTAATAAGTGGAAATTAACAGTCGCGGAATTTTTGTATGGTTATGAAATGTGTCCGCTTATAAGATGTACACATTTATTATTTTAAGTATTTTATTTATGTTGTAATGCTAAACTATGATTTGTGGTCAACAAAATTTATTCATATTTTACTGCTTTAACTTAAATCGGGTTAATTTGAGCCGGAGTTGAATTTCTAAATGATTTTAAATGTTTTTGATGTGATAGAAAAATGTTTCAAACGGACAGTTTGTTTTAATACTTCATCACAAGTACATATTTATGATATAAGTACATATAATTTAAATTTTTTCTTTAATTGACAACATATTTTTGTGTAGCATTTTGTGGCTCTAAAGTTGTCGTGTAATCGAAAAAACTTTAGTTATTTCGACTGATATTTTGAATTTGTGACAAGACGCAATTTTTAAAATTAAAGCTTCTGTCCGCTTATGAGACATCTTTTGAGCACAATTTTATACAATTTAGTGTCCGCGTCCGGTTATTAAAGGGTCCGTCTAAGTGAAAACATTTTGAATGACAAGACTCATGAAAAGCTCGGGAGGTGTTATGGGAGGTGTCCGTTAGGAGAGGTTTCACTGTAAATATCAAAAAATTAATAATCTCTTTATTTGAATCGCTTCAAGGAATTAAGGAGAATCTCCGTTTCCCTTAACTTTGACACTCTTGATCTAAGTCTTTTCTAGACCTAAATGTATCCTAATTTCCCTGAATATACTAGTATACTCTTTTTAAGTTTCTGTCCCCAAAAAGAACTTAAACAATTTGGGTGTTGCAATTATCAAGGAGTTGCGCTTATCGAGGATTGTCTTAACCGAGGTTAAGATTCAGGGTTGGGAATATATCCCTTATATTTCCAATATTAAATTTTTTTTTATAAAAGTAATATAATTATATACATATATACACTTAGTCGCAAAACTCTACATACGACTTAATTTATTCAATAAATTTTAATTTTTAAGAGAAATACAAAAAAGTTGTTGAACTTTTTCATTTCACGGGATCAACGATCTTTACAGAAAGCAAAAATTCACGCGGATTAATATTATTGAATGAATAAAATAATAAATTTAATAAAAGCAAAAGTCTACATACGATACATTGTAAAAACGTAGGGGTAATTTAGAAAATATTTAATGGATTGTATGGTCTTCTTTTGCATCGAAAACTTCTTTTAGTCTTTTACGCATCGAAGAAAATAGATTTTTCGTTATTTCGGGGGAAATAGTTCCCTTTCTTCTTTTAAAATCATTTTCAAATGAGAAGTGGAGGAAGCCCTTCTATATCTAAGTTTCTGTTTTGAAAGAGTTCATAAATGTACCCTGTTAAATACTTACAAGTAAGAAATTTAAATAATTTTACTTTACATATGAAAAATGATCAGATTAAATTAAGTTTCGATATCCTATGTAGAGTTTTGCGACTAAGTGTATATAAAAAGAAAGAATTCAAATATTATTACAAATGGGAGGGGATAATACCTTAAACGCAAATTCTAAACATTGGTGGCTCTGTTAACGCAACTTTTCAAAAAACAAAACCTCAATTAACGCAACTTTACAAACAAAGTTAAGTTTTATTTTTAAATTTAGTTTTTTATAAATAATAAATATTTAAAAAAAAAAAAACACAGTCGAAAATTGCACTTCTTTTCCGTTAAAAACATGAATCTTCAACTTCATCAGTAAAAATTTACATAGAATTTGTATTTTTTATTTATTCTGAAAATATTTTATAATTTTATTCTTTAATATTAATTAAATAAATGCATTTATTAAAAAGTTAACTTTTGTTTTTTTAAAAAACCTGTTACTTGGGTAGAAATAATTATTTTAATTGAACAACAGCCATAGAAATTTCTGACTCGGTTTTTGCAACAGCCCAAAATTTCTATTGGTTGGCTAAACTACACTATATCTACGGTTATCTATGAAAGTGTCTTTAAAAAAATTTAATTTTGAAAACTGTTTACTATTGTCCAGTACTAAAGAAAGACTTTGAAAAAGTGCCTTTTAAAAAAGTACAATTTAAATTTGCCTTTGAAAAATTTAACTCCTGATAATCCACAGCACTGATGACATTTAAAACTATTTTTCAGTTTTACGTCATTTTCAAAAGAAAAACATACACAAACATACATATCATATGTATCAATGTATGTTTTATAAGAAAATAAGAAATTAATTAAAAATTTATTTTTCATGAATTTGTAGCTGATTTTTTTTTTCTTTACTTTACCCGTGTGAATCCTTTAATAGAGATTTTCTCATTTAAATTTTTTCGAGAACTATTAAATTAAAGGCGTGTAGCAGTTTGTAGATTTATGTTTTGAAATGAATTAAAATAGTTTACTGTTTGCCAAAAAAAAAAAAACGTTGCAAATGTATTCAAAATACTCTTAAAATTTATGTTGTTGCCGTGTTAATGACGTAGTTAGTTTTCTTCGATTACGCTCATTAATTAATTAATAATGTTCGCAAACTAATATTTATTGATAGTTTCAGTTCGTGTTTTTCTGCAAGGTTAATAATCTGACATAAATGATTGCATTTCATATTCATATTTGCTTAGGAATTTCAGTATTTATTTATAATTTTGGTAATTTATGCTAAGAGTATTTAATTGTAACATAAAATTTAACTAAAAATATATATTTTTTTTGTGTCACTTGTAGTTTTTTTTTTTTTTTGAATAGAACATAAATTTATCTCATATGAAATATTTGTTTAATAATTAATTTTTTATCTCTATCGTTTCAGGTATGTAAAAAAATATCTCTATGTTTATGAGTGAGTAGTAAATTTAATTAATTTATTTATTTTTATCGAATGCAAACATATTATTTAGTTTAGGATTTTTTTAGGGGCAAAATATTTACGAACATTTTCACAATTTATGATTAAAACTTAATTGGATCTTTAACAGTCGGTTAAGCTATGTACACACGATTGTCAGATTTTACAATATTGTCACCGAAGGGTAAATTGTCTGTTCAGACTATTGTAAGAAAACTCTACAATTTCATTATCACACAGTTGTTCGACAATAAATTTATCAGTTAACAAAAATTCTGTGTTCACGCGGTTGTCAGATTATTGAATGGCAAAAGTTGCCAGATCCGATGTTTAACATTGTATCTAAATATTAAAGGGCAGCGTTGCCAATAGAAACATTTATGTAAGAATAGTGTTATTGTACGGTGCACTAAATTAAGCGCATGTGACAATAACAAATGACTGTAAAATGTGTGCCAATTACGTGTCAATGGAACTGAAAGATGTTCTCACGATTGCCAGAATTGTGACAATATTATTGTCATATAATGCACGAACAATACATTTTGTGACAATGTTGCCACACAAAAATTATGGTTTCAGACGGTTGTTTGAACATTTTATTAAAATTTTTCTGTCAATATTGTACTATATGGCAAGGATGAAATCTATTTCACAATGTAGGATTAACTGTTAACTGACAGCATTTAACGAATTAGTCTCTGTATGAAATAATGCTGAACACAGCATTATAATTGGCACCTATGCATTAGATAATTAAAACTGATAAATACAAAAAATTTACACATGTAAAAAATTATTTACAAAAAAGGAAAAAGAACATTTATATATTTTCGATGTTTACTCGTATAATTTTTGAACTGTGGAACACAAAACACAAATCTAGCTGTGAAATTGGAGGCTCTACAACATGTGTATTTTTTCTAGAACGATATTTTACCTGTATCGCTTGGTTTTTTTTATTTGAAATTTCCAAGCTGGAACAATTTGTTGCTGATAAAAAAATTGGGCCATTTCCTTTCAGTATACTTTCACTGTTTTTTCTACAAACATAAATATTTTTTTTTATAGTATTTTTTTTTTTTTTTTTTTTTTATATCTTGGACCAGTGCTCAGGGGCTATCCCCTACATATGCAATGCATTGCACTGGAACTAGAGAGAAGGATAGGGAAGAAACATACAGGTGGTGAAAGTGGTAGAAAGATAGAGCTTAATTCTTGCGCAATAAATATAAAGCAAAGTTGCGGCGTCTCTGATGTTTTTTTTGACGCATTATTTTTAAGCTAATTGAGCCATTTTATTTATTATTTTACTTCGCCGACGTTTTATTGCTCAAATACCGACGAAGGAGAGTGCTGTAGCACAGAAAACTCAAAAAAACTTTTTTCTGATTTGACCCGGCTGGGATTCGAACCTGGGCCTTTCTGGTTGCAGAGCCAACACGCTGACTACTCGCCATCAGCACCCCGTGTTTGTTTTTCAACAGATAAAATTGTGCGAGACGGTTGTCAAAACTTTTTGAAATATTTTACACCGGATTAAAAGTTAATTTATAGCTAACAGAGTGGTTTAGGTAGGTACACACACAAAGGCATTTTGTGATATAAGCAAGCAAACATTATACTGTGTACTTGTGGCAACGTTTGTCTTTTCCGATGGTAAATCACGCATTGAACACATTTCAATAAGAGTATCACAAAATTACAACAAAAGAAATGCCAAAGCATAAGTTTTGTGAAATTATTTTGATCGATCATCGACTTCAAATCAAATGCAAGATAATAACTTTTTTAACATAAAAGATGTTTTTTTTCCAGAGGTATTTTTTTTTTAAAGTTAATTCTTTTAAAATGTTTCTTTCTGTAATTCCTGTTGCGAAATAATTTTCTTGAATTTCATTTTTGCCATTCGAAGTGCATGGAGTATCGCTTTTGTATCCTCATTAAATCATTTTTAATAATATTCGAAAGAGGCAACCATGTCACTTTAATACAGAAATGCCTCAACCGATGTTTTTCTTACTACTTTTACTATTTACTTACTTACAGTAGAAGGGAAAGAGTTGTTAATATTTTATATTTTGTAGCCGCTTTTATTTTTCTATAATTTCTCTAAACAATTGTATGGCGGATCACATCATTTGTTTTTCGGAAGAAAAATATGAGTTAGGCCCTTTCTATATTAAGGTAATGATATGTATGTACGAGTATGGATGCAGTATATCTCATAGATTTATGATATCTATGACTGGCTTCTTTTCACGGTTCATTACAAACATTACAAATTAATTATATTTTAAAAAGAAATCGGTGTTGTTTGCTTTTTCTTTCACTTGTTATTTGGGCACTTTTAACAAGAACATTTATTTAAAATGCTACATTCGTAGATCATAAATATTATTAAGCTGCACCAATTAAAAGTGACATAAATATACATTCGCCAATTAACAACAACATTTGCACTCGGCAATAAACAACATCACAATCAAAAGCTGTGTGGAACGTACCGCCAATGAACAGTCGAAAGTGTGTATGAGTGGAATATACTTTTTTATCTAATTTTGCGACAAAATTATCAAGAGAACTAAATTTTTTTTCTCGATCATTCGACCAAGCGGCAACATGCAACAAACAACAATGTATGAAATATTGTAAAAATGTTTATTTAACACTAAATTATCGCAGATCTTAAGATGTTGGCTGTGTTTTCTTATGTTGAAATAGCCATTAAATAATATTTTACATAAGTTGACAAATTTTAGAGGAAATAATTACAAAAGAAATGTGTTTCATTCATTCTTGGCTTTACATTGTTGTACATTAAAAACTATGCTTCCGCCTTTTTAAATAAATTTTGTTCGAACGAACTATTTAATTTAGGCTTCCAAGAGGTTGCCTGCCTACAATACTAGATAGAATGCATTGGTATGACGATTGAAATATACTAAGAAAGATAAACGTCCCACACGCAATTCAAGCAATTAATTTGGCATGAAGAGGGGAGCAGTATTTTTCTTAATTTTTAAAATATAATGGAAAGTCGTTACATTAAACGCAGAATTAGTCTTTACTTTCTGTTCTGTTACGAATCAGCTGATAAGTTTTTGGAGTTATTTCCAATTTAACGATTTAGTTCTTTCAAAATCGTCGGTTTGGCAAGGCAATCAGCTGTTATATATTTGTCATCTAAAGTGTCATTTATTTATTGAAATGTTTACACCATTTGCGGATATGGATCGTTTAACAACCGAAGAAAGCTTAACAATACCTAAAACTTACTGTAGAAATGGAGTGGTTCAAACGTGGCCACTTTTCTAACAAAACGGTGTTATTATGGTCGTCATAATCGACACACTTAATTGGCAAGATTATAAAGAAATTTTAAGATACTTGAAGCGTTACAGATGAGGTCCTGTGCCAGCGCAATGCGAACACTGCCGAATATGTACTATATCGCTTCTGTTAGTGAAAATGTGGCGGATAATCCAAAATTTATGGATACGGTCATTTCTGTCTGTTTTTGGTCTGCAATTGAAGATTATGAACGAGACAATATGTGGTCTCAACCAGACGGTGCCACGAGTCAAACAATACAACCGATTTTGGCTTTATTGCATGAGCAGTAAAAATGGCTACTGAACCGAAGCTTCAGCACTGCTAAAAGTATAAACAAAGAACGTGCGAAAGCAGAGCTGCAAAAATAATTAATTAAGCTTCACCTCCTGTCGTTTCTATTACTATCCCATTCCTATAGTTCCAGCACAATGCTTCGCATGTGTAGGAGTCATCTCCTGAGTGGTGGTCCAAGATAAAAAATAAATGGCAATGAAATTGTTATTTGTTTCATGTAAAGACTAGTTAGTACTTAATCCCTTCGGGTAAATTGAAGTCAACAGCAACATTGATTACTTCTTGCGAAAAATTTTATATCCAAAAAATGATATCTATCTACATAATCTCATAAACTGTCTTTAGACGAGGAAACATTTGGAAGGGAAACATTTAGTTTGTTGGCATATTACGGGTGGGGTACTCGGCGACACGCTTTGTTCTCATTTTCGTTGCTTACAATAATAACAATAACCATGGAACAATTTTAACTATAATAATCGAATGTCGCCGGCAACAATTTCGTCTGTGTGAACACAAATGAAGAAACCAAAAAAAAAAATAGAATATTTTCTCCGACATATTCAATTCACAGCAAACAATTTTAGCTTGTCAAAAAGTGTGTTGGAAGTAACAATCGTTCACGTTATTTCACAGTTTTGGAAAATGTTTCCAGGTACATTTGATATGTGTATCAAAAAACAACAGAATACTGCACTTGCAACATTGTTTCATAAACATTTAATTTAATTTTTTTTAATGCAATTTGGCAGCAATTCACGTGAAATTTTTAACTGAGTATCCTACTATGTTCAGACATGTGTTCTTAAATGAGATAATTTAAGCAATTTCATTTAGTCAATTTCGCTTACTCAATTAACATTTCACAGCTGGAATAAAAAAAAAACGTTTTGAGGTATAATTCGCTGATCACCTGTTTTTCCTTTTTGATTTTTTTTTTATGACTTGCCATTGTACAGAATTTTTTCTTTTCACTGAACAGACTTCGCAGTAGAAATACCTGTGGGAAGGGTTGCATTTCAAATTTTACAATTTCGCACTTATTGCTCAATAACTTAATTTAAATTTTGTATGGAATATTGAGCTCAATAAAGGCATTTATTGCAAAAATCTCATTAAAAAGTTTCATATCTGGGCACCGTATCAGTCCTAAGAATTAACGCTGTATGAAATTTATTACTAAGCTGATTTAAATGTCTATAATATTTAATATTTATTAATTAGTCTTCTTTCTTCTCTAACAAATACTTTTATTTGTTGATATATCGGGGTTTAGTTTTTTATTTAATTTCTTTTTCGTCGCAGGAAAGTAAGCTGTTAATTAACATTTCAATAGAAAATGAAAATGAAAACCAAATAAATAATTTTTATACATGCTATTAATAACCAGTTATAATAACTTAATTGTATATTTTAAGCAGAAAATACTGGAAATTTATAGGTGGTTGAAACAAATTGGAGAATAAAAATTTTTATTTTAGAAAAGCAAATAATTTAAATTTGAAAATAACGAGTACAATTTATTCATGGGCCCAAATTACAGCATTCGATATCGAATGAAATTCTTAGACATTTTAATAAAATTTTCTTTGAAATTTCGTTTGACTCTTAGTTTGAAACATCAAATTCAGCGGCGAAATACGACAAGAGCAGGGAACACAAGTTCTAAATTTCTTATGTAATGAATGCTGTAAAAATACTGCATATTTTCCTTCAGTAGACTGCCTAAACATTCACGATTTTTGTTTTCGTCAATTATCTAGGATTCTCTCCGAAAAGTTTTTTCTTTTTGATTAGTGTTGTTTACATTAACATTTCTATACCTGTTTACCAGTTTATATACTTTCGACGCGTTCCTTATTTTTCTTAATTTAGTCTATAAACAATTCCAATTGAAACACTAAATTTTATCGAAAGAAAAAAGTAAATTTAACAGTCAGTTTTTCTCATAATAAAATAAATTTTTCCATTTTTATTTACTTTAAAATTAAAACAAACAAACAAAATTCCTCACATATTTTTAAATTTATTTTGTCTAATTATTTTTTTTTTTTTTGTTACTTTTTTCTTATAGAATTTTGCAGTTTAAATTCTGTTTTTTCAGCTGCTAACGAAATAATTGTACAAACAAACATAGAGTGGATCGTGACTGATTCTCAGGCTCACGTAAAAGTAAAACATGTTCATGCATTCTCATGCATAGTCATGTCAACGAAAATCATTTCGTACCGGCAACTCGGAAAATAAACCAAAAAGAGATTTTGTTTAATGGAATATTTTTATAATTTTCTTTAATACGCCTTGATATAAAAAAAATTTTATTTCTTATTCTCGTTCAAATCCGGAAACAAGAGCCACTTATAAAGAATATTTTTTTCTTTACTTTTGCTCATGCATAATTGTTGAAGAGAGTTTTTCAATTTATTTGAGCTTTCAATTTTATATTTCATATCCAAAAGAAATACAAACATTGAAGCCTTGTAATTGATAAAAGATGAACAAGTAATGGACTTGCTATTTTTATAACTTTCGAATTTTGTATTTTATATTCACCTGACTTATCCTTTAAGCGAACAAATTATCCTTGTCTTACTTATACAATATATCTAAATAAATATAATTTCATTAAAGAATTCGTCTGGCAGAATTTCATTATAAAGAGATATTTGGAGTATTCACAAGGTGTACTACTATTAAGTCATATTGACATATTGTCTTAATATATTAAAATGGTTTAAATAAATTGTTGTTGTGCTTCGTTTATTAGTTAGTCAAAAAAATACAGTCTTTCGCCGCATCTTATAAATGATATAAAAATAAAAAATTGTTTAATATTAATTCACGCTTTTTTTACCTTTACATTAAAATAAATTTTTATAACATAAAAGTAAAGAAGAAAAAAATATCACAGCATCAACGATATACAAGTTAGTACTGGCTGGCATCCACTTAACGTTTAGTTACTAGCCGCCGTTCGCAAAAAAATATTCAGCTCCTATCACTGACAACAGCTGTTTCCGATTATATTTATTGCAATAATTTTGTGTGCAAAGATAACTATTTTATAATTTTATTTGAATAAGGATTTATTAGAACATTTTCAGGTAATGTTCTATTTATTTTTGTACTTGTTTCAATATCAAGATTTATTCTTATCAGCTGAAAGAATTTTTGAAATAGCACAATAAATTATGACGGGTTGGTCACAGCAGTCATATTTTTTTCGTGTTATTATTTTAAAACATATGACTTTATGACTACGATGTGAGTGAAAACTAAAATGCTTTACCATATAGCATGGGTAAGTCACGGGTGATTCACGTATTATCTCTCTAAGTACATACATACGTAAACAGTGCGCAACTCTACTGTAAACAATTTGTTGAGTTATTTTTTTTTTTTTTTATTTATTTTTGGATATTATAACCTTGTGAATATCGTGACAGCTGTTTTATGGATTGATTTCTACCTGCTACTCTTCAATATTCGTACATTGTATGTTTATTGGAGATGGAATCGTTTGGAACTGCTACTCCACGATTCGTTATTTCGATCATGCTTATGCATGCCTGCTTTGTTTGAATATGGAAAATCTAATACGTTAATGAAAACGTTTTCACGCAATACAATACCAAAATGCGTATTGTAAATTCACAAAAACAATTTACCATGAAAGTTGAAAAATCATAATTTTTAAATCACTTTTACTATTTGCTCCATTCACAACCTCAGTCGTATGGTTTACCATTTCAAAAAAGACGATATGTCTTTATAGCACAGGCAAATTTGTAGCATCGCATGTTATTATTTATTTCTTATCTTGGCCCAGATCTCAGGAGATGACCCCTACACATGTGATGCATTGTGCTGGAACGAGTGGAAAGGGATAGTTAGAGAAATTACAGGAGGTGAAGCTTCACTTTGCTTTTGCAGGTTTTTTTTTTTTTTTTTTTTTTTTTGTGTTTATAGCAGGCAGTATTGTAGCGTTTTTTGAAGTTTTGTTTTAGTAGCCATTTTTAGTAATTATTTTACTGCTCCTGTCGACAGAAGGCGTTCTGATGTGCCCGTGGATTGAATACAGCTGAAGCCGATACTGTTCCGTGACCAGTGACTATGCCTTCCCCACTGAAACCTTGCGACAACAACTGACACAAAGACACACAAATGCACATCAGAAAAAATGCTATATGTTTTTATTCACCCTAATTCTGTATTTCGATTCGAATCGAAATTTTCTTCGTTTGCCAACTTTGGTATTCTGCGTTCCATTTCTTTTCGATTGTATGTATTTTGCATTACGATCGTAACTAACGTAACGTTTTTGTAATTTATAAATTTATCAACGGAAATTTTTTTTTAATTTTGGTTTGTGAAATGTAATAAATTTATTTTTTAATTATTTTTTTGTTGTACTGAAATGTTCAAAATTTATTTAACACGTGAACAGTACGAAAAGCCGGCGGGTTTCTCTCTCTCTCTCTCTCTCTCTGTTTTTCCATTCGTAACTTTGTATTCTGGCGCGCGTTATTTTCCTCTTTTAAAGACAATGTCGCTGCTATTGATTCCAATTTTTCTTGAAATTAAAATAAATAAACTTTATTTTCCGTCTACAATGATGTAAAAAATAATTAAAATATCACCTCCGCCACTACAGGTTTCCTTAGACTGGAATAGTTTGGGCACAAATACAGTTTACTTATATTCTGCCTTTTTTATTTCTTTCCATACTTAACTTATATTAATATATGATGTTATAGTTCCGATAATATATAATTTTTTCTTATTTATTTAATTTATCACTGTTTTTTTTGTACAAAATTTAAGTTTTTACTAAAATGTTTACAAAATTGCTTGTTTTTTCTGTTCCTGTTTCACACAAAATCCAGACTACTTCAAACATCGCCACCCTCTGAACAAATGTGTTGTCCTTTCGATGGTTAACACTTTCTACAGTTTGTCATACAACGGCACAAAATATTTGAGACTAAATTTAGCGTTTCGCGGTTTTGAGCTCCAATTTATCAATAATAATGATTTTTTTATAAATCTACCGCTTTAGCAAAGAAAATCGCTAGAGTAAAAGTTCTTATTTGTGTAAAAAAAAGTATTTATCAAAGATCAAAGAAAAACAGTTCAGTATCTCACGCACACTTGTAGTAGAGTAGAGTGTCAAATATGTTGCATATATTGCCAGTTGGTGGTGCAACATATTTAGAAAAGATCGTGTTTCTTCTCTAGAATAGAAAACAATTAATAACGAAATGTAGTAAATTTGTTACACTTTTGTCATGAAAGGAAAACGCCATTAACATGAAGTGTGGAGCACACTATGTTATTGTAGGGATTCTATTGACAGTGTTTAAATACTTGTACTTGTCCATGCAATATTTTTGAACATTTTGAAACGATTTTTTTCCTTCTTGTTCTGATAACTGATGTATTTTCTGTTTGCCAGTGTCCATTGACAGTACCAAGTCGAGACATTCATATACGTAACTCCGTGAAAAGCTTTTTAGTAGCAAATTATATCTTGCCAAACAGCTGTACCACGATCGCACTTAATAGAATGCGTTATACTGATTACTAAAGCAAGAATACCATAAATGGTATGGTATTTTTTATTAAAATTGTTATTGAAACTTATTATTATGTATATTTAGATAATTTGTTTTTGTCTACAAACAATCTTGATGACTTATCTTCATCTTCGTCTTTTATTTATTTATTATTATTTTTTTTTTTTTAATTTGTTTTTCTTTTCTTTGCTACGGTCAAAAAGTGTCTTTTCAACCGTAACATTTTATACGTGGGTGGGTGGCAATTTCTAAATATAGAATTGAAAAAAAAAATAAATTAAATTGCTTTTCAATTTTTGGCAAGCGTTTTTCTTTTTTTTTTTTTTTGTTTTTCCATAATTTAAGAAAAAAATAAATTAAAATCTCCAACCAAACAAGAAAAAAAGAGAAGAGCTGAGCATTAGTAACAAAGATGTTCTTAAGAAATTATAAAGTGAAAAGAATTTGCTTAGAAATCGTGTTGGCCGTATTTTATATTTGCGCGATAACATAAAGTAGAAAATGATTTAAAAAACTACATATGAATTTCTTACATTTTATTTCTTATAATTGAACAAAACGAAAAAAAGAAAACAACCAGATGTACATATTTCAACGGGTTAATTGTTGCATCAACATTCGTGGCATGTGTTGAATTTAGTGAACTTTAAAAAGATTTATTAATTTATTTATTGCTACAAATATTGTGTATCTTAAAGAAAAATATATTGTTCGCAAACAGCTCCGTGCGTTACTGATTTTTCTTATGAAAGTCCATCTTCCAGTGCCTGTTGCAAAACACATTTTTTATATATATAAATTTTTATATTTATATTTTACACAATTAAGTTTGCAAATTTGTGCCTTTTCATTTTGTGTTAATTTAAAGTGTTTATTAATTTGCAAAATAAAGCAGAAAAAAAATGTGTATCTAGAAACATTTTACAAGTACAGTCGAAGCCTGGTATAACGAATGAAATAAAATCAGACGGTTTCGTAGAACTAGGAAATTCCTTATACCGCACATATCGGGCCTTTGGTGCAATACCGTAGTAATTCAAAAAATCGTGAACTGTGAAAAATGCATTTGAAGTTTTCAGCCATCTTTTTGATAGTATTTTCGTTTGCTAAAGTTATTTTTTTACAGGTTTTTAAATAAAGATGCATTGTTTTGTAATGTTTTCTGTTTGTAAATTTCTTGTCATAAAGGAAATATTTCATTATTGCAAATAAAGATTGTTGGAAATAGCTGGAGGCAATAAAGCCATTTGTAGCTGTAGAATCTGAACAGTTAGAGAAAGAACCATAATCTTTTTTCCTTTAGATATATATTTCCCCAAAGAGCATTTCTGCATACCCAGCTCAAAAAACTGAAATTTTGAGTTACTATGGTATTGCACCAAAGACTCGATATTAGTTTTTGATTAAAACTAGTGTAAATTGATTAAATTTTTTGTCTATCCTTCATGTCCTCCTAGAACGCGGTAGTTACGTTTCAAACAAGTTACGTGCTGTATGAAAACTCTTTATATGAGGCAAGAAAAAAATTAGATCGAAAGAGAGCAATGGATTTTTAATGCTTATTTTATAATATAAAACCAATATAAATATATCACAATTTATATTTATATTTGCTTTTATACCTGCATTATTGGTTAAACAGGGCGTAAAATAAGTTGACCGTCATAAAATAAAGCCTTTATGACATTTAATTTTTTTTAAATTGTTAAAATTTTGGAGAAGAGCGCAAATATATTGTATTGCTGAAATTAATTAGTCGCAAAGAGTACAACCATATTAAGATAAATGCAAAAACGTCAAATTGTCCACTAGTGTTATCGATAAAAAATTATTAACTGTCAAAAAAAAAATTTTCAAAACTTTCAACTTGTAATTGTAAATGATAAAAACAAAAAATTTACAAATGTAAAAAATGGAAATGCAAAATTTATATTTTTTTAAAGTTTATATGTAATTTTAAAACTGAGAAACAGAAAAGAGAAATTTCGCTGTTTAATTAGAGGCTCTACAAAAAAACATCTGTAATCTAATTTTTTTTATAGACCAAAATTTTACCCATCTTGCTTGTTTTTTTGGAATTTCCTACCTGGAACAATTTGGTGCTGATCAAAATTCCACCATTTCTTTTTGCCACAAACATTAAGATTTTTTTCTTTTTTTTTTCTGTCATTATAGTATTGATCGTAAACAAACACAAACATTATTTCGATACTTTTCGCCGAATTCTCTTGTCAAGTAACTGAAGGATGGTGAAACTTAAATCCTTGTCCGTCGATTAAATAGTGCCTGTTAAGCAAACCGCTAGTTAGTTAATTTTCTGTTAAAAGAAAAATAATCGGACATTGTGAAAATGGCTGTAAATCTTATAAATTAATTAAAAGTGATTTCTTCTTATAAATTTTTTTTAATCTTGCTTTTACTTTTTTAGGCTTGTGAAATTATTAAATTATGCAGTATATGGAAGAAAAATCTTTTGTTTACATTTTTATTTTTTTTTCTTTCTGGCTTTTGCTGTGCCCCCTTTCTATCAATTAATGACAAATGAATGAAGTGTCATAAGGGTTTTATATAAGTAAAATAATGGAAAACTATGCCTATTCGTTACATCGGATTTTCGTTAAAGCGCGTGTTTGTTATACCAGGCTTCGAATGTATCTATTTTCAGTGAATTTGCATTGAACTGACTTTGTTTATGTTTGTTTTTCTACTGTTTGGGAATACAGATTTTATTTGAGAATGCAAAGAGAAAAACAAATTTAAAAAATTTTATATTTTACAATATACTAACAATAATGAATAGTTGTTTTAGTAATAAACGTGTTTTTTAATTTAAATAATTTGTATGTATGGCTGTGCATATTTGAAAAATAATATATATTTCAGCTTTCATGGCAGATAAAAAAAAAACATACGATCTTTATATTATTGTCGGAAGAAAAGTATAGAGTGCATGTGGAAAAAGTGATAATAATAGTTGAAATGTGTTAATTGTTTTAAAAACGTTAAAAAGTTTTAATTAAATAGACATACATACATACATACATATTTATTAAAGAAGTGCGAGAAAAGAATTCAATTTAATCTCAAACGAGAACAGGGGAATTATTTCGAAACTAAACACGATTTATGGAATAAGAAATTAATTTAAAAAATTGTTATAAATTGGCTAACAAGAATTCGTGGCAAATATTATAAAATTGAGAAATGACTTTTATGGGCAATTTTGAAAATCTTTCTGATATTGACAACACTGTTCCGATTCGATTGAAAATTTTTGTGCGCTGAGTTTTTAATTTATAAATTAATTAAATCTATCTGATTTTATTGAAGTTATTGTGCATTATAATTTCAAATTTAATTATTCAATTGTGTGATAAAATACATTTTGGCTGCTTAAAGATTTAGTCATTTTTTACTCACTAAATCTATTTTTAACAACAACAACTGAATTTTCTTTGCATATTATGCATAGTGCTCTGCAATTGGAATTCCTTACAAAGAATTTACACAAACAATAACTTTAAATTAACTGTTAAATTACTTTAAACAGTGTACATACTTTTTGGTTGAAACAACAACATTATCTTTGGTGCAATAAATAATCTTTAAATAACAAAAGCAATATAAGCAATTTATTACATATTTGTGCTGTTTAACAAAGTGTCTACATACATATACTTTGGTAATTTTAAATTAATTTAACTTTTTACATCGCTTCTAATATATTAATTATGGCCTGTTCTAAGCCGAAGTGTCGCAATAAGTCCGATGATGTTATGGTTGCCTGTTGGCTTTGCGAATCGGTTTATCATGCAAAATGCGTTGACTTATCTGCACGCACTGTGGATAATTTGCATGAGAACAAGGGACTCCGCTGGTGTTGTAAAAACTGTATTTTGTTTGATGTGGAATTTTATAAATTTTTTAAATCCACTAAAAGTACATTGGATGAATTGGGTAATGATTTGAAAAATTTAAACACTAAATTTTTGAATTACAGGAACCTGTTTGATAAGGCACCGTGCTCACCCAAAGGAAAGAAGAAAACATTAACAAGTTCACTGGTATCTAAACCTAATTCTATTGAAATAAGCGATATTTCTGGAGCATCTCTTGTAACCACTCCAGTATTAACTCCATCATATGATTTTGTTGAATCAGTTCCTTCCGTATGTGGCACCGCGAGCTCAACTAAAACTCGTGAAATATCTTCGGGAACAATTTTAGTTTCACCACAACCATTGCAAAACAGCTGTATTCCTACTAATTTAAACCCATCAGTTCCTGCTTATAATACCTCTACTGCTCCAACTTTAAAGGTTATTCCACCAAAAAGGATTATTTTTGCCGCTCGTTTTGATTCTAATACAAGTACCGATGCTGTTAAACGTTATATTTGTTTCAAAATTGGTAATGATATTGACTTATCCGTCTACAAATTTAAGTACTCTAATCAGAGACGTAAATCCTCTTTCAAAATTATTGTTAATGAAGAAAATTTTGATTCAGTTGTTAATCCAGATTTTTGGCCGAAGAACGCACTTATACGTGAATACGTGTATAGTGAAAACGTCCCTTCTGATATAGTCCACCTACCACAAATTAATGCTCCATCGTCTAATCTGACAATTTCAAAAAACTAAATATTTTACCTGATAAATTGTCTATAGTTTACCAAAATGTTCGTGGTTTAAATACAAAATTACCTTCAATTTACAACCAAAGCTTTGATTTTTTATATGATGTTATTATTTTTACTGAAACCTGGCTTGTCGATAATGTACTCAATACTGAAATTTTCTGCGGAAATTATCAAATTTATAGACGCGATCGTGGTAATCTTATCAAAGGTGGCGGTGTTCTGATTGCAGTTTCTAATCGTCTATCTTCTGATGTTCTTTATAGTGAAGGTCTGTATGACATCGAGTTTATTGGTGTTGCAGTTAAGTTAAAACATATGAAAATGTTTATTACCTGTTCATATATTCCTCCAATTTCACCTGAAGTGGTTTACATGAAACATGTAACAGCTATTGGGAATGTTGTTAAGGCCGCAAATCAATACGATTACGTTATTGCTCTTGGCGATTTTAATATGCCTTTATTATCATGGGACTTCTCTTCTGAAGTTAATTATTTCATTCCGAGAATGGTTGGAGGTAATGCTTACCATATGGATTTTGTTAATTCTCTTCTAGACTTGAATCTTTGCCAATTAAATGGCTTATACAACGCAAATTCGAGACTACTTGATTTAATATTCCTAAATGTACTGAGTGACATCTCCATTGATCGCTGTTACCCGATCTCTTTGCCTGAGGACTTACATCATCCTACAATTGGAATTGAAATTTCTGTTGCATCTAGTCGTGTTTCTGTGTCATCATTTCAAACAGAGAGAAGAGAATCGTTTTGCTTCAAGAAAACAAACTATAATAGGCTTGATGAGCTTCTGTCTAATACAAACTGGTTGAACCTTTTTACGAATGCTGCTTTAAATACTAATTCAATACATATTAACAAAATGGTTGACACGTTTTACAAAAGAATGTATCTGTACATGAATCAATGTATTCCTAAATGTTTTGATTCTAATCGTTCTGGCCCGCCATGGAATTCCAAAGTTCTTTCTGCTATAAAAAATAAAAAGAATAAGTTCTACAAGAAATATAAATCCTCTGGACTTTTTGCTGATTACGCCAAGTATTCTGTAGCTCGTGCTCAATACATCTCAGCTAATCGCTCCTGCTATTACAGTTATTTAATTAAAGTCAAACAAAATTTAAAATGTGATCCTAAAACATTCTATAAATTCGTAAATTCCAAAAGAAGATCGAGTTCGTTTCCTTCTGTGATGAATTACCATGATATTGAATCCGATAATGATGTTGCAATCTGTGATTTGTTTGCGGATTTCTTCTCGTCCACATATTCTGATGTCAAGATTGCTGATTCAGATTCTCATCCACTATCTGAATTACCATATCCACCTGTTTCAATACCACTTCTTGATGAACTTACCGTAGTTAATACCTTAAAAAAACTGAAATTTTCATTTAACTGTGGTCCTGACAGAATACCGAGTTGTCTGTTAGTTAGATGTGCTGAAGCTTTATCGACCCCACTAACTCTTATTTTCAATGAATCAATAAGGACTGGATGTTTTCCGCAGGTTTGGAAAACCTCTTTCATAATTCCATTATACAAAAATGGTAGTAAAAATAATATCGAAAACTACAGAGGCATTGCTAAACTGAGCACTCTACCGAAGCTTTTTGAAAAAATTAGTACTGACATTCTTTCTCATCAAGTATCATCTGTATTGTCTCCTTTCCAACATGGGTTTCGTAAAGGTTGTTCAACTGTTACAAATCTTATGCAGTTAACATCACTTGTTCATCGTGGTTTTAGACAACAAGAGCAAACTGATGTTATTTATACCGACTTTAGCAAGGCGTTCGATAAGGTTAATCACGAAATACTTTTGAAAAAGCTTGACTCAATGGGATTTACATTAAACTGTCTTAAGTGGATAAAATCGTACTTGACTGATAGAACTCAAAATGTTCATTTTAAAAACTGTTATTCTAAGCCGATTGCTGTATTGTCTGGTGTGCCGCAGGGTAGCCATTTAGGGCCGCTCTTGTTTTCTTTATTTATAAATGATCTACCGAAAATATTGAAGTTTTGTCATGTCTTAATGTATGCTGACGACGTCAAAATTTTCTTAAGCTATAGAAAATATGCTGATCATCACTACCTACAGGAGGACTTAGATGCATTTAGCTCTTGGTGTAATCGTAATTTGATGGAATTAAATCATAAAAAGTGTAAATGTATGAGCTTCTTCCGTGGACGTAACTTAAGCGTAAAATATATTTTAAATGGTTACTCGCTAGACAATTTAAATATTATTTCCGACCTTGGCATTCTACTTGATTCCAAGTTAAATTTTATACAACATATCTCTTCTACTGTTGCTAAAGCACGCGGTCTTCTTGGATTTATAAAACGATGGGCAAAGGAGTTCTCCGACCCGTACATTACAAAGCAATTGTACACATCTCTGGTAAGACCTGTTCTTGAATACGGCTCAATAATTTGGGATCCAACGTATATGGTTCATATCAATAGTATTGAATCCGTTCAAAAGCAGTTTCTTTTATTTGGTCTACGTGGGCTTCGCTGGAATCCGTTGGATCTCCCACCTTATACTAGCAGACTTGCCTTGATAAAGCTGCCGACCCTTAAGAGTCGCAGGACTATGCTTAATGTTACTTTTGTTTTAAATTTGCTAAAAGGAAATGTTTGTTCTGAATTTTTGATTAGCAATATCTTTATTAATGTTCCTTCACGATTTACACGTCATTACTATCCGCTTGCAGTTAAAGTTTTCAGAGTAAATTATGCTAATTCGGAACCATTGTTAAGAATTTGTAAGCAATTTAATAAATTGTATAACCATATTGATTATTCGCTTAATGTTGATAGTGTCAAATCTAGTTTAATTGTATTTTTAAACTCTTAATTATGTACTGTATATCATTATATCATTTGTAAGGATCATGAATCCATAGATGTATGTAAATAAATAAAATAAAATAAAAAAAGATATGGAAATGCCAGTTATTTTGTTACAGACTTGGGCAGCTTCAATTACAATTCCATGTAATTGCAATTGAGATTTTTTCAATTAATTCAATTACTTCTGATTGTGATTGTTTTTCTGCAATTGCAATTACAGTGCTCTCGGGATAACGTCAACAAACCACAACGTCAAAACTCTTTTAATAACAATTTTCCAACATTGTCCGATATCTAATACCACGACACCCTGTTCATTTTCCAAAAAAAATATGCCCAATTATCCTTTTCAATTTAGAAATTAACATGTTGCCAGGTACATTTTACTACTCTAGCAACATTGTTTCATCAATATTTCATAAACAATTTTTTCTTTATTTAATTTGTCACCATTTCACATCGAATTTTTTTTAAAGTGTAGCATTCTTAATTGATAATTAACATTTGAAATCTTGATTTTATATCAACAATATATTCTGCAAATTTCTAAAAATTACACCATACATGCGGTACGTGCGTTAAAAAACAGAGTAAAAAGAACGAAAATAAAATATTAAAAAAATTTTCAAATTATGAAAAAATAAATCCGAAGTGTTTAAAATCATAATATTTATATTCATTCATTATAATTCAAATTGAAGAAAGAAAAAATAAAAGCAAATATTGAACATGTTAAAATACACACGTACATCTTCTGGTAATTCTTCGGGGTTTTTTGATGATGACGCGTTCTATGAATCTCCATTACAGTCACCAATTGCACCGGCCTCAGCAGCTTTAACTTCACATCGCTTACATCATCACATTGTAAAAATGTTCAGTACCGAAGAGTAAGTTCTTATTTTTCAATAATTCAAAGATTTTCCAATGTATGCCTGTGTGTATGTATTGACTGTGTGTAACCAAGCAACAAAATATTACTTACAATCGCAGTAATCACTGATAATCGATGTAAAAAAACTTGTGAAATCGACGTAAAAACAATTATATTAACAAATTTCGTTATCTTTTCTTGATAATAGATGTTGTCGGTTAATCGAGCCCTCACTATGCTAATGTTTGCTAATACAGTGAAACTTTGATATAACGTAGCCTGAAAAAATCTTTTAATTGCAAAGTTTTTCATGCAAAAATACATTATCGTTATGACGAAGAAATTCCGAGCAATCACGAATCTATTCTCGCATTCAAAAAAACTCCATGGGGAGTTTTCTCTGCTACAGCACCCTCCTTCGTCGGTATTTGGGCACTAAAACATCCGCCCTGTAAACTAATAATAATTTGACTCCCCTTAGCTTAAAAATAATGCGTAGAAATTAACAGCAGGGACTCCGCAATTGAGGGTGGCAATGGTCGAAGTAGTCGGCACGTTGACTACAAAACGAAAAATTTTTCCGGGGTTCAACCACAGTTTCAGATTCATAAAAACATATCGTCGCATTTTTTCTGATGTGCATTTGTGTGTCTCTGTGTTGTTGTCGTTGTATCGACGTTCCACTGTAGTTGCAAACTTGCTTATATTATTCCCAATATTCAGATGTGTTTTTAAAGTGTTCTACTGGTTTTTTTTTTCCTAATATAAATTAATTAAAATTTTACTTTAATTTGGAAAATGCGTTTTATAGAAAAAGAGAAACACAACGTTTTTTTTTTATGTATTTATTAAAAAAAAAATGGAAAATTTATTTTAATTGCAACCATCAAATCAAAAACAAAGCCGAATTACAAATGGAACCCATATTTGTTTCCACTAATTTTATTTCATTGCGAAAAAGGCATTTGTGCGAATAACTATGACCATGAAATATTTTGCTTATAAAATTTTCATAGACATAAAAGAAAATAAGCAAAAGTAATTTTTTGCTTATTATTTTTTTTGTAATTACAGGCAAATACCGCTATAACGAACGATATATTGTCTGGCCCCATCGTAATACCAAAAAATTACTCAGTTTGTATACATAATGTGATTGTATATTATAAAAATAATATTTTTAATTTTTATATTAATATTCTCTCAAGACCAACGATTTGAAATTAACAGTACGAGTTTAATTATGCTCCTCTATAATTTTTTTTCAAACGGATTCACTAAATCAGATCTGGATGATATAACTTTTCTCCACATAACTTCAGAATCGCCATTATAAATTATTTTATGTATTCTCCCATTTCCATTTATTGGCAAATATTTTTTCTTTGATCGAGGAACCAGTAGCAGAGCTCCTCTTCCATACTTCCATACTGACATACTCATCCTTTTTTAAAGATGGAACGTTTTTTGCATCATTGTAGCTTTTTTCCACATTTAACACAATTTTTGATTCTATTTTGTTTTTTGTTGTAATTTTTTTTTACCATTCGCTATATCCAGTATAAAATTAATATAGCGTTCGCTATATAAGATTCTGCATGTAAAAGATTTTGACGTTCGTTATATCGAATTTTTGTTAAAGCAAAATTCGTTATAGCGAGAAATTTATAATAAGACATCTTATTAGAGCGCGTAAAGCGCTTACTTCATGACTACATATTTGTTTTTCCTTGTTTACTAGATATTTAACCGACAAAATAGGCAGAGAGACAGACAAACAGACAGACAGGCATGCACACGATTACTCTTGGAAGCTTAGACATACGTTTTTCCATGTTTATTTTTTAAGTGAATTTTTCGACAAATTTATTTTGGTTGGTGGTTTTGCAAATTAACACAGATGTTGAAAAAAAAGTTCGCTTTTTTATTGTTTAATTTAGTGTTTGGCAAAAAAAAAATTAAATAAATAATAAATACATTATGATATTATTTATTTATTTCTTTTCGTTTTGTAAAGTCACGTCTTGGCTATAAATATGAAAGAGGAAGCTAAAAAGAAACATGTGTTTGCAGCTGAAATATTTTTGAGAAAACCATTCATTTCGTGTTACGTTTGCTACATATGTTTTCTCCTGACTGAATTTTTTTTTTTAATTCATAATGACATCATATTTTAACTTTGTTGAAAATTATAAAATGTTTATTTTATTTTTAAGGTTTTTATAAGTGCTTTTCTGCTCAAATAAAAACGCTAGAAGAACAAGAAAATAAATAAAATAATTAAATCGTGTCAGCATATCGAATTGTTTGCATAAATAATGATGGAGTGAGCGCTACTAGTAGTGCTGCCACTTAAATTAAATTATGTCTTTTTAATGTTAAATTAGACGTTACTTTAATAAAACAGCTGTTCTTATAAACCTTATGGCCAGCACTGTTTTCGATTAAACATGACTGCCAGCATTGCCATAGTCATAATCTTGTGCAGAGATACCAATTGAATTTTTCTATAAGCGTAAACAGCTGACCCAGCTGAGTCATATTACTTTCTCAATTCTAAAATAATACAGAAAAGACCACAGCTGTTTATGGTATAAATTATTATTGTGTTTATGTCAATATTATAAGTCATATGTAATTGAACCTTTAGAAGTCTACATATTTGAATTGGCAACCACCGATTTGACAATTGATATGGGATATGTAGTTCGTTAGGTTTAGCATTTTAGCATATTAGTTACAAAAATTGTTCCTCAAATCAGTAGTTCTGGTCGCGAAATTCGTTGTGCACTACTCTGTTACCATCGTCGTAATCTGCTATCACAATGGATTATTTCGTTAATAATATTCATTGACTACTCTCAAAATATTCTGTACATAAATTGAACTGAAATTGTAATTAACAAGAAATGAAACTTCACTTAAAAACCGGTCTACTTTTCATTTAAATTTAACGAAAAGTTCATTTAATTCTTAATGGTAAAAAAGTAAATGACTTCAACCCGTAAAAGCAAATGTACTTCACTTTATTTTGTTTATTTTAACTTACAAAGAAGGGAACAACGACTTCCGTAAAAATTAAAGATTTTTCCCTTGTTTCTGCTATTTTTACCATCAAATAATCAACCCCAAATTCCGTAAAAACAACTGTTTTTCACACCAAACCTGATTTTAACTTTAAAACCACAAACAGCTGATTTTGCGTTCTCACTGTAAGTTTAATTAAATCAGGTTTTAACGCACAGTTTGTGTAATAAAAGTTCATTTATGTTCTCCACCCACAACTCGGTGAAAACCTTTTCATTATGCTCTACCCAATACCTGCTTTGTCCTTTGCACTTTTTTATTGTTGTTGCTGCTGCGTCTAATCTTTTAAATTATTGTAGTGATTTTATTTACCAAATTTTATTTTTATTTCATTGAGCGCCATTCAAATTGCCAGCTGTTTTCGATTTTCTAACTTGGTAGCACTGTATTTAGTACATGAAAATCAAGGTTGTATTTCATTAAATCCACTTAAAACAAATTCACAAAAGGCTTTAAGATGGTGTTAAGAAAATATTTTTATATGGTAAAACCTTTGCTTTCAAATGAGTCAGTGTGAAAACACTATAAGAACTTTTTTTTCAATTATTAATTTATGTGTTTTGTTTGTGTTAGGCCTATGGATATTAAAAACTTTTGTTTTCCAAAAGCGCAGAAATCTCCCACTTTTATAAACCAATTCCCCGAAACTATTTGAGAATAACTAAATATTTTACGGTACCAAAAACAAAGCTCAAGTTCCATAAAAAAACTGATTACACATTATTTGTTCTCTTTTATTTCATTTCCTTTACTGTTAAAAATTTGTGAGTGTATAATTACGCCTTAAAAAAACACCCACATTAGTCAATTTGACAACGATACGAATAATTGGATGTGTCAAAGGAAGATAAAAAGTTGGGGATTCAAAATTCGAAGTCGTTAAAATGAGGTCAGTTTAATTAAAATTTAAAATATTTCAATTGAAGTTGTGTAGCTTGAAAAAAAAAACAACTACAATAAAATTCCTGACGAATAGTGTTGTCAAAGTGGGTAACGTTACTACCCCAACCCCCCACATACGTTAGTTCAGTCGGTTTGGTATGATTGTAGCTCCGTTTTTAACAAGCGCTATGATATGAGTCACGCACAACAATGAGAAGCTGAAGCACTGAAAGAAAATCCGTCGGAAAAACGTTTAGTGTTTCTTTCCTCTGGATTTTGTCTTGAAATATGAGAAAGTTAAATTTGGTTTAGTTATGAAGGGGATTGTAAATTTATTGTCAGGACCAAAGTGTACCATAATTTACTGCCTGAATTATATTGCAATCATTTAGAATGTTTATTTTTTTAATATACACCTGCTAACATTGTAAACTGCGCGCCTACTTTCGTAACCAGTTATCATATTTATACATACATATATATAAATATGAAGTTTTATTAGCTAATTAAATTCCTGTTGATTAGCATATACTAAGTAGTAAATAAATTGCCAACTGTTGTGTCTTATTCACCTTTGGCATTTCTCTATTATTGTTCCTTAGGTGGGCCAAAGTTGGCTATTAGGCTTATCTATTAATTTTTCTACAATCTTAATCTTAGATCATAAAAATATTGTAATAAATAAATTACACTCTCAGCTTAATAGCAAAAGATTAATTATTGTTTATAATAAAGAGTTATTTTTTATTTCGAAAGTATACCTACCGCCATCACAAAGCATCAAACAAGTTTATTAATCACGTGACACATTGATGATGGTTATGTGAGAACTTTTTTTTTTTTTTAACTCTTACGAATTTTTTTATTTATTTACATACATCTATGGATTCATGATCCTTACAAATGATATAATGATATACAGTACATAATTAAGAGTTTAAAAATACAATTAAACTAGATTTGACACTATCAACATTAAGCGAATAATCAATATGGTTATACAATTTATTAAATTGCTTACAAATTCTTAACAATGGTTCCGAATTAGCATAATTTACTCTGAAAACTTTAACTGCAAGCGGATAGTAATGACGTGTAAATCGTGAAGGAACATTAATAAAGATATTGCTAATCAAAAATTCAGAACAAACATTACCTTTTAGCAAATTTAAAACAAAAGTAACATTAAGCATAGTCCTGCGACTCTTAAGGGTCGGCAGCTTTATCAAGGCAAGTCTGCTAGTATAAGGTGGGAGATCCAACGGATTCCAGCGAAGCCCACGTAGACCAAATAAAAGAAACTGCTTTTGAACGGATTCAATACTATTGATATGAACCATATACGTTGGATCCCAAATTATTGAGCCGTATTCAAGAACAGGTCTTACCAGAGATGTGTACAATTGCTTTGTAATGTACGGGTCGGAGAACTCCTTTGCCCATCGTTTTATAAATCCAAGAAGACCGCGTGCTTTAGCAACAGTAGAAGAGATATGTTGTATAAAATTTAACTTGGAATCAAGTAGAATGCCAAGGTCGGAAATAATATTTAAATTGTCTAGCGAGTAACCATTTAAAATATATTTTACGCTTAAGTTACGTCCACGGAAGAAGCTCATACATTTACACTTTTTATGATTTAATTCCATCAAATTACGATTACACCAAGAGCTAAATGCATCTAAGTCCTCCTGTAGGTAGTGATGATCAGCATATTTTCTATAGCTTAAGAAAATTTTGACGTCGTCAGCATACATTAAGACATGACAAAACTTCAATATTTTCGGTAGATCATTTATAAATAAAGAAAACAAGAGCGGCCCTAAATGGCTACCCTGCGGCACACCAGACAATACAGCAATCGGCTTAGAATAACAGTTTTTAAAATGAACATTTTGAGTTCTATCAGTCAAGTACGATTTTATCCACTTAAGACAGTTTAATGTAAATCCCATTGAGTCAAGCTTTTTCAAAAGTATTTCGTGATTAACCTTATCGAACGCCTTGCTAAAGTCGGTATAAATAACATCAGTTTGCTCTTGTTGTCTAAAACCACGATGAACAAGTGATGTTAACTGCATAAGATTTGTAACAGTTGAACAACCTTTACGAAACCCATGTTGGAAAGGAGACAATACAGATGATACTTGATGAGAAAGAATGTCAGTACTAATTTTTTCAAAAAGCTTCGGTAGAGTGCTCAGTTTAGCAATGCCTCTGTAGTTTTCGATATTATTTTTACTACCATTTTTGTATAATGGAATTATGAAAGAGGTTTTCCAAACCTGCGGAAAACATCCAGTCCTTATTGATTCATTGAAAATAAGAGTTAGTGGGGTCGATAAAGCTTCAGCACATCTAACTAACAGACAACTCGGTATTCTGTCAGGACCACAGTTAAATGAAAATTTCAGTTTTTTTAAGGTATTAACTACGGTAAGTTCATCAAGAAGTGGTATTGAAACAGGTGGATATGGTAATTCAGATAGTGGATGAGAATCTGAATCAGCAATCTTGACATCAGAATATGTGGACGAGAAGAAATCCGCAAACAAATCACAGATTGCAACATCATTATCGGATTCAATATCATGGTAATTCATCACAGAAGGAAACGAACTCGATCTTCTTTTGGAATTTACGAATTTATAGAATGTTTTAGGATCACATTTTAAATTTTGTTTGACTTTAATTAAATAACTGTAATAGCAGGAGCGATTAGCTGAGATGTATTGAGCACGAGCTACAGAATACTTGGCGTAATCAGCAAAAAGTCCAGAGGATTTATATTTCTTGTAGAACTTATTCTTTTTATTTTTTATAGCAGAAAGAACTTTGGAATTCCATGGCGGGCCAGAACGATTAGAATCAAAACATTTAGGAATACATTGATTCATGTACAGATACATTCTTTTGTAAAACGTGTCAACCATTTTGTTAATATGTATTGAATTAGTATTTAAAGCAGCATTCGTAAAAAGGTTCAACCAGTTTGTATTAGACAGAAGCTCATCAAGCCTATTATAGTTTGTTTTCTTGAAGCAAAACGATTCTCTTCTCTCTGTTTGAAATGATGACACAGAAACACGACTAGATGCAACAGAAATTTCAATTCCAATTGTAGGATGATGTAAGTCCTCAGGCAAAGAGATCGGGTAACAGCGATCAATGGAGATGTCACTCAGTACATTTAGGAATATTAAATCAAGTAGTCTCGAATTTGCGTTGTATAAGCCATTTAATTGGCAAAGATTCAAGTCTAGAAGAGAATTAACAAAATCCATATGGTAAGCATTACCTCCAACCATTCTCGGAATGAAATAATTAACTTCAGAAGAGAAGTCCCATGATAATAAAGGCATATTAAAAATATATCATATATAAAATATATATAAATCAATTCAATCAAAACAGACACCAAAGCAAATTTGAAATAAGTAAAATATATATTTAATACGCGTAGTGATTGAAATAATAGTTAAAAACTAAAGAATTTTATTAAAATTGAAAACTGTTTTTTTTTTTTTTTTTTTTTTTTTTTTTTTTTTTTTTTGACTTGGACCGGCACTCAGGGGGTGACCCCTACACATGCGATGCATTGCACTGGACCTAGAGAGAGGGATAGGGTAGAGAGTAGACAGGTGGTGAAAGTGGTAGGAAGATATAGCTTAATTCTTGCACAACACTGCAGTTGCGTGTTAATTATAAAGAAAAGTTGTAGCGTCTCTGATGATTTTTTGACGCATTATTTTTAAGCTAATGGAGCCATTTTGTGTATTATTTTACTTCGCCGACGTTTTATTGATCAAATACCGACGAAGGAGGGTGCTGTAGCACAGAAAACTCAAAAAAAAAACTTTTTTTCTGATTTGACCCGGCTGGGAATCGAACCTGGGTCTTTCTGGTTGCAGAGCCAACACGCTGCCATTATTCATAAAATTATTTTTTTTTTTATTTATAAAAGGTTTATTAGACTAATTTCCGTACAAAATTCAATCAATAAATCTGCTACAATTCCCAAAAAATTATGCATACGGCTTAAAATAAATCTCAAATTTCAAAGGTTTTATACAAACAATTATCTGTTCTAAAAGTCTTAAATTATTTTCATTTCGTTGGTAAATCAAAATGAACGATTAAAAAACTTACCAAATTAAACAAAACATAATCAAAGTGTATTTTATTTTATTTTATTAAAATAGTTCTTCGATTTCCATATACATTTTCAATACAAATTTCTTTGAAATTTTTCTATTCGCTTCCGCTACAGCAAACTTGAATTTTGTGGTACAACAGAAACGTTTATTTAATAAAACGAAAGAGTGCTACGAGTAATTGACAGTGTTGAGCAATAAACGCGGTATAAGTCCGTGTTTTTCAAATTTAGAAAGTCGTATTTTAAAACTTATTAGTAAAAATTTACACAGTAATTAGGCTGAATAAGTACCAAAATAAAAAAAAAAATAATTCACAAATGAAATTTGCTTGGAAATAATCAAACGGCAATGTTGATGGTCAGCATCTGATATATTGATTATACGACACCCAATGTTCTTTACCACACCTTTCTCTGTGTCATGCTGGGAGCACAATTGGCACGAACGACGAATTTCGTCTAGCACAACGAATTCAAACGGAAAATTTCGTTGCGTAAATGCGCAGTGTGGCGCACAATTACGAAAAAATTACAGCTGTAATAATCAGCAAAGTTATTTGATGTCTGTGTTACCGCATAAAAAAATTCAATTGAAAAATTAAACATTAACAAAACACAATTAAAAGCAATTTTATGCTAAATACCTGTGTATATTTAATTGAAATGATGTAGGAGTATATGAAAAAATTAAACAATTATTAAAATTCAAATTGACTTTATTTACTAATATATTTAAAAAATAAAATGAATGTACGATAACTCTGTACTAATTTGTTCGTCGTTCATTGGCGTATCAAATAGAAATAAATTTATCACAGAGTTCGTCACTCACGACGAATTTCATCCGATGGCGGTGTTGTGTTAATTTGCATATGCGGAATTGTATTTTATTTCTGATGACGAAAGTTCGCAACGAAAAATTTGCCGTTCGTACCAATTTTGTTCCCTGCATGACTCTTATTTTATATACGAAAATAATATTATGTAAAACTAAACTATTTATTTGTTCATAACGAAGTTACAGTCTTTTACATTTGTGGTTGTCTTTTCTCATTAACGAAATAAAATATTTTTAAACTCTCATCTATTTTATATATCCTTGACAAAACAAGACTTGATTTATTCGTTGTCGCTGACAAAAATAGAAATTAATTTAAAGTTTGCTGCAACTACAAAGGTGGTCGTGTAGCCTGTAACGGCGTTTGCTTCAAAATAATCATCTTCATTTGAATGTCAGTATTTTAATTTTGAGAGCCTCCTGTCGTGAATGTGTTTAATGTTGCAATTTATTCGATTGGAAAATTAATTTTTACAACACATCTAACAAATTTTATTTAACATCTCTTCAGTTTTTAATTTTCAATTTTCGTTTTCCGCCTCTATTTCTTTCTTTCACGCATTACTTTATGCACTGAGTCTCCATAAAATTGTATGATAATTGAGGTCGTCTTTGTTTTATTGACTTCTCTTCGAATGAATTGTTTATTTGGCGCAAAACTGCATTTAACTTAACGGGTTTCCTTCCTGCTTTCTGCTTCTTCTTCTTCTTCGTCTTAAAGTCATTATTGTTACTTTTCCATAACAATTTTAAGGTTAATGGCAAGCATTTGCAATACGAGACGAAACAATGCCTGAAGAAAAGGTGTGTTTGTGTCGGTTTTTCTTTATGGTCTTAATGGTTAAATTATTGACCAAAGGGTGGGTGGGCTTATGACACAGGAGTTGTTAATTCAATTATGATGCTTCGTTGTGTTTTGAATATGTGTACATATTTATGGCATTATTTATTTAATGAATAATATTGTTTTTTTTATTTTTTTTTTTTCGTTTTAATGTTTGTTTTTCTCTTTCAAGTTTTTATTTATTTAATGAATCTTTTGAAATGTTTGAAGACATGTTGTGACTTAAATACACATCGATTGATTTTTTTAAACCATTTTTCATATTTATTTTTTTAATCAGTCAGATCTTGAGGTACATAAGTACGTATATTTCCGTTTTATTGTAAAAGCACTTTGGAGTGACTATATACATATATATGAACAGTCACTGAACAGTACCGGCTTCAGCTGGTAGGAATCCACAGGCACATCAGAACGCCCTCCTTCGTCGGTATTGTGTAGCATCGACGGAGTAAAATAATTATTAAAATCGAAGCTGCAAAATTTAATCCGTCTCCTTGACATCAGAGGCGCTTCTACACTGCTATAAAAAAGAACGTGCAAAAGCAGAATTGGAAGATAGTAAAGCTTCACCTCCTGTCATTTCTCTAACTATCCTTTTCCTCTAGTTCCAGCACAATGCATCGTAATTTGTAGGGGTCATCCCCTAATTTTGTTTTCTTCCTGGCATTTACTATATCTTTGTTTCAATTCTATATCAAGAAGGCTTAAGAGACACAAGAGACATAAAGAGACAGAAAATTCCAGTCAAATTTTCTATCTACATATAGATAATACGAAAAATAAAAGTAATTGTCTGTCGTAACTTTTCCTGTTATTAATTCAACGATTTTTTCCCCATTTTAATTTCATCAGAAACTACATTAGCAAAAGCGTCACTTTCTATTGTTTGATTTTTATTGTATTTTAAGATTAAATAGAAATTAAAATTATTTCTTTCCACGTTGTCATGATTTTTAATTAAGATTAACATTTTGCCATTTTATTGTACTTTTTTTTGCATTCAAGCAATAAAAAGTATTACATTTTTTTTTTTATATTATTATTATATTTTCTGCTTATACAAATACTCGTATAACCTTGAAATTATACTCTCTTGTAGCCGTTTTTATTTATTTATTTTTTATAAACATCAAGCATTTTATTATTACATTTATTTAATCAATTGTTTAATGGCTTTGTGGTTTGCTATATAAAAAAAAGTAATACAATTAAATTAAGATTTCTTTAATAAATCGAGCAGTTGCAACCTCTGGCAACATTATTATAATACAGAACAGTGATGCCAATTACCATAATTCATATATACATATCGAGCCTTTGGTGCAAGACCGTAGTAATTCAAAAAATCGTGAAGTTTTGAGCCATCTTTTTGATAGTATTTTCGTTTACTAAAGTTATTTTTTTTACAAGTTTTTGAATAAAGCGCCATGTTTTGTAATGTTTTCTGTTTGTAAATTTCTTGTCATAACGGAAATATTTCATTATTGCAAATAAATATTGTTGGAGATAGCTGGCGGCAATAAAGACATTTGTAGCTGTAGAATCTGAACAGTTAGAGATACAACCATAATCTTTTTTCCTTTAGATATATATTTCCCCAAAGATCATTTCTGCATACCCAGCTCAAAAAAACTTAAATTTTGAGTTACTACGGTATTGCACCAAAGGCTCGATATGCACTCGTATTCCCCCAAATATTTCACCATTATATAAAATAATTTCTCTTTTATGTATCTTCTTTCTTTGTAAGACTTATATGTAACTTAATTTCGATTTTGTTAAAAACAAATTAACAGAAAAAAATATTTATTTATATAAAAATAATAAAAAAAAAAATTATCCACGATAAATAGAAATTACAAAATTGTGTACGTGACCATTTGACGAATTACAGGGAGTCACTTTAAATGTCGAAACTGGGTTAGACAGAAATCAAAGAAACAATTTAACTATTCTAAAATTTAAATGTTCGTATGGATTTTTAATTATTTTTGTAAGACCAAAGCGGTATTAAACAATTGAGCACCCAATATAAAAAAGATTTTTTTTTACCATTCTTTAAATAAGCAACCTAACAACAGCGCCTAACTTAAATAAATTTTTAATTACATTTTTGCTTATGATAAAATATATTAAATCAATCATCTTGTTTTAGGGGCCAAAATTGCACTCCCGTTAAAAATCTGTCTACTTAAACGGAAACAAATGACAAAAGATTTCAATTAAGCTCACTAAATTCCAGTATATTCCACATAAATGTTTTTATTTAAAGGACATTTTTATTGCAGTGTTACATACCTTAACTTTTTGCTTAATAGTTAAAACTTTTCTTTGTATTTTAATCGCTGAGAAGAAGGATGACAGTATAAAAATAAAGACTAACAATATGCACTTCTTAATTTTCTAATTTCAAGGCGAATTGATAGCAGATAAGTAAGTAGTACAACAACAGCCAAAAACCTTTGTTTACTGTCAAAATAATACACATAATTTGACATTAAACAGTGATAAATAGTCGGGCAGCTGGGCTAGTGAGTTCGCCTGTTTTGAATTCGCCTTGTATAATTGTACGAAACTAAACGAGGGATTTCCCCTTTTTATTGTTTTAATCAAATTGTGTTTGATTTTTGCAAAGTAATCGCAGGAATCAGTATAAACTTATGTAAAAAATAATAATTTTTCTTTACCGGGGAAAAACCTTAACTAATATAGGGTCTTTCATTAAGTGCTTGTTTTCTTTAAATTGAAATAAAACAAAGTTTGTGTGAGCTATCATCGAAATTTTTTATTCATTAGAAAGACTTATTGAATATAACATCGTTCAAATGTCCACTACGGCTACTCTGTATGGAGCACATCAGACATGTCCAATTTTACATAACTGGCGTATAAATCAGGCTGATGACATGGGTAATGTCCTCATTAAGGACCGTTGTGATTTTTTCCTTATTTGCACTGCCACTTAAGAAAACCTCACAAGAAAAAGTCTAACGGGGGCAAACCGCACGATTTCGGTGACCAGTTCACATCACCTCCACCATGCCCTCAAATCTCTCGCGCAGAATATCAAATGTGAGCTGTATGGCACATAGCGCCGTACTATTGAAACTACATGACGTTGATGTGCTCAGGTCATCCAATTCAGGCTAAAAGAAGTTGGTAATCATCGACCTATAGCGCTCGCCGTTGACAGTTATGGCCTGGCCAACATTGTTCTCAAAGAAATATGGTCCGAAGAAGCTGCCAGCCCAAAATCCACATCAAACAGTGATTTTTTTTGGAATGCATTGGACGCTATTAGGTCTCATGTAGATTGTTATCGTCCTAAATTGGGCAATTTTGTTTGTTCATGTTGCCATTCATGCAAAAATTTGCCTCATAGCTGCAGATGATTTTCACGCGGTACATGTGCTTGAATGATATATCCGTGCTTGGTGATTTGACTGAATAAATGACAACCAATTTGACAGATGTTGCTTAACAACAAGGCCGTTATCAACTGTTCGAAAGTTCTTGTTGGAACATGCTTTATAATTGCGACAGGAGAAGGAAAATACATAACAGAAACTATTATTGCAGTTGAAGCTCGAAAAAGTTACGTAGTTTTTTTAGGGATGCTTAACTCTTTCGAATTCTTAAGTTTTCGATGATAAGAAAAGTCTATATTTTTTAATGTATATTTATCCAGGTAGAATTTTGAATCGCAGAATACTCTTGCCCGCTCGGATAATAATAATAATCTTCCAATACTGGCCAAAGTGTGTAAACGACAATTTGCTTGTCCAGCAGTCGTCTTGACGATTAACATAAGAGTTGTGAAATAAATAGGAATCCTAAAAAAAAGTAATTTTCGGAAATTTGTGTGCAAGGGCCTTTCTACATGATACCAACGATATGTAATACATGAAGAGCTTTATAGGATTATACAGCTTATATTCCATATAGACAGACTTGTGTAGAAGACTAATTGAATGTTCATTGGTTGCAGAATTCTGAAGTTCTCTATGTGAAATAATTTCATTCGAATTAAAAATAAACGTCTTCTTTATGCTGCATATAACAATTTTCTAATAGATAAATACACATGTCTGAATGTATGAATGTATTAATAAATAGTAAATATTTAAACGTGATCTGCAAAATTGAGTTTTTATTTTGCAATTTTGTTTTGGTTCCTTTTTTTTTTAAATTCATCTGTTTAAAACCAATCACGTTTTCGCCATGATTTTTTTTTTGTGTAAATTTTATGAGAATGAAAAACATAAAAGTTTATTTAAGTTTTGAAAACAAAACACAGCTGGAACCCCAGCAAGGGTTTTATCAGCTTTATATAATCGTTGCCTTAAATACAAAAAGTCAAAGAAATAATAGGCTTTATTTTCAAAATAATTTGAATTGAACAATGGGCCATTAAAAAGACACTGTAAAAGAAAAAAAACGCTTTTAGACTCAAGCAAAGTCAAGTTTTACATATAAAAAAAAGCTATGACTTCGAAAACTATGTATGTATGTACATGTACTATGTATATATACTTATATACATATATATTTTTGTTTTTATTTAATATAAGCTTATTTTAACGTTTTAATGAACGTCTAAAGCGCATGCTACACGATCAATGTTCAGCTTCTATATTTGTCATTGGTGCGTTATTTTATAAGAAATAGTCACACTTATTTATACGGATATGTGTGACAATTTTTTTTTTTAAATAACGCACACATATAAAAATATTGTAGCATGCGCATAATGGGTGATATATATATCTCAAACATGAGGAGCTTTAAAAACAGAAACAGATTTTATAAGAAAATCGGTTAGTAAATTTAAAGAAACTGAAATCGTTTGCCGTGTTAAATTTAAATGTTCAATTTTAATTAAAAATTCGTCTTCAATCATTATTCATTCATTGCAATCATAAGCAAGAATTGCCAATTATAAATTCTTATTCAAATGAAAACTAAAAATAGTGACCGTTTTCAAATCTCCTCAATTTGTAAACAAAATTACGCACATCGAAATAAGAAATTTATTATTTTAATCACGTACACTGTGACGGCTATTTCAGTTTGTTAAACACAATTGTAAAAGCAAACGTTAGTTTAAAAACCGCCAAACGAGCAACACCTTAAAAAGTTTTAAAATTTATGAAGAAAAAAAATTAATTAGTAATTAAAAGTATTATGAGCAAATGAACATTAATTGATATGATGTGCACACACTAAAAAGTAAAACATTGAAAAAGACAAGAAAATTATAAAAAGACACAACGTATTGACAGACACGCACTTTTGGCATGTGATATTTTTATTGAGCCGCATGGCAGTGTAAAGTTTTTAGGAAATTTTTATTATTAAATTATATTTATTATTTTGAATTCGCTTTTAAAAAAGGTACGAATTTGCAAAAATATTTTACGTTGTTTTAAAAGAAAATACTTAAAAATAGTTTTGCCTTTACAATTGTTTAAGAGCAATTTTTAATTATTTCTCTCTTTTCCATTTCAGGTAAGTTTTCCTAATAAAATAAAGCTTTGCTTTTTTTTTGGCGCATTTCGGTAAGTTCAAAATATCACAGTCCAGAGTGGTTGGCTTGATTGCGCAGAATAAAATTTTTAACAATTTAATTAAATGAGATTTTTGTTGAACTACTTTACTAAGGTGGCGCAAAATTAAAGCCATAATTTGAATTGTTTGTCAAGGTGTTTTTCAAAACAAATGCCATAATTTGAACTGGCTGTTACTTTTGCAGATGTCACCAAATGCCACTGTGCTTTGACATTTATGATACAGATATACATAGTATAGAGAATTAGTTGTTAAGAACCCGTGGAGCGATACATACCTCAAAAACGTGGAATTATAGTTACTCCTGTTTTTTTTTTTTTTTTTTTTTTTTTTTTTTTTTTTCAATAAATATTAGTACCTTTTGGATAATGTGTTGATGAATCTTATAGGTTAAGTTAGATTGAAAAGAGCACCAACTACTTCGGTCCAATCCCATACTAGATTACAATTATACCCAAAACCGATTGTGCGCTCTACCGAAGATTCCAGGTACTTGCACAAAAAAGAACCGACAATCGAATCACTCAAGAAATTCGTCCGCTATATATACTCTCTTTGGTGCCTCAAATCCGACTCCTATAAACATCCAGTTGCCGGTATGTATGTCCGCGCAAAATCTATACCCCAATTCGACTAAACGCTGGACAGTGACACAGGTAGCGTTCCAGTGTCTCGTCCTGTTCGTCGCATACCCTGCGTGTCGTGTCCACTACTAGTCCCATGCGCGCCAGATGTGAACAGTCTACTGTTGTTCTCTTTACTTTTAGTATCAACTTTGACTTGTCCTGATTTGGTTTGCCACAAAGTATTCTGATCACTCTAACCACAGCTAAAAACGCGAATGAGGTAATGAATATCGGCAATTATGTGCCCCTTTTTATCCCCTCACCATAATCGTCTATAAATTTAAGAATTGCGCTACAATCATGGTGTGATTAAACCAGGTGGAATCAGTACGTCAGGTGATTATTTTTTTCTTCGCTTAAGTTTGCGACATTAAATGTCAAAATTCTATACGAACACATATTGTTAACAGTTTTATTATTAACAAAAAATTGACAAAGCAAAGCACATACACACGAACGCCTGTAAAATCTGTAATGCTGCCACCTTAATAATTGCATCATTGCTACTGTATTTTCCCTGAATGATCTGGCACTATTGTAAAGTGTTTTAACAAAAACATTTAATTAATTGCTTAACAGCTGATGATTACATTGGTGCAGGAAAAGAAATAAATAAATAACTAACGTGTGAATTCAAATACTTCAAATAAACCTGGGCAATAAGGAGAGAAAAATACTCAGCAGTCATGAATGAAATCAATGAATGAATACACGAACAAGTGCTGTTTATAAAATACAGTGTAGCGTTACATCTACATCAACTGCCGTATAAGTAGCCTTAATTTCGTTTACCAACCAAAAAGGCAATTTGTTCTTGTTATTTCTCTACATGCTTTTCCAGCTGTTGGCATATTGTACTGCTGTTGAGGTTGATTGTAATTCTTTGATTCTTGTAGTGGGAATAAGGAAATCAAAACAAGGCAATAAATTTAGCACAAGCAGTTTATAGAGACAGGAAAGGAATATAAAATTCTAATAAAAAAGATATTAAAAGTTGAACTGCCGTATCACTTCATATATTTGCATTATTTTTTTTCTTAATTACATTTTCTGCACATAAAGAAATATATCTCTACTACTTCGTTTATACGTGCCAACACAAGGCGCGAATAACGAGACTTTTTGCAAATAAATTGTGAGACGTTACCACTTGTTTGAGAATTTTAATTTTCTTTACCATCAGGCAGTTTTATACACGTTTGTCGGGTAGTGTACACATGGAAAGTTTTTTGATGTTACCATACAATTGTTTATGTGCCACCTGAATGCAAATTTGGTGCTGTGTAGTATCTACATACATATGTATATGTATACGTATAAGCGTGAGTTCAGTATTTGCATATTGTGTTATTGGCAAATAACTCGTAAACGCATTAGCTATTTGGCCCGTCAGCTGATTCAGCGATTTTTAACGTATTTTTTGGTCAAACGTCAAAGTTTGTTTAGGTTAGGTCGGCAGGTTCTTGAATTTAAACGTAAATGTCCCATTGTGATACCTGTTGTGTAGTAAACTGAACACGTGTTGTGTAGTAAACTAACACTCTACTCAATTGACTAGTGGGGCACCCCCAAAGTTTGTTTACTTTTGTGAACAAGTTAAGAAAAGAGGTTATGAATAATTTAATATTATAATAATAAAAGTGCAAAATAAATAGCATTTGCAATAATTCATCTAAGTTCAAATTATACAGGGTGACACAAAATGTATTAATTGCTTAAGTTTCTGTTGATTTAAACTCATCTGAATATCACAGTTTCCCAGCCAAAAAAAAATATTCATTTCTAATATGTACATACATACATACTTATGTATGTATATAACGCAAAAATTTTCGCATAATTCATTGTTAATTTAGTAATCTGGCAATATTTATCTGAACCATTTAACTAAAAACATTTTTTTTATTATTATTTTCAAACAAAAACGTGTATGCATGCATTCGTATACACAATCTCATGTGAGATTACTTCACGTCTTTCATTAAAACAGCTGTTTAACGTCTACAAAACCCTTTAAAGCATGCCAGACCAATTTAGTGTACATGTGTATGTTGGAATGTGTGTGCTTTTTGTTTTGGCACGATAAGATGCCATAAGGAAAACATGTGTTCATTTGTAAATGAAAGAGCGCGCGCCATTAAAAATACTGCAACAAAAATTAAAACATGAAATCATCTCCCCCCCCCCACCCGTTGTTCAACCCATAATCATATGCACTAAACTGGTCTCCTATAAGAAGGAGAGCAACACATAGACGAAACAACTCTGTTATTTTACTTTGTTCTGTTATAGCAGTGATGCTTTGGTTAACGAAAACGAATGGAAACCTGTTTATTGACTTCTCTGCTATTGTATGTTAAATATCTTATTGGTGGAGCGTGGTGAGGCATATTAAACAAAGAAAGTGACGTATAATGTTATTATACATTTCTTGCCAAACATTCAGGTTTATTTAATTTCAGTTAATGTTAAGCAAGCGCATCCATGTGCATCAAAACTCTCATACACTGTTTTATACTTTGTGTATTATTCCCCCATCGGTGTTGGTGTACGCTGTTTTTTTTTCTTAGCAGAGATGGAAACTATTGCAGTATTTCTAAATTTAGAATGATTTATGAATAAACCTGTAGGTATTACTTTCCATTGAAAGCTCTTGTTCTTTTCGAAATCGTTACATTGCATGCCAGTTTGATTTTTTTATTATACAATACACGGTCGGTATTATCGACGGTCTAGTTATTTTTTATCTTGGACCAGCATTCAGGAGATTACCCCTGCACATGCGATGCATTGTGTTGGAACTAGAGGAAAGTGATAGTAGAAAAAATAACAGGAGGTGGAGCTTAACAATCTTATAACTCTGCTTTTAGCACGTTCATTGGTTTTATATCAGTGTTGTACCGGTCCAGATGTCAAGGAGACGTATTAAATTTTGGAGCTTCGTTTTTAGTAGCAATTTTTAGTAATTATTTCACTTCACCGATGCTACACAATACCGACGAATGAGGGCGTTGTCATGTGCCTGGGAATTCTTTACAGCTCAAGCCGTTACTGTTCAGTGACCAGCGACTATGCCTTCGCCACTGAAACCTTCCGACAACAACTGACACAAATGCATATCAGAAAAAATGCCAGATGTTTTTATGACTGATACAGGGGTTGAACCCATGAAATTTTTGGTTCTGTAGTCAACGTGCAGACTAATTCAGCCATCGTCAACTTCTAATGCGACAGCCTAATTTTTAACATGATAATTTCGGAGACTTATTTTTCCTTTCGTTTTTTATCATATCATCAGTTTATTCGTGTGTGTTTATATGTTTAGAAACTAAAACTATCTAAAATTCATATTTATCAGAAATATGTTAATAAGAAGTTTATTTGTATTAATTACATAATGCGTTTGCAATAAAATTTTGGGTGCGGTTATCGGGAAAATTTAGTTTCTGCGACAGGATCGGTTTTTAATTAGTCGCAAAAACTTTTCGTAAAATGCATATAATTTCAATATTACAATATATAGGTATTAACTTTCTGCAATATTTTAATAAAACTTTTAAGTTATATATTTGATAAGAAAACTGAACTGGTTATGTAAAGCAATCAAATTATAAATACAGTATTTACCCTCATGATCGGGCACCGTAAAAATAGGCGTACAACAGAGATTTCGTCTCCCGAGAGAATATTTCTGCGGTCCCTTTGGTGTCCGCTCATGACGGATTCCAATGTATTTGGGTCATAGAATTTTCAAGCTTTAGTGAAAATAATACCCATTAAAATTATTATTTTTTATTTATTCAATTGAATTCTAGTACTCATTATTTTATTACAAACTAAAGTAAAAAGGTTCATATTATTATATATGTTCATATATGTGCTTTCTGTTCCGCAATTTTTACAAGGTGAACTCTTTTTGAAAGTTCAAGATTATTATAATTTTGTAGAACTTGATTCCCATGTCTGTTCTGTAAATTTGCTTTCTTCAATCTTCCGCAAATATGCAAGACGATTTTTTATGGTTTCATTTTGACTTGCAATGCTGTTGCTGCAACCAAAACAAAAAAAATACATACATAAATTTTTTACAATTCAGCAGCAAATTCAGCGTATTAAGCTGAATGAAACTTTTTTAACAACAGCCAGCAAGCCTTCAAAGCCACATTCAAGCATACGGCTATAAAATAAATTGTATGTGCGATTACTTTTTTTAAAATCAATAAATAGTAATAAAGAATAGTTTTTCAAAATAAAAAATAAAACAAATTTGTTATTTTTGAGCCATTTAAGTATTTGCGAGTGTATGGATGCATGTATATAGGTATGTTTGTATTGCTTTTTGGCATACATACATATCTCTATATTTTCATTCCCCTTGTTAATTACTTGACCATTATCGTTTTTGAGCAACTAGTCTTATTTTGTCGGCTTCAACTATGAAGTTGGTTTACAATATTTGTTTATTTTTAAAAGTTAAATAAACGTTTTTTTATGAATTTCGCACAAAAGTAACCCTTAAAGTTTAGGGTTGTTTTCGAAATCCACATAAAAAGCAGTTAAATTTTGCTGAATACCCAGGCAAGAGGAAGTACCCCACAAAAGAAGTAAATAAATAAACATTTGCAAGTGTATTCTTTCCCACACTTGCACGACATGCCTTTTGTATTGTGAAGTTCTGAAAAAAGCACAGGGTGATTTTGTTTGTGTTTAAAAAAAAAAATTAAAATACGTATGTATATTTCGGCCTATAAAAGAACGCCTGTTATTTACATTTTGAGGATTGTTTCATGTAAACGTTGCCCACGGCTGCGCTGTAGGTGGTCCACCCTTTAGCTACAATTTTGGCATACCTTTCCCAGCATTTCGGCCGGTGTCTCTCCAATGGCAGATGGAATGTTGCCTTCCAGGACTAGAATTGTAGCCGGCTTGTCCCTGCACTCGAGAAACTTAACGTATCGCAAAAAAAAAAAAAAAAATAGCCCAGTGTAGTAAAATCTTCAAAGCTTATGCAGTGCTCCAAAATGAGAGATTAGCAATTAAGTCACCAAACTCGCCTCTTAATATTCAATAAAGGCAAACTGATTCGTATTTTCGTTACAGTACATACATATATGGTGAATCTTTTTCTTAAGTATTTCTTTTATTATTAATATAAGAAACTACGAAACTGCAGTAATTTTATGACAGCCGAAAATAACCACAAGGTGTGAAATTAATTGTTGGAGTAAAAAACAAAATAAACAGTTATGCGACGCAACACGAAACTCATAATTTGAGGGAAGAAATTTTGTTTTTGTACATCTTAATGATAATAAGAATATATTGAACATATTTAAGAAGAAAACATCAAAATTAAATATGTAGGTATGGGAACATGAAATAAAAATGACAATAATAATTTGCACAGCCATGAGAATTTGCAGAATAAGTTGTCAAACAGCAAGTAAATCAAGAAAATGAGTTTTGAGACAATGGGAGAGAGTAAATGGGAAATGAAATTTTGGGAATTTGTTAAGTAAAGAGGCATAACATGCAACTAGAGTTGCCAAATATTCTAAGAATTACAACGCAAGTTTTTTTTTGATAATTTTTACATTATATAAATCACAGAGTCAGTTCACTAAAATTTTGAACTGGAATTAAATTTAAAATGTAACGAATTATTGTACAATTCTTGCAGTTAATTGTGCAACATTATTTTAATCAAATGACTTCAACAGTCTGCCTTGCAGAGCTTGATATGATGTACCCAATTTTGAAGCATATTTTCTGTTCATTTAAACTTTAGATAGCCCAATGTGTATAAACTATAATTTAAGCATCATAATTATGCCTATAATTTCGTGTAAAATATTAAATTAAAACCTTTTAACTACAGTCGACGCCCGGTATAACAAACACGTGCTTTAACGAAAATCCGATATAACGAATGAGCATATATTTCCATTAGCTACCTTATGTTACAAACGGTAAATGCGGTAGAAAAAGATCAAGATTAAAATAAATAGTTGCTACTTCTAATAACTAAGAAAAAGTTAACAACTCAACAAATTCTCCCTCAAAAAGTTGAAAATAATTATGCATCGATTTACAATTTAGTACGAAAACTGTAATTTCATTAAAGCACTATTATGCGATGCATTATTTAAAGTGGGCCAACTTCAACTGACTGATGATCGTTATTGTGTCTCTCCGCACAAGTGCGATATGTTATCACAAAAGCTGAAATGTCAATTTTATTTTAATATTTTATCGGGATTTTGGTCATTTTCGGAGAATTTTATCTGGCAGCCTTAATTCTGCTCTATAAATTCTGAAGGCCGGGGAAATAGAATCCGTCATACATTCACTTTTTCAAATGATATTAACATACGGACGGATGTGACTGGCACAATGAATACTTTGTTGGCGGATATCAAATAATTTCTTATCTGTTTTGAATTTAAATACTGTGTTCTTTTATTTTTGTTTCTGCTGCAGCAGTCGTGGATTTTTTATTACAACAGAAATGATTTTTAATAAATCAAAAGGGTGTTAACAACGTTTACCAATATAAAACCTGATTTTAAAACTTTCCAAGTAGAATTTACGTATTGAGTATTACTTAGGCTAGAAAAAGTAAACAAAATGCAAAAAATATTCACATCTTCACCTTGAAAAAAATCAACCAATTTAGGTTGAAAATAACCTACAACGGCAAGGCTGTTCATAGCTGTCAACGTACGATAAAAGTTAAAAGTTGGCGAACTTTCGTACTTTAATTTGACGGAGACGAACTGAGTGCGACAAAGCTCGTAAGAAAACGTGTATTTCAACTAAGTTGTCAGTTGAAAAAAGCAAAGTACGACGGATGACGGATTCTTAGAGCCCGGTTATGAAAAAAATACCCTCAACTGCAGAGTAGTGCAATAATTAAATTCTATCATTCTTACCACTTGACTGCATGTTTCTTTTCTAAGCTATACCTACTACTAATTAATATTGTAGTGTTAATCTGTGCCTGGTCTGTCTGTGTATACCAAACTACAATTTTCATTTCTTCCGCAAAATTGTTTAAAAGGCTTCGCATTATCACTTATTAGAATTTCGCGCAATTTTGAAAATAAAACTTGGCAACCCTTAAATTTTCCTTTTATTAAAACTGTGATAATTTCACAAATTTTTCTAGTATTACATTATATTTAGATCTTAAATAAAATTAAATGTTCAATAAGTTCGATTGTAAACGGAATTTGGTAATTAGTTTAACTCAAGTAAATTTTTGAACGACAAAAAAGGTAACTTTTTTTTTTATGTCAACAAATAGCCAAGCGAAATAGTCAACAACCTACAATAAAATTTTACGAAAAAAAAGTGTCTATTTTCACGTAAAAAATTTCAGCTTTTTAAGTTGTAATATGTATAATTGTTAATATTGTTTTTTGTATTTATGTCGTCTCACTCTGACTAACTGCTGTGGGACAGTGTGCCAATGAATACGTGTAATGTTGTTCTGTTGTTCGTTCACAATTTCATGTTGCTGCTCTTGTTTGCTGTTCATTGTTTGTTTGTGCAGAGGTGTGTATGGAATTGTGCTTGCTGGTGCTGTTGTTGTTGTGTGTAAAAATCAAAAATGTTGGATGAAAAAAACTAGAGTTTTAGATGCTAAAGAGCTCTTGGCATTAAAACACGTTGTATAAGTTTTTGTTGTTGCTTTCTAAAAAAAATATTCATAAAAAATAAAAAAATCAAATAAATTTTATGTTTTAAATAATAATCATAGATTTATATTAAATTGCTGAATTTTGCTTAAAATACATTTTTATTAAAATTTCATCAAACGCGTATACACACCGCCGGGCTAGAAAAAAAATTTTATAATATAAAATACGTATGTATGTAAATATAATCATAGAGGATATTTATAAAGAAAATGTGCGAAATTTAAAAAAGAACATAACAAATAATTTGAAAATCACATACAAAAGACTTATGCTTATAAATAAGAATTGATAAGTAACTAAAAGTGCATTGCTAAACATTATCAGTTAATAAATATACAAATTTTCACGAAAAAATGTGTATATTCACTAGCAGCCATTGCTGTAATATACCCTCTGCTTTTAACACGATTTTCGCTCTCTTTTAATGCTACTCAACATATTAACATGCTAATAACAGAAACTATATATGTACTTTTTACATTTGCTAGTATGCAGTATGGTGGTTTCGGCCTTAACATTTTCAAATGCACTCATTTAACAGCAAATACGTCAGACGTGTTATTAAAAATAACATAAATTGTTTTTGCTGTATGAGAGTGTTTGCTTGCTTGGTAAAAGTGTTATGGCTGAATTAAGAAACCCCATCATTTATGGTTCTCAGTCTCTTTTAATTTAGCGCTCTTTTTTTCCTTAACATTTAGTTAAAAGGGCATAGAAATTATTAAGAATCAGCATATACAGCAAACATTTTTCAACGTTTTAAGACAAAATACACAATAAATAATCAGTGTTAAATAAAATTTATTTCAAAAACAAATCAGCAGGTACATACACATACATACATACGTATGTGTATGCATATAAAAACGAATTTGTAATTAATTTCAAAAGTGTAGAGTGAAGAAAAAAATGTTAAGGAAAATATAGGTGTCTATTAAGTGTCCGTGTCCATTATATTTCTAATACAAAATCAAGTTTATCATTACCAAATACTGAATAGTTTTAATATTTTACATAAGTTACTATCTACATAGTTACTTCCGTGGTATTTGTTGTTCAAACTGTATTTCATAATTGAATACATTTTGTTAGTTAGAAATAAAATCGTGTATGTATCTCAGAATTACTTTTGCTTGGGGTTATCGTTATCGGCTTTGTCTCACATTTTAGTTAGCAAAATATTCAATGGATACATACTTAGTTTTTTATCGATAACATTTTTCTTTTTTTTTATTAAATAAAAATTTATCAAAAGTTATTGTATAACAAAATATTTCAATGGGTTTTTTTAAATTAAATTTTATCTGCATACCTATACAGGTATGAAACATACTTAAAAATTTTAATTCTGTTCCCTGCCACACCCTAATATTCTCTTAGCAAAGTGAGCCCTATACAATTTGGTGATCAAAGTAGAAGTTTTTATATCGGGTGTGTTTTTAGATGCATGAGAACTTAAAATTATAATACAAGACAGAACTATTTTATTATATAGGATTTTTCACATGTCTATGTCTGCCGCGGCTACAAGTTACATGATCCATCTGAGCAGTTAAATTTTGACTACTTTTTTCAATAAATCTACCCATATGGCGTCAATGGTAACTTGAATATTGCTTTAAGAGTTGCTGGTTTGTAAAGTAATCCAGAGGCTTTAAATCGCACGAAATAAAAAAACTTCTCGAAATATATTGTCAACAAATTGGTTTTGCAATAAATCGATTGTTAAACGTGATGTATGGCAAGTTGCGCTGTGTTGTTGGAGCCAAATGTCGCTGACGTGTAGCTGATTGATTTTTAGAGACAAAAATTCAGTCAGCATGACTCGATAACGCTCGCCATTCACCGTAACGACGAGGAATCGACATTTCGGTGTTTTATTCAATACTTCGTGGTGCAGCAGCAATATTCTCTTCGGTACACACATATATTTGTCTTGTTGATGGTTTTGAATCAAGAAGAATAAAATTAGTGCGAAATCGATCAATAACTCCTTGTTCACTACGGCACTTATGCTGATCGTAAAATGGACGCATGCTCGATGAACTTCGCGAACAGATTTATTTATTTATTATTATTTTTTTTTTTTTTTTTCAAAGTAAATTTCCACAATTTTAAAATGGTGTTCAGGCGTTAAACGATCGTGATGACTTGCCAAACCATACTGAACAGAAATGTCAGTTTGACATTCTCAGCTGTTTTATAGTTCTCAGCTGTTCAGATATTTATAGTTATCTCTCATGCGGTTAAAAAATTACACGATAGAACAAATTATTTCATTATGTTGCCAATGCTGCAGTTAAATTGTATTACATTGTATCATGATCCGATAAAAAAGTCGGAGCGATTCTCCTGATGATTTTTTGTAGGGTTGTGTTTTTAACTTCAGGAATTTTGCTCTTGTCAAAAATGATTTACTTTCCTTTTTGTTACATTCCCCATTCTATTGATTAGAGAAATAAAATAATAATGAAGAATAAAATTTAAGAATTTTCTTTTTACAAATTATTTTTATTTTTTCTAAAAACAACTACAAACGGAATTAATGATATACAGTATCGGCCAAAACCTAGGCACCCCCACAGTACATTTTTTTTTTAAAAAAAAAGTCATAATTCAAAAAACATTTTAAGTCGCAAATATAAGCGGACTAAACTAAAGCACCCCCCATTTAAGGTACAAAAAAAAACTATTGAAATCAGTATTTCGTTGCGAATCCTTTATTCTGGATGACACACGCACATCTTTTAGGCATAGAGGATATTAAATTATTAATTATATCAGGTGATATGGCTTCCCAGGCAATTTTTTCGGCTTCAAATAAATTTTCTTTGGTTTTGCAATTTTCTCCGTTGATTTTTAAGTTAACGATAAATTTTTTGATGAGAGCGTTCAGTTTACGATTATTTTAATCGTTCACGCACTTAGGAGAGCGTGGGCTAATTAGTAGTTGTCAACAATTGTATTGGAACCTACAAAATGTTTTTTTTTTATCTTACACCACAATCGTTGTTTAAGCATTCTGACTACCACTAAAGGATCGTTATTTCACCGCAATCGAGTTTTACTCATTTGAATGATGCTCTTGCGAGACTTTGACAATTGTTAAACGACTGAAAATGCGAGCTTCTACTGTAATTATAGAGGTTGCAAAATCTTATAATTTACAATTAAAAGCTCATAAAAATTTAGGTTTTAATTATTTTTATAGAAAATGTACTTCCAAAAAAATTAATAACAGCCAATATGAAAAATTTTCTTTATCAAGCAAACAAAAAACCGTGAATTTTAACCCTAGATAGATAATCATATTCTGACATACGGTAAAAGTAATCATGCGAGAAATTGAAATTGTTTATTTAAAATAATTAATTAAAATAACTTCATCGGTAATCAACAAAACGTAATTCTAACTTAGGAATACTCTTCCTATGGAAATTTACGAGATAAGCATGGGTAATTTTGACTCCTTAGGTAATTATATTCATTATAGTTAAAAATTAGCAATACGTGTTTGACTCGTGAAAGGTCTACGCAACGACTCAGATGTCCGTTGTGCACAGCGACGTATTAATGCTAGTTGGAAAGAATATCGATTCTGTTAAAGTGCATGCGTACATTTCACTGTCTAGTATAAAGAAGTACAAATGCTACCTACATACTGCATAATATATAAGCATAAGTACTGCATTCATATGTATTTACATAGATACATACATATGTATGTATGTATGTGTTTCCAAATAATTAATTTTAATTAAAAATTCATGGCTTTGTACTTTGTACTTGTTAAACTCAAATTTATTTTTAAATAGATACTGCGTGTTTAAAAAAATATAATAAATAGAAGATACATATCTAATAATTTACAATCGTATAAATGGAAAAGTTTGCTCTTTTATTTTGAAATACAAAAACTTGCAAAACACTTGTTTAATTTATCAATTGAAGAAAAATAAAACTATACAAACACATTAATTAAAAAAAAGTCCTCCATCAGCTCTACACATATTGCAGGCATATTCTTCTCTGCAAGTGAACAAACTAATTAAAATACAAATAAAACATAAAAAACACAGAAGAAAAACAATTCTGTTACGTACAAAAAGTTTTTCTAAATAAAACAGCCGTTATAACAAAATCATTACAAATAAAATAAGAAGAAAAAAACAGCTGAAAATAACATCATCATACTAGAAGAAAAAAAGAAAGAAATTAAACCCAAACAAAAGCACTACAAGGAAAACTACACAACTAACAAGAAAATAAACAAACATACTTTTGGCACAACCACCCAAATAAGAAAAAATAAACTTCTCCCAAGTGTACCCGAGTGCAAACGATTGAATGTACAAAATTACTTGGAGTGTGCGAGAGTGTGTGCTGAATAGCATCATGAAACCAGTCGTTTTGTAATCAGGAGATCAAAAACAAATCTTCTCTATCCAACGGTGCAATCAACTCAAGTTGTTTTTGCTTCCTTCTTTAACACAACAACAACAACAATAACAACAACAAAAGCAATGACAAAAGTTCTTTTTTAAATTCAACAACATTGAAATCGCATCATTTGACACCTGCCAGGCCCCCTTTTTTGCACTTAATTGCCAAAAAAAAAAATAAAGTTGATTTTATTTTCTGTTGAATACTCCGCTTATAAATTCTCTGAAGAATATTATCAAAATTTTGCTGTTTACATTGAGTATGAAAACAGAAACAACAATTCAACCGCCAAATAGTTCGTCAACAAAAATGGCTTTCGATATGTATCCGAGTATTTCATCGGGCAAACAACAGGATGTCGTTCGAGAAGTTGTTATAAAATATATTGATTATTTTTTCCCAGAGTAAGTAAAATTATTTGCTTTTCTTTCTCTAATACATATGTATGTACTCATATACATAAATAGTTAAATTCATACATATGGATGTATGTGCATATCGTCACCTGAAATGCAAAAAGGCGTAACTCCCAAAAAACTCAAAATTGAGTTTTTAATGGATATTATTACAGCGAACCAATGCACACGTCTTCACATTTTTTAGCTTTCTATTTTTAAAAATACCGACTATTAAAGAAATTCAAAAGTTTAGGTTTCTAAAATACTTGCCTGTTGTTATGCCCTCACAACTTGCAAAAGACCGTAAATAAATTATTGTAATATAAATAAATTTTTTGTGTAGAAAAAAGTCATCATTTTATTTGGATGATATTGCGAAAAAATCATATTTGTAACCACGTCGCTTTTATTATTATTTTATTAGGTTTTTTGTGTCTCCTGTGAAATTTTTAAAAGTTATGATAGGCCCTTTTGCATTTTAGGTGACGATATGTACTGCTTAAAAATTTTTTTAAATTTTTGCCTTAATTCTTATTAATAAATTTAATTTAAGCGTAAGGTCCCTTTTTATAATAAGATTGTTTATTTTATTTATATAAATTTCCAATATTTTGTTAAACTTTGTTTAACGTCTTCAGGGAATTTTAAATTTTTTTTTTAATATTTGTATTTTACGCTTAAATTAAAGTTATTAATAAATATAATAATAAATAAGGTCGAAGAAAATTCATACAAGAAATTTTACTCCCTTAAGATACACACTTATTTCTAGCCTTGTTCGTCTCATGAACTCGGCGTAATTGTTGGTTGTAGAAAATTTTTTTAATCTTGAATATTTTAAACTCTACTTTTTACATTGTTGTTTTAACTGTTTCAATTAACACCTTCCAAAAAGTGTTAAACGTTACTAAAATTAATGTTCATGAACATCAATAATTAATTTTCATTTAGTGGTTTTATAAAAATATAAAAAAAGTATAGTAATTAACATAGGACTGGAACTAGATAATGTGGAGAGTAGACAGGTGGTGAAAGTGTTAGAAAGATGGAGCTTAATTCTTGCTCAACTCTGCAATTACGGCATCTCTGATGTTAACTTTGACGCATTCTTTTGAAGCTAACAGTAGCCTTTCGCCGACGTTTTATTGCTCAAATACCGACGAATGAGGGTGCTGTAGCACAGAAATCTCGGAAAAAACTTTTGGTTGCAGAGTAAACACGCTAACTAATCAGACAACACAAATCAAAGCACTGAAGCTAAAAAAAATTTTAAAAGTTAAAATCTTGCGTTCCTGAGTTCCGGCAATCCAATTTTTATAAATACACTAAATTAAACCAGTACGCTTTGCTATCCCACACCAACTAATCTAATTTTGCCCACTTTTATAGAGGTATTGTTAGGGTAACCAAACTATCGGCATCAATTTTGGATACCAGTCCGATGGTCGAAGTAGTCAGCACGTTGACTACAAAACGAAAAAAATTTTCCTGGGTTCAACTTCAGGTTCAGGGTCATAAAAACATCTCGCATTTTTTCTGATGGTACTTTGGTAATGGTCCAAGATAAAAAAGGTACCTTTTTCTAATAAGCAGTTTTTTCGAAAAGTACCAATTCCATTTTATTTTGAAATTTCTCCTCAAAAGTTCCTTTCATTTGATGCGCACATTACGGAAGTGGGTATAAAAATAATCGTCCGCCATATTGTGTTTACAGTGATTAGATTTGATTTTGAGTTCTCTTCTCAAAAATACAGGGTGTTTGGTGGCAAATTTATATTTTTAAATACGATTATTTCAAAAGTAATAAACGGTGCGGAAGGAGGATGGCGCCGTTGGAATTATCGATTGTGCTGATTTGTGAGTCACGATGTCGCAGTGGTCGAATGAGCATCGCCCGTTCGCTGTGGAGACATTTTTTACGAATAATGATTCTTACGTAATTGGTCGTCGACAATTTTGTTCGGTATTCGGCGAATAAGTGATGGACCGAGTGTAAATTTAATTCGTTCGTTGGTGCAGAGATTCCGCGCAACAGCTTCGACCCCACTGGGACTTCCAAGAGTGATTATTCATGAATTTTTAAAAAAGGATTTGGATGACATACTCTGTTCAGAAATAAAATCCGCATTTCCATTCTATCGTTCAATGCTCTTAATCAAACTTTGTGTCAATTATTACGTTTTTTATTAAAGTTTGAAAATATAAATCTGCTACCAGACACCCTTTATCTTTAATTTTGATATCCAGAGATTGTCTAAAAAGAGTAAAAAATTTACATCATGAGCACTATTTAAATGGAATAAAAAATTACAAAGATACTATTTTAATCCATATACTGTGTTCGAATTTCGAAAAAAGTAAGAAAGCACATTCGAAATTTTTTCTAGAAGAAAAGATTACGGCAAAAAGCTTTGTTCTATGTGGAATACTTTTAGTTATACAATATGGTTCAGTTTTTGCCCGTTTTTTCCACTAAAAGTAGATACATACATACATATAAATGTACTCTTATACGGAAAAAGTACAAGTGTTTGCTCATTTTTCAGCCATATTTACATATATGCTTTTGGAATTTTTATTCTATCTGTGTTAGTTTCTGTGATATTACGTTATCGATTTTACACGTTTTTACGCTATTTTTAACCCCTTAGCAAATGTGCTCGGCCCCAAAAATTGATTATAAAATATTTTTACCATCAATTTTTAAAATTTATTTTTTTTTTTAAATTTTGGGGGTTGGGGTGGGGACTAAGTACCCGCCTTTAAAAAGTGAATATCTCACAACTTCGTCGTTTGTGACCCAATATTCAACATTCTCTTTTCATATGGAAAAATTCTGCTAACATTTTCTTGAAATTGAGCGGGAAAGGCAAAGAATCCGCCAAAATAAGGCCAATAAATTGGTGAAGGGTAGCGAAGCGCACCGGGTTAATCTAGTATAAACTAAAAGAAATCATTATTTTGTTTTAATTTTATATTTTTCATAAAACACAGCATATTAAAATAATTCAAACTTTTTTTTCAATTTATTGAATGTTTTTCAAGGGACCTGGATGGTAGTCTGCACGTTGACTACAAATCTAAAAACAGATATGGGTTCAATCCCAGTTTCAGATTAAAATTTTAAATTAAAAATAAACATCTCGCATTTTTCTGATGTGCTGATGTGCGAAGGCATAGTCACTGGTCACTGAACAATACCGGCTTCAGCTGATAGCAATCCACTATCGCATCAGAACGCCCTCCTTCGCCGGTATTGTATAGCACCGGCGAAGTAAAATAATAATAAATGGCTACTGAACCGAAGCTTCAGCACTGCTAAGAGTATAAACAAAGAACGTGGAAAAACAGAGCTGCAAAATAATTAATTAAGCTTCACCTCCTGTCGTTTCTCCTACTATCCCTTTCCTATAGTTCCAGCACAATGCTTCGCATGTGTAGGAGTCATCTCCTGAGTGCTGGTCCCAGATAAAAAAAAAAAATTATCAGGAGATTAAAATTAACGAGTTTCAAATTATCAAGAGTCGACTGTATTTTTATATTCTCAACTGTAATTCTGAAGCTTCTGGTTTTAAAAGCGCTAATGAAAGTTTCAACTCATTACTGTCTGGGTCTCTGTTTCTGTTGAAATATTTTTCGTGTTTTCACTGGAGTAAAACAATAATATTTGTCTTTATTTTCCAAACTCCACGTCCATTTTTTTTTTCTTTTCACAATTTTGTGTTAAAAATAAACAAAGAAATTTATTAATAATTATGGCATACAATCAAACATCCTGAAATTAACGTATTACATCATGAAGTTGTCAAGACAACAACGGATTTTGTTAAAGGCAAAAGAAAACAGTGTTAGGCGAGTGCTAGACAATCGATTGAAAATCCGGTAATTTTTATTGTGATACATGTTGTTTTTTTGTTTAATGATTTAAAATGACCTGAATTTGTCCATTCAGTTTTATTCAAACGTGTACATGTGGTAAAAGAAAAATTTTAATAGCAAAAGCAGTCGGCTAATATGTACGTACGTATGTATTTACTTTCAAAACTAGGCCTAAACCATAGACAGATATGATACAACACATACTGCTTGTTAATCACATACAAAAGTTGGGGGCAATGAATTCTTTATGAAAATAAGGAAAATACACCGTTTGTTGCCAATATTTACACACATTTCAATTACGAGTGAAAAAAAATGTTTTTTTTTTCATTTCTATTTGACGGAAAAAAAAGTAGAATTCCTTTTTGGGTTTCGCATACATTTGAAAACTGCTTTCAAGTACATACTCGTCATACATTCATACATGACGTTAAACTGGCGTGTTGTTATCAGAAACCAGTTTCTTGTATTCTGTCACAAAACCACAACACACAGTAGCCAGCCAAGCACAGTATTTTTAAGAGCAGGAGTTCACAAAAACACTCCATCTGTCTGTCCGTCCGACCGTCCGTCTGTCTATCTTGTCAGTTTTTACCATCTATTAGAGAACTAAAAATCACAAATTACGTACTTGTTTTATTTTACTTCCTTTGTATTTCTATTTCGGTGAATATCTTTTTCTTTGTTTTTATTTCGCTTTATTTGTACAACTCCTAATGGTCAAATTAACAAATAAAAATGTGAAAAGTTGTCGTCAAAGCGAAACTCGATTTTCATTTCGGTTGCAAATCATGCAGAGCAAAGAAAAATTATACACGAATTTTACAACAACATCGCGATAAGATACATATATTTTACGTGCTGCCATCAATTTGTTGCCGTTTTTTAAGATGTCTTTATTCATCCGTTATATGTGTGTATGTATGTATGGATGCACAAGTTTGTGTTAGAAAAATATGTTTATTATTTATGATTTCTTAATTTTAATGTCTTTAAATGTGTGAGTTGTTTAAAAATGTGTCAGGGCCGAAATGTATAAACAAAACGTGTTTTCGTCTAGAAGTTTTCTATGTAGGTATATGAAATTTGATTTTATTTGGCAAATAAAAATCTATAATTTACAAATCGTATTGACTTGGAATCTCTTTTAAATTGCTTATACTCATAAATTTACGTTTATTATGCTGTAGTTGAGATCAAAGCTAAAACTAAGTGTGTACGGTACACAGGGAAAAATATTTGGAGATATAAAAAAAGAAAAGTGTACTTGAAATCAGATGAATGGTGGGCGAGTGGTGCGTCCGTAGCCTAGTGCATGAGCATTAGTCTTATCAGTCTGGAGTTGCGGGTGTTTATTTTAGTATCCAAATAGGCCTAAGTGGGCCGTTCTGCTTCGGGAAGGGTTCGCCACTTAATCTAATGGAACTTAATGGCGGGCAAAGCGCTGAAAAACTGCCCACAGCTTGATTTTGTTATTGAGGTTTTCTTTCGCAACTCTCTTCTTTATATCGGTCCATAAATTTTCAATGGTGGTAAAATCGGGAAACTGTGCGCCCCACTCCATGACTTTTAACCCATTATCATTGAACCACTTCTTTGCACTTCTTCTTTTCTTTGTGTCTTTATCTTGTTAGACGACCCAGTTATTTCGGTGTCAGCATACTGCAACATTCCCCTTTATCGTATTTGTCGTCTCGAAAATGCGGCGTATTTAAAAAATTTTATCGTAGTTGGCGAAACGCTCATATATACAACTACAAATAGGGCAGTAGTCGAAATACGTCTACGCCAAATATGATAATATTTCGACACACAAACGTTAGTCGACAACGACAACGTCATACAAAGAGTAGCATCCGCATACCTATATACTGCATTGTCCGTTGTTAACCCTTTGAGCACCGAAAAAGGTTGAAAATTTTTTTTTCATTTTTATTATTTTTTATTTATTTATTTTATTCTAAAACAGAATTGTACTTTAAAAAAAAAAAAAAAATTCTTTTTAATGATATTTTTTGTTTTTTTTTTTATTCACTTTTTTCAACTTATTTTCACAGCGTGAGGACAGTTAAACAAACTGATCACAACTGAATATTATCCAAACTTAGTGTTTCAAATTGTGCGTCTACGTTGCTACGGTGTTTAGTTGTCTGGCAAAGAAAACGTATAATGTGTACTAAAGATCCATTTTTTTTATACATATTTAAAAATATAGTTTTCCGAAAAACTTTGCAACGATATTATGCACATACATAAATGCATATGTATGTACATATGTATATTCATATGTACCGAGTATGTACATATAATAAAACTGTGAACACTCTGTCGTTATGCTGATGTTTTAAAAAGCATTTCCCCCAGCATTTGGGCAAATAAACGTTAACAATAATATGATTTGCTGAAATTTTGTCTCGATAAATTAAACATACATATTTATGATATCAATTAACATAAAGTTAAATTAAAGATACATTTATAATTAGATGCTCACTTGCGTTACATTAGCATGCGAAAAGTGTTAATAAACACTTGATCGAGTGGAAACGCAATTGCCTAGAAAATGTATAAACAACGTAATGAAATTTTTAAATAATATTTAAATAGCATTTAAAAAGAAACTTAAGAAAACACACTAAATAGAAAAACGTATACTGCACACAGACAGTTTAGCCAGACAGACAGACAGACAAACGTGCGTTGTTTATTTGTCATCGTGGAAGACGTGATAGAAGCGCACACGCCTATACAATCGAAAAAATAAAAAAAAAAAACTATTAAATTTGAGACCATAAAGAATAAAATGTATGCTGTAGATACTCATGCAATTGTTGTTACCATGTTGCTGCTACATTTAGAAACTTTACGAGGCGTATAGACAATAAATGACGTAAAAAGTCATTTAAATTTGTAATTATAGGAAAATTGATACTGTTCTGATTGGCATTAAAAAAAGTAAACGGCAATAAAATTTACGATCCAGCAAAATACTTTGTTGCTTTCAAAAAGAACAAGAAAAAACATTTTTTTCGTTCGAATTATGCGAAAAACAAAAAGAAAATTTTTAATATCAACACAATTTACACTTACATATTTGCTGAAAATGGTTTTTTTTCAATTTGAATTTGGACACGCCAATTATAAGTGCATGAGCTGTTGTTGTCATGCGCTTACAATGGCAAATCACTACATTGAATTGTGGAATTTGCCACGAAATCATTCAAAATATTGTGCGCTGTAAAGAAGTTTCTGTAAAAAGAACAAAAGAACTGTTCTACTGCATGACAAAGTACTTATAAGAAATGCCAACAAGTAAAAAACGAATTAGTTCTAAATTTACTTACGTTGGCGATAAAAATATACTTTAATGTTGCTGACTTTTCAGGAATTTTGTTTTGATTTCTACATTCCAAATGAAAAAACAAAAAATAATTGCATGAATTTTGTATTTCCTGTTAAATAAAAAAATACAGATGATTTTTGTATATAAAATCTATATATTGATGATTTAAGTCTGGTTTGTTTTTTGCAGAAATTAAAAATGATACAAGTTTGTGTTTTACGGTTGACTCGGAAATGCTGTCAAATAGAAAATATTTATGAAAATCCTTATGAAACAATGTTGCAAGAGCAGTAGTCACTCTGTTGTTATTGGGATCAGTGATGTTAACTTTTATATTTTGATTTCCGTACAGCCTACCGTTTTTAGATAAAATCACCGTACGCAAAAAAAATATATATGTATGTCTATATATATGAAGCTGAATGTGTGTTTATTTGTTTGTTTGTGTGTTTGTTTGTTTTTTGTACCTTATAGGAGCCTAAACCGCTAGACCGATCTTCCTGAAATTTTCACACCACATAATTGGGACTCTTGAATGAATTATAGGGCACTTTTTTTTAATCAGCCCACCTTTAAGCCTACTTTCTTAATTATCCAACTAATTCCACATGGTTTTTAACAGATTTTATAATATAAACGAGCTTAACTTCGCCATTTGTGGGCCAATCGCGGTGAAATTTGGTCCCCTTAGTCTGTGCAACTCCGGGAAGGTTATAGGTTATTACGTTTCTTAGAACTAGAACCACGAGGGAAGGTAGAGGCAATTTCCACGCCAGCGAGACCATCTAACCGATTTTAATGAAATTTAAATGTATTTATGTTTTTGCGTCTAGAAGGACACATATGCTGCAAACATACATATATATTTTTTAAGTAGAACCAGGAGGCGACCGACGTAGGGGTAAGATATGCCTTTCCAAAACTGTATAACCGATGGAGATAATAACGGGAGCGAAACCGTTGATAAAAGCTAGTATATTATAAAAACATTTTTATACCAGCAGTGATGTTAACTTTTTTATTGAGCTACACAATACCTGCGAAGGAGGTCGCTCTGATGTGCCTGCGTATTGGTTACAGCTGAAACCGGTACTGTTTACTGTGCACTGACTATGCCTTCCCCACTGAAACCTTCCGACAACAACTGACACAAAGACACAGTAATGCACATCAGAAAAAATCATTTATTCTGAAACTGTGGTCGATCGCAGGAACTTTTTGGTTTTGTAGTCAACGTGCAGCCATCGCTACCCTAAATTCAAAATTTCACACAATTTTTGATTCCATTCATTTTGTTTTTTATTATTCTTTTTTTTAATATTCTTTACATCCAGTATAAAATTAATACAGCATTCGCTATATAGAATTATTAATGTAAAATATTTGGCCGTTCGTTATATCGGATTAACGTTAAAGCGATATTCGTTATACTGAGATTTGCCTGTAGTATATATCAGAGAGCTGAACATTGGATTTTTCAATTCAACATTTATTTTTGCCAAAATTGGCCAACATCGCAGAGCAACAGCCATTGACAATTAAAATAGTTGACTAGAAACAGAAATAGAAAATAGAAAATCTTTGAATTTTCTATAGTCTTGCTAAAGAAATTCTTTGTTAAAATTTGTTGGCAAAATTAAATGCCACTATGTACATAAGAAGTATAGCACATATGTATATACATACATAGTTATGTACATACCTTCTCGTATAGAATAGAATTCGCTTTTTTAGATGAATGAATTTCTATTATGTTGCACTGAACCTTCTAACAATGCTTGCACGTGTTAGTTTGTTTATGTTGTTTAATGGTGTAATTTTCTTTCGATTTTTTTTCGTCATTGGTTTAAAGCAATCTATGCGAATTGTGGATTGCAAAAGAAAAAATTAATTATATACTGAGTGACTTTGTTTTCTGGTTATAATATCCTAAATTTTATATTTGTTCTGAACCAGCACTCAGGGGCTGACCTCTACACTTTGTGCTGGAGCTAGGGAATAAGGTTTTTGAAACGGGGATGGACGGAATATGTTTATATGGACATTCGATTTGAATCTGCCCACGTCAAAAGTGACAATGACAGTGACCTAATGGTATGTCAAATGTAAACGTATTTCAAAAACTGGTATATTTATCGTAGAAATTTCCATAACAATTTTTGAAAGCAATTGGCTTAGAAAGGGTGATTTTTTTAACAGTTTGTTAAACAGAAAATTTACAAAAGTGAAAGAAATATTTATTTGGGCATATAAATGAATGCCTGCCATTTATTCTTTATTATGTCATATAAATATTGTCCGGTCAATCTATGAGCTCCAATTTTAACATTCAGGCCGGTATCTCACCATCGACAATTGCAATGTTATTTACCCAGGTGTGGAATTGTGGTTGGCATGTACCTGTACACGAGGCTCTTCACGTGTCCTCTCGAAAGAAAAATAGTCTAGTGGTGTTAAATCGCATGATCCTGTCGGCTAATGGACAGCTACAAAACGTGAGATTAGTTTCACACCAAATTAGCCTCTCAAAAGGTTCACGGTATGCCGTGCCTTGTGGCATTTAGCACCGTCTTGTTGAAGCAACTGTCAACCATGAAATAATGAAAAATAAACGGCAGACATTCGTTTATTCAACCAAGTAAATACTTTTTTTAAGCAACTGGGTTCCATTTTGGGTAAAAAAAAAAGTCGGTAACTTGCTCCATTGACTGCAACGTTGCGATTTTTTAATCGTGCTTGAAGTGGGTACGGTCCAGTGATGCTGCCGGGTCACAAAGCTCACCAAACAGTCCATCTTTCAGGGTGCTCGTCACACCAAATTCGGCAATTCGGTTTGATGACGTACGCATTGCGCCAAAAATAAGCTTCCCCCCTGAAGACAGCTTTTCGATAGCAAAATGTTGTCAAGAATCTTTTTTTTTTTGCACTGGAAAAATTTACACCGAAAAATTAAATAGAAAATAAATGCAATTAGTTAAAATTTTTCAATTTTAAATAGGCTGATGATCGAGAACATATAGGCAGTCAAAATTACATGTGATACTTACTAAGAAACTAACTAAATTAAAAACAAAATTATAATTCACACTGATAACATGCTGTTTTCGAAGGCTACTACAGTTGCACTGTGTGTAGTTACCAGTAGATAGAAATTATAAGCTCTATATATAAATCACGCGATAGAAAGCACACGTTAAGGTCCTTTCACGCTGTAATACAAGTCTTACGACTATTCATAATACTTTGTGAGAGAGAAATCTCATGAGATTTGGTGTGACTGCCAAAAAATCTAAAGTAATATTACATTTTGCTTTCACACTATCACACTTGAAATAAAATGAAAAGTAGTAAGAACAAAGCCGGTTTAGAAGCAAATGGTTTTTTTGTAATTTTTTTTTTAAATGTTCATCCGTATTTTGGTCAGATTCATAACATATTGTTTTTACACTATTATATTTAACCATTTGTAAATAAAAACAGCAATCTGATGAACTGTCACTTAACACAGTATAACACGTAGAGTAGAAGTGTTGTGGATTAATTGCAGTCTGAAATATCATCGCTTGATGAGAGTTCACCTTTTTTTTTTTTAATTTTTCTAGTACAATTGATGTGCTACTTGCTCTACTACAGGGTGGGCCAAAAGTAATCACCCGGGGCATAAGCAATCATCCGATGTTCTATTGCTGTAATTTTCTTTTTAAGACAAATTTTGGCACTGCTTATGATATGGGCTAAGTGACCGGCGCCAGAGTTGATGACCATACAGGCAGATCCAAAGGTTTTTATTAAATAAAATTACAGCAAAAAGACATCGGGCTATTACTTATGCCGCGGGAGATTACTTTTGCCCCACCGTGTACAATTCCACGTAAATCACCTTTTAAACTCGTGTCATCCATTATGCCATTGTACATGGATGGCATGTCAGTCCCACTGACAATTATTTTTTTCTGTAAAATTCTTTTGAAATTTCTAAAATATCGTTTTGATCTCGTCGCTGTTGTTGATTGATTTTCTTTTGCAATAATTAACAACATGATTTGGTAGTCAATAAACATGGCGATGATTGTTAAAAATTTTTTGTGTTTTTTATTCACTTAATTTCAGCGATGATCTCATTGTTGTTTTTATTTATTTTTAATTTTCTTGTTCTTTTAGTGTTTTAGTTGTTGTTATTTTGTGCAGGTTGATAATTAAATATGTATATGAATTTATAATTATTGTGTTTTTAAATGTATTTTATTATTTTTATTGCATGTTTGTATTTTGATTCGATTACAATTTGCTACTCTGTTATTGTTTGAACAATATTCAATCAAATTTAATTAAATACATTTTTTTTTAATTATACTCGTTTAAAGGTGCAGTCATATTGGGCAAATATTTAACGAAATATGCATAACTGCTAAATGTTGCATACATACGTTCGTATATTTATTAAAAAAAAAATAAAAAATTTAAATAGGAGCTTTCTGCAAATGAAATACATTTCAATCGGTCATATTCTGTAAATCGAGTAACAATGAATTTTTCTTTTTAAAATGATTTTACATTTTTTGGAGTTCACATTTTTTTGTTTCTTTTAAAACCGACTGTATTTTTATTCCAATAGATAACTAAAAAAAAACCATAAACCCAACAAATTGAATGTAGAATTATATATATTTTTTTCAATTAATTGTAGTCAAATTAGACACTCTTTAATATATTTAAATTACAAAATTTTTATATCAAGAACTTGTTTAAAAACGAATACAGTCGAGGCTGGCTATAACGAATGATGAAACGTCAGAGGCTTTCGTTAAACTGCAAAATTCGCTATACCGCACAAATTTGTTTTTGATAAGAAGTAGAGTCACTTTTGTTTAAATTAAAATATTTATTTCAATTAATCGTTCATTTATTAATATTTAAGCGTTTGCACACAGCCAAAGTACAGGTAGTCGTCCTACAACGCGGTTAAATTCGATGAACGATTTTTTTAACCACTGTTGGTTTTTTTCCATATTGGGCATAATTTTTGGTTACGTTGTGTTATTTTTTCATTCGTTATATCCATTATAAATTAAATATAGCGCTCGCTTTATAAGGTTGTTAATGTAAAAAATATGGACGCTCGTTATATCCTATTTTGGGTGCTCTGGTAGTCTAGTGAGTAGTGTGCAGTAGTGTAGGTAATCTAGTCAGTAGGGGGTTCTAGGTTCGATTTCTAGCAGAGTGTCTGTTTGTATCACTACAATACGTGAAAGGTTTTTCACAACAGCTATCACAATGGAACCGTAATAAATGGGATCCAAATGGGCTAGGAGCTTTCTTTACCTTTACATCCAGCAACCTGCCGACCTAACCTAACCTGACCCATATCGGATTTTCGTTAAAGCGAAATTCGTTATACCGATATTTGCCTGTTTAATTTTTAATACAAGTACTTTATAAGTGCTACTGTGTACTGAATGTATAAAAAGTACTCATTCTTCAGCCGGCACACTAAGTTTTCGTCAGCATTGAAGAACAATATTTAACGCTCCTTTAATAAAAGAATATATTTTTTTGGTGTGGGGAGGGGCATATAGGAACAGGTCACTCACATGCAGCATATGTTAAACTTCGCTGATGACGGGCTTAGAGCGCTTGCATCTGGCTCTCTACATTAATGGGCTCTCGCCTGTCATTGTGCTCAGGCTACAGAGTTTTTTAAACTTTTAATTATAGAAAAGGCTATAAAAATACTCGTACTATAACTATTTATTGCCAATTTCCGTCTGTTCCTCTAGACGTATGTATGTATATATTTGTATTGTTTTTATTATTGTGAGGGCTCAGTATGAGGTTGGAGTGTGACGACCGGCTGTGACTTTGAAAATGTATGCATTTCATATCAGCCGTTGAAGACAATAAAAATTTTAATGTTGCATTTCTTACCATTTCAGGAATTTCTTTTTGCGTTTAATTTTTTTAATGTTTTATGGTATGACAATATAAACGCTTTTTATAAACAAGTAAAAATTTGTTTTTTATTTTCATTTCCAGTGACGTAAATGTTGTAAATTTTTTTTTTTATTTTGTCACCGACCGAAAATTTAATCAGTCACATTTTTCTTTGTGGGAGTGCGACCAAACAGTAAAGCAACCCTGTTCCCCAGGTGGTAAAGTTTATTAGCCCTGTGAAAAGCAAAATACTGGCACAACATAAGATTAAGTTCATTATTTTTTAAATAAGTTAATTAAAAATTTATAAAAGAAATTATATGAAAAACCACACACAGCCACACCATATTTTTTATTTATTCTTAATTTTAGATTTACGCTTGTTTGTGCAAACGGCGGGTCGGTCATTCACTTTTCAGTGTTTTTTTTTTTATATTTCATTTGTTTATTTATTTTTTATTGAGTACTAGAAAAATGACGAAATATTTTTATATTTTTTTTTTACTTTCTGCTAATGAATTTTTTTAATAATTGGTTGGCCTGACGCCCACCCGGTCTTACGTTTTATAATTATTTCTTTTTTTTTTTTTTCTTTATGGAGTATTTTAACATTTTAAACACGGTTGCAATGCTTGGCGTTCACAAATGAGTTGTGTTTTTAAAAAATATGTACTGCATATATAAATTTCTTTGATCTTAAAAGTCAAATATTTTGCTAAAAATTTTTTGCCAGTTTGTTTACTTGATATGAAATGGAAAAAAACCGAAAATTGTTTTGGTTTTGAGGTCTTTAAATAAAGCATTTTATACAAATCTTCAAATTTTCATTAGCTGATTCACAGCAATATATTTATCTTTGATAGCTGTTTTGCTAAATTTATATTTCGGAAATATAAACTATTTATTAAAATTGGACAAAAAATTTACGCATAGAAAAAATATCAAATATTATATATAGAAAGAAGAATGTACATATGTATGACAGTCGCAGTAGGTACCCTGCAGATAGTGTGTCTAGTCCATACGTTTACTGTAGGCCACAGAAGACTAGAAATACTCAAGGAAATACTCAACATATGGAGAACACATGGTCTATTTAACCATAAAATGTTCAAGTTGTGGCCCATATAACCCAGCTTTGCATTATATTGCACTTCACAGAGTATTTTAATGCGACGGAGTAATCTTAAATACCAAGATAAGCATGTACACTTCGTCGTATAACAATAAGCTGTTGTTTTAACTGACATGGTTCACGGTTGCATTTTATGGACCATGTTTGTAACCAGTCTATTTCAGCTTCCAGGGACCACGTAGTCCAATATTATCTGCAGGGTAGTAAAACTTTTACACTAAACACAAATAAAATTTATAAATGCTCGAATTATGTCAAGAAAATTACTTTGAACACACATAATTATGCTTCCCACGCTCTGTCGTAGGGAAAAAATATTAATTGGAAAAGTATGTACATATATTAAATTTTTTTATGTTCAAGACGATCAAGTATTCGTTTGAACTATTTTATTTAATTTTGTGGAGGTCGGTTAGATATCTAGGAGGCCTAACAGCCCTGACTCCGTTGAAAGATATAAATTTTTCATTTCCAAACTGAGTTCCCAAACAGTTTATGGCAACAAATCTTATATGTATATGGTAATTTCCAGCATCTAGTTCTTTGCAAACTCTCTCTCATTTAACTTTTTTCCACCATTTTCTTATAGCAAGCACATTAATGAGACTATACAATGTATAAGTTTGTATGCAAAGAATGCGAAGATATGTGAAAATTTCGTTGTTATTTTTTAATTTGGTTTTTTCGGTATTAAATATTAATGTTAAAGAAAACTAATACTGAATAACATTGTTCATCAGATATAGCCCTAGAATATTTGTGAATAAGGTTTTTCTCTAAATTAAATATTACTGAAGTTATGAACAATTAAAGCGAGCGATAGTGAGAAAAATAGCATTTTTAGCAAACTTTGTGGGCTCAAGGCACGCCCAATAATTATGCAAACGATCTAAAATTTTTTATATATTTTTTTTTCTAATTTGGAACCAATCTAAGGGGTTTGCCAAGTGAAAATATGAAAAAAAAAATTAACGGTCACACTACTATACATATAGTGCAAAAAATAGCTTTAATCGATATTTTGTTTCTGATCCATAAGCAATAAATATGGTATCACGAACGGGGCAAAATTTAGAACTCGCTTTCAACTGCATTTCGAAAAATTAAAAAATCTGCGAATTGCTACTGCATTTTTTAAAAGAATTTTTTTTTAACTAAAGTGGAATAGTATGGTTTCCTATTGATGATTGCCATATTTAAATATTTGTAATAAAATATTTAAATGTATGTCACATAAGCTTTATCGGACTTCAAAAATCCCTTTCTCTCTGACTTGCGAAAAAAAATTTCAAAATTTCTATTAATAATAATAATAATGCTGATGACAACCCTAAAACAAATTTTTTCAAAGCAAAATTATAAAGAAAAAATAGCAGAAAAAAAACCATTCACTTTCAAAGACAAAATCACACAACACCTTCGATAACAGCAGATACAAATAGAAAAGCAATAACTTCCGACTCAAACATCTTCTAAAACACTGTTAGCACAGATGAAAGGCAAGAACTTAAACAAATTTACACGTCACTTGAACAGACAAACTATAAACGTAGACAAATATACAAATAAAAAACTTTAAATTTGTTTCTGAGGAACTTTTCAAGCACTTTTCTAAATAACCAAACAACAATTAGATTTTCTACTGAGAAAACAATTAACTCAAGGACATACAAGTTAAACACAATGCTTAGACAAATACTAACAAACGAAAACAAATGGTATTGAATAATAGTAGAAAAAATCTATAATTTTTAGACTTGGCATACATTTCAATGATGATTGTTAAAGACCTATAAAAATTAATAAGATTAAATTTTAATTGTTTTTGTTTTTTTTTCTCCAACAAGGAACTATTTAAATAGAACTTGGCTTAATTTTATTATTATCTAGTATTAACAATTTTATAGCATATATGTATGTATGTATATTAACCCACTACCGCCATTCGGCCATTCGGCGTTGTTGAGTTAACAACTTTGAAATTTAAATGAGGTTGTAAAGTTGCATACGGTTGTAAAGTTGAGGGAGTGGCAATGGCTGAAGTAGTCTGCACGTTGACCACAAAACCACAGTTTCAGACTAAGTCATAAAAACATCTCTCATTTTTTCTTATGTGATTAGTGTGGCTTTGTGTTAGTTGTTGTCGGAAGGTTTCAGTGGCGAAGTCATAGTCACTGGTCACTGAATAGGACCGGCTTCAGCTGACACCAATCCACAGGCATATCAGAGCGCTTTTCTTCTTCGGTATTGTGTAGCACCTTGAAAGGGCTACTAAAACGAAACTTCTCCTTGACATCAGCGGCGCTGCAACACTGCTACGAGTATAAACAAATAACTAAAACGTGCAAAAGAAGAGTTGTAGAATGTGAAGCTTTAGCACAATGAATCGCATGTGTAGGGGTCATCGCCTGACTGCTGGTCTAAGATAAAACAAAAAAAAAATAATAAATGTGACATACAAAATTTAGAAGTTCTTTCTGTATGAAATATTATTTATATTTTTTTTATATATGTCTGGCACATATAACTCAATTATTGGGCTCTGCTGTGCTGTTGTTATGAATTCCTTAAGTTTCATTACGAACAAAAGATATAAAATTATATTTTTCCCCTAACGAACTCCTATATTTCCTTAATTATTTTTAATTGTGTTTTTCGTTTCATTTTCATTCGTATTTAATTATGCTACAAATTAGTATGTCTTCATAATGGTAAAGATTATGTTTTTTCGGATGAATTGTTAAATATTTTCATTAAATTTTATTATGTTGCTATGACTTGTACACTATTTTGTTTTTTTTTTTCGAATATTGTGTAACTTTTTTTAAAAGCTGAAAAAAACATATTTTTTATTACTTACATACAGTGTGTCACATCAGTTTTTGACTTTTATTTATAAAGTCTAGTTGAATTTGGGATTTTGTAAAAATGTATCAGGTAAATTTTAACGGGTCGTATAGGCTCATACTAGTATCATGTGACATTATTTGTTGCATTCCATTTTCACAAATATATGCGATAACGTATGATAAAATTTTGTCTTATAAGTGACTTTGGTTGGACGGCACTGTGCTGTTATATATAGCGCTCATACATAAAACTTGTGACATAAACATTTGTTCAATTCACAAGCTCGTATTAACGTCGTATGCTCTGTGTAATCGTTTTATTATACAATATTGTAGAGTATTTTGGTTATAGGATTGAATTTTATATATTTTTGAAATAATTGTATTGAGACCAGGTGTGGATTATTAAATTTTTTTGATTAGTTGTGTAGAAATCTTTAAAATATGTGATAACTAATACCAGAATTAAATTTTTCCTTATTCTAAACAAAAATTTAATTTCTTCACAATAGTGTGATAAATTAAGTGTGAACTTGAACACGACAGAATATTTTCATTAATTAATTAACTAAATTAATTAATTTCATTTAAATTTTGAAACTATTTGAATCAAAATTGCTTATCGTGAAAAACTGGAAAACTAATTCGTATCAAATTTAAATTTACATACCTGGTTGAATTTCATGGAATAAAATTAAATTAATGTAAATTTTTTTTTAAAGAAGAAAATATAAATATAAATGAAAACCTAAACAAAAAAAAAACAAAAGTGAAAATATGATAAATATAAAGTTCATAATGTTCATAAGCACATGCCGTCTCTTTTTAAACGATACAACATACGACTGAGCTTGTGAATTGAGCAATTCTACTTGCATGCCAGATTCGCAGAGTTGATACTCAGTAAACTGAGTTGCCCACCAGCACGTTGCGAATTGCCAAAAATTTCGTGCATGAGTTTACACAGTTAAAGCATTGCAAAAAGCGTTTCAGAAGTCGGTCTCTTTAATTTAAAATTTTTTGGGGCGTGCTCTTGGCTGAGCAGTAAGCGCGATGATTCTACTGATCCCTTGGCAACCTAAAATTTTTTTCTACCTTCCTCCTCTGTATCTTCAGTGTTTGTGCAATAAAACGACGGTCAAGTAAAAAAATAAATAAAATTGATCTAGTTTAGTTGAAACAAAATTCTCTGCACTATCAATTTCTAACTTTATTTCAGTTGCAGTGCAGTGCATTGCTTACTTTTGGCTTTAAGAAAATTAATGCTTCAAAATAACATGCAGAATTGCAGAATTGCAGAATTTATCTATAACTTCACCGGCTATCTCTTTCCAACTTTGTAGTTCAAGTGAAATGCACTGAGCACTGGAAAAAAAATTAAAAATTTCTTTTTCTTTACATTTTTATTTCGGTTTATATTAAACGCTATTTCGCTTTTCATATTATTTAAAGCTTAACTCTGCAGAACACACCTCCCATGATATAATAATTATTATAATGCCTGATTATATGGTCATATGGAATCCAGTACTCTTTAACGTTTATCCACTAGCCGCCGTCAAAAAAATTATTCAGCTCATATCGGTGCCAACAGCTGTTTTCGATTATATTTGTATGCCAAAAGACAATTTTATAACTTTAGTTAAAAATTTAATTATTACAAGTCTTATGTATATGTAAGCTCTTATTCACTATGAGTTTAGGACACAGTGTTTTCCCTCTTTTCGAGAAACAATGGAATAATCCTATCTTTTCAACACTACAAGTTCTCACTAAAATTACAGAAAATGGGTCACAGAAGTCATAAAATTTAAAATCGGCTTTTCGCTTTCTGGAACATTTTACGTTAGAACGTTTCGTGTTTTTTTATTTTATTTTATATAACCGTCTGCGTTTATGAGCAGCTTGTCTTAATGCCGGCAACTAGTCAGCTGTAGATGAAGACTTGCGCGACACACTGTATAAATTGTAATAGTTTCAATTGTATGTCTAAAACAAATTGTGTTCATATGAATTTTAACTTTATATAATATGATGAACTGAAAAAAGAAACAAACTAAACGAACTGCACAGCAAACAACAACAAAATAATAGATAATAAAAATTAATTTTATTTGTTGGCAAAAATGGAAATGAAAAAACGATAGGCGAGTAGTAAATTTTCATGCTTTTGAACATCGAACTGTTGTATGCCCAAAGTTTTGGTTTTTTTTTTCTTTCAAATCGTGTAATTTGAGATACATAATTATAAGCAAACAAATGAAAAAATACAGCAGAAAAATACAGAAAACATGATAATAAAACAAATGAATAATAAAAATTAAACAAAAACGCTGTGCGCGTTACAAGTGTATGAACAAAATTATTTATACAATTGATTGAACAAGTTTTTCAGGTCAATTGAACAGATATGTGAATACTTGGTTGAGTGTACTTAGCAACAACAGTAACGTTCGAAATAGTTGTAAAAGATATAAATAAAAACAATATTAAACTTCAAATTACATTAGCAATGGCAAAGCAACAAAATGGTTTCTAATCAGCAAAAAGCATTCGATTACACAACATACAAAAGTCCAAAATGTTCCATAATGCAAAAGCAGGCGGTATTTTCATTACAATATGATGGTGATTAACAATATGTTATAAAATTAAATATGTATTTTTTTTTTAATAATTAATAATGATTATTTTTTTTTATATAAATTTTCTTGTATTACAGCAATTAAATGAATATTAATGAAGACTTGGTTTTTGAAAGAGCATGTCTGTTATGATTTTATTTAGTGCGATCATTTACTCAAACAACGTCATAAATCTAATTATTTATTTCAAGCAAATAATAACAATACAGTGGCACCAGTAATATAAAAAGAAATTAATTATGAACCAGACCAATAATTAATAGTTGCATCTAAAAATATGCTCTATTTTTATAACTTATACGACACCTTCAAGTATGTTTGAATCATTGAAATTTAACAACTACGAATTCCTCAAGCAGTTGTTTTATTTTTAAGCATTTAAGTCTCTTTTTAATTATAAAATTAACATTGACTTGATTGACAATTCTTTTTTCAATTCACCGGAAACGTTCAAGTTTAAAAAGACATTTAATCGAAATTACTTAATTTGATGATTGTTTTGAAAGTTATTACTTTTAGCAACACGTGGCAAGTGTTTTTATTTTGTGTTTGCTAAAATTTATCATATCAGGGTTACCGCTTACTAATTTTATCTGATTTTCTCTTCTTTTTAGGGCATCTGGAGAAAATGCAGTTGCAATTGATAATAAAATCGAACAAGCTATGGTGAGTGAATCTCTTTATTTATTTATTTTTTATTTAATAGAACTTTTAAAATAAGACTTAATTTTATGAATGAAAGACAAAACATTTCTTCGAATTAAATCAATGAAAAAATTTTATTAATTAATTGAAGAATAAAGCGAAAAGAAGTGTAATTAATTCGCTCATATCGTGAATACTTTTTCCCTCGAAATATCTCCTCTTTTCTGTAAATTTGTAATCGTGAAAAATTCCCCGTGAATAATTTCATGTGTAAATAAAATTCCCCTTATCGTTAATTAATTTTTGCCAGCGATTTTTTTTTCCATTTTTTCCTGTAATTTATGCACTTTATTTTTGCTGGCGCATTGCATACAAAATGGAAGTAAATTCTTACTTTATTTATATATTTTGATCAAAATCTTTGGAATAATCTTCCACTATATCAACAATTAAACAGCAACGCTAACAGTTTCAAAAGATTTGTAGTTAATTCTTTCGAATAAAATAAATGCATTGTAGTTATGTAGTTCTTTGAACTAAAATTTTTAGTTATTTTTTTAATAATGTGTGCAATTTTTCTTGTATACATATATATATTTTTTTATACCATTCATTTAATCTAAGTTTTATTAGAATTTAATACTTAATTGTAAATGCCATTTTTCCGTATAACATTTTCCGTTTCTATACTATAAATATAAGACAGAGTCTTGGTGTACAGGAAATAAACTAATAATAATAAATAGAAAATAATAATAATAATTTTTCTTTGTATCAAAATCAGCTATTACAGTGGCAAGATACATAAATAATAAATAAAATGCAAACCAACTTACCAACTGAGCGTGTTTTGTTAAATTATACTAAGATATGGCGGACGAATTTTGCAGTACTCTTTAGGATTCACTTAAACTGCTAATACATCATAGTTCCAAGTCTAAAAATTTAATGTAAATTGTTGGAAAACTCTTAATTTTATTTTTTAAATTGTGTAATTTTCACAGTTTTGTTAATTCTTGCATTAATGTACTTTTATCGTTCAAATGCAATACTTTATGTGCGGCTGACTTAACTGCCCCCCAATATTAAAAAAAAAAACAATTTCACACTTAAGACATGAAAACCCACGGATTTCTGTATTAAAATTTAAATTAGTTTGCTTTTTAATTAATTTGTATGTTTTTGAAATCCCCTTCTCTACATTCACTGCGAATGATACGGGGGAATAAAATTCCTCGTGAACTTCTTGATGCCAATTTTCACCTCAACGAGAATGACAATTTCACAGGGACCAAAAATTTTACTTCTTATTCGCGATAAGGGTGATTATTTCATTTGATATTATAGAAGAAACTCTTTCTTTTTATTCAAAAACTCTGGGGAGATACAAAGATTCATAAACTGCTTATGAAGAGTGTTTTTTTAAGTTCGATAGAACTGTCATAATGCGCTCACTTTTTGGCATTTATGATCACTATGGCAAATCATATGGCATATGAAGAGATTGAAGCTTGAACAACGCTATCAAATTACTGTGAAACTCAGTCATCAATTCGCGCAATTTTATAGAGATGTTGTGATTTTTATGGCGCACGTAATCGTCCATCTTAGCAAGCGCTAAGTTGATTTTGAGATATGTAGCTGTCAATTGGCTTCCAAGATCGTGCGATTTAACACTTCTCGAATATTTCTTTAGTAATAAACTTAAAATGTATTCGATTTCAATTTCAATAAAAACTGTATTTAAATTTATTATCCATTTTATAATAAAAAAATGAAAAATACAAAAAAACAAGCTTTAAAATGATATGATATTATGCTGATAAACAATAGACACCGAGTCATAATTTTTCGCTCTTGTGACACTACATTTTTACTCCATTATTAAAATTTTGGAGAAGAGCGCATTTATATTGTAATGGGAAAATTAATCAGGTGCAAAGAGTACAACCATATTAAAATGCCCTCCTACGTCGGTATCGTGTAGCACCGGCGAAGTAAAAAAATAATAAAAATGGCTACTAAACCGAAGCTTCAGCACTGCTACGAGTATAAACGAAGAACGTGCGAAAGCAGAGCTGCAAAAGTAATTAATTATGCTTCACCTCCTGTCGTTTCTCCTACTAACCCTTTCCTATAGTTCCAGCACAATGCTTTGCATGTGTAGGAGTCAACTCCTGAGTGCTGGTTCCAGATAAAAAAAAAATCAAAAATCCAGAAACGTCAAATCGTCCACTAGTGTTATCGATAAATAATGAATAACTGTCAAAAAAAAATTTAAGAAGTTTCAACTTAAAATTGACGTTTTGAACTTAAAATCTTTTATATGTTGCAAACTTAGCGATTTATGCAAGACTTAAAAAATTTAAATATTATACTGTATGTTTCTTTCTCGGTTTACTGTCCCTTTCTATCAATTTTATATTAATTAATGAAAAATAAATGTAGTGTCATACGGGTTTTAGGTATCGCGCTTCATAAGCAGTTTATGAATCTTTGAATGTCCCAAGATGACTTGGCTAACGATATGGAAAGCCATAAGCATCATATACAAATTAAAGGCAATTTAAATACAATAATTTGGCAATAGACTATTGTATAACCTGGGCGCTTGCCTTGCCGCATTCGATCTTAAGAACTTGTATAGTCGGACATTTCATTACAGCAATAGTTTGCTTTTTTGTATTAATTCGGCGAAAACTATAAATATTTCTTATGACTAATGGTGTTTTCTTTTCAACAAAAAGTGCATGGCACTTCTGCCCCCAGTCATTTAAAACATTTGCACTTTATACATAGTTCCGCTATAGAGCAATTTTTTCAGTGCTGTACTTTTAGTTTTTTTTTTTTTATTTGAAAACTTCTCACACGTTGCAGAAACCAGGTATAAGTAGTTCGTGGTGATATTCCAACTGATTATTTTATTTCAAACGTATATGTTTATATATGTATGTATATATATTAGGGTGGGTCAAGCAACGTGGGTATAGCAAAATCGAAATCAGCACAAAATTCTAAAAAAAATTAGCTGAGGAAAGTATGGGTTTAAAATCAAAATCTCGCTCCCGCCGAGAGACAAGAAAATTCGCATTTGGGCAATTCCAAGCCAAATCAATCAGGAATTTTCTAGTTTGCCTCCGATGTGAAGCCTCAGTTAGTAAAAACATAACTCGTTCGCGGCGATCAGTTGGCAAAAACTGTAACATAAGTAATGCTCGTTGTGAACGTAACAGCTGACTGAATTGCTTGAAGTTTTACGTGTTTAATAACCGACAATTAAAGTTGAACGATACTGACAAGTCTAACGTTGGATGATACGTTTTTACTAACTAGACCTTTAATATAATTTGGTATACTTGTTATACTCGCTAAGAAACCAAAAAAAAAGGAAATTTTTAGCCCGCTAGGTCTACAGGGTCCACAATTGCCAAATCATTACACTTTTGAACTTCTAAAGTCAATATCTTCGGTTTTATTGCAGCTAGAAAGCCCAATTTATTTTTGTTTTGAAGCTCTTAAGGTACACTACGAGACTACCGTTACCAAAAGAAAACTTTTTGAAAAATTTTAGGGCTTGGAATTACCCAAATGTAAATTTTGATGGTTCTTGGCGGGAGCAAGCTTTTGATTTTAGAGCCATATTTTCTTCTGGTAATTTTCTTAGAATTTTGTGTAGTTTTAGATTTTGTTATACGGCTGTTGACCAAAGAAATTACACCACCCTAATGCACATATATATATTTAAAATATATATAAAATTCTCATTGTTACTGTTGTTCTTATCGTTTTAAATACAAAGTTGTTTTTATTTACATCTTATTTGTTTGGTCAGAAATTAATTTATAATAAAAGAAATTTGTACTCGAGCGATTATTATTATTATTCATTTTTAATGGCCACAACATTGTTGCAAATATTAAATAATTTGTAAATTCATTTATTTATTTATTATTTTTTTAATCGAAATTCTTGTAGTCGTGAACAAAAAAAAAATAATTCAAAATTTAAATAAATCAGGCGTTGTCAGAATATTTCGGTTAATGGAGGATTGTTTTCAGGGTTAATGGAATGGAATGTTTGTCGATATGTTAATTAAATTTTTGTTATTTTTAATATTTTGCAGCCATATACGTGCATTATGAAATTTAATTAATTTTACATTAATGATGTATAAAATTGTGATTAGCACTGAGTTCAGGAAGCACTCAGTGAGGATTAACCATTTAATCGATAAGGCATTTTTGCATTTAAAATTCTTGGGTATTTAATATTCCTATTTATTTATTTTTTATTGCAACTAACAAAATAAATGAAGCGATTGATTAATTTATACTTTGAATGGTGTAAAATGCGTCATTATCAGGTTGTGGAATCATGTTTGTCGTTGTAATTTCCAAATAATTGTTATAAATTTCAATTTACATTTACAATATTTTTAATAAAATCAAAAGTACATGCAATACTGTTTTTACACTGATTTTTTATACTCTATTTATAAATAACATGTCCTGTTTCTACACGATTTTTTTACACGTACAAACTGATATTTCAGGAATTTGCAAGATCACTATCAGAATTATTCGGCGAATAAACCTTTTTAATTGCCTATTTTCTATATTTCACGTGAAATGAGTCCACTCGGAATTATAAAAGAAATAGTTTTTATAAAAAACATTAAAAGTACCTGAATGCAAGAATTAATAAAAGTGTGAAAGTTAAAGAATTGAAAAAATAAAATAAATAAAAGTAAGAGTATTCCAACAATTTCAATAAAATGCTTAAACTCGGAACTATGTTTACGTTTAAGTTAATCCGTAAGACAACTCCAAAATTGAGCCGCGATATAATTGTGTATAATTAGACAAAATATACTGAATTGGTTATTGTTTTGCATTTTATTTATTATTTATATATGTTTCCACTATAATGGGTGATCTTGATATAAAAAAATTATATTTTTCAAAATATAGAAATAAAAGAAGAATTTAGTTACATTTTGTATGCAATTCCTCAGCAAAAATTAGTTGGATAAATTAGAGGGAAAAGTGAAAAAACTCGAGGGAAAATCCTTCAAGAAGGGAAAATATTTCGAGGGAATGTTTCTTTGAAACAACAATGCTATGACAATTTCGAGTGTCCGTCTTTTTAGTATTTTAAAGTTGTTCCAGCATTTATTTAAATTTTCTAAAAAGTCTAATTTTTTTATTTTATAAAAATCATAAAGACAACACTGTGTTTCGTAGAATTATTAAATTTATAGTTCTTTTATGTATGTTGAAGCAACCTAACTCTGCCCTTTCTTACATAGTGTTCGCTGGAACTTGTGTACGGCGTAAAAACAGGGTCATGTGTTACATGTGCAAAAAAGCCAGCTAAGAAATATCAGGAAAATTCTTATGCCAGTACTCAGCAATTTTTCTGATTTGTATGAGTGCCTTCTTTTCTAGAATTTGAGCAATGAAGATTTCGGTTAACTGAAGAAAGAAAATGACAGAGCTGTGTTGCTTTCCTAAAAGAAGGCAATACACAATGTCACCATTGTTGATGGGCATGTTACTTGCATAAGTGACTTGAAAAAAATGAGAAAAAAAATAATGGAGCGATTATGAATTGCAACGGAGCTGCAGTTGCGTTGCCGACTGGCAGCCAGATATTTTTAATTGCCAGAAAACCACTATAATGTAAAGAAAACTAGGCAACTGGAGATTTCAAGGTCAATCTGCATTACCTACATTAAAATTTTTAGCAATAGTTTGACCAAAAGTTCTCCCTGATTTCTTCACATCAAGCGAATTTCCTCATTACTAACTCTACATAATGGCTTGATTATGGATAGCAACCGAACTGTTGTTCAATTGCCAGTTGTTAAGAATGATAATGCAGTTAATACAGATTGACACTGCATTAACTCCAGTTGTCTAAATTCCAGTGCTGTCTAGTGTTTTTTTGATAACTATAAATTTGAGATTGCCGCATGGCAACGCAACTGAAGTTTTTAGGTTGCCATCCATAATCAACTCATAACTAAGTTTTTTCACATTTGTAATTTTAGACTGTTCAATAGTATTTTGCCGCTCTTCTAATTTAAAATTTGTAAACATTTTAGAAAAAATCACTCTTGAAAACACAATTTAAATTTCTACTATTTGTATCACTTCTATTTTTATTTGACCTTTATTAAAATTTTTTAATTATATTTATTTTTGAGCGATGGTCTTTTTTATGAAAAGTTTTTTAATATTAAAAATATTAAAAATATTAAAAATATTAAAAATATTAAAATATTATATATATATATATATATATATATATATATATATATATATAAAATAAAAATACAAAAATATTAAAAATATTTAGATAAAAAATATTTTTGTTAATACAAATTATTATTTCCTGACGATGCTACACCTATTTGGTAGCGAAATATTGAGAAATAAATAATAATTAAAAAACTTTTCATAAAAAAGACCATCGCTCAAAAATAAATATAATTAAAAAATTTCTACTACTTTTAGATGAGGCAAAAAAATATTTCTTAGTTTAGTTAGCGGACCCTCGTCGAAGACGACCGCCCCACTTAGGGGCGGAGCTTAGGCTCATTGTGATAGATGTAAGATTTTTGATCATTGTAACACATTTTTTCTTATTGCAACACCTTTTGGAAAACGCCTCAATTTACTAATATTTTTTTTTTTAAATATTGGAATATCGTAGCATTTCTTAATTCCTTCATATGCTCACCATGATTTTAGTAAAAAAAGTTTTTGCATTTATATCCGCTTTAATAAATTTAACTTAAACTTTCTTAAACGAGAATATTCCATTGCATCATAATTTGCTCAAATAGTTTGTATTACACACTTCAATTTAAATTCAATTTAAAATTTCATACAATTTATGTTTGTCATGTATGCATACATACATACATACATACATACATACATACATACATATGTACATATTTAATACAATAAAAAAAAAATAAAATGAAAGAATAAACATCGCTTTACAAATCTATTTTTATGGAACAATCTTTAAGTACTTGAATGCTAAAAATAACTCATGTTGATTTGTATTTAATTGATTTGTCTTCAATTGAATTTTCCTTATTTAAAAAGAGTGTTAAGCAATCAAATGCGAGATGGAAAACTTTTTTACCATAAAAAAATGGCTGATTCATAGCTTCATAAATGGCTGTAATTTTCATATTTAAAAGAGTTTTATTTTAAAGTTGAAAGGTCATTGAAATCTATTAAATACGACCACTATCATTTCTATAGCACATTGTGTTTACTTCCTTGGAAAGCTTTGCCCCACTAATTAATTTCAGTTCACAGTATGAATTTTTGGAGACTATTGCTGTGTTTACACGATTTGCTCCATATTCGTGTTTGAAACAACATGGAAAGCATTTTATTTCTTTCTGAATCTTGCTGCGAATAACGTATGTATCTCTAATTTTGTAAAATTATCGCTAGTTTATCGGTACCATCTGTTCAACCAAAATACAAACAAAAAAAATGTGTGTAAAAGAAAATAAGTAAAAACATTTAGATAAATATTATAAAATATATATTTAAATATATTAAAATAATTATTTAATATTAAAAAAATGGACAAAAATTGCGGGATGTATTTTGATTTGTAGAATGATGATGCCTTCAAAGTTAAGATTAAAATCAAGAGAATAACAGTCTTTTTTATCGTGGACAAGCTCTCTGGAGAAGACCCCTACCTACAGATGCGATGCATTGTGCTGGAACTAGAGGAACGGGATAGTAGGAGAAATGGCAGGAGATGAAGCTTAACTATCATACAACTCTGTTTTTTCACGTTCTTTGTTTTTATAACAGTGTTGATGCCAAGGAGACGTATTAAATTTTGAAGCTTGGTTTTTAGTAATTATTTTATTTCGCCGAAGGAGGTCGTTCTGAAGTGTGGTGCCTGTGGATTGCTATCGGCTGAAACCGTTACTGTTCAGTGACCAGGGACTATGCCTTCGCACTGAAAACCTCCGACAATAACTGACACAAAGACACACAAATGCACATCAGAAAAAATGTGAGATATTTTTATGAGTCTGAAACTGGGGTTGAACGCAGGAATTTTTGGTTTTGCAGGCAACGTGCGGACTACTTCAGCACCCCTTGAATAGTATGGTTCGCAATCGTGATTCACAGAGCGAAACAAGCGGTGAAAAATACCATATAAACATGCTATATCGGCCTTTTGCAAAAATTAAATGTTAAAGTTATAGTATTCACAACTCCTACTGTAAACCCATTTTAACCCACTGTTAAGAGTGGACTTTTTACAAAACTGTTTATTTACTCTTTGGAATTTTCTTAGAATAACATAATTGTTTACTTCACCCTGTGTGTTTAATGATGTGTCACTCATCGTTAATTAAAACGTATTAAGCATTTTTATTTTCGGGTTGGCTCAAAGCATCCTTAATGATTTATTAACAAAATCATAGTGTACGGAAAATGTTGATGTCTTCGAAATGCATTAAGTATTTGTGTAAGTTGTCTATAAATTTTTCTCAAACAGAAAATTTAACTCAAAGAAATGTGAACATTAATGCAAACTTAATGCATCAAAAATTATTTACAATAATGTAAAGCAAATATTTTTGTATCGATGACTCATAAAAACGCACATACACACATATGTAAATAATTCGCTGAAGTTCAAGTTCAAAATTGTTTTTTAACTTCTAATTAAACCCTTGTTTTGTATGGAATTTATCGAGTTTAGAGGGAGCGCAATTTGTGAATAATAATATAGCCCATGAGCATGCTTAGTCATGCTGTTTATTATTGTGTCGCTATACACCGAATATTGTTTAGCAAGGCTTAAATTGTTGCACTTGTAGAAATATTGTTATATATGTATGTATGTCTGGTGCCGAATCAGACGGGTAAAAATTTTCGATTATCTTTCATGCTTAAACCTCAGCTTAACGAGGTGCCTCCGTCGTCTAGTGCATGAGCATTAGTCTTGTCAATACGGTGGTGCGGGTTCGATTCCCGCTTAAACCCTGGGTGTTTCTACTTGTGGTATCACAATAGGCCTAAGTGGGACGTTCTCCTTCGGGGAGAGTCCGCCACGTAACCTAACCTAAGATTTTTACAAGACACCTGCCAAAACCAAAAACGAAAGAAATTTTTTTTTAAAGCCAATATCTACAGCAAAATAAACTCAAGCTGTATTTTGTTGTTTTAAGATATTTTATTTTCTATGTCCCTTTCCGAAATATTTGTGTACCATAGACAAAACCTTGCACAAAAATCGCGTCATATCAGGACAGCAGCTACAGCTTTCATTAATACCATACAGAGGTTCAATTGGACGTGCCTTAAAACCCTATAAAACAGTTGTTCGTACCAACTTTCTAGTTACCCTGTTTTCGTTTAAACGTCACGTACAACACTGCCATAGCGATAACCGTAACCATAGATATCAATTGGAATTTTATTTTCTGCCGTAACCGTAAGCACCTGACAATGATGATCGTATTGTTTTCTTATTTTTGAAATAAGAAACAAAGAACAACAGCTGTTTGTGGCAGCAATAATCGATAACAGAAAATATTCCAATGGTTAGGACTGTGGCATTAGTCACGTCTAATTGAACTTTAAATATTTTCCCGCTTTATTTCTACAAGGAATCATCAACAATATATGACCGCGACTGAAAGAATTTTTTCATACATCTTGCCATAGAGGAAGTGTTCGTAAACGGTTTTCATTACGGTTCTAAAATAATTCTAGTTAAAAAAATCTACTAGTTAGTCTAATAATCATTTGCGACCGGGACGTAGGACATGAAGTGGCAACACTTATTAACTACAGGAACAACTCTAACGTTAGACAAGAAGTGGCAACACTTATTGGCTCCTGACGAGTAGGAATGGACGAATTAGAGTCACTCATAGTTTTAACGCGCAACAGAGAATACACTGTTCACTTAATTTTAAAGTTAAAGCAATATACATATAGATATATTCGTTAACGTTATATACATATGTATTCAATAACAATAAACTAAATCATAAATTTAAAAAAAAATAACCACTTCAATTAGTCGATAAAACAGTAAATTGAATCGGCTACGTGTACTCTGTTGGTACTTGGCTTTGCCGTCTTAGTTGTCCAAGTAAATTTTTGAAAAATTTGCTTCGTCTAGATAAGTTTTTAACCACTCAACATCAGATAAGCCAATAACGTTTGTAGAAAGTTGCCTAGATAAAGCAAAAAGTTAATAAATAAATAAACACAAACAACTATTATTTCCCATTGCAGATTCATATCCGTCAAAATGATTTGCTATGGCTAAGAAATATAAAATTTTGATAAGAAATTGCGAAGAAAAAACAGCAACAACAACTACTTAACAAATGCAGAAAAACAATAATAAACAAATAACAACAACTTTTTTAATATTCTGCAAATGACAACTTTCGCAATGTTGGAATAACACCAGAGTTTATTGCTTTCGAGGAAAATTCCATTCCATTTGTGACCACCATTCACGAAAGCAAAACTGTTTTAGATTAAAAGACATCCTAGCAATGTTGCAATGTTCAATTTCACTTCAAAACACTACTCACTTGATCTTGTAGAATTGACCCAAATCGACAAATTTGGTAAAGTGAACGAACACCAGCCAGTTATTTATTAAGAAGCACTAGAAGATCATTTGAAGTAAAAACTTCAACGGACAATAGAAAGTTGTTGATGAGTTTTCATTTGCTATTCAACGAAAGTGCCATCCTGATATTGATGGCGGCATACAAGGAATTACTTTTTAATTGTTTCTACTTTTTTGTTCGCGTGTTCAAATAAAAAAATTTCAAAGTGAGGAAATTTTTAAATTTTTTTTCTCCTCCACTTTCAAGTCAATTTATTTAATATAAAGTTGTAGAAGCCACAATATCTCTTCGTATGTACACTATTATTTATTTTCTATTATTCTATTTCTTCTTAAGTCGAAGCAGACCACCACTAAAACGAATCCCTTTTCTAACTCCCTCGTATCCCAATGATTGCCGGTCCAACCAACAAGTAAGTACACCCAGTGCCTCTAGACTCTTTTGACCAATGGTAATCAAGTGGTAATTCTCTACTTCTAGCCTCATCACTAAGTCCATAGTTATCGCCAACATTCGCCTCATGCTAAGTTCCCCCATAGCAGAATTTGTTTCGCTTTTTTTTTTTTTATATCTTGGACCAGTGCTCAGGGCCTATCCCCTACAAATGCAATGCATTGCACTGGAACTAGAGAGAAGGATAGGGAAGAAATAGACAGGGGGTGAAAGTAGTAGGAAGATAGAGCTTAATTCTTGCACAACTCTGCAGTTGCGTGTAAATTATAAAGCAAAGTTGCGGCGTCTCTGATGTTTTTTTTTGACGCATTATTTTTAAGCTAATGGAGCCATTTTATTTATTATTTTACTTCGCCGACGTTTTAGTGCTCAAATACCAATGAAGGAGGTTGCTGTAGCACAGAAAACTCAGAAAAAACTATTTTCTGATTTGACCCGGCTGGGATTCGAACCTGGGTCTTTCTGGTTGCAGAGCCAACACGCTGTCTACTCGCCATCAGCACCCCCAATTGCACATTGTATTTAGATTAACAAATTCCGATTCAAGTATTTAATTGAGTAATTTAGCAATTCCTTAATAAATTTACTTGTAATTAATAGTTTAAAGAACGAAAACGGGCGTTTTCTCTTCGCTACTTCCTCGACTTTTTATGAGAAATTAAAATCGCCTCTGTGCTTTAAAAATATATTTCTACCTCATATGCCTCTCTTCAAATCCAGTTGGAAAATAATCTGGCAACGCTGATAATATTGAGACATTTCGCTAAATTATATACACATATATAATATAATTGTTATCCTCTGTATACGCAAAATTTTCTAGGAATCGGCGCACTTCTTTTTTATATTTTGTGGTGGAATAATAATAACAATGTTCAGTGGAAATTCTTGAAAATTAATATTGAACGAACCCTCTTCACCGGTATCTATCCGAACATACCCCCTCCTTAGCTTTTATAATTGTTCAGAAAATTTATTACTAAAAAACGCTCAAACGATATTCAATACAAGCCAATTGGATTTAATAAAATTCAATTTCGAAAAGCCACTACGGCTCTCATTCTGTTGGGCTCTGGAAACAATTACCACCGCTTGTTAAGACTTTTATTTATTCAATTTGATTATTTTAATTTTAAAAAATTCCAACTATGGAACAAAATTATAATGCTTATCTAAGAATTAACTTATCTAATCGAAAGTTTTGTTATTTTTAATTTTTTTAGTGAAAAAAAAAACATTTTTTAGATAATTTATTTTGATAAGGAGTGCTTATAAGAAATGCTTGTAAAATAATTTTAATTATTAACACACGTACATATTTTATTTAGATCATAAATGTATTTTAAGCTCTTTTTCCCATAAACAATGCGATCTTTGTGTTGTTGCTTTGATAACTTTTAATAATTGTTTCCAGTGTTTTTATTCTGAAATCAATATTTCAACAAAGAGAATACAAAATGAAATAATGACATTAAGCAAAGTCGTCTTTGTATGCCGTTTATATTTAATATGATGTCTGGGATTGTTTTACAGATAAGCGAAATAAAAAATGCAAACAAGATGCACGCAACATTTGCTTGTGGTAACCTTCAATAGGGAAAATTATTGAACAATTAAATCGATTTAAATAAAAGAAGTACGAAAATAGAAATTTAAATATATATTTATGAGTACATACATACATACTACACAGTAAGTACATTTCAAACTAATAATGTTTTCTTTTCTATTGTACCGAAAAGTGCGTAATTTTTTTAAACGTGCAGTCCGGTATTCGTTTTTTTAATATGTTCTCCATTCCGATGTTTGGTGTGTTTTATTCTAAAAAAAATCCAGCCACAATAATGATGGAATGCAATACACTTTATACGGCATATAAATCTAGACTGTTGATAATTCCCGGCAACAAATGTGTTTGTTGTGCATTCGTGGCGCTATCAGACAGAGTTCATAGGGCTACCAAAATTTAAAAAAATCGCTTCGAATCAGGCCAGTTAATGATTGAGTTATACGTCTAATTTTTCACACTTTTCTATGGAATAGATATGATACAGTACAGGGTTATCCATTTGTCGGTTGCAAAAGGGCTTTAAAATAAAACACATATAAAAGTATGATTTTCGACAAAGCTTTTATTCCATTGCAATGCTGGGATTTTTGCCATTATGTACGAAATAGAATGTCCGTTAAATAACCGCCTCTGGATTGGTTGCAGCAGTCGATCCTTTTGAGGTAGTTTTCGGTCACTTTTTCCTACATTTCGGGGGAATGGCGGGTGTTGGTTTTCAAATGTTCCAAATTTAGGCGATTGTCCTCGTAGAGACAGTCTTTGAAGTAGGCACACAGTAAATCACATGATCTTTTGGTTGCCAATTGGCGTCATCGAAATGTGAAATAACGCGGTCTAGAAACTTCTCATGCAAAAAAGTCTAAATCGGTCGTGTTGTATTGGCTCGTGACATCATCTTGTTGAGACCACATATCGTCCACTTCATAATCTTCAATTGCCGATTCCGCCACACTTTCACTAACAGAAGCGATATTTTCGGCAGTGGGCTCATTGCGATGAATCAGAGGCCTGACCACATCCCCTAAGGTTCTCCTCTATTCAAACTTCTTTATAATCTTGCCAATTCCTTGCACTGTAGGTCCAATGTGACGACCATAATCACTCTGAAATGGTCGCCGCGTTTGAGGCACCACATTTGTAAATGAAGTTTAAACTATTTTTACGCGTTATGCGGTTGTTAAACGATCCATATTCGTAAATGACAAACCTCTCACTTAATAAATGACACTTCAGATGACAGATATTTAACAACTGACAGCCTTTCAGCCAGACCGCCGGTTTTGAAACCACGAAATGGATAGCCCTATATTATATAGTTAATGACAGTTATCACTGATATATAATGTTAGTGGCTTCGGTGTTAGGAAAATGTTCTTAAAAAGGACTTCGTATGACTTTCGAGTCGATAATCTGGCACTTTGTTTTCATGTTTACATATTTTATTAAAAAAGGAAGCTATAGAAATTAATTAAAGTTTTCAATGGGAAAAATAACAAAAATATGCATATTGTCGCATCCGTATCTTTCCCAAAATTGCAATGAATCGATTGTTCGAGCAAACTCGTTATCTGATGAGCAAGAATTATTCGATTATACCAACAATAATATTGTTCGGATGTTACAAACAGGCCGTAGCACTTTTTCATAAATTGCGTTTCCTTCTTGGCAAGTGCTGGGGCAAGACATATTGTATATGCACCTTTTAACCCTAAACAAGGCAGATAAACTTTGTAACGAATCCAACCCAATTCCATATTGTGGAATAAAATACGCCTCTGCAGCAAATGAACTGTCGTAATCTTCATCTATAGTTTCTTACACTCTATCTCTTCAATAATTTTCTCGATTTCTGCATATATCGAGCCCTGTGCGCGAAATTATCGTATGTTACAAAAACTAAATTTCACAGGAGAGCGTTTTTATTCGTCATTTTTTTATTTGCCTGACAGCAGTAACTGTCACATACGATAAAATGTACATAGTATTATCTCCATAACTATAACAATTATCGCAATAATACTTTATCTGCAGATGAATTAATGGATTTAGAACCATTTTGCATAAAAAAGTCGATTTCGAAAAAAGTGTAACATACGATAATTTCGCGCACAGGGGTCGATATATTTTAGACATTGTGGGAAAAAGTTACGTCTTCATAACTTTCTCCTTGAAAATCAAACAACAACTGAATAAACTGCGTAATCTTACATTGAATGATAACAATTGAATGGGAATTCCCCGTATTTTAGTTTATTGGTACATAATGTTGGCCTTTGTGCCTGGTACACACATTATGACAGGATTAAGTACATTTGTCGTTTTACATATCGAGCCTTTGGTGCAATACCGTAGTAATTCAAAAAATCGTGAACTGAGAAAAATGCATTTGAAGTTTTGAGCCATCTTTTTGATAGTATTTTCGTTTACTAAAGTTATTTTTTTACAAGTTTTTGAATAAAGCGGCATGTTTTGTAGTGTTTTCTGTTTGTAAATTTCTTGTCATAAAGGAAATATTTCATTATTGCAAATAAATATTGTTGGAAAATGGCTGGAGGCAATAAAGACATTTGTAGCTGTAGAATCTGAATAGTTAGAGATGGAACCATAATCTTTTTTCCTTTAGATATATATTTCCCCAAAGATCATTTCTGCATACCCAGCTCAAAAATTCAAATTTTGAGTTACTACGGTATTGCACCAAAGGCTCGATATGTAAATAAATAAATAAATAGAAATTAAAGAACAGATAACATTTTTTTCAAAGATATAAAACAATTCAAAGTACGAATTCAAGAAGCAACAAGAACGATGACTTCAATTTAAAGTAGTTGGAACACTTCAAAATGAAAGATGTGTCTGAAAGGCACAGGTTGACTGGATTAGGATTAAGTAGATGGTTTTTTTGTGGTACAAAAGAAAACACAATAAATCTTTCGGAATGAAAATTGCTCTTTAATTAATAATTTCTTGTATTAAAAGTATAATTCTAAATTAAAATTAATTTTATTTGAGGATTTAAGAAATAAAAACAACAAAAGCAAAAACCTTCTCCACCATGCACTTCCTTATAATGAGTCATTGAAGGGAATTATTTTTGATAAGAAACATTTTTGCAAAATGACTTCATAGTGTAATTATGATAAAGAAGCAACATTAAATAATGCACAATTAATTTAAATATTAAATCGCATACTCAATATGAAGGGGTGAAATAAATTAAAATAATTGTGCTCTTTTCGCAATTCAGATTGCAAACTCGTCTGGAAAATTAAATGCGAAATGAGTGCTTTTCGAAATTTTTTTAATTTTTTTATATAAAATGTCTGTTCATAAAAGCTGAGTGAAAATAATAATAGTACGGCCATTTATATTGAAAACGAAAACAATTTGTGTTTTTTTTTATTGTTGTTTCCAACATAAATGGCTGAATGAGTATTTTCACTCGTCTTCTATGAACAGGCAGAAAAACTTTTTAAACACGTATCGGGTGTTGTTCTTTTCAAAATGATAACACAAGTTAGAAAGAAAAAAAGTTGGACAGAAATTTTTTTATTGTATTCTGGTAGATAATTTCGTGGAATTTATTTTTTAAATATGATTTCGGTCGTGTGTCAAACAGCCGCATAAAAAGTAATCCAGTGGCCTGAAATCGCTGAAAGGAGGGGCCAGTGACCAGAACCACTTCTGGAAATAAAGTTATCACCAAATTCATTTTGCAATAAATTGGTTGTTAAGCGCACTGTATGGCAAGTTGCGCCGTCTTGATTAAATTTTGGAAACAAGAATTCAGTCCGAGCTCGATAGCCGCTCACCATAACGACGACGAAGCAACATTTTGCCGTCTTCTTCAATACTTCGCGCTACAGCAGCAATATTCTCTTCTCTACACTTATTTCTTTGTCTTGCTGATGGTATTGAATCGAGAAGGGTAAAATTAGTCCGAAAACGATTAGTAACAGCTTGCTCACAAGGCGGATTATGTTGATGGTAATATAAACTTCGCGAACACATATGTTTTGTTTTTTAAGTAAATTTCCACAATTTGGAAGCGTTATTCTGGCGTTAAACAATTCATGAGGACTTGCCAAACCTTACTGAACAGAAATGTTCACACAGTTTCACATTCTCAGCTTTCAAACCATAATTATTAAAATGGATAGTTCTCATGCAGCTAAAAAATATGTCCCATACGTCACCTAATTCATAAATTTATGAATTAGTTAATTAGTCAAGATGTTTTTAATTATAAATTTTTTTATATACTTATGTATGTCTGTAATTTCTTGGAGTTTGGGCGCATTGTTATTTACGGAACCTTGTATAATATCAATCAATAAAACAACTTTTATAAGCGTATAAATTTAAAATTATTAAATAACTACACAAAGCTATTTTCAATTCAGTGATATTTTTGCTTTATTGGGCTTTAATAAAATAAATCAGATATCAGAATAAATCATAAACAACTTAGTATTTCAAAGAGCACTTACAAACTTGTTATCGCTATTTATTTAATTTCATTCCACTTGTTGGGTATACTAAGCATTAGTCCTTGACGCTAGTAGGAAGTACAATACGAGAATTTTTTAGACAATTTGAATGTGTGATAAGAAATCGAACTCATTATTGTCAATAATGCTTTCAGTTTTTTTTTTCCATCGTGTCCAGCAGTTCTTTTTTAACTAGTTTATTCCTAATGAATTTCATGTAATATTTGTACGACAGCAACTCAATAGCATACTAATTTTTTAACATGTTTAAATGTGTTTTTACGATTCAGCAATACGAAAATAAATAACATGATGGTGTGTAGTTAGAATGCAAAGCAAATGACATTTTATATCAACGAATCGCTCTACAAAAGCGAGAGCATCCATCAGTGATTGCTTTAGCTCCCTAACCACTCATTTTCTATGATGGTGTTCACACTGCCAAGTTTAAACAAGTTTTAGGTGTTTTTAAGATAAACATGCTTAATTTTATGTGTGTTCCCATATATTGAGTTGTTTTCAAAACACGTAAAGTTAAACCTGTTTAGCTCCAGAACACGTTCGAAAACAAGTAAAGGGCAGGGTTGATTTTGTTTCAAAGGCCGTGTTCATATATTTTTCATTTTGGTCTTTCACTGAACGTAGCGTGCAATGGCGGAAAATCATAAATTTTATTTAATTTGTTGACTTAACACCAGCTGTTATTATTCGATTTCAGTTGTAGTTTAAGCAACGTGTGAACACTGTTTTGAGAGGTTTAAAAACTTACTTAAACATGTTTCACTCAATTTGTTCTCACAACTCAATCCAACGCACCAATACAAAAATTTTAAAAATCACACCATATTTATTTGGTTTCTTCGATTAATTATTCACATGTAAACAAACAAGTACATTTTTACAATATTTTCTTAATTTACATAAAACATTAATGACGTTAAATACGTCTATAGTCAGGCTTGAAATGGAATATTAATGCCTGATGTAATTTAACTAACCCAACCCACTTATAAATTTATTACGAATACTAACAACGAATTAAGTAACCTTGAGTGGGAAACACGATTTACATAATCTTATCTTATAATGTGCTGTTCACACTGCCATGTTTAAACAACTTTTTGTTGTTTTTAAGCTGAACATTTTTATTTTTAGATGTTTTCCCGTACATTAAAAATAAAACTCTTTCAAAAACAAGTACAAGTCGAGAGGTTGCATAGTCTCGTGGGGTGTGTTCAGTGGTTTTTGATTAATTTTTAATTTTTTTTTTATTCCGGTGTTTCACTGAACGTTGTTGTTAATGGGGCGCCACGTTAAACATTTTACTTGATTGTTAAAGGCAGCAAAAAAAAGTGTCCTCTTCGATTGAAGAAGAAAATAAAGAAGTAAGGGAGTGGAAAAAAAAGAATTGCTAATAGGAATCGTAGCATTGCTCTGTCAATAACAATAAAAGTTCTAATTGTCCACTTCTCATTATATCAGAACGTCTTCTGACATACGTTATATTTATTTGTTTTCATATTTCAAGAAAGCGTCCACATTTATTAACGCATCGTTTATGTACTTCAAATAACATCCCGATGACTTAATAACTAGATATCTTCCCATTTTTTTTTTTAATTTAGGCATTTTTATTAATTTATTTTTACATCGGCTGTTTAAGCATATAGCGATATGTGAAGTTAAAACACAATAATTGTAGTGTGAACATGTCGGTTTAATATTAATAAAGAAAGACAAGACGGACAAGTTTATTTTGATAGTGTGAATACCATATAAGCCGTGTTAAATAATCAATGACGTCAATTATATGTATAATGTTATATTTATATATATATATATATGTATAAGACAAAACTTTTCAAATGTTTGTACAGGGTGGGCCGAAAGTCAGCATGGGGTTTAAATTTTAATAACTTCTTCGTTTATATATTTTTTAATTATTTATTTTTTTTGCTTTAGATTATAAAATATATGAATTGGAAAGTTTTTTACACTAATCATAAAAAATAAATGTCACGTAAATGACACCCATTCGCTTTGGTAATACCACAAACCTGTTGTACGAGAATGTAAATTCAGCTGTAAAATTTTTGATCGATGATACCAAATTGCAAAGTTTAAACTTAAGTTTTAGTACAGCATTAGTTTTTGTTTTAATCAACCCTGTAACGTAAAATAAGAAGTGTGTAATAAAATTAGACGTAACGTTTTAAAAGTATCCATCCCAACAGATTAATTGGTATCATGTTTCCCTATTCCCTCCAGAGGTCTTTCCAGTCACTTTAGACGTGGGAAAATTCGATACTACTCCCTCTATGCCTCCTACCATAACATAATTTCCTAATACCGCGACAATGCATCCCATGTGTGGTGGCACATCCCCTGAGTGCTTGTCCAAGATAGAAAAAAAGGAACTGCTAGACTTCACTACAAAATGTCAAGGCCTTTTTTACATGATCATGATGTTAAATTTTTTTCCATCACTGCATTAATTTTCAAATCTGTTGTATTTGCATAGCAAATCACTTAATAAATAATTCGTTTTGAATATTTATAAGTTTTACAATTTATATTTCTAATTTATGTTTAAAAAAAATTTTTTTTTTAATTTTAATAACTAAACAGTTTCTAGGCAATTTTCAGCGCCAAATAAGTACACCTAAACTTGACTTTTTTATTATCTAATATTTGTATGAAAAAGTAATTAAAATTTAAATGAATATAATTTTTTTTTCAATTCATGTTATGTGTGCAAACAAAACAGCTTGAAGATGTGTCTGCAGGGAATACGAATAATTTATTGTGAGTGGATTGGGTTGTTTTAAGCCGCACAATATATAAAATCTGTAATTTTAATATACCGAATAATTTTAATGTTGTTTTTGAATATCTCGTGATATTAAAAGTAATAAATGAATTATGTCACTTGCACGCCTTTTCAAAATATATATCGCACGTGATCAACACTTTTTGCAAGAAATTAAATAACAATATTAACATATGTATGTATATCCACTGTAAACATTTCATATTATTGAGCTTACTCTTTCATCGCAGAAAACCATGATTTTTTTGGATTTTCAAATCTACTTAAAATGTAACGACAAACAGTTTTTGTACATTCTAATACCGCAAGGACCCAAGTGGGCTGGGACCTTTCTTTACCTTCACATCCAGCAACCTGCCGCTGTTGGTGATCGAGTACTGCAATAAAAAAAAAAATTAAAAGACTTTAGATAAAACATTGCGAAATAATAAATAAAATGGCTCCACTTAGCTTAAAAAGCAATGCGTCAAAATGAACGTCAGAGACTCCGCAACTTTCCTTTATAATTAACACGCAACGGCAGAGTGGTGAATTAAGCTCTCTATCTTTGTACCATTTTCACCACCTGTCAATTCATTACACCATCGCTCTCTCTATCTAGTTCCAGTGCAATGCATTGCATATGTGGGGAATTTCCCCTGAACGCTCTGGTCCAAGATAAAAAGTAAAAAAAAAATATAATCAGCAGTTTGTTATAAGCAGTATGTAAAGTATGGCTAAAGTGTTCGTTAGTTGAAGCTATTAGTTTATTTCGTGATTAATTTATAAACATTTGTCTGAAATTATTTTTTATTTATTTATATTTTTTTTATTTCACGCTATGGAAAGTTACTGATTTTAGCTTAATTTTCGAAAAACCAGTTGCCGTCATATTTCGACGTTTTGAGGTCTCAGTGTGATATTTCAGATATTTCATATTATTTATCTTTATACATCTTATTTTGCATAAGAAAACTTAATTATTGCCGGCTATAGTTTCTTTATATATGTACATAGCCAGCAAAAAAGAAATGCATAAGAAATAGTTAATGCATGCGTTCTATTGCGAATGAAGTGGCTCAAGTTCAAGTTCAAGTTGAAGAACGCATGATTTTAACATGGGGTGTCATTGGCGAGCATGTGTCTCCAATTAACAAAGCAGGTCTTCATTTAAATGAGTGCTTAGAACCCATGATTGGTCCATAATTTGGTTACGTTTCGGCATTCAACAAAACAGCACGTCATAAATAGAATGCAGAGTACAAAAATTAAATTACAAGTGCGCAGTTGTTCATATGAATTAATCGGCAGACTTGAATGCGTTTTCAATGAGATGAAAAGTAATAATCTTGTTAACATTTGAGATGGCAGTAAAAATTAATTCAGATAGAGAAGTGTTTATTACGAAGTCATGAAAATACCAATTCATAGTGAACACATTCACTTTTTATGCTGGGTACATATGTATGTATATACGAGTATTTAGTTTCTTTCCAATTTATATTGGTAACACAGTGAACTCGCCATAATATGAACCAAGCCAGTTCACTTTTACGAGATTGTTCATATTTTCGAAAGGTGTCTAATTTACCTTTAAAAATGTTTTCCCATAAAAGTTTAAGTTTATGTTGTATTTTCTCTTTTTGTTTATTGGATTTAAAAAAAGACCCATTGATTGAAAAAAAAAATCAAATTCAGTGATTTTGTTTTGCTGTTCCTGTTGTGTGCATGGAAGAAATTTAGATTGACAGCTGAAGGCTATTTAAATAAAAAAAATCCCCAAATTAATATGCAGTTGAGCATACCACTGTTCGAGTTCGATTTCAACTCTCTCTAGATAAACCCCTTTAAAAAATACAAAAATAAGGCGTTCATATTTTCCAGCTTTTTCGCGAGTACACTGTATATTCTCGTATAATATTAATTAATTTTTATATTTTAAAACAGTGCAATGCGCTTGTGATTCTGCTCTAAAGAAGGTTTTGTAATGAAAATTGGCAACGTTTCAAATAGTTGTCGTCATTGCCAAGTTCAGTTCTAAAAGCTTACGTCTGCTCAATTTTATAAGTAATCAATAACAGTTTTTTTAACTTATTAATTCGCGTAACTTTATATCAATCACTACTTTAACGTTTATTAAGCAAACGTTTTTCAAATTGCTCAAGAGTTTTTATCTTTATTATGCTCTTGTTGTAAGTACTTATCCAGCGAGTATCTGCTTACTTTATAATGTCTGTCATGCAGAACAATTATAAATAATGACGTTTAATTACTTTTTAATTAATGACAAACGTCATTATATTCTTTTTGCTCAGTACGTCTGTTACTATAATAATTATTTCCTAATAGTCATAATAAACCTCCACAATTATCGGCAAAAGTTCAAACAGGTTTGTAATGATTAGAGTTTGACGTCAAACTACGTGTGATCACTAGTATTTACAAAAAAAAAAAAAAAAAAAAAAAAAGATAATTGTTTCTAATTTTCAAAATTCATAACTTACTTTCATTAACTTGTTCGTAGGTTTTAAAATGTAGAATTAAACAATAAACTTTAGATCTGTTAAATAACTGTGTCTGTATGTATGTATGTATGAGATCGTTAGTTTTTGCTTTTAAGATTCATTTCGCTTAATTAGCTGTGCAAGAGTAAGCAATGATGCAGAATATTTAAAATGTTGTTGAATTTATTTTATATGTTCCGAGTATTAAAACAATATTGAGTCATTCCTCTTGATAAAATGTGATGCAATTTTTACAATATGCCAACATAAGCACAAATTAAAAATACAGTACAAGTTTGTGGTAAAAGTTTTAGCCAATGCAATTTTAAACAGCAATGCATATAGAGAAATTTGGCAACATGGCAGAATTGTAGGTACTCATAATGGAACTACATATTTTGCAGGAATATACAGTGCACTCGGTATAACGTCAACTAATTAACAGCGCTATTGTTGAGGTGTATGAATGTGCATTATTATAAATAAGTACATATAAGTATATTTATTCCTCTCGTTCCAAAGTGGAGTATAGGGCGAGAATGTGCATATTTGAGATCATAATATTTTCTTAAATTTTATTGTTTAGAAATTAAAACCAAATAAAAAGCAAAACTGAAGTGTTAGCACGTTGACTACTAAACCAAAAGTCCTGGCTTCGATCCAAGTGTCGGACTAAGCTGTAAAAACACTTCGCAGTTTTTCTGATGTCCATTTGTGTATCTTGTGTCATCTCCTGAGTACTGGGCCAAGATAAAAAAAAAAACACTATTATGTCCGTCCCAATCCAAAGTACGATTAAAGATTTCGATGGCTTCATTTTATGTTTATTGTTGTCACATTTGTATCCACATCGTAATCATCATCAGCGATCATTTTTTTCTAACTTTTCATTTTCATGTGGCAATATATATGTATATATATATATATATGCATTGCTATATTTGTAAGGGGAATCCCCAAATTAGATACAATGAATGCATGTATGCATGCACCAACGCTTTGCACGTATTTAAATAATGGCGTCTCAAAATGTCACCAAAAACAATTCCCAAGTATGTTCAAATGTTGCAATTTTCGGGTGTGTTTTTTTTTGAAATTTTCGGGTAGACAAGGTCAACAAAGTTATGACGTTTTACAATGTTAACGAAATGAGTTGATGATGGAATGATGTTATCACGAACGCACTGTATATTTAAAATATATGTGTTAGTAATATTATTTAAAAATGTTGATTGTTAAATTGAGTTCAAGTTAAATTAATCCTTTACAATGTTGTTTTAAATATGCAAGAGTAAGTCTGACTTCTTAAAGGTTGTAAATCTGAAACGGAAAAAATATGTGAAATACAAATTTTCTTAAACCTTTAAATCAGTCACTGGTTTTTATTAATCGTCTTTCTCTGTGCAGTTTTATGGTTTTATTGTCAAATGTGTGTTTCTTTGCAGTTTAAAGCCAAGTGCTTGAACATTTTTATTTATTTCAACGAATATTATTGCATTATTTAATTTAGTTCATTCGTATGACATTTTATTTTATTTTATGTGTTTTGAATGAGGTAAATGTGACAAAAAGCTTGTAATGGTTGTTCAGCGTTATCTAATCGAATGTTTTCTATTTTGTAATTTCTAACATACCTTGTTAATTTATATTTCATTTAGTCATCAAATGTCACATATACAATTAAAATTGTACTCGCTAGGAACCTAGTGAACCTAAGTAGCTCATGCAGCGTGAAAGACTAGCACACTTCTCCCTATGTACTGCCTTATAAGGCAACAACTATAATAGTGAGGCTCGTGAAATAGATATACTGAAGGAATTTAGTAGTCTTAGGTGTCGAAGCAAACATATATAAAAATTTTTTTATATTTAAGAAGCATCTTTATATTTTTTAGGGTATGTTTATTTTAGACCGCTGCATAATTAATTTATTTTGTGCCAAAATATTTCAGAAAATCATTTTAATATTTGGAGAGTGGCGTCTAAAATCTTTGTGCTTCTGCACATCAATTTTAGTTCATTTTAATTGTATGCAAATTTGATTTTGTATTCATTGTGTTTGGAGCTTTCGATAAAACCACTTCGAATTTCTCCAAATTAAAGTCTAAAAAGAAACGAGTTTGATAAAATAAAAATAACACTAATCGAAGACAACACAATTGCTTCCAAAAAAAATAAAAATAATTTTGTTTACAAAATCTTGATTAATTTGCTAATAAATTTAATATATACAAATGCACCCATTTATTTATTTATCTCGAATGGATCAGAGTATATATATGTAGTATGTACTTACGTTTGTATGTTCATATATAAAATTGTGCGGTTATTTTTTACCTTTGGCAACATAAATCGGCTGATATAGACATACCTTATGTACATATCTAGATAGATGTGTACATATAAATTAACCTTTCTGAACAGTTTCCAAGTCTTGTAACACACTTACTTACCAACTAGTACGAGGGGTAATATTTATAGTTCGGGAGCTAACTACACTAATGTCAATAGCTAAAATCTGGCAACACTATAATAAAGTTTGACATTTTTAGTATAAACGCACTAACAACGATTTGATGTACAAGTGTTGTTTTTTGTTTGTTTTTATTTGGGACCAGCACTCAGGAGATGACCCCTACACATGCGATGCATGGTGCTGGAACTATAGGAAAGGGATAGTTAGAGAAACGACAGGAGGTGAAGCTTAATTAATTATTTTACAGCTCTGTTTTTGCACGTTCTTTGTTTATAGCAGTGCTGAAGCTTCGGTTTAGTAGCCATATTTATTATTATTTTATTTCGCCGGTGCTACACCGTGATGTGATTGTGGATTACTATCAGCTAAAACCGGTATTGTTCAGTGACCAGTGACTATGCCTTCGCCAATGAAACCTTCCGACAACAACTGACACACTAATGCACTTCAGAAAAATGCGAAATGTTTATTTTTATTTTAAAATTTTAGTCTGAAACTGGGGTTGAACCCAGGTCTGTTTTGGTTTTGTAGTGAACGTGCAGACTACTTCAACCATCGCCACCGAGTTAAGAAAATAAATTTGACCAAAAAAAGGAAATTTCAAGAGAAGGTTTTCGTTGAATTATTTTTCACAATTTTCGACGTGGATTATCTATCTCAACAGGAATGTGTCGATGAACTCAGTTCTTTGTATGACGATGAAGCACCATCAATAACTACAGTATATGTGTGGTATAATGAATTCAGTTGTAGCCGTAGTTCGGTGGCCGTCGAATTCCGTGAAGGTCGTCCAACATCGATGCAGTGCGTGAACTGATAATGCAAGATCGTCATGTAACCTATTGTGAGATAGAAGCATTCTTGCACATTAGTTCCACTTCAATACATTCGATTTTCTATGAACACTTAGTTTTAAAATAAATTTGTTCTCGTTGGTTACTTCATATTTTTTTAATCGTGCAAAGAAAGACTCGCGTCAAGTGATGTAAGGAAATGATTAACAAGTTCGACCGTGTTGCTTTAAAAAGACGTGTATAAAATCGTGGCAAGTGACGAATCATGGATATATGCGTATGCGCAGGAAACAAAAGAGCAATCGACCACGTGGGTGTTCCAAAACGAGCTCAATTCAACAGAAGTTGTTCGTGGAAAAAGCACAGCGATACAAATGGTCGCCTGTTTCGTCGGCCGAATGGGTTCTGTGGTCACTGTTCCGCTTGAGCAACATAGAACGGTTAATTTTGATGTTACACAACCATTTGTTTGCTTGAAGTCTTCGGAGAAATTCGTAAAACCAACCGCCGAAGACGTATCATTCTCCATTATGATAATGCGAGCTCTCACACATCTCGTCAAACAGGTGAATTTTTGAGCATACAAAACATCGAAATTATGACTCATCCTCCGTACAGTCCTGATTTGGCATCCAATGACTAATTCTTGTTCCCGAATATCAAAGGTAAACTGCGTGGTCAACGATTTACGAGCGCCGAAGTAGCAATTGAAGTATTCAAAAACCATGTGTTGGTGGTGTCTCAAGAGAAAAGGAAAAACTAAAATAAAAACGACGCAACTTCTAAACTACGCAAAACTGGGTTTTGGTGTATAAAGTTTCACGTTGGATGCATACTGAACCTCTTGAGGAATATGCACGCTGTATTCATTCAGTTCTGTAAAGAATTTGTCATAAAATAAAACACACATACATATGTAGATATGAATACAATACAATAACACAGTTGCGTGAAAGTCCACTTAACACACACAGTGATGGCTGTCAAAAAATTAGCATGCTGTCATTAGAGCGGCAAGCCGTATACTGCAATCACTTAAATAGGTACCCAGATAATTTATATACTGGCTGTCTGACAAGCTATTCTTATCAATTAACCATTTATATTGCACATAGTAATTCGAAATTCTGTAAGAGAAATGAAATACAAAGTAGCGGCTGCCTGCAGTTATTTAAATGTTGAGTTATTTTCCTTTGGGTTGTAATTGTCTGTAATATGAACGAAAGCCTACACACAAATACAGCACAAACTTCATGTTTTCATGCAATTTGTAATGCAGTTTATACATATTATTTTTTTAGACTTGGCATAAAAACCTCTAAACTAAATACCAACCTTCTCTAAGTGCAATAAAATAAAGAAAAATTCATGAAAATATAACACAACATGGCAAATCACACAAAACAAACATGTCATATGTCTGTCAGTCTATTTTGAGCGCATTTGAAGTATGTGTGTGTATGTGGTTAGATATGTTTCATTCACTTACGTACTTTCAAAAATACAAAAAACGAGATCGTTTTGCGCGCCAAACGGTCACACTTTGCAAATCACAACAATTCATGCCAGGCAAACATTGTTTACCCTGCAGTTCGTTTGTTTTGTTCCCAAATATTGTTTCTTGGACCACTTTGAAATTTCCGAAAACTATACTACCCTTTAGTAGATGGGTTAGGTGGCGTCAGGGTCGCCTTTGGGTCAGAGGTTACGCACTTTGCGATACCATACGCCATGTCAGACAGTCCCCATCTGAAACCACCCCGACTACCCAAAGTAAATCTCGCTATTGCAAAAATCCTCATCGAGGATTGTTCAGTCAACGATGACCGGTGTGTGTTCAAGATTTACGTGGGTACCTGCGCATAGCGTCTTATCCAACGGTACTCTCAACACCGGCTGAATTCTGACGTCCACCACATGGAAAGACATCAAGTGACTGACTAGGTAGACATAGCTTGCAATCCACGTATCATAGTTTTTCTTTGCCTATGATAGTATACCTTGCTGAGGTGTTTTGGGCTGACTAGTCCCATTGTCACATCAGAGAGTTTAACGCCAAGATCATTAAGGTAGACTTCCATTCATGTATCTCTATGACAGAACAGAGCATTCTATACTTCCACCCATATATACCGGTGACTACTGTTAATTGACAAAATATTTAACAGTGTTGTATATATTAGCGTTTTCCCCAATTACGATGCAATTTATTAAATACGCCGCTTTTTCGAGACGAATTGGCCAAACACGACGATAAGGGGGCATATATCTAATATATCCAGAATATACCAATAAATAATCTCCCCACGTCACTTTAGGTATTAAGCACAGCCCCTATGAATCCAAACCCATGCCAGCACACTAACTCTAACTTATCAGGGTTGACACGAAGTACTCACAAGGAGCACATCAGTCTCTAAACCCTTACTTAGCGCAAAAGCTGTGGGGCTCGCTGGCTGCCTGTAGTACTAGCCAAGTATTACTACTGCGTGAGGTAACTAGAATAAAAATAGTCCATGATCAAATCTCTAGTTGGATCTCAAATAGATTCCTCTTCTATCATCGTCAGATTCAAAGGAAGTTCAAGGCGATGCGTCACGTTCCTCACTCATAATTATTTATTTATTGTGTATCACCAAATGATCAAGATATACATATATTAATCTAAAAAATTTGATGAACGTTGAGGTAATTCTTCCGATAATTACTAGGTAGCGCGGGATTGCTAACGCCCCGTAGGTTATGAGGAAATGTCCATAACCCACTTTGCGGGAAGTCATCGATAACAGGAAATGAGAGGTCAAGATAATCCGCCGTTTCATGACAAGATTTGGCAACTAAAACATAAGGTGAGGAATAGTTTGCTTATACGCCACAGATCCGCACCACCTGCATAACTTCTTTTAGAAGATAAATGTACTTAAAAATCTTGGAAAAATAATGATCTACCGGGCACACATTCATGTTAAGGTATTAAATTTGGTGGGTGTTACTACGTATTCATAAACATATGTATGTATGTATGTATAACATACGTACGTATTTGTGGATATGTATGTATCTACATGCTAACTAACAGTTTCACTGTGAATGTGTTGTGTTTGGAATATTTGCATGCTAATTGGTGACATGGCAATAATACTGTCATCATAATGAATTCTGTGTTGACAATTTGCTGGTCAACTGAATGCATTTGTTCGTTCCAAATATTCGCATACATTTATGCGACAAGCAAACGCTAATAATACGTGCTTCTAATCCCTATACTAAGTTTTTATTTAGATTTTCGTTAGTATACTCATGATCGTATTAACCTCCTTAAAATGAGTTGCTTTCAAATGTAATTATTTTCTTCTCTGCCGTCTCACAGCAACCTTTTAGGTCAACTAAAGTGCTGAGTTACTTAAGCTCTTTGACGAAAATATCACTATCAAATTTCTCACTATTCAATTCCCGTATTGTGTAGGATAATTTGAAAAATAAAAGTATTTAATTTATGACACGCGCCACTTAAAACAAACAACCACAAACGCTTTTGTCAGTAGTTGTATGAATATATTACTGCAGGCAAAAGTAAAAATTAAATACTGCCAAAGTTGGGGGAATTGTTACTTGTGGAGTGTGGGGATAGAGGAAAAATAGAAAAGGAACACTTCAGCAAACTGTCCGTATTTCCCTTTTATTTGTATACTTTATTTAATTATTAATTTAAATATTATTACTCAATTTCATTTAAAGTACCAACAGCCATAAACAATTTCTCGAAACACTCGTATAAATACTTACAAACATGCACGCATACATACATATGTGTGTGCATATGTGTTTGTTATTTATTTTACTTTTCTGTTGAATATGCATTTTTCTAATTATTGCAATATTCCATTTTCCATTTTGTGCATTGTGTTGTAAAAATGCCTTTGTTTACATATTTTTCCCCTCTTTATTATTGTTTGGGTTTTAGCTAAATGTTTTTAGCAGATTTAAATTAAAAATAGGAATACCGTTCTCTAGAGCATTCTCTAGATAAGTTGGATTTTATACCAAAAAAAAAAAAAATGCTAATAAAAATACACAAAAAAGCCTACTAAATTATTCTCAAATAAATAAACAAACAGCATTCACGATTTTCAAGCAGAACCACTAAAACGAGGTCACTAGAATGCAGATTGTTGTTGTTTTTCTTTCTTTTTTTCTACATCGGTGACTATATGGGTTTTTAATATATAAAGGGTAGGGCAAAGTTTTGTTTTCAATTTGTTTTTTTTTTTTTTGATATATCAGTAATAATTCTGCGAGAATTAGAATTAGAGAATTGTTGTGGCCACACAGTAAAACGTTATAGTTTAATTTTAATACCCAGCGGCTTTTTAGTACATACTAGTTTGGAATTAATTAAACTCTAAATTAATTGCAAAATAGTTTACATTTTAAGCCAGGCAAATAAAATCAATTATTGTTTACCTGGAATAGAAATTTTTTTTTGGATTTGTTATGTATAACACCGAATTGGTGTTGAAATTTATTAAAAGTAATCGAAAAATTTTTACTGCGCACTAAATATCCTTAAGCTATGGTCACACGATTGTCAGATTTTACAGGATATGACAATATGGTGGCAATGCACTGACAATGAAAAATTCTCACCGCAGTGTAAATGTCTGTTCAGACAATTGTAAGAAATCTGTACATTTTCTTTGTCACACAATAAATTTATCTGTCAAGAAAAATTTACTGTTCCCACGGTTGGCAGATTATTGTACGGCAAAAGTTGCCGGATCAGATGTTTAACATTGTATCTAAACATTTATGGACAGTGTTGCCAATGGTGTTATTGTACGGTGCACTAAAATTAACCACATGTGACAATAACAAATGACTGTAAAATGTGTGGTAATTACGTGTCAATAGAAATGAAGTCTGTTTTCACGATTGGCAGAAATGTGGCAATATTATTTTCATACAATGCACGAACAATACATTTCGTGACAATGTTGTCACACTAAAATTTTGTGTTCACACTGTTGTTGAGCATTTTATTACAATTGTTTCTTTCAATATTGTACTATATGACAATCGAGTGTACATACCTTTAGCGTCAAGCAATTATTGTCACAATGTTACCTTGGCGATGATACCATTTGACCACTCAACAATACTTTACTTCTAGATGTAGCACGTTTTAAAGTACAGTTTGGGTGTCTTGGAACCTCAAAGTTTCATAAATGAAAACAGGGCCTCATCATTATATGTACAATATTGGGAAAATTTTTCTGGCTCTTATAGCCTCGAAATGAATGCACAAATACTGAAGAACACGAAAAGAATCCTTTTGTAGATACGAAGATATCAAACCACAAAGTATATAACAATTCCAATTATCAGAGTTATGAACAATGTGTAATAATTGGTCACAGTTGTAATTGAGCATTGGCCAGCGGTTCTTTCACAAAATTTTGGTGAAAGATTTGAAGATGTGCCCTTACAAAGTGCAGAAAAAATTACAGCAAAAGAACATCGGCTGATGATTTTTGCCCCACATTGTATAAGTTATCTCTTTCCGCTCACTTCCGGTGCAATGCATTGCATACGCAGGGATATCTCCTGAGCTCTGGTCCAAGAAAAAGACGCGTTCTCTATATCTCATATTCACTTAAAAACGAAACACTTTCAACGAAGTAATTCCCTCGGGTTCATAATAGCGATTTAATTTTTATACACCGACACCGTAAAAGAAGAGAAGCTACTTTAAAATCACGTGTTACGTAGACCAATCGTCTGTCAATACTCTGGTGGCCTGTTAGCTAACCGCCCTCTACATGGGACTGGCCTTGTGTAGAAATTGTGAATTTTGCAATAATTATTCGTTTTGGACTATTTTGTTTAAGGTATTTTCGACTGTTTTATAGTTACACTATGTAATAAATCAGCGATAGCGGTGGCGTGTTGCTTTTCAAAATGGCATTAATATTTTGCACAGAAAAAAATTCATTTTCTCATAATTGTCAACTTGTGGTATTTTCTTAAAGCATACATATGTATATAATTGATTATTCAAAAAGTATTCGCATTATAATATATTGCACTTTGGCACAATTTAAAAAATAGCACGAATCGCAAAAAAAAAATTGTAAAGGGTTCAGTTTTGTTTATATGTCCATAATAAAAATGAAAAAGCGGAAGACAATAATAATTGTATTTGGACAAAAAAAAATAAGAATTGCTGTACATAATAAAATTCGCTTTATTTCTACACTAGACAATAAACTCTATCAAGGCCAAGAAATACTACTTCTGGTTGACTTACTGAGACAATAATTGCATTGACCATTAATAAAAATTAAATTGTTCTCCATAAACAAGCTGTGCAATATACATAAGTATATACATATACACATACATACATATGTATGTACATGATTACATAATTTGTAGTCTAAATATTTTAATTAAATATTTTTTATTCTGTTTATTTATTTGCTAACTCCTATTCTAGTTATTTTTTTTTTCTTTTCTAATAAAAATTTAAGACCTTGTGGTCTCTAATGAAAATTTGAAGTGTGTTGACCAGAATTTTTTACTCCGCAAAGTTCAGTGATTCCTCTCTCTCTCTCTCTCTACACGCATAAAAATTTCTGCAATAAAAACTTGTTTGCCTATAAAAAAAAAAAACTATCAAGGCGAAATTAATTCTTATACACTAGAGCCCCGATTTGCGTCGTTAATGGGGATCGGGGAAATGCGAGGCAATGCGAAACGAGGCAAATCGGATAAATTTTTTCTATATAAATGTTCTGATTTTTTATTGGTTGGGTCAAAAATTTAAATATTTACCAAAAAATATCTATATTTGATAAGAAAAAAACCTCAAATGGATACATTTTATTCTACCTAGTACTTTCATATATTCTGACACACGGTTTTTTCTTGATAAAAAAAAAAAACGAACAAGAGATTTAAAAAAAAAATTTTTATTTTATTATTTTTTATTAAAATTTAAGAATATAACAAAATAAACTGGCTCAATTGAGGACGAACAACAATGTGTTTGAAGTAATTTTTTATTTTACTTTTAATTTAAAATTATAGTGAAAAAAGAATTTAAAAGTAGAATTTTCAAATTTAATTTAATGTAGAACAATTCCAAAAATTACGATCCCTTGAAAAACTAGACAAAAGATCTACGAAACAAGGAAAAATTTCTGGTCAATTAGCAGAAAGGCAAAGAATCTAAGTAGAAATATATTTATTTGGAAATATATAAAGAAATAATGAAAATTATATACAGTTTCTTTTATTTCCCAATTATTTCTTAAATTGTTTATTGACTCAACCACAGCACTTCTTAATAACTAAATTCCTACTTTCTGTTACACAAATATGGTTAGGATAATTAAAATAATAGATACTCCCAATTTTTACATGTAAATTGACAAATTCTGCACTTATAATTATGACGTCAATTAAAAAATTCTAGTGTGTGTAGCGTCACAAATCAGAATAGAATCGACGCAAAGCGGATTGACCAATATTTTAAAAAGTGACACAAATCGGGGCTCTAGTGTTGTATTGGCTAAATAAATGTTGATTTTAATTTGATTAAAAATGAAAACAAAAGTATTTGATAATAATTATTTTTTGGCAAACGAAAAAAAAATCAACAACTAATAGCCACATATTCTTGAACAAAACTTAAATCTGACAATCATTTGTCATAGTTAATAGATTTTAATAAATAAATTTTGCTTAAAATATAAATAATATGCACAAAAAAATATAAAAAAGTAATGCTTAAAGCTCTCTAAATACAACTATAAATTATAGAAAAACTTAATTAAAAATGCAGCCGAGACCGACACAGCAAGAGACGACACACATTTCTAACATGGTGACCCAATTAACAGCCGCTAGAGAAATATAAACTTTATAAACAATTTCTACAATAATATAAACACATTAATTCAACAAAAGCTCTTTAAAAAAAATATATATATATATAATTCCTGATTTGACAAGTGAACAACAAACACGATATTTAAGCACAAAAATTTAAACATTTGAAACAACTAGAAGAAATAGACGACAATTATTTTGCCTCTATTAGCGGAAAAGCAAAACGCCAACACAAAAATTTTATTTCAAAATTGTTCTAATTTGTTTTGTGTTTTACAAGAAAATTAAAAGAAAGTGGCAGATATTGTGGTTTTTACATTGTCAAATGTCTCCTTTGGCAACGATTTCAAAAAGTAAATGTAACCATTGCATTAAAAGGCTTTAAGTTCAAAACTTTTCCAAAATGTATTATTTTACAGCAAGATTTTGCTTCTTAAAAAAAAGAGTTATTGAAATATGTAGCCGTATATAATAGTACATTTACACTGGACTGAAATGTAGTGGAATTGATCTGAAATGTATGTCGAAATCTACACCGTTTATACCACACTTTTTTGACATTTAGCTGCATTTCATTTTGTGACTCAAACTTTTGAATATAATATTTGACATTTGGTTCTAACGAGCACATGCATGAGCTGCGCTATCAGCTTAATATACATACATACTTAACTTGAATGATTGTATTTTTTGGTGTATTTCGCAAAAAACCATGGTTGAATTTCAGAAGATTTCGTCCAAATCTAGTGAGAAAAAAGATTTCATTTTGTATGGGAAATCTATTCAAAATCAACTAGATTTGCACTTCAGCTGTAACCCATTCACAGGCACATCAGAACGCCCTCCTTCATCGGTATTGTGTAGCAGCAGCGAAGTAAAATAATTACTAAAAATGGCTACTAAAAGCTAAGCTTGCCAGCGCTGCAACACTGCTATAAACAAAAAACGTGCAAAAGTAGAGTTGTAAGAGTGTGAAGCTTCACCTTCTGTCATCTCTCTCACTATCCTTTCCTCTAGTTCCAGCCCAATGCATCACATGTTTAGGGATCATCTCCTGAATGCTGGTCCAAGATAACAAAAATGGCATTCAGTATTATTTTTATTTGGTTGAAACAATTTCTGAATATTCTAGAACTAATTTTATTTTATCTTTCGGTCAGTCTTTATTTATCTTTGTGTTTTTAGTACAATTGGGATCAATAAAATTATTTTCGATTTATCGAAGGTATATTGATTGAATTTTATATGGAAATTAGTCTATTAAGCCTGCTATAAAAAAATAAAAAAATTTATGAATACGACAGTAAATTTAGATTCGAAAAATTATTAATAAATATGTAACATCAGCTGATTAGATACCACTTTATTATATTTTGTTCCCAATTATATGGGACTATTATCGACATTTTACTAGTTACGCACTTAAAATGGGTTCAATATAAAAAATACTATGTACCCAAGGGAACAACAGGTTTGTTTTAATTTAAAGTTATGTTTAAAAGGCCCGACTTTACTGTATGGCTATAGTTAGGATGTAAATATGATTTAAAAAAGGTATCTAAATATGTAAATTTGAAAAAAAATAAAGCTAAAATTATTACCTTCACATACGTTGTAACCATCATTAATCATTTGCTCAAGGTTATATTGTAAACATGACAATACAAGATTTATTTTTTTAATTCAAAAAAATTTTTTAATTTAATTTTTCGTTTCTTATATGAACTTGTTTGTCATTAATAAAAACGAAATCTTCGAAATAAACAACGTTTAAATTATTAATAATTTATGAAGTTTATATCTTCGAGTTGGATTAATTTGTAAAGGGTGGTTAAATTTCAAGGGCCGATGTTGATTTTGAATAAAACACAAACTATTTAGGAAATTATTGTAATTTTATTTTATTATGATATATTGGTATTACTCAATTATGTATGGAACAAAATATCGGCCAAATGGGCGCCGCGACCACGGCGGCACACCTCCATCCGATGGTCCAAATTTTCGATGACCCTGAGGCATAATGGAGGTTCTATGCCGTTAATGTGCCGAATTATCTCATCCTTTAGCTCTTGAATTGTTGCTGGCTTATCGACGTACACCTTTTCTTTCAAATAACCCCAAAGAAAAAAGTCCAACGGTGTCAAATCAAATGATCTTGGCGGCCAATTGACATCGCCATTACGTGAGATAACACGGCCATTGAATTTGTTGCGCAAATGAGCCATTGTTTCGTTAGCTGTGTGGCAAGTGGACCGTCCTGCTGAAACCACATATCGTCCACATCCATATCTTCCAATTCGGGCCATAAAAAGTTCGTTATCATCTCACGATAGCGAACACCATTCACAGTAACTGCCTGATCGGCCTCATTTTGGAAAAAATACGGCCCGATGATGCCGCCAGCCCATAAACCGCACCAAACAGTCACTCTTTGTGGGTGCATTGGTTTTTCGACAATCACTCTTGGATTCTCATTCGCCCAAATGCGGCAATTCTGTTTATTGACGAATCCACTGAGGTGAAAATGTGCCTCATCACTGAAGATGATTTTCTTCGAAAATTGATCATCCACTGTTGCCGTGGTCGCGGCGCCCATTTGGCCGATATTTTGTTCCATACATAATTGAGTAATACCAATATATCATAATAAAATAAAATTACAATAATTTCCTAAATAGTTTGTGTTTTATTCAAAATCAACATCGGCCCTTGAAATTTAACCACCCTTTATTAATTTTAAAATAACAATTAAATGTTATTTATTTCCGGAAAATACATTTAAATAAAATTGTGATAAGAAACCTGATTTTTGGGTACACTTATTATTTAAATGTGTTACTGAAATATTTGATGTATTTTTATTTTCATTAAATATAACCACGCTATAATGACATGAAGCATACATACAGTGATCACGCGATAATATGAACTAATTAAAACTAAGCCAGTGCACTTTTGTGGGATTGTTCATATGATGTCTAATTTCCCTTTAAAAACGTTTTCCCATAAAAGTAAAAGCTTTTTTTTTATTGTGTATTTGATTGAAACAACAACAATAGATTTTCCAAAAAATAAAACAATTATTTCCAATTTATTGATTTTTTTTGCTGTTTCTTTTGTGTGCTTGTGAGAAATTTTAATTGACAGCTGAAGGCAATTTAAATAGAAAATCCGCAAATTATTATGCAGCTGCATCAGAATTTAACCATTACCATGTTCAGTTAGATTTCAACACTGTCTAGATGAAACCCTTTAAAATAATACAAACATAAGTTGTTCATAGTTTAGAGCTTTTGCACAAGATCATATTTTAGAGTAGTCAAAGAAAGGAAAAAAGTGCTCATATATTATGTTGCTCATATTATCGCGAGTGTACTGTATTAGTTTTTTGGCACCAACGTTCGTTGGGTTGTGTTACTTTCGAACCTTTAAAAAGACTTGGAAAATGGTGTCGCCATAAAACTTGAGCTTTATTAAATATTGTTTTTCTATGTTATACAATTTTCGAAGTTAATTTCGAATTTTCGAAATGGCGTAATATGACTTAAATATTAAAAAAAAATAAACAAGCAACATATTTTGTTTACAAATAAATGTAAATTTCGAAACTAAATTGAAAATTTTCAGTATGAAATTTCACGTTAAAGTATTTTTAAGTGTAGAAAATATTGCGTAAAACAACTTTTTTATACTTTTAAAAATCAAAATATGTCTTGCAAAATATGATAAATTTATGTTTTTGACAGACGAACTGTCATAGTTTATGTGATTAATAATGAATTTTAGATAATAAATCTTTTTTCAAATTTATTTGACATGCTCCTTCCTCTGAACATTCTTCAGCAGTCTTTATATAAGGTGGCGCAATATTCCTACATTATTGCCGGAGTTCTAAGAAAAAATCAGTTCAGCAGCTGGTAGTTGGCATAATTGGAAATTCTTGAAATTTTCTGCACCTCTTATTTATGTTTTTCTTTAATTTTGAATGATTTACGAATGACAGATATTACAAATATTTCGTGATTGTTTCAACACCAATGTTTATTTAGTTGTCATAGACTTCTTATAAATTCAAACGAAACGAATAGATACATATGTATTTAACAAAAATAGATTTGTTTTGTTTATTGCAAAATGGTAAAAATATTGTGGTAATAAAACATTTATTTTAAAATTAAAAATAACTAATAATATGAATCATTTACGTCTTAATTACACTAATCGGCAAATTATGACTTCTACGAAGGTTCAGTATAATTGCATTTATAGTTTTTATATTAAGGGAAATTCATTAAGGCCTCTGTGAAAAGCAAATTGAAAAACGATCCCAATCTCCCAATGAACGGTATCTGCTCGTTTTTAAAAAAATTTGCCATCAAAATTTTATCAAAATTTCAGTGGTGCTCAACATTTGATTGCAAATTTCTTAAAAAATGTGAAATACCCTTAAATTGTAATCAATGTTATAATTAACTTGATAGTTTTGAAAAAGTGACTTAGAGCACTTTCAATATTAATTTGGATTAATTTAAAACATTTTTGATTTTTGGACTATTTATGGAACTTGCCCGTATTCCTCTCCATTTAATGCGAGTCTATTTGGTTACAAACATTTTTTTGGTTTTGCTTTTCGCAAGCAGTTCATGGCAGTGTCATCAAATCGATATGAGCTGAAGTGATTCGCATGGCATAATTTTTTTACTTACGCAGAAGAACTTTTAAATTTAAATAAAAAATTCCGCAGATTAAATATCGAAATTCACATCATTTACTTTGTTGGCCAGTGTTATTTGTTATTGTGGACAAAGGATGGGATGCTATATTCCACCACGTACGAGAACAATTTAAAATAAAATTTATCGTTGTAATTATGACTTCCGTATAAACAGACCAAAATTTTCGTGTGTTTTGCGCCTTTCGAGAAAAATTCTAATGCGATATAGTACATATTCTATGTACATAATTAGATTTTATTATTATAATTATTTTGCGGAAAATTACTTTTTTTCTAATTTCATTATCATTTCTTCTCTTTACAGGTAAGTGATTACACTGTGAAAAAAGTTTGTGCATGTTATGAAATGCGTTACAAGTCTATGAGTAAGTTGTGGCAACATTTATACTTTGCAAATAATAAACAGTATTATTATTTACTTAAAGCTATAAATTTTAACAATATTGTAGAATTTTTAATAAATAATTTATCAAAAACCAGCTAAAAAAAAAAGAGCACACTTAGACGATTTTGCCCACTTCGAAACAACATTAATTGCTGCCAGCACAAAAAGAAAAATCATAAATTCGCTCACAAAATATTTTTCTATTTCGTTACTTAAATGAATATTATTAAATAAATTTGAAATACCCTTTTTCTATTGCTTTCTCTTGTCAACAGTTTTGTTTAATACATATTTCCATAATATTTTCTTTGCTAAAATTTGAAAAAAAAAAAAAAAAAAATATTAAAATTAACCTTGAAAATGAAACGCAATTCGTGTATGTGCTTTTTACATTAAAATTTAAAAATATTATTTGAAAGGTGGGCAATTGATGTTACTTTATGGCCTTAAATAATATGAAGTATAATAAATATCCGTTGAAAGAATAATGTTCATGGGGAAGAAAATGTTTTAAAATGCAAAAACATTAAAAATCTAAATGTGAAATGAAATAATCTTTTTCGTGCGATTCCTTAAGATTCATATTGAGCGAATTACAAAATACGAAAACAAATTATTGGGAAAAATAACTTTTAGAATTTTTTTTAATGCAGAACTCATTATTTAAGCACGTAGCTCCTCGTAGGCCGTCCTTATGGGCATGCTCAACGTCGTTTCAATTCATATTAAATGTGGAAAATATAATGTCCTTCTACCGGATGGGCCAAAAGTCAGGCCTGCGTGTAACAACTTAATAACTTTTTTGTTTATTATTATTAATTCTAACACATTATTTTTAAGCTAAAAGGGGAACTAATTCATTTATTATTTTACTTCACTGACGTTTTATTGCTTAAATACTGATGAAAGAGGGTGCTGTGCAGAGCCAACACGCTAACCATTCAGCCATCAGCACATCTTCTTTTACATGCTATTTAATATGTATGTGAAACCAATACCTTCTTTTTATATATGTAGATACTCTATTTTTTCATGAGAGTTTTCGATAAATGTATCTATCGCGTAAAAACAGAATTAAGTGTACAAAAGAATTATAATGTGATGAGCTATTTTTACATATTTGAGAATAAAAAAATATTTTTTGTTGCTTCCCCGCCTTTGACTGTGAATTTAAAAATTTTTTTAACTTTTTCCTTAATTTTTTTTTTATTTTATCTTCTGGTGTTATAAGATGATTTAATCGTAAAACAATGTTTAATGACGACATGTTGTTAACTGTTGCTGTTACTAACATACATATGTATTTTTGATCAGCGACAATCTGTTGCTCATAATGCTTTCAAGTTGCCCGCATCCTATGCATATTTGTAAATGAGCTCGCCCGTCGTTAATCTTCTTGGCAATCAAGCCATGCAGCAGGAGTTTGTTACTCCCAACTTAAATTTGCAATAGTGAAGATGTAATATTTTTACTAATTTAAAGTTTGTTGTTAGGTAAACCAACCAACCTCCAGAGCACAGAGTTTATTTTATAATTTCATGTTGTCGTTGTTGTTCATGTTGCGCTATCTATATTCATGACTATAGCAGTTAAATGGCTTTTATGACGGTATTAACAATATTTGACTTAAAGTTTATTATGTGTTAATGTTTATTTAAAATTTTATGGCTTATAAAATACGATAAGTTCGATAAATGTGATATTTTCTACGATAAGAAACCAATTCGCCCAGCACATGTGTATTTGAAAAAAAAGATATCTTATTGCACTATAAATTTCACATGTTTGCAGTCCTGTTTTTTTATTACGAGTTTTTGTTTAACGTCTGAAATATTTAAAATATTGCAATGGCAAATGAAAAATAAAGCGTGTAATATAACAGTGTAAAAATTTCAACTGCGTACAACTGGGTGAAACTAATTACGTTCTCATTATTGTCGACGGCTCTGTCTAACAAAAAGGCTTATCTCAATTTTCGCCAATATAGTGTTTTTTAAAAGTTTCCTACGTCGTCCTCTTCTCTAGAACCACTTTCATACAGGAATGTTCTCATATCTTTGAAATATTTGAGTTATTTCGAAAATTTTCGAACATAGCAAACATCACATTTTATTTAGAAGCCTATTTGATATGAATTTTTCAGCTTTGAAATGCCAATATTTTCATTCGAAGTTATATTTTCGACTCATTATTACAGCACTTTAAAAAACAAGAAATCTAAATTACTATTCCTCACTCATTGTTAGGCTGAACAACAATCAGTAGCAATCTTTAAGTGGCTTTTGTTTTTCCAGTTTGTACACCAGGGGAACGGTCTGCTTTTTATTTTTTCCTCATAATTATTTCTTTACATCGTGTATGTGTGTGTATGTGTATTTAATTAATTATCAATTCAAATTTATTTTGAACATATAAACATAAACTCTTTGCTATATGATTTCGTTGGGCATTGCTTTAATTGTCGTATTTACAAGTTCGTTGTAGCATTGTATCGGTTGTATTAAATACAATAGTGGAAACTTGGTATTGGCAATTTCAAAAATAAAAACATTAAATACATTTTAATTATATTTATTTCATATGTTTTTGAGAGGTTGGATTTACTTCAGTGCTATCAAAATTAATTCTAAGTGATGAGAATAACTTAAACACAAGCAAAAACAAAACGTTATTGGCAGCCAAAAAATTAAAAAAAAAGTTCTTAGGCAAAAATATAAATGAAAATGAACGTAAATAAGGTAAGAAGAAAATACTTACAACCATTTATTTATTTCTGTATATATGTATGTACGTATTTCTGAATACATAACCTGAAGGCAGCTTGGGGTGAAGTACCTCTTAGTCGCCACTTCTGTCGCATAAATTGGTGACATTGTCGACAAACCGTCTACACTTTTTACTTTGCCATTTGTGTCTAGAGAAAGTTTTGACAGCTGAAAATCTATGCTTCTTCTTTTTGGTTTTTTTTTTATTTGTTTCGTGTTGTTGAAAATAAATGTGATACGCGTAAAATTAAATTTTTTTTTTTTTAAAAATTTTAAAATGTCATTTTGTGTAAAAATAGGTATAGTGAGAATAATGCAATAAATTTTAGTGAAAGTTAAAACTTTTGTGCAGTATTTCGAAAATTTTGGCTTCAACAAAATTGACTTTTGGGGGAAAAATTGAGAAAACCTAAGAACCTGCTGGCTGCGAAAGGTGTGTCGGTATCGCTTTCAGCAACAGTCTTACTGGCTAAAAGCAACAAGTATTAATCAGAAAATTTTTCGCCGAGAATTCTGCCTACCTATGTGGCAACTGAGGAAAGTAGAAGCAATTTAAAAAAAAATATGACGAAATTAAATTGGATATGAACCTCGACGGAATCCCGTTATTTAAAAGTTCGCAAATCTATAAATTCAGAAAATGTTTTCTCGAAAGAGTTTTAAATATTAAATAGTACTAGTAAGTCTTAGGTTTCAATGTGGACATATGTAGTATGTCCACAAGTGGAGTACCTAGTCAGTAGTACTTATAGTACTAGTGCTTTCCCAATGACACGCGCATTTAAAGTGTCTCCAGCGCTGAACTTTGTAAAACAATGTCTACATATGTACCCAAAAGAAATACCTAGTGAGTAGTCAAAGTGTCTATAGTAAACATATGTTCCCAAGTGGAGTACGTAGTCAATAGTCTGTGTCTATAGTAAATCTCTGGTTCCTTTATCTACATATGTCGCCAACTGGAGTACATAGTCAGTAGTACTTATAGTACTAGTGCTTTCTCAATGACACGCATATGTTAAATGTCTATAGAAAATTTCATTGCCTGCGGTATAGTAAGTCAGTAGTACTGGTAGCAATGTCAGTAGTGAATAAGTAGTGACCCACTATTGATAATTCCTACAGGGTATCTTCTTCTTATTTATTTTTTTTTTTCTGGCGTTCCAAATACGTTTCACAAACAAATAAACTAAAAGTGTATTTAATTAATACAAGATACACGATACACATTGTTGTGAATTTGACAAATATTTTTTTAAAAATTTTAAAAGTGTAATATTACGATGGTATTCAATTGTGTTTATTTAATCGGTTAATCGTTCAATTAATTAATTAAAATTCGATTGTGTGAAATAATTTTTTTAAATAATCGACAAAAATAATATTATTGAAGAATAAACTTTTTTCAAAATTCAGCATAAAATAATTAAAAGTTTTTATACCCAGTAATTGGAAAGTAATTTATTTGTAACGTAAAACATGTAGATAAAATTTATTTTTTCATTTGAAAAGAAAAAAAAAAACTACAAAATTTTCAACCAATTTGATTTTTATACATGATGAAACAATATAATTTTTTTTAAGGTCACTTTTTAAGTGTTTTTTTTTTTTTATATGAATTTTGTATGTATTTCTTTTGAAATTATTTATTTCACTAAAAATAAGTGTCTAATGGTATTTTCTGGCTCTTTAACAACTGACCTAAAACTATTAAAATGAAATACAAAGCAATTGTAACCTTCACCTAAAAAGGCAAATAGCAAACAAACATAAAATCTCATAAAATTGTGCAAATTTATTGGATTGAAAAAAAAAATGGTAAAACAATTGTGAGTTCATTCAATACTTATAGACACAACAGCTGTTTATTAAAAATTTCAATAAAAAATGTTTTTTTTTTATTTAACATAAATTTTATTGGTAATTTCCTTATTAAAGTGTATTAATGACAGACATAAAACTATAAAACTATTTTTATGCCTCCCAATTTTATTGAATTTTTTGGATAAGTTTTTTTTTTCATAAAAATTTAAATGTCTTACGTATATACTGTAAAATGTTGAAAATAATTTTGTAAATAATCCGAACTTGAACATTAAAAACTGCTGCCAAATTACAGCATTTCGAATGTCATAATTTGTTTTATAAACGTTTTTCATCGCAGATAACTTTGAAAATTTTCATTCAATGTAGTTGGCCTATTAATTATTTTCGAACATACCACATTTTAAAAAGCAACGAAAGATTCATCGAAGACTTTTTTTTAAAATGGCTAAAGAACCTAATATTTTTCATTTACTTAAATGCAAACTGTTGCCTGATTCCCTAAATTAAGCATTCATTATTGAAATAATCCACAAGGGAAACATAAAATTTATTTTGAAATTTTCTTGCCGAAGCAGGCAAAAAATAAAAGTTTTATTAGAAAGTATTGATAAAATCTCATAATTTTTGAAATAGCATTTCCTTTTCTGAGTAATGTTCTGCATTTATTTCTTTATGTTCTTTTCTGAAAAGTGTGCGTTATTTTAAAAGTGTAACGCATTCTCTGCTCATGATGTTCCGCTTAGAAAGCAATAAAAAATGCTGCACGTTCAATACTCCTTTTAATGAAAGTGGCATAAGTACAGCAAGATATTAACAGCTGGTTTTGTTATTGTTTTTGAGAAAAATAACAATAAGACCCGGGTTCGATCCGGGTCAAAAAAAGATTTTTCTAATTTTTCTATGCTACAGTACCCACCTTCGTCGCTATTTGAGCAATAAAACGTCGGAGTAGTCAAATAATATAAATAAATAAATGCTTTGCAAAAAAATCATTTTTGTAGCGTGGCGATGACAGTACCCGCAACAACTGGTGCTAATCCATAATTAAAGTCAGATCGCCCTCCTTCGGCATTGTGTAGCATCATCGGCGTAGTAAAATAATTAATAAAATGTCTACCCAATACAACTTAAAAAATTGCAACACTGCTATAAATCAAGAGTGTGCAAAAAAAATAACGAATGAAGCTCTCTTCGATATATCTCTTCATCACCTGTAATCTCTATCATTATTCTTTTCCTACAAGTTAACACCGAGTAATAGTCAATCATAGATGCATAAAAATATGCAACAATTCTTACAAATCAGGGATGAATTTCATAATGTTTGCCAAAACACTTGTAACCCTTAAAACACATTTTTTTATAAATAAATGAACTAATAAAACAAGAACACATTATTGGCCTTTTAAATATTTTGAACATACATATGTACATACATACATACGTGTTTGTTTGTTTATTCACGTTTAATAATTTAACATTCCAAAACTGACCTGACTATTTGAAATATTTAAATTCGAAATTCCATATGTATTTATTTCTATTTGGAAGCCCAGTGCAGGAAACTTTCTTTAATATTAAATTTCACTGGTATTGTTATCACTGTTTTATAGTATGCAAACATACATATACATATATGTACGTGTATGTATATATGCATACGTGTATTGTACATCCATAAATATTTGTAATAGGGAGGGCCAATTTGATTGGGTGAGTTAAAGGTGACGAAGCGTATAAGAGTGAAATGTACGTAAAATTCTTAGAATATTATGCCAAGGGACCTCAGGCATTTCAAAAAACTGAATATACAAAATTAATCATCCAATTTTGTTTTTGAATAATTTTTTTACTAAATAAAACAAAATTATTTTGAGTGGTGGGAATCTTTATTTGGACCTGTACAATTGGAAAATCTGATATCAGCCACTTGTCCGTTTTATCACATTTTCCATAACATTCTGCAATATTTCTTATGATAACTGTTCGCATTCCCGCTGAACATTCTCCTTAAGGAGAGAGGGGCTTGTTTGGTTTAAAAAAAAATGTAAATGATAGAAAGTCAAAAAATAAGAAACAAATATTAAGTGAAAATATGAATTTGTATGTCTCTCTGCGGGAGCTGGATTTTGATTTTCGACCAATAGTTTCTTGGGAAATTTTTCTTAGAATTCTTCCTAGATTACACTTCTACTAAACGCTTTTGAACAAAAATAGTTGACCCACCCTAATGGATAATATATTTATTTTTTTATAAAAAGAAAACGTGTAGTTTATTGAAAAAATATTGATCTTGTCTAAGTTTTAACAAAGACCAAGTAAATATACACACACATACATATTTTGCAATAATTAAAGCAAAAACCATACGACAACCATGTTTTTCTACAATACGGGATCATTAGTAAACAGCGTGATAAGTCGATGTTAATAGAGCAAAAACATTTTTTCTAGAAGGTTGTCATACAATGACAGGTCGGTGTTTAAAAGGAATGAAATATAAAAAATCATTTGTTATGGTTTTTAGTTCTATTACTTCGCACAGTGGCATGTATGCTAGATGTTTTTCGAATTTATTTTTTATTTCCCAGCGCAATTTTATTAGCCTTATAATTATTTTCTTATTGTATTTCGTGTGTCACTTGGGCTGAGTTATAGTCCTATAACACCAGTGCTGAATTGTAGTACAGAAGTTTAATATCGAAACTAATTTTATGAATCAGAATTTAATAACATTTTCTTTAAAATGTCCATTCGAATCGAATGCCGTAATTCCCGCACTGTCTATTTTTTTTATTTTTAACCAACACTCAGGGCATGCGATGTATTGTGCTTGAAGTAGAGAATAGGGATAGTTGTGGGGATTACTGGTGGTGAAGGGTGAGACTGGGAGGATGACTTCAATATTTTTACATGTACGCTTTTTGCACGTTTCTGGTTTTATAGCAGTGTTGCAGCGCGTATGGTGTCAAGGAGACGCATTAAATTTTTGACCCAATTTTAGTAGCCATTTTTATTATTTTACTTGCACAATACCGATGCAGGAGGGTACTTTGATGTTACTTGTGGATTAGTAGAAGTTGAAGCCGGCACTGTTAAGTGACCAGTGACTATGCCTTCTCCTTGTGACACAAAAGCCCTCAAATCCGGCTTTTACCTTTGTACTGGGAGAACTGGTAATTCCACGTATAAAACCATACGCTGGTTCTGACTTGTGAAAAGAGTCTGGCCGCCAGCGCTTCAAAGACCCGAGGTGCATTGAAACGGAAAGTTTGCGATCAGCTAAACTCATCAGCAGTGGTGGTTATGTGTTTTTCTTTCAAAACACTCTGGACAACAGCACTGACATAATTGTTAGGAGAATTGTGGGATTATGTCGTGAATAGAAAACAGGAAAAATGTAGTATCTATTAAAAGGGTATAATTTTTTGGTTCACTTGGTTCGTAAAGAAACTACTGGGGCACTCAAATCACGACGAAAGAAATTGGGCATCAAAATTGTCTAGTGGTGACACAATCTCATATCTATTATTTTTTTTATTATCGTACTCCTCTAACTATTACTTAGAGCTTAAGGCTGACAAATTACGGTTTCTTAGAGGTGCAGAGATTCGTAGATTTCGTGATCTGGCGTTCGTAAGATTGTATGACTATTTATCGAAACATTGAATTCTCGAATTACCGGTTTGCTCTTAAAATTACCATATTCTGAATATTTGTTAAAATTGTCCTTGAATGAATGATAAATAAAAATTTTACTACCGCCTTAAAAATATCGACCCGTCCTTATTTAAAGCCGTACAAATAGAAAATAATAATTTTAACCATTTTGAAACCAACCAAAATAGCACGTTACTACAGATATTAAAGAATAAATCAAAAACAATTTTATTTAATTTTACCTTTTGAAAAATATTTGTTTACAATTAAAAAAAAATGGAGAAAATGATTATCAGACTGCTGGTCGTCTAAGTTTTTTTTTTTTACTTATTTTGTCATTTCTATGCGGAAAATTATAGAATGCACACGTATACACATATTATTTTCCATTGTTGTGCTAAAAAAAAATAATTCCCATACACCAACATCCTCTTTAACCGCCCACCAGCTTTGTTACATTGTGGGGTGCGTAGTAAATTCTTTTCCTTGTTTACTTTTCACGTTAAAGCCATTTAATCTGTTTGTTTTCAATATCAGTATATACGAGGGTTGAAGTAAAATTAGGTTATATACATATGTACATATAACTTTAGTAGATTTTTTGTGCAATGAATGAATGGGTCATCGAGTCAAGTATTAACTTTCAACCGATTTTGGAAAATATATATAAAAAAAATGCCAAATATATAAATTGTTGTTTGCAGAGAATTAACCATCACAATGGCTAATAAGGCTTGTAGTGTTTTCATACTAAAAGCTAAAACCTGATTTTAACGTTAAAACCACAAACAGCTGATTGTGCATTATCTCTATATGTTTAATTAAATCAGATTTTAAGGCACAGTTTGTGTAATAAAATTTCATATTTTCTCCTCCGACAATTCCATGAAGGCATTTTCATTATACTCTACCCAATTGTTTCTTTTTCTTTTGCCCTTTTTTGTTGTTTCTGCTGCGTCCATTGTTTTAAATTATTGTAGTGACTTTGTTTACCAAATTTTTTTCATATTTTGTTTTCATTTCATTAAGCGCCATTTTTTAATAGCTGTTATCAATTTTTGAACTTGGTAGCACTGTCTTTAGTACATGAAAATTAATTATTAAATTATTATTAAATAAATTATTTCATTAAATCAACTTAAAACCAACTCAAAAAAGTCTTTAATATGGTTTTAAGAACATATTTTTATGTTTTTGTTTTGCTTAAAAATCAGTCATTGTGAAAACTCTATTACGTGCTGTTTCTCTAACACTCGTGGGAATGTGGGCTGTAGATCACCTTTTGCTATAAACTTCAGTTCAGGTTGAGATATGATACTAAATTATTTTACGTATGCAGAACGTATAAAGGAGCACTTTTGCTTAATCAACTTAAAAGTTTTGCCTGCTATTATGAATTCTTTTATAATATTTAATATTAAATTAAAACACAAAATTTCTCAACATTACTTATTCCGGTATCTAAGGCATAATTTCTTGTGCTACCCTCGTAAGTAATAAAATGTGTAACTATGTACCTACAAAGTTGCATACGTACATATGTATGTGTGCGTATATACATATACTCGTATGCAAATGATTAAAAAAAAAACAAAACAAAAGCATTAGTAGACTTGCAATGATTCCTGTAAATAAAATTAAAAAAGAAAATGGCATAAGCGAAAAGAACAACAACAACAGCAACAGTTTGACACACACCTACACAATTTACCATTCAATCATGAATGCCTTGTGTCACCAGCATTTACTTCTGGTTGTCGTATGTGATTTGAATGCGCCATTCAACAAACACTTGTAGTTTTCCACCTGAAAACCCAAACAGATCAGTGCTTCCGATAGCCAAAGAAAGGGAGGTGGTTCAGTGATAAAGAAAAAATATCTGCATTTTTATTGTTTTTGTTTACAAGCTTTGCAAGAAATAGAAAAATGTACTTATATGTTGAAAAAATACAAAATACATGCGCCGGTTTGCGAAATTGGATTTTGCTAAACCTTCGGGTTGAGCCATCGCCAAACATTAACTGAAATGTTAAAATCGAACAATTTAAGGTCTAACAAGACACGATCCACTGTAGAAATTCTAATATGTCTTTTATCTTATCTTGTGACAAACTAGGCAGGGTCAATATGTCCCCAATTTTTTTAATTTCCCGTCTTTTTAACTGAATGTGCAACACTGCTCCTCTCAACAGGCATCTGAGGAGACTGCTAACTCCTACCGAAATTTTAACAAAATGCTTCATTTACTTTGTGTTTACAGCCCTTGAAAGCAGACAGTGAGTGTTTTTAGAAAAAACGGGGAGCAAATGAGTATTGTGGTAGAAGAGCGCCAAACGAAACACTCCTGTAAAGTTGCGTTTGTTTAAAACTGCAGAATATAATACAAATAATAATGCTAAGATCGCTACATAACGCTTATAAAGTTGCAACCATCCAAATCGTTACCTCTCAATTGTTATTGAATATGTCAGGCGAAATGATTTTTTTGCCAATTGCGTTTTTATAGGCCCGTTGTGCATTCACTTTAGACCAAAGTATATTTATTCAAGTATGTACTTATGTATGTATGTATGTATGCAACTCTACGAAAACAAAGTACCACGTGTATTTTGTTTGTTTAGAACTATTTTTTAACAGCAAAAAAAATCTGACTACAACATTAAGAAAAATGTGAAAAATATTTGGATTCAATTTGTCTTTGCATACACAAAAAATTATATCTTCAAAACTACCTCGATTTTAACAGAAGTGTAGAGTTGTGTAGTTCGTGAATGACCTAGTTCAATTGAACGATTCACCCACGTGAACGAAGTAGCCGGTCATAGCAATGAGCTCTTTTAGCTCTGTAGTTAAATTTTTTTTCTTTCTGTTACACAAGGCTTTTTTATGTAAATGTAGGATTAAGTTGAGCTCCCTTTTCTTTCTCGTTCACTCTCTCATTTTGTTAAAAAGAAATGCACTGACAACAAACATATTTATATTCCAGACAAACACTGTAATCCCTTTATTTTATATAAATATCTTCTTTTTTTTGTTTGTTTAATTTTATGTGCGAAAATATGGGAATATTTTCATTCCTGTTATCCAGCTTTAACTTTTTTTTTCTGCTATCACTTCGATAACACAAAGTTGATTTTAGTGAAGCTCAGGTGGAGCTACTGAGTAACTGAGCCAGCGAACCAAAACAGTGACCTAGTTCAATTAGCTGAGCGAAGCTAAAAAGAGCGCTCACTTCGAAGACCTGATGAGCCCCACTCTACCAAAGTGGTCTTATATTACTCGCTACTAAACATAACTTTTAAGAAATGTAAAAACGAATTAGCTTTTGTAATAAAGTGTTGCCAGAAAAAGGTAAAAACAAACTTTAAAGAATTGTAAAAAACATGTTTGTTTAATTTTTCCGGTAACATATCTTTGATATCTCTACATATCTCTAGTACATGAGCATTAGTCTTATCAATCTGCAGGTGCGGGTTCGATTCCCGCCTATATCCTGGTTTTTTTTGTGGTATCAAAATGGGCTTAAGCTCTGGCCTAAGTGGGGCGTTTTTCTTCGGGGAGGGTACGAAACCTAACCTAACCTAGCTTTGAAAGGTCGCTCAATCTAAAATTGTTTAAATGTACTAATAAAGACCAACTGTTCCGTTATTGAACGCCGTTTAAACCTTCAAAATCGTTGCAAAAATAACGTAGTTAAATCCTTTTTTTGTCCAAAACGACCAAAAAATAGTATTGTATCGCGAACTTTCGATTTTGGCATTGTAAACAAATTTATAAAAATGGCAACATAAGCTCCACTAGGTCATTTCAAAAGTATCTAAAATGTTTTCGATTTTGTAATTACATTCCGTTTTAAGTGCTAAGCAACAACGAAGTGTACATGTAGGGTAGTGTGTATAATTTGAATGCGTACGGTTAAGTCTGCAAACAGAGTAGAAATTCCATTGCTTTTAAGGGCAACGAAAGACAAGATCCTAGGGTAGCTTGTAGGGTAGCTTAACAATTAATTAATTAATTAGAACTCGCATTAAATAAATACATATTTTCAGTTTTTTTAAATTATTGCAATCTTCCCTTTTATGAAGTATTCAATATCTACGCCTCTGGCTGAGTTCTATACATAATGCATTTGGATATTTATAAATGCTCGAAATGTTTTGTAATATTTAGAAATTGTTTTGTGACAGTTCTTTGTAAGAAAAAAACTATTTTTCTTTTGCCAAACGCTAAAAATAAAATATTGTTATTCAAAATTGTTGTACTTTGATGAATAAATAATCATTAACGTTTCAAATGCTTTCATAATAGAATTTAAATTTATATGAAAGGATTAGTAAGCAATTATTTATATGCCAAAAACTGTTTGGTTTACAAAATTGTTTGCTGTACAATAAAAAAATAGTTTTTCACATATTTCAAGTAAATTTCCATTAAAAAAAAATTTACTTATTTTTTTTTTAATTTAATTTATTACAAAATATTCCATTAATTTCATTATACCTCTGCGAGAAAAAATTATAATTATTTATAGTGTTTTCGTTTCAACGAAAAATTCTTTGCATTTCTTACCCGATTTGCACTTAATTGTTGCGCTCTAAATCCGTTTTGCAGCACTTTACAATAGAACAAACAATATATACATATATACAGGGTGTCTGGTAGCAGATTTATATTTTCAAACTTAAATAAAAAACGTAATAATTGACACAAAGTTTTATTAGGAGCATAGAACGATAGAATGGAAAGGCGGATTTTATTTTTTAAAGAGTATGTCATCCAGATCCTATTTTAAAATTTCATGAATAATCGCTCTTGGAAATCCCAGTGAGGCTGCTCTTTTTCCGAATTGAAAGTCGCGGATTTTCACGTAAATTGCTTTCAACCTGTTCAATGTTTTCGGATCGACTGGGCTCTGGCCGTGGGGCATTCATAGCCGAAGCACTTGCGCGGAATCTCTGCACCCACGAACGAATAAAATTTACACTCGGCCCATCACTTATTCGCCGAATACCGAACTTTGAACAAAATTGTCGACGAGCAATTACGTAAGAATCATTGCTCTTCCAAAGCTGTCAGTAAGATTGATAACTTGTGATCCGGATGTAGTGCAAAATCGGATTAGTTTTACTTCTTTTTTGTCGTTGACGGAAGTTCTCTATTTTTTGATGCCGATTCATTAAATTCGCAGTAATGCAAGTGATGTTAATTGAATCTACTTTTTTAATCTGTTTTAATCACAGCAATGGAAATAATTTTTTATTATTACTACGGAGCTATGAAAAGTTGCTTATCGCTTTGCTTTAATGCTCTTAATAAGAAGCAGGTTATGATAAGTTCCAATTCTACAAGAATGCTAATTTAATTTATTTTATCGAAATGCAATCGATATGTGTTTTTTATTACTGTATTTGTATTATCATTAAATAAATAATAAATTCATATGTTTTATACATATGTACAGATATATAAACAAGCAAACATAAACATGTAGAACACAATCACTTTCATTCTAATTTTCTGGATGTTGTTCTTAATACGAGTAACTTCCTGGGAAGTTGAAAATATACAGAAGTAGATCAAAAGTAGTTGCCAAGGAATGACTTGGGGAAAAGTGATAAGTGCATTTTTGCGAATCGAAATCACTCTTAGTTATCAAATAGTATATCGTTACTTTAATATCGAAAGGCCCTAACTAATGTTGTTCTTACTATAAGTTAATAAAAATTTTAGTTTTCTAAGGCACACTCATGTGCGCCACATGTGCTGCTCGCTTCCTCGCAAATCCGTACCCTGGGACATAATAATTTTTTTTCAGCCAAAGTGAGCATATGTGAAGATCAGTAAAAAGCTGCTCATGATACCATCACTAGGTGAATTTTTTTTTATTATTATTGGAGAGACAAAGTATTGTAATTTTTCCGCATTAGAAATTTGCAACGCAATTTTTTCTATTTGTTTAGTTATGCGAATCATATCAACCATAATTTATAATCAATTGTCAACGTTTTTCTTATTTATCTCGTCATTGTTTCTTGTATGATGCTTGAGTTTTCTAATGTTTATTTGCAAAACAGTGGGACGAATGCGAACTAAATATGAAACGAAATTTTTAAATTATACTTCTATTTTCCCACTGCAAATTAAATATAAGTAAGCCGCCAATGTATGGTTTTGGAGTGGTCAAATCTATTTCAATTCGCTCATAAACTACCTTAGGACTGTACAATTTTGTTAGCTTTGCGGGGCAAAGTCATAAAGACAACAATACAAAGAAAAAATATGACTGCGATAAGCGGTAATCTTGGCACAACGTTTTGTACATACATGCATACATATGTACAGGGTGGCACCCAATATATTTTTTGTTATATTTTTTTTTAATTAAAAACTTTTGTTCTGCTTTTAATATCGGTAAGCAAAAACAAACTTTTTCATTAAAAAAAAAATACAGCAAAAGAACATCGGGTGATAACTTGTGCCTCCGGCTGATTATTTTTGCGCCACCCTGTACATATGAACATACATACTCGTATGATTTAATAATGTCTCAGTAGACTGTAATATTTGAAGGGTTGAATGTCAAGTTGAACTTTCTTATCGTTCAGTTATAAAAGTTATAAATCAATACAAATGTGTTTTTATTGCAAACGAATTTTTCTTTAATAAATTTTGAATTTTGAAATGAATTGATGCGTAAAATTTTACATCAAAACTAACAGCAAACAATTGTAATCTGAAGCTAAAATTTTATAATGAAATTTTCATTCACGTCACGGCGGCACGACGATTCATCGATGAAAATGTCATAGTGACAATCTCGCTCAAATACCCTGCCAGCTTTTGTATAAGTATGTATAGTTTTTCAGTGGTATTATTTATTCATTTATACCAAAAATATTTATTTACTACAACAAAAAAAACGAAAAATATTGTTGCGTGTCTTCTATTAAACATAGAAAGAAATTTTAAACACTTAACTTTGCTCACACAGACTTTTGTTTGCTTACATACACACATATTCTTGTTGACTTTCAAATTTACATAGTCACTTTGAAATGCATAAAATTTTAAAGGCTACGAGTTCAGTTCCCATGAACAAGAATAATAATAAGTTTCAAATGAAAAATATGTGTTTTAATTATTTACATTTCACTTTGATAATCTACCTATAATTTTAAATATTTTAAGTCAATAAAACGCTTAACAATTTCATTAAAATTACAAGATCGTGTAATAGTGACCTAAATAAATATTTTGCTTAATTGTTGTTTTTTTTTTTATTTATTAACAATCTAAATATTTTGAATAATAAATGTATTCAAAAATATACATACACACACGTACACACACGCATATCTACAGGGTGGGTCAAAAGTAATCACCTGGGGCATAAGTAATCACCCGATGTTCTTTTGCTGTAATTTTTTTTTTAAGACAAATTTTGGCACTGCTTATGATATGGGCTAAGTGACCGTCGCCAGAGTTGATGACCATACATGCAGATCCAAAGGTTTTTATTAAATAAAATTACAGCAAAAAGACATCGGCTAATTACTTATTGCTCGGGTGATTACTTTTGGCCCACCGTGTACATATGCGAGTGTGCTAACACACTCTCAAAAATAACTTTATTGGCCCTATAATTATGTATTATAATTATCTTATTTATTATCATTCTGTTATTCTTATCTTCCGATTGCTTTGGCAAAATATTTCGCATAACAAAATAAACGAAAGTCTTAAGAAGGTTTTTATTTGTAGCAAAAATTTGCTCAAAGAAATTGTGCTTTATGAATATGGCTTTATTAATTTAATTTCACATTAAAATAAAAAAAGTTTTTTTTTTAACATTATTAGGGTTCATATTCATACGTACATATTTATTTAATACGCAAAAGAATCAATACAAAAGCAGGCAAAAAACATATGTATGAATGCATGTGTGTGTTTAAATAATAAAACTAAATTGTACCCAGTTAACAAAAGCAAAATTGTTTATACATGAACAGAAAATTGAAAAATTATGGCTGATGAACGCCAAAACAGATTTTATAAATATGTACAACCAGATCAGCGTTACCATTTATTTTTTAAGAAAAATTCTTTTGAAAAAAAAAATAAAAAACTTAAAATTTCAATAAAAAACTTTTTCCCACAAAAGTGTCTAAAAAAGGAAAATTGCACAAAAATATATGTATATTTTGAATTAATTTTTATTGAAACAAACAAAATAAAATGTTAAACAACAACAAACTTGTTCTTATTCTTCTCAGGATTATGAGTAGTTCCCCATTTTTGTTGAAGCCTCCGATGTTTTTGCAGCAGATTCTACGGTATTTTTCCACTTGCATTCCTGCTTAAAACTAATAAGACCAAAAGAATTATTTAAAACTAAAAATATTCTATTATCCTTACCGTTTCTGTTTATATATTTATCCATGCTTTTTTTAAATAGAAAACTTTTTAGAACAAAAAAAAAAACTGGCATAACAAACTATAATATTATTAATACGGCACAGTTGTATTAAAGGGGGATATTCACATTGAACACTGTTGCAGTAATAAGGAATGAAAAATTTTTAGATCGTTTACTACATCAAATAATATTTTCATCATATATACTGCAAGTTAAAAAATAATAAACAAAATTTGTAAATTTGCATGAATTTCATAAAAACTTATTTTTGAAGATAAAAATTTAAAAACTTTTTCACATTTCAAAAAACTTGAAAAAAGGGTGAACTTGACAAATGGTAATGATTAACCCGCTGGGCTTCGCTACCAACACACCCTATTATGTATTTGTGCACGCTAGGTGTAGTGTCTTACTAAATGACAAACCAAATACTTATGTAGTTCCTCAACCTCTAGTAAAATTGACACGAAATGGCAGGCATTAATAATATCATTTTTGATGCATAAGGATCTTTGATGCATTTTTTCTCTATGAAAAGTAGCCTATATTTGAAATTGGAACATAAACTATCGGTCTACCAAATTCCATAAAAATCCGTATAGTGGTTTAGGTGATATAGTGGAACAAACATCTAAACATACAAACATTGCCATTTATACAGTGTGACTGGTTGGAAATTTATATTTTTAAATACGATTATTTCAAAAAGTAATAAAGGGTGCGAAGGGAGGGTGGAGCCGTTGGAATTATCGATTGTGCGGATTTGTCAGTCACGATGTTGCAGTGGTCGAGTGAGCATCGCGCCTTCGCTGTGGGGACATATTTTAACAGTAATGACTCTTACGTAATTGCTCGTCGGCAATTTTGTTTAAAGTTCTGTATTCGGCGATGGACCGAGTGTAAATTTAATTGGCTTGTGGGTGCAGAGATTCCGCGCAACTGCAATGACCCACGGCCAGGGCCCAGTCGATCTTCAAGGACTCCCGAAAACATTGAACTGGTTGAAAGCAGTTTACGTGAAAATCCGCGACTTTCAATACGGAAAAGAGCAGCCTCACTGGGACTTCCAAGAGCGATTATTCATGAAATTTTATAAAAGGTTCTGGATGACATACTCTTTAAAAAATTAAATCCGCATTTCCATTCTATCGTTCAATGATCTTAATAAAAGTTTGTGTCAATTATTACGTTTCCTATTTAAGTTTTAAAATGTAAATCTGCTACCAGGCACCCTGTACTATTAATAGGATGTATGGGTGTGTGTACAGTGTATTCATATTTATTAATGTTTGCGCTGTCTGATAAATTTTGGGAAATTTTATTTATTTTAAAATTTTAATTGACTTGGTATCTGCGTGGAGTCTTCGTATTAACAAAAAGTGAAATCGTTAAAAAAACATACGGGTACGAGAATTTCCTAAATCTTGATTGCACCACTCGCTCGCCTTTGAACGGAGATAATTAAAGAAATATTTAAAAAAAAATTTTTGTTGCCATTTTTGGAAATTACTTCAATTGCACTATATTTAATGTAAAAGAGAGCTTAAAAACGGGTTGGCTAAGTTCGACTGCCTAATTTGAAATGCTTATAAATTTTTTGATTCCTGCAGTTTTTTATTTAATTTTTTTTTAATAAAGTATTTATAAAATTTTTTTTGCTAAGTATAGAAAATTACGTCCATTAAATGGCCGCCATTTTCCTGTTGGCAGTTCACAGCTCTTTCCAAAACGTTTTGCATTACGGTGCGCAATGTTTCTGGCTCCAATTCTGCAATTTTTGTGCGAATATTCTGCTTAAGTTGCTGAATATTTTGTAGTTTGTTGACGTAAAACCGTTCTATCAAGAAATGAGGCCATCAAACGGAAACGACGTAGCCACGCAAAATCACCATTTTTTTTTATTTATTCGGTATCGAAATTTGCCCACCCTGTATATACATTTTCTTAAGTGTAACTGCTTCTGCGAATATGGAAAAATTATCGTTAACATTTTTTCTTTTTGTATAAAAAAATTTATTGAACAAAAATTTTCGCTATTATTCGCTACTTGCAATTTGTACAAATTTGTCCCCAACAAAAGTTCTGTATATAAAACAACCTGAAAAAGATTGTTCTGTATAGCAAAGTTATCGTTTAAAAAATTTCTGTTATCTTTAAAAAAAACTTATCATTTATTTATTTAGCACAAAAGTTTAAAATATTATCCTTTTGTGTTTTTTATTATTCATAATATTTTTGGAACAAGCCACCAGAATGTTTGGATTTTTTTTTTTTTTTGTACTTTAGAAATTTTGATTTATGCCCGAAACCACGCCACATCATCGCTACCCTTATTAAACACGTACATATGTACATACATATATTAAATTAATATAAGTGTGAAATGAAAGACAAGAAAAGAAAAGTAATTAACTGCGACGCAAAAAATACAAAATAAAATATCTAACATTAATTAATTCTTAAGATGTTTGTTTTTTTTATTATGACGTTTTTGATATGACGATCTGCTTTATTTTTTTTTCTTTACGATAAAAGCAATAATAATAAAATTAGCAAAAAAAAACATCTAATAGAATTTGCGGTATGATTTGTTATCTACGCATTTGTGGACAAATTTTGTTTTTAAACATCTTGTATGGCGGTTAATGTGACACGTGTTTTTTGGTTGGTTGTGTGTGTGCCCCAATCTATAAAAATAAGGGGTTTGCTTTTTTAATAAACAAAATTAAATTTTAATTGCGCCAGCTCTACCCCTCTAAGCACGTGTAATATGCATTAATTGCTTATAATGTCACCGAACTTTACTTTATTTCAATAAAATAGGCAAATCCAAATTGAGATGTAAAAGCTTTTGATTATTTATTCATTATTATTTGACTATTTATTATTATTCAAAATGAACATATATATTGTACATATAAATATGTAACTTGCAACGTTTTTCTTTTTATTTTTTTTATTAAAAAATTTAACTATAGTTTAGGCAATAAATTATATAAAAATTGCATTATATTTTGAAGAATTATAAATATTTTATATTTTAACCTTTGTTTAGTTATACTAGACATGGAACAGTGAGTAAGTACAGTGAAACCTCTCCTAACGGACACATCTCTTAACCGGACAAATTTTCATCAGTTTTTTCGTCTAAAATGTATTCCCATTAACCGGACGTGGACACAAAATTTTAGAAAAATATTCTCAAAAAGTCTCTCATAAGCGGACAGAAGGAGAAAATTAATTCGTCTTAATTGAAACTCAACAACAATAAAAAAAACTCAAACTGTTTTTGTTTTCAATATATGTAAATGGCGAAAGACTATTTTCACCTCGGCTTCTATGAACAATTAATAATAACAATTAATATTTTTTGATATATATTTATTAAGCCTGAGGTCTTTTTTTATTTTATTTTGTTTTTTATTATTCGATTTTCGTTAACAGCTTGTTAACATCATCAGGAATAATATTTCGTTAACAAGCTGTTAACGAAATATCGAATACTAAAAAACAAAATAAAATAAAAAAAGACCTCAGGCTTAATAAATATATATCAAAAAATATAATAAAAAAGGTCAATTAATAATATAATTAACAATTAATATTATTACAAACACATATTTCTCCCATGTTTGGCAACCCGCTTTGAAATTTTTGATTCCCCTGTTAACACGAATGTACGGACTCACGTGTTGAGGATGCAGAGAAATTTCCTGTATTTGAAGATATTGTTTGCTTAGCTAGTGTTGTAAACTTTAAATCCACAAAAGCATAAAAAATATGTTGTCAATGAATGAAAAAATTAAAATTATATGTCCTGATTCCATAAATATGTACTTGAAGCATTCCGACACATCAAAAATATTTCAAGGGTGACACGTTGACTACAAAACCAAAAAAACAGACCTGGGTTCAACCCCAGTTTGAGACTAAAATTATAAAAAAAAACCTCGCATTTTTTCTGATGTGCATTAGTGTGTGTGTCAGTTGTTGTCGGTAGTTTTCAATGGCGAAGGAATAGTCACTGGTCACTAAACAATACAGGCTTCAGCTGATAGCAATCAGCAATCACATCAGAACGCCCTCCTTCGTCGGTATTGTGTAGCACCGGCGAAGTAAAATAATAATAAAAATGGCTACTAAATCGAAGCTCCAAAACTGCTATAAACAAAGAAAGTGCGAAAGCAGAGCTGCAAAAAATAATTAATTAATATTCACCACCTGTCGTTTCTCCTACTATCCCTTTCCTATAGTTCCAGCACAATGCATCGCATGGGTAGGGGTCATCTCCTGAGTGCTGGTCCCAGATAAAAAAAGGAATTTTGAAAGTCAACGGCTCAAATTGAACCGATCGAAGTTAAAACAGTTCAATCTAAATAAATTTAATTAACCACAAATTACTAGTCTAGCATTACAACATAAATAAAATATTTGAAATAATAAATGTGTACCTCTTATAAACGGAGAAAAATAGCGCGACGCTAAGTGTCCGCTTATGAGAGGTTTCACTGTAAATGTTGGCAGCACATTTCGTGTATTAAAAGCTGGTTTTTATTATTGGCTTTTTTTTTTACATAAAAAAATTTAAACAGCTCAAGCACATACATACATATATTTGTTTGGTTGCACCTTTCGTGATGTTAAACTTGATAGCTTTTTGACAAAATTTAATCAATTTTACTACAACATAATTTAAAAAATTGCTTCGTATTTGCACATACACACATACATACATACAACTTGCATGCATGGGCACGTGTGGTGCACATATTCATGCATACATTTGTAAAAAGAAATGTGACAAATTTTATTTATCATTCATGTAATTATGGCATTGTTTAAACTTTTTACATTAGAAAAATTCTTATAACGTGTTTCTTTCATGTTCTAACACTACTTTTTGTGCAATTCTATATTTATCGATTAGATAATTCTTGTTTTTCGACCATGTTCGTGTGTTAATTTAAAAAAAAAAATAAACAATTAAGTAATATTAATTTAATTCGCTCAAAAACCATAAATATTTGATGACGTTATCAACAGACAAAGAATTTGAAGCAGGCAGTCGCAAATAAATAGAAAACAAAACAATTCCAAATAGATACATAAGTATGTATTGTATGTATATACATACATATCTACATACATATGTTTTGATGTTTTTTTTTTATCTCTTCTGCTTGAGATCTACAGAAATAACCAGCATTTTTGAACATTTATTTGCATTTTTCTCCATATATGTATGTTTTTTACATTTTATTGTTTTCTGGGCCTTTTAAAGGTTTTATTGTAAAAAAAATCAGGTATCTACCTACCAGTTTTGGTTTTGTGCTCTTCTTAGGAGTGTGAACGAGTGGAATAATTAACAAAAAAGAGCTAGTACTCAGTCATTTTACAGCGCATGCGATTTCGTGACACATACTTACACGCATATGTATGCTATTTTACCATGTCAAGTCAAAAAAAAAGATTGTGATTTGAAAAGCACTCAGGTATAAGCATATAATTGAGTTAAAATCTGAGCTGCGAAGCAAAAGCAGTAATTGAATGCATAGTTGCCACACCAAATTTTAAAAACGTGAACGTTTTCTATTCTCACAAAAATTCCAAACGTAAATAGACTTTTTCTTGAAAGGTAATTCGTCCTGGAATAATGTATGGTATGATTCCGCACGAAAAGAAGATTTCTACGGAAAGAAATATCGATCGGTACACAATTTGCAATTATTCATTCCTGCGGTAGAAGTATGCCGCTGTATGTAGAAAAAACGTTTTGCACACAGAAACACTTATTAATAAGTGAAATATGTATATACAGGGTGGCCAAAAGTAATCAACCGTAATTTTTTTAAGACAAATTTTGGCACTGCTTATGATATGGGCTAAGTGACCGCCGCCAGAGTTGATGACCATACATGCAAATCCAAAACCCTACTCTTAAATAAATTACAGCAAAAGTACATTTGGTGATTACTTATGCCGCGGATGATTACTTTTGGCTCACCGTATACATACATATGTATATGTAAATAAAAATATAAACTTGAAAAATATGGATACAAAGGCCCTTTTTGACAATAGTAGTGGCGATGATTGCTGTGGCTTGCGAGTAGAAAGAAGATTTTTGCGCTATTAGTCTGAAAATGTGTTACAGATGAATGACAGAGTGTAAGTTGGAGTAATTAAATTTAAATATGAACATATTTGTGGAATACAATGTTAATTTTACTGCTTTCAAAAAACTTCTGCATTTAGTGTTAATATCAAATCTTCCCAGAATTTTTTTCATTTCTGCTGGGTCGCTCAAAAAACAAGCAATGTCTGAATTTTTTTTGTTTAGTTGTGTAGTTTTCACTTTTACTCTTATATACATATATACAACATGTTAAACTAATAATAATTTTTTTTTTCAACATTTCATATCTTTTCTTACATTTTTTTCTTTTCCATTCTAAAAGTTTAACGTAACCAAAACGAAAAATATCTACTGCGGAGTCAATAATATGGTAATACCTATGTGTGTGCTTAGACTCCACGAAGCCGCCACTCCCTGCTAACATAAAGATTTTACTCTCGAAATTTTTTCACTTTTTTTTCTTTGATTTAAATTTGTTCGCTTTTTAATTAATTCTTTCCCATTCAATATACACTGTGATATGAGAAGCGATAGAAAATTTCACAATACTATTTTCTGGGAACAAACAATTTCACTTTTATTCGCGTATAAAAGTAATTATTTTTTCCCCTTGAAAATCTTTAATAAATTAATAAATGATTTATTCTGGCAATACTGCATTTGCTTACTAATAGCTTTTTGTTTTGAAACTTTTGAGTACATTCGTAAGAGTACTAGAGAGATGTGTATTGTTTCTTTTCTACTCAATTATTTGCTTTTCAATTGCAAAAATAAACTGTACGACCATATAAAAGTTTCTTAAAATCTTAGCAGACTTTCAGTCACCATTTAAAATTACTAGGGGTAGTGCCGCATCTAAGTTTAAATATAATCTATTCCAAAAGAAAGTTAAGAAAATTTAGGCATTTCTACCTAGAATTGTTATTTTAATTCGTTGACTTATTAAAAATAAATAGAAAGTTTCTACTGATCTCTTCTTTGAGTAATTTAAAACGAGAAATCCTACTGGCTTTAAGACTCCCTGCCAAAGAAAAAACTCAATTTAAAAGCTTTCTTCTACCGGTCTCTTAAGCTCAATAACGAGTTAGAAAAATTAATGTATATTGTATGGTTTTCTTATACAGAAATCAGTTATTGCTAAACTTTTGCTTCAAAAACATTAAAGAGAAGTAACAATAAAAAACAAAAAAAAAAAAAAAAGAAATAAAACTAAAATTTTTTTTAAAGGAATAAAGAAATCATTTCATATACAATATAGATCTGGTGCCTTTGCTCACAAAGAAAAAGTATTTTATACCTACTGCAAACCACTAAATAGCAAAATAATTTTATTCACAGAAAATCAAAAGAAATTATTGTATAATAGAGAAAATTTTAAATAAAAAATTTAATTATACAACAAATATATCAAAATCCCTCAAACAAAGGCCATTGATTAAAAAATAACTTCATAACATTTAAAGAAAAAAAGCTGTGATTAAAATAAAGAGAATCAATTTCGAAACTGTTCAAAAAAATATTCAATATATTTTAAGATATACAGCACATATCACTTTTATAAAGTGTTTTATTTAAAACAAAGAATAATCTTATTCCAAGACCTTTTATTTTAATTAATAAAAATAAATAATAAAAAAAAGACTCGTGTAACCTGCAGCGCAGTATTAGCGATAAAGCAAAAAAAATTTAAATACTTAATACAATTAATTTAAATTGAGAAAAAACTGTTATACAGCAAAAACAAAATGTTGTCCATTCGCCAACCAGAGAATTGGTTATATGAAATTTGGCAAAAGGGTCAGGAAAACCCCTGCTACGTGGTAGTGCCAAATGCCAAAGTACGTATAATATAAAAATTTATTTTTCACCTTTTTTTTTTTTAGTTTAATGGTTATTATAGTTTTTGAATCACTCCATAAATTTTTATTGATTTTGCACAAATTTTGTTGCTTTGTTGAAATGATTAATGGGAAAGTGTAAAAATTCCAACAACTAAAATAAAGAAAAAAAATTATAAAAATGTTATATACATACATACATAAGTATTTATGTATGGATAGGTATGTATATCTTGCACTATAAAATTAAAACTGACGATTTGATGAAACGAAAATTAAAAAAAAAAATGTAAAGATTTTAAATTCTAAAAAGAGACTGGAATTTTAAATAAAATTTTAGTTTAAAAATTATTTTTCATAAGGACTATGCTAAACGAGTAAAAAATTAACAATTAAAAAATAAACTGAAAATTTATTGCTAAAACAATAATTTATTAAATGAAAGGACATAAAAAAAATAAATAAATTAACAAGAAAATTATATAAAAAAATTTATTAGGTCTGGTTTATAAAAAGCAAAAAAGAATTTTACATTAGAAAGTTCTCAACACTAAGCGTTGCATTTAGCCAAATAAATCCTTAAATTTCAAAACTAGTTGCGAGAGTTTTTAAGCACAGGCATTTTATACATATTTATATATGTATGTATGTATGTATGTATGTATGTATGTAAGTATACATATGAGCTAAACCAAGGGAGTAGCAATTCAATCTCTATATTGTGCAAAATGAGTGATTTTCAAATATTAAAAAAAATTTAATTTTTTAAAAACGAGTTCCTGGGGTTATAAAACTTGCACTTGAAAATAATTACATAGTATATGTTTAAAATTTAAGTTCCCAATTGTTGTAAATAATTTTAATTCTAAAATGTGCATTCCACACAGTCATTCCATATAACAAGCAATTAAATTTGTTTGAAAAAACGCTGAGAAAATTCCCTGTTTTTTTTTTGTCAAGATTTTTATTATCGAGAAAAAGTTATGGCTGTCTTTATTGCTTGAGACGTGGACGACGTTACTTAAAGCTGTTTGTAGTTCTAAAGAACTAGATGTAGAGCTTGTCTGAAAAAAATGTGTAGGAAAATCACTCACTATTTTGAGTAATTTTTATATAGACTTTTTTTTAGGCAAGTTCACTACTTGGATTATAAAAACTAGGCATTAATTAGGACATCCGGGTATAGTTTCCAAAAATCTAACAGGTCAATTCGTGCAGAAAATTTATGTATATGAAAACCCCTCAATTTCTTGAGTGATTTCTATAAAATTTTCTAGACTGTGTGTGTGTGTGTTCAATTTGTCGTTATTATTATTAGTATAATTAAAACAATTAATGGTGTTTTAAATATGTTTTAAAGAAATTAATTCATTAATTAATGTGAGTCTCCGTCCACTCTTGCAATTATTTTTGCAGCAATTCTTGAGTTTGTTGGTTAGGTAAGTGAGAAGATTGAGGAGTAGGAGTACACGATTTCATGTGTGCTCCAATTCTCTTTCGCTTTGCAATTCTCACTATTCAACTTGAAGTTTGATGTAGGTGTATTGGTAGGTAGGTGTAGTGGAAAAAAATAGGTAAAATATATAAAAATTGCAAACCTAGAATTGCATAATGTGCGCAAAAGTGCAAATTTGAAGCAAAATTTGTAAAAATTGCAAGTGTGGAGGCGTGCTTATTATTATAAACTAGATTACTCCGGTGCGCTTCGCTACCACCACACCCTATTGTGTAGTTGGCTGCGCTAGGTGTTCTGTCTTACTAAATAACAAACCAAAAAGTTAGTTCCGCAACCTCAAGTAAATTGAGGCGAGGTGGAAGACATTCATAATATCATTATTAAACCTTTATCAGAATCTTTGATTCATTTTTGCCCTATGAAAAATACACTATATTTTAAGTTGGACCATTAACTATCCTTCTACCAAATTTCATAAAAATCTGTTCAGCAGTTTAGGCGGTATAGTGGAACAAACAGCCACACATCTAAACATACAAACATTCATATTTATAATCTTAATAGGAAAAATAGGATAAAGTACAGCAGAAGTTATACATATCTATATAATTTGTAGATAAGTTTTATTAAACTACTATTTCTTGAAGTACTATTCTGTGGAAGTAATTGAAATGCTTCACGGTATGTTCCCCTGTAATGGAAAAAAGTTTCCCAAAGAAGTTTTTACTATTTTATCGTAAAATAAATGCTGATAAAATTTGTAGATTTACAAAATGTTGAAAGAAAGTTTGAATGAACTTTTTTTTTTTTTTTTTTTTTTTTTTTTTTTTTTCTTTTTTTTTTTCAAAATTAGGCCTCTATGTATCTATCAATACCTAAAAATGTTAATTTGTTGGGTTTGCGCATATTCAGACACAAAAAAGAATACATATACACATACATCTTTTGAAATAATAAAGCTTTTAATTGAAAAGCTTTCAACTAAAATCTTTTATAAATATCACAATAAATAAAATTGATCAATTTTTATATAACATTTTCAATAAGTGATAGTTGTTCATGTTTAACGTTCTTAACTTAGAGACCACACGAGCAATAAGGCTGCCGACGTTATTGCACCAGAAATTGCTCATCTGGTAGGGGGCGGTAATGAATGTAACGAGCGATTGAAATTTTTATTTTATATTGCCGTAGTCTTGAAAATTTTTTGGGTTTTTAAAAGGTAACTAAGTGAATTTTGTATGGAAATTTCTTTATGAAACCTTTCATAAATCAAAAAATAAAATTATGCATACAGCAAATTACGGATAGTCAACAAAAAGTATTAAAACCATTTTTATTAACAGAAACATCTTTCAAATTGCGCAAACAATGAATAATTGCTGGCTTCGAAATATTAATGAGATTTTAAAAATGATTTTTATTAAAGTGATAAAATCAAGTTTATTCAATTAAATTATGGAAATTTTTTTCTTGCTACCATTTTTTATTTAATATTAAAAATTATATGTTTGATGAATGGCCTTTCGATATTATCGCTACGATCATTTGACCTTAACAACAGTTTCAAATGCCAAATTTGAATTAATTTTAGAATATTTTTTTTTTTTATAAAAATCCACCTACAAAAATGTTTTCAACGGGCCTTTTATTTATCCTTTTAAATTTTTTTTTTATTATTTTTTTAGTTCACTATTTATTAAATTATTTGAGCATTCTCCATACATTCAAATTAAAAAATTCCCATGTATGTAATCTACTCAATGTTAAAAATAAAATTATCAATGAAAACCACATAACATTCTAAATATGTTTATATTTTATTTATTTATTTTTTTTTTCTGTAGATTATTTTAGTTGCGCACTTTTGCTATGCTGTCGCTATCACCATCGCAACATCTAACATTGAGGTTTATATCATTTTGTTGATTCTGTAAAAATAAACTCTCAAGATACAATTTAAATACTATTTGAACGTCATAGTATTTAGTTTGTTTTTGAACACCCACATGTATTAGAATTAAAAAAAAAAAATTAAAAAGTAAAAAAAATACTTACTGGCACATTTAGAAATTGATAGAAATGCACTTGAAAAGTTTTACTTATTTTATTTAAACTTATGAGTATAAGAAAAAAAAACACTTGTTGCGAAAAAAAAAGTAATGAAAATTACCTGCTGGCAGGCGTCTCTACTTGAGGTTAATTTTTCTTAGACATGAAGTATTTTATTTATTTATTATTTATTTGTTTTTTTTAAGAACCCATTGTCTTCGTTGCACCAAACTTGGGTTGCTGAAGAATTTAGACGCCTTTTATGATTATATTATATTTGCATAAAATGCTCTTTAAAAAAATGTAGTTTTTTTGCATTTATTCATTTTAAAATGTGGTGCTTTTCTTTCTAAATGTAGCATTTTATGTATCGTACAAGTGATTCATTAGTTTATTATTGATTTGCAGCCAAGAGTTTTATTTAAATCGATACATTAAAGGGCAGTCAAGCACAAGAAATTAATTTTTTTTTCTATTTTTCGATTCATTAGAAATTATTTGGGCCATAATATTAAAAAAAGAAATTTTAAAGCACTTGACGTGGGAAGCAATTAACTTACCTGATTTAGGCGACTTGTAAAATCCTGAGTTTTTGTGTTACAATGAAATGTAAAATTATACGCAGATTTAGTCTTTTCAATTAAAATTCAACAAACTGAAATGTTAGCAAATTTTTAATCTACAATTATTAAATATTATTAATATTTAAAAAACTAGACTTATTATAAAATCGCGTTTGGTGCCGAACAATTTTGAACCAAAATCACCCACAAATTTGACATTTCATTACTTGTACAACCCCGTATATTGTATGCCATATTTTTGGTACGAATTAGTTACGTGCCAAATATACATACATATGTATATATATATACAAATCTTTCGATTTCGAAGGTACGACTATAATATCAATAGCGAATCTAAAGCAATATTGAAAGCGAAAGTTGTTTACGATATCGCTAAACTTTCACTAAAAATATATTTTTTTTTTATATTGCTAAACATTCGTTTTTTTTATATTTCAAGCATTAGATCGCTAACAAACTTTACAAAATAGGAGAATTCTAAGGCTTTTTATTTGTTTTTCGGTTTCATAGAAATAAAAAAAGTTCTAGTGGTATTTCACAATCTATATATATATGAGCAGCAAAGAAAAATACAATCATTACCATCTAATCATAGTTCGTTTTGACGGGTTTTAAATTTCGGCCAATTTAGCAAATATTTTCAATATCGCTTTAGCTGACATACAATGAAAAGCGAATCTCAGGTCAATCGGGTATATGCATATAAATACATATGTATGTATGTGTGTGCATGTTTACCGAGGCAAACATGACGTTTTTTTATATGGATTTGAAATATGCTGTTTTTAATTTGCAATTGTGCCAACGAATCGAACATTTGTACTTCTTTTAAATACAAAAATAATTATATTAAATTTGTTTATAAATATATAAATGGATTTAATATTATTTATGTATTCATTCATTTGTCATTAAAAACGAGCCTATTTGCAAATAGAAGAAAAAAAACAAGTTGCTGCCATAATTGGTGGCATGTTAATAAAATGGTTTTATTTTCTTATACACATGCATCCATACATACATGCATACATACATACATATGTACATATGAATGCATGTGTATTTAGTGGTTGTTGGAGTTTGTTTACTTTCAGTTCTTTTGCTAATTTTGGCATAAATTAATGTTTATAATTGATACACCAGTTCATACCGGTTGCTTTGTGAAGGTGTTAATTTTCATGGTTATTGTTGTTTTACAAAAATCAAATCCAAGTATAAATACAGTTGCTGTTGAAACAGATAGCACTGTTTTGGCAGGTTGTATTTGTGTATTTATTCTAATAGTTCTTTTACATTAGCGATTCTGCAACAAGTTCCATAAACTATGATGTTTACACTGGCATTGTTGACAGTTAAGAAGTTTAACTCTGGCGAGTATTTTTAAAATTAAACAAAATCATTGTATGTATTTGATTATTTTTGAAGTTTGTTAAATTTATAAGCAATTTCTCCTTTCCTAACGCAATTTTTGCTTCTGTTTATCGCCATTTTTATTCTAAAAAGTGTTAAATGTAACTCGCGTTGCTAAACAAATGTCTAAAAAACAGAGTTGCATATTCAAAAGTTAGTTGATTGTATCTTGTTTATCTCATAAATCAAATGCAAACGTGTTTATGAATTGTATTAAATCAACATGGTTTTCTATAAACAACAAAATTCCTCTTTAAAATATCTTCAGTCATGTTGATTTAATATATCAGCCTAGTCGATTTAACATTATATTACGTTTGAAACAACGTGACTCATACTGTTGAATCAAACTTGTATAAAAATAAAAAATAAATGATTTTGTTATTCAATCACTATGATTTTATTGTTCTTTTAACATCAAACAAATATTAATATTAAATTTAACGCGTGTCAGAATGAATTACGATTACTTATTTATATTTGTTGTATGATTTAGCTAGTCTTTATGTACAATTCGTTGATACAAATGTCAATTCATCAGTAGATCATCAACCATAATCTTGAAAAATCTAAGAAATCTAAGAAATCTCACATGTTTATATAAAAGTTCCCGAAAAGTCTACGGAGTAATTACTTAGTATATAAACTGTAAAAACTTTTTAAAGTTTAGTGGTAATTTAAGTTAGATTTATCATTGCGCAATGTTCAATTTACCTTATTCAATGTTAATTTTATATTACTCTACCTTTGTCTTGAAAATCTGAAGTTTTGCTGTATTGATTTAGTTAGATTATAACGTTCATTTAAAGTGATGAAATTTAAAATTTAATACAAAGTGGGATTTTATGTATTTAACGTTGTGCAACGTTATTTTTACTATGAAAATATAGAATCAATTCGTTTAAAGGTCATTTTGAAATTTGTTCGTTTCAAATCATTGTGAATCAGTTCGTTAGTTCGAGAATTTTATCGTAACAAAAAAATTATTTTTTGTATATTACTGTTATTTTCACTGTGAACTCTCGAATGAATTTGTTCTCTTTCTTTCCCAAAACTGGTATTTAGAGAGAATATTAACTAAATCGCAGAAATTTATTTAGAAATTGGAAAAAATATCATGAACAAGTTAACTTTGCTATTGTTTTTGGCAGCACTGTGTATTGATTTATGCATACCTAAGTATGTATGCATATTAATGGACATTTTTAAAACTTGCTCTTAAGTTTTTTAGTGCTTAAAAATAATGAAAACTTGAACTTTTTTGGTCAAATTATTTGATTCAATATATGTTTACTATAATTTTAAGACAAGCATTAAAAATCACACATATACATCTAAATATCGTCACAGAAAATGCAAGAAGGCCTAACTAACATTTTAAAAATTTTACAGGAGAAGCAAACAAAACTAATTTTACTAAAAAATATATTGGCAATTACCACAAAATTTTGCAATATAAGTAGAAAAGGAAGAACAAATTTATTTCTAGAAAAAATTTGAATTTTCCGAGGTGATTTATTTGGACTTAACAGACGAGAACTAATAAATGAAGCCTTTCACTTGACACATTTATGGTCACTTTTTGTCTTGGTACGTAAAAACGTATGTATTTAGTTAATTTTTATTTAAATTTGAGTTGTTTTTAAATACTACATGTTCGTATTTAAATAGCACCTGAGTATAAATAAGATTTAAATACGAAGTCAAGAATTGGCCTTAAATTTGTTTAAACAAGAAAAAAACTGATACCATATTTTATTTTACGTCGTTTCTAAACGTAAACTCTTATTATAATAACTGTCAAACTCTATATGCACAGAGAAAACAATAGTGATGTCAACAAATCGTCAAAGTATAGTATAGTATATTATGTAATTAAACTAGGTGGCATCGCTACGTCAGGTGATTATTTTTTTCTTTGACTAAGTTTGCAGCATAAAACGTCAATTCTATACAAACACATTTGTATAACTAAAAGTGAGAAGCTATTTAATTTCCGTAATTTTTTTGTAATCGATATTTTGTTAAAAAAAAATATATATTATTTGTGCTTAAATATTGTGAGTGAAAATTTTTTCTGATATTTTATGTCGCAAAACACAAACACACGAACGCATGTAAAAGTTTTAATGCTGCAACCTTAGTAATTGCATCATGGGCGGTACTGAGTAAAAATCGTCAATTGTCATTTTGCTCAATTCGCTCAAAATGACGTAAATTCGCCCTGGTAATGATGACAATAGTATATCAGGTGACTACAACAGCATTTTTTGTTTACAAATACAACAATTTTACTCAAGTTATCAATACAATTTACGTATTAACATACTTTGAGTTGAACACAACTCTGACAATTGAATAAGAATAAGCTGATGAGAAGTGTAGCTAATGCGTTCGGCTGGTAAGAATTCGCCTTGCCAATAGTGAGCGATATACATATGATATGGTATTCATATTCATGTATGTACGTGTATGTGTCTGGAGTTTATTTAATGTTGTTTTAATTTGCGTAAACTCCCTTTGGAGCAGTGATGTTAACTGTGTACATACGAGTACATAACTTGCACCATAACCCAGACGAAATTATCAATATGACTAATAATTCTTCTATTGCTCAGAAACCTGCATATGGTGATTGTTCTGTGATATTATTCTGAATAAGGTTTTTGAATTAGTTAATAAAACTAAAAAAATATTGCCATTATTTTTAATAATTTTCTATACATATGTACTATATCACTACCGTAGAAAAAGTTTAAAAAATGTAATTTTTTATTTTTTTTTATTTGTAACATTAAAATAATTTGGTTTTTTATTAATAATTAATTATACTTAATTCCCCACAAGTATACAACCAATATTGCTTTCATATTCAATTTCGTTTGGTAGAGCGAAGCGGATGTATTGTTACTATTTGAAAAAACACATGACAATTTTAAAACAAGTGGCAGAATGAAAAATGTTTGTCAATGTTTGTTATAAGCCCTAAACTTTTCAAACGAATATTTGTTATGAATAATTTTTTGAAAATTTTTAAAATTAATTTGGCTTAAATCCAAAAAAAAAATAAATAAAATTACTTAATACACAATTAGTCATACATACATTTTATTACATAACAGCTGGCTGGTTTTACACACATCAAGTTTACCCGATCAGGGGCCAAATTACGGCATTCGATTCGAATGGAAATTTCAAACAAAAATTTTTTTTTAAAATGTATAGGAATTTTGTTCGATATCGAATGCTGAGACTGCTTAATTTTTTTTTTTTTTTTACTTTTAAGTTTAAATGCATATGCGACAACTTTTTGTCTCCAGCTTTGCTTGCTTTCCTTTTCTTTTCTTCTTCTTCCCATTGCCCTAAAAGTTGGTGACTCAAACTTGATGTGATGTGATGTGTGAACCACAATCAATTTTATAATTTTTTTTCTTTTTCTTCATTGAAGAAAATCTTGCTGAAGCAAATTGTCAGAATTTTATTCTGAAGCTTAATATCTTCAAAGGCCTTGCACGCGATATTTTGTTTTCAAATCCACAATCAAGCAAACAAAATCCGCTTTGTGAATTAATTTGTACATGTTTTGTAATATTTTGTGTTAAATAGTTAAAATAATATTTGCATTATTAACAAAGAAAATAATCTCTTGCGTAAATATGTATGTATGTATGTATGTATGTATGTATGTGCTATTATGCGAAGGAAAAAAAACACATTATCAAATCTATAAACAGTCTTACAAAAATCTTTGAAAGAATACAGAACATATGTAGTACTTATGTTTTTTTTTTTTATTTAATTTTTTTGGATTTATAAATAAAATATCATTAACAAACATGTTGAAAATTTTGCCCTGACACATTTCCTGGTCGAAAACAGATTCAAAAAACAATTTATTTTTAAATTAATACATTGATTATGATCCGTAAATACTCAAATTACCTCTTGAAAATGTAAAAAAAAAAACATACGAGAAAGTGCCAAAAGAAACCAAACAAGTATGTCACTTGAAACTACATACGCGTCTATCTGTATGGAAGTATGTTTGGGACGAATTTATCTTTCTTCATGTAAATGCATGCATGCATATATATGTATGTATGTATGCACGAGTATGTGTGTACGGCTGTATGAACAAATCAATGTCTTTCTTAAATTTTGAGAATTTTTGTACACTTGACGTGCGTATTTAGATTAATTTTTGCAAATGTATGGACGTGTTTTCTACGGTTTGTTTAATTTCACGCAGCTTTTTGTATTCATATTAACCACAATTAAAGAGCTGTTTCAAATTATTGATAAAAGAAAATAGCTCTAGGAAATAAATGGACAGCTTTCAGGGTAAAAAATTTTTGCTTTCACTCTTCTCTTCATTTTTAATGAGGTTTTTTTTAATACTGAAAAATCCATTTATCGTTCTTCCCATTTGAAAAGTTTTATTTCCCAGTAAATGAGTGCAAGCAAGGATTTTTCTAACCAACTCGAAATTTAATGATTCATTTCTAAAGTTTAAATTTGTCCATTCCTGTAATAATAATAATAAAGGACAGCGTGTGAACAGCACAAGTTCATTAATTCTTTCGTGAGTGTCATAAATTATATTAATTTTATTTAAATAACATTTGCAATGGTTTTTTATTCAGAATTTAGTTGTAAACTTAACCAACTATTGATTTGCTGATGATTCATTCAATCATGTAAACAGCCACTGTAAAAGGTTTCAGAAATGAAAACTTGCGTGTTACAAGTTACTGAAAAAGAAAAAAATATTAAATTGATAAAGACGACATGGCATATGGCAAATTAAAGCAGAAAAAAAGAACAAAACTATGACGTATGTGATTAAAAATACATTTTTGGGAAGATTTATAGAATTGAACTTAGTAATTTTGTAGACATGTTTGTAAACATGCTTACGCAAAGCCGTTCATGTTTGTCGTGCATACTAAATTTCAAATATTTCAAACCGAGAAAGAAACAAATACAATATAATATTTACATTTTTTAAGTGCTCCCCTCCTTATTTTAATTAACAAAAAACAAAAGAAAACTATACGATCAAAAACTAAGCACAAAATCGCAGACATTGTGCATAAATCGCTATGTTTTAAAACATATAAAAGATTTTAAACGTCAATTTTAAGTTGGAAATTTTTACAAATGTTCTCCTGTCTAAACTCGGACTTATAAACTTATCGATAGCAACTTGTTGCTTAACACCCAGTAGTCGTCTTGGCAACATGTTGTGCTTTCCTAAAATATTACTGCCCTGCCGTATTCATAAAATATGTATTTTATTTATAAAAGGTTTATTAAACAAATTATCATACAAAATTCATTCAATATAACTTCCATAAATCGAAAAAAATTTTATAATTACGGCAGTTGAAGTTTCTTATACTTCTTTGGCTGCAAAATTATATTGTGCAATCAGTGTTTTCTTTTAATTGTTTTAAGGCTGAAATCAATATATCTTAATACTATTTTTCTTGTTTTTTTTTTTGTTTCATTCTAGGATCTCGTCAAATCCCACTTGATGATAGCTGTCCGTGAAGAAGTTGAGGTTCTTAAAGAGAAAATCTCCGAGCTCATGGATAAAATAAATCAGTTGGAGGTGGAGAATACCATTTTGAAGACGAACATGTCGCAAGAATCAATACAGCAGTTGCAAATGCAAACCCAATTGCAAATTGCCGCATCTTCGGCCACAAAGGCCTCGGCTAAACCAGCTGCCATTGTAGATGGTTCAACATTAGCAGCCGCCGCTATGATGATTAATGCTGGAGCCAACGTTAAGCCAATAACAGCAGCAGCAACACCACAGTCGAACGTGACAAGCGGCACGGCAACACCAACCAGCCAGGGATCGGTACATGCCACATCCTAAATCTGCAACAAAAAAGAAAGAAATTGTTTATCTGTCTGTCGTTAAGCAGATTTATAGTAACACAAGCAAGTTGTCATTTATTAAACAACTAAAACAAAATGTCTGTTTTTTTGTGTATAAACAAAAACAGCAAAACAAACAAATTTTTCCAACTCACTGAAGACTAAAACAAAAAGATGAGAAAAAAATGAGAGGGAAATAGCAAATGTTTCGCTTTCAATAACAAAATATTCACGTTCTCTCCACAAAAAAAAAATAAAACATCCTGTTTTCATCAAAAGAAAATACATTTACAAGCCATCAGTTGTTACAGTTTCCTTTTCTGTTCGGTTGATACAAATTCACTTCTTTTGCTCATGTCTGATTGATTGGCTTTTTCAGAAAACCAAAACTGCTGCTAGAAACTCCATACAATGAAAAAGCTACTAGAAGAGTTATAGCTGCTGTTGTTAGTAAACAAGTTTTGCTGGCAAATTTGAGTAGTGCTACATGTTGCTGCAATATTTTTTTATTTTTTTTTATTCATTTATTTATTATTTATGTTGTGATACAATTAAATAGTCCTCCTGACCCATTGAGACACTTGTTTCCTAAATGTAAAATTTAAAAAGAAGTAAGAAGGAACATTATCCCTCAAAGATATTACATACACAATCATTAATGGAATTTTAACAAATTCCTGATAAAAATACATCATTTATTATTATTATTATTATTATTATCATTTATTAATATTTTTTTTAATGAAACAAATCTAACGAAAAAATTAAATATCTTTTTGTTGAAATTTTGTAATGGTTTATGAAAGAAGGAGAAAGGCAATTTTAAATAATTGCAGCCAATAATTTTTTAATTTTTTAATTTTCTTTTTGCTATTTTTACATTCTTTATAGAAAAACTATACTTTTTTTAAAGTAGAACTTTCAGTTCTTATGCATTAAAAGGAAAAAACAAAACCAATAACAGCATCTTAAAGTAAATGAAAATATTTAAATACTGATTTTTTTCAGTTTGATTTTGAAATTTATAAAAAATTTAAATTTGTGATAATTTGCATTGCATTAAAAACTCAATATGTAAAAAAAGAAGAAAAGATTAATTAAAAGCAACACTAAAAATAAATCATTCTTTGATAGGAATGATTGATTCATAAACGTATTAAAAAGCATCAATTATAATTTTTAAAACTAAAGAATACAAAAACCAACAAAATCACAATTAAAAACTGTTTGTCTGAAAAGCAACGAAGAGAAATAGAAATAGTTTTGAATAGAAAACATTTTGTAAATATAAGTTAAAAAAAGAAAAATAAATATCAAAAACTTTCCGTAATTAAATCACTGCACTGCTTGAGCTAAGCACGATGTGCAAACGACGAGGGGAGGAAGAGATATTCGCAAAATTAAACAACTCAAGTTGAGAAACTGACGAATAAAAATGCAGTTTCATACAACATCAATTCAACAGTGTTCCAAATCCAGGCAGAACGCAGTGATTCAAAGACCATTCTGAAAATCCTAGAAAAAAACATGCTGTTCTTAAGAAGTATGTAATTGATTACATACATACATACATATTTTTTTTTTATTTTTTATTTTATATTTTTAATATCCTTTTTATAAAACTTTCTCGTTTTAAGTATTTCGTTGAAAAATTTTGATAAGAACACAATTTATTTTTAATATTTTAAAAGAATCTGTTGTAAGATTTTTTTCTAAAACTCTCTTAGGTTTAACAAAGATTTAATTCTAAACAAACCAACTGAAATTTAAATCCAACAATATTTTTAAGATATATATATTTTTTTTTTATAGATTTTAATGTTATTAATTAAATTTATATAATTTTATTTGTTTTAATTTTTTTTTTATTGTAGTTGCTAATTTTAGTTGTAGTGTTTTTAAGCTTTTTAATTATTCAAGAAATAAAATTTACACAAAATGTTTATTTACAAAAAAAAAAAAAACGTATATTGTAAGTATTCCGCAGACTTCACAAATGGTTTTAAGTATGCTTGATTAAGACCATGAAGAGTGCCGCCAAAAACCGAACATCATTTGAAAAAAAAAAAAAAAACAACAACAACAAACACATCCTGCAGAGACTCTAATTGTCTAAGGATTTAAGGCAAGGAAATGCTTACGCGTAGAGGACTTTAAAAAACGTTTTTAAGGAAAAAAGTTTATTTCTTTTAGTTGAATGCTAATTAATGACATTTTTAGGTAGAAAAATATATCTTTAAAAAACAGCTGGAATTTTATTTCTGTTAAAAACAACCGCTAAAGTTTTAATAAAAACAATTTTTAATATTGTCATACTTTTCGATTTCTAAGTGAAGATTTTCAAAAATTCTTTTTCTTATTGCTGGAATAGTTGTTAAATGCACATCATTAAATTCTTTAATAAAAGCAAAATCTTGAAAATCCATATGCTTGTTATTTATCTACAACGGCTAAATGAGATTTGCGCCTGATAACAACATATTTTCTGTAAAAATGAAAATTATGTTTTCTTTTCTACAAAACATATCACACTTAAGGGGGGCCCCATTGATAAAGTGAATTTAATATCGATTTTTTTTTGAGGAAGGCAGCTTGCAATTTCTTACAAAAGGATATAAACTAGACATGTTCTTTTTGGAGTAGAAAAGAAATGTGGTTAAAATCTGAAAATTTAAAGCACAGTGCTTCTTCCAACAGTTTTTTTTTTAACAACGGTTCATTTCATTCTTTATGAACAACCATATTGCTTACAATATTATCACTATGTGATTTCATTTAAAAGATTTCTAAAGCTGGTTAGGGCTTTTCTTTTTAATAATATGTTGCTTAGATCTAAATGTTGCTGCAACATTGTTATTCTCACCAATGTGTGATAAACACTTATTTGCCACGATGCACTTAAAACGTAATTTCGTAAAGGGCACATTTTATGTTCTAATTTTAAATACGAACTTTAATTCGAAAGCTCACTTTTCACTCTGTTGTTAATAGCAAAATTCGCTATAATCGTTAAAATCGGAAAGCAGATTTTAATTGTGAAAAACCATTTTTTCGAAGTGCAATACGCTTTTTAGGATCACTTAAAAACCAAAGACAATAAATTTCTTCAAAAGATTAATGGCTCGTTTATGGATGGCTAGCGAACCTCAGTTGAGTTGCCAGTTGGCGAATATGGTGTTACGTATGGCAATTTAAACTTCAGAATTTCAGTTGCTTTTCTGGCAACGACAAATTTCTGTTTGCCGACCGGCAACGCAACTGAAGTTCGGTTGCAAACCATAAACGAGACTGCTCTTTATTAGAAAAAAAAACAACATGTTGTTAGGCGTTTAGATGCCTCTTCTGACAGAATTAAATATGAAAAATTTTGACTACAATTTCTAACAAAAAAAAGGCTTTTACCGAATCGTTTTAATATAAATTGGTTTATTGCATTTTCAAGCCTGGCACGAATTATTCATAAAAATGCCTACTATAGCCCCTAAGGGTATACTTTTATTTATAATTTTCGAAATATGCTTAAATGCTGCTTTTCTTTCCAATGGAGGCGAGCAAGTCAAGTATAAGAAGCCACTCTTGTTAAACTTTTGAAATAAGTTTTTCTTAAAAGAAATTGCATACTTTGCGTTTGCAGTTGCCAACAGCCTTTATAGGTGTCAAGAAAACGCTTCAATTTTATAAAATTAAAGAACACAATTTTGCTAAGCGTTAAAAGAAAAATATGTAAATTCAAAGAAATTATTTTACCTTATTGATGAGAATATGACAAAAATTATTAGTTGTTAAAGTTCTGCACAGTTAAATATATTGTTAATTTCCAAGAGAGTTTTAAGAAAGCAAATCTTTTCTTAATTTCTTTTAATCATTTATTAAAATAAGAGAATGTAGGCAAAACAGCATGTTAAGGGATTCATTTGAACCAACTCTGGTGACAAAATTCCAACATTTACCGCACTTGAAAATTATCATAAAATAAAAAAACTAATAAACAGACCATTAAAGCGTTGAAAAAAATATATAATCACTAAAATGTTAATAAAAGTTATGAAAGTAGCAATAGGACGTTTATTTTGCATAATGAAATATGGCGTCTGTTGTTTTAAAATAAATCCAAGTTCCAATGTTAGTTTTATAAATTTAGTTGAAGTAATTTTAAATTTAATTAAAAAAAAAGGAAAGAAATAATACAAACCCAGTAAGAAAGCTGTTTGTATTGATGAGTTTTTTTTTTTTTGCTTGAATATTTTCTTTTGATTTTGATTTCCTTAAAGAGTAGTAATAAAAATAAATTTAAAAACATATAAAACATAACTCGTATTCATTCATATTCAAAAGAAATTAAATACTATAATTATAAAAATGCAAGCCAACTGTATATAAAATGCATGATAATTAAATAAAATATAATTTAACTAAAAGCATAATATTTAACAAACAAGAGTATCTAATTTAAAAACAAATTGTCCTATTTAAATATTGAAATGTATGAAATAAAACAAACACATGATTTAAAGACGACATTGACAGCAACAAAAAATAATAAAGTACTTGTAATTTCTATAAATACTAAATTCTAAATGTAAAATTTCACAAAGAAATTAAAAAAAGAGTTGAGGAGTTATCTAAACAAGAAAATAAAAATAAATAAACTTTAAATTGTAACAATAATATAATAAAATAATTTACAGCATAATAAAGAGTAAAAGAAAGCTAAACAAAACCGTTCATGTTTTATTTGCAGTGTTGTATTTCTCTTGGACCCAGTAGATACAGCTCTGCTGCAAATTTCCTGTTGTATACGAACATTTTTACAGATGTGTTTCCCCAGCCCTTGTGTGTTTATGTGTATGTGTGGTGGTTATTTAAGGAATTTTTTTTACAAATTAAATCTACTAGTCCGTTTTTTCAATTGTTATCTTAAAAATATTTTTGTAATTGTTTCCTTTTTTTTTGTTTGTGATCGATCGTAAGTATCATGATATACATACAAACATACATATACATACATATATCATATATAGACATACGTACATAGTTTGTAATCTTAATTTAATTATTTCTATTATATACATACATATTTATTATAAACTATTAATTATAAGCTTGTTTCTTCTAGGGTTTCTTCTTTAGAAAACTACTATTATAAGTTTAATAATTGTAATGAATTTATAAGTTATATAAATATAAATATTTTTTATTTATAATTAAATATAATTTTTTTTATATTTTTTTAAAAGTTGTATGATTCATGAAAAATAAATAAAATATGAAAAGAACATTTTTGTTTTGTTTTATTCGGAAAGCCGGATATTGAGGAGAGCTAATTTTGAAAATCTCAGACTAAGAATTTTTAAATATTTATGAGAAGTACAGCGCTCATGTATTTGATGTTAATTATTTCTCTATAAAGCCTGGTGCTCTAATATGAAGAAGAAATTTAACTAAATGTCCATAGAAAAAATTTTTTAAATTAAAGTACTGCTGTTGCACAAAACACATTAAATGTATTTGGCAATATCATTGCAAACTGAAATAATTAGTTTTAGCAGTTATTACATTTTTTTTTATTAAATTTTAAACAAAAAATGTAATAGACTTCGCTATTAATTTTTTAAAATTTTTGTATTCAATTATGGTTGTGTTTCCACACGTAAAACTGTGCCTGACTTTCCTGTAAGCAAAATTACAAATTGCTAACCAAAAAGTGGTCGTGGCAAAATTTTATTATCAGATGCTGCTCCATTATTTACTCTATCCGCCTACGAAGTTTTGTCCAACTATCTCCAAAAGCACGCGAGTTTTTACGAAAAACGTAAAAACATCTTTTTCCAATGAAAAAATTTTTAAATGTGGAAAATAAAAACGTAGGTTTTTGTGAAACACAACACCAGGTCAACAGAAACTGGTAGCAAGTAAATTTGGTGAAAAAGTTTTCTTGGAAACGTTGTAACTCGGTAACCGTAGACCGATTTGGCTACACAGTGGACTACCTTCGACCCTCGTGATGGCCTCCATGTTAATTAGAAAATGAGATTTCTAATACTTACCATCATATCTCTGCACATAGTAGACATGGAAAATTGCAATAAAGTGTAAAAGACGCCAGAAATCCCACTCTACAAACTTAAGAAACTTCATTTCTCCATCGTGAAAAATTTCAGAGTCGTTGACCTATTTTTAAAGGGTATATTGTTCGGAAGTGCACGTTCCCATCTCGAGAACTGTTTAATGTATATGGATACATTTTTTTTTTCATATGGAAGATCTGCAATTCTACTTTTATACGATTCGGACTTTGTCTGAAGCTACAGAACCATTAGCAAAACACAATTTGTCCCAATAAAAAGTGGACGTGGCAAAATTTTATTAGCAGATAATTCTGCATTATGCATTCTATCGGTATATTATTTATTTTAAAAGTACTTTATTCAATGGTTTCATATTCTGCAGTATTACAATTATAAACTCGTTGTCGATACTTCTAAAAATATACATTTAATATTATTAATAATAGTTAATAAAAATTAAAACAAAAATAATTCGCAATGATTACAGACGTTGTCATATCACTTAAGGTGTCCGAATATTAGTGCAAGCTTATTCATTTGCTTCATTCATTTTTGAGCGATATTTTGAAAATAATGAAAGAAAATTCGTTGGAAAAAAATCTTGCATTAATTTTGGGACACTTATAGCTTCAGCGCGAATTCAAAAAGGTGGACTCTTATATCACATTAGATGTGTTCCATTAGATGTGTATTATAATGCTCAAAACACATTTTATGTTCGCAAAAACAATTGCCCGAGCTCATAAGCCACACTACCTTAAATTAGCTTCCATTGTACTTGAAATAAAACTATCGCTAAGATAAATTAAATTATAAATCTGTTTCGGGGCTCTTAGGTCTTGTGGCATCTAAATCTGTTTCCTTGGTTTGCATTACTGCTGGCTTAGCATCAGATGTTGCTAAATTAGCATCAACGCTGTCGATATCGGTTTCAATAGGATTCGGCTTAAAAGATTTTAAACTTCCCAATTGAACTCTTACATCTTCTTCGGACAAGTGATGCAGCGCTACATCGGCGCGGGGTACTAATCGTTTAGGACTAGTGCTGCCATCGTTTAGTTTATGCTTGTCAGGCGGAAATATTACTTGAGCATAAGTACCGGCGGCTGTAGGAGGATCTGCAACACTACTACCGCCAGCAGAAGAATTTGTTATTGTGCTCGGTTGGCGGAAAACGGTGATCTCTGAATTCGGTTTTGGTGCTCGCCTAGTGGGTTTACTAGGGGCTGTGTTAATTGCTGTGACAGGACTACCACCTAAGGCACTTTGGGTTGGATCGCCTTGTGGCACCGCGGCATATAACGAGGGTGTGTAATTGACATCCGTTACCTTGCAATTGTAGATGTTTAAACCTTTGATGAATATGAAAACTAAAATATCGCAGAATATGCCCATCAAAATTAAGCTTGCTGTAAGTATGCTCAAAATATTGCCATGGTTGGGATTTTCCCTAAGCAAACAGCGAGCGTATTCAGGAGCCCAATAAATACAGGTAGCGCCTTTAGACAAAACAAGAAAATACATAAGTATGTACACTGTTGTTGGAAAAATCCTTTTTAATTTACTCACGTGTTACCACATCGTAAGCCAAATGTACTGGTATGTAGGCAAATAGACCGAAAAACATAACCTCCATAGCCAAGGCCAAGCCTTTATCTTGGGGCAGAACACTTCTTAGGGAAATTATAATCTTTCCTATGGCAGTCATGCCATAAACACAGGCCGCTAACACACTTAAAATTTGAAAAACAATTAACATATTTTGGCAGGTTTTAGCAGTACAGGAACCTTCAGTGGCTTTTATATTGAAAACGGTGTTCATGTCGTAATTGTTGCTGCCACCGCAACTGCAACCTTCATAAATCTGAAATAAAATTTATAAAAGAAATTACAAAATAAAAACGATTAAAATATTTTCTGAAAAATGTTGAAAATTTTCTTTGAAAAGAATTTTTAGCATAAATAACTTATTTCGTTTTATATGAGCGTGGCAAATAGAAATGCTCATCCTTTTTGGAATACGGTTTGAAAATCTAAAAACTTCACTAACCTGCACATTGTTAATTGTCGTCTTTTGCGAACAGCCAGCATAACAAGGCGAAAAGTATGTAACGGTGGAGTTTTCCGGGCAAACTGGTTGAAAGGAACTGGGATTGCAAATGCACTGTCTCGAACAATAAGGCTGTTGAAGTTTTCCATTGACAGTACCGGCCAAAGGGCCTACATCACAGCGAATAAATATAAAGGCAATATAAATGGCCAAAAGTTTCACACTCAAGCCAATATTAATAGCCGCAATTTTTCTAATGAAAATAAAAAAAAAATTCAATTGAACTAAAAATATCAATTCGCCGCTGCACTCCTTCCTTTTACCTGCCAGTTAACTTAAGCTTTGAAATTATAAGACCGCCTAAGAACATGCTTATTGCTGCTGCTGGTGGTTTGAGAAAAAACGACATAAATCTAGCCCGCCATTCCTGCATCAAACCATCTTCCTCATTGTAGGGTAAGAAAAATCTCGACTGCAGGTAATTTTCCTCTTGCAGGGAGAAATTCACAGTTGCTCCCTGTATCAACATGATGCTGACAACGTTTGACATTAACAATTTATTGCTGAAAATTCGTTTCACTGATGGCCCAAAAGCAGTGTCATCTATATACGTTGAAAATTGACTGCCAAATTGTCGAACGCTTGATTCCTCCAAAATCCTCTGAGCTGCTTGATGGATGATAGTTTTAGGTAATTTTTGCGGAAATAAGCCCAACAAAATGCCACTTATTAAAATAGCTGGCGCTATGACCAGCCACCCTAACCACCAGCCCATATTTGCAGCTCCAACGCCTAATATTAGTGTCGAACCAAATTGTAAACCAAATATTTTAGCTCCGAAAGCGGTGGCAATTGCTGCAGCACTGTCCACAGAAGTTGAATTATCGTCGAGATACGTAAGGCCGACTGTGAAAAAGGCTAATGCGCCTAAACCTAAAGCAAATTGTAGTACAAACATCATTATTAATATCAATAATTTACTATCGCCGATTGACAAGATCATCGATGACGACGTTGGCCAACTAGACGAGCAAGTTTCTTCCTTCACTGGCCGTATAATGCCTGCAATGTTATCAGAGCTGTCGGAAGGAAATATTATGTTGAATTTAATTAATTTAATGTTGTATTTACTTACAAATTTATAATAGATGGTATCATTGCTATAACACATGTTAGAGATTGTAAAATTATAGTTCCGCTCAACCAACTTATCGGATTCAGTCGCTGAGCCCAGTATGCAAAAGCCAATGCAAAAATCGCTTGAAATATTCCACTGCTCAGCAGAAGCCATTCTGTAATTTACAATAATGCAGTTTCGTTATTAAAAACTTAATCACCAACCCCGTCCCCCTTTCGGGAATTTTCCATGGAATTTTCATTCTGCGCGAGATGAAAATTGGTACCATGAAGTTCACGTGGAATTTTATTCCCTTTATCATACTCAGTGAATGTAGAAAAGTGACGAAGATTTCAAAAACATAAAAATTAATTAAAAAGTTAACCAATTTAAATTTTAATACGGAAATGCGTGTGTTTACGTGTCTTAAGTGAGAAATTGTTTTTTTTTTTTTTTAATATTCAGGGGCAGTTAATTTTTGTCAGCCGCGTAAAAAGTATTGCATTGGAACAGTAAAAGTATCTGAATGCAAGAATTAACAAAAGAGTGAAAATTAAAGAATTCAAAAAAGTAATATAAATAAAAATACAGGGTAGACCAAAAGTCACGCCTTCGTGTAAAAATTTAATAACTTTTTTTTTAGATTTTATTCATCGAACCGTGTTACAACACCATACAAAATTTAACGACCGAGCAACGAACACAAGTGGTAGACTTTTACTTTTCCAATGGGCATTCAATTTCAATGACGCAACAAGCATATCGACATTATTTCAACAACAGAAATGCACCTAACCAAACCGCTATTAATCGTTTAATTGCACGGTTCCGACAACAAGGTACAGTGTCAGACTTGCCACGATCAGGAAGACCGAGAATAGTACAGAACCAAGTGAACATTGATCGTGTACGGGACTGTGTTAAAGATAATCCAGAAACTTCAACGCGAAGACGTTCTGGACAACTGGACATCTCTAGAACATCACTTCGATGCATTTTTTCACATCATTTACCCACTCTGCACGACACTCTGCACTAGGCCTATTTATGAAGGTGCTGTTGTATAAGGCGATTTTAAAGCCCATATGGCTATATGGCGTTCAGCTGTGGGGAACTGCTTCCGCATCAAATGTTGCAAAATTACAAAGAAGACTGTCGAAAATTTTACGAATAATCACAGGTGCTCCATGGTACATGAAAAATGCAAATATCCACAGGGACCTAAAAATTCCATCCATTAAAGATGAAATCAAAAAAGTCTGTACGAGGTATAGGACGAAGATCACGGTGCATCCCAATTCACTTGCTAGAGACTTGCTGGGTTTCGAGGGTCACAGAAGACTCAAAAGGATCCAAACGTTTGATCTAATGGGATGAAAATTCTGTGTGACCATCGGGTTGAAATTGCATTGGCAATAGAAACTAGTTTTTTTAGATTAAGATTTGAACACTATTTTGTAAATTTCATATTGAAAGATCCAAAATTAAAATAACATGAAAAAAAAAAAAAAAAAAATTTACCCATGCATCCATACAAGGTCCAATTGGTCCAACAACTTTCACCAGTTGACTACCAACACACACGAATGTGGGCAACACGCTGCTTGGAGAATTCAATTGGACAGCACGTTCACCAGACTTAATTGCCCCTGATTATTTTCTATGGGGTTATCTTAAAGAACGAGTGGTTGTTAACAAGCTTTGCGTGCAGTTATGCAAAACGACTGTTTAAGAGCCCAAATGTGCATCGATGAAAATTGTGGTCATCTCTCTGATATTATTTTTCATAATTAAAATTTAGATCGTACGAAGCCAATATTATATTGAAGAAAAAATAAATAATAAATAATAAACAAAAAAAGTTATTAAATTTTTACACGCAGGCGTGTATTTTGGCCCACCCTGTAGAATACTCCAAAAATTTAAATAAAATACTTAGTCTTGGAACTATTATGTGTCAGCAGTTCTAGTTACTTCGTAAGAGAACTCCCAAATGAGGCCGCAATTATGAGATTGAGATGTAACGCAAAAATCCGGAGAAGACGGGAAAGCATTCGGTGAAGATCCGGTGGAGAGGTAAAAAATAAAACTCTTCAAATGAGTTTTATTTTATGACGGCAAAATAAAACTCTCTTTTTCAGAGTTCCATCCGACCTTTTATTTTTATGATAAAAATAACTGTTTTAGATGTTTTTTTTTTAATTCACAAAATAACTGTTGTGAAATAATTTTCTGATACCGATAACTGTTATTTACGGTCCCTGGAATAATAGCAGTCCATTTATAAAAATTACATTTTTAAAAACTTAAAAATTAGTCATCCGGTCGAATTAGACTTAAGCTACTCTTCCATATAGCCAGAGGCACATTTTCCAATTATTCATAAAAAATGTTTATCTCTCTAGTTTTCTACTGTTACTTCAACATATGTACATACATTCATATACATATATGTACATGGATACATAAATACAGGGTGGTCCAAAAGGAGCACAGGTGTTATTATATTTTTTTTTTTTTGTAAAGAAGACTTCAGGAATTTGAAATGGAACAGTACACAACTGCACAACGTGCCAAAATCGTTTAACTTTATTTCAGAAGAAAATCACTCTTTTATTCATAATTTAATTATGAGCGATGAAGCCCATTTACAGTTGAATGGGTTCGTTAAGGGTCAAAAAGGGCTACGGAAAATCCAAGAGTAGTTCAACAGCGAGAATTACAGCCACTTAAGTGTACCGTTTGGTGCGGTGTTTCGTCGGAAAGGATAATGGGCCCATATTTTTTTTTTTAAATGCACCAGGTGTCGCTGTTTCCACCACTGGTCATAGATATCGAACAATGTTGGAAAATTTTTCAAGGCCAGCCGTGGAAAACTATCCACAAATATGGTTCGAAGAGAATGGAGCCACAGCACACACTGCGAGGGGCACACTGGCTCTGTCAACTCAAACCTCTTCGTTAATTTTGGGCCACCCTGCATAAAATATTATTAATTTTCTGATATTTAAAGATAAGACAACATTTTTTTATCAACATTTACAAAATACTAAAACAAAATTTAGTTTTTTATTTCTTGCAGTTAGTCGATTTTATGACGTTGAATTACAAAAAAAAAATAACTTACCCACAATTATTGAATTCCAGTCATTTTCAAAAGCTGCCTGTTTTACGGATACCCGAAAATATGTTTCACTTGCGCCTTGTAGAATGCCAGCACAAGCCAAAACAATTACAAAAGTACGTAAACGGGCGTATTTTAAGCAACTTGGTCCACGACACCAGCCCAAAGCGCGTATGCCGCAATCCACACTATCTAAAATATGCATTGACATTAATTATTCGAAATCTAACATATTTGCAAGAACATATTAATTTAATTTCACTTAATAAACACACCGTACGGTATATTTGCGTCTGCTGAAATAGTGGGCAATTCAGAATAACGTTCACCATTCACCATTTTTTCTATATCAAAATTTCGTTTCTACTTTCTTCAAAAGTATAAATTCTTAAAACATTTTGTAAAAATTTCAATTAGTTATGTTTGTTATTAATACTTTTCATCGAGCTTTCTTAATACTTGAAGATGAAAATTTCAATAAAAAAAACTATTCCCGCGGTATTTTTTTATTTCGTTTGTTTTTGTTACTCTAGTTTCGAATTAAGGCCAATGACTAATTTTTCAAATCAATTCCATTCTCTCACTAACCCAACCTGCTAACTACTATATTTTGGTTTTGTCATACAAGATAAATTTTTAGCTTATCAGTGCTGCTGATAACAGGTATTTCGGGCGTAAACATTCACGTAAAATTATTCTACAACAGTAACAAACGCCAACTAGAGCAACAATGTTGCTTAAACAATGTTGACATAAGCGTTGGAGCAAAAATTATTAAATAAAAACACAAAAAAATGTGGCTCGGATATGCTGGTACACTTTAACAAAAAAACTTCTCAAGCCAACTCTCCTGAAAGATTTTCATTTGTAAGAGTTAGATTGGACGGTTGAGACACCAATCAAGATGTCAGTGCTGATGCATGAGTCAGTTGTTGTCGGAATGTTTCAATCGCATAGTACAGTAACGCCCTGCTGCGTCGGTATTGAGTAGCATAGCCGAAGTAAAATAATTACTAAAAACGGCTACTTAAATCAAGCTTCAAAAAATTTAATACGTCTCCTTGGCATCAGAGCCTCTTCAACACTTCTATAAAAAGTAAAGAACGTTCAAAAGCAGAGCTGCAAGTTAGTGAAGCTTCACTTCCTGTCATTTCTATAACTATACCTTTACTCTAGTTCTAGCACAATGCATCGCATGTCTAGGGGTAATCTCCTGAGTGCTGGTCCAAGATAAAAAAAGAAAGCAATTCTAATAACGAAAATTTGCTGCTGATTTTTTTTCAATATTTTCCACTTTTCGGAATATAAGATCTTGAATATTCCGAAAAGTCTAATTGCAGGTTATTAGCAACGCACATCGCTATCAAACTTCGCCACACGTGTAAAGGCTGCTTTACATTGTCCCACAAGTCGTACGACATGTCATATTTTTGTGTAGAAGAGCACAAGTCGGATCGTCTAAACGTAATATATAATGAAACTATAAGATTTTGAGAGAAAATACGGATAAAAATTTGGCAGTCGTATGGCTCTCTTGATTTTTTAAAATTTTTCAAAAACCAACACACACCATTAGATCAGGGATGCGTTTTTATGTAAACAAATGTGAGAAAGCCAGGCAGGGAAAACTGGTTTCATAAATTTATACCAATTATAAAATCAAAATCTACATTTGAGACCACGACAGCACAATTTTATAAAAATATACGTATATTTTCTAAAAGTACACTAAAAATTTTGACCACGAAAATAACATATTCGAAAGTTATAAAAATATTTTTCAAGGTTAAAAAACAAAAAAATTCATTTGCACAAGAACTCCATCCCTGGGGAACACAAGCAAACAGCTGTAGTTAAATTAAATGAGAATGATTTGAGATTTGGATTTATCCATACCAATGGTGTAAAAGCCAGAAAACAACCATACGATTTTTACTCTCTTTTTTTGAAATACGGATGGAATTTAATTTTATTTTCTCTCTCATTTTACGTACGACAAATCTTATCGTCTAAAGCACCCTTAAATAACATTGAAAATTCGCGATCTTGCAAATTGACTTAGAAATAAATCACTCATACGCACCCAGTGCCACGCAAGATTTCAACCAGTAATAAAATTTATTATTATTATTAAATAAATGCACGCAATCATTTTTAGCCAACAACTTTTTCATTGCTTGAAAATCATCAATGAGCATGTGCAAACAAACATTTCATTTACAGCGTGCCACTATAAACTCCCGCTAAAATATTTATATTGAAAATAAAAAAGAAATTGTAAATTTTTCTTTTTGATTTTTTGGTGAAATATTATAAATGGGTTTGTTTTTGGAAACTACGAAGTACACACACATATATTAGAAACAACTTAGAAACACAAACATTTTAAATAATTCCACAAAAATGTGTGCTATCACCTGCGTGCTTGATTTCCTTTACTCTTTTATTTTTATTATAAATTACAAATTTATTTCACTCTACAAATCTCTTGTATTCAGTGATAAATTTCATCGAATTATTAAAGCCTACACTACCTACTTTATTTATTAATTTCTTTTTTATAAATAATTTTCTTTATTATTTAATTTTATTTATTATGTTGATCGGGGACATGTAAGAACATTTGTTAAGTTTTACTTAATTCAATGTATTTAAATATATAAATTACATACATACACCCAGTGAGGGTGGCGATGGTCATGGGCACTGAACAGTACCGGGGTCAGGTGTATCCAATCCACAGCCACATCAGAACGCCCTCCTTTGTCGGCGTTGTGTAGCACCGGCGAAATAAAATAATTGCTAAAAATGGCTACTGAAATAATTATATACGTCTCCTTGACATCAGAGACGGTACAACACTGCTATAAAACAAATAACCTGCAAAAGCAGTGTTGTAAGATAGTGAAACTTCCTCTAGTTCCAGCACAGTGTATCCCATGTGTAGTGGTCATCAAGATAAATAAATATAGAAAAAAAAATTTATTGAAATGGCTTTAGTTTTCCATCTCTGTGTTGATAACAAATACTAAAGTCATAATAAAGCTCTTCATTTATAAAAGTTTTGCAAACTTTGCTACACTGAACTTTTAAAAATTAATTTATATTATATTTATATTTATGTTTGTATGTATTTACGTACATCAGTATGGGTATTGAGAATTTTAAACTTGTTGTAACAACTTTAAAAATTTTTAGCTTTTTATCCTTAATTGTACTAAAATATATTTTTTACTTAACTTTATTTTTATTTGTACTAATGTGGTACTATGCTATAAGTTTTTCAGTGCTAAATTTACTGCACCATATTAAAGTTAACGAAAAACATGTGATTAAAATCAGGAAAGTTTAAAATATGACAAATCGTGCTGCTCATCGTGTTAATCTTTTTTTTTAACGAACAAATTATATCTGTGATTTATCACTTCTTCATTTCAAATTCCGATCTAGTAGCAAATAAGAAAGAAATATGAAATATACACCAGAGCCCCGATTTGCGGTGTTAATGGGGACCGGCGAAATGCCACGTAATACGAAAAACGCAACAATTTTTTGTATATAAATGCACAGATTTTTTATTGATTGGGTTAACAATTTTAATATTTACCGAAAAAGTGTCTATTTTTCTTTAAAAAAAACTCAAAAAAATACGTTTTATTCTATTTATTTCAACAAGAGGGTTTAATTATTATAAATAAATAACTAAAAATATATATGATTCTAATTTCAAAATTGTGCTTTTTCCCGAAAAAAATATATCAAATATATTTTTACATACTTTATGATATTCTCATAGAGTATTCTTTATATAAAAGCAAACTTAAAAATTGTGGAGGAAAGCTAAGCTTAATTATATTTATTTGAAAAACTACAAAGAAATGAGGAAAAATACATGCAGTTTCTTCTATTTGCTGATTTTGTCTCTTTGCTTAAGTTGCTTATTGACTCAACCATAGCAATTCTTCTTAAGAACTAAATTCTTATTTCTTATTTAGAGTATATGTACATATATGTCTATACATACATAGGTATATATATATATATATGTATGGATTTGCAGTAATGTCACTGATATTACTAAAACTGGGGGTAGTCTTTAATTTTACTAAATTAGCAATTTTCAATTTTGAATAGTACTAAAAAAAAGTACAAAAAGTAGTACTAAAAAAAGTACCAATTGGCCAACCCTGATATAAATACTATATAAAATATAAAGCTGTATAGGAATGTCTTTTGCTCTACAAAGAGATTTACGTCTCGCTCTCTTAAATTTTGTACAATCCAATTATTTCTCATGGTAAAATCTCTTTGTGTATACAAAATTATCACACTGTGTAACACCTACACATAACCGTGAATTAATCCAAATTATCATTATGACTTTGTGATTCGTTTTTATTTTTTTATTTTATTGTGTGTGATTGCTGTGCGGTGGATACTCAGTAAAACCATAGTTCTCTTACAGCGCGAATTAAAAAAAAAATAACATGTGGGAATTAACTTTATCAAAAAATAAAATGTCAAATATAAATTTTGTACGTTTATTTAATATGTATGATATATAAATATGTACATATGTATGTACATAAATGATCACACAAAAGTATTATTTTCAAAATTCATAAATGAATCCAATAATTGGACTTGGCTACACATTAAGTTTGACTAGTTTAAAGTGCAAACACGGCGCTATAACATCGCTAGTTAGAAGAGCAGTAATTGCGATAGCAAAAGTGTGTTGAAATCATAAATATTTAAATCAAGTGATTAATAAACAAGATAATTAAACAATTGCAATTCTGTTTCTACTGTTTTCTCTTACTATTAAGTTTTTACACAAAAAGTATGAAATTTAATATGTGTACTAAAAAACATAAATGTTTCAAAATGTTGTAGCAAACAACTCAATTATCTCTGATTTATGATAAGATTATTTTCCAAAATCGATATTATTAATTGATAAAACATTGTTTTTATTGAAGCCTTTAATATATGGATTTTCAAGCAAACTTAAAAATAAATAAATTTTTATTCAGTCCCAGGCCGTTGGTGGTGAGGACTACACCTGTTAATAAATTAAAAAAAAAATTACAATAACAATTTTTTTTATTGAAAAGGAAAGGTAAACTTTTTCGAGTTAAAGTAGTGAAATTTTCGAAATTAAAATCAAAAACAAATTGTTCGTTTAACTTCTTAAAGACAATCATTTAAGTGTTATTCTTCATTGAATTATTTTTAAAAGTGTGTTGAGTTCAAAATAAAATATACATATATATACATACATACATATGCGTAAGTATTTACATATGTATGTTTGTACATACATACATAGTAATATAATATTATCGTATTTTAAAAGATTTCTTGTAATCAGTAAAACAAAGACGTGTTAAAAAGTCAATGAAAATAGAATTGTCTTCACTTGAGCATTAATTGTGTTATTAACATACAAAATGAAATTAAATATGAGTTATTTATGAATAAAAACTATAAAAATATTACTGAAATAAATGTGTCATAATTGAACTAAAATATTTAATAAGTCAAGTTGAGTGGTAAATTTAATTGAAATAATTGAAAAAACAAAGTTTTACAAATTAGCTCTCCTCATATTCATGAAAATATATTTGAAGATCTTAAAATGAATTTTTGTAGTACAATTTGTTTATTAAATCAAAAATATATTAATCAGTTTTAAAATAATTTTGGATTTTTAACACTATTCCCGTCTTCAAGAGAAATGTTTGCATTACATTTTTCTTGTTACTTATAATAGGCCAGGAGATGAAATATTCAATAACTCTTTACTTAACTTTATTTCATATGTTATATTGTTAAATAATAAAACTTGCTTATAACAAAGGGCATATTGTAAAGCATTAAACAATATAGAGTACAGCAGGCTACACAGCTACTCGACTACGGAACCAAAAAATTTGTGCATTTGTCCCTTTATGCATGAAAATCGACGAGTAATTGTGAATTCCGTTAAAAAAAATTACGCGTATGTAGCGCCCGACGCAAACCGGTTAGACAAATATTTCAAAAAGTGACGCAATTCGGGGCTCTAGTGTAATTAAATATAGTCACATCAAAATAGTTTACATTCATAAAAACAAAATTACTTCTTCAATAGATTAATTAATATCACGTAATTAAAAACTTATTGTTTTATTTTCTCTTGATTTACATTGACGCTTACGAAAATAAAAAAAGCGCCTAAGTTGGTGACACCTGCCACGGTGGTCGTGTAGCCATGTTGTAGCTGTGTTGTCTTGAAGATAACAATATTCATATAAGCCTGTGTATTTAAATTTTTATAGATTGTAGTCGGTAGACTATATGTTTAATGCTAGATATTTTCTATGATAGCAAAAAAACTTTATCCAGTTCATATCATGTCAATATAAAATCATAAAAGAATTGACAGTGGTCTAATTTAAAACATAAATACACATAAATTTTTTACGCGTGAGTTTTTAACATTACAAAGCGTTTTTAATTATTGTGGTATTAGAAGCTCAATAGAAAATCTAACTGATAGTGGGGTACTTCAGACTAGACGTATAAAAAAAATGTAGACTGTTACAGCTCTAGTAGACAGAGCAGGCAGTAGGGTGTTCAATTAATCAATTTTCTTTGTTCGATGAACCCATCGATTTAATCGGGCTTTGAAGTAAATAATTAATTTCAATTTTAATTAATTAATCAATCAAGCAATTCCTTCAGTTTTCCTCATATTATTATATATTATTTTAGACTCTCTATAATACATGATTTTATATCTATTATTCGTTTTTCATTCTTCCAAAAGAGCAAGAAAATTTATTTTTATTTTAAGACAAAATTGCTTTATCATAAAGACTATCGCAAAAGTGTACAAATTAAATTATTGTCTGAAAAATAGTGTTTTTTAAATAACCTCTATTAAACCGTGCTTTTCGATTATCCGTACTAAAAGCCGTCCCATGCGACCCGGATAATCGAGGTTCGACGTATCTTGTATTTGTGAACTCAAAGAAAGAAACGCATGCGACAATATTCTAAACTTCAACGTTTATTAATTACAAATTAACATCGCTTAACGCAACCAATAGAAATTTTGGGCTGTTGCGAAAACCGAGTCAAAAATTTCTATGCCTGTTTTTCGATGAAAAATATTATTTTAAACCAAATAAAAGATTTATTTAAAAAAACAAAGATTAATTTTTCAAACAAATGCATTTATTTAATTAAAATACAGAATAAAAACCAAAATATAATTGTAATGAATAAAAGATACACATTCTATGCAAATTTGTACTGATGGTTGTTATCAAGCTGGAGATTTATGTTTTTAACGGCCAAGGAGTGCAATTTTCGAATGTCTTTTTTTAGATGACATACTTTTTATTTATAAAAGACTATATTGAAAAATAAAACTTAACTTTGTTCGCAAAGTTGCGTTAATTGAGGTTATGTTTTTTTGAAAAGTTGCGTTAACAGAGTCAGCAATGTTAAAAATTTTGCGTGTTACGATTATCAAGGGGTTGCGCTTATCGAGAGTTGCGTTAACCGAAGTTGCACTGTATATGTATAAATTTTGAACATAAGTATTAGTAGGATATCACTGTACATTCAAGTGTAGCGTGAACCATTCTTCTTATATTGAACATTGTAATTAATTAATTTAATTAAGGCGGAATAAATAAATGTTAATCGACAACAAACAAATTATTAGAATCACCACAATACGTATTAACTTCAAGTCAATTGACTTATAAATAGGACAAATTATTGTTCAAGACTTTGAGATAAGATAAATTCATTTATACATTTTTCTTATTGGAATGAAATAAATAAAAACACAAAGAAACTTCCGTGACAATGAATTAATAGCCAATTTTTTTTCCTTATTTAACTTTAACATTTTACAAGTTTTAAAAATTGGCAAAAAGTAGTTAAAGAAAAATAAATTGTTTGAAAAAAATATGCAGATGCTAAACTTTAATGTCAATGAATGTAATTGCTATCTCCGTAATGAAATATTAATTTTTTGTCATTGGGAGAAATTTAAAAACAAAAATAATTGAATGAATTTGTGTAATTCAAAAGAGACTTGCTTTTTTTTTGTGTGCAACCATATTTTTCATAATTCATAATATAATTAAACCAGATGGCATCACTACGTCAGGTGATTATTTTTTTCTCTGCTTAAGTTTGCGACATAAAATGTCAAAATTCTATACCAACACGTTTGTTTAACAGTTTTTTTTAGTAACAAAAAAGTGATAAGCAATTTAATTTGCGTAATTTTATTACAATCGGTACTTTGTTAAAGAGAAATATATTATTTGTGCTTAAATATTCCGAATGAAAATTTTTTCTGACATTTTATGTCGCAAAGCACAAACACACGAAAGCCTGTAAACGCTTTAATGCTGCCACATTAGTAATAGCATCATGATATTTTTTATTTTTTAAGCGTTTTAAAATTGTCATGTAACTTTTGTTAAAAAAAGTTTACTAACAAACACTTTTACTCAGTGTAGTGAAACCGACCCTAGTCTCTGCTATGAATCAAACATATAAACTCCAGACTAATATACCACCGCACTATACTACCCCGGCCCAAAAAAAAAAATGTACTAAATAAATATTATTTCAAGAATTTTGATTTTAGTGAATAATTTTACACAGTTTTTGTACACCGGAGCGTATGACGAATAAATAATATTAAGAGTATTTTTTATCAATCATATGCTTCAGAATATATGTATGTATTTGAGCATTACAGGAAAGAAAGCTAATATTAATTTAAATCTGTGGATTTTTGAGAAAAGATCATAAGTCGAGATGAGAAAACTTTTTTGTATTTTAATCATAAAGGAATCTTCACAGGACACTAATCAGCGCCTATCTATGAATTTTAGTAATCAACTTATCGGAACTTGTTGTTGATTTAATGTGTAAGCTTGATTTAATAGAGATTTTAGAAGAAAGTAAAATTACTACAGTTATAATTTTCTTAAAAGGCAAACAATACGGTAAAAAAGGACGTAACGAAAATTACTAATTAAATAGTTTTTTCGCTCTTCTGAAATTTTTTAAAATTTCACTTCTGTTGTAAAATTAAAATTACATTTATAAATTTTTTAAAAGGCAAACAATAACGTAAGAAAAAGACGTAACGAAAATACTAATTAAATAGTTATTACGCTCTTCTGAAATTTTTTAAAATTTCACTTCTGTTGTAAAATTAAAATAACATTTATAATTTTTTTAAAAGGCAAACAATAACGTAAGAAAAAGACGTAACGAAAATACTAATTAAATAGTTATTACGCTCTTCTGAAATTTTTTAAAATTTCACTTCTGTTGTAAAATTAAAATAACATTTATAATTTTTTTAAAAGGCAAACAATAACGTAAGAAAATGACGTAACGAAAATACTAATTAAATAGTTTTTTCGCTCCTCTAAAAATTTTTAAAATATCACTTCTGATATTATAAATAGTCCACAGAAATCTAAGTTTGTATTTTATTAATTATTTAAATATAATTTGTTTTGTTTTGGCCACCGAAAAACTTTTGAAGTAGCAATGAAATAAAAAGAAACTGTCGTAAAACCAGCGGACACTTGGTTTCGAGAAAAATATTTCTGAAATATACAAATTTCACGAACAGATTATGGTAGAGGATAAAATCGAATATTGATTTCTCATTCAGAAACGTCTTAAATTTTCAAAATAGCTGTATCGGAATATTAAAGGTTTCCTTTTGCAAAAATAGATATCACATTGAGTTATTGACATTAAAAAAAAATGTTTTCAAATTGCAATATAAAAAACTAGTCATAGAATGAAACGAAGTGTCTAGCAAACAAAAGTCAAGTGTAAAAGCAGCGTACTTATACTTTAGTCGTCATTGATGTGTGTAAGTATGTGCTCGATAAAAATGTTAAGCAATGTCACCAACTAAATCTTAAATAATCTCTCCAGGATGCATATAGTTATGCATACGATTATATTCGGATGTGTTGTAAATGAAAGGAATTATTTTTTTATAACTATTTGGTTCGAATCTATTTTATACAATTAATTAAAGTTATTTAATTTTAAATAGTTTAATGTTCAAGAACTTACATGCAGTCAAATTACTTGTGATAATTACTAAATATTTTTTTTCTTCCATAGCATTCAAGTGCAGATTTTAAATATATACATACATACATATATACATATATATATATATATAAATACTGCTGATTATTGATATTATATACAAAATGCCTGCCACACAATTACGTCAACGTCCTGGTCACTATTTGTGCGGTTTAGGCAATTGGCATCCAGTCTGGATGCAACGTTATGCGAACACAAAAACATTTATGGCTGTATACGGTTTGTTGGGAACCATACAAGCCATGTCATACATGTATTTTATAGTCACGTTAACGACCATCGAGAAAAGATTTAAAATACCTAGTCAAACAACAGGTTGGTATATCTATAGAAACTTACAGACACTCATCTGCGAACATACACACATCATCTATAAGTATTACTTTAGGAAATATAATTTTAATTAAAAGCGAGGAAAAATGTTGTAACAGAAATCTGGAAAAAACATCTGAAATAATTATTTTCATACCATTCCCTGAATATCATTTCCAATTAAACACTATTTTTTTTTTGGTCTACACTAAAAGTCAAAGTCTTACAACCAACAGATCGCTGATCGCCAGTCCAAGCTAGAATTTTTTCTGATGTATCTATGCCAACGGAACAACTCTGTGTCTCTGCAAAATTCACAAAAACCCGCAGAGTTGTCCTAGAATTAATATTTATTTCTTCATATCACTGCCTTCCTGCCCCTATCACGGTACAGCCTTGCTTGCACTCAATCACGCTCTCCACATAATATATATCGTGTTATACATAAAAATATTTCTGGCTTATAAAGACTTTACAAATAGCATTTTATAGCCCATTAATAAATCAAAAATTTTTTATGTTTCTTCTAATAAAATTTATTTCATTGCGAATCGCAAGCAAACTTCAGTTGTATTAGCTGTATTTGTTTACTCCAAAATTTGTGCAAATTTCTGCAAATTTCTGCAAATTTGCACTAATTTCTACTGAAAACCATTCGTTTCACAAAAATTTACAGAAGACAGCACCATTTGAGAGAGTAAACTGTCAGTTCTATTCTGAGAGTCTGCAAATTTTTACTGAACGAATTTTTGCCAGTAGAATCCACTGAAAAAGAAAAACATATGATTAAAAAATAAACCAGCAAAGTTAAGCAAACAAAAGTTTAAAATTGTTTATAAAAATATTTAACAAAAGGAAAGCAGTATTAAAACTGTAACAAAAAATTATAGTTTTCAGCGTGAAACAAATTAAAGATGACCATAAAATATCCAGCTGCCTTTTTTTTTTTTTTTTTTTTTTTTTTTTTTTATCTAGGACCAGCACTCAGGAGATGACTCCTACACATGCGAAGCATTGTGCTGGGAACTATAGGAAAGGGATAGTAGGAGAAACGACAGGAGGTGAAGCTTAATTAATTACTTTACAGCTCTGCTTTCGCACGTTCTTTTGTTTTTATACTCGTAGCAGTGCTGAAGCTTCGGTTTAGTAGCTATTTTTTTTTATTATTATTTTACTTCGCCGGTGCTACACAATACCGACGAAGGAGGGCGTTCTGATGTGATTGTGGATTGCTATCAGCTGAAGCCAGTATTGTTCAGTGACCAGTGACTATGCCTTCGCCACTGAAACCTTCCGACAACAACTGCCACACAAATACACACTAATGCACATCAGAAAAATGCGAGATGTTTATTTTTATTTAAAAATTTTTTTGTCTGAAACTGGGGTTGAACCCAGGTCTGTTTTTTGGTTGTGTAGTCAACGTGCAGACTACCATCCATCGTGCCATCGCCACCCTCAATCAATTTATCATCAATCATCAATAAGAAAACTCAGGCCAATAAATTTTTTTTGACCAGTGTAATTAATCGATCTGTAACAACATCTTTCTTTGCTACATCTAGATTTTTTTTACAGATAAAAAAAATTTTTTTTTCTCTTCCTCTAATTAATATTCATAATCGGTAAATTTACAATTTTAGGCATCATACTAAGTGGCAATGAAATATCACAAATTTTATTATCCCTCATACTATCGTATATCGGTGGACAAAAAAATCGCCCCCGCTGGATTGCCTGGGGTATTGCATTTTGCGGTTTATCCTGTTTTATATTGGCTCTACCACACTTTATCTATGGGGCCGGTCAAGAAGCATTGGAATTAACAAAGGAATATTATGAAAATACGGGTGGAGACAATGTGACCATTTCATTGGTTGTAGGTGAACACAGCTAAAAATAATTTTATCTATAAATAGGCTGCCTTCCAAAAGCTGTGTATGCAACGTCAAAGCGGTATTGAAGTTAAGCAGTGATAATGATCTATTTAAGAGAAGAGTGACAGGTTAGGAGTTGTTTTGCAAAATTTTATTTTCACTTGTGCTGCCGATTGCGTTTGTAAATTTGTGACATTGTTGCACTACAAAAGAACATGCATTTAGGAAGGCAGCTTTATATTTTAATTTTAAACAATCTACATTTGAACTTACTTTAGTGAGTGGGGTTTGGATTAGATACAAAAAAAAAGTATTTGATTACAATACAATCAAATCTAATTTATTCTTAGATGCATTCGTATCTATGCATTGTGCAAATCAGAAATAAAATAACAAAAACTGTAACAGTGACATTGTTTGATAATGGCATAGAGTCACAATCAACAACAGCATCATCAGTAGTGGTAGGGTTTTCAATTAATCAGACTTTTCATTAAATCCGTTAACATTTAAATTAATTAATCGTAGTTTTAATGTAATTATCTAATGATCATCTACTCGTTTTTTTATTTATTATATTCACCCCTATCGTGAATACTTTTTTCCTTTGAAATATTTCCCCTTTTCCTAAATTTGCAATGGCGAAAAAATTCCCCGTGAATAATTTCATGTTAAAATAAAATCCCCTGATGGTGACTGTTTTTTCTTTTCCCAAGAGTTCATTTTACTTTTTTCTTTTAATTTATTCACTTGAGTTTTGTTTTGCTGGGGAATTGCATACAAAATGTAAGTAAATTCTTCCTTAATTTATATATTTTAATAAATATAATTTTTTTATATCAATATCAGTTATTATAGTGGGAACATGGGGCGAAAACCTTAGTTGTTAGTCCCTAGTACCCTACTTTTTATCTACATAATTCATTATGTATATAAAAATTTTTAATTAAATAAAATAAAATATAGCCGAAACATATATAAATAATAAAAAAAATTTTATCCAAAAATATTTATTTTTCCTGATGATGCTAACCCAAAGGTTAGCGAAATATCGAGAACACATATTTCTAAATAAAAATAAAAAAAACTTATAAAGATAAGACCTGCTGCATTGCTGAATAATTTATTGCATACAATAAAAATAGAAGGTCGAATAAAAAAGAAAAAAGCAAAATCAAGGTTCAATTAAAAAATATGAAGATTCAATTAAAATAATAATTAGATTTCAACCTAACACTAAAAACGCAGAATCAATGAACAGTTTTAATTGACCATTTAAACAGTTTTAATTGCACATTTATTTAAAATTTTACCATTTTGATTGAACTTTCTCGAGAGAATACCAACATTAAAATAAACGGGGATTCAATTAAATTATTAATTGAGAGAGAAAATTTTTCTGAGCAAAGAGAATTCGGAAAAATTTTAATTAAAATTTTTTCTGTGTATTAAAAGTTAAATTGGTTTGCTTTTTAATTAATTTGTATGTTTTTGAAATCTTCTTCCCTTTTGTACATTCACTGAAAATGATAACGGGAAAACAATTTCACGTGCACTTTCACTTCAAGGGGAATGAATATATCACGGGAACAAAAATTGCATTTCTTATTTGCGATAGGAGTGATTATCATGCCGATTTGTACCTTCTCGATCGAAGCTCGCCAATTCTCAGTGCATTTAGTACTTCTATCAATTATGTGCCTCCATTCATTCTCGAGCAATTCTGTTAAAGCGCAAATATATGCTCTTGCAATAGTCGCTCCGGCTGATGAAACCCTAGACATCAACGCACACAAACCTTTGTATATTCCATTAACAGCCTGTTTACCGAAGAGGAGTGAAAATAATCGTTTGGGCATTTACATTGAAAACAAACATAAAAAACTTAAATTGTTTTTGTATTGCTCTAAAAAAATCCTATCTTTTAATAACCATATTAAGTTTATAAGTAAAATATATATACATATAAGTATAAGTGTATAAGTAAAATTTTATAGTAACGTCATTTTATTTTTCGGACTCTTCTAATGATATATTTTCAATGGCACTTCCATGATATAAATGGGTGTGCACTTGTATTCTTTAACATCACTAATAGTAATATGATATGATATTAATACGTTTTTTTCTACGGCACACAGAATTCCGCCATTAAAAATTCGCAACAATTGTGCGGTGCTTTAAAAACCAGCCAGGAGTGTGAATCGTTATTATCGTTGGTGCCTTTAGTATTAATTTTTCTCTCTCAGTTTGTACTTGGCGTGGGTAATACTCTTTACTTCTCGTTGGGCCAAACTTATCTCGATGACAATACAAAGAAAACTAATACTCCTCTAATGCTGGCGGTGGCCATGTCATTGAGAATGATTGGACCAATTGTGGGATTTTTTATAGGTGTGAATTACAACTTTGAATACGAATGTAATGAAGATTATTAATTTAAAAATTTTCTTTAAGGTTTTTTATCTCTAAATATGTTTATTGATCCACGCAAGACACCGTTAATCGATAACAGGGATCCAAGATGGTTGGGTGCTTGGTGGTTTGGTTGGATAATATTGGGCACTCTAATGGTTTTGTTTTCGGGCTTGATAGGTCTTTTCCCCAAGGAATTACCTAAAAAGTCCAAACAGTTATACAACTCCCAAATGCCACACGTTTTAAGAAACGAAGAATTCCCAATGGATGAAGGTCTGCCAGTGGGTAGAAGTTTTTCCTCCAACGCTACTCTGGACACATTCCCAGCTGATACTTATTTTCCTTCCCTTAAAGGTATCGTACAAAACTTGTGTGTTTTCTTAAAAAAACTATAATTTTTTACTTAATTTATTACATTCATAAGACTTTCCCAAGGCTCTCATGCGTTTGCTGCGCAACAAGCTTCTAATTTATAACAACATTGCTGGTGTTTTCTACATACTGGGTGCTGCAGGTTACATGACATTCTTAACGAAATACATGGAAGTTCAGTTCCATAAAACAGCTCAAAGTGCCACTATTATTGTGGGACCAGTGTCAATAATTGGCATGGTAATTGGTTTAATTGGTTCTGGTTTAGTTATATCGAAAACGAAACCCTTACCCAGCAAGGTACTTATGTGGAATGTCATAGTGGGCATCGTTTATATACTAGGTCAGATGTCGTATATGTTAATGTATTGCAAGGATACGGTCTCACTGGATCATGTTGATGGCAAGTAAGTTGATGCTCGTATACTTCTCATGTGGATACGTGACGTAGTTTCATTTTGGATCTCCTATGATAATAGATTAAATTTGAGTGCTACGTGCAATTTTAATTGTGCTTGTGATGATGTACCATATTCTCCCATTTGCCATGAAGCAACGGAGACAACATATTTCTCAGCTTGCCATGCTGGCTGTCACAAATGGAATTCCGAGTTGAAGGTAAGAAATAGCAATAATAATTGAACAATATTTTCGACGATAAAGACAAACACTATTTATTCAATAGTTTTTAACTCAAAGTTCTTTTTGGCCAATCATTCTTAAAAATATTAATTATTATTATTCAACCTTATTCTACTTGGCGTCGTCAATACAAGACAACACTGTTATTTATCTTCTACTTCAAAAGTGTTCAAAAAAAGGAAAAATTACTAAATAAGAAAAAAAGTTTAATTAAAAATGGGAAAAATTTAAATCACAAATTCTGTCTTTTCAAACAAACGCAATTTTGTTTAATTTTTTTCAACATCTGTCATATTGAATTTTATCCATTGTTGACAAAGTTTCCACTCCATGACACTCCGAATCGCAGACAAATTCTTTGCCACCACGGGCTGTGACAATCCCCTGTTAAAATCATTTTCAATTCTGCGATGGTACGATCCCTAAGCCAGAAACCGTAATGACGCTGTCAATTTATGATGTTTGGAATAAATGTTGATCTAGTCGCTTTTCCTAAACTAGGCTCAATTGTATAAAACACATACATACATACATGATTATATGATGCTTTATTCCGTCGAAAATAACTTTGAAATCTTCAAAACATAACAAAATTAATTACTGGGAAAATATGATTTTAAAATTATCACTTACTTCTCATCGGGCGAATATATTTAAATATACGCGATTTCTATATAAGTCTGCTCTCCACTATTAAATTTTTTTCTGTTCTTCGCCACTGGAGCCAGAATCGGAAAAGAAAACATTTATATCTAAATTTTCTTTTACATTTTCCACAGTAGTTTTTCTACCGAAAATATGGCGTATATTCTGTAACGTGTGTATTGATTGTTTGTTTCGCAGCATAATTCGTGTACAAAACAAAATAAACTTGCAAAAAATTTATTTGTCTTTTCTTACTATTCCTGTGCTTTACAGAATGATAACAATATGTCTGTTTTTTAGAGTAAATTGGGCACCCGCGGTATCCCAATCTTACCAGAAAGCGTCTTCTTACACAAAAATTCTATAAATGAGAGAGTAATGTTCTTGTTCTATTTTTTTTTTCCTTGGACCGGCACTCAAGGGATGACCCCTACACATGCGATGCATTGTGCTGGAACTAGGAAATTAGGTTATGGGAAGGAGGATAGAGGGCGTAGTGTTTATTGACATTTGATTTAAATTTTCCCAAGCTTAAAGTGACAAGAAACACCTCTGCGGGTATTCCATTCTACATTATTTATGTTTTATGTATGTGTGTTGTATTTGTATATGCATGCGTGTAGATTTGCATTATACGTACATATTCATATACATTATCCTTTCCATTTTGTGGTAAATTTTATGGTTTTTGCGTTTTCTTACTTTTGTACATTTATTGTCTCTTATTGAGATAAATTATAATTCACTCTCATTTCACCGAACTTTAACAAAAAAAGTAAAAAAACCCACCAAATATAAAGTAAACAAAATGAATCAGCTGACAAACAAACAACGTCAAATACCATATTTGTATTGATGTTCTGTTTAAATGGTGTTGTCTTCAAATTGACGACGCCAAGTAGAATAAGGACATATTCATAAAGAAAACAATAATTTACAAAAGATTTAAAAATTTTATTTGGTATGGAAATGTTGTTGGGTGAACCTTTTGAAAATCATAAACACTTTTTATGATTTATTGTAATTCCAAGTGCCAACCAAAAGGATAAAATTGAAAAAAAATTAATTTAATTTTATCAACTGGACTACAGTGAAGAGAATATTATATGTTTTCATAATTTTTCGTGTATTAAAAATTATCAACTGATCTGTTTTAGTACTATTCAAATTGTACCTGTTTGAATACAGAGAATGCCATTTCAACTATCATGCCTACAGTAGAGAGTTTTACTGTGCCATTGCTGGCAACGGCAAATGAAATTACCACCACAATCACGTTTAAACCATTTAGTACCAGCACTAGTGTTAGTGAAGCCACTCGTGGTACAACTCAAACACTGTTGCAATACTCGTCCACCGTTGGAAGTGGTAACACAGTCACACAAGACAATTTAGTTTCAAGAGCCCGACGCTCCTTAAATGAAGTGGAGAATATTCTTAAACCAGGTGTTTGCCTTAAAGGTTGCAATTTGGCCTTTATGACTTTTTCCATAGCCTCAATGATAGTTAATTGGTTTGGGTCCTCGGGTCGCATTGGCAATCTGTTGGTTAATTATAGATCAGTCTCAACAGAGGATAAATCTTTTGCTCAAGGTTTGTCTCTAATGATGCTGAGTTTGTTAGCTCTCATACCTGGTCCTATTATTTTTGGACGCATTATCGATTCAACTTGTTTGAGATGGACTAAGACTTGCAATGGCAATGGAAATTGTCAAATTTATGACCAGACAGCCTTTCGTCATCTTGTAAACATAACGGCAATTTGTAAGTTGGAAAGCAACTTCCCTTCCCTTAAAATATGTATTACATTTTAATGTTTATTGTATTTCTACAGCCTTCACAGCAATTGGGGTAGGCTTCGATTTTCTGGTTTGGTACCATGGCCGCCATTTGGACCTGTATGGCGAGAGAGAAACGCAACGTTTAGAGGAACGGGAACGTAGAAATAAGCCTATAACGCCCTTATTGGCCAAAAAATAGCGATCTATAAATTGTTAAAGATTTTTTTTTAAATAAGTGTGTATGTAATTTACGTATATATGTACTATTATTAGTCCTATGAACTATATAATTTATGCAATAAAAATTTTGTATTGTTATGAAATAGTTAATAAATAAAGATGACTTTTGTGAGAAATATCGGATTAAACATTATACATTAGAACCTCGGTTAACTCAACAGACGTTAACTTTGAACAGTTGCATACACCAACCTACAAATTTGAATGTGGCTCTATATGAATTTCAAATTTTTTCCTGCTCCTGAATGCGTATCGATAGAAATTAAGAAATTAAGTTTCAATACAAAATTATTTTCCAAATTAAATATTTCAAAACCTACGGAATACTCATATACATATGTAGTTCTTATGATTCCTCGAAATGCGGTAAACATTTGAGAGACAGACTATCACCACCGACTTTCGTAGATTATGTAATGATGAGAAGGAGCGGGAGGTTATGGAACATATTACTGTCTGTAATTACTTTACACTAGAAAGACTCTAGGGTATTTGTACCTCGGGTTTCCGACAATGCATAATGTTGCTCTTTAAGAACTTTTATCAAAACAAAACGAGCAATAAAAATATATAAAAAGGAAATTTGCGTTTGTGTGACTTTGCATTCGAATATTTCGAAATGGTTTCTGAATAAATGTAAAATTTATTGGCATTAGTTCAATCTGATTATTTGCCTATGAAAATATGATCAAGTATATTTTGGTATCGTTGGAAGATTCGCTAAATAATTTCGTGAGAAAAAAAAGTTTACAACGTTGTACAGCAAATCAGATTAGTTCACAAGAAGCAATTTCTATGCCTTGGAAATATGTACATAATAATGAATACTAGATCAAATAAGTGAGCTTCGTTGCCCTTAAAAATTATTTTAATTTTACTATAAATTGTTTAACTTTTATTATGCACTCCAGCATAAAAATTAATATAATTCGTACAACTTTGTATGGCTTAATTTTTTTTATTTACTTAATGAGAGAGAAAAAACTATATATGATTGACTCAATTTTCTCTTTGTTTATTTCCGTAAAAACTCGACCGCATAAAGAAACGGTATATTTGTTTTTGTTTTTACTTGCATCGAATAAGAAAAAAGGTGTTTTGTTTAATGGTGTGAGTAATAACTTTAAAGTCATATTACTCCTAAAGTACTGAACCGATCTGAATAAAATTAATTACCTGTTCATAGAAGCCGAGGTGAAAATAATCGTTCGCCATTTATATTGAAAACAAAAACAATTTGAGTTTTTTTTTATTGTTATTTTCTATATAAATGCCGAACGATTATTTTCATTCGGCTTCTATGAACAGGCCGTAACATTGTGCACATCTGTGACGAAAAATCGGCTGTAAAAGGGATTGCAATAAATCGTTTTTGCCTATTAATATAAATGATTATAGACTTCCACGGCAAAATTTTAACATTATTAATACACGAATATATGTATATATTTATTTTCTTTCCAATTTATAATTTTTTTTTCCAGTAAAATAAAAAAAAATTATAATTACAAGATTATCTTTCTACTGGATATTATTAAATAAATATTTAGTTAAAATTTTTAAAAATATAAAATAAATAAAGTGAATTGTTCTTCTTTTAATTTTTTTTCATAAACCCTTTTTAAAGTTTTATACAATAATACAATATTTAATGAAAGTGTTTTAACCTTTTCGAAAATGTGTATGTAGATTTGATGCATAACACCCCATGGAATGCTTATCTAAGCGAAATACGACGTAATTGCAACGTCTTCAATCTGTAGAAAATAGAATTTTATTACGACGTTACGCGGCATTTGTAAGCATTTGCATAGGTTTTCATACATCAAACATCGTGGTTTGATGCAACTAAGCCAACGTTACGTTTTGCTAAATGAGCCTTTAACCTCTCTCAAATCGATATGCAATATCATTCAGTTAAAAGCTTAATGCAACGAACACAATTGGGACGAACGACGAACTTCGTTGTGCTCAACGAATTCATCGGTAAAAATTCGTTGCGTAAATTCGCAGTGTGGCACACAATAACGACGAAAAAATTGCAGCTGTCATAATCAGCAAAGTTGTTTGCTATCTGTGTTAGCTGTATAAAAAAACATTACTTGAAAAAATCAAACATTAACAGAAAACAAATAGAAAGCAATTTTATGGTAAATAATTGTATATATTTCACTTAAATTATTTATTTTAAAAATTAAACAACTATTAAAATAAAAATGAACTTTATTTACTAATATATTTGAAAACTAAAAGGAAAAACGGTAACTCTGTACTAATTTGTTCGTCGTTCGTCGGCGTATGAAATAGAAATAAATATATCTCACAGTTAGTCACGCACGACAAATTTCGTCGACGGCGGTATTGTGTTTAATTTCATACGCACAAATGTGTTTTATTTCTGAGGACGAAAGTTCACAAGGAATAATTCGTCGGTCGTCCCAATTGTGTTCCTTGCATAATTGACGTTTACTGGTAATAAAGAATTTTTTGAAATGCCATTTTAAATTTGGTACAAAAGACAAAGCGTAACAGGGACTGGGATTTGGAGTCGATATCGACAACTAGAAAGAAGGTGAATAATAATTTAATCATATTTTCATTTGCAGCAAATTTGAATATAATTGTACTTGCTAAGTTTTACCCAGTAAATTTACTTTATTCAGCAATATATTATATAAAAATAAAATTGAATGATTTATTGGCTTCAAATTATGCAAATTGGTTCAAATTAAGAAAAAAAACTACATGTTTTGCAATTTATACAAGAATTTCAATAAAATTGGTTTAGAAATCAATAAAATAAAATCTTGGGTTATACTATATATATGTATGTATGTATACGTATTTATATGTATCATTAATTTGATTATATACATATGGCGTACATACATATGTATATAGACCAGAGTCTAATGGAGTTGAAACCGGAATTTCTAAACTGAACTTACACACTTATATTAATTTTGATACATTTTTCTTTTAAAGCAAACATTGAGTATCATCGAAAGATTAAAACAAATATATTTTGTATATATACATATTTAAAAAAATTATAAATAAAGAAAATTATCTAATGCAACATAAGTCTATAAAACTGTTCGAAACTACATCACTGCAATGTATTAAGTGCGTGTTAAGTTTTTGTCCCATTATTTCATTCAAATACAATACAGTGATAATTTTCAGAACGTGATCTCAGCATTCTAAAAGTCTATGCAAAGTAAAAACTTTTGTCGATCCTAAATTTTCTAACTGAAAGATATTCTGTCATATAAGCGATATACTTTCTTATGTACGATATATAAAATGTTTGCGGTCTATTCCCCGAAAAAAAGAATTTCACATGTGGATTGAAGGATTAGAGTTGGAGCAAAACATTGAAAAAAAAACAGTGTAATCAAATATCATCTCACTACACCAAGACCTTGTATTAGGAATTTTAAGTTAAACACCGTTCTGTGAAGCAAAACATTATTCAAGTTAAGAGTACAAAATAAAGAGCTTTGCAAACGTTTATATGTACATATCGATCCCTGTGCGCGAAATTATCGTATGTTACACTTTTTTCGAAATCGACTTTTTTATGCAAAATGGTTCTAAATCTATTAATTCATCTGCAGATAAAGTATTATAGCGATAATTGTTATAGTTATGGAGATAACACTATGTACATTTTATCCTATGTGACAGTTACTGCTGCCACCCAAATAAAAAAAAGACGAATAAAAACGCCCTCCTGTGAAATTTAGTTTTTGTAACATACGATAATTTCGCGCACAGGACTCGATATATTGCTTTTGTGCGTGATATTGGAAAATCATAGTCGGATTTGAATTTCTTAAAATACCAATATTGAATTTTTGCGTAATAATTATTTGGCTTCAAAAAAATGCAGTTTAAAGGAGAATAAACGTATTTAAATATGTAGTAATATTTATTAAACAAATTGGGTTTCATTTTCAATAATATATGTTTGTGTCCGACCGAACATATTTTTTCAGACCTGAACTTCGGAAAATTTTTCAAATTTCTGCCGAACCCCAACTTTTTTAAATATAGGACCTGTTTCACGATGTCGGCCGATATCGTTCGTTCGCTTATTTAAAATTTTGTTTTTGTATTGTATATAATAAGTGAACGAACGATATCGTTCGACATCGTGGAACAGGAACAAAATAAAATTTTGAAAATTCATAATATTTACACTTTCACTTTCGTAAAGATGCAAAAGATAAATTGCAGTTTAAAATAGTAAAACTATTTCACAGTTAAAAAATAATTAATAATTGGTTTTGCTGTTAATTTAATAATAAAAATGTTCAATAGTACAGAAATTAGTACATACAAAGAAATTTGTACACATTAAATGCTGTTACTCTGTTCATAATTTCGTGCAAAATGCTCTTAAACAACAAGAAAAGTAAAATATTCACTCTTATCGTATTTGCCGTAGACGTATTTCGACTACTGACGTATTTGAGTCGCATGTGTTGTTCTTATAGCGTAACACGTAAAAATGTGTCTGGCAGCATGTTTTCCCATGCAAAAAATTTTAGCCATAATTTTTTTTTCAAGCTGCAAAATAACAAAACAGCAGTACTTCTCACGAAATTTCAACCAACAACTGGTCAGTTTTTGTTTGAATTTGTTGTTATGAACATAAATACATACTACTACATACTATTAAAAAGTATTTTTCAGTTTAGTTATTTATTTATTTCATCGAGCCCATAGGGTCATTTATAACTAATATATATTATTAGAAAGTAATGATTAATATAATTAATTTGTTTAAATAAAAAATATATTTATTTTCTTTTAAAATAATGGTTTTTTTATTGGAGCATCCACATTATTTTTATTTAAATCATTTAATTAAAGAAGTTAAACAATTTTGCACACTTTCAAGCAATAAAAACGAGAATTTTCAGGAAAATCGTGAGATGGACTACATTTGGTACAATGTCAAATTTTTGGCCAGGAAAAATAAACATTGCTCAACAATTTTCGCCGTTCGAACCCGCACATTCGGTCGGAGACTAAAATATATGTATATCGCCCATTTACTTCAACGTCATAATTAAAATAAAAACTAGTTTTGTAGGACACGTCATTAAAGTTTTCAATTTACATGCCTCTTAATGAAGAAATGAAAAAATTTTCTTGTCACGAGGATAGTTCTGAAGCTATTTGCATGAATTTTTTACACAAGATAAAGGCCGATATAAAGAATTATTCTGCATTATTAACTCAAAAAGTTTTATTTTTTGGATTATGACGTTATTGAAGTAATTGAACAATATGTATATCGTTAAAGAGAATGCAAGACGACCTGCCCTATCCAACAAAAAAAATTTTAAATAAACTCGTTTATTAGTTCTGGTCTTCTAGGTAAGTATTTATCAATGGAAGATACATAACAGACATAGTAGGTTTCGCTTGGTTTCATCCTGCCAAGCGTAGATTAAATGCCACACGTTCATGCAGGCAATAACTTAAAAACCAAATTTATAGAAATAAGCGAATTCACCATCTTCTCCGCTTTTATAACATAAACTTATTTATTTATGATTAAAATAGACTAAATAAAATTAGTAAATTTTAGTGTTATATTTTTTCCGCTCACATTTGCTCATATTTTTGCAGAATTTAGAAATATAAACAATAACAAATGAACTAACATCATAACTATCACAAATCTTCACTCTTTTTTTCAATCTACAAAATATCATCAAAAGGCGACTAATAATAATGGTGATGTAATCATTATCGTTAATTGCTTGTAATAGCCTTTGATTTTTATGCTCGCTACTGTCTATAGAGCAATCAACTGAAATTATTCAAATACGAGTATATGTATAGTCCCATTAAATCTATTAAAATAAGAGTTGAACACACTAACACGATTGTTTAAATGCATTTCATTTTAATAACCATATTTCGTAATAACTTTTAAATAAAGTAATTAAATACACTGACAAGTAAAATTCCTTTCTAGCATATTATAGACCACAAATTAACTACCAGACCCACGATATCGAAAGAATTTTTTCATTGGTTCAACATTTAAAACAAAAACAATATTTTAGATTTTCTTCTTTCGACATCGTGAAAAAGTAACATATTCGAATCTCTCCATTTAAATAATTTATAACCCACACAACTCAACATAAAATGTATGAATAAAAATTATTTTTTTATTAAAGGTAAAACTAAAAAAAACTCAGCTTTGAGGAGTAAAAGGGCGCTTTCATTATTAGTATATAAAATAGATGTCGTTAATAATTCAGAAAGCAAAAAAATTAACGATGTTTTCGGTCTTTGCAAATTGCTTAACGTAATATTTTTTCTTTCTTTTTAATTTAGTTTATTTTTTTATTTCATTCTTAAATGCTTGCTTTTCCAAATGAGAAAAATCAAAAGAATTGGATTGTTTGATATATAATAACGTTTGTTTCGAACGAAATATATGTAAAAAATATCATCGAATTAACTACATAAAAATATTTTATATCTGCAAAATAAAAAATGTTGTATACCTTGGTTTTTTTTAAGTATAATTGCTAAGTTGAAAGTACATAGGTTTCTCTTTTCCATATATCTTTGTCACTTTTTTGATGTTTTAGTGTATTTTCTTCTTCTTTATCGTGTATTTTAAATCAAAATATGCATAATAGTAATTATCCAATAGAATTCTTTTTTTGTAATATTTAATAGTAATTATACAATATGTAATATATATAGATACATATCTAATTTATATGTATATATACATACATATATAATATACATATATACATATGTATATATTTAATAACGTATATATACATATACATATATATTTGTACAGATATATATATATATATTATATATACGACGATTCCTATATTTTAATTCTTTTATTCAATAATGATCCTTGTTTTTCGTTCGTTTCGTTAATAAAGTTCTTTTATGTTTTGTTTTTAATAATAGGTTGTGGTTTTGTGTGTGTTTTTAAATCGTTTAATTTTTTTTTTTTAATTTTTTCCTATTTGACGGCTGGGCTTAAAAGCCTTAAAAAATTAGATGTTACGAGTTTTTTGTGTTTTTTTTTATTTAAAAGGCGGGGCTTCAAGCACTCAATAAAAATGAAAAACAAATTAAGCTTTGCTCTAATTTACTCGATCACCTTCAGCACCTTGCCAATTGCAATAGTTTTATCTAAAATTAAAACGGCAAGAAAAAATTTTGATATTAGTTAAAATGTAAGTAAATGTTTCTTTTGAACTTACTTTCGTCTCTAAGGGTGAATCGTCCCATTTGAGGGAATAGTTTAAATTGTTCTAAGCAAATCATTCCGGAACACTCAATTCTCATAATTGCCACCTGGTCTTGTTTAACGAATCTTGGACGTGATTTTGACTTATCGCCGGTTTTTTTGTCAACCAAGCAAATGAGGGCCTACAAAAAAAAATATATATATATATATATAGATATTACAATCTGATAATCCAAATATTAGCTGTTACGTTAGGGTTAAAGAAAATAATAATTTTTAAAATACTATTGCACATACAGTCAATTAAAATATAAATTATTTTTAATAAAATAATCATCAGTGATAAAGCTGGAGTAAATTTTATAAAAATAAAAATACAGTCGAACTTCTCTATAACGAAATCTTCTCTATAACAAATAAAATTCGTGAACACAACATTTTTGTGGGTATTTTCATACATTTTGATCTCCCTATAACGAACTTCCCTATAGCGAAGTTCTCTCTGTAACGTACAATTTTTTAATTTTTAAGACCTAAATAGAATTTTTCACACTAAATAATCTCTCTATTGCGAAGTTTTTAGCAATCGATTTTTTGCATCAATTTAGTCACAAATGGGCATTTCCTGGGGTCACGAACGTACGTTCGTACGCTTTTAATGTACAAAGAATATAGAAAACAAAACTTATCCTATCATTTTTTTTTGCGATTCGATAGCATTTTGGTAGCTCTATGTTTAGTGCAAAAGATGGATTTCATCAAGTATAACTTTTCATAATGGTAGTTATAAATATATGTGTATTAATAAAAAAAAAATTTAATGTGTTCATGTAAAAACAATTTTTTTTGTCTTAATAAATATATTTTCTACATAAAAAAAATGTAGTCAAAATTTTCTGCAGTTTCTCTATAACGAATTTTCTCTATAACGTAGAAATTTGACGGTCCCGAACTGCTACGTTATAGAGAAGTTCGACTGTATGTTTCATCAAAAACCGTTAACGTAAGTAATAATACACAAACAAATGCTTTTAAAAATGTTGGCAATTCTTTTTTTTTTACAAATATTACGCCTAAAAATATTAATGCCCGTTTACTTACTTTAACGGTTACTTCTTCGGCCGCACAATGTATATGCATAACAGCTGAATAACCAGCGCAGATAATTGATTTGTGCTCTAAAATTACTACTTGAGCATCGAAAATTTTGCCGGTTTTAATAGGATTGGAGGCGTCACATAACACGAAACCAGGTGAAACATCTTCTTCTTCAATACCCTGCGGAAAAACCAGCAAAAATTTTAATAAATAAAAATATGTGAAGTGTTGAAATAAAACACACTTTTAGCTTAATTTTAACATTTTCGCCAGGACCCACTGATGTTACTTCATCATCATCAGACCAAAGTTGATCAACAGCTACTTGTGTCTGCACATATGCAAAAGAGAAATTAAACGTTTAAAAATATATATCTATTTACAATATGCTATATTCTACATACTCTATTTGGCATCACCAATAAATTTTGGCCCTTTCGCGCACATCCTGATTCTACTTTGCCCATAACAACTGTTCCCATATCCTTATATTTATCTACAATGGGCATAATAAATGGACCGTCAGCTTTGCGGTTAAGTGAAGGCAACAAATCAATAAATGGAATAAAAGCAAGCCCTGTATACCAAGTACATAGTGCGAGTGGTATAGGATCACGCAGACCGATTCCACTTAGGCCTGAGCATGGCATAAAAGTTAAATCCTTGGCCGGATTAAAACCTAGTTTTTTGAGGTAAGGAAGGATCTTATCTTTGCATTCGTTGTAGCGAGTCTCATCCCAATTGACGGTTGGGTCATCCATTTTGTTTACCAACACTACCAAATGTTTAACTCCCGCTGTTTTGGCTAACATAGCATGCTCGCGTGTCTGTCCACCCCGATCAAAACCAGTTTCAAATTCCCCTTTTCTCGCTGATATAACCAAAACCGCTAAATCAGCCTGAGCTGCACCACCAATCATATTAGGCACAAAACTCTTATGACCAGGAGCATCCAAAATGGTGAAATGTTTACGTTCCGTCTCAAAATAGGCACGGCCCACCTCTACGGTTTTACCTTTGTCACGTTCTTCTTGATTTGTATCTAAGGCCCATGAGAGATACCAACTTTCACGAGATTTTTCACGGGCTTCACGTTCATATTTTTCTAAAGTTCGTTTATCTACCATTCCGGTTAGAGCCATAATTTGGCCACCAATTGTGGATTTACCAGCATCTACAAATTAAAAATTATGTTTCTTATAAATACAAAAAATTACGCAAGCACTTTAAAATTTCTTACCAACATGACCAATGAAAACAACATTTACGTGCTCTTTTTTGCTTCGTGATTCTTCTACTTTTGGTAATTTCTTCTTAGAAACTTTAGGCGTAGCCTCACCTTCAGTATCATCGTTTTCGTCAATTTCCTCATCGTCAGGCGTTATTACAGGATCGTCTTCAACATCCCAACTGTCTGCTAGATCATTTTCTAAAAATAATTTAAAACGATACAACATTAAACTTATTCTTTTTTCTGCCTGTCTTATGATGTCACACGATATTGAACGCAACGTAACGATATCGTGTGACATTGTGGGACAGGCACTTAATTTATTCAACGTGAGTACTTTTTGTATGGTTAAGCTATTCTAGTCTAGTGCTTATACTAACTCATCAGTAATTCTCAAACATTTTTTGGAAGGTTTTACATGCTGTACTACGCCCCTCACAAATTTGATACTCTCAATCAAACATAAACTGATTTCCTAGTTCCAGCACAATGCATCGCATGTGTAGGGGTCATCCCCTGAGTGCTGGTCCAAGATAGAAAAAAAAAAACACATATTTTTTCACATTGTTGAATTTTTTAATCTGATTAAACTAATTATTTAAGCTGCAGGTTTTTTTTTAATATATATAATATTTATTTCTATTTCGATATTTCGCTACTCCTGTGTGTAGCTTCTGCAGGAAAATCGATTTTTGTTTTTTCCTAAATTTTCCTGCAGAAGCTACACAAAGGAGTAGCGAAATATCGAAATAAAAATAAATATTATATACATATATAAAAATATTTAATAGACAAAAAAAAATTGTATGAATGCGGCAGTAAGGTTTTAGAGGTCCTTTATAATTAATTGTTTCAGCTTAAAGCATTGTTTCTTTACTTATGTTGCTCCAAATAAAAAAATTATATAGTGTAATAGTAAATTAAATATTAAGAAAATATAAAATGAAAAACGTTTCGGTAACAGGTTTAAGAGTTGTGGACATCTGAAATTTTTACATAAAAATGAGATTTTCCACTACTTTTCTGAACGTACTTGCCAGTAGTATTGGTATCATTTGAAAACTTTAAGAAATATCCTTCTATATGCAAAATTCTTAACTCTTTAAATACCTATTAAGTTTTACATAAGTGTACATCAAAATGTTACCGACGTGCAGTACGTACATAAGTAAATATGTATGCAGTTTATTCAAAGAAAATTCTTGTTCACATTAATGTAACTTGCATGCTTAATTCAAATTCCATATACAAACATTCGAATATATTTCCCCTATACTTAGTAGTTTTATTTATTCATGTGATAAATAGGAGGATGAATGCAGTACCTTTTTTACACTGGAAGGCTCTCTGTTTGTTTACTATAATGACAAAAATTTACAAAATATTTCTAATAATGATAGTTCAGGTAAATCAAAAATTCCCTGATCAACTGACTGTATGTTTATTACGAAGCACACTATGAAAAAAAACAAAAAAATTTTTTTTGTTCTCAATTATTATTTTTGAATGCCTTTTATACGCCAGCAAATGAAGCGGACCAGTATAAGTTGTAAGTTATTCCATAAATCGAATTCTCAAATATTCGGCTGTGATTCTCAGTCGGTATTTGTTATATTCTTGAAATTTTTGTGGAATGAATTTCAAACTTTTATACCTACTGCTCCTACAATGTGATGTAAAATTATGTAAAAAATATAGTGGCTTTAAAGCGTTGTGAATTTTTAAATAAATTTAAGGTACGTAGAAAGATACTTATAAAACCTTTCAAAAGATACCAATTTTGACTATATGGGTTCAGAAATGTTGTGAAGATTCGCTTTTCCATATGAAAAGTTCGGAGGTTCATAACTCAAAAACTATGCGTTGCCGGTACTTTCTTCAATTTATATTTTCTTCTTATTTTCCAATTTTCTATCGGCCTATCTAATTTTTATTCCAGCCAGATCTTGATTTCGTTTATAAAAAAATTATGAAATCTCCTCTAATTTATTTGTAAAAATAGATGTACGTAATTATAATTTATTTTTAGTAAATAGCAAATTTTACACAAAAAAAATTACACCACATAATAAATTTTAGGTTAGAAAGAAAAAACTACACAAATAATAGAAGAAAATCTAGCACTCCTTAAATAGAAAGGAAAACAAGTAATGGTTAATAGCCACAACACCGAAAATAAGAACCAAAAAAAGCAATACCGATATGTAGGAAGGTGCTTAGTTTACATGTTGTATATTCTTTGGTTAGTACCGTTGTCATGACGTCAGGTGTATGTATTTTTCATTCTAGGGAGCAATATTTTGAATACTGGGGAAAATTTGTTATTTACCATTGCCATTATTGGCTACAATTTTGTCCGCCATGTTAATATTCTCTATGGGTGTAACGGCTGCCACAGTCTTTATTGGTGAAGTTTGCATAGGTGATTCCGCTGGCGGCACATCGACTTGATTGAGAACATTTGTGGAACCTGAACCGGATGCTTCCGAATTGGGTGTGGTGGCAGGTGTGCCGCTTGTAGAAGCTGGCAAGCTGGTTGTTTCCATTGGTGTAATTATAGCTGCCGGTGTGTTGTCAGTACTAATAGCAGTACTAGCTGCAGCACTGAAACTAGTAAAACTTGGTACAAATTCAGCAGCATTTACGTTTAATGTGGAGAATTTTGTGGACATTTCCGCATTATCCTGAGCCATTGTGAAATTTTTAAATTTATTTTTATTTGTCGACTTACTTTTCAAAACACGCACACACACGCACTTCTGCTTTCTTCTTTTACTTCTTTTTCGTTTCTCGGAATCAACACAACTATGTATATAACCTTCGAGTAATTTGAACTGGCTTCTTTTCCCGTCCACCACCACGTTTTCTTTCGTGGATGTAGTAACAGACAGCCACGTTCTTCCAGACTCCTAGTATATTGGATCGTTCTGGTAAATATTTTTAACACCTTTTGAGTCACATTACCACCTTTCACTCATATGAATATGTATGAAGGTGTAATTCTACGCTTTCTTTTTCTTGTCTCGTTTCACGAAAATCACGTTTTTCACTAGTTTGACGACAAAGGAATTTCAACCGTATGAAAAAAAAATTATTTTGTGACCAATATTGTCAAAACTATTTTAGAATTAATAAGATATTTAAATACAAATGGTGTCACAAGTCATAAGCTAAAACTGATCACTATTTTTCTTTTTACGGGATTGAATAAAAAATTATTGAACACAATTTAAAAAGTTAACCACAACGATTCGTTCCCAATCACTTAAAATGGCCACGCAGATAGTGCAAAATTCAGTGACACCGCTAAAATATATGCAAAAGTTTATTGATATATAACGCAATAATGTCTAAATGTGTTTGTTGGTAACTCAGTAAATGTAGGAGCAATTTGAAAAAGTGATGCCAAGTGTAATGCGAATGTAAACTTATAAAGAAATGTCAAATGCAACACTTGGAAAAATTAAAGCATAAACGTTATATGCATTTTCCACTATTTTAGTTTCTTATAATTTGGTGTTACGACTTTTTTTGGCCTACTGTTTATATATTGTATTCTACTTCTTCAATAAAGAGAAAATCAATAACACATGCTAAGAAAATGTACAAAATTAATAATAATTTGTCTTTAAAAGCCCTTGTATTGCTGTAAGTAAATGAATAAATAAATAAAAAAATAATTTTTTGTACAATACAAAAGAGCGTATATTAATTCGTGAAAAATACGAAAACTGAGTAGTAAAAGCGACAATATAAAAATGCTTTCGTCTGAACTCGTGCATTCTTTTAATAAAAAATTTTATTTTATATTTATTTGTAATTTGAAGGAAAAAATGTTTAATTGTGTTGACGCCATAGGGAATTCATACCATGTGATCTCATTCCTACAAAAACAGCATTTATTTTTTACAATTACAAAAATTTTATTCAAGTTGTCACAACAGTTTACGTATTAACATGCTTCGAGTCAAGGCAAATTCATTACCAAGTAAACTTTCTAGCAATTCCGTCAGCTGACACAAGAATTTGTAACGTATTTTTGTGCCTAACCTCAACGTTTGTTTACTTTTGTGAGAAAGTTAAGAAAAGTGATTGTAAATAATTTAATAATTATAATAATATAATACTATAACAATAAGAATGCAAAATATATTACGTTTTGTGCTGATTAATTTAATTTTAACTCTTATTATACTAATTTAGCACGTTCTTTTTAGGTTATGTTATATTAAACAAAACACATGTACACAAAAAATTTGACGTTTGGACGAAAAGCGAATTGACGAATTCGCCTTGCGACAACCTTGTATTAATAAACCTTGTTCCGAGTTGAATACAATCTTGAAATCAGCTGATGAGAATTTTAGATAATGCAGTCACCTGGTATGAATTGGTTGACGCCTTACATGATTTTTCGTCAATTGTTAGGAAACATAAATACGTGTTCCCATACCTTAATATAAGCAAAGTAATTACTTATTCTATTCGACAGACACTTTTGCTTTTTTGCTAACATATTTCTTGCTAGTGTAGACAGGGCATATCTGTGTAGTTAACTTTACAGAAAACCAGCGCTGTCAACTTTTAAATTTTAAAACGCACCAAAATAAAAAAAACGGGTATTTTTAGAACAAAGAACTACATGTAAAATATTTATTTTTATTGTAAATTTATAAGAAATTTACTGCTGTATATAGAAGGTGAATTTTTTATGTAAGAATTTTGTATGGAAATGTTAAATAAATGTTCTATTAAACTCTTTGCAAATAAAAAAAATTGTGTGAATACGGCAGTCATTTTCTGGTAAAATTACACTTGATGCCATCGAAAATAAAGAAAAATACCAAAAATTAATAACAACAGCAGCTTCAAGAATTTTTCTCGCCGAAAATTTTAAAAATCACAAAGAACGGTTCCAAAAGCACCGAGTTGACAACACTGCATTACACCTAATCACTGAGTAGTGCTGCCATATGGGTAAAACTTGGTTTGCAAAGATATGGCAACTGCAGCAATTAATTCTTTCAATTGAAGTTCAATTTTCATAACGTGAACACGTGTTGTAATCCCCGCTATTTGGAAATTTCATAGGCTGAGAATTAGCCACGACTTAATTTTTATCAACTTGTGTTAAAAAAAGGCATCAAAATTAATAACCGAAAGATGAATCACAATAATAATAATAACAATAGCGGCCGCCCGCCGCCGCGGATTGACGGAATGATATCCCTTAAGGTAAAGGTCTTTTTGATTTTTATAATTTCATTGACGCGTGGTCTTAAAAACAAAATGGCGTCTTAATCAAAGTGTGTACATACACATATTTAAAGTCTAAAAAAATTTTATATTTGTAATTGTAGGTGGATAACTTGACATACCGAACAACACCAGAAGATTTGCGACGTGTTTTTGAAAGATGTGGTGATGTTGGAGACATTTACATACCACGCGACCGATATACTCGTGAAAGCCGTGGATTCGCCTTTGTTAGGTAAGTTATGTTTTAATTTGTGTGTATCAGTTGTAAGTTTTTTTTAAAGCATTGTTCAGGTTAGGTGAGTAATTTAACTATAGTTAAAAATAATTATGCCATCGATATCGTAAGGCTTCCTTCCACTTAATAAAATTTACATAGATGTTAGTAGATTTCCGCGGTATTGTAATTTATCAAAATACTACTTAGTAGTAAATGCAATTTTTTTCTAATGAATGCCTTATTAATTACATTCATATAATAATTTGGTATTTAGAGAAATTGCTAAAATAATTTGATTTCAATTTGCAACTGTTGCCTACGCGGTTTTACTAGGCGACATACTTCCGAAACCTATAAAAATAGTAATAATATTTTTCTTAATACTTTTTTTTAACCTTTTTTATTATTTTAACAATCTATTTTTTCAAGCTTTAAGGTTTTTTTCTCTTTTTATTTATTCTCGATATTTCGTTAACCTTCGGTTAACATCTTCAGGAAGTTTTTTATTTTCTCATCAATATCCAAATTAATCCCATTCAATTTTTCCTTAAAATCTAACGAGTTGCTGATGTTATATTTTGATCCTACATTAATTTTCCCCAAAACACCAGCAACATATCTACTAAGTCCATAAGATGGAGAATTTGTAAATGAACAAATTGGTCTTAATGGAAATCCTTCCTTGTGAATCTTTGGCAATCCATATAATCGAGGAGCCACCGCAACTGTTAAATAAATAAAAAACTTCCTGAAGATGTTAACCGAAGGTTAACGAAATATCGAGAATAAATAAAAAGAGAAAAAACCTTAAAGCTTGAAAAAATAGATTGTTAAAATAGTAATAATAAGTATCGAAATTGCAATTTTTTTTTCCTAAAGAATGCCTTATTAATTACATACATATAATAATTTGGTATTTAGAGAAATTGCTAAAATAATTTGATTTCAATTTGCAACTGTTGCCTACGCGGTTTTACTAGGCGACATACTTCCGAAACCTATAAAAATTGTAATAATAAGTATCGAAATTGCAGTGAGGTAATAAAAGAGTTTGATTTAATATAAGCAATCTATAAATTTACAGATTTTATGACAAACGTGATGCAGAGGAGGCTCTAGAGGCTATGGATGGACGTAAATTAGACGGAAGGGAGTTACGTGTACAAATGGCACGATATGGTCGGCCTACTTCACCATCAAACAACAACAGACGTAATAATCGCCGTGGTGGTGGTGGTGGTGGTCGTCGGCGTTCCCGTTCTCCTATACGTCGTCGTTCTCGGAGCCCACGCCGCCGTTCATATACTCGCTCTCGGTCTGCACAGAGTCGTTCTCCTGTCAGACGTAACAAATTTTCTCGAAGTCCTGTAAGACGTTCGCTTAGCCGTAGTGGAAGCCGAAATGGTTTGGGCGCTATAGGTAGTGGAGGAGCCGCAGATAGGGGACGTAGTGCGTCTCGTAGCCGTAGTAGATCTTAAATTAATAAGAAATGTATTAATGTTCAAGAAAGGTAATTTGAAATTTGGTTTTTGATTTGCATGTTAATTTAAAAGGGATTTCTTCCATTCATGTTTTCATTAGGTCTCTTATCAAAACGTTATGGAAAATAGCTTCTGGAGACACTGATTTTACAGTTATTTTTAACAATACGTTGCTGTTTTATCAGCAGGTATATAATAATTCTTAACTATTAATATTTTATTTTTAATTTACTACGTCAACGCAAACATATGAAATCTTACTTGTTTGTATAATCATGCAAATCTGTAAAAATATTTAGATTATATTCATATATTTCTCCTGAATTTGCATTATTTAATATTTAATACTTATAACTAAAAATTACGGGAAATGGAATATGATATCAAAATTAATCTTATATTGATTTTATAATCGTCTAAAAGAAAAAAAATAATTCCCCCTATGCTATACATGAACATACATTTCATTCGCATAGACATGCCCATAAAAATATTATACAAATTGCAATAGTCGTATTACAATTGTATTTGAGAAAATTATTGAGGAATTTTAGAGCCTACCTAAACTCTCATCAAATGTAATTAATAAAAAGTAAAGAAAAATATATTTTAAAATTAGTTTTTGTTAGAAAAAAAGTTCAGTGTGAAGACAGCTCACTTTTTGCTAAAATTAACCATTTTTTATGTGATCATATTTTCCAATTCTATTTATATTACTTTTATTTGCTCCTATTATTTTTAATAAAACTAAAAAACAATTGTAATAATTTTAACCATTTTATATAATGCAGGCAATAAAGCGGTTTGTTGGCTGATTATTTTAAACAGAAAGCAGTCAGGCAGTGCGTTATTGAAAAGTTAACGAGTGTAAAAAATAGAGAAAAGTAAATGTAATTGATGAAGAGCAGAGTAAGTGAGCTGAGTGTGAGCGTGCCGTTTAGACCTGTTTCAAAATGACACAAAACACCAATGGTTAAAGCTAGCTGTATATTTGCTGTTGCTGCTACGACCGCTGTTGTTGCTAATTTGGTATCAAAAGCTGTTTGATATTCTGACGCGCCTGCTGGTTATTTTGTCTGCTGCAATTTATCTATACGCATATCCTACAGTTATAAAACTAAAGTATTTCAATACGCTTTTATTAAAATTTTCTTAAGAACGGCTTCAAGTGAGCAAGCAGCATTCGGCGCAGAGGTAGTCAGCAGTTTTCGGTGTATTGTAGTCTTATGAAAAGCAGAATTTTTCGTCTTGTTCTGAAATATACAACACATGCCGCCCAAAATCTCTTAGCATACAACGTGTTGCGTGGTAGCTGTGCTGTGTAAAAATAGTAATGAAAAACATTTCGTGCATTTCACCGTACACGGTAGTGTATTAAAAATAGCAGGTCTAGTTGTGGTGCGATGAAAGATTGATCGTTGGTGTTGGAATTTGTGATCTGTCTTTAATCTTAGCTAGAGTTTGCTGTAATCAACATTCACTATTAACAAATGCAGGTTTCCAGTTTCGCATAAGTATTGTATTCTTTTTCTCCGACGAGAACTTAGAAAATATGTATGGCCATTAATTGCTTGCTGTCTGGTTGGTTGGTGTTTAGTAGCTGTTCGTTTTCGAGTTTTATTTTTTTATCACAGAAAATTAATATAGCACAGGTTTACGCGGAAAATCGGCGGGAACATCTCATCTTGTTTAAACAAATGTTGGATATTAATCTATCAGCAGTAAATATGTGTAAGTATATTAAAATTTTTTTTTAAATAATCACAACTTTTCAGATCGACAATATATTTTTAAATGGCTAATTTTTTATATATATAATAAAAATAATATTAAAACAAATATTGGTGACTTTATTTATGGGTGGAATAAACAAAACTAATATATATATATTTCCCTCTGATATTTTAATAATTCGTTTATACGGAGAGATTTATCTGTCACGTTAAAAAAATCAAAAGTTTTCAGTCTGATATGGTATGTTCATAATTTTTTTCATTTCCTAGCAACGTTTAAATTTTGTTTACGGAAAACAAGCAAATTTGATTTCAAAATAAAATTTTGTACAGATACATTTCGAGGGCCATTTAACTTCTTGTTATCCTCAGCATGTTAAGAGTACGTAATTATTCTTATGCACCTTATTTGGAAAGGGAAGGTCACTTTGTATATCCAATGCCGAAACCTTCAAAAGTTGAACAAAAAATCTGGCATGCGAATTTGAAACCCCATGAACGACTTTTCTACCATCAAACATTGTCATCTGTTCGAGGATGTAGACGTTTCCAGCCTTCAACAAAAATACCCAAGGACTCTTTAGATTTTCAACTGCAATCTCGTTATGTTCATTCTCGCGATTACTTTCCGGAGAAGGTTGATTTTCTTCTGCAAATTGAAACTTGTCAAAAGTTACAACAAACATTTCGTGTTTTACGAAATACACAAGATATACCAGTGCAAAAACCGGAACCACTTGGACATCCCTTAAAAATAGGTAAATTTTGAGAACAAATTTTAAAAATGGGCAGTAAAAATCATTTTTTTAAGGTGGTATAAAGGAAAGAATATCGCCTCATAGCGTTAAATTAATTAATAGTGGACCTCATACTCAATTGGTAAACAATGGGTATTCGCGTCAACCAGCTGATGGAAACTTCTTCCGTTATTGAAGAAAAACAATTTTTAATTTATTTGAATAAATGTTTTCGTTTTTAATTTTACAAAATGGTACACTGCGAGTTGTGTAATAAAATTTAACATTTAAATCAACTTTTTTCAGCAACCTCAATCTTAGCTTGTTTATTTTTTTGTTCGTCATTTCCATTCAAAACAAGGGACTCATCTGATTTATGTTTCTGTTTCTTGTTCTGATTTCGAAAACTCTTGGCAATTTTCTCATCCTTAATCCTACAATTGAGAAAATATAATACAGACCAAAATATCAACAATTTAAAAAAAAAATACATTATAGTGGCTCTAGTCCCAGGACCCCAGTGTGTTGTTGGATTAGCTTGATATCTTGATAGTGAATGCATTCGGCTTTTTGGATTTGCTTCAGGATGTATGGTATCAAAATCATAGGTTTGTGAACATTCTTTGCTCAATATTGCCTTTATTGGTGTGCCTTCTATCATTCGCTCTTTTTTAACGGGATGACGTTTATTCCAGCATCTTAAAATGTCCCATAACACAGAAGGAGGGGCATTTGTCTTAATGGAATTCTTGTAGGCATGCGAAAATGACACCTTATAACCGGCATTTAGTAGTGCTGAACGGAATTTTAATATCGGAATAATTTCCAACTTTAAAACACAACAAAGCTTGTCTAGTGTATAGTACAGTGGTACATTATCCAATTCTTCTTGTACTACAGTCAACATTCCGATCATACGCCTTTTTGTGCCCAGTTCAGATAGGGGCTTCTCATCGATAGCTTTGAGCAATTCTTGCACAAACATTTTGTCGTGTATGGGTTCAGACCAAATAGGACCGCCTAACTGAAATAGTTAATTGGAAATGTTAAGTATAAATTAATCTATGTAGTGCCACAAAGCTTACATGATGTTTTTGTTCGCAATGTTCACAGTTGATGCCTACAGGAGGTCCCGTAGGAATGCCAAATTTAACTTGGTTAGGATTTGAAGGCGAAGGATTGGGTTTAATAATTCCCAATGGAGAAAGGGTGAACGTGTCACAACCACAGCACTGATAAATCATAGATTGTTTACTCATACTAAATTTACATGTCGCTTGACTAGTGAACACACGTACAAAAATACGAACATAAAAATCAGCTGAAATACTTAACAAAGGAACGATATATTTGCCATAGCGATTTGCATGCGTTTCGATGCAATGCAACAGGATACGTAAAGCCATTTCATGACAGGACTTCATGCGTAATGGCACCGAACCATATTTAACGTAACAAGCTTCTGGTGCATTTCCCGCCAAAACTGCCATATCCGTGGCTGTGACCAGCAACAGTCCACCATCTACCAAAGATTGTATGGCCCCGTCCAGGAAACGATTGGGGCAACCATACGGATCCAAATCGATACAATCAAATTGTTTGTCATTTGAAGTAGACAAATACATAAGGGTCCTTAAAATAAGTGAACGCTGTTTATATTAAAAACTCAAATATTCCTGCAAGTGATACCCACATAGCATCCGCATGACTTGGTTGTATTAAATGTTCCACCTGATTATGTTTAATATTTTCTTCAATGGCTTCTACTGCTTGCCTCGACAGATCATTCGCGATTATTTCCTTTATACCAGATATTTCTTTAGCATAGCGTATGCTACGCAGTCCAGTAGCTGACAGAGCCTCTAGAACCCTTAAACCATCTTCATATTTTGTTCCAGCTATATATTGTTTGTCTATTTTTTGTTCTTCTTTGTTTGTAACATTGGCGTCTTTTGTACTGGTATTACTTTTGGACTTCTTAACTGGTCTCTCCCGCTTTTCCTTAATGAAACGCTTGAAGAATACATTTATCACTGAAATGCTTAGATCACGGTTGAATTCTTGTACCGGATTATAAAAAACATTCCCTCCACACACAATTTCTGCTGAACGTTCGCATATTATTTTGTTGACAGAATTATTGGTCGGGCTCTGTAAATGAACAACCAAATTGAATGTAATTTTAACAAGCTTTTCGCAACATTTACCTCTACTTTATCAATATCCATTTTATAGGAACAAAAATATTTAAACTTTATCAAAACCAAGTCGAATAGATAGCAGGTAAACGCATTAGTACAACAATATCCAAAAGTCTTTGGGCACAGTCAAAATAATGCTTAACAATTGACATTCACCAGTTATAAAAAGTTGTTCAGCTAGGATAGTGAGTTCACCTGTTATGAATTCGCATTGATCAAAACAAAACAAAGTTCCACGTTTTTGTTTATTTATTTTTGTTCCAGCTGATACGAGATGTGTATTTTACTCACGTCAGCTTTCGACAAAATTGAAGAAATTTTCTCAAAATTGAAATAGCCTAATATGGATATCAGAATATTTATTATATCAAATTAAAAGAACTGATTTTTAAAAATAATTGTTATTAAATTGTTTTATGCGGTCATCAAACATTTATAAATTGTAAAAAAAAATCTGCAATAATTGACAGCAGTTCTTCTAAAGTTATTAAAATTAGTACAAAGCCCCTCAAACAGTTTCAAGCGTTCACTATGTTTAGGAAAACTTGGCATCTCTGTTGATATCAAGTAGCTGTTCCATATAGTGATATACTAGTTACGAAAGCAACGTTTTCCGGATTTATTTAGTTTTATTGGAGTTTTGAAGTGAATCCTGAAATGAATAAAATCTGCAGAGGCTTTATTTCTGTGCTAAAGCACACTAACTTTGGAAAAACGTATACATCGGCAGCTGTTCTGGGACGAAAATTATCTTTTAAAAGTGATTTGTCTCTCGACAAAATATATCCCAATAGTCGTCTACAAATGTATACACCAACTCCGGTAATTTATGAGATTGTTTTTAAGAAATAGATTTAAATATTTCATACATACTTATTTCGCAGCCTACCAATAACGATGATAAATTTTCCGGATTTATACCTATAAATAAATTGGAAATCACCTACAGTAGAAGCACAGGACCTGGTGGTCAAAACGTGGATACTGTGAACACTAAAGTAGATGTAAGGTTCAAATTATCCGAAGCTGATTGGATACCAGAAAAAACAAGGAATAAGTTACTAAGTGCCGTAAGCATTTTTTAAATTTGGTTTCTATTTTATTGATGATGTTTTGAATCTATGTTGTCTTAAGCTCAAAAATAAAATCACTAAAGAGGGTTACTATTGCATCAAAAGTGATCTCACCAGATTCCAGCAAATGAACTTAGCTGATGCCCTTGAAAAGTTAAGAAAAACAATAAGAGATTATGAATATGAAGCACCTGCATTATCAGAAGACGCTTTGGAAGTAATAAGAAAAAGGTAATTTACATCCGTTTGAAATTGTCTATAAAATATATAGTGAAATTCTGGTATAAACGTTGAGAACATATTTTTGAAACAAACCGAGACTTGATTCAGAAATATAAACTTGATATTGTGATATTAACTGTAGACAAATTAAAGCTTAAGAACTCATAGAGAGACTTTTTTCACATGACTTAAGTAAATTTAATTACTTTCTAGGAAAGCGAAATTTGGACGAGAACGCCTTCTTATTAAACGTCAACGTTCACAAATAAAAGCTGATCGTCAAGGACCATCCAATGTTGACTTTTAATCTCATCATCTCTTTGTGTTTACGCAATCATGTATTTTTTATTTTTTTTTTTAAATAATGAAAGTTATAAATATTAATTTAACTTTTTTTTTAAATGCTTTTGATATTCATCAAAATATTATAGCAGTTTGACGTAGTGTGGCAGTGTTTTTGTCAATATTCATTTTATTTCTGGTAATTTTGACTGCACGTCGCGGTTGTGTGGCATTACGAATAGAGTAAAAAATTTTTGTAATCGATTGGGAAGAGTAGAGCAAATCGTATAGCGACAAAAATATAAAAAATATCATCGGAGTTTTTTTTAATAAATAAATAAACAAACAGATACGTATTTTGCCGACGGTAACTTCTATATGCTTTCACTTGAAAAATTCCAAAAAAGAATGAATATTGAAGAGAAATATTGACGCTTCAATATTTATACCTACCCAAAGACAAATATTGATGCGCGTAGCATCCACTTAAAAGTTCGTTGCGTAAATTCGCAGTGTTGTACACAAGAACGACGAAAAACTTGCAGCTGTTATAATCAGCAAAGTTGTTTGCTGGCTGTGTTACCGTAAAAAAATAAAAACTACTTGAAAGAATTAAATTATATAAAAATTAATTAATTGTGTTAAACATTAACGGAAAACAATTTCATGGTAAATAATTGTGTATATTTAACTTAAATTATTTCTTTATATATTAAAAAACTATTAAAATAAAAGTTCACTTTATTTACTAATACATTGGAAAATTAAACAGAAAAACGGTAACTCTGTACTAATTTGTTCGTCGTTCGTCGCCGTATAAAATAGAAATATATCTATCACGGATTTCGTCCCGCACGTCAAATTTCGCGGTATTGTGTTGATTTTCATATGCACAAATGTGTTCAGCATTACTCAACAACCGCTGTCAGATGGGTCATATTTATAAATCAGCTGTTTCGATTACCCTTAAATTATGCTGCAAAATTTTAATTAAGAAATGTTTCGTAGTGGCAATGCTAGCGTGCGTTATTAGTTTTTTAAATAATTTGCGAATTATTAAAACAATATGAAAAAAAATTATTCATTTATTTAATCGAGCCCATAGGGTTATATATGAATAAAATATTTTATAACAAGTGAAAAATTTATAATAATTATTAAAAACTCAGATATAATTTAATTAATAGTACATTTACATATTTATTTTCACTCGGTTTCTATGAACATGCAGTTAGTTCTTTATAATATACGAATATGTTAGAAATATTTTATGTTAATGGGAAGATCATTGTAAAGTCTGCTTACCCTTATCAGAAATGATTATATTAAATAAAATAGAGACACAAAAACTAAATAAATTAAGTATATAAAAAAAATTATATAATTTCCATTTAGTTGGCTAAGAAAATTAATATTTAGTTTGTTTCTGTTTTTTTTTTTATCTTTGACCAGTGTTCAGGAGATGTCCGCTGGGTACGCTAAGCATTGCACCGGAGCTATGAAAATAGTTTTAGAGGAGGGGATATACGGGTATACATTTTTTGCAAGCACTGCCGTGTACTGAATGGAATAGGTTTTTAAGTAAAAATGACTCAACTGTCAATATCGGCAAAATAAAAATATCTGTAACGGTTTAAGAATTAAAAAATTCAGTACTGCAATCTGATCTTTAAGTTCAGTGTATTGCAGTTTCGATTATAGAGTAATTATTTAACAGAAATCGGCGAATTTAGTAAACCACCGAATAACGGTAAATAATAATTATATATTATCGCATTTCTGTTTCCGTTTTAAACAGTTCTATAGATTAATTCTGTGTTCTTTGAAAAGTTTTCCTTTAAAGATATAATGATTTTTTTTCAATATTTGAAACAGTAATTTAAATAAGATACTGTTCAGCATGAAAAGCTTTCAAACTTATTGTTATTATCCCAGTAAAAGTTATTAAAGTTTTGCTTTAGAAAAAACATCCTTTTTAACACGTTAGACGACACAAAAAAGTTTTGCTAATTTCTGCTGATGGTAGAGAAAAGAAAAACTTTTTTAATCAGTAGAGAAAAATTCAGTCATCGTTAAAGACGTCTCAATAAGAAATGGCAGCGCGTAAATTTTATGAAAATGTATTTATAAATTTTCATAAAAATAATATAAAATTATTTGCTGTTTTTATGAAAACGGCAAGTTTATTGCAAAATGCAAATGTGCTTAAAAGATCTCTTTAAACAAAGAGTGAATTTATTACAAAATAAATGAATATATATAAAATAAATTAATTTAAATAAAATAATAATATAATGAAATTAAAAAAAGAACTATGAAAGTGCAAAAAAAACAGAAATTAGGTGCAAATATTAAAATATGATGTTAAATATGGCTGAATGTTAAAGGTTATTAAAAATATTTTACATAATTTTTATTGCTTAAAAAAAGAAGAAATTAAGAAGGTAATTTTTGTTGTGTCGTATTTTTATGGATTGATTTCCTTATACATAAATATAAAATGATTTGGTAATATTTTGTATATGTACGCATATCGAAAGTGGGGGTGTTGCAATAAGAAAGGAAAAAGAATATACCGATGTAGGAGCACGTATATACTATGTATGTATATATTGTACATATATATGTATGTATGTATAATATTCATATGTGCTTACATATGTAAGTATCTATATACTACCTAAATTAAAACTACTTTAAAACAAAGTAATGTACATATGTATGTATGTATTGGACAAATAAATTATAGAATAATTGAATAAAATATTGCTGATGCCTGTTCAAAACTATTAATACTATTTATTAAGCAACAGAAGAAAGTGTAAATGCTATTTGACAATAGTTGTTATATAATAAGTCATAAATTAATGAAACTTTCAACATTAGGTTAAACAATTATGAAATAACAGGAACCAAAGCATTGTGATACAGCTGTGTTCTGGAGAACAGGCAGTTAATACATGATGCCTTAACTGCTTCAGGCATTTCGCTTTTCTCATTAATTTTTTTTCAAACTGCTATTGAAAAAATCATTACATTAAAAATGTTCGATTGTTAAATGTGATAAAATAAAATTACATACAGGATGAATAAAGAAAGTGAGAAGAAAATAATGTAAAAAGTCTAATGACAAGTTGTAAGAAAAGCTTTCGCAAATAAAGGCATGTTACTAGCGCATGCCCTTACATTTTGACATTTGAAGAGCGCCTTCTCCCTTTGTCTGCCTGCAAAATTAGTGAAAATAATAATAATGATAATTAAAACGTCAACACAAACCACATTGTTTGTGATACAAAATAAAAACAAAAATCATATGGTTGGTTTTAATTGAAATTGAAAAAGAACAAGCATAGTAACCTAGAAAAGTAGTGTATATTTAATGAATTTACTTTAATTGTTATATTATGTGATGCTTTTTAGAACTATAAAAACAATTAGTAAAGTCTAAACTATGGAAAGATCGTCGCAGTCATTATTTAAGAAAAACGAATTTACGGCGACATTCTTTAAAGTTGAAACCACAACAGTTTCCTTTAAAGTATTTTTTTTTTGAATTCTTGAATCAAAAACATGTATATCTACATTCATATATACGCACACTTTTTATATGTCCCCGTTTACACTTGCAGTTTTTGTTGCAGCAATTCTTGAGTTTGTTGCCGAGTGAGGTGAGGAGATGCGATTTCATGTAATCAAGAATTCTCATTTGCTTTGCAATTCTCACTAATCAACTTGTAGTTTCATGTTGGTGGATTGGTATTCTAGGTGAAAAAAGGCTTAAAAATTGCAAAACTAGAAATGCATAATGTCGACACTCATGCAATTTCAATTTTCAAAAATTGGGCAACAATAATTGCAACTGGGGACAGCGACTGATATTAACGTTTTGTAATATTGTATTATTTTCAAAAAATATTATATACCTAATTTAGAAGCAAATTATATTACAGAAAGTATTTATTAGGATTTATTAGCACATTGTGCTTTAAATTGCCTTATGATTTTTTTGACAAAAATGAACCGTAGAGTCGAAAAGCTAGAAAAAAACAGAGTCATAAAAATTGGCGGTGCTGATGGCCGTTTTTCTGAGTTTTCCGTGCTACAGCACTCTCCTTCGTATGTAGGGGATATCCCGTGAGCACTGGTCCAAGATAAAAAAAAAATATTATTAAATATTAGATTTTGGAAATTAAATCAAAATGAGATATTTTATAAAAAGATACCATGAACATGATAGTACGGTGAAGCCCATTGTGTTTCTCGTAACTTTTCGTAAAAGATGTTAGGTCTTAAGTTTATAACGACAAATGTCGTTTATTTTGGATAAATTTGATAAAATTTTCATTAAAAGCAATTTCTCCGTGCATAGCTAACAAATAAAAATCTCATATTTTCTGTGTAAGAATAGCTGTAATATGAATCGAATTTTTATTTTCAGGCAAAATAAAGTTCATAGAGAACAAACAACAGCATATTTGTAGATTTGTAATCCAGTTATTGAGCAAACAAGGTGAAAAATGGGCATTTTTGCGATTTTTAAGGCACTGGATGCATTTTTTTCGGGTAGTTTTGTTCGGTCTTTTTTTTCTCCTATTCAATATCTACGGTATACCGAGATATAATCGAGTTAAAATATAGGAAAAGTGATAAAAATCCATCTTGAGCAAAAAAATTTGTAAGATCTTTAAATTATTAATGCAGCCAACTTGACAAAAAGAATGATGCAGAAGTTCTTATTTGTGGGGCTACTTTGACGTGCAATTCTCAGAATTGAGTCCCAAATCAATGAGCTAAAATATTTTGTACTTTGAAATATATTGTAGTTGATATAAATACATACATACATAATTAAATTTTTTGTGTGTATGTACATACATACTAATTACGGCACGCTTAACATCACTTTAAAAGGAGAACTTTTAGTGTTCTTTGATATACGTTTGTTTACATGTTACTACACCAACTATAAAAACTATCATTACAAATTTGTTACCATTCAGGTCTGCTCGTGTAGTGGTGCTTTTTTTTTACATTTAAGTTCGGCCTCCTCTTATCCATTTGCCATTTTTTTTTTTTTTTTTTTTTTTTTTGGCGTGTGAGGTAGGGTTGAAAATGCCTTCGCACTTACAGAGACCGTCGTCTTCTGCGTCGAGTGGTGTTGCCACTAAAAAATTCCCTCCTCTTCCTCTGGGTAGATTCCTCCCCGGAACCGCTTTCCGCATTACTTCGGGAAGGCCCAGAGCCACGTCCCAATCAGGACCACTCTCAATCACCCACGTCTGGGTCCGCCAAGTTTGCAGCCGGCGCCATGGCCCCGGCCCGTATTGCCTGGTCCCCGTCAGAGGGGGCCCCGCTATGCAGCAGCGCATCGAGGTCCCTCTTCTTCCTCCGCAGAACGTATCCCTCGTACTGTGCCACAGCGTCCCAATTGTCTTCACAATCGAGCATCCTCCCTATCACGGTGGCAGGAGCGAACCCGCCAACCCGCTGCGCTATTGCACCTCTCTCAGCATGCCACCTGGTGCAGTCGAAGAAAGTGTGTTCTGCATCATCATCCGTAATACTACAGTAAATGCAGTCGGGGTCCATTTGCCATTATTTTGTATGTTTTGCCGACTCAAATATATTCTGCACATCCCCTTCCGTAGCCGTTTATTTATTTTGATATAAATACATACATATGTACATTCATTTGCGTGAGTATTGCAAATTTGATTTATTTTAAGTTACATTTTGTATATATGTATACGTATTTATATGTATGCATGTATGTATATATGTATGCATGCATGTATGTATGTATGTATATACATAGATGAGTACATATTGGCATACATACTACATATGTTTGTTTGTATCTCCTTGCAGTTGCCTATAAAATTTGAATTGAGTTAACAATATTCGTTTTCGTAGTTTATACAGGGTAGACCAAAATTACCGAAGGAGTTTGAGTTCAAATTGCCACTGTGTCCCTCGCATTGTGCGCTGTTACTCCATCCTGTTCGAACCATACTTGCAGATGGTTTTCCACGGCTGGCCTTAAAAATATTTCCATCTAACACCAGTGATGGAAACGGCAAGACGGTGTTAATTTCCAAAAAAATATGGGCCAATTATCCTTTCAAATAAAACTTACATGCTTGCTTTAGTGGTCGAGTAACTTGGATCAAAGATAAGAAAAAATCCCGTCTCAACTTCCACATCTTAACTACTGAAAATATGCTGTATAATTGATTAATTATCCTTTCAAACGCTACACTTACATAAGTGGGTGTAATTCTCGCTGTTGAGCTACTCTTGGTTTTTCCGTAGCCCATTCCTGCAGTTTTGCCTATTAATGAACCCATTCAATTGGAAATGGGCTTCGTCGCTCATAATTAAATTATTAAAAAAATCGTGATTTTCTTCTGAAATAAAGTTAAACGATTTTGGCACGTTGTTCAATCGTGTACTGTTTCATTTTAAATTCCCCACGTCTTCTTTACAAAATACAGAAAACAAAAAAGAAAATAAAAAAGTTATAAGGAATTCAAACACCTTCGCTCCTTTTGGGGCACCCTGTACTACGTAATTATGTCTGTTTGTTGCACTTCCTTTTTTTTTTGTTAATATGGGGGTTGTTTAACCATGTTTATGGTTTTTGAAATATTATTGTATTCCGTTACTGTTTGTTGTTAGAAGTATCCTTACACAATGAATGACATAATCTTCAACAATGATTTCAGATTTTCTTTTCATACATGCATATACATATGTATGAGTGTATGTATGTATGTTATGTAGTACATGTTTTGCTATCGCTATCGCGATATATAAATTTAGTTGAAGTTATTTTTATTAAAATTAAAATTTCAATAACTGCTTAAAGTATGAAAAAAGTGCTATTCTGAGTAAAGTTGAAAAGTTTTCATGAATTTATTTAAAAGAAGACTTAGCAGTCATAACTAATTAATTTAATACAACAAAAATGCGTGTTAGTGCTCTCGGTGGTTTTCGCCAAAAACCCTCCATTCTGCGATGGTAATTTAGGGATTTTCGAGTCATAACATTGCGCACTTTTTACAACTTGGTACTTTAAAAAAAAGGCTTGTGGTGCTTTTTCACTGTAAAATTTAGTGCGTTTTACAACTCCTCTAAATATTAATTTCTGATAGTATGATAGCTTAATCAAAAATTCCAACTATTAAACAAATATAATGTGTATGTAAATATGTACATACATCCACTGGGTTCGCCAGAAATATAATATACATATATTTCAGATTTAAGACCAACAATTGAACAATAAATACAAAACTTAACATGTAATTCATGCATAAAAAATAATAAACTCTCTTTTAACTTTAATTAGACAAATGACAGCAGGTGAAGGTTCACTATCTTACAACTCTGCTTTTGCACGTTTTTTATTTATAGCAGTGTTCCAGAGCCTCTCATGTCAAGGAGCCGTATTAAATTTTCGAGATTTTTAGTTTTAGTAGCTATTTTTCGTAATTATTTTACTTTGCCGGTGCTATACAATACCGACGAAGGAGGGCGTTCTGATGTGCCTGTGGATTTCTATCAGTTAAAGCCGGTACTGTTCAGTGACCAGTGACTATGCTTTTGTCACTGAAACCTTCCAACAACAACTGACACAAAGCCACACTAATGTACATCAAAAAAATGTGAGATGTTTTCATGATTTAGTCTGAAACTGGGGTTGAGCCCAGGAAATTTTTGGTTTTGTAGTCAACGTGCAGAAATTGATTAGTTGAACGACGTTTACCCCTGGTAACAGTTACTGGTAAAATTTTTTCATGTAAACAGGGGATGCAGTGATGCAGATGAAAATGTACTCTCTAAGTGTAAAAACAAAATTTGAATTTGAATCTATCTGCCTGGCTCACGATGTCACTCGAACTCGTTCGTTCGCATAACAACATTCAAAACAAAAACAACATTTTAAATTTGTAAATATAAGCATCTATATAAAAATATAATTATCTATATAAAATATTATTATTTAGTGTTTCCATCACTGCTTCTATTTAAAGCTTGTATTCGATTTACGAGTAGCACTACATACATACATATCGTTACTTGAAATGCAAAAGAGCGTAACAACCAAAAAAACGCAAAATAGAGTTTTTAATGGATTTTTGTACAGTGCATTCAGGCACCCCTCTTCACAAATTTCTAGATTTCTATTTTGAAAAATAACGATTTCGTTAAAGAAATTCAAAAGGTCATACCAATAAATGATTGTTTTTCACAATTCAAAAATGTGCCAAAATTGTAAAAAGAAAACGTTAGGTATGCGGTACTTTCCTAAAATACTTCCATTATTTTTTGTGCAGAAAAATAAGCTCATCACTTAATTTTGATGATATTGAGAAAAAATCATTTGTGCAACCACAACACTTTTAAATTTATTAAGTTTTTCGTCTCTCCTGTTAAATTTTTAAAAGTGATGATGGGCTCTTTTGCATTTTAGATGACGATATGTATGTGTGTATAACAAAATTTTCTTTAGGGGGGAAATTTTCACATACTATGCACTTTCTAATTAATAAATATGGTTCATAAAGTTGCTTTTCTTTCAACGAACCCAACGAAAATAGTGCTTGTGAAAGACAACTTGCATAATGTTAGCCCGGTTTACAGATTTTTTCACAAAATAGCTCCCACACAAATATCTGTATGTATGTATACTTAGTTATGTACATATGTATGTATGTATGTATGTATGTATGTTTGTATATATGAATGTAGTTGACATACGTACGTTTTTAAGTTGACTACAAATTTATCTTTCATGTGAATTTACCTGTTATAAACTACTTTTTGTATATCAATTGCATTCTGAGACAATACCTAAACACATTTCCTCCTTCAATTGCTACCCTATGCTCCTTGCATGAGTAAGGAGAGCATGTCTACATTCATATCGATATATGGACATACCCAGTCAGCATTTTAATTAATTATTGATCATATTCGAGTCTTTTTTATTCTTCTTCGCGATTAAATTAATCATTTATGCGCACGTTTCTGAATCGAAAACGACTGTTTTGTCGGGAGAAAATGGTACCCTAGATACGACTCTTCAAAACGAGTCTTTTATGACTCGCGTTTCTGACTCATTTTCGAGGCAGTTTGCAATAGTACTTACAATCAATTACGACACTTTTTCAAGCCATTTTACAGTCATATTACTAGCCGTTAGTGAGTCTTGTTTTATTTAGTATAACATAAAGAAAGTATATTCTTTTATTTTTTTCATTATTTATTTATTACACTTTAATTTAATCAACTTTTATTGTTCTTTGCACCATGAGCTTACCACACAAATAAACATAAATTCACAAAACTCATTTCTTTCAAAATCAGTAAGAAAATTTGTCCCGTTATAAACAGTAGCAAAAACCATAAGAAACAATTTTTCATCGTCAAGACGCGCTAAATATGACTCCAAAATAAAAATACAAATTCTTAATACAGTCACATTTCGGGCATCTACATACATGATGAATTTATGATTGCGCACATTCTATACATATTGTTTGCGTTTTTTAAACAAGTCGCTTTCCAAGCATTTGTCGGATTAATTTTCGGGTCTTTTTTTAAGCGCACAACTGATTAATCCGTTTTTAGTCATCTGAGGTAGTCTTAAAAGACTCAGGTTTGGGATTTCTGCAAAAACAATCTTCCAAATGCCGACTGGGTATATACATATGTATATGTATATGTAGAAAAAAAATTTTATTTACTATTGGATTGTCTGTCTTCCTTATTATATTGATTGTAGTTATGTACATACTCGTATGTGTGCTTGTTTCCTTGCATGTTTTCCATTAAAATGTTCAAAATGTCAAACTAGTTGGCCTTTCTACTTAATGAAGGCAGTTACAATCTCTTCCTATCTTATTGAAATAATTTCCTTTGTTAACAAGTCCATCATCTTGTTGTGTTTGTAGACAGTAGTAATATCCTATTATTATTATTATTTTATTTTATTTAAACATTGATGGTCATCTTAATGAAACAGTAGCAAAAAAAGTGGCATAATAGAAAAAATCAATTTTTTTTCTACACTATATCCTTCAACGACAAAAATTAATAGTTTATTATAGTATTTTAGCCAAGGATAGTAATTCTAAGGTTTTTTCTATATTTTTATTCTGTTTGCTGTATTCAAAGACAAGTTTTAATATTTCATTTTAGTTCATAATAAAATCCTCATCATTCACATTTGTATGTATGGGTCTGTGCCGTATTATTTTTTTCATTGAAATGCATAGGCCTGCTGTCTGCCTTTCAATCGCAGTCAAGTTCAGGGCTAATTAAACTTAAAATTCAACATGTGCAGTTGTTGCAATGACCAAACCCGGCACGTGTATGGATAAAAGTTTGTGTGCTTATTTGTATGCATGTGTACCTGGGAGTGTGTGTGTGTGCATTTTTTAGATTAGACATATTACCCGAATAAATGCTAATGTATTTTCAGGTTCAGTTTCAGTTTCCGTTTCTGTTGTTGTGTTTTTATTACCGCGTGGGTATAGACTTTGATGCCTGATAGCACTTTTAAGTAGGAGGAATTTTTTGATTATTATTTCGGAATGAAACCTTTTAATATTTTTGTTCTGTATTGTTATCGTACTTATAATGTAACCACACTTCCAACAAGAAATAATTTTAATATAAATCAAAAGTGTAAACTGCATACCTATCAGGGATGGACTATTTCGTAACATTGATTTTGTTATTCACGAAAAAGCTAACAAAAGTTTTATATAAAAAAGTATTTTTTGTCGTGATTATTGTTAAGAAATATGTAAATGCGAGTATACCTTCACTAATTATTATAATATAAAGTATTTATAATACCGGCTGCCACGGTAACGTAGTGAGTAGTGTGCTAGTTTATCAGTTTGGTGGGCTAGGTGCGATTCTTAGCAGAGACTCTTGTCTGTTTTTTTTTCACAACACATTTTACAATTGGACCATAATAGAATTAGACCCAAGTGGGCTTGGACATTTCTTTACCTTTACAGCCAGAGCAACCTGCCGACTTAACATAATTAATGAAGTTTGGATTCCTGTTTATTTTTTTAATTTTAGCCTTATAAAAAATTAAAATTTATTTCCTATTGTGCATAATGTAATTAAACCAGGTCGATGCGCTACGTCAGGTGATTATTTTTTTCTCTGCTTAAGTTTGCGACATAAAATGTACAAATTCTATACAAACACATTTATTTAACATTTTGTATTATTAACAAAAAGTGATGAGCAATTAAATTTGAGTAATTTTATTGCAATCGGTATTTTATTTAAAATAAATATATAATTTGTGCTTAAATATTGTGAGTGAAAATTTTTCTGACATTTTATGTCGCAAAGCACAAACACACGATCGCCTGTAAAAGCTATAATGCTGCCACCTTAGTAATTGCATCATGGTATTGTACTTAAAATGTTTCCAATATATGTATGTATGTAATTCTGAAATTTGTAAGAGCTATTGTGCTTCCCCTTTATTTTTATAACAATTATTCCAATGCAAGAAGGACATTTTTATTTTATATTATTAACTCTTAAATAATTCATAAAGAGCACGATTGAATTTTGTCCCACTTCAACAAATCGTAACGAAAGCCTGTTACCAGTGCCCACTGTCACACATATTTGTCATTAACGTAAAAATAGAACTCAAATCAAATAGAATAACGGTTTTTATAAAATTATTCAGAAAGTTATTAAATCGGAGAGATCTGTTAATAAATCAGAGGAATTACATTCCCAATTTTTAGTCGCACTATGTAAATTTTTTGAGCACACGTGATTAACAAATCGTATTACTAAATCTGATAGTGAATCATAGCCTTAAACAGTGTAGTATGATGTGTGTATCAAGCCACCTTTACTATTTTCCAGTGTAGCAATTGATGTGGTATTTTAAATTATATATTTCTGTTGTCCATGCATGATGCATGTCATATCAATTTGTATGTGTAGTGGGTGTTAAGTGAATGTCTACAATTATTATGGATTAAGCCAAAGAAAAACGTTTTAAATCAATATGTTACATAAGGTTGTTGCATTAACATGGAACTTTCTTAAACTTTATTAAAACGTCTAAAAGTAAAAAAAAATTTGAATTTTATGACCTGTAAGAAAGTTCTGCTACATTTTTATTTTTGTATAATAACCAATTTTTTTTTTAATAAATTTTTTTGTTTAATTTAATTTTTTTTATTAAAATTAAATTATTCAGCTTAATTTTAATTAAATTTTTCTTTCGTGTAGCGTCTACTTCTTGGCCTCAGTATTTTTTTTATAAGAATGTCATTTTATGCTTAACATTGATGGACATGAGCGGCCTACATTAACCATATGCGATGTCGAACATAATGCTAATACCAACTTCTTCGATAGGGGAGATCGCTAATTAGGAATACACATATTACATATTCTCTAATAAACAATTAATAAATGTAATTAAATCACAATAAATTTTAGCTGTCAATGTCTAATTTACAAAGAATAATGAAATGTGAATAATAATAGTCATATTCTATAAAGTATATCAAATATTGCAATATCAATCGAAAATACCGCTATTTCAAAAAAAAAAGTTTTCAAATAAAATTAATTATTTCAAGATTTTCATACTCAAACATACAACCATGAGCAGCTGTTCTAATAAATTCTCTCTCTACAATATTTCTGTTTCCATCTTATCAATTTTGTTTTACGCAATCATTCGCATTCACATTTTATTCAAACAAAACAATTTTTTTTTACAACTGTTGGTGTCAATCTTACATCGTCGTTTAGTACAATTTTCACGTTCGTCGGTGATGTGCTTTATTGTTTAAGGTTTTCATTGCTTAGGAAAAACTGCATATAAACGCTGTTTTCACTGTGACCATATTATTATCATATACTCAAATTTCCTTCAATATAAAAATTTGCAATTCATTGTTTTGTTTTGTGTGTGTTTGTGTGTACCATAGAAAGAAAAATATTCAAATACAAATAAGTGTCACAAAAAGCTTCAAACTCATGTGTTCAACTTTTAAAGAAATAAAAAAAAAACTGTGCAATAATTCTTTGACCTTTTTCTTATTTCATTCATATCTTGGTATTTATTTTGCTACAAATTATTCAAAAACACTTGTGAAAATGCAGCGAAAGTTGTGACTAGTTTTTACTTTTCTAATGTAATGGCCGCGTACTTAATATTTCTGTGTGCACTCGTATTTTGAGAAATTTTTTATACAATAATACATAATATGTATCTCCATGCACGTAGTTTGTTTATGTTAATATTATCTGCATGTTAAATACATAATTCTATATTTACCTATACTCTTTATACAACCAAATACAATATACAAAATATCTAACAAATTTCCAAATAAAAAGCCAAAATAGAAGAAAATTTTATGTAGTGTCAGTGCCAGTGCTTCGCTCTACGTAAATGAAGATGTGTTCAGTCTGATTATCATTGTGTTTTATAATTTTACTTATCGCTTCCAAAACCAAGGAGCTACAAATTTTTTAAATTATTTATTTATCAGAGCATAGGTATATGTAACTTTAATATAAGTACATATTTTGAGTTATTTGGATTCAAGAACATTTTACCTCATTCACTAAATACAACAGGAATATTACCTTCTTGTAAGTACATCTACATACATTTTTTATTTTTTCCCAATTTTATTTTCCAAAACCTATAATTATGTACATGTTTTAAAATTCATATGTTAAATCATGTGCAAATCAATTTATATGCATCTAAAAATCCATACAATAATATAAATATATGTATATACCGACATACATATATGTATTTTTAGAATATTGTTAGATTTGTGGCATTTCTACTGTAGATTTTCTTGGATGTGTTAATGGCTTGTTTTTGTAGTAGCAGCCGCTTTTGGTGATTTTTAGCTCCACACATCTATTTTACTGTTTTTTTTTTTTTTTGTTTAACACACAGTCGTGGTTGCCGTTTCTAGTTATTTCCACGTCCGAAAGAATTCTTTTTAGTTCCGAATTCACTTTAGAACCGTGTTATCTTTCCCAACTTTAGCAGGCGGCAAAGAAGATTGTCCAATATGGAATTAAAAAATGACATTGATATATCAGAAAATGGATTGAACGAATAGTGTTTTCAACACTTGTATATTTTGTACACAATTTAATTAAAACTAAGTTTAGTAATATTTTGATTTTAATACTACTAATAATATAATTACATCAAAAGTATTGTGCATAAATCGAAACATTGCACATTATGTGGAAAAAATATTTTTTAAAACAGTAAGTGTGATCTGCAAATGTAAAAAAATTAAATTTTCTATTCTATTTTTTCTATTTTTCTCATTAACTTTGTTACATTTTCTTTTTTATAGTTTTTTATTTTTCCATTTGAAGTTTAAACAATAATTTTTAAATAAAAAAAAAAATTTTTAAAATTTGGTTATTTTTTTTCTCATTTGGTAACTTTTTTTTGAGAATATTGGTAACACTGCAGCCACACGTTCAACTTTTGTTTTCAAATATTTTACACATTAGCTTCTCAAAATTCATGTGCATTGATAGCTGTGACATAGGCTGCACGTAAGTTTTGAGCAATTTCAAAGCAAATTCATTTATGAAGATGGCTGCGCTGTTCATAAGAATAGGTACCAGCTGCTTTCTTGCCCATAATTTGAAACAAAAGTTCCGCCTAAAACTTCAAAGCAATTCTCAGCAAATTTTAAAAGTGAGAGAAAAAATGAGAGAATTTTAAAATTTCAAAGGCAAAAAATGAACGCGTACCCGCATGTTAGAAATTTATTTTCTTCCTGCCAGCACCGCACGTAAGTTCCCGTTCATATTCTCAAACATTTGTGTTTGTTGTCTAAAGGGGGAAGTGGAATGGAAAACAGTACAATGATTCATTTACATGAAACTTTAAAAAAAAAACGAGAAGAAGAAGAAAGAATAGTAAAGCAAAAGCTTCATGTTGTGAACACTAATGCAGTTTCAAAAGAGAAACAAGAAGAGTTTCTGCAGCAAATGTTTCACAGTAGGGGCGGGGACTAAAGAAATGAAAAATTAAAACAAAAACAACAAACAAAAAACATGCAACCAAGGTAGATTGAATAATTATTTGATATTGTTTTGTGTTCATAACTTTTTAATCGAAGCCATGTGCTTTTATTTTATAAAAAATTTTCTATTTTGTGTTTGTGTGTGTAATACTAGATACTAGAGTATCCATTAGGGTAATCAATTATTTGATATTTTTAAATAACCGGTTAACGAATAGTTCGGTTAAGGTTTTGATCGTTTTTTTTAATTGCAAGTATTAGACTGTCTTTAATTAATTTTATTAATGAAAAGTTTTAACAATTAATAAGTTATACAAAAAATATTATAATAATGAAACTAAAAATAAAATAAAAATGTTTTTACTTCAGATACAAGAAATTTTTAGAACGTTCATATATTTTTCATACATATACATACATTCATATACATATGTATGTACATATCAACCCTTTGTTGTAAATGTCGCAAAGTTTAACTTAAAATTTTCGAGGGTTTTGAAAGTTGCTTTAAAGATTTTATTTTTTGGTTTTATTTTCAAAGTTAAACTTTATTAAATGCATAGATGAAAAATATTTATTAATGTTTTACATAAAAATTGCAATAAATTGTGTCTTTTTTTTTGGTCGAGATAAACAAATTGAAAAACATTCGAGTGGCCTTTTTTTCATTGAGTAAAAGTCGAATTTTTCAACATTCGAGAAATTAATATAAAACAAATTTAGCCATAACACCGAAAAACCCGACTGATCACCTTAATATCTAATAGATTAATCGTTGTTCGATTATTCGAAATTTGTTTTGCCATTATTTGATTGAATAATAAAAATAGCCAATTTCGAATGACGAATATCTCGAGTAATTTGTATCAATTAATCAGAGCAAATTTTTCTTTTGCTAAATTCGTCTTAGTTATATATAAAAATTTAACTTATTTTTTATAGACCTTTGCACATATTTTTGTCCCTTTTTAGACTCTGTATACGTAAGAGTTGGGTTCACCTCCGGTTTTAATAAGTTAAAGTAATAGAGAGTGCACTGTAATTTGGTTACTTGCCGAAACTAGCCCGAAGAAAAAGTGCGGGCTGTTTCGTGCTAGAAGGACAAGAACATTACTCTCCCAAAACGTCTTTCATTTACCCAAATCTCAAGTATGAGAAAGCTTTCTGGTAATATTGCGATCCTGCGGGTGACCAATTTAGAGTAAAAAAGCAGACTTATTAAAGTTAAAATTTTTAGAACCAACTAGATTTTCATAAATGGAAATAATATGGTTATATAAATTTAAAAACTAATTAAACGAAAATATTTATTAAGGAAAATACAATACTCGTATTGTCGAAGAAAAACTAAATATTATTATTCTTCATCACACATAATTTTATATACATACATACTCACTATTATTTTTTTTAGTTTTACAATAGAATAGTATACGTAGCACTAATGAATTGTTATTTTATTGAAAAATTGTATCTACAGTATATTTCGGTTATAGTCACTAACCATAATTGCACGCAGAATGTGGACTATATCGCTAATGGGGCTATAAGCCTAATTTTTATATAAACCACTCAATTCGCATATAATCACTTTATGTGAATATAAATAAATAATAAAATTCATGTTTATTTAAAAAGATGCAAATATGTACACTTTCATATTTAAAGAACATCGTATCTTAAATTCTCATTTAAAAAAAATCTGTAATTTTTGCCTGCGTTAAATTAAGAAAATAGAGGTGGAAATTTCAATTCTGCATTTGTAGAATAAAATAAAAGATGTTTTTTGTTGCATGGTTTGTGGCATAACTAAAAAAATTTTAATGTGCCTATAACGCTAATTATTTGCACATATTTCGGTGTTTTCCAACCGCAGCTAGGTGCCTTTATGCCGAATGTCATTATATCGTAAAATGGACTATAACGTAAACTTTTTCTATGAAATTTGCAAATAGCGACAATAAATGCCGACAATATGGACTATATCCCTAATGTGATTAGAAGCGGTAGTGACTATAAACGAAATGTACTGTACATGTTATTTATGTTAATGTTTTTTTATGTTTTTATATTAAAATATTGGGGTAAAATCAGTAACTTCAGCGGTATGTTAAGAAATGTTAAACCAAATACCCATGTTTTTTTTATTGGGTAATATTATTTGCAAAATTAATTTAATTATTCATGTTAGGCGAATAATTTTATAATCTTACACGATTATTCTAAATTCAAATTCGATTAATTCCTTACTCGAAGAAAAGCAAATGTCGAATAAGTGGATACTCTAGTACAAACTCAATTAGGCTGCTTTCAGGTTTTGATTATGATTTTCATTTCTATACACAATAATCATTTTTCAATTGAAATATGTCATGACTCATTGTAGTTTTTACATTCACATCCATTTATACATACATATGTATACATACATCGCAAATTTACTAAACCTATGACGCTGTTTATTGATAATTATGCAAAATAATTTATCATATTGCTTTTTATTTTGTGTAAAAAATTCATAGAAATAATTTCTAAACTTACGTCGTAAAGGAAGAATATTTTTTAACTTCTCTTTTGAGGTGTATGTACATAAACACATTTTCTTCAAAACTACCTTTCTAGAGTTATGACGTTGTTTGAGTAAATGGGCGAAACACATATCGTTACCTTAAAAGCCCAAACTAATAATTTACTTCACAGGAATAGGAAACATTTTCATAAAAATTATAGTATTGCACTCGCGATTATTTTTTTGAGTTTGTTATTAAAATCTCTAAGCATTTTTCTGTTGGAACACGCCAACCTTTTCCTTTATTGTTGTTTTAAAGTGTTATTTATATAAAAATATAAAAAACCCGATTTTAAAAGAAAAATTTATTTAGGGGCTTTCTGTATTAAGGTAACGATATACGTGGTCTGTCCAAAAGAAAAGGTGAATTATGTTTTCTTCGATTAAAATGGCGTGGTGCATCAAGAGTTCTTGCCAACAGGTCGTACGGTTAATAAGGAATACTAAGGAAGTTATGCACCGTTTGCGTGAAGCAATACGGCTAAAACGATCGGAATTGTGGAAAAAAATTATGGATTCTGCATCACGATAATACACCAGCTCACACATCAATGCATGTTCGTTATTTTTTTTTGCCAAAAACAACAATTAGGGTAATCATGCCTCAACCACCTTATTCACCAGATTTGGCCCACTGCGAATTTTTCCTATTCCTAAAACTGAAGAGACTAATGAAAGGAAAAATGAGATAAATTCAAATTCGAAGTACGAACTGATGGCCATGCCGAAAAGCGCATTTCAGAAGTGCTTCGAGGATTGGAAGAAACGCTGGCATAAGTGCATTATATCTGAGGGGGATTACTTTGAAGAGGACAAAATTAATATAGATGAATTAATAAATACTTTTGAAAAAAATTAAAAATTCACCTTTTCTTTTGAACAGACCTTGTATATGTATATATAGTTACATATATGAAAGCGATTTTAGAGCAAAACTTTTTAAAACAGAATTCGATTATTAATAACCACTTTCGAAATTTTCCATTCTGAACTTTCGAACATTTTTAAAAATTCTATTTCATGCGTTTCGATGGTCTGCAATTTACAGTATTGTACGAAAATCAATTAAGAAGTCTTATTTTCTGAACTCAAATTTATGATTAATAGTTATTTCTGTTCAAAGAAAAAAATAAATTATAAATATAACGACTATGTAAAAGTAAATACCGCACAAAACAATTTTACACGGAATTGAATTAATTATAATAGAAAATAGAAAGCAACGGAAATTAATAAACTAAAGTCGTTAAAGAATTGTAAATGACAATATAAACAAAAATATCAAATTGTATTTTAGACATTTTTAATAATAGATACAAACTTTTTAATTGAAACTGGTTTTAAGTACAACGACATAGTACATAACAATCAGCCATAGTCTTATATTTGTTTGTTTGTTTGTATTGTTCATGTCTTTTTAATTTACATTTATAACATTTTCCTTATTGTCATGGGAAATAAATGGGATAAATGCGGTTATAAATTAAGCCGATTTTTTTTTAGCTATTCAAAGAAATATTTATTGGTTGCTTAATTGTATAAATTAATACAAATTATTATTAGATGTGCACTATTTGATACTGGGCAAAAACTACTGTTTCTTTAGCAATTATGGAATACTAGACTCGTTCAGACAGACGAGTATACATATGCAAATGTGTGGATGAATTCGGAACAATCCAATGCCTTTCACTCCTTCGTGACTTTTATTTTAATCAGCATATCGACGAAATTATCGTATGTTACAGTTTTTTTGAAATTAACTTTTTTATGCAAATTGGTTTTAAATTAATTCATCTGCTGATAAAATATTATATAATATTATATATATAATATTATATTATATATAAAATATTATATATATAATATTATATTATATATAAAATATTATAGCAATAATTGGTACAGTTATGGAGATAATACTATGTACATTTTATCGTATGTGACAGCTAGTGCTGTCAGGCAAAAAAAGGAATAAAAACGCTCTCCTGTAAAATTTTTGTAACATACGATAATTTCGCGCACATGGATCGATATGTATGTTAGTTTAGACTCCGAGTTGAGCATTTTTTTAATTAATCAAATTGGAGTTTTTTTACTCTGGTGCGCGATTAAAAAAGCAGAAAATATGCTCATTTCCTGCTCATAAAATATACTTTTGTCGGGCGAAATTCGTACCCTACCGGCGACTCTTCTTGCTCCGTTATTTCTGATCCCTTTTTCTGTTAGTTCCGAGTAATTTTTATACAATTAGCTATCGAATTTAAAATCAAACATTTAAATCATAAGAACGAATAATTTTCGAGTCCTTTTTTAAACGCGTGGGTAATTAAACAGTTTTTGATCACCAGTTGTGCTCAAAAAAGACTCTTTAAGGTGATATTTAAAAAAAATCATGTTCCAAATGTTCAAATGTTCAGTGTGGTCAAATCTAAAGCAATTTTGCAATTAATGCTGCTTTCATACTAGGTGCCCCAAAATGACCGAAGTGGTTTGAGTGCATTATAACTTCTTAGGCATTATTATTAATTTTTTTTTATTTTAAATATTTTAACATTAATTATAAAAAATTGTATCTCGCAAGAGAAGGCAATTTTCGCATATTCATGCTCTTTCCAAAACATTTTCCATAACCTTTTGCAAAACTACAGTTGTTATGTTGTTGATTTCGTCGCGTATGTTATTTTTCAATTGCTGTATGGATCTAGGCTTATTAATATATACTTTTCCTTTCAATTAACCACAAAGGAAACAGTGTGGAGGGGTTAAATCCGGTGAATACGGAGGCCAATTAAAATCGCATGTATGGAAAATAATTCGTTAACCAAAGATGTCGCGTAAAATATCCATTGTGTCTCTTGTAATGTGAATTTTGTATGGAAACATTCTTATTATATACAGCGACCCTCGTGACGGTCCAAGTTGTGTCGAATGTTCTACCCGTTCAATATTCACATATGTGCACCGTTCGTCGTCTGCCGCTACCAGGAAGGTTTCTTACTGCACCTTATTGGCGAAAATTTGTAACCAGACAGTTTATGCGGTTCCAACCCGCATATTAATATAACGACAATATGCACGACAATATTAGTCAAAATAATGGATCATTGATTTGGAAAATAAAGTTCAACGATTTTGGCACGTTGTTCAACTGTGTCCTGCTCCATTTTAAATACCCGAACTCTTCTTTACAAAATGCTGAAAACCAAAAAAAAAAAAATAATAAAAAAGTTATAAGGAATTCAAACACTTATTTTGGGCCTCCCTGTATAATGGCAAAGTACCAAAAATTAAATTGTTCAAAAATTAGTATTTTAAACACATCTTAAATAATTAAGAAATTTTCAGTACACACAGGAAAATGTCATTGTAAAAACCATAAAAAATTATGTAAATTTAACATATTCCGGTATCGAAGTATTCTCACGTTATAGCAACGTTGCACACTACTTGATGAATACACCAAAATTTATGATTTTTGTACAAAGATAGAGCAATGTAAAATTAACATTGAATCAGGTAAATGTTAAATAAACAAACGACAAATTTTAAATCAAACAAATCAGCTTGAAACTGCTTTAAAAGGTTTTTTCTGTTTGTATACTCTGTAATTCTCAAAGACTTTTTACATGCTTTTATTTTCAAGAATTTGGTTGAGTGGACATTTTCATCAACAAATTGTACGTATAGTATAGCATAACCATATAATAAACGTAAATAAATAATCGCAATTCATCTTGAATCGCGTTAAATTTAATATTAATATTGTTTCAAATTAACAATAAAATCATATTGATTCAATATCAAAATCATTTTGTTTTATTTTTATAAAAGTTTGATTCAACGCCGGCTTCAGCTAGTACCAATCCACAGGTCCTCCTTCGTCGGTATCGTGTAGCAACAGCGAAGTAAAATAATTACTAAAAATGGCTACTAAAATGAAGCTTCAAAATTTAATACGTTTCCTAGACCTCAGAGGCGCTGCAACATTGCTATGAACAAAAAACGGGCAAAAGGAACTTTGTAAGACAGTGCAACTTCACCACCTGTCATCTCTCTCACATCGCATGTGTAGGGGACTTCCCACCAGTGCTGGTTCAAGATCACTTATAATTATTTTCTATTTATTGAATGATCATTTGTCATAAATTGCAATGTTGTGTTTTTAAATAATTTCTGACACACCATCAAATTTTATTAATATTGAAATTGAATTGTGTCAAGTTAATCTAACAATATTTTATAAATACAAGCAATACGCTACACTGCTATTGAAATCTTTTTAGAAGTCAGTTTTCAATAACATGGTTTTGGAAACGAAAAATTTAAATGCACAAACAACATAAGCAACTTTCATTTTTGCCATAAATATGACACCAGGCTAGAATTTATTTAAGTTTGAAAGTTATTTTATTTGTCTTTTTTTTTTTTTAATTTTTTAATGTACGAAATAAATTTTCGTTCGTATTTAGCTAAACACTTTGTGTCTCTAAATGCTAACGAAATTTTTTCCCAATATTTATAATTCCCAAGGGGCTTCTTGTATATCGTGCATCATATATGTACATAAATTAACTGAATTTTGATTATATTAATTTTATTTAATGCTGAATTCAGAAACGTGGAAATTGTTGGTATAATAATCAAGACTACAAAATAGTTTATTGAAAATTGCCAATGTTAGCAAGTTTGGACGAACTTAGATGACATTATAAAAACACACAACTGCAGAGCTGTACAAGAATTAAGGCATATACCTATCCAACTACTTCCGGTGCAATGCATACATAGGGGACATGTCTGGGCATGCCTTGACCACTGCTTCAAGAAGAAATCTCCTTGACGCTTTATGGTGTTACAATTTTTTAATTTTTGCAATAAAACTAACTTCTATTATACACTTTGTGCGATTTTAATCAAAATTAAATTCTTGTTATTTGCGCTGTTCATAGTCAAAAGTCATATGACCACTTTCTTCCAGTTGTGATATTTATTAAAGTTTTATTGATTTTATAAAATTTTTTTTTAAATATGTATGTATGCATGAATGTATGTAAATGAGCTTATTTTTATAAGTTCGTGTCTCTATGCCGACGTTTTATTGCACAAACACCCACGAAGGAAGTTGCTGTAGCACAGCAAAATCAGAAAATTTTTTTGACCTGCCGGGCAGGGTACCAGAATCTAGTTCTCCACGTTGCAGACCCAACACGCTAACTACTCAGCCTCAATATTTTAATATAAACATACATATGCATGTGTTAGATTTTGTTGCTAATTTTTGCTAAATTTTAAAATGGTTGCGACGGGCTTGTTTTCTTTGAATTCTTGTGCATTTGAAAGTTTGACCCATTTTCAGTCAATGTCACAGCTGGAGAGAAATTTTAACAGTTTTTGTAATTTTTTCTATATCTGCATGTACTATGTACATTCGTATAGTACATGTATGTATGTGTGCGTATACATTAGAAGGCTGCACAACTACAAGATAAATGTTTTACAAAACGTTGTAATGTTTTCCAGCACTATCCATACATATAAACAAATACTGTATTATAATAAAGGGTGGTTAAATTTCAAGGGCCGATGTTGATTTTGAATAAAACACAAATTATTTAGGAAATTATTGTAATTTTATTTTATTATGATATATTGGTATTACTCAATTATGTATGGAACAAAATATCGGCCAAATGAGCGCCGCGACCACGGCAACAGTGGATGATCAATTTTCGAAGAAAATCATCTTCAGTGATGAGGCACATTTTCACCTCAGTGGATTCGTCAATAAACAGAATTGCCGCATTTGGGCGAATGAGAATCCAAGAGTCATTGTCGAAAAACCAATGCACCCACAAAGAGTGACTGTTTGGTGCGGTTTATGGGCTGGCGGCATCATCGGGCCGTATTTTTTCCAAAATGAGGCCGGTCAGGAAGTTACTGTGAATGGTGTTCGCTATCGTGAGATGATAACGAACTTTTTATGGCCCGAATTGGAAGATATGGATGTGGACGATATGTGGTTTCAGCAGGACGGTGCCACTAGCCACACAGCTAACGAAACAATGGCTCTTTTGCGCAACAAATTCAATGGCCGTGTTATCTCACGTAATGGCGATGTCAATTGGCCGCCAAGATCATGTGATTTGACACCGTTGGACTTTTTTCTTTGGGGTTATTTGAAAGAAAAGGTGTACGTCGATAAGCCAGCAACAATTCAAGAGCTAAAGGATGAGATAATTCGGCACATTAACGGCATAGAACCTCCATTATGCCTCAGGGTCATCGAAAATTTGGACCATCGGATGGAGGTGTGCCGCCGTGGTCGCGGCGCCCATTTGGCCGATATTTTGTTCCATACATAATTGAGTAATACCAATATATCATAATAAAATAAAATTACAATAATTTCCTAAATAATTTGTGTTTTATTCAAAATCAACATCGGCCCTTGAAATTTAACCACCCTTTATTATACAACATGGGAACGAAATAAAAATAGACCAACTGAGATAGAATGAAGTTAAAGTAGTACATCGCTGAAGTACAGGGTGGCACAAATAGAGCGAAGGTGTTTGAATTCCTTATAACTTTATTATAATTTTTTTTGGGTTTCAGTATTTTGTAAAGAAGAATTGTGGAATTTAAAATGGAACAGTATACAATTCAACAAGTTGTCAAAATCGTTTCACTTTATTTCAGAAGAAAATCATGATTTTATTCATAATTTAATTATGAGCGACGAAGCCCATTTCCAATTGAATGGGTTCGTTAATAGGCAAAACTGCAGGATATGCAGGATGTAAATTTAATTCGTTCGTGGGTGCAGAGATGCCGCGCAACTGCAATGCCCCACGGCCAGGGCCCAGTCGATATTCAAGGACTCCCGAAAACATTTAACTGGTTGAAACAGTTTACGCGAAAATCTGCGACTTTCAAGAGCATCCTCACTGGAATTTCCAAGAGCGATTATTCATGAAAATTTCAAAAAAGGGATCTGGATGACACTCTTTAAAAAATAAAATCCGCATTTCCATTCTATCGTTCAATGCTGTTAATTAAACTTTGTGTCAATTATTACGTTTTTTATTTAAGTTTGAAATTATAAATCTGCTACCAGACACTCTTTATGTACCGTTTGGTGCGGAGTTTCGTCGGAAAGGATAATTGGCCCATATTTTTTTTGAAAATGAACACGACGTCGTCGTTTCCATCATCAATCTGTAGAACTAATTGAAGTAGTGGTTCTGCTTAAATTTTTGTTTACAAAGTTTTTTTGTTTTAATTTGTAATTTTTTTTTGTATTGAGTACCAGTGATGCATAAGCAGTATGCGTATACATTATATTTTGGCGTTTTATGTTAAAAAACTACACAGGGGACATATTTCCCTGCAAATAATATGATTAGTCTACACGTGCATGTATGACACAGAGGTGTATGACTAATTCAAGACTAACCAAAATGTATGGAGAAAACATGGTTTATTTAACATTACGATGTCGTAGGGGTAGACCAAATTCTTGAAAAAAGCTAAGACTTCAAAAAGTCTTTTCAAGTTAAGCAGTGTTTGTTTTGTTTGGAAATTTGCTCTGAATTGTAAAGAAACACAGTGCTTGGAACTATTGCACAGTAGTAAACAGTGTGTTTTAGAATATTTTGTGCAGCCTTTTAGTACACATGTGTATGAATCTGTAGTTATGTAAGAAATTTTTGTTGAATTTTTCTCTATGAACTCAATGCAATTCTTTTTCTTTCAAAAAGATGTTTGTACACATGCATGTATGCATGTACATACGTACAATTGAATGTACATATGGTATGTTTTGTATAGTTGTAACACATTTTTTTAATGAAAATTATCAACAAAAATCATACACTACGACAAAGTAATACAATAATCCAAAGGAGGGTGGAGTGCATTCATCGGTTGAAAACAAAAACAAATTATCGTGTTTGTCGTTGTTTTCAATACAAAAGCTCCAAAGAAAATTCGTTTTGTATTTAGAAGTACATATGGTTAATTAAAAAGGAAAACACATACTACATTCTTATGTACATACATACATACATACATGCATACATACATACATACATACATACATTTTGATTATAATTATGGCAGCACTGTAGATTACTTATACAATAAGAAATACTGTTTTAATGAACACCACGTATGTATGGCTAAATATAACGACTTATGTGGTTTCCATTGCTTTCAGCATATGCGGTTTGACGGACGGCTTTATTTAAAATTTGGATTTTTTTTTACAAGATAATCTGTTGTTTTTAACAATGAAATAGTGCAAACATTTTCCTTTCTAAGGATTGTGGAATTTAACACATTGCAGAATTTATTGATTTTATAATATTTCGCCCACATACACACATATGTATGTAGAATTTAGTAATTTTTGTTGTTTTGCAGTACATACTTATAGCTAAATAAGTACATATAGCTATGTACATACTTATGTGCAAAAAATGTACTTACATACATATCTATGGTTAAAAATGAAAACGTGTAGGCCGGTTTTTGTTTCTCCTAGCCATACGCGTGTATTCAAAAACAATTCCAGAAATGAGTTAAAACCGCATGGATTTGTTTACACAAGTATGTAGATACGTATTTGTGCTTCTGCTAAAAATTGCTTGTAGAGTTTAATAAGCAACTGAGTGGAAAAAAAAACCAGTGACTACAAAACTTGACTTTTTTTGAAATCTTTTTTTTCTGTATAGTAAGAAAAATATTATTTCGATATTTGTAATATTGAGGTATCGATATGTACATATGTACATTAATATGAATTTCTCATAATTCTTTACAATTTATTGACTTTTTATTTTATACTTGCTGTACATTCTATATTCATACCAGAGAATTACAAAAATTAATTTTTTTTTGATACATCGTACATAAAAATTTTTGTACACACGGTATCGTTCGTCTGCTTAATTGTGTTCAAAACAAAAACAAAATTTAAAATGTTGCTTTTATTTTGAATGCAATTAACCCACCGACCGATATCGAGTGACATCGTGAACCAGGCAGTTAACATGTAACAAAAATCGACGTTGAATAAAATTAGTATCGTAGTCGTGAACTTTCATTTATGCAAATGTGGGTTGAGTTTTCGAAGATGTTTTCTCCATACCATACCAAGCAAAATAACTCCATGTTGAATAAAACCCCAATCTTAATTACGATCGCATGTGGTTTGATCTGTTGAGCCCGTATGACACTACATTTCTTTTTCATTAATTAATATAAAATAGATAGAAAGGGACAGCAAAGCCAGAAAGAAACAAATACAATATAAAATTTACATTTTTTAAGTGTTGCCTCCTTATTTTCATTTAAAAAGAACTGCCAAAAACTAAAAAATCGCCGACATTGTGAATAAATCGCTAAGTTGTCAATATATAAAATATTTAAGTTTTTTTCATTTAAAAGAACAACTGTTCTATGCTTTTTCCCCAAAAAAATGTATGAAATGTATTATTACATAACTTATGATATTCTCTTAAAGTATTCTTTAATTTTTTTTAATTTTATTTCTTATGTTTTTAATGGTTTAATTTTTGTGTTTAACAAAAATAAAAATATATTTTTATTGATCAAAGTAGTAAAAAATGTAAATTCATTTTTTAGCTTCAAATAAAATTTTAAAGTTATTTGTAGCCCTTTTTCAAACGTGATTTAAGTTAATGTTATTTTAGAATCTGGTCACACTCCTACGATGTTACCTCTCATTACTACAGTCACAGAGCCAACAAAACAACTGAATGATTGGAATGATTGAAAAGCAGCAGCGAACACATATGTGTAATTTGATTTTTTTGATTGTTTGAATACAAAGGCACATTTTTAGGATGTTGATTACGTATGAATTTTTTTTACAATCACACTTTGTCGTTCTCTGATACATACGTGCTTATGTAGCTTGTACGCGCGTCACCAATTATGGCATCAAAAATAATTTATGTACATTCATACTTACATACGAGTATTTGCCTAAATACAATGTGTTATATTGTGTATATTTATTTTATTATAAATTAAAACTTACTTTGATTTTTTCAACACCATTAATTAATGTCGATAAATTTTCGACTTTTGTTTGCTGTTGCCTGTGTAATACAACATTATTGACTTTTTTATGACGCGGGAATTTTAATGTTCTTCTGTTGGAAGTAAATTTGCGATTACTGAAAAAGAACATGCCAAACCGTTTACTGGATGAAAAATTTAAAACAATTATCGCGCGTTATAAAATGATGAACTCGCTTGAGCTTTGTAAATTTGGGTTTTGAATTTCCGTTAGATCCAATCCATCAATGAAAAATTATGTGAGATTTTTTTACAGCTTTTTATATTTAAAGAAAAATAAATTGATTGGACTGACTGTATTATTCCTTCTTGAATGTATACCGTTTGTTAAAAGAATTGGATAAATGTACGAGGGCAGCCCAATAAGTCCTTCACTTTTTGAATAAAACGCCAATTTTTGGATAAAAAAAAATTTCTTTTTCATTATAAAGAAAAACCAATTTTCCTGAAGAAGCTACACAAAGGAGTAGCGAAATAACGAAATAAAAATAACTATTCAGCTTAAATAATTAGTTTAATTAATATAAAAATAAGTAAAAAAACTAGAAGAATTATTTAAAATAATCATTTTTTACAATTTCCTAAAGAACGCAATTAGTTAGAATAGGTTCAAAGATAAATAATGATAACTATACACTAAAATATTTGCAAAATGGTACATTATTATTATATGGCTCCTAAGAAAGGAAATTCTCATCACTATGATATACTGCTACATATTCATTAACTTGTTCAACAATGGAAGCCATTAATTTAAAGTTAAAGAAAGTAAAAAAAAAATAAAGAAAAAAAGTCATTAATGTAAAACTTAATTTAAAATTTTTAATTATTGTGTATTGTATTTGTTCGAAACTCGCATAATAACGAATAGTTTTTTGACTATTGAAGTGTTTTTAATTAATTAATGCGATTTAAGTACATATTCGTAGAACGAAATTTAATGGAAAAACTTGACTGTTTTCCTTCGGGTCAACTGTTGTAGAAATATAATTATCAATTAAAATTTATAACAATTTCTTACTTTATTTCTTCAAATTCTTATTAGCTGTTTTAATTAAAGGCACACCTTGACAGTGGGATGTACATTAGTCAAACGTGAAAATTATCTCAAAGTAAAAAACTATTTACTAGCATTTATTTATAAATTTTTATTTTAGGTTTTATGTACGAGAAATTCAGCTGACTTCCTGTACAGTATACGGTGTCGTTTACCAGTAATTAATTGATTAATAAACGTTTATTATTTGTTAAATTGTTAGGAATACAATTCTATTTATAATGCAGGGAACACATATAATTTTCATTTAAAAATATTAAACTAAATTATTTATTAACTACTTTACGATTTTTTTTGTAGTTAAATTATTTTCTAAGTTCCCGTTTAGACGAGTCAAGTTTTCTGGCAGCAAATCCTCCTTCCCATCTTTAAATTTACAATTTTTAGACACAAAATGTATCTAAAAAATTTATTACAAATTTAAATAGAAATCTACAGCATCTATACTATATAGAGTACCAAAATTTCGCAAAGACAAATTCCCCTTAAGACGAATATAATCATTTATTAATTCTCCGTCTTATGAACTTTGCAAATACATATACGAGTATTATGAATATTCGAAAAAAATTAACTGAGCATACAATGTAAAGAATTCTTTGCAATTTAGAGAAAATACAAAGAATATGGAAATCCAAAATGATGAGCAATTAATTTCATTAGATGTTGTATTCTTATTTCTGAGTATACCAATAGATTTTGCTTTAATTGTTACTGAAGAAAAATGGGATATAATTAAGAATTTTACAAAGATTGAGAAGAAAGACCCTGTTTTTTCGTATTGTGAAAATCTGTATAGCAGATAATAGATATTTCAGATATAATAATAAGTTATAAATACAAAAAAGGGGGTCTCCTGCCTCTCCAGTTATAGCTGATATAGTAATGGAAAAATTACTTGATGATAGTGTTGAAAAATTGACTATTAAACCAAAGATTTTAGTAAAATATGTTGATGTTTAATTTTGTATCATTTCCGAAAATGGAATAGATTCTATATTTGAACATTTAATTTCTTTCATTCTGATATAAAATTTACTATTGAAAAGGAAAGTAATTCGAAAATATCATATTTCGATACATTAGTAATGAGAAAAGGAAATAAGTTATCAGTAGATTCGTTCAAGAAACCAACTTCATCTGGTAGGATTATTAATTATTATTCCTAATATACAAAGAGAATTATAATTAATACTGCTAAAAATCGTATAGATAGAATTTGAAGAATTAGTGATATAGAATTTCATAGAAAAAACAAAAAAGAAATTATGAGTATATTAAACAAAAATAGTTTCCCCATTGATAAGACAATATAATAATAATAATATTTTGATAATTGATAAGACAATATAATAATAATAATATTTTATATTAACTGAATTTATTTTGGGAATATTCATTTATACATATGATTCTAATTGTGCTTTTTCCCTTATAAACTATATTATTTTTTATTTCCTCCTCAATTATTGAGTTACTTTTGTAATAAAATGCTTTATGATATTTTTCATACTGTATGAGAATATCATAAAGTATGTAATAATAAATTTCACATATAGTTTATAAGGGAAAAAGCACAATTAGAATCATATGAATAATAATATTTTTTATAAATCTTTAATATATGCACCAAATATGTCGGAAAGATTATAAAAGTGTAAAATATATGTGAGAAGTAAATATAGTATGGCATACAGAATGTGTCACAATGTTGGAAAATTATTTAGTAAAACTAAAGATAAAATAGAAAAATTAAATAGATCTAATGTGGTTTATCGAATACCATGTATTGGAAAAAATAACGAAAAATATAATAGGGTATATGTATGTAGATACAACAAAAAATAAATTAAGGACTGGAATAGCTGGACACAAAACGAATCAAAAATATAGAAGTATTCCCCCCTGTTCTGTAAACCGAGTTGATTTTAAAATGAGTCATTTCTCAAAACCGAAAAAATGTTAATTTGGTGTTCTAAAAATCGCACGATTTCCAACATTCGAACTTGCTTTCGAATAAGATTTTTTAAACGTCAGTACGTCAATAAAGCTGCTGAAAGTTTGTCCAAAATAATGTTTATTCTTATTTAAAAGTGATTTTTTAATGATATATCTAATGAATTTAGTGGAAATGTGCTTTTATTCATCCATCTACTTTATCTGCATACTTTAACAAGAACATGGAGAAATATTATGGGTTGTTTTTAAATTGATTATTTTGTATTAAAATCTATTACAGAGTATATAATTTGACTTAATTTAATAAAAGAAAGACTTCAAGGAAAAATTGGTAATTGTTTCGATTCGAATTCGATTTAATTTCGACCGATTTTAAACCGAGTAAAATCATGCGAATTCGGTTTACAGAACACCTAAGTATGTATGGTTATTCGTTTTAAAAATGAAAAAATTTTGCGGATTACAGATATATATTTATTTATATAAGACGGAAAATAGAATTATAACCCGGTTTTTATCTATACATATTTGTATGTTTTATCTAAAAAAATTTTTAATTTTTTATGTTGACAATAATTTTTTAAATTTTTAAGTTGACAATGTTTGATTTTTCAATTGTAATTTCTAAATATTTTTATAATCTGAAAGAAAAAAATTTAATTTCTTGTATTAGCCAATCAATAAAAAAGAATAAATATTTAAATTTTCTTTAAAAACAAAAAAAAAAAAAAAAACTGACCGGCATGATTATCTTAATATAATTAATAAAAAAGAGGTCGAATAAAATTTAAAAATAATAATAAAAAAATTGTATAGAATATAGTGGTTACGTTTTTTTGCGTAAATATTTGCCTAATGTGACCGTACTTTTAGTCAATATCATATGTAATTTTGACTGCTTAAATGTTATCGATTATCAGCCTATTTAAAATTGAAAAATTTTAACTAATTGCATAAACAGAGTTTCGAAATAAGGAACTGCATAAATATGTATGTATTGTATTAAACAACAAAAATATTATTGTTTGTAATTGTTATGCTGCACGAGGATCAAAACAACAGTAAAATAAATTAAGAATAGTTTCATGTTTCCACTGACAAAACGAAATATATCAAGGATTTACTAATAGATATGTTATTTACCTGAAAGTAAGAAAATGTATCTAAAAATTTTATTTAAAATATTTAGTACAAATGACTAAATGCTTGTTTACGCTAACTTATTTTATATTAATGAAACTGAAAATATTTATTGGTCCCTGAATATATTTAAATTTTAAAATACCGTTTATATTATTTTTAATTTTCAAAGACTTTATTTAATTTAGTTTTTCCATTTGTATGTTGTGTTGCGAGCAAAAACTTAACTTTGTTTTTATGAATTATAAAAAATAAATTTGCAGGAAGTGAATTTTTATTTATTGTATAAGAGGATGTTACATTTTTTTTATTGGTTTTCTTAAATAATACACATAAATAAAACTTTTTTATTAATTATATTCAGACTATTTTTAGGGATTACAGCATGTAGTTTCTATTTTGTGTCTACTTATACAAATTCTTTGACCTACTTTGAAAGACAATATTAGTATAATAAATTGTATATGGGGCACATAACAGGTTTGTATTATTTTCGTTAATGCTTATAAACATTTCTTATTTTGCGCAAAAAGTTATAACGTTTTTAAGTTTCAATATAAAACATATGTCGCGGCCAATGATGTTAACCGTTGTTAAATTAATTAAATTGTACGGTAATTTAGACCCTAGAAGAGTAGGCAGGTAATTTCTATATTTGTACGGTAAAATTAAAAAGTTTTTTTCATAATATGTCTGCACATAATCTACATATCATAAACGCGTAAGCAAAATAACGCCAATTGAATAACACTTTTTACCTAAACTTTAAATATTACAAAAATAGATACATTGATTTTATTGAATGTAGAAATTCTAAACAATTTATTTTACTATTACTACTTGTTTCTTCTATTCTCAAGTCAAAAAAAGGGTTTTCCGGAAATTTCTGTGCTACAGCACCGTTCTTTGGAGGTATTTGATCAATAAAACGTTGGCAAAGTAAATTAATAAATGAAATGACTCCCCTTAGCCTACAAATATTGTCTCAAAATTATCATCAGAGATGCCTCAAATGCAGAGTTGTGCAAGAATTAAATCACCTGTCTATTCTCGACACTATCCCTCTCTCTATCTAGTTCCAGTGCAATGCATTGCATATATAAGGGATTACCCTGAGCATTGGTCCAAGATAGGAATAAAATATAGATATAAATATGTGTTTATAAGGCAATATAATTTTTGCTGTGAAGGACGTACGGTAATTTTTCGTAAAAGATGGTAATATTTTTGGGTTGTACGGAAATCGAAATAAAAAAGTTAACATCACTGCTCGCGACCTATATTACTATTAACAAAAAAATCTATCGTGCAGTTTATTTTTAAAAACATACAAACATTTTGTTTTTATCGTTTTTCTGGAAAAACATTTTTGTTCCGTGCGGCAACCCAGTAACCATCCGACAATATGTACATACATACATACATATATGTATGATTTAAGATACGTTTGCATGGAGCAAATTAATTTAAAACTCAAATATTTTTATGGTTACTAGTTTGTTAAAAGTATTGAAGAACAAACAACGACCAGAAAAGACAATTTCATAATATTTGGCCAAAGTTTGTTTGTCGGACTTAAAGTGAAATGTGACGTACAATTTTATGAATCATATGGGAAAAGTAAAAGACCGGATTTATATAACATTTCTTTTCCAGAAATTTTGGATTTCTTCCCTTGGGTTTTTTTTATTTGTTTATAGAAGCGATAGAGAAGAAATGACATCACCTGACACTGCAGAATTTTTTTTTGCAATTTTTCTATCCCATTTATTTGCTGCTTCCATAAGTCTTGCAGAAGCTATGAAAGTGACGTTTTAATTTAGCATTTCAACTAATACATACATACATATATACATATATTTTTAAAATTTTTTTTTTCTTAAATTTGGTTTTAGTTTAATGTGAGAAAATTGGAGAACACGTGTCCATTTAATTTACTAGAATTAAAAGGAAAACAGCAAAAAAAATTTACCTAGAAAATCTTGCCTTTAGAACAGCAACCAATGATAACGGCTTTTTTTTATCTTTTACAAAATACTAAAAATTATTTTAATTTTATTAATTTGCGTTCCAAAAGATGGTTGTGGTTCTGCGAAGAGTACCCTGCAAATAATGTGACTAGTCCACACATGCATGTATAGTGTAGTCCACAGAGGAGTAAGACTAGTTCAAGACTAAGCCAAATATATGGAGAAAATATGATCTATTTACCATTACAATGTCCTAGGGTTAGACCAAATAACCCATCGGACTAACGCGAAAACTACTCCATGTAACCACTCCATGGAGCACCTCAGAGAGTAATTTGAATGCGACGGAGTAATCGTAAATACGAAGAAAATCACGAACATTTTTTGTCGTATAACAATAAGCTGACATTATCCACGGCTGCATTACATAGGACCATGTTTGTAACCAGTCCATTTCAGCTAAAATGGACCACGTAGTTCAATATTATTTGCAGGGTAGTCACTCCACATACATGTACATATGTTCATGCTTATTTCAATTTAGGAACGTAATATTAAATAAATAAATACTATTTATATACACACATACTCGTACATAGTATGTATGTATGTGGATGTCATAAAATTTAATTGTATTTTCTTTACAACTTTTTAATGATTTAAAAATTAAAAAAGAAACGCATATTTTACTCATGAAATTCACGAATAGACCGCAAAATTTAACAGTATATAATGAGTACTGTCAATTCAGTGTTTTTCTTTTGAAATTTTAGTCACGGAAAATGTTTGAGTTACATAGCATTTACACATGAAACTACTATCAAGAAATTCGCAATACACTCACTCTACTTCACTAACCCAATCACATGTTTTCAACTTTTCACTCAGCTTTCAACAAAATTTTCATGAAACAGATGATTTGAAACTTACTTTCTGAAAGTAAAATGTCAAATAGATGAACAGTGTTGCCTATTCACATCATATGTAAGAACTTCCAGAATTATGATAAATATTGATTATAAATTTATCATGTTTTGTGAATATATGAAAAGAATTCTATTATATATGCTTTTAGTATATATAAAGAAGACATTTGATGTCTTTTTATGATAACATTCTCATCCAAAAATTTATAAAAAAAATTATTGAATACAAATTTGGTTGTGTTGTGTTCATAGTTAATTTATCACAATAATATGGAAAATTTACTTTTAATTTTAATAATAAACGAAAAAGTATTAATTGCCAACACCAGTTAAGAAGAACACGTATATACATACTTTTTATTCCACTACCAGTGTTACAATATGTGAAGATTTATCTGATTTTCGAAGTTTTTTGAGATGCCAAACAGCTTAAAAGGATTTTTGACTCAAAAATAGATTTTTAAAAATATCATAGTACTTATGTATGTAACTATTCCTTTATTTATTCAACGTTAGTTAAAATTAAATACGATTATTAATGAAGATTTTGGTATTAGCATAAAATGAAATGTGCATATAGACCAGCTATACCATATACATTATACAAACATAAATAAACAATGATATTTAGTACTTTTAGGCTATTAATTGAACTTCCTGTTCATTAAACCTGCTGATAAAAGTATTTTAAGATATCATTTTGATGCATTCAATCGTTTTTATAGCTTCTAAATTTTTTTGTTGTGTAAAAAAATAATTGAAAGAATTTTTTTTAAATGGAATATCAAAATAAATAAAATAAGACATGAGTTAGATGCTATTTTAAGTTAATTTTGAAAAAATCTGATCGTAACGGCACCGCGTTTGAACAATCAAAAGAATAAATAATAAAAAGTTTAATAAACAAATAAAGTAATAAAGTTACTACGACTATAAAAAAGTTACAAATGCACGAGTATGTAATGCATGTCAATAAATATTTTAACTGGATTTTATTTCAATAAACTCTTATAAAATAAAATTTTTAATGAGAAAATAAAATTTTTTTGTTCGATATGAAGATGTTTAAAAAAAAAATTTGGCAACACTGGCCAGTCATTAATTTCACCCATTTAACCCGACAGAGTTCAAGAAACTGAATACGAGAAAAACCCATTATTATCCACATAAAGGGTGTCTGGTAGCAGATTTATATTTTCAAACTTAAATAAAAAATGTAATAATTGAAACAAAGTTTTATTTAGAGCATTGAACATAGAATGGGAATGCGGATTTAATTTTTTAAAGAGTATGTCATTCAGATCCTTTTTTAAAATTTCATGAATAATCGCTCTTGGAAGTCCCAGTAAAGCTGCTCTTTTCGGGAGTCTTTGAAGATCGACTGGTCCCTGGCCGCGGGTCATTCATAGCCTAAGCAGTTGCGGGCAATCTCTGCATCCACAAACGAATTAAATTTACACTCGGTCCATCACTTATTCGCCGAATACCGAATTTTGAGCAAAATTGTCGACGAGCAATTACGTAAGAATCATTACTCTTGAAAAATGTCTCCACAGCGAACACGCGATGCTCACTCTACCACTGCGACATTGTGACTGACAAATCCGCACAATCGATAATTCCAACGGCGCTACCCTCCCTCCGCATCGTTTATTACTTTTTGAAATAATCGTATTTAAAAATAAAAAATTCCCACCAGACACCCTGTATTATTTATTTAACAAAGGCTCAAAGTTTTCTTTTCAATTATTCCTCTCTAAATTTTTGTGTATGACATTATTGGTAACACTTATTGGGTAGTAAACGAAACAGAAATGTTGTGGGAGTGTGGTTTTTTATTTTGTGGCCCACCTAAACACGTACATATGTACATACGTACGCTTCGACCCATATTTAAAATGAAATATCACTTTCCGGTATAATCGAAATAGAAAATTTCAAAAAATTCATCTACTTAATTGAAATTTTTATTCACAATACGTGTACAGAAATTTCCTGAAAGTGTGCTATGTTAGTGCTTGGTGGTTTCTTTATAGTTTTAAGCAGTGACACCAAGTTATTATACAGAGTGACCCTAAATGAGCGATGGTGTTGGAATTCCTTATAACTTTTCTATTACAAATCTTTTTTTTTCGATTTCTGTATTTTGTAAAGAATACTTGGGGATTTTAAAATGGAACAGCACACAATGGAACGACGTGCCAAAATCGTTGAACTTTATTTCTCAAATCAATGATCCATTCTTTTGACTCATATCGTCATGCATATTGTCGTTATTTTAATATGCGGGTTGGACCCGCATAAACTGTCTGGTTGCAAATTTTCGCCAATAAGGGGCAGTAAGGAACCTTTATGGTACCGGCAGAGAACGAACGGCGCACACGTATGTGAATATTGAACGGTTACAGGAGAGTATTCGGGATGTTGGAGAACATCAACCAGTTGAACGTTCGACACAACTTGGTCTCTCACGAGTGTCGCTGTATACAATAAGAATGTTTCCATACAAAATTCACGCTGCGAGAGCACACAAGGGTTCTTTTACGCAGTATCTTTCGTGAACAAATTATTTCCCGTTCAAGCGATTTTAATTGGCCCCCGTGTTCACCGGATTTAACCGCTCCAGACTGTTTCCTTTGGGGTTATTTGAAAGCGAAAGTCTATATTAATAAGCCTAGAACCATGCAGCAATTAAAAAATAATATTCGCGACGAAATCAACAAAATAACACCTGAAGTTTTGCGAAAGGTCATGGAAAATGTTTTTGGAAAAAGAACGAATATGCGAAAATGGTCTCCTCTTGCGAGATATAATTTTTCATAATGAAATTTAAAATATTCTCCATTAATATACTGTATTTAAAATAAAAAAATTCAATAATAATCTTTTATTAAAAAGTTATTATGAACTCAAACCCCTTCAGTCATTTTGAGCTACCCTGTATAGATGGATATATAAATGCATGAATGAATGTCTACGTAAACAACAAATAAAACGTATGAAATATTGTAATTGACAACGATCTTTCAAACCGAATTACTTAACCAGTTAATCAATCAAATTGGGTGATAAATAATACAGAGGAAACAGCAAAATAAAGGCATACGAGTACGTGTATTTTGGCAATAAAAACGAACACCTCGAGAAAAATATACTATTCAATTTAGTTTCTGGAATTCCGCAAGTTTCGCAACGCGCATTCAACATTAAACTTCAAAGTCATAATGGGAATTGATTGTAGTACTTTATTCTGGCCAGATGATAATTATTGATTATTGATATATGATTATTCAAATATTTGATCTCTTATTATCAATTTGTTGTTGTATTAAATACATAATATTTTGTACAATGAAATATACACATTATTTTATAACACGCTTCTTTGTTGTTGTTTTCTCCGAATTATTATGAATTTGTTGCGTATTTTATTTTTGTTAATCTTTATTGTCATTCAAATGGCCTCAAGTGAAATTAAAAAATAAAGCTGTTTGCTAAAATACGCGTTTTTTTTTTGGTTACGTTGCAGTTTGAAATTTCAACGCTGTATGTAAAAGAATTGAATCATAACCTATAAAATTACGAAAAAAATAATTTTCTAAAATAGCCTAAATGAAATTGTAAAAGCATTCAAGGAAATTATTAAGATACTAGCTTTAAACTGAACTTCATTCACGTGAAATTCAGAGCAAGATTCACAGAGTTTGTACAATAAAAAAATTTCGGACAGGCATAAACTGCATCTTCCTTCCCTCGCAGTTTTATTTTTGAAGGGTATGGCGTAAAGTCCATGTGTCGCCACTCTATACTCAGGTTTTTCTATTTTGGATCACCACTCACGAGATGACCCCTACACATTCGATGCATTGTGCTGGAAGTAGAGGATAGAGATAGTGAGAGAGATGACAGATGACAGATGGTGAAGCTTCACTATCTTACATCTTTGTTTTTGCATGTATTTGTTTATAGCAGTTATGTAGTGCCTCTGATGTCAAGGAGACGTATTTCATTTTGATCCCTATTTTTTGAACCCTATTTAAAAAAAAAATATTAAACCTGTGCTTCCTATTATAAACAGATTTTACATTGTATCACAATCAGTTCGATAGTTTCGGAGAGGTCGAAATTGCCCCCTAAACACCCTTCCTTGACCTTTTTTAAATATTTGTACCATATGCGTCCTGCTGTACTCAGATTTGTCCATGTTTGAAATTTCAATAAAATCAGTTGGGTATTTTCGGAGAGGGATGGATATATTGCCCCATACACGCTTCCCCGTCCCATTAAAATTTTTCAAATTAAAATTTTAAATTGAATTTTATTTTGAGCACAACTTGACAGCCTTTTATAAATTAAAAATAATTGCATAAAGATACCAGGAAATATTTAGACATCAAGACATTTAGACTAGATAGGAACGTAAGGAAAAGAAACCAGGGTGAGACATGCGTCTTTGTTTCTGAGGAATAACACATTTTATATGGGCGCATCTGGTGCAGTGCTATTGCGGCTCTACCATTTTCTAGTGAGTGGCTTTAAAATTTAATGAATTAAGCAAGTTGTCTATTTATGTAATAAATATTTTAAAAAAGTATGCCTATGAATGAAGAGTGTTAATGCTTCTATTCCTGGTCGTATCGTAGAACTTGGTACCGCTAAAAGTTTTCATCGTTAGTCCATGACTTGCAGATTAACAATGAGGTTTATTTCTACGAGCGCAAGAGTTCTAGCAGCATGTTTCTTGTTATAATTTATAATTTATTCGTTTAAATTTAAATTTTGATTATATTTGATAATTGACAAATAATTTTATATTTATTTGAATTTCTCAAAAATGTTTAAATATTTAAATGTCTTATATAAATTCTTTAGATCAACATCTGTAGGAATTGTTTTATAATTTAATTCTTTCTTCTCGACATGAATAATATATTTTTTTTAATTTGTAAAATTTCCAAATAAATATTAGGGGAAAAAGAAATCAATATTAAGCAATCGATTATATGTAAAGGAGTTTCCAATAAGGATTGGTCAACGATTTAATTTTGTAAAGAGAGCTAACACTCAGGCACTGTACACCAACTACTAGTAGGCGTAACCTTCTATAAGAAAACGTTAGTGATAGAGTTGATAGAGTTGCGTAAAGAGATATTCAGTGGAAACCACTTTACAACTCTGCTTTTGAAGGTTTTTTTTGTTTGGTTATAGCAGTGTTGATTTCAAGAAAAATTATTCAATTCAGAAGCTGTGTTTAGTAGTCATTTTTATTAATTATTTTACTTCGCGGACGATGCAACACAGTGCCGACGAAGAAGGATTACTATCATCTGAAGCCGGTGATGTTCTGTGATCAGTGACAAATAACGCCAGTCATCGCCACCCTATGAAATAATATTTTTTTACTTCGATGTACATTGTAGGGCAACTAGTTGGAAAGGGATAGTATATACATAGTCGAGACAGACAATCTTATTATCTTAGGGGAGAGGAAACACCGCGACCAAGCATACCTATTGTGCAAAGCCCATCATATTAGACACCCCATCCTAAGGCTTCCAAGGAATCCATGTGCTATTTGGGGTCTGGTGTTTCACAGGTTGTGTGGAGGTACCATAGTTCTACTCAGGTGCAGGAACCTCTGTCTGCCGAGTACAGGACAATAATGTCACTTTCACAAAATCGACAGACCTTTGTCTGGAGATAGTTTTTATTCGGAGTTGTGCTGCTAGAGCATTGTTGCTTCATAGCAGCCGAGTGTTGAGCAAGCTTCCTTGCTTTCTCAATATCATGTCCCTTATTCAGAAAGTATTTTAACCGCTTTTTGGCGGCCCTACTTTGTCGTACCTTCCCGTCCTCAGTTCCTGAGCCATGAATGGGAGAAGTGAGGAGGTTATCCTCCTCCTCTGTGATTTTGGAGACTTCAGCTTGCTCTAGGTCCTCAGCAATCTCTATTTCCGCTGGTTCGCTAGCTACTTGCGAGGATGTAGTTGCCCCGTTGTCACAGTAAGGCTAATTACAACCATAGAGGTCACCGTTAGAAGACACACTAACGTAGTGTCATTCATCGCATACGTACGAACGACACTTCGAATTACGGGTTTTATCGAGTATTCCTCTCTAGATCCGCCATTTCCATGGCAATTATCGGTGTATCCTTCTTTATCTACTGCCCTCACATGGGAGGCACTTCAATACTTTTCACATGTTGGGAGGCAACATAATGGCATCACTTGCAATAGCGGTTTTATAATGCATAACTTTTGTTCACCGCGAGGCGCTTAGAAGCAGTACTTCATGTATTCCAAAAGCAAACGCACAAGCTTGCATTTTGTTAAACATATATGCTGATATAAACATTGTATTCACTTACATTAGTGCATTTCGGCGGCATTTGTGTCAGCATTTAGTGCTTCTAAATGTCGATAATTTTTTTTTTTGCTGAGAATATATTTAGATGGGAGGAATATGAAAAGGAAAACAAATTTGAGCTGAACAGCAAAGTATATTCTTTTGGCTTATGTAGAAGATACACGAAAGTTAATTTGTAATTGCTTTAATTGGGAACCCTATATTTTGGTGAATAATTCCTTTTCAAATATATCTATTGATATTTCGTTGCTACTGTGGTTGTAATTTTTATAATTCTATTTGCTAGGAACGTAATTAAGATAATGGCATTAAGCCAAGCAGAATTGATTGTATATTTTTTGAAATAAATATAATGAAGCGTTACGTATGTACGTACAAACATATCTAATATATATTTAAAATAATTTTCAAAAAATTAATATTAAAAATATTGTGGAAAAATTGGCAGAATGTTGAATCTCAATTGCATTTAAAAACAAAAGTATAAAATCACAATTAAAATGTGTAGTTACGCCATTTTCTTGGAAATTCCCTTAACTTTACTTTCTGATATGTTGTCTTTAAAATATGTACAAGCAAAAATTTCATATCACTGAAATATGTTCTATGTACGTCGTATTTTCTTTAATACTTTAATAGACGTATTAAGAACTTTATGACGAAAACAAAACCATAAACATAACTATTCAATGTGAGTACTTTTAATCAAAATATTATATATATGAAATTACATTGTTATTAATATTAATAATATTATTATTTGTTATATTCATATGCAAATCCTTGATGATATCAAGTAAAAATGGTCCTCGTCGATATGAATTCACTTTTCCTGAATTTATACATATTTTTATAGGAAACTTTTTAACAGCTTCTACTTTCAAGTGACTGCACGTTGACTACAAAACCAAAATTCCTGGGTTCGAGTATAGTTTCAAACTAAGTCATAAAAACATTTCACATTTTTTCTGATGTGCAGTTGTTGTTGGGAGGTTTCAGTGGCGAAGGCATAGTCGCTGATCACTGAATAGTACCGGCTTCAGCTGATACCAATCCACGGGCACAACAGAGCGCTCTTCTTTGTCGGCTTTGTGTAGCATCGACGAAGTAAAATTATTAATAAAAAAGGCTACTAAAACACAATTTAAAAATTTAATACGTCTCCTTATTATAAACAAAAAAATGCAAAAGCTGAGTTGCAAAATAGTGAAACAATTCTCTATCGCTCTCTTCATCACCTGTCGTCTCTTTCACAATTCTTTTTCTATAGAAGAGAACACCAGGTAGTAGGCGACCAATACCTGGTGTTACTTAACTTAAAAAAAAGAAAACTATTGCATCAATAATTTAATTTTCACTACAAAAAATAAAAAAAATTTTTTTTTATTTTGCACCAGCACTCAGGGTATGACTCTAGCACATGCGATGCTGAATTGTTCTGTTTTGTTAATAAAAATATGTTTTATTGTAAATAAAAAAAGGATATTTTTAATTTGCCGATTTTTTTTAAATAAAGTGCCGATAATGCGAATTTTTTATAAAAATCACCTGGCACCCCTGAGTGAGAGTTGCAAATCCTAATTTGCATAAGTAGGTTGTGGCAAATGGTAATAGAAGTGCAATAAATACACCTTTCAACGATTTCGTTGTTGAATTAAATTCCCCATGTCTACTTTATAAAATACTGAAAACAAGAAAAATTATAATAAAAAAGTTATAATGAATTCATACACCTTCGCTCGTTTTGGGCCACCCTGTGTGTATAATGTGAATACAGCTTAAACAAGTACTTTTGCAAGCCAATATCATAAAACTTCTGTAAAACAACAATTTTGACAAATACGCCGAATTGCATACGAGTCACAGAGTTGACAAATCAGATGGAAAAAAAAGATGGCCTTTAGAATTTGAACGTAATTTCTTTTTCAAATCAAGTATAATGTACGCGCACAAGAACATTGACACAATTTTTAATTAAATATTCTATACTAAATACATATATAATTCATTTAAATGAAAAAAGGTAAGAAACGAGAACAATTACTAAATTGTAAATATTTCATTTTGCAGACGTAAAATTGAGCCATTTATAAATGTCTCCAAATTCAATATTCCAATTAATATTGACGTATGTATACATATCTAAAAATTTACATTCATTACATCACTATTAACAAGTTTGATGGGATTTCAACTTGTGTTTTCAAACATTGTGGCCAAATGAATTGCGTTGTCAGTAGTTGCCTCTCCCCAAGCAGGGGTTAAAAGCTTTTTGATTTAATTAACTGTCATTAAATAACGATTTTGTTTTAATTTTATTTCATTAATCATTAATTATATACATTAGCGTGGCTCAAATTTTTTTACTAGCAATAAAACAATTATTTAGGCAAAGTTTGAAAATAATATTCCAATTGTAGGGCATTGGTCAAAGAATTAATAAATTAAATAATAAATAAATTTAAAAAAGTCGGTACTTTTGGGGTTGTTCTAAATTAAGTACCACTGTTTGAGAAGTAGAAAATTAGTTTATATTATAGTACAAAATTGATGAATAATACAAACTATGTGGAAAGTAGTGACCGGGTTAAATAAACATGTTTTAATCCTTTGAACTTGACAGCTTTAAGCTGTCAGCAACTGCTTGTTTTGTAGTTTCTGTTGGCACTCACTTTTTGTTTGCAATTTCTACACTTTTTCACTTTCAATTTTTTTATTGTAGTTCGTTCATAAAAACGGCATGTGAAAAAAAAGAAAAAGACAGAAATAAATTTTATCAAAATTTTTAAAACTTTGGAGACGTTGAGCACTGCCTTTTACTCCACTTAGGGCATTGAAATTTAGGCACGGTACTACTATCAACTAAAGTAAAAAATTGGTGCGTGCCCTGGGTTGTACGATAAATATGAAATTTTTGGGCTGCCCTAATATACATACATTGTTTTAATCATAATCTATAGAAATATTTATTTTATTTTTAAAAAGTACCGTTTGAATTTTACGAGCGTCTTCATAAACATGTTAAACAACATTTAAAATCTATTTTAAGCAATATTCGCTAAAATTTTTTTTTCATAAATGAAAATTAACTTGAAATCCTTCTTTAAACCTTGTACTGGGTGTCTGGTAGCAGATTTATATTTTCAAACTTAAATAAAGAACGTAATAGTTGACACAAAGTTTTATTAAGAGCATTGAACGAAAAAATGGAAATGCAGATTTAATTTTTTAAAGAGTATGTCATCCAGATCCTTCAGATCCTTTTTTAAAATTTCATGGGACTGGAAGTCCCAGTAGGGCTGCTCTTTTCCGTATTGAAAGTCGCAGATTTTCACGTAAATTGCTTTCAACCAGTTCAATGTTTTCGGGAGTCTTTGAAGATCGACTGGTCCCTGGCCGCGGGGCATTCATAGCCTAAGCAGTTGCGGGCAATCTCTGCATCCACAAACGAATTAAATTTACACTCGGTCCATCACTTATTCGCCGAATACCGAATTATGAGCAAAATTGTCGACGAGCAATTACGTAAGAATCATTACTCTTAAAAAAAGTCTCCACAGCGAACGCGCAATGCTCACTCTACCGATAATTCCAACAGCGCCACCCTCCCTTCGCACCGTTGATTACTTTTTGAAATAATCGTATTTATAAATATAAATTTGCCACCAGACACTCTGTATAAATAAGCAAATTTGAAAATTTGAAACATATGTACATAAATATTTTAAAATGCAATTGCTGACATTTTGCACATTGAACATGTGTGTACGATTATGTAGATACTTGCTTAGAGAATTGGTTTTTAGATTACCTCTGGCATACATACTTATGTACGTGCACTATATTATCTTCAGACATGGATTTTTAATTAAGATAATTTAAACAATTTAATTTAGTGTTCACACATATTTAATTTAGTCAATTTAGCATAGTCAATTAGTGCATGATCATTCGCCAATCAATCCGGCGGTTGCGGTTGTGATTCCCTAAGAGATAAGGGCTTCGCAGAATACGTGTTTTTGTTAAAAAAATACATATTCCTTAGCTTGCATTTTTAGTTACAGACATCATTTTTTCTTTTCACTACACAGATTTCCTTGTAAAAATAGTTGTTGGAATATTTATAACAATAGCGCAACAACTTGATTTACATTTTTTATGGATTATTGAGATCAATAATGGCATTTATTGCAAAAATAAATAATGGTGCATGTCTGCACACCGTATAAGAAAATAAAGGAATTCAGTAATAATAATTATGCTTTCATCAACATAAGATTGATTTTAGTTAAAATATTGATTATGAATACGAATTTTTAACATACCTTTTTTAGGCCTAAAATGTTTTCTACTACTGCTGTATTTTTTTTAAAGAACAACACACATCTGCGAAGTTTTTAGCTTATCTGCAGAAACACCCAGGGTTAATCAGGAATCAAACCCGTATGTATTTTGGGAAATGTACTTTTTTAAAAGGTACTTTAAGTATTAATTAAAAACAAAAAGCCATTTAAAGAAAAACGCAAAGAAAAAGGCTATAGCAAAAGGTTGTGTGATATTTCTATCTAGATGTTTTAAATCGATTAAAAGACGGGCTGGCCGTGATGTCAGTCGCGCCGCAATTATCATAATAAAAATGTCATTATTTTTACTTAATACCGTTATCTTTATTGAGGTTTTCTATCATAAATATGCACTGATTATTATTTCTACAGAAGGTTAATAAATAACTTTAATATTTTTTTCAAAAGCTTTTCTTTATCAAACTTCGCCGAATTTAAGAAATGTTTTTGGTCTGTTTGAATATCAAATCTTATTTAGATAACGGTAATGAGAATTATAAATTAATTAGACAGAGGGAGAGAGAGACAGAGAGAGAGAGAGAGCGAGAGACGGAAAATGACTAGAGGGAATGAGCGAATAGTAAGTACAGTAGAGATCCAATAGTACGAATTATATAATGTCAGACCCTTTCCTAATATTTGAAAATTCATATTATTGGACTACAGTTTTTTTCCTCTTTGTAAAGGGTGGTTAAATTTCAAGGGCCGATGTTGATTTTGAATAAAACACAAACTATTTAGGAAATTATTGTAATTTTATTTTATTATGATATATTGGTATTACTCAATTATGTATGGAACAAAATATCGGCCAAATGGGCGCCGCGACCACGGCAACAGTGGATGATCAATTTTCGAAGAAAATCATCTTCAGTGATGAGGCACATTTTCACCTCAGTGGATTCGTCAATAAACAGAATTGCCGCATTTGGGCGAATGAGAATCCAAGAGTGATTGTCGAAAAACCAATGCACCCACAAAGAGTGACTGTTTGGTGCGGTTTATGGGCTGGCGGCATCATCGGGCCGTATTTTTTCCAAAATGAGGCCGGTCAGGCAGTTACTGTGAATGGTGTTCGCTATCGTGAGATGATAACGAACTTTTTATGGCCCGAATTGGAAGATATGGATGTGGACGATATGTGGTTTCAGCAGGACGGTGCCACTTGCCACACAGCTAACGAAACAATGGCTCTTTTGCGCAACAAATTCAATGGCCGTGTTATCTCACGTAATGGCGATGTCAATTGGCCGCCAAGATCATGTGATTTGACACCGTTGGACTTTTTTCTTTGGGGTTATTTGAAAGAAAAGGTGTACGTCGATAAGCCAGCAACAATTCAAGAGCTAAAGGATGAGATAATTCGGCACATTAACGGCATAGAACCTCCATTATGCCTCAGGGTCATCGAAAATTTGGACCATCGGATGGAGGTGTGCCGCCGTGGTCGCGGCGCCCATTTGGCCGATATTTTGTTCCATACATAATTGAGTAATACCAATATATCATAATAAAATAAAATTACAATAATTTCCTAAATAGTTTGTGTTTTATTCAAAATCAACATCGGCCCTTGAAATTTAACCACCCTTTATATACACCAATACCCCGCTTTGCGTCGCTAATTAGGCCGAAGAAACGCGACGCAAACCGAAGCACGTTTTTCACACATTTGTATTGATTTTCATTTAATTGGTACCGATGTTCATAATTTTAGCTGGAAAAATTGATTTTTCAATAAAAATACCAATTTTTATAAACCAGTTTTTATTAAAATAAAAATATAACAATTCATTAGAAAAACGTAAAAACACATAACAAATATATTCAGATTAACATTAAAGATAAGAAATTCTTAGTACACATTAAAGGAAAAGTCTATTTTGATGTGTTAATACATGAAGCAGACAACCTTCAGATACATATTTGTATTAGACTTAACGGGGTATCCTGTTTTTCTGTTTTAACTTTGTACTAACATTTTCTTATTAACGACACAAAATCGAAGCCTCTAACGACGCAACTTCGAACCCATGCGACGCAAACTGAAACAAAAACGGCTCAACTTGGAAATCACAGAAATTTTAAAAAGACGGAACTTCGAAACGTAGCAAAACGGGGTATTGGTGCAAAGCAAAACACATATAGAAAATTTAATTTACATTAGTTTTTTATTTAGAACCAAAGTTGCGCCTTCTGTAAATGGTTGACTTAGATAAACCATACCTAAGCAGCAAAAAAAGACATACAGAAGAAATATTTAATGCATATGTTCTATTGCAAACGAACTGGTTTGACTTAGCTGAAGAACGCATGATTTGAACATAGCGATGTCATAGGTGAGCATGTGTTCACATTTAACAAAATGAGAAATGAGTGAAATGAGTGCCTCGCACCAATGAGTTAATGAGTTCCTGTAACACTTTTAAACATTTATTTCAATTATAATTATACCTACGCAGTTGTTCATATGAATTAATCGCAAACTTTAATGCTTTTTCCATTAATTGAAAAGTGATAATCTGGTTAACATTTACGATGGCATTACAAATGAATTCAGATACAGAAGTCATAAAAATACCAATTCATAGGGATCGCATTCACTTTTTTCTGCTGGGTATTTACAAATTTCATCTAAGAATTTTCCACTTACATTATCTGCTATAATTTGCAACCCATTTTCTAAAGAAAGTTGCTTCTTTTTCACTACTTTTACTTTATCATGTTGTACGAGAATGTATCAAATATAGAGCACGCGACACAAGACGCTTTATATCACTATTAAATTTCGTCCCAACTGATTACAAATACAAAACTTCAAAGTAAAATTTAAAGCAAATATATTTTTACAAAAAATACAGTTTGTCGTATTATCGAACGATAAAAATTCTTCTATTCGTACTACAGAAATGCCAATGCAATAATATTGCCTTTCGTACTATTGGAAATTCGTAAAAACGAAAGTAGGCAGTATGGGACTTCCACTGCAGTTCTATATTCATTTGATAGTTTATGAATCGTAAATGTTATCGAAATTTAAATTAAATATTTTTGTTTTGTAAAGAAAGTGAATTGCCTAATAAACCCCCATCATAAAGTAACAGCAGTATTTTTGATAAGGTGAACAGTAGTGCAATGAGTAAAAGTTTCAAACTAGTGTTGCGTGAATTTTGGTATACTCTCTATTATTAGTTTATTTATAAAACAAGAAACTGGGTGAAATAGAATGACTGGTTATTTCCAGTCTTAAATAAACATTTAGTTTCGGTTAAGCTGGCAGGAAAATTTTTAGACAATAAAGAGTTGGTAAATAGCCGTAAAATAAAATAACATAAGATTTGAAGTGTTAAATTGTTAGAATTATTTTGATAGCAATAACTTTTATTATCACGACTTAGATGTTCAGTGATTCTTAGGGACTTTTTTATGGTATTTAAATATTTTGCTGATGTTTTGTTCTGATAACTTTTTAAAATTTTTTTTTTTTTTGAAGAATTTTTTATCTTTCTTTTTTTTTTACGGAATTGCTTTTGCTATAATTTAGATATTACGGAGCTTTTCTTTCATGGTAGTGCGTGCGTAAAATACCTCACAGAAAAATTTCTCACAGCCGATTTTAAATTATTTTCTGAAATAATTTAGCAATTTTATGAAACGTTTTACAATATGCGTTTGTATGTATGTCCCTTAAATCAGTAAACACATAGACGACAGCAGGCTATACAGCTATACGACTGCAAATGTTGCCGACTGCATGTCACGCCTTGTAGTCGCCTACTTCTTTCTTTTGCAGACTACAGCAGACAGTTGTTTGGTGTAGAAATACGTAAATATTTCAGTATTTCTGCTATAAAAGAGTTTACTTTTATAAAAATAAAATTACTTATTCAACATACACTTATATCACGCACAAATGCAAAAAAAAAATTAATTTATTTAATTATAATTTTCTACGTGAAATAAAATAATATAAAAGTAAATAAAGTGTGATTTTTTTTAGCAACTTTCTTTTCGGCAACGCTGTTTTTGGCAGCTCAGCTGTTTTCGTGTAACATATTACCGTTAAACATGTTCAGTTTTGTCTATAATTTAACCATGAATCGATTTACGCTTGAAGCTTATTGCATTTTATTATCAAAATTCTTGCTCGGTTAAGAAAGTGCATCGTGATCTTCTTCCATTTTATGGTCAGTTTGGGCGACCTTCTGAGGCGGCTAATCGTAATCTTGTGACTACATTTCGCACCGGCTGATATGTTGTAGAGAGTATGCCAAAATTGGAGACAGCATACGAATCAGTTGAGGCGATTAGCCGCTGTTAACATTTACATAAAATCATCTTTAAACATTGTATTATATAAATCGTTCTATCAACTCGAATAAAGATTTCATACATTTCTCTAAATTTTGTGTTTTTTTTTTTTTAATCAAATCCGAAAGCTCTTCAAACATCACTTTTTCGTAATATAAAATATTTTGATGCTTGCTGTTATTTTACATTCCGTATTACACTGGCTGTACTAGATCCATTTATTACCGCCAACGGCAGCTACAACGTTGGTGGTGGCATGCTTGCGTATTTTAATTTTAACAGATTGTAGTCGATAGGCTTCTATGTGTTTAATATTTAATTTCTAATTTTTGACATGTTCTGTAAACCGAATCCGCAAAAATTTTTCGTTTTTAAAACGAATACACATACTTAGCTGTTCTGTAAACCGAATTCGCATAATTGTACTCGGTTTAAAAATGAGTAGATAAGTCCGGTCGAAATTAAATCGAATGTACTACTCGTATCTTCCTAATAAATAACTGATCAAACATAAAAAACAATTACCAATTTTTACTTGAAGTCTTTCTTTTATTAAATTAAGTCAAATTATAAACTCTGTAATAGATGTTCTTGTTAAAGTATGCAGATAAAGTAGATGGATGAATAAAACCACACTTCCATTAAATTCATTAGATATAGCATTAAAAAATCTCTTTAAAATAAAAATAAACATTATTTTGAACAAACTTTCAGCAGCTTTATTGACGTACTGACGTTTAAAAAATCTTATTCGAAAGCAAGTTCGAATGTTGGAAATCGTGCGATTTTTAGAACATTAGCATTTATTCGGTTTTGAGAAATCACTCGTTTTTAAATCGACTCGGTTTACAGAACAGGGGGGATTGTGAATATTGGATGGGATTTTTTTTATTTATATTTCTCTCATATGAAATATTCGCTAATTAAAATTTTTTTTTGCTACATTCACAATTGTAAGTTTTTTTCATTTTGGATTGGAACTTTTTTCTTAATATTGTAATTCAATATTAAAATTAGCAACCCAATAAATTGATACTTAATTATTAATTAACATACATATAAAAATATTTATACTAAATAACGATTTCCTGTTTAATTTAACTTTTAAATATTTATTGTTATAAATACAAGTATACGAGGTCAGTTTCAGTGGCACCGGACCGTGCAAAGACTTTCATCAGTTGAAACGAAGTTAACTATTCCTATCGAAAGATAATCTTCTTAAAGACCTTAAAAGACTTGTCAGTATCCCCTCAAATAATGTGACTAGTCCACACATGCATGTATAGTGTAGTTCACAGAGGAGTAGGACTAGTTCAAGACTAATCCAAATGCATGGGAAAATTTGATCTATTTAACATTACGATGTCCTAGTGGTGGACCTAATAACCCATCGGAGAGAGTAATTTGAATGCGACGGAGTAATCGTAAATAAATCACGAACACTTGTTGTAGAACAATAAGCTCTTGTCTTCTATGTCATGGTCCACGTCTGCCTTACATAGAACCATGTTCTAACCAGACCATTTTAACTAAAATGGATCACGTAGTGTAATAGTATTTGCAGGGATAGGATAAAGAACAGCACGTTTCGAATAGTTTAAGTTGCCATATTCATAATTTTATATTTTTTATTTACAAAAATTCAATTCACAAAAAGTTCAAAAATTTACTTTTGAAAAGAAATTGTTTTTATTAAACCTTTACACACATATTCATAGTCCTTATTTACACCTTGCAATAAACGTCATGTTTTTTTCTCTATTTTCTTTTAAAGTTGATTTCCAGCTCTTGTCGCTTTTACATTTGAATTTTTTCAAAGCATTTATTTTCGTTCAACTTTTAAACGTGTCAAAAGAAAAATATATTAATAAAATGGAGTAACAGCAATAAGGCAGTGTTGCCTACTAAAAGTGTTCTACTGCTTTTAAGCGCTTAAAAGTTCTTTTAAATATTAATTGTAAAAAAAAGAATAGCAACGCAACTTTTATAATATGTAAATATAGCTTTTGAAAAATTAACTTTTTGATAAAGATACCTTTGAGTAGTACGACAACGATTAGAAGAAACTTCAGATTTTATTGATTGTCAAAATTACCAAATTACAGTTAGTTTTTTATAGCTTGATAGTGAGATTTTAAAAAGTACCAATCCATATACATTTGTAACTCTTTTTCAGAAGAATGCAATACCAGCATTATATCTTTTCAATGTGTTCTGCTATAAAAAAAATAGCTTTTGCGTTAACATTAAATATAAAGATCAGATTTCTCTTTTCACAACATTAGAGTACATAATTCAAAAAAATTACTAAACAATTGTCACAATTGTTTGATTTTATTTCTACATTGTCAGCTCTGACTTTTTAGCTTCTGTCGTTTGAACTGGGTGTTGATATATCAGTCAATCACTTAATAATAATTATTTTGGTAAACTACTGTTTATTACAGTATAAGTTGTTAAATATTATAAATAAATAAACTCAACTGAAAATTAGAAATTTTACACTTTTGTATGAATACGAGGTGTGTTCACAAGAAAAGGCGAATTTTGAATTTTTTTGAAAAATATTTATTTCTTCATCAATAGCCATTTTGTCCCCTTCACAGTAATCCCCTTTAGATATAATGCACTTATGCAAGTGCTTCTTCCAATCCTCGAGGCACTTCTGAAATGCGCTTTTCGGTATGGCCACAGCTCGTTCTTCGATTTTGACTTTATCTCATCAATTCTGGCAAAACGCTTTCCTTTCATTGGTTGAGGGATGATCAGGGTGTTGTTTGTGGCCAAAAAATCACGAACAAGCATTGACGTGTGAGCTGGTGCAGAAACCATGATTTTTTTCAACAATTCCGGTCGTTTTAGCCGCATTGCTTCACGCAAACGTTGCATAATTTTTTTGTAGTATTCTTTATTAACCGTACGACCTGTTGGCAAGAACTCATGATGCACCACGCCATTGTAATCGAAGAAAACAAAATTCATCTTTTATTTTGAACAGACCTCATACACACAACATAGATTTTAAGGAATATTTAATTCAATTCGTATTTAATTGTAATGCAAAAAATTTTCCTAAAAACCACACTTTGAATTTAAAAATGAAAATAGAGCAAAACAAAAATGAAAAAAAGCAAAAATTACTTCGTCAGGCAAGTTTTTCACTCCGATTTCTTCTCTACACCGCTCACTGTTGCGGCGTTTATTGCCAGGTGCAAATATGGTCAAAATTTAAATTGAATTTTAAATTTGATTTAAAATTTTTTTAAAATAGATTTTAAATACATTTTAATTTTTTATGAATATGAGCCTTAGTAAATTGAAAACATATTTTCTGAATACGGCAGTAACGGCTATTTATACAACATGTGAGGTCTGGAATCACCCTCGTTAGTTTACTACTTAAAAATAAATACAATTTATAAGCTGTTAACAGCTTTTATCTTAACTTGGTATACTAATATTGATATTGTTATACTACGAGTATCTACTATGAGTTGGTGTTAATCATTTTAGATGCGAGCAAGCATAAGTTTCTTTGTGAATGAAGAAATTTTTGGGATAAAATTTTTAAAACCAGTTTAAGTTGGTTATTGCCACAGGTCCGTACGTTGTTTACTGGTAAGTGATTGAGTTATTTTAAGACTAAGAAGAAAAGATAAATAAGAAAAATATATTATATGCGGTATGTTAAAGTGCCTTGTTAGCGTATAGTGAGTTTTAATTTTGTTATTTTTTTTTAAATTAAACGTTATCAGCTCCATGTAATTTGTTTGCTGATGATGAAATCTAAATTTTAAAATCTAGACAAATGGCCCTGTTACCCGCATTTATTTTTAATTTACTTCAATTGTGTAAATTGCTTGTGGCTCTGGGTCTTTTCTCATTGTACTTTTTAATTTATTTGCTGGTTACAATTCAATTACCGACTAATTAAGCTGCCCGCCAATATTATGATACTTAACATATTAATGTTACTCGCAATGAAAATTTATTTTTCATAAATGTTGTATTTTGTTTGTGCTTTCCAATATTATTTTGTAATTTATTAAAAAATGTTATTGTAGTATTTAACTATTTTTTTATTTATTCAACGTGAGTCAAAATTAATTACTAGTATTTATGTATATTTGTTATATGGTTTAGCTATTCTATTTTTATTTTATTTTTATATTATATTGTTATTAATTTTAAGCAGCAATACAAGTGGAGAAATAGTTTAGAATGCGCTACAGACACATCGGAGGGTCCAAAAAAATCTAAAAAAAAATTGGGGATCTGCTCAAAATCCTGCGAAGAATAAATTTGTTTTTATTGTTAAAAATTTTTTTTTCTTATTTAGAATAAAAATAAATTCAAAATATATATTTTTGTGATTTTTTTTATTATTTGGTCACTTTTGTGGAAAAAAATTTGTTTGTTTTTCTTAAAAAATATATGGTAACACTGCATTGAACACTGTTGCAGTAATAAGGAATGAAAAATTATCGTATTATCGTTTACAACATCAAATAATTAAAAATTAATAAACAAAATTTGTAAATTTGCATGAATTTCATAAAAACTTATTTTTGAAGCTACAAACTTAAAAACTTTTTGACATTTCAAAAAACTTGAAAGAAAAGGAAAAACTGGATAAATGATAACGCTGCCTGGTTAGCGATTCTGACTTTTCGCTATGATTTCTGTATGTGCGTGTGCTTAACGCATCAAAAGCACATTTACGTTTTCGAAACTTCCGGTTTGGTATATTTTGAAAAATTATTATTTTGCAAATAAATTTTAAATTGGGTTAAGCTTAGCGCGAAGTTTCAGCGATGCGTGTATAACTTTAATAACTTTAGTTGTTGTGTCCTTTTTGAAATTCCACAATGATTCTGCCGATATCAATAATTTTTCTTATTAATAAAATTTTAATTGTTACTCTCAACTGACTAGAAATATATGTACCATGTAAAATTTAATTTTTTCTTTTTTTCTTTTTATAGAACAATAAAACAACGTACTTAATTTACAAACCAACTGCAACAAAAAAAAAATAACTTACGAAAAGAAAGAGAAAAGGCTTAATAAATTGATTTGAAAAAATATTTTTTTTGAGAGAAAAACAAAAGGAAAAATTAGAAATGTCAGCGTGATAGAGCATCGGGAAACTAAAAATACTTCCCGCTAACACACACTCCAATTTCCCAACAACCGCCCTTATAAAAAAGAAGAATAAATAATTGCATACAGCAGTAACAAAATGCTCTACGACATTCTAACGAGAAATTCCAATGAAGGTCCAGCGAGTCGAAATAAAATTAACAAACGTGCTGAATGCGAAGACGAAAGTGAATTCAGAAAATTCTTTGCAAAAAATCACACCTTTGGGACACAAGAAACAACAAGTACTACAAATAAAAGAAAAAAATTAGAAAGAGCTGCCTACAAATTGGTTATAAAGAAGAAACAACAGGCAATGATGATGACAGCTAAAGATGAGCGAGAGCAGGCAAAGGACAAAAACTCGCCGTCGCTGGAGCAGGAAATGCATTTGGCTCGCAGGGCATGTTGGTGTATAAATAATTTAAACGACATAAAACGTCAAGAACAAAATCGACAACAACAACAACTAAACTCGAAACAAAAATGCTGTGAGAATTGTTTTAAACATCTTTTTACTGTTGACAACAAAAATGATAATGAGCAAGGAACTGTTGTTAATGAAGACACAAGTACTGATGGCGATGATAATGAAATTATTAATAAAGTAACAACGGTTTTGAATGGTGCTAGAAACTTTAGTAAAAATATTAATAAAACAATTTATGATAATAATAATACAACAAAAACTATAAATAGTAATAGTTGTAGTTTAAGTAGAAAAAAACAGAAAGCGGAAGGAAAAGCAGAAATTAGCTTGACCGCAACTTCCGTATCATATTCCTCCTTAAAATCCAAAGATGCTGTTAAAAAGTCCTGCATATTTTGTTCCTCCCCTGTAAATAAGCAAACAAATTTATGCTGCAACAATAATTTAATGGCCTACTTGCGTGTTGTGCTTTTAAAAATGTGGTTGGCATTTGTAGATTTTTGTGATAAAAACACTATTAAAACTAATGATCCACGATTTGATCCCAAACGTAATGAATGTCAAGAACAAACATTACAGCAAAATAAAACGACAAAGAGTAATTCATCGTCCGAAAATTCTACGTCTGCGACGAAACATCGAACATCATTCAAATTGAAATTGCTGGCCAATAAGAAAATGTTATTCTTATTTGTCGTTTGTGTGTTCTTCTCGTGTCTGAATCGCATCGAAGCCCGTCCAAATTTGGAAAGTTTTCATAATGGCATACTTTTGTTATCATCAAATTCATTAATATCGACAAGTGACGCTGTGGGAGTTAAGGATAATACTTTAAATGATAAAAGTAACGTAAGTACAATTTAAAACTATGATTTCATGCATGAAGTTAATCTCGCCTGTTCTGTAAACCGAGTCGATTTAAAAACGAGTGATTTCTCTACACCTAAGTATGTGTATTCGTTTTAAAAACGAAACATTTTTGCGGATTCGATTTACAGAACATACCCCAATATTCTCAAAAGGAAAGGCGTTAAATTTTGTTGGGAATTTTTTTTGGCAAAATTTTCTCTTGTTTTCCTTTTGGAAAATAATTAACCTTTGGAAGAATTCCTGGAACTTCAACTATAATATATACTTATTCACGGAAAAAGTGAAAATTTTTTATAACGTCAAAGTGTTGGGACAATATTTTAGCGAAATTTTAAAAATTTTCATTAAAATCTCACTTTTTGGGACATGTTTATGGAGGTCTAATTTTCATAATAATTAAATAATTCAATTTTATTTCATTAATAATTTTAACTAGTTGAAATTTTTCTCCTTGATAATGATAGTTTTTCTATAGATATATAAGAAAAATTACCTGTTACAGATTCGCCTTTTGGACACTTTTACGAGAAGTATAATTGCCCAGTTCACAACAGAACTGTGCGCAGAACTGTGTGCCAATGAAATTGTATGGTTTTCTTTCAATAGTGTGAACAGACAAATTACCAGATGGTAACAATTTTTCATTGTGAGTGCATTGCCACCATATTGCCGTATCCTACAATATTGTACAATCTGACAATCGTGTGAACATAGCTAAAGGATATCTTCCCGATTATATTAGCTGACTTGTTATTGTATATACGACACAACAAAGAAGAACATCTAATAAAAACCATAAGTTTCCTTCTTGATTTTTTCAAAAAGGTATTCTTTATAAAAATAATAAGAATTCCTTCTTGAAAAAAAACCATGCAGATATCTTTTTAATTTTGTTCTATTTTATTAGGGGTTTATTATACACTTTTTTTCTGTGCACCGACAAAGTAAAGAGCGCTGCGAGCACGGACACGGACGGATCAGAAAAATTTTTGCCTGGGCGGTGTCTTTAACTGACGATCTTCCGGTTGTAGAGTCAATGCGCTAACCGTTCAACCAACAATTTATTTATAAGTACTTAAAGTACAAACCATTTAGGATAATTTCTTTTCATGTATCAATAATTTTGTGCCTCACTGTAATTATAATCACTTAATTATCGAAAATTTGAGTGATTGAGTAACTTAGCAGTAGTAAACATTATCACGTGTAAATAAATTGATAATTCAAGTAAAGTAAACTGACGCCGGAAATATATGAGGACTGATCAATTAAGATGGTGGCCATAACAACCTAGAAAAATGATAATAAAACAAATAAATAAATAAAACATTTTTCATAAAAATTTTAAAAGAGTAGTTGATTTGTTGCGTATAAAATTTAGCTTAAATGTGCTAAAAAAAAGAAGAAACATATACGAGTCATGCGATTTATAGAAATAAGACCAGTAATAAATATTGATCGACTTATTTACGGAAAGGTATAAACGATTTGATTCTTCAAAGTAATTTAATAATTTTCGGCTTTATGGAATTATGGAACCTTGTTAGCAGTTACCTTTTGAATAAACATTTGTTTTATGTGTGAAGGTATGTGTATGTATATTTATACATGCACGTATGTGTGTATAAGAATATTTAATTCACCTATTTTTAAAATGCGATTAACATGTTCATACGTCAGAAGTTTATTATATCGTTTTTTTTGTTTGTGTTAAGATAAAAACATTATGGGAATTCTTTAACAATTTCTCTTTTAATTTTGTATTCTTCTGACGTCTTTGTATTGTTAAACAAATAAATCTTATAATAAAAACCTACAATTTACAATATCTTTTAGGTAATTTTTTCCAAAAAATTCTAAATGTTAGAAATGTACGAAATAGATTTTCTTTTCTTAAATCTTCTTAAATATGCCAGTTAGAAAAAAGTTTTATCAATATATTCAATGCAATAAGAGATAAAATCATTAGGACAAAATTCAGGTACCATAAGGTAAGGTAGGGTGGTGCACCGTCACCGGAACACCTCCACCCGGCAACCCATAGGGTGCATTGTGAATCCCCTTGAGAAATAGAAAAAATAAGTAGAGAGAAGTAAAGACAAAGATGGGAAGACACATAACTTGATACGTTGAAGAAGTGCAGGCATGATACTCAAATTCATCTCGAGTTCCTCAAATAATATATTGAATATTTTTAAAATGGAATGAGTTCCGGCAATTTAAGCGATTTTTGAATTTACTTACCAACAAAAAGTTTTTTTTTCCTTAAAATACTTTTTCAGCGACTTTTTTAAAACTTTATTTTTATACATTCCTTGTTTTAGCTTGCTGGAGAAGACTCTTTATCACCGTCCCATAATGATGAGCGCAATTATGCTTCGAATAGTGCATATGAAGCTCATACGGATACCTCTGAAGAAGGTGGACTACACGATCGTTATCCTTTGACTCAGGTGGAGTTCGATCGAGTAAAAACGCCATTTATAATTGGCGTGTGGATTTTATCAGCCAGTATAGCGAAAATTGGTGAGTAATTAAAGCCAATTTATTTAAATTAAAAAAAAATTAGCAAAAAGGGAACATATTTCTAAATTTGTTTTCAAACTCGTTTTTCATAATTTTTTTTTTTAATTTATTGCATGATATTGAAAAACGATTATTACCACATCAGTGACTTGGCTTTTTTTTAACAGTTAGAAACAACAACATAACCCGTCAACTATTTTTACAATTTTCTGCTTTCGTAGACAAACTTAATAGTTTTTAATTTTTCCTGTGTTTCTCTTGTTACTGAAACTACCTCTGTATGTCCTGTTTGTTACTTTTCTTTTAATATTTTGCTTTACAAGGTTAAATAGTTGACAATATTTATGTCTTTTATAGTATTATATTATTTGTTTATGCAATTGTAATTTTAGATTTTATTTCTTTTTTTTTTTTTTAGTTTTTCTTCTTTTTTATTTTATAATTATTCAATTCACAACCTCACATTAACGTCGTATGCATTGTGTAATCGTTTCTTATACAGTGTTTTATTTGTGTGTTGGTAATTTTCATAGAAAAGTGTGTTCTTATTAAATGATTACATTTAATATGTTTTTGAAATAGTTGTTTTGAGGGCTGGTCAGATTAATTTTTGATTCATTTTATAAAAATCTTCAAATATGTGATAACTAATATCAGAAATTAAATTTTTCTTAATAATAAATATATATTTAATTCATTTCAATTCAATGTAAAAACAATTTGTATCAAAATGCCTTATTGTAAAAAATATAAAATTACATACCAGGTTTAATTTCATAGAAAAAAAAATAAAGTGAATGTAAAATTAAAAAAAAAAATATATATACTCGTATACTACAAATTTGTATGCTCACAAACACATAACGAGATATCGTCTATTTTAAAACCATACGAGTTAGCAAATACCTTTTGTTATAAAAATTTGAAAATTTATATTAAAACTTTATAGATTTATGTTAAAATTTCGTTCACGTGAAATTCAGAACAGAATCAATGAAAGTTAAAAAATTGGATAATTTCGGAGAGGCATAAACTGCGCCTTATTTCCCTCGTAGTTCTATTATTGAAAACGTATATAGCCCATGTGCCCTTCTATACGCACATCTTTCTATGTTTAAAGTTTCTATGCTGAAGTTTTAGATAGTTTCAGAGAAGGATTAATTGATCCTAAACTCCCTAAATATATTAGTGTGGGTAAATTTTTTTCACGACTAAGCGGTTGTCAATTTGGCAATATGCGCAGCATTCTAAGCAGGTTTGCCCAAATAACCATGGGTCTAAAATCAAAATCGAGCTTCCGGTTTTTAACGAGAAACTTTTTTTTCGTATTTTATATTCTTTTTGAAGTATGTGGATTGGTTAAAGCTTAAGCCGTTGCTGTTCAGTGACCAGTGACCATGCCTTCGCCCCCTGAAACCTACCGAGAACAACCGACACAAAGTATACAAAAATGCACATCAGAAAAATGCGAGTTCTTTTTATGAGTCCGAAACTGGGCTTGAACCCAGTAATTTTTTTTAGTCAACGTGCAGACTACTTCAGGAATCGCCACCCTCATCCATATGCCATATATCAAATTTATATTCAATTGCTGGAAGAAACATCAAAAAATCTAAACATACATAAACTTTTACTTTCGCATTATACAGGGTGGGCCAAAATGATCCAAGGAGTTTGAGTTCAAAGAGCCCTCGTAGTGTGTTCTGTGGCTCCATCCTATTGGAACCATACTTGCGGATGGTTTTCCATGGCTGGCCTTAAAAAATTTTCCAACATTGTCCGATATCTAATACCAGTGATTGAAACGGCGGCAACGTGTTCATTTTCAAAAAATATGGGCCAATTATCCTTTCCAAGGAAACACCACACCAACCGGTACCCTCAAATGGCTGTAATTCTCGCTGTAAAATAAAAAGTTATAAAGAATTGCAACACCTTTACTCCTTCGGGCCACCCTGTATTTGTAGGATATTAAAAAAATTAGGACTTCGTATGTAAGAAGGCACCTTTCTTGTGTGATCACCTTGACTAATAGTACAAACATAGTCAGTCTAGATTGTCAATTACACAATTTATTTTGCGCTAAAAATAATTTTTATATGTTCCAAGGCAATCGACTGCCAATTTTGTATTTAAAATTTTTTGCCTTTCGTATGACTTTCATGTGACTGCCAGTATGTTAAAGATATTTTTCCAAAATAAAAAAATATATACATATAGTACATACAAACAAATTAATTGTTAGTAAATGCTTATGCAAACCAGAATTCAGCAAAGCATATGGGTCAATGTTAAACGCAGAAATAAAAAAAACTAAATCCGTAGAAAAGAGAATTTCTCCAAATTTTAAAATAATCCTGGTTTGTTTGCTAAAAAGTTAAGTACGCTTGTGAAAGTGAAAAATTTACTGACGTACCCATACAAATTTTTTGGATTTATATTAGAATGTATATTGATTGAATTTTATATGGAATTTTATAAGTAAACAGTATTTTATAAAAACGGCAGATAGCTATTATATCATATATTTATAATTGGTTATTATTGATTATTGTTATAAAATAGTTGAAGCTGTTGTTGTTGTCTTCATATTATGTTCAAATAATTTTTTTTTAGATGGAAAAATCTTGGCATTAAGTGTAGGGCTGGCTACTACGAGTAGGGTACTTTCCGCTGTTTCCAAATGAGTAGTTTAAAAGTTTTGATACCGCCGAATAATATTTAACGCTTTTTCTAATATAATATAATTGAATTTAATACATACAAAAAATAAGATAAGGTTTCGTGCGTAAACATTAGTTTTACGTCTCTTCTTTTAAAATTTATTTATTTTAAGTTTTATTTTTAAATTTTAAATAAATAAAAAATACGGTCGAAAATTGCACTCTTTTTCCGTTCAAAATATGAATCTTCAACTTGATAACAACTTTCAGTACAAATTTACATAGAATGTGCATTTTTTATTTATTCTAAATTAGATTAACCCGGTGCGCTTCGCTACCACTGCATCCAATTATTTAGTTGTCCGCGCTAGGTGCTGCTTCTTACTAAATGACAAATCAAATAGTTAGTTCCTCAACCTCTAGTAAAATAGACGCGAGATGGCCGACACTCATTATATCATTTTAGAACCATCAAATATCACTTGTTTATATAAAAAGTCCGAATAAATCTTTGAGAATTATATAAAATTTACAAATTAAAAAAACTAAGTAGCCTTTTCAAAGTTTTTTTCTACAACAAGTATTTTTTTATTCGATTAAAATTTTTGCTTTATAATTTTTCTAGTTTTTTGACCTTTTTTTTATATTAATAACACTAATTATTTTAAGCCTAAGGTCTTTTTATATATTTTATATTTATTTCAATATTTCGCTACTCCTTTGTGTAACTTCTTCAGGAAAATTGGTTTTTGTTTATAATTTTTTTTTCTTTATAATTTTAATAGACATTTTAACGCATCAGAAGTATTAGAAGAGTATATCACTGTACCAGTGCATTAGATTTTAGATAAACAACGCATAACAGCTAAAATTCCAATGATTCGCGGTGTTCAGTGGGGAATATTTGAATACTCAATGTCATAATACAAATAAAACTTTTTCTTGCTAACTATTCTAACGCTCATTTATGACTATTGTGAGTCAAATATTTAGCAATTTATTTATTTAGCAAATATTTCAAGACTTATTCTTGTGACTTCACAATGTATTATTATTATTATGTGATAGTCGGGAACCAGAAAGTTCTCAAAAAATATATATAAAAAAAATAGAAGGAAGCAGAGAAATGCCACCATCAAGTACACCATGTACAATTAAAAAAAGTTCAATGAAGTTGTAATGAACATTTTTTATTTTTTTTTTCTGATATAAATGTTGAACTTCTGTGAATTCCGCCCACTTTTTGGCTGATAACTTGTACTGACAATTAAGTTACTCGGACCAAATACAGAAATATATAATGACATCAATATTTAGGTTGTATGCGAGGTACCAGGCGCACTTTCCCAATCCCTCCAAATTTTTGACTGATGATTTATTTTAACTACATTATCATTTGGACCATATTTAGAAACTTTCACTTCAATCCTTCTCAAGATATACAAAAATAAATATTTACTTTGTATGGGCGTGGCAATGCCCAGTTGGAATTTTCGTAATTTATATAGCCAATAGTTCCTTGCAGATATATAAAGAAAGATACTGTGAAAATTTCAAGAAAATCGATTTAGGCGCTTAGCTATCCATAAAGCACAAACACCCATACATACATAAAAACATGTAATTTTTATATATGATAATGTCATTTTTATGAGTATATAAAAGAATGTCATATTTATATATAAGAAGAGAACACACGTTTTGTAACGCCATAGGTCTTACATGCGCAGAAAATTTTTATTATGTCAGTGTGATGTGGGTAATTTTTAGTTTCTTAATTCTTTGTAGCAATCCCCGAAAATTAATATTTTTTTTTCCTAATTTTCCAAAGTAGTTTTAGATTTTGACACATTTAAAGTTTTTGCCTATAGAGAAAATAATTTTCCAAATTTCTTTTACAGGTTTCCATATGACACCAAAATTGCATCTAATTTTCCCAGAATCTTGCCTTCTTATTGTTGTTGGTGTATTTATTGGTGTTGTATTGTACTTTTGTACAGATGTTGCTGTCTCTCCACTGACACCGAATACCTTCTTCTTTTATATGCTGCCACCGATTATATTGGATGCGGGTTACTTTATGCCTAATCGGTTGTTTTTCGACAATTTGGGTACAATTCTATTGATGGCTGTTGTTGGTACAATATTTAATATTGCCACAATTGGTAAGTGCATATAAGTGTTTTTTATTTATGGAAATATTGACATCATTTTCACTTAAAAATGTTGTGTTAATTGTGGTGGAAATTTGATAGACTGAAGCTATGTTCACACGATTGACAGATATTATATTTTTGTCAGAAAAATTGTCACAAAATGTTTAATAACCATGTGAAGTTACAATTTTTAACAGGCAACATTGTCATTATATTGTACAACAATAATATTGTCTGGCATGTAAAAATTGTAAGAACACCTGCTATTTCCATTGACAAGTAATAGCCAGATATTGTATGGCCATTTCATAATGTCAGATGCGCTTAATTTAGTGCACCGTACAGTAACATCATTGTCGGATAAATCTTTCTATTGGCAACGCTGCCCATAAATATTAAGGAACAATGTTTAACATTTTGCCATGCAATTATCTTAAAACCGTGTGAACTGACAATTTTTGTTGGTAGCAATATTTACTGTCGGACAACTGTGCGACAAGGTTTTCTTACAATAGTCTAAACGAATAATTTACCTTTTGGTGAAAAATTTGCATTGTCAATACATTGCCATTACTTACAATATATGTAATATCTGACAACCGTGTGCATATAGCTTTACAAATTAAATCAAAAAGTCCAGGCAAGTGTGATATCTAAAAAACTAAAATTCATAGAGAGGAGCTGATTAGTGTATACGAGTACAATGCGTCTTTTGAAGATTCCTTTACGACTAAAATTTTATGAAATCTTATGGCGACTTATGATATTTTCCCAAAAGTCCACAGATATTACATACATGTACATACATATACGAGTATAGATTGAACAAAGTCATACAACATACTACGAGTATGTACGAATTCTTTAATATATTTTATTCAAGTGTTATATTTTTCTATTTCTTAATATGAAAACCTTAGGCAATTACTTAGTTTTCTAAGAAAAGATAATAATATTAATAAATTTTAAATAATATAGGCGTTTTATAAATAATTGCCATTAGTAATATGCAAATTTAGTGGTAAATTTATTTCATGATAATTCCTAATCATTTAAAATATCTCAAAAGTAAATCTCACACCTGAAAAATGTTGTTTTCATTATAATAAATGACAATTTTAATGCGCTGCATATTTTACTATTCTGTATATTTATTTATTTAGAAGACAATATATTTGAAAAGTAGTTCAATGAGCAAATAGATTTTTAATGGAATTATTTGAAGCAAACAATAAAACTACCGTCTCATTTAGATAGATGACAGACAATCGGTCGTATTAAATAATAATGAAAACACTAATGATATTTATAAATTAAATGTATGGGAAAATAAACTTATGACATTTATTTTATTTAAATTCTGGCATTGAAAACACGCGACTAGAGTTTATGTGGGGAAAATGGAAAAATAATTCACAGTTGAACGCAGCGAAGACAAATTTATTAGACGATGAAATGCTGTTTTCGAGCGACAAAATAATAAATGCTTTATAATAATTTAGATGTGAATGAGAAAATAATGATTTTGCCATGCCTTTGATAATTGTTGCAATTTAACAACATGAAAAATTTTATTCGTATAAAATCTATTGCAATTTCGTTTGGTTTGATTTAAATAAAACCTGCAGGCGATTGATATCTTACATAAACATTTCCTCAGTTATTCTACAAATGGCACGCGTTTAAAATTAGACAAACCGGATATACATATGTTGCCTTGCGAAACAGCAGCTGATGGCAGTAGATGTGCAAAAAAGAAATGAAATTCGGTTGACCTGCTGGCTATTCCTGAAACTTCCCGCTTAAACTAAAAATGCGTAGAAAAAACAAGACATATATGACAAGATATTACGGAGTACCGTCAAACCGCTATAATTCGTACCTCGTTAATTCGAAATCCTCAACAGAAAAAATTTTTTAATTCGTAAAAATTCCATCTCCTCGTTAATTGGTATATTTTTCCTGACAAACCCCAATAAATCGTACTTAATTGTTAAAAACCTCTTATAATTCGTAATAAAATCCAATGAGAAAAAATATAAGATTAAAAAAGCAATGTTTTTCAACAGATTTTTTTTTTTACCAATAACTGGAATTTTTTGTGTTCCTTTCGATTACTAAAACAGCACATACTTTTCGCAATTGATAATGGAGGAAAAAAATTTAAGTTGCCAAAAGATATGGTATCGCTCCTTCAACGATTTCATCAATTTTGGAAAAAAGAGAATTCATAGTGGGAACCACTTTAGGGAGTAAAGTAAAACGACAAGTACAAGCTGAATAACTAGAACTATAGAAGTACCTTATTTTATGGTTTACGCAGTGTTGACAGTTCAAGAAATTAAAAACAAACACTGTTCAACTATTTTACAGATTTTGGTAAAATTTGCGGCATTCGAGACATTTTTGAAATCTTTAAAAATCAGTGATTTGACGATTATTTTTGGGGTTATTAAAAAAACGATTTTTCAAAAATTCTTCGTCAACAAATTAACCGATTTTCGTGGGTAAGCGAAGTAAAATAATTCCTAAAAATGGCTATTACAACAAATCTTCAAAAAGAATACGTCTCTTTGACATCAGAGGCGCTACAACACTGCTATCTATAAAACAAAGAACGCGCAGAAGTTGTAAGATAGTAAAGCTTCATCACGTATCATCTCTTTCACTATCCTTTTGCTCTAGTTCCTGCACCATGCATCGCATGTGTAGGGGTCATTGCAAAAAAAAATTAGCAGCAATGTTTCTTTCTGAGGTTAAGAGCTGATTAGATTTTGAACAAGATGTTTACTAGTTTAAAATTTATTAAAACAAAATACTTTTGGAAAATTTTTGAAATCACCGAATCTGCTCACGACATCTAAGTCAGCTCAATATCTTTCATCATCGCAGAAATCGACTCCCAGAACTTCAACACGTCGAAATATGAGGAAAACTCGATTTTCAAAAATTTGAGTAAAATCAGTAACTCCTATTGCGGGGAGTTAAAAAAATAATAATTTTGTTAATATTAATTTCTAATTTTTTAACAATTTTTTTTTTCTAATTTTTTGACAATTTTTTTTTTTTTTTTTTCTCTAATTTCTTAACAATTAAGCTGCTTATGAGCCTTTATAAAATTGTTAGAAATTCTACACCTGCGTTTTTAGTTCAATGCGTTCGATTTTGTCATTCATCCAGAAATACACAAATTTTCATTCCAGAATACACACTTCCCTCCTGGCTAAGTCTTTCCTCGTAAGTACAGCTCGTGTATGGAATCGCTTGCCAGCTGTTTTAAGATCTTTTCAGTTCCCCCCCCAAGACCTACCGAAGATTGCTCATTGCTCATTGCTCATTTTAATTTTGTTGGCAATATGACATAGTTTGTTTATATGCGACTCGCAGGAAGTTGGTGTGATATCGCAGCCATATGGCTTACAATTTTTCGCTTACTTTTTTTGATAAATTATACTTTTAACAAATTGATGCCGTATTATGATCTTTACCTTTTAAATTCTATGCTGATATTAAAACGATTGTTATCTAGTTATAAATTTAGGGTTACTTTTAATGTTTTAAGAATCTATGTTTTAAATCTATTGTAATATTCTTTTGGCCAGATGAGGGCTTTTATTATTACAAAATTCTGAAATAAATATTTCATACACAGTTCCTTTTATTCGATTTAAACATTGTTTATCCAAATTAATTTTATTTCCATTTTTAAAATTACCATTCGAAACATGCACTTTACAAACATTTAAATAAAATCAATTGTTTTGTGCAGCTAATTAGAAACTTTGCTACGTTTTGCGATAGTCATATACTAGTTGTAAATAGACAAAAATATTTAAACTTGATAAATATATAGAAATAATAAAATAGTTGGGGTCCTATGTCAACGTATTGTTAAAATCGATCGTTCGATATGTGAAAAAAAAGAACAGATAGACAGCAATTAAAAAGTTTCTTAGTAAATTGTTCTTGCAATTAAAATGTTTGCCAACTTCCAGTCTGCAAACAAATTGATCATACAAATTAACATATTTGTACTCGTATTCATGAGGTTTTGCAGCATTTAAAATTCAATTACATATTCTTCTGTATTCATATAGAACGTAAAAATTTAGATTTTACGCAATTAAAAGATTGTTTGAAAAAGAGACTGAAAATAATTTGAATTTAATTGGATTCACTCGCGCGGAAATTTTTTCTGTGTAGTCTGAAGTAAAAAGCAACTTCATAGTATATTTCTAACCACATACTACTATTTATGTACATACAAGGTGGGCCAAAAGAAATCATCCTATTGGAAGATGCTCTTATTTTTGCAAATGGCGGCCAATGTCAAATCTGTTTTAACATTTGTGGGCGTAACCTACGCCCAAGCCATCCTCAATCTCGAGGACGAAGTGGACGATTTTTGGACCAAAATCATAATGAGCGATGAGGCTCATTTCCACCTCAGCGGGTACGTGAACAAGCAAAACTATCGCTTCTGCGGAACCGAAAATCCACGAGTGATGCACTAGGAGCCATTACACCCGCTCAAAGTGACTGCATGGTGCGCTGTTCACGCTGGAGGAGTCATCGGGCCATTTTTTTTTCGAGGACGCCGCTGGTCAAACGACAAAAGTGGACGGTGCACGCTATAGGGCCATGTTAACCGAGTTTTTTCTGCCGCAATTGAACGAATTAAGACTGGAGGACATGTGGTTCCAACAGGACGGAGCAACGGCACACACTGCGCGAGCCACAACAGATAATCTGAAGCCGGCGTTCCCCGGTCGCCTCATCTCTCGTTTTGGCGATTTGCACTGGCCTGCAAGATCGCCCGATTTAACTGTTCCAGACTTTTTTGTGGGGTTTTTTGAAGTCCCGTGTTTACGTAAACAAGCCCGAGACCCTGAAAGCTCTCAAGGACAACATTCGACACGAGTGCGAGAAACTGTCGCCCGAAGTTCTCGTCGAAGTGATGAAAAATGCCATAAATCGAGTCCGTATAGCAATAAATTGTGACGGCGCCCATTTGGCCTATATCATCTTCTCGATTTGACCAATAAAATTCTAAAGGTTCAGATAAACATAATCAAAAAACAAAATCGAAGTTTTTCATTTAGAAAAAAAATGAGAGCCAAACAACATCGGATGACTTCTTTTGGCCCACCTTGTATGCATATTTCTATAAAAACATATTCGATTTAAATAGTGTTAGAAAATAAAATAATGCAAGGATAATGGTGAATGCATTCGATTTTTTTGGTTCGGTCGTTTAAAAAAGGTGTGTTTGCTTGTTTAGGGTATTGACAGTTTTCTTAGAAGCATAAATAAGTTTTAGTACAGGCTGCATGTCACGTGCAATGTAAACTAAGTAAGAAAGATACGCAAGTAAACCGTAAATACATTTTACAATATTCAAATTATATGAACGGTAAATCTGTCGATTCATATATGTACTCGTATGTAACAGTCACAAGGATATGTTACGACAGCGCCTTTGTTTTTATTTTTTAACATGTGTATGGCAAAGGAAACCATACGATGAATTAATGACGCAGTTTGCCATTTCTTATTTGTTTGCTTTGTGCGTCAATATAAATTAAAAATATCTTCATCTTGTATGAGAACTAAAATGAATTGTTTGAAATACACACATATTTGTTTATTAATTAGGTGGTTCATTGTATGCCTGTGGTCTATGTGGCATTTATGGTGGTGATGCTGATACCCCAAAATTTTTGGATATATTCCTTTTTGCCTCTCTTGTATCGGCTGTGGATCCTGTGGCTGTGCTAGCTGTCTTTGAGGAAATTCATGTCAATGAAATTTTGTATATCGTCGTTTTTGGTGAATCTTTGCTTAATGATGCTGTTACGGTAAGTGTTTACAGACGTATTCTTAAAAAAAATTATTTGTGTTTCAAATGCATTTTAGGCCTAAAACCATTTGTTAAATGCATATTCGGAATCAGTACTTTAACTAAAAACCATTTTATATTTTTGTTTATGTTAACATGGTAATAGTACATTTATTATTATTGTCACTTGTACAATAGTTGAACAAAACAGCCTAAAATTACCAATTGGGCAATTGTGCATATTTGCAAGACTTGTATCATGAAGATCGCTTTTAAACTATCCAGAAAAGCATTAAAATGTACTAGAATTTAGGCAACTGGAGATAATGCAGAGTAAATCTGCATTACCTGCACAAGCATTTTTAGCAAATGTATGAAAAATATAAAAAAAAATTAAATAAAATACAAAAAATTTAAATTTGTGTCTAAAAATTGTAATTTGCTTTTAAAAATAGGTGAAGAACTCAATTGCTCAGATTATTTGCAGAAATTGCTATTTGTGATAAGTTAACACTCGAATTTTTTTTGGCGGAAAAGTGACGACATGTTGTTTTACTAAATGCACAATTAAACAGCACAAGTTTACGAGTCAAAATTGTTTGTCAAGTTTACAAAGCTTGCACAAATGAATTTCCATACCATTTTTGACATTTCATTTGCGAGAGTGTACAAGTGCACAACTTGCACAGTTTGCGATAGTTTTAATCTTTTTCATGAGGACCCTTAGTGATTATAAATTAACATTCTTTTAATTTTTTGACACATTTCAGAACAATATTGATTTTTATAAAATAAAAAATGTATATCCTAACTTTTCTTTAATAAAACAAAAGAAAAATAGTAGCAGAACTCGCTCTTCGTTGCAAACTGCCGGTGCAAACAATTCAGTTGTATAAAATGTGCAATTTCGCTACATCCTGCATTACCTGCGTTCCCACAACAGAGCAAAATATTTGAAATAGAGATTTTCTACACAAATTTGCAAGTCTGAGTTTGGACGGGAGAACATTTGGAAGATAAACATTTAGTTTGGGAGCATATTAGAGGTGGGGAAGAAGGCATCGTTTTTGTGTTCGGTACTCGGCGATACGCACACATTTTCTTTGCTTTGCGAATGGAAAAACAAAAGAGAATTCCAAATGTTTTTCCTCCAAATGTTCGCCTGCCTAAACTTGGACCAACACAAAAAATTATTGCAAATGATCAGTGCAAATGTTTGAAATGCAAAATAGCCCTGCTGTTTTTTTATAAAATCAAAACAACTAAAGATCTATGCCGGCAAAATTTCATGACCGAAGCGAGAATCTCAGTTTGAAATAAACTTGAAACTTGGGCGGCACTCGCCCTTTGTAGCAGGAAATCGTGACAAATTTGCAAAATTGCAAATCTGCTACAAAGTGTGAGTTCCGCTAGTGAAAACTGAATTTTTGCGAAAAGCGTTATCTTTTTGAATATTTTATTGCCGATTAAAACGTACTCGAATAACGAGTTTTATGTAATTTGTTTTGATTGTTTATACATCACTAAAGCAATTATCATTATGAATGTTTATTTACGCGAAAGTTATTAACTAAATTATATTGCGAAATAAAAAATGAATAATAAATTTTAATTCTTTCAAACGTACATAAATAACAACAATATCATTTTAAAATAGCTTAAACAATTTAATAATTTTCTTATTTACACAAAGCTTACAAGGTTTAAAAAAGGCATTTTAAACTAAAATTCTAGTACGAATACAATTTTAGCGCATATTACTTAAAACAGATTTGAAATGTTGTTTATAATTTTTATGAATACACGCCTGTTAAAATGTAATAATTTTTTTGAAGGATCATGAAGAAGCCGTCTTGTGCTATCAATTTATGCCATCTGCTTAGTTCAATTGGTTTAATGGTTTTTTATTTTTATTTTACGTACATATGGCTGTATATTTGTTCTTATTGGAAAATCATTATTGACCTTTAGAGAACATGTGTCATACATATTGTGTTTAATTGGTTGGGCATTGTAGTTGTCAGGAATTTTTGTAAAGGTCATAAAAATATGAGAAATGAGAACAAAATTTTATTAAATAGAAGACGAAAATAGGAACCTTATACTTATGTATATAATCTGCTGATATCCAGTTTAAGGCATATGCAAAGATTTACAGTTTTGAAATTATCAGGCCTGATTTGAAATCACAAACCGTTTTGAAACGACGCCGACGATTTGAAGCTGTTCTGTAAATCACGCGATTTTACATTTTTCGGCGCGGTTTTAATTTTTTGAAAATACGAGAAAACAGCTGATGTTTTATATTTGTTTATATTTTTGTATTAAATATTAGATGTAAAGAATATAAAAATGCCAGGAGCTACTTTATTGTCAATAATTGCTTTAACAAAGCATCATTTACAAAAAGAGCGGGTTAAAAAATGACATTTGCGGGACTCTTCAAATCCTATGGATACATTTTTTATTAGCGCAACAAAATACCTACATAGGTACATATGTATAATTGCGAAGTTTCCAGTGTTTTCATTAACGAAATTTACTTAAATTTTCCATTTTCCTATTTATAAATGTTCGATATAAATGGCGATGGTACGATGGTTAGTAGTCTGCGCGTTGACTACAAAAACAAAAAACACACCTGGGTTCAACCCCAGTTTCAGACTAAAATTATTTAAAAAACATCCCGCATTTTTCTGATGTGCATTTGAGTGTCTTTGTGTGTCAGTTGTTGTCGGAAGGTTTCAGTGTCGAAGGCATAGTCACTGATCACTGAACAATACCGGCTTCAGCTGATAGCAATCCACAATCACATCAGAACGCCCTCCTTCGTCGGTATTGTGTACCACCGGCGAAGTAAAATAAAAATAAAAATTTTGCTACTAAAGAAGCTGCAACACTGCTGCGAGTATAAATAAAGAACGTGCAAAAGCAGAGCTGCAAAATCATTAATTCAGCTTCACCTCCTGTCGTTTCTCTACTATCCCTTTCCTATAGTTCCAGCACAATGCTTCGCATGTGTAGGAGTCGTCTCCTGAGTGCTGGTCCGAGATAAAAAAAAATTATTGACCATTACTAAATTTTTTGTACAACAATATATAAAGTTTGTCTTAAATAAAGAACATGATGGTAAAATATCTACATATATATATATATATATATATGACGTCTAAAGACTGTGTTACTTAGGCAAACTCAAAAACATGTTCGAAAAAATTAACCAGCTGACTGCTAAAAAGTAAATGTAAATCACGACATTGCTAAACAAAGCAAAACAATTATTTACAATAAAAGCAGTGTTCTTACAAATTTGCTCATATTTAAGTTTTTATATGTAGCAAACCCAATTTTATTACAAAAATAAATAGAAAACTAATCACATGAAAAATGTTATAGCATGTTTATTAAATTCTAAACGAAATACATAAAAAAAATAAGCAAGTGATTTCAAATCGTCAGTCATTTAGCAGACGATTTTAAATCACGAGATTTCACAGAAAGTGATTTGCAGAACAAGCCTGTATGTCACAAATTTTACTTATTCGTTCCTTAAAATTAAGGTGACCATACGTCATCTTTTTTAAAAGACAATCATCTATTTCAACTAGCTGTCATCTATAAAATTTGTCTCCTCTTTCTGTCAACTTGAAATTTAAAATAATGATACCTATTTCTTTTCATTCACTTATTTTAAACAAAGTTCAGGAATCTGAAAAGTACAATGAATATGTAGCAATAAGAAATTTTGAATAAATTAGTGTAATGAATTTTTGAATTTTGTTATTTTTTTTTTACTAATTTTATATATATATAAAATTATTATGTTATTATTCTTAACTGATTTCACATATACATATCTGTATGTACATAAGTATGTGAATTTTTAATATATAGACATTGACTTCAAATAATTTTATTTTACTACTTTTGTTAGTGTCATGTTTTTTTTTACCAAAAACTTTTCGCCTTATTTAAATACAATCGATAATTATTATTTAATTCGAATTATTATTAGCAGTCTTAAGAATTTCCCTTTATCTACTAATATCCTTTTGAATTCATTTCTTTTTCCTTTTGCGTTATATGAAAAACAGGTCGTTATGTATCATATGATGGAAGTTTATAATCACATTGGTTTATCCAATATCATACCCCAAGATGCTGTCAATGGTGTGGGTTCATTCGTTGTTGTAGCAATTGGCGGTACAGTAATTGGTGAGTTGTACTTTATTTACCTTTCCTGAATTCATAGCAGAAGAAGCCAAAAAAAACATTAAATATAGTCACGTTTGCAACATTTTACCCTGTGTTCATTTCATTCGATTGCAGGTATTATTTGGGGTTTCCTGACTGGCTTGGTAACACGTTTCACCGATCACGTGCGCGTCATAGAACCCATCTTTATATTTGTGATGGCGTATTTAGCATATTTAAATGCTGAAATATTTCACATGAGTGGTATATTGGCGTAAGTAAATTTTTTTTAAATGTGTGTTAGTTTCATCTTGGTATTCAATTTGATGTAAATTATTAATGCTGGGAAATTGCAATTTCTCAATGTGTATTTTTATATTTTGCGTAGTCTTGGGATTGCACTATTATTTAATTATTTTAGTAACAAAAATTTTTTTTATAATTTTATCGTAACATTATTGTAGTGGCATACATACATAAAAGCTTGAAAGACATTAAAGATATAAGAAAAATATATATACATATACATTAAGGTGAGTCAATATGTTCGGGTGAGAAAAAACGTGACAGGCGTATGTAATAATACCATTTCATAAATTTTTTTTTTACGGGAAAAAGCATAATTTTGAAATAAGAATCATATATGTATATGTGGGTGGATAAATTTTTTCGTCAATAGGCCTATGGCAAAATCGAAATCTGCACAAAATTCTAAGAAAATTATCAGAAGAAAGTATGGGTCCAAAATCCAAACCTAGCTCCTGTCGGGAGGCATCAAAATTCACATTCCAATTCTTATTTCAAAATTATGCTTCTTCCCGAAAACAAATATATGAAATGGTATTATTACATACTTTATGATATTCTCATAAAGTATTTTTAAAAAAGTAAACTCAATAAAATTGATTGAGATTAACTTAAATTCTTATGTTCAAAATTCAACTAATCAATCGAGAATTAAAATATGAATACCGAACACATACCCAAAAATGTTAAACAAAAACATAATAATACATGAGTTTATTTTTTACACATACATATATATTTCTATTTTTATATTTTTCTTCTCATCTACATTAGGCTGTCCATTGGCCAGTAAATTTCGTGTGGTTTTGTTCCAATATAATTCTCGATTGATTAGTTAAATTTTGGACATAAGAATCTTAAGTTTGTACTCAGAAATTAGGAAAAATCCATTAGTACTATATGGACATTGTTTCATCCTTATTTTTTTAAAAATACTTTATGACTTTTTTTTTTTTTTGATATATAAATATATATCAAAAAATATAATAAACAAGGTCAATTAATAATATAATTAAAATACTTTATGACAATATCATAAGAAATGTAATAATACATTTCCTGGCTGATTCCAGAAGCCGATTGAAAATACTCCTTTGTTCATTTATATTCTACTCCTCTTCTATGAACAGGCTGTTCATATATTTTTTTTTTCGAAAAAGAACAATTTTGAAATAAGAATCATATACATATGTATATATAAAGATATTCCCACAGTAAATTCATTTAATATAAACAATATTATTATATTTCCCTAAAAAAAACTCTCAAATTATTCTTGATCATAATTTTTTCTTTCTCTGTGACTTTTCTTTTCTTTTTATTTAGTATTACCTTCTGCGGCATTACGATGAAAAACTATGTGGAATCGAATATTTCGCAAAAATCCCATACAACTGTAAAATATGCATTAAAAATGTTATCAAGTTCCTCGGAAACGGTTATATTTATGTTTTTGGGAGTAGCCACTGTCAATAATAATCATGTATGGAATACTTGGTTTGTTTTATTGACCATATTATTTTGTTCATTCTTTAGAGTAATAGGTAAGTGTGAAATAACTAATCTCTATGCTTAATGTGAAACTAAAAATAAAATCTATAAATCAATAATTGTAGGTGTTATTGTTTTATCGGCGATTGCAAATCGTTTCCGTTTGCACAAATTATCCCGTGTCGATCAGTTCGTCATGTCGTATGGCGGTTTGCGTGGTGCCGTTGCTTTCGCCCTTGTTTTGTTAGTTGATGAACGTGTTGTGCCTCAAAAGAATATGTTTGTTACCACTACCATTGCTGTGATATACTTTACCGTGTTCGTGCAGGGCATCACTATTAAGCCCCTCGTAAAGTTTTTAAATGTTAAACGTGCTAATAAACGTAAACCCACCATGAATGAACGTATACATGAAAGAGTGAGTAAAAGTGGCGAATATTTAAATTAAATTTTTTTTATGTTTGTTGAAATTTTTTTATAAATATTTGGTGGTTTTTAGTTTATGGATCATTTAATGGCTGGCATTGAGGACATTATTGGCAAAACTGGAAATTACAATGTGCGTGATAAATTCAAACGTTTCGATAATCGTTTTATTCGTCCTTTATTGATAAGAGACCTAAAGGTAAGTGTTAACGTAGTACAATAAAATATTAATGTTAAAGTGCAGTATAGCACAAGTCTGGGAAAATTTAAGAAGTGGAAGACGTGAAAATTTTCTGTATTAAATTCGCTCGTGATTCCAGTTCCTTGAAATCAAAATGTTAAATTGTTAAGTAAAAAAAAAAAAAACGTTAAATAATAACGTTGAATTGGAAACGTTGTTCTTTTCCCAAACTATTGCATATTATTTAAAAAAAAAAATAATTTTACCGGCTGTAAGGAAGGCCAGCAAACTGAATGCTCAAACAAGCAACAGATAATAAATAACTTTTGGGAATATGCCAAAATAGATTTTTAAAGTACTTATCGGTACCTTCAGTCAGTACAAGAGCTTAGTTCAATTTAAAACACTTCACAGAAACAAATATTAGTAACTTTCTTCTGAAAATAATGTATTTTTGTTTGCTAGATTTTATTTTCTGGGGCAGCACTCAGGGGATGACCTCTACACATGCGCTGCATTGTGCCGTAACTTGGAAATAGGGTTTTGGGAGAGATGTTGGAGAGAGTAGCGTTTATTGACATACGCTTTAATTTTTCCATGTTAGAAGTGCCAGAAAACTCCTCTGCAGGTAGTCCATTCCACATACGTGGTGTTCGGCCAAAAAACAAATTTTTTCTGTAATGCGTAGTGCGATTCGACCAGATAGACGAGAAATGGATGCGCTTTTAACGTGTGCTTAGATATGAGCCGGTTTCGGGAACAAGTTCCCTGATTTCAGTAAAACACTTCGCATTATAGTTACGATGCTCAAGAGAGTCAATAGAGTTGGCTACCCTACCGTCAGCAATAAGTTTCTTCGCCTTTTCCTGTACACAGTCGAGTAACTTCAAAATAGTCTTTGACGTTAGAATAGTACATGAGATTTGTATTCCATTTTCGGTCAGATATAAGCGGTATAAATAGTAAGATGATCAGATGGGGTGAATTATGTCTTACACCGTCTTAAAAAGCCGAGACACTTAAATGCTTCTTTTGATACCTGAATGAAGTGCTCGGTCCATCGAACATCATGCCAAGAACTTCAAGAGCTTCTGATTCCTTAATATTTATACCACAAATAATTACAGTTCGAGCGGCGTGATCGTGCATGCGTTGATGCGTAAGAATTCATCATTGGCTGTTTTGAGCATTAAAGTCGACCCTGTTCGCGTGACCCCATTCCGATATTCCGTGAGGTAACCATTTAGCGAATTATTCATATTCTGCTTCGTCACCGCGATCATAGCCGATGTCGGCCTAAGATCAAATGAATATGAATGGCAGATACTGCTGTCATGCCCTGCATCAAAAACTGAATTTTCACAAGTTGTGGACTTACCTCTTTTACGACTGAAGATAACGGTATCATATTTGAAAAAAAAATTATAAATAAAGGGTGGTTAAATTTCAAGGGCCGATGTTGATTTTGAATAAAACACAAACTATTTAGGAAATTATTGTAATTTTATTTTATTATGATATATTGGTATTACTCAATTATGTATGGAACAAAATATCGGCCAAATGGGCGCCGCGACCACGGCTGCACACCTCCATCCGATGGTCCCAATTTTCGATGACGCTGAGGCATAATTGAGTTTCTATGCCATTAATGTGCCGAATTATCTCATCCTTTAGGTCTTGAATTATTGCTGGCTTATCGACGTACACCTTTTCTTTCAAATAACCCCAAAGAAAAAAGTCCAACGGTGTCAAATCACATGATCTTGGCGGCCAATTGACATCGCCATTACGTGAGATAACACGGCCATTGAATTTGTTGCGCAAAAGAGCCATTGTTTCGTTAGCTGTGTGGCAAGTGGCACCGTCCTGCTGAAACCACATATCGTCCACATCCATATCTTCCAATTCGGGCCATAAAAAGTTCGTTATCATCTCACGATAGCGAACACCATTCACAGTAACTGCCTGACCGGCCTCATTTTGGAAAAAATACGGCCCGATGATGCCGCCAGCCCATAAACCGCACCAAACAGTCACTCTTTGTGGGTGCATTGGTTTTTCGACAATCACTCTTGGATTCTCATTCGCCCAAATGCGGCAATTCTGTTTATTGACGAATCCACTGAGGTGAAAATGTGCCTCATCACTGAAGATGATTTTTTTCGAAAATTGATCATCCACTGTTGCCATTTCTTGCCACCATTCTGCCCATTCACGACGTTTGGAATTCAAATTGAGTAAGTCTGAAATAGAGAAATGTCAAATAAAATTCGGAAAAAAGCTTGGCGTTTAGGTGTGGTTCACATTCAACATCGGCCCTTACAATTTAACCACCCGATATTACTAAAAACTTGATAATATTACTATTCTCAAAGAATAGTGTAAGTTTTAAAGCGGAAATATTCCTTTCAAATAAATTTATTTATTACGCTTAACTTCTGTTTAGCTTGAAAGAGATCAATACCTCTTGGGCCATATACCTATGCAGGTATACGAAGAGAGAATAAAGACGAGAATACGACATGCTGCTGTCGAAAATCGTAGATCACTTGATCGTTTTTCCAGCTACAGGCTTAGAGAACGGAATTATATTGATGATGATGATGAAGAAGGTCTATGATTTCAAGAGCAAATAAAATTCTATTAAATTTAAAGTGCATTCAAGAATCAAAATTATCTAGGTTGGGCTTTAAATATTATATTTTTAAATATTATACTTTGTAGACTTTTTAGATTTATTAATCATTTGCTAAAAACTTCTGATTTAAATGTGCATAACTTTTCTTTTTTTTATACAGGGTGCCGAACCAAAAATCATTGAAACCTATTCCAAATTAACCATGCGCGATGCTATTGAAGTTATGCGTCGTAATCCCTCAACAATCGGTCAAATTACAGGCACTGAATCGATGAGTGCCTTATTTAGGAATTACACCAATAATTGCATTGGTGGAAGGTGGGAACCACCAACTATTTATACAACCTGGTAAACGAATTTTAGACAATCTTTCTTTAAATATTGGGTGATATATTTTGTATGTTAATGAAAAACAGCCGACTAAAACAAGTGCATGTTGTATGTTCTATTTTTTTTTTTCAAATAAGTCAGTAAAACAAAAAACACCGAGATTTAAAGTAAATCAAATAAGAATTCCAATTTTTTTCTACGACCAGAGCTCCGGAAACGCCTCCTATATATGGAATGTGGTGAAAAGATAGAAGAATATAAGAATATAAATCTTAATTTTGAAATAACTCTGTCGTTGCGTGTTTCTTTTTTTTTTTGCGAATTTGTAAAGAAGAATTGCTGCGTCTCAGGGTGTTCAGTTGACGTATGAATTTATAAGCTGAATAAGAACCATTTTATTTATTATATTACTTGACACCGCTTTATTGCTCAAATACTGACAGAAATGGGTAAACACGTGTGACAGTGTGGTTCTGGCGGCCAGAGAAGGAAAGGTAAGGAATGCTGGTGTCTCGTCACCGGAACACCTCAACCCATAGGGTTAATTGCGAATCCCATCGAGAAAAGAAAAAGAAGTAGAGAGAAGTAAGAACAAAGAAGAGGATAGAAAATAGAAGAAAAGAGAAGTTAGATCCCGCCCACAGTCATCTCGTAGTCAGCCTCTCCTTACAATGAAGGTCCTGATATCACCGATATCCCACCCCATCACGAATACTGCTGCCTAGGCACCTTAGCCTGTCGCGTTGCAATCCGGAGCAGTGACAGAAAGCGTGTTCCATCGTCTCCTCCTGGTCCTCGGTTAGCCTGCAAACATCGGAGGTTCCCTTTGCCACGTGTTGATCGTCTTCCCGATCGAGCCCCTATCAGAACCCTTAAGTACCTCCTGCTCATTCCCAGTAACCGTGTAGACTTTGCAATATTCAACTCAGGCCATACGGCACCCGAAACCCTTGAATGATCCACCCTTACCGCCGCCCATTTTCACAGCTCACCATAGTAGTACCCCCCATCCGTTGCCGCGCCCACATGTCTCACTCCTCCTCACTCAGGGACGAGCCTCTTCTCACCAGCTCGTTCACCGTCGTTCGGCAGCAAACTTTCGTCAAAATTTTTCGAAGTGGGATTTCTGTCAGATTTCTATTTGACGATAGTGTAGTCACGCATGCTATTTACGGTATATGAAACATATTTGCGCTGCCTTTAGACATTAAAATAATTTTTGTAATTCAAATTTGTCAAGTTATTTAATACATATTCTGACAATTCTTGTAAAAATTAATTGTTTATCAATTTAAAATGCGGGCATTCAAATAAAATAAAAATTTATTTGAAATTAAATTTTATAACTCGTAAGAGAGTTTTGAACAGAATTTAATTAAGTGTAAAAATGGCCAAATTTTTTCAAATTGCATAAACCGTGTTCAAATGTGGGAATTAGTTTAATCACAGTTTTAGAAACAATTTATAATTTGTGAAAGTGAAAGTTTTTTCCAGAACACTTAAATTTCGTTTGTAGCAAACTGGAAATTATATTTTGCTTTTCAAATTATTTGAGCGAACAAACTTTGTGATAATTTGATTTCATTTTACGGAAAATATCCGAGTTAATTTCTGATTTTCGTGTATGCTTTGGTATAATTTTTTTTTGAAATACCTTAAAACCAGATATAAAATACAGCTATGGAAATGTAAACCTCTTAGTAACATGAAAATACGTACATACACACAAAATTTAAATTCGTTATTAAGTACAATTGCGTTGTGAGAAAATACATATAACAAATGCCAAAAATTTTTTATGCTGGTAAACTTCAGAATTAACACCACTTTATACGATAAAACTTACTTCTTATTTAGTCTGCAGTTTGTAGGAAATAGCAGATACACGCATGTACGTATGTGAGTAGGATAATAAATTAACGCTGAAAATTTTTATATAATAAAAATCAGTCCCTTGAAATATTTGAAATATTCTTCTCTTTTTAGAGCTGATTTGCTTTAAATCTCTGTTTCATAGCATGAACTTTTTTTTAATGCCACTGAAAGTCTGTCTGTTCATAAAGATTTCTTTACTAATATGAATATCACGTTTTATTTATATTTATTATGTATGTACATAAATTGCAGAAATTGAAATTTAAAAATTTTTATGAGAGCTGAAAATGTTGATTTCGAAAATTGTGGATTGTGTCTCTTTATTTAGTGTGCCTTGTCTGAATGTGTACATACATACGAGTATATATTTCTATTGCACAGTACTGCCGATTGTCAAATGGTTTCCACAAATATCTTAACTTTTCTTTGACGTGATGTGAGTGTTGTCAACACTTAAATTGCCAATTATGTCACCTTAAATAAATTACCAGGTAGACACATTAAGGGTTTACATTAAAAAGTAAATTAAAAAAAAGTATGACAACGCCGAGTAAAACTCATATATTTTTTAAACTAATATTTTTATTCATACACTTTGTATTAAATTGTTCTAACGTTTACTATAATCTCGTTTGAGTTGACAGCACTAATAATTTCTGCAAAAGCAAATGGCTTGAAACAAATCTCTCGAAAAAACCGACTGAAGTGAGATTTTGTTCGAAAATTTTGTAAACTTATGTAATTTTAATGCACTGAATTTTCTAAAATTCGTTTACTTTTTATATTAAAATATTATTTGTAGTTCATTTAAGTAGTTTTAATTTAAAACTAATATATAAATTTACAATATTGCAAAATTTTATTTATTATTTTATAGATTTCTGTATGAAATATTTTAATTGCTATTATAAAAAGAATATTGTATTGTTTCTCTACTTTTATATACGAGTACGTACTTAAAAAAAATGTATTAACAACCTAGTAATTTTTCTTAACTTAATTATTTATGTAGCATATCCATAGAATAATTAAATTTAAAATGGTTTTTTTTTGTAATAAAAATTAAATTTTGTTATTCTCCATTCATTGTTCTTTAGTCCGAGTCTTACAAATTTGGACAATACTTGCTCGCGCAATTTGGATATGCATGAACTGGATTATAATCCTTCCAAAAAGGATCTTACAGATGCGAAAATTCATCATTTATTAGCGGAAGAATTGAAACCGTATAGAAGGGTACGTATAGTTGAAAATAAAATAGTGCAATTTTTTCTTTAGGTCATTAACATTTAGGTCGACACATTTCAAATATTTTTCTTTTTAATTTTTGTTTCATTATTTTATATATTTATATTTTTATATTTTTATATTATATATTTATATATTTTATTTATTTTCTTTATAATTTTTTAATAATTATAAAATAATTATAAAATTTATGTAAATCAGCTATAAAACACTTAATATTTTCACTAAACGTAAAAAATGCCCTTCAAAAGCTTTCTTTCGTAAAAAGTTATTTAACATTTTAGACTTTTTATATAATCTGTTATAAATTTTTATTATTGGATTTGATTTAGGAAGTAGTGCAATAAAAAATATATATTAACTGGTTGGGCAAACAATTTAGAAGTCAATCAGCTTATCAGGTGATTCTTAATAAGTGCACAAACACAAAAAAACAAGATGCCACGGCGCACAGTGCTTTGCTCCAGTTAGTGAATCAGCAATATTTAATTAAATTAATGTTGGTAGACTGTCTTCTGATGTCTAAATGTTTGTAGAAAATTTCTGCAATTATATCCTTACTTATCCCAAAATGTCTTCAAGAAATTAAATTTTTACTACAATTACGATAAAAGTTAAAACAGTTATCGTTTTTAAACCAGTGGCATGTGAGAAGTTTTTCCATCGAGAAAAATAAAACAATTCATATAAAATCTAAAATAAACTCACAAAAGACATGAAAGCTTCTTATCTTCACAGTAGATAATAATTTTTTCGACTAGAAATTTTCTCACATACATATGTTGCAGAATCCGGGCACTGTTTTCCTAAATCCTGCAGAAGTTTTCAATTTTATTCGGTGCAAAGGCATGCCCAATCTACATGTATAGCAATACCCCGCTTTGTGTCGCTAATTGGGAGCGAAGATAACCAAATCGAAGTTCGATTTTTCACACATTTGTATTGATTTTCATTTAATTGGTTCCGAGGTTCATAATTTTAGCTGAAAAAAATTTAATTTTCAATAAAAATAGCAATTTTTTTAAACCAGTTTTTATTGAAATAAATTTTAATTCTTCTTTTTATTCGACCTTCTATTTTTATTGTATGCAATAAATTATTTAGCACTGCAGGTCTTATTTTTATAAAATTTTTTTTTGCTTTCTTTTTCATTAAAAAAAAAAAATTAAAAAATTAAAAAAAAAATTTTCAGTAAAATAAGACCTGCAGTGCTAAATAATTTATTTCATACAATAAAATAAATATTTTAACAATTCATGAGAAAAACGTAAAAAAACGAAAAATATTAAGATAAAATTAAAGTTAAACATTCTTAGTCCACATTGAAGGAAAAGTATATTTTGTTGAAGCAGACAATCTTCAGAAATCTATTTGTATTAGACTTTAACGGGGAATCCCTTTTTTCTGATTTAGCTTTGTACTAACATTTTAATATGAACGACGCAAATCGAAGCCAATAACGACGCAACTTCGAAGACATGCGACGCAAACTGAAACAAAAATGACGCAACTTCGAAATCGCAGAAATTTTTAAAAGACGCAGCTTCGAAACGACGCAAGACGGGGTATTGGTGTATTTGTTAGTTCATACATTCCATTTTATAATTATTATTAACTCTTCAGAAAATGACTCCACCAAATTTAGAAATTTTCAATAAAAAAATGTGGAACATTTTCGATACCACCAACTACATTTTAAAGCGATACCCATATTTTCTTTTTTCCGTTTTTATGCGAGTAAAATTCGTTTTACAACCCAAAATTTTTTTTTAACTCCATTCTGTGCACTCTTATGAAAACATATTTTGGCTTCATAAAACCTTTATAAATAAAATGAAACATTAATTTTTAAACTTTTTTGTTTTTTCGTCTTTATTTTATAATTATATATACATATTAATCTATGCCTTTATCTTTTTTTCTCTTTTTCCACCCGCTTCAATTCGGCAAATATTTTATAATTTTAATATACTCGTATGCAAATTTTTATTTCTTTGCAAAATACCAACCATATATAAGTTATTAATTGGCTTTATATATTTTTTGTAATTTATTTTTTTATGCGCCAATCTGCAACATCTTCATCTTTGTTGTAACATGTAAAACGTATCTTTTTTTGAAACAAATTCAAAATTTCTACAAAAATCCCTCTGTGTGTGTATGTACAATAACATCCAGGCCTCTATACAAATGGTACGAATTTAAAATTTAAATTGGTTGTATTTGTTTTCTTTTTTCTCTTTGTTTCCTGATGATTTTCATTAATTTTACATATATAAATTTTGCCACTAAAATGTTTTTTATGTTGTTGTAACATATTATTATTTTGTTAAAAAATATATTTATTTTCTACAATATTTCAAATAAATATAAATATTTGTTTGCTTATAAATGTTTCTTCTTTTTTAGTATTTAGCAAGACCTTTTTAAATGAACGTTTTTTCTTAATGTTTTAGTTGTTTTTATGTTAAATGTTATTTAATTTTTATTAAAATATTTCTTAATCAATTATAGTGTGCTTTTATTATATTTCAAAACAAATATTAGAAATAATTTGGATAATAAAATACTTGCAAACTTTATTTTGACTAGCTCGGTATTTTTGTACAAATGATGGGCATTGTAGTCTTATTTGCGAAAGCGCATTATGGCGGGCCCATGAATTGTATTTGCGTTGGATTTTTTATATTTTACTTTCTTTAGCGATTTACTATTTCGGCTCTTTTGCTCTGCTGTAAATTTCATTTTGTAAATCAAAAATCATTTGTGTTTCCCAATTAATTTATTATGGACATGTTGAACGAATAACAATGAATTATTTTTTACTACCATAAATTATAAAAGCTAATCAAATTATATGTCAACAAAAGTCAGGATATAAAGTAAAAAAATTAAAATTATTCTACATTGTAAATATCTTAAGCGAATGTTTCTTTTAAGTACCAGTGTTTCAACTAGAGGCATATACTTCTTCTTGATGTAGAGCAGCGAGCATAAAATATTTAAATTAAATGAAAATTCTATCAATCGATAGTGTATAGAGTGTACACAACATAACAAGAATTTGGTGTGGTTGTGCCCAAAGGTCACACTAATGCCTGAGATTCTGAGATTGTAATATTAAGTTATACTTCACGCGTGAATGTTTTATTGATTTCTTTTCTCTAATCATTTGCATTAAAATATATATATTTTATTTTTAGTCTACGTTTTGCACGTTTTTTAATTCTAAATAAAATATCTCAGTTACTTTTATTTAGGAATTATATTCACAATTTAATGTTTTAAAGGCACGTTAATTAACACAAACGCTTTACTTGTGATTATTTATATTGCTTATAACAAACTCATACGCATCCCTATCGTACATTCTAAACGAATCGATACTAATTCCGTATTTATTATTCGAGAGTTTTTCGTTTAACTTTAGTTACCGTTCATTAATTTTTTTTTTAAATATGCGGATTTTAAAGCTATAAAAAGTTTTAAGTGAAAGAATTGAAATATTCCTTGTTTTTCGTTTGCTGAAGAAGAAATTCACAGAACTAAAATCGCTTTGAATCGGTACGGAATTGTGTGATAGGGTCGGTTTAAATACAAAGAAAATAAGTGTTTTCAAATAATGTAGAGGTGAAAGAAGTTAACACAGGAGTAGTTCTATGCCGAAGATCTTTTTTTAAATTATGCGCATAAAAATCCACTAAAACGGAATTTACGAATTTCACCGAAAGAAATGGCGATATACTGTAGCTTTTGATGGTGTTCTATCGCCATTTAAACAACTGATTTTATCGACACATTCTCGTTGAGATAATTCACGTCGAAAGTTGTGAAAAATAATCCAACGAAAACCTTCTCTTGAAATTTCCATTTCCAAATAGCACTTGTACATCAAAACGTTGTGAGTACGTCTGTGGTAAAAAATGTCAAACTTGATTATGGTATTGCCAGATTTTAGTTATTGACTTTATTGTAGCAGCTTCCGAACTATAAATAGTACCCCTTGTATTATGCAATAAAAAGGAAATATATTGTACAATCTTGCCAACACATTTCACGGTACATTGCACTTCTTTTGGTCTTATAATAACATTAAAAAATATTATAATTTTTGCCAAATACATATGCCTTGAAATATGACATTCATAATATTGGCAATATTATTGTGCAATATGAAAAATTTTACAATTATGTGTGGGACTCTTAAAAGTAATACTTTGTGAAATACGAGTACTATATCATTTTACTGTGTTGTAATAAAGTAATAATAGTTTTACTAATAATAATATAAAAAGTAATTCAGCGACTTCATAGGCATAATTTATTAAATTTTAAAAATATTTTATCTGTTGGTTTTACAAAAAGGAAAAGATTATAATTTATATTTGAATGTGAGCGATTTTTTGTAAAATATATAAACTAAATTTTTATAACAAAAACTACAATGTAACTTTTTAATTCAATTTATATAAAAATTATATCACATTTTTGTAGTAAATCTAAATTTTTAATATTTTCAAAGCAAATGTTTGAAAAAATCGAGAAGCCCAAAGTACATGTGAAAATCATTAGCTACTGGCTGCCTGGAACTTCTCGAATATTAGTCTATTTAAAAATTTAATATTAATTGCATGAATTCATATTCGAATCAGAATTAAAATTAAGGGAAATTAAAATTTTATAATTTTTATTTGAAAACACTTAATTCTTGTTCGCTACTTTCAATGTATCTGTTTTAAAAAGAAAATTAAATTTAATGTTATCTGTGAGATGAAAATTAAAAAAATAATGAAATTTATTATGTGTCTATTAAACTATTGCAAGCATTTTAAAATATAACTAATACTTTTGCCTTTTAAAGCAATTAAAATGTTAACTAATTTCCAAATTAAATATGCATATGTATACGTCTGCAATTTTATAATAAATCTAAGTTTTCATTTTTACAGCACCGTCGTCTTAGTTATAGTCGTCACGCCGTAGATGACAGAGATTTATCCACACAGGTGAGTAGCACGGCACAATTACAGCAAAAGCACAAACATTGGCGGGTATTGAACTGGCAATACCCAAGCTATTAGCATCATTAGTGTTAATTAGTCTGCGGTGGTACTGCTGATAATTATGAAAAAATTTCTCAAAAAAAAAATTCCTTTTCTGTTAACTAAAATTCGTATTTTTTTTTTAAATTATATTTAGGTGAATTATAAAATGCAAATGAATTTCCGTCGCATGTTCAACGACCGTAAACATCATAAACGTAGCAAACGTGGTGCAAATAAGGTAAAAATATTTTTTCCTTTACAATTTCAACTTCCTTACACATAATTTTTTCTTAAAACAAAAAAAAAGCATCAAGATGGCGTTAAACAAAATCATGTCTCATTCCACGATTTCCAACAGAATGGAACAGCGAAACAATTCTCGCACGGTACGAGTAAGATTGAAACAAATTTACGAAAAAAACTAATCAGAAAACATTCTCACAATTCACTTAACAAATATCGTAGATTAGAAATAGGTAAATGGCTAAATTTTAATTAAAAAAAAATATTTAAAGAATTTTTATTGAAAACCCCAATTTAATATTTGTATTAATTTGATTTTTGTTTTGCGGTGTGTTTTTTTCTTCAATAAATAAATAAGGATGTTTATTAATTTTCTACTTTAGATGTTCTGATACTTTAGGCATATGATGTAGTAGATGTTGTCAATTACTAAAATGTTTGAATATTATTATCTTTTTTGATAATACTGTAAAATTTTTTTTATTTTATATATATTTTCATAATAAATGTGACAGCTGGCTATTGATCTGTGCAAAAAATTTGTGCAGTTAAATACATATTTACTGCCGTATTAATTTTTTTTATGAGAGGTTTAATAGACAAATAAATTTACCTTTTATAAATCCAAAAAATTTTAATGTATTCAAAATTAAATTCAAATTTTCGAACAAGGAAAATAAAGATTTGATAGTTTTAATTTTAGATAGCAAATTTTAATGTTTGAAAAAAAAATTTTTCTCATGGATAGATTTATGCTGCATGCTCTCGAGTAGGAAAACCAACAAATTTATATGTTTTCGCACCAAATGGAAGGCCTAGAAATATTTTATATCCTCAGGCGTTCGAATAATATAAAATTATTTAGAAAAATGTTAGATATTAACACAAAATATATACATATCCTCTAAAATCTTAAAGGCCGTAAGCACCAAAAAAACTTAAAAATCGACTTTTTGATTGATTATGATGATGGATTTTGGCAAATTACGTATCACAGAACTTCAACATTTATTTCAGAAAAAAAAAATTCAATATAAATTGATGAACACAAGCTTTATATTGAACTTTTTTGGTTTTAAATAGGTGTATCGAAGCATGCCGGGTTTTAGCTAGTTTAAAATAAAAGCAAACAAACAAAGGAAATAATTATTTCGACGTCGTGGGCCGGGCAGCCAGTTTTGCACTATGTTAAGTAATTGAAAAAAAGAACTTTCACTTTTCGCATATAGAAAAACTAAATTTTAAAACCAACTTATAAATTTCAAAGGCTAGAAATACGGGGGTTTACTCAGTAATTCCAATCGAAAGGAAATGTTAACGTAGACCAATGTAAATAACATACAATTTTGAATGCACACTTTTCTTTTCGTTTTGACTTAGTGAGTAACCTATTAAACCTATTATGAAACCTATTAAAGTATAATAAATTATTTTCTAATTAAAAAAAATTAAAGCAGTTGTCATGTTAATTAATCTATTTTGAGTAATTTACCTATAGAATTCTTTACAAATTATTAACCACACATTTGTCACAAAAAACCATTACATTATGTTCCACCACATTTCACATTCACTAACATTTTGTATAAAAAGAAAAATATGTGTATACATACATATATAAGAGATTTAAATATAGAAAAAAATTTAATTTCGAATAATTGGAAAATTTTTTAAATTCTTAATTTTTTTGTCATTCTATTTTCCTCTCTATTTATAATTGAAAAATGCAAACTAATTGGGCCATATGTAAATATGAAATACAAAAACTGCACTTTGATCGATTTAAACCAACCAAAATGTGCGCAAATTTTATTCATCCATCAACAAACAATCAACCAAAAACACTAACATATCTCAAAAAATTATATATATATATATATGTATATATCTAAAGACAATTATATTAACGATGTTCTTAATGAAACAGCGGAAGAAAATCCAAATCAACTCTCGGAGGTAACAGTCGTTGGAGCAAATGATGACTGGGATGATGGTCTGACCTTTACAGCCAAATCATCACGTAAGTTTAAAAGTTTTTTTATTTTCGTTTCTAATGTAAGTTATAGATATGTTTTATAAAATTGTTACATGATTTTTTCTTAGTTTTTATGTATGATTTGTTAGTGACTACTTGATTTTTATTAGTTAATTTTTTTTACATTCAATTTAGTTTTTTTTTAACTGAAAATTTGTGCTACTAAATATTATCGAGAGAATATGCAAAAGAAATGTGAGTCCTTTGCACCAGATTTAATTTGTAAATTAGGTTTCTCTAAGCTTTAGAATTTAAAAATGTTTTGTGTTTTAGAGACTATAACCTTCAGTGCTTCAATTATAATGATTGCACAATTGGGGATCTGCTATACTAATTGGTTGGCACATTTTTGGGGGATTCACAATGTCTGTTATTAAGTCATATTGTTATAATGTCTATCGTTACTATAATGGGATGTGCTCTAATGAAATCAGGGAACTTGTTCCCGAAACCCAGTCATTCGCGCGCACGATGCGTTCATCATTAAGAGCGCATCCATTTGTGGTCGATTTGGCGGCGACTCGCACTACGCATTACAAGGAGAACTCATTTTTCGGCCGAACATCGCGTATGTGGAACAAACTCCCTGCCGAGGTCTTCCCTGTCACTTTTGACGTGGGAGAATTCAAATCAAATGTCCATAGACATTACTCCCTCTATCCTCCTTCCCATAACATAATTTCCTAGTTCCAGCACAATGCATTGCATGTGTAGGGGTCATCCCCTGAGTGCCGGTCCAAGAAAAAAAAAAAGTCTTAATATTTTGAAACAGTTTAAACAAATTGTTGTTGTGCTTCAAAGAAAGAAGTCGTAAAATAATAAACCTCTTCGTGGTATGTTTATTGCTTTGTCATAAAATAACAGTAGAAATCTAACTCGTACACTGAACTCTCAGTCGAGACGGCGATAATATTTACAAGACGCCGCTACTTTAAAGAATATAAGAGTAGAAAGTTGTTCAAAAATTGTTCACATTTTTATAACTTTATATTAAATTATTTTTTTAAGAAGAAAAAAAGAAAAATACCACAATATGTTTTGATATACAAGTGTGCAAATTTTGTTTGTGCAACTCATCTGGCTGGCAGCCACTTAACGTTTATCCACTAGCCGCCGTCCGAAAAAATTATTCTGCTCATATCGCTGGTAACAGCTATTTTCGATTATATTGGTTCAGCAATTTTGTGTGCCAAGAGAACAATTTAATAATTATAATTAAAAATGTAATTATTACACGAATTATATGTAAGCTTTATTTACTATATTAAAAAGTTGAATATTTTAGTTTCTTGACTGGTTTTTAGCATTTTGATATCAAACATTAATTAGTTTGTTTTTGTTATCAGCTGAAAAAAGTCCTTTGAAACAGCACAAAATAAATTATGACGGGTTGTTCATAGCAGTCATATTTTTTTGTGTTATTATTTTAAAACATATGATTTTATGACTACTTTGTGAATACGCCAATTATTTTATAAAGTTTGATTTCTTATGGCTTGAAAATAGTTTTCAATGTAATAAATAGTATTATGCGATGTTGACAAATCATTTGCAACGATTTTCAATGAGTTCTTGAAATTTCGAAATGAACTGCCTGTCCCACGATGTCACACGATATCGTTCGTTAGCTTGATTACATTCAAAATAAAAACAACATTTAAAATTTTGTTTTTGTGTTGCAATTAATTAAGTTTCTCAATTAAAGATTTATAAGAATTTTATTTTAAAAATTTTGAAAATAGGAAATTCTTAACAATTTTTACTCTTTGATATTGAAAAATCATTTGTAAAAATACAAAGGAAATACAAAGAAAAACATACGCGATATGCTATTGACAAATAATCGCAAAATATCTAAATTAAGTTTTCCATAATCACTAAACACTTGATAATTTCTTTGCTTAACAATAACATACATACATATGTACATCAGCAAATTTTAAAATTTTAACTTGTTTTTTTTTTGTTATTGTAGCGATTTCAAAATTTATAAAATCATACCGTGGAATATTGCAACTTTTTGTAGAATAAAGCTCATAATTAATTCACATCGTTAAAGAGAATATGATAATTTCAAATTTGAATTTTCTTTCTTGTTATAAAATTTGTATTAGTCGTAAATGTAGAGTTATTACCCACTAGCTCGAAGGACCACATTCCACCCTTTCTGCGTTCTGTACTCTTAAATTAATATAATTGTGGAAACGTACACAGTTTAAACACTCTGTATACTTCGAACTCAAAATGCAGAAATTTTTATTTCTAAAACACTTTTAGTTCTTTCTAACCATATTAATTTTTTTATTTTTCAAGATTTTAATTTCGAATTTTCTGTTTGTAATTAAAAAACTATTTCAAACAAAAATGCCATACTTGTTGGTTAAATTTAGATATTTTCTGCCTTTCTTTCTGAATAATAAACAAATAAGACGATTTAAAAGTATTGATATTAAAATAAAAATTAAACCACAGAGTGATAATTGAAATTGGTTTTGCTTTAAAGAGATTCTAATTTTCATTTAATTAGTTTTTAAAAGTTAATAATTAAAAAAAGTTTAGTTTTATTATATTTTCTCAAATTCAAAGCTAGTTAAAACTTTATTTAAAACTATAACAATATTCTTTTTTTTATGTATTTACATTCTTCTATTTATTGTATTGCAAAATGTTATAAAAATTAACTGTATTTAAAATACACCCTCGGCCTAACTGTACAAAAATATATGTTTTTGCGAAAATAAAATGAAATTTTATTTAACAAAAATTTTTATTAAAAAAAAAAAAAAAATACAAAACTAAAAACTAAAAACCAAACAGCGGATTCAGATCGTGCGAATAATAATTCATTAATTGCTCATATACAAAATCTGCCCGGTTTCGATGCTTCTAAAGCGCGTATTGTTCAACATTATGCTGCACCATCGTCACAGCACAGTGCAAGTGAAAGTCCGGAAAGACTACTTTCACCTGAAGATCCTCCGATTGGCCCAACGGCGGCCGAACTGATTTTGCCCTGGCGCAGGGATCGTTCCTATCAAAGCATTGGTAAATGCAGCTGCAAGCAAAAATTATAATAATAATGAAAACAAGCATTTTATTTTTTCTTCTTTTGTAGTGCAGTGCTTCAGATTTTTGTTTATTTCAATCTTGAGTTTATACATTAATTCCATTTAATGAGATTATGATAACTTTTTATACTGTTCTTCTAGTAGTAGAATCGTCAGCACAATTTTTTTTTATATTTAAACTGTTTATTTTTGTTTAAACCACAAATAAAATGGACATTAAAAAAAGTTGTTGCCGTAAAATATTTTTAGTTTGTTTAAATCCGCCATGAAAGTTGTTTACCACTAAAATTATTTGCTTTAGAAATTAAATTGCGAGAACTAAGAAAATCATTCCGACAAACTTTTGAAAATTAAGGGACAATATTTCTCCTGATGATACCTACCAGAGGTTAGCGAAATATCGAACAAATACATTTTGTTTTATAAAAAAGTCCTTAAAAACAATATTTAAAATGAAAATATTAAAAGGTCAAATATAAAGAAAAATCAATAAAAGAATTTCCATTACTTGATAGTTCATAACAACTTTATTCGCTTGTGTTTAAGCTTTACGGTTAATCTGAATATAAAAAAAAATTAATTTCTTACCACTCATTTCGCTTTACACCGTTGAGCTATGTACACATGATTGTCAGCAATTACAATATTGTAAGATATGCTGACAACGAAAACTTATCATCAAAAGTAAATTGTCAGTTCAGACTATTGTAAGAAAACCTGACAAAAATTAGCAGTTTACTCTGTTGTTAGATTATTCTATGGCAAGATAAAGAAATATTTATCTAACAATGGTGTTATTGTACGGTGCACTGAATTAAGCTCATTTGACATTAACAAATGACTGTACAATATCTGGCAATTACCTGTTGAAGGAAATGGCGGCTGTTCTCACGATTGTGAGATGTTTGTGAATATTATTGTTGTTGACAATGCTTTTTGTGACAATATAGCCAGATAAAAATTTTGAGTTCACGCGATTGTTAAACATTTTATGGCAATTTTTCTGACAATATTGTAATATATGAGAATCGTGTGTACTTTACTTTGTAGACTTAATTGTTATTCTTTATTTTAGTCTCATATATGTATTTTCTTCAAAAAACAGAAATAAAATCCAACAGTGTAAATATTAATTTTAAGAAAAACCCCTTCCTGAGTTGAAGCACCATTATGCAGCTTAAATTAAAAAAAAGGAAAATTAGAATTTCTAACCATTGTATGCATATAATTAACTGCCAATTAGTTATGCTATTGCAAACATTTTCTCATGGACTTTTGACGAAAGATCACAAGTCGTGTAAAGAAAATTTCGAAGTATTTTAATCGTAAAGTAAACTTCACAAGACGCTTCGTTTACACTAAGCCGTTCATTTCTACGAATTTTAGTTTTTGAGATATTACACTTGTGAACTTATCTGTTGATTTAATTTGTCATCACTATTTTAGTAGAAAGTAAAATTACAGAAAAGTTAGCTTAATTATACTAAATTTATAAAATTTAAAAGGCCGTCCTGAAATATTTTATTATTTCACTTATGATGCTTTGTTAAAAGTCCAGATATACTCATATATGTATGTATATATTTTATTTATTTGTTGCCTTAGAAAGCCTACCTATTCATCCGCATTCTCATAATTGTATCTTTTAATTTTCAATGTATTTTTTTTAAGTAATTACTCTGTCAATATATTTTTGCCTTAGCAGCCTTTTGAGTTATAAATGAGGTATTAACTGACCAAATATTAACATGAAGAAAAATATAAATATAAAAGCATGGCATTTTTGTGCATGATTGATTCAAAATTTTTCCAATTTTTAGTTCTTTATTGGTTTTTGAGTTCTTATTAGTTGAGTATGTATGTACATATGTATATCTATTTCGCACCAAATATTTGAATAAAATTAAGACTGCATTTCAATGTGATCGAGCCTAAAAATGTTAAAATCGTTTAAAAATAATGTAAAAAACCGGCACGTTTTTACGAATAAACATTTCGAATTGAGTGCATTGATTTCTTTGAAAAATTTTGTCGTATTCATTTAAAACATTTGCAATTTATTGCTCCATTATAAAGTCATTTTATACCATTTTAAAAGAGAACAATAAAGTGCAAATATCAAAATCACTATTAAACTAAAGAAGGTCTTTATACAAATATAAATATGCACATTGCATTGCTTTCAGCTCTTATATTAAAATCCACCACTTTGCATTGTTGGCCAAAAATTTATATACTCGTAAATAGGTCTGTTCCAGATGCATAACTAAAGTGCCCGAACTTTTGAGAGTAAAAAGAAAATTACTCTGAATTACTGAATGTGACAAAGTTGCCCAAGACAAGTTGCTGCTTACTTTCTCAAATAAATTTTATTTATTTAAAAAAAGGTCGTATAACTTTGTAGAGGAAATGAAAAATTTTACTATCTAATTTTCTCTCAAAATTGCACAAAAATTGTTAACTGGAATTTGCGCGATTTCGAGCACTTTTGGAACAGACCTAAAAAACAGACCCAGAAAAAAATATGTAGCATATTTTTACATGCATTTATATTTTAAATGAATATTTCATTATTGGGGCGCTACCACTGGATAGAAAATGATTTAAGAAAAGTAGATGATTTAAGATAGGAGATAAGTAGATTTGGTACCTCTAATGCGAAGACCAAATAGCTGGCGGACTGTAACACTAAAGTTATTTAAATGATAGCGAGTAGTTGGCGTGAAGGTCCCGGGTTCAATTTCCAGCCCGCTTAAGTCAGAAAAAATTTTTTCTGATTTTTCTGTGCTAAAGCTCCTCCTCCTTTGTCGGTATTTGAGCAAGAAAGCGTCTGCGCATTAAAATAATAAATAAAATGGGTCCCCTTAGCTTAAATATAATGCTTATAAATTAGCATCAGAGGATGCCACAACTTTGCTTTATAATTAACACGCAACTGTAGAGTGGTGAATTAAGCTCTATCTTCCTACCACTTTCACCAATTGTCTATTCTGTACACTATCCCTCTCTCTATCTAGTTCCAGTGCAATGAATTGCATATATAGGAGATTTCCCCTAAGATGAAAAAAAAATTTAAATTTTTTATAAAGCTAAAAATGGTAATTAAATAATACAAAAATGTAAAAAAGAAAATAAAAAATGCTGTTGCAAAAACAAACCTATATATACCTATACATTTGGATTTACATACATACATATTAAGAAAAAAGTTTGTATTGGAAACTTTAATTCCCTTTTTTTACATAAATTAATTTTTACATAAACTAAAAAATGCACTCATACATACTCGTATAAATACATACATATGTATATATTTACATAAATACATGCATACACGCATACATACATACATACATACAGCCATGCGTACATACACACATGGGTACATATATACATATTACATATATACTACATATTACAATAAATTTAGTATATATATAATAGATAAAATTTTTGGTATAACGGAGGTATCGCCGCTACCAATTAAATAATAAATTATTTTTTATGCTAACTTAAAATATATATTATATAATATATATGAATTATATATGAATTTTACGTATATAAATATTATATTATTTGCACATCGGAGTTGTATGTGTCTAGGCGTCAGTTTCATTTATAGCGAGAAGAACATTTTTCGAGCTTGCAATTCCAGTTGATAATTTCACGCAGTCCTAGCTTATAAGGTAATACGTGGAAATACTGTCAGTGGTGTCAGACTGTTACTTTCAGTTATTTTAACAAGTTCCACGAAAAAAACGTAAAAAATCAATTAATTTGTTTTTGTTTATTATTATGTGGAAATTCGTAACAGAATTAGACTTGAGACGGCAATCTAAGACATTGGTTAATTTAAAGGAAATTAAGTGATGTTATATTTAAACTTGACAAATTAAGTTGGCAACAGTTGTGTATGTTGGAGACAAAAACTCCCGTATTCAATTTCGCCAACGAATTTGTATATATGTTCCAAATTTTCATAGAACCTTAGCCACTGTGGACTGACTGTTTGGTGACTGCCGAAAACACGTTCTGTTCAGCCTGTTTAGCCTGTGTAGGTTGGCATTGGTTTACGTTGATTTTTACCTTCTTCCCTTGGCATGCTGTCTCATGTCTAAATCTTTCCCAGTAAAAATGTTGCGAACTTTTAAAACTGATTTGGATTTAAAAATAAGAAAAAATACACTAATAATTAAAATGTTCGAATTAAATATTACATTAGCATATGTATTTCAAAGAATTTGTAATAAGCGTTTAACTGCTCCAAATTTAGATAAACCATCGACTTTGAACAGGCCACAAGGCAATTTTAAATCTTATAGAATTTTTTCGTGGAATGCTTTGTTTTCGAACTAATGTCCCCGACAAGTGCAATATAGTTTTATTCAATAGGTAACACACTATTTCCATTAAAATTTTAGCTTATGATTTTGATACACTTGCCACATCTTTGCATGATCTTGATTGTTTGTAACAACAAAGTCTTTTTGTTTTTCTTAGTTCAAATAATGTTTTCTTTATTTTAATTAAATTAGTATCTGATTTATATTTAGCTTTATGTTGTTGCATAACTTTTAGAATCACATCATATATTTACTAAAGATAATAATTAATTATGTGCTTTTTTTCTGCTTGAAAATATTTTGTTAGTTGCTGAGAATGCCATACCCGAGGAAGATAGAAATCTTTCTAAGGATTCGGGTGATGAGAGACGTGTTGCCACACCTACAGCCACCGAATCGCAGTTGCCCTGGAAACGTCAAGGTGATGAAGTATCTGATGCTGTACAGCAAAATGAATTCCCTGCATGGGCCTCAAATAAAGAATATTTGGCCTACAATTCACCAAGTGCTACATTTTTAGGTAAATTTTTATAAAAATTAGTATTAATTATAAAAAATGCTTTGCAAGAATAGAATATGTTAATAGAAGAAAACGCTTAAAATAAATATTAGAAAAAAAAAAAATTAGAAAGCCCTGATAATTAAAGTAAAGCACAGGTTTTTGTTTAAAAATTTTTCTAATAAAAGTTTTGTTTTGATGCATTTATTGTGGTGTCAATTTCCACAAAAGTATAGGGTTGTCTCACTGAAAATTCCCAGATGATCTCATATCGTAATACTCAAGGTGAGGCTGACAGTTGAAGTATGGCATGACCATAGTGGTCTTGGCATCATTCCCCAATGTTAGTTTGATTTTACGGATGGATGTCTATGTAACCCTGCTCAAACGGCAGTACCTCATGATAATTTGGCTATTAGCTATAAAATATATTCAAAGGAGGAAAATACGAAATGATTCCATAAAGCAATAAAGGTTTTTGAACTGTCAGATTTGGTGCATTTAATTAAGCTTGATCCCACGGCATTCATTCATTAAATTTTTTACTCGTTGAATGGTAGTCGCAGTTCACACACTTGTCCATTTTAGTTCGTTTGTCAGAGAAGAAAAACGACTGGTAATTGGTATGGAGTTGCTGCGGGCATTCGCTGTATGCTCTCTTTCGTAAATAACTGCACGAAGTTGGCTGTAGCGTAATATTTGCCAATTTCTTTTCATATTATACTTGGTTGTGTATAAAAAAGTGTACAATTCAGAATAAATATTTGATGCGTGATAAATATTTCATTGTGAACCATCACAGAAAATTTTAATATATCGAAAAAAAAAAAAAATATATTCAAAAAGATAAAATCTAAAATCTTGTAATTGCTTCGTTTACACGTATGTTACATGAAAAACGAATTTAGAAGCAGAAGAAAACTGAAATTGTTAAAACATTTAAAAAACTTCAAAGTTGAGCAATAAAAGTTAAAACGTGTGAACCGCTAAGATAGTGGACGTAACGATCTTCAAACATTTGAGAGGAAGCAAATCTTGCGCTTCTAGTGAATGTCATAACTGATCGATCGCACGAATGTCGGAACTTTTAGGCTGCACTTCTGCCGTATTAATAAAAACTTTCCGCATGTATTGTAAACCGTTTATAAGCAAAATTGAATAAAGTTCTATTCATAAATGATTAATACGCTTTTACACATTTAATAAACCATCTATAAGATCAGCAAATTTCTCTAAATCAAAAATAAAACGATACTCTTTGCATTATACATTTTGTTTGAACTAATTTTTACATATAAAAAATATTTTTTTCTGAATATTGATGGAATATTGATGGAATATTGCATGTGTAGGGGTCATCCCCTGAGTGCAGGTCCACGATAAAAAAAAAAACTACTTTCTAGTCTCTTAAAAGTCCATCGGTATACAAAGTTTTTTCACATTTATATACTTACGAATTTACTTGCAATGGTTCAAAAATAAATAATAATAATTATAGATATATTAAATAATGGTAGATTGTGATTTAATATTTACATATATATGTTACTAAAAAACCCATAAAATAAAAAGAAACATTTCAATTAGGGCTAACTGTCCATAATATATCGAGCTTTTGGTGCAATACCGTCGTAATTCAAAAAATCGTGAACTGAGAAAAATGCATTTGAAGTTTTGAGCCAGTTTTGATAGTATTTTCGTTTACTGAAGTTATTTTTTTACAAGTTTTTAAAAAGAGAGGAATGTTTTGTAATGTTTTCTGTTTGTAAATTTCTTGTTATAAAGGAAATATTTTATTATTGCAAATAAATATTATTGGAAATAGCTGGAGGCAATAAAGACATTTGTAGCTGTAGAATCTTGTTCAGATTGTTAGAGATAGAACAATAATCTTTTTTCCTTTAGATATATATTTTCCCAAAGATCATTTCTGCATACCCAGCTCAAAAAATTCAAATTTTTAGTTACTGTGGTATTGCAGCAAAGGGTCGATATGTTTATATACGTTAAGAAAATGCAAAACAAATTTATAAAAATCAAGGCGAATTCATACCAGGTAAACTGACCAGTACAACAACAACCAAAAATCATTGTTCGTTGTCAAAATAATGCATACAATTTGACATCAAACATTTAAAGTTGCCAATTGTTTCAAAGATTTTTGCATTTGCACATCATAGTGCTACCAGATAACCATCAGATAACACAAAAAAGTAGATTAAATTTCATTTATAATCAGTCGTATAAACGATAAGTTGCAAACTTTCAATATATTTTTATTTGCAATTAATTCGTACGTATAAACGTAGTAAGTGATACATAGTCGACCAGCTGTGCTAGTAAGTTTACCTGTGATAATAATTGCGTAATTTTGTAATTATTTTCTATATAAAATAAAAAGAGAGTTGCCGTACGTAAACATGAAATTACTACAAATCTTCAATTGTTATAGAAATGTTATTATTCATTTAAGAATACAACTTTTAAAAAGTGATTTTTAAAACAAAAAAAGTATATGATAATCTTTGTACTCTTTAAACATATGATAAAAATTTTTTATAAATATGGCTGTTAAACTTTTATAGTTATCTGGTCACTGCGAAATATTATTCAAATTGCTCAAAGTTAACCTTTCTTACACGGTGTTATGTATTTAACTTAAATTTTAGCGGCAAAATTAAAATTTTGAACTGTTGCTTTAAAAAAAAAAAAATAATTAATGATTCAATTCCTAACACTCCGATGATATAAAAGCCAAAAATTTGGTGCAGTTGGCAACTCAGTTTAAATATAAACAGCTGTAGATGTTTAAATTTTTATTAAATGAACTTTTCAAACTGTTTAGTGGTAAAAAATTGCTATAAGGAAAAAATGTTTTTATTTTTAATTTCTTAGTAAAATTTTACTTCAAAAAAATTAAAATATTTTACCAAATATTGATATAATATGTAAAATTTCGTGCCTTTATTAGTTCAGGTTTTTTGGGAAGTGGCGAAAAAGTTTTACGTTATTCGCATTTCTTCGAGGAATGATATACATATACATATGTATGTATGTAGTAATTTGTGGGAAGCTCAGGCTTCATATCATACTTAAATTTTTTGCAGGCGCGTGTAGAGAGGCAATTAATTTTCTTTTTTCTAGAAAATTTGAAACCATTAAAAATTCTGAATTCCAAAGCCATACCAAATTTGCTTACCAAAAATTTTCTTATAGTGGAGTCCCCAAGAGAACGTGGGGCGTGGTCTATTCATCGTTTGTAGAAAGAAATGCCATTTGTGGAAAGTGCGATGAAAATAGAAAATTTAAAACATTTTGGAAATTATTAGATGAGTAATGGAGTATTGTCAACGTTTTTTTAAATGCTTAATTTAGCAACAGGGACCTCTGCGCCAAGTTTTATGGAAATAATTTTTGCCGCAATTTTGGCTTTTGGGCGCATAGTTCACTGTATTGCGTTCGTTTAGCGCCTGTTACGCCACCTTTTATACAAGATACTGTGCTTTTCTTAAATGTCGGCAATATATTTTATTTACAAATTAAAGAAAAAAACACATTTACTTGTATATATTTAGTTTGCACCTAAAAAAATCATTTGAGCATATATTTTTGGATTAGTGTCTTTTATAAAATGCATGTTTTTTTAATTTTTTTTTTAGTTTGAAAATCAAAAAATATGAACATGTAAATATACCAAAATATATAAAATTAAATTTTAATGTTGTTAAGCACTTGTACAAATTTGCTAGAACAATTCGTGAATGAAATGAAATTTGTAATAAAAGTTTTACTGCGAACCACTTTAATGTTGCTTTGCTTTGTTTAATTTTTTCTTAGTTTTTTTTTTCTCGTTTGTGAAAAACGTACATAAATAAAAATTTCTGTTAATTTATTTAATTTATTTCCTTTTCTTTTTTCCGTATATTTTTCGATTAATTCTACTCTACTTTCAACTATCAATTTGGAAACTCTTTGAAAAATAAATCAAAAACTTTGAAAAAAACAAAAACTAAAATAATGAACGATTGCTGATGCTACAAACGAAAATGTAATTTGTAATGAATTGTTTCCCAATAATGCACGTTTCAAATCACTTACGCAACCACCTTGATCACTTCACACACTTACAAACATGTAAAAAACCATACAAAATTAAATTGAAAATACACTCAGGTGGTATTAGTAAACCTAAACAGCCCAAGTCCGTCATAGGTCTTTTCCGTCGTGAAAGTTCTGGTTCCAGAGGTGGCACCAGCATTGGTGGCATTGATGGCATAGAAGCGCCCACTGCAGCCCCTGGCTCAGATCCAGCTTTAGCTGCCGCCTTGAGCACCATGGTTGTGCCTTCAGCAGTATATAATCCACGCCTCGACAAACGTTCGCAATCGATATCATCTGGCACTGGCGTAAGTGACGGTCATTCTGGCCCCTTCCCTGTGACAGCCAGTCATCGTCGTAACGTACGTCGTGGTTCTATGCTTGAATTAAGCGGGTGAGTGTTTTTTTCCTTTTACCCTTTGGTACAGTTTTTCTTTTATTTAGTTTTTCCTTTTTAAATTTTGTTTATTGTATTCAAGTCTGATTGCTTCAAATATATTCAATTACCTAACTAATCGTTATTTAACAATATAGTATAAGAAAATTGCATGGCGTGGTTCTTTTGAATTGTTTTATTTATAGTTTACTTATCGCAAATCAATATTTTTGTTCGCTTAATTTTTAATATAGATATTTTTTTTTCAACTTTATCCCACCTAAATATAACAAAACAAAAATTGAAATTAAGTTTGTTTTCGTCTTGGTTACGGTTATTTTTAATAAAAGGAAGGAATGCATTTAAATAAAATACAGCATCAGATGTGCAGGCAGTGGTGTTTACTACGGCATTTTCCTTCAGGACAAAAATCGCTGTTACACAAGATCTCTGTGTAATTATTCTCAGAGAAGTCAAAAAATATTAACAGACTGAAAAAGTTATGCCTTCAAACATTTTAAGTGCAAATAAGCAATCCGAAACCTAAATATTACCGGTTAAGTAATTATGTATAATTGGAACTATATCGGGTCGCACCGAAACACACAATACAACTCAAAAAAGATTTATGAAACACTTTATCATACACAGTACAACACATGATTTTGGGACTCAATTTTGAGTCCTCGTTGAAGTTGACGCTTGTGGTTTTGTAATTTGTGGATTTGTAATCCTGTTATTCAGCGAAAATGGTGAAAAATGGAAAAAAATTGGCATTTTTACGATTTTTAAGGTACTTTTTTCGGGTACGTTTGTTCCGCTTTTTTTTCTCCTATTCAATATCTACAACTTTGCTTCAGACACAAAAAGGATATTCCGTACGCTATACCGAGATACAACCATTTTTGAATATAGAAAAAGTGATAAAAATTCACCTTGAGCAAAAAAATTCGTTGGGCCATTCATTAATGCAGCCAACTTGACAAAATAAATGCCGCAAAAATTATTTTTTTTCGGGCTACTTTCACGTTGTAACGCAGTTTTTTTTCCCAGCTGGGGTATGCTCAGTGCGTCCGGGGCTGTTAAAGGTCCGCTTCCTTTGGCACCACTGCAGTCGTTTATCACCAACGAAGCAAATACTTCGCTTCCTTGTGTATTTCCGTAATACGGCTACACATGAAGGCTGAATATACCCTTCGTATGCTGCTTGCCCAAAATTACGTTCGATATAACGTCCCCGTTCGGCCAACAGCGGTTCGGCATTAAATATACTCCTACGAGAGGTACACTAAATACGGCATGCAATCAAACTACAACAAGAAAGAATCGTATTCAAGATTCAACAAGAAAGAATTCGTTCTCCCTTTTTGGTGTGTAGAACTTGATTACTTATCCAATATAAAGATTTAAGTCAATGAGAATTATGACCGGTTGTACATGTTGTTTTGGTACCACGTTGTATTCATTCACTATTCGGTAAGTGCATTAGTAATTGTGTGTGCACCGTTTTATAAAGTTGTAACACGCCATATTTAAATAGGAATATTAGATAAGTTCACTTGTAACGGCGCGAGACAACGTGCAATTCTCAGAAGTAAGTCCGAAGTCAATGAGCTGAAAAATGTTATACTGTGATGTGCACGGACGGTAGACATGCTGATTGTCTGAGTGTTACTTCTCTTCAAAAGCAAAATAAAACTAAAATTTCCCTACTGAACCAGTATCATGTTTATCATTATCATACTATGCGCGAAGCTTTTTGGTATGGTCAGAGGCTTGATCAGTGAGCCAGTAGAAATCACAATAAAAAAAATCACGCCATCACGTTTGATTCCGTCCGGCATTGTTATCAAGTAAAATAATCCCTACTGAGTATGTATTGCGATACATTTATATTATTTCTGTTGTGTGTGATGAGAATCGCGTAGTAGTTACTAATTACTTTAAAGCCTAGTGTAGACCTAATATAGTGTTGTTAGGATTTGTTAAAAATATAATTTTGATTTGATGAAGAATTAACTTTGTCCGTCCCTCCGTCCAAATATTGTATACTGCCATACATTCTTATGAAAAATACTACTGCTATAACATCTATACGACAGCTACAGGATCAACAAGGTCATTATTACGAACAATGAATTCTGCTACTGTCATTATGATTCGGTGCGAATCGAGATAATAACACAATGATATTTTTTTGATATTATTTTTCTTCAATAAGTTTTGAAAAAAAAAAAAATACAAACAAATCTTTTAATCCATAATCTGAGTCAACATTTTAAATTTAAAAAATTTAAATGCGCTATGTGCAACATCTTTGTGTATTATATTATAAGAAATGCAGATTATCTTCTTGGCCCGAATAAATATTTGCCAACTATTTATTCGAACATTTTTCCTGTCTCAGCATTGATATTGAATATTATTTTTTGTATAGTCTGCTTTTAAATGTTAATAATATTAAGATAATCAAGCTTAAGGTACATTTTTTAAAGAAAAATTAATAATTTTTTCGTTTTTTTTTTCAATATTTCGCCAATATCATTGATTGGCTTATTCAGGAAATTAAATTAAAAATAACAATTCAAAAATTACAAGTGATGCAATTACTAAGTTAGCAGCATTAAAGCTTTTACAGGCGTTCGTGTGTTTGTGATTTGCGACATAAAATTTCAGAAAAATATTTAAGCACAAGTAATATATTTTTTTTAAACAAAATACCGATTGCAATAAAAATAGCTTATCACTTTTTTTTTTAATAATAAAAACAGTTAAACAAATGATTTGTATAGAATTTTGACATTTTATGTCGCAAACTTAAGCCGAAGAAAAATAATCACCTGAGGTAATTATGCCACCTGGTTTAAGGACATTCTGAATTAAACAATGTCAGCATTGTCTGGTGTTGTCGGAAGGCTTCAGTGGCGATAACAATAACGGCTTCAGCTGAAACCAATCCACAGGCACGCCCTCCTTCGTCGTTATTGTGCAACACCGGCGTTCTAAAATAATTACTAAAAAAATTTTAAAATTGAATACGCAAATATTGTCAACATAAATTTAAATTTTTCAGTTGACAGTCTTTGATTTTTCAATTGTAATTTTTAAATACATATTTTTATAATCTAAAGATAAAAATTTAATTTCCTGAAGAAGCCAATCAATGATATTGGCGAAATATTGATCTGTAAATATTAATTTTGCTTTCTTATGCTTGATTATCTTAATATAATTAAAATAAAAAAAGAGATCGAAAGAAATGAGAAAAAAATAACTTTTATTATATTTTATTTATTATATTGATATTAAAATGCATTCGAAATCGTAGCATTTTTGGTATCACATTTTTTTACTATTTTTTTCAAATCTGATTTTCAATATTTTTTTTTAATCAAAAATAGTTTTAAATGTAATAGAATAATAAAAAAAAAATAAATTCATAATTTGAAACTAAAATTCCGAATTATATTTTATTTAAGTGCACACCTTATATTTTTTGGGAATGTCCTTCTGAAAAATTAGTAAAAGAAAGTTTAAAATTATGTATGTATATGTCGAATGTTCAAAAGAAATGTATTGTCCTTGAAATCATTAGTGTCATAAAAAAATTGTTTGCTAATTTGAAGTTGAAAAATTGGTGGTTAAAAGATCATTTTAAAATTTCTTGAATTTATTGTTTTTTATTTATAGCTTTCGAGAAATGAAATGTATATACAGATCGTTTTATCGTTCCTTAAAAAACTTCTTTAAATCTTCCTTCCTTCTTCCCTAATTCCAGTTGTCAACATCGACTTGGACTCCAAAACTTAGCCTCTCTCAAATAGATATGCAATAGCTTTCAGTTCAAAGCTTAATTGACATTTACTAGAAATGTGGAATTTTTTAAATGCCAATTTAAATTTGATATTAAATCCGCAGCATGTCGACTTAAAAGTGGCTAAGATTTGGTGTCGACGTCGACGTTGACAACTGGAATCAGAGTAAATGTTTTAAATTTGCTGCAGAAAGTCGTGCACAACAAAATTTTTAAGTCATAAAACAGAATTCGGAGAAAAATAGAAAAATATGCCATTTTACGGCACTATGTTTTTTTCTTCTGAAACTGTAATTTGTGGTTGGTTGCTACCCCGCAATTTCCTCTGCATCTTCCTCCTTTAAATTGCATAGTACGCACTACCTATTATGTAACGACTTATGTGCGACTTCTTTTTGCGTTAGTCTGAAATCTACTGCTTGTCATAATTAATTTTTTTGCATTTCTTGCTGCTTAAATGATTCCAATGTACAATAATTGAACATACATATTCTTTTTAATTTTTTTTTTATGCGCCGCTTTTAGAAATAATTGCATTTTTATTTTTCAAATCTTATTTACCACATTTCTGCTTCATGATCTGGACACTCAAATAACTTAACGTTAATTAATTTATTTTCCTTATTCAACCAATGCCATTATGGAATATAAGAAAAGAGAATGTAAAGGAATGCTCTGCGATGGTAAAAGTCTTGATAGAATTTTATCAGCCCTGATATGCTATAAAACGTTTGTCATGAATGTCGAATTCAAATTAGCAAATTTATTCGAATTTCAGCCTGTGTCATAATTGTTGAAATGAATCAAAGAAATAAATCTTTTACAAATCAATCATCTTCCATACCAAGAGAAAAAAATAAATAAAAAAAACAAACAAAATTTTTGCAAAATTCCCATAAAACTTGGCAAAGAATTAATTTCAGTGGAAAAATGTTAAAACAAAAAAAAAAATTAATAATTATTCACCATAATTAGTTCACAAACATAAACAGCTACACACCCAGAAACACTTGAAATGTTCCTTTTTATTTTTTTACATTGTTTTTTTTTTTTTTTTGTAAATTTTTTCTACTACTACTTGATTTTATTTCTTCCATTATCTTTTAAAATAATCTGTTGGAACTTTAACTTCTCTTTTAATTGTTTTGGTTGTAAGTGTGAGTACCCTTATGTTTGTATTATTTTTTCCAGCCTATTGGTTACTGGACGCAGGCCCAGTAGAGTACAAATACAAATAAGTCCCTTGTTAATAGAGCATTTTTATAAATCGAATGATTCATCGACCACAACAACACCTACTAATGAAACTGTTAACAACCATGATAATAATGCTACTAACTTTAAACATGCTACTACTACTACTACTGCTACTACCACTACTACTTCTGCTACTTATTTCAATACAACAACTACTACCGCTACTAATAATGAATATGATAATTCTCCTACATGTTCATCTTCGACTGGTACAACTGCTACAACTACAACTAGAAGTCCACCTTATAGTACATGCAGTCCTGTTAAGGATTTTTGAGTCCCTCCCTTACAACGTACCACAAGTACAGTGTTTCTGCAGACAGAAAGGAAAAATATTTAAACTAGAAAAACAAATGAAAATTTGTTTTATTTTTATAAAAGGAAAAAAAAAATTTAAAAAAAAAATAATTAAATACATATTTGGAAAAAGATTACAAACTTACTAAAAGCAAATATGAAATTTACATACAAGTGAACATATTTTTCGATCATTTACCAAAAGAAAAATACTTCATTTTACTTGATGATATATAATAAAAAAAAAAATACTACCAAATATATGTATGTATATCAACTACAATAAAATTTAGTGTCAAAGAGGCATCATTTCATAGCAGATGTTGTATATAAAATACATACATACATACATTTATAAAAACCAGTGTGTAAATATTCCTCCAAGTGTAGTTCATTCTGTTGCATATCCATAACGTATTTTCTATAAAATTCTGTTTCTTTAATTAAACTGCCCCATATATTACTTTCGCAGCGAAAGCAGCAACACTGGTGATGACTTAAATAGTAATAGTAATGAGTTTACCACCACCACCACCACCACCAACACTTCAACTTCTACTTCAGCTTATACAATTTTACCACAAGCATCACCATTAAATCAATCACCATTACCACAACTAGTAGCTACTAATACCATAAATATTTCCACTACAATTACTTCTAATACTACAGATTTGTTGTAAAAGCAATACTTACTGTTAGGAACAGGAACTGTATAAGTACAACGTTTATATTATTTAATTTTTGTAATTCTTATTTCTGTTTTTTTTTTACCTAATATGTCTGTGAGAAAAGTCCTGAAAAGGCTAAGCTATAACATGCTTTGATTTATTTTATTATTAATAATTTTTAAGTGTTAATGTTTGTTTCAACTCCTAAATGTAGTTAAATGTTATGCACTACACAAATATGTATGTACATATGTGAAATTTATTTAAGAAAACTTTGGCTTTGGCACGTGTCATATTATATCATTTTATAGCGATGTGAATTTCTACTTCAAATCTCCTGAATATTCTCCGGTTTAAGATAAATATTTGACTTTTAGGCCCAAATTCACAGTCATTAGTTAACTATTAGTAAAATAAAATGATAACTATTGTTTAACTAATATTTCATATTCACATTGTTTAGCTAACATGCTCAGTATAACCAAAGAATGGTAACCCTAACAATCTTTTAATTTCAATATTGGTAGCACTGTTATAGCATATGGTTTTTGTCTACATTTGTTGTATTATTTCTTAAAAATATATAAAACAAGCGCGCTCTCATCCTACTCTACCGCGCAAGATATAGAATTGCTGCTGAAATTGGTTTGGGAAAACCAAAATATTATCGAAAATAAAAAAACTGATAGTATTATACATATATATATTATATTATGGTAGATGATATCAAAGCAAAAGTAATAATAATTATTTACTAATCAGCTGTTGTCTAACAATTGGTTAACCAATGCCATTTGGCGGTTTAACTAATAGTAAACAAAAAGCTGTGAATCAAATATTATTGGTTAAACTATTGCTATTAGCTCACTAATGAGTGTGAATGTTGGCATTAAAGTAATAATGTTCGTCGTAGTGTAGTACGTATGAATAACGAAAGTCAATTTAATTAATATCACTCATACGCGCGTTACCAGGAAACCTTAGACGTGTTTACAGAAAGCACAAATGCAATTGAAAACACAAACACGCACAAGCCCATGTTTTCAGTTATACTGTGGAGTTCGGTTATAACGAATTTTTTTTCTCCTGTCCCAACAGTTTTGCATTAATATTTCATACAAATTAGTTACATAGCGGATTATGGAGAATTTTTGTTTCGTAACACCAATAAACAAAAATGCAGGGAAATTTATACGGTTATAAAGAACTTAAAAATTCACAAATTTCTAAAATCGATGAAGTTATATGCGATGTCAAATGTATTATCGTATTATTTGTCTTTTTCATAACACATTGCCAACACACAAGTACGTAATACATGAATTTTTGCCATGTCGTAATACAAAGTGTTATAGTGTGAAACCCCTTTAGCAGTTGTGTGTACACAACGATTTCTTTAGCCAAACTTACGAAACCAAAATATTTTACAAGTTGACAACCGTAATAATATATAAGCGCATAATATATAAAAATCCCGAATTGAAGACTGTGTGAAATCAGTGAAGTGGTTTTCAAATATTTCTTAACTTTAGAATTACATATACAGTACAGCTCGCTATGCCCAACTACTCATTATCGCGACGGTCCAGTTATTGCGACAGCAGAATTTGTAACATTGACGGTTCTATAATTGTGACAGTTGGCAGAAAAAAGTTATATTTGCGCGACTTAATTTTTTACTTTTTTCTTAGCATAAGCAGTATGCAATGAAGAATCGCGTTAGTTTTTTTTTCATAAATGATGAGCAAATAGAAATATCGGAATCATGAAAAAAATAAAGTTAAAATATACGATCCTATTAGATCGATTATCATACGCAACAATGGGCTTTAGAAAATGACAAGCCAACAACATCAGTATATATCAGAAATATACTCGTATTAATAAAAAGTTTTTGTTTCCAAACAATGTTACATTATAATTTTTCAATAAGGTTTGGGTGCGGTTATTGCAAAAATTCAGTTTCCACAACAGATCTGGTTTTTAATTAGTCGCAAAAACCGTGCATACACTGTAATTATTTTGCAAAAACTTGACAGCTTAGGATAATAAATTGTTCCCAGTACAGTTTTAAGAGTTTACATGAAGATGATTAATAATTTTGTCAAATATAGTAAATTTCCATAATATTCATTTTACTGCAATATTTTTATAGAATATTTGTAAACCAATCTAAATTTTTCTTAAATAAATTAAAAACTGCTTTGCACAAAATTGTGTTCATTTGTCACTGTTAAACACAATATTTTATTTGTTTATGAAAAACTTTTCTTCTTTTAATAATTATTTTTGGTACTAATAAATAATTAACAAACAATACAATTTAATTTTCAACTAGAGTTTTTAGTTAAAAATATTAATAACACGTGTTTTATTGTTATATTTTCTTTTACAAATTAGCAACAGCCATTATAAAAGATGAACATTTGTCATGAATATTATTTTATTTTTATTTATGTAAATTTTAGTAAAAATTTTCACCGAAAAGTTTCTTTTCTATGTAAATTTTTCTGTTTAACCAACTAACCTGTCCCTTTTTGAAATTGTTATTCTTTTTTTTTTAATTGGCAAAAAAAAATATTTCTTATTCATCCTTTATTGTTTCTCCCATTTTTTTCTTGTTTTCTTTCTTCCTTTATTTGTAGTGATACTGAATATGAAAATGTCACAGAGAATGAAACATTAATTGTAAAAAGCAAAAACTCGAAAACACCTTCACTCACAGTCACTCACACGTGAAAAACAAAAACGAAAACAAAAACAGAAATTAAATTATCTACTAGTATTTGTTGTACAGTTCAAAATACCATAAATTGTTCAAACAAAGTGAGGAGGAAGAACGCGAGTTAAATATTAAAAAAAAAAACACTTTTCATTCTTCCACAACTTTCCGGCTAATAAATTTGTAGATAAATATTTTTATTTAGACAAATTTTTATTTAATTTTATTTTATTTAGTTTATTTTTCGAAAAAACAAAATTTTTGAACCGATTATATAGATGTATGTTTTTTAAGTATTGCACAATAAAATTAATTTAAATAAAAAATTATTAATAATAAGTAGTTTTTTTCGCCTAAAATAAGCTGTTGGGCGGTATTAATGAATCTTTTCATTTGAAAATGTAAATTGTGGGCAATTACGTATCGAGTGCGATAACATAAAAATGTTTGCCGATGTTGGCACGAACGCAAAATGCGGCTTTCGCGATATTCTAGATAATTTTAATTTTGAAATAGGTATTGCAACTACTACTCCACATACAACACATCCAAAATCACCATTGCAGAGTTTGCTGAAGAATACAACTGGAATGCTGAAGAAACTAGACAACTAACTAACATATTCGATATCGAACGGAATTCCAATACATTTGAAAAGAACTTTGTTTCTAATTTTGATTCGAATCGAATATCATAATTGGCCTCTAGCTGTCGTCGCGTTTACTTTGAAGTGGGCGTACTGAGCTAAATTACATAATTACACACTACAAAGAATGTGTGTGAAACGGTAGCAAAGTATTTTCGTAAAAATGATTTTCTCTGTGGAGAGAATTTTTCATGCTTCTTTCCTCACGTACCAAATTAATTACTGATTTTAAATTTATCACTTAATTCTCATCGGTCAAGTTAAATATATGCGATTTCTATCTAAGAAGTCTTCTTTTCACTATTAAATTCTTTTCTGTTAATCGCCCCTGGAGTCAGATACGTAAAGAAAAAACATTTTTATCTAAATTTGCTTCTATATTTTTAACAGCAATTTTTCTATTCAAAATAGGACTTATATTCTGTAACTTGTGTAATGGTTGACTGACTGTTTCGCAGGATAATTCATGTAAAAAATAAAATAAACTTACAAAAAACAAAAAGGAAAAATTCCACTTTTTTTCTTACTCCTCCTGTGCTTCACAGCATAATAACAATATGAATCAGCTGACACAAACAACGTCGACGTCCTTCTAAACCTGTTACCAGAATACCATATTAATATTGAAGTTGTGTTAAAGTGGTGTTGTCTTCAAATTGACGATGATATTGACGACGCCAAGTAGAATACGTGCGAAAGAATTTAACATTAAATTCAATATTAATAGTTAATGCTCTTACTTCCAGCCTTCATTGCTATTTGCATTCTTACCAGTGCGTTTTATTTTGAATTTATAAATTTTTTTAAATAAAATTGCAATGTGGTGCTTTACAGAAAATTTTTTTCGTTGTGTCAAAAATTCTACAAGACCTCCGGGCTAATGAAATTTTATTCACCTCACAATTGTCAAAATGTTACTTATCAGAGTACTTTGCTACCGTTCCACACACACACACACCCAAATTCATCAAACGTTTTAGAGCGATTTTAAAGCATCACGACATCTGCTGTAGTGTGTTAGTAAGACGGTGCTTTAACAATAAGGAACATGACCATTCCACTCTTTCATTCGATCACCTGTTTTTAGAAAATTCTTAATACAACCTATTTTTATACAATAAAAATTGTAGTTTCGTGAAGTACTCGTAAACAACAAAAACCTTGTTAAAAATATAACGAGCAACAACAACAATTATTACAATTACCGATTGCAACATATGTATGGTCCTTCGAACCACACAGTGATTTTAAACAGTTAGCAAATAGTAATCAAGATTATAGTTAAAAATAAGAAAACAGTATTGATCTCATTTCATTAGGAACTTCCGTTGTAAATGAGAACGTGTGTGTTAATATTTTTAAATTTAGTTCCCATAAATAAAATATACGATGGACAATTTATTTTTAATGCTGGAAACACAATTGCGACGAAAGACGAATTTCATCTAGCGCAACGAATTCGTCGGTAACAATTCGGTGCGTAAATTCGCAGTGTGGCGCACAATTACGACGTAGAAATTACAGCTGTCACAATCCGTAAAGTTGTTTGCTGTCTGTGTTACTGTATAAAAAAAAATGACTTGAACAAATTAAACAATTAGAAATCAATTTTATGCTAAATAATTGTGTATATTTAACTTAATGAAGCATATTAAAAATTTAACAATTATTAAAATAAAAATAAACTTTATTTACTAATAATATTTAAAAAATAATATGAAAAACGGTAACTCTGTACTAATTTGTTCGTCCATCGTCGGCGCATGAAATAAAAATAAATCTATTGGATGGTTCGTCACGCTGTTGTGTTAAGTTCCATATGCACAAAAGTGTTTTTTATTTCTGAGGACTAAAGTTCGCAACGAGTGATTCGTTGTTCGTCCCAATTGTGTTCCTGGCATAACTCTTTGAAGTAGTTAAGTTATAAAGTCTAATGTAGTCCTTTAAGAAAAACTGCAAAAATTTCATCAACCGATATCGAATCATATTCCAATTTATAAATAAAAGTAAAATATTGTTTGAAATTTCGATTCGTATCGAATGCCGTAATTTGCTCTCCGATTAAAATATACTTTTTTATTTCATATTTTAGTATTTAATTAATATTTTAGTTATGTTAATTATATTTTTATGTTAATTAGAGATTGACAGAAAGTTTAAAATAGTGCAACAAAACACGTTTAAAGTATTTTATTTTAAAATTAAACAAAAAAAGGAATAAAATAAAAAATGGAATTTCCACAAACCTAACACTTAAAATTTTGAAGCACAAACTTTTTTTTTTTACTGATTTCTAGATAAATTTTCCAGCCGAACCGTTTGAACGGATCTAAAAAAAATTGTTTTGTTTTTCTTCGTATTTATTACTTTCAATACAATAAAATTAATAATAATCACCCTAATTCCAGTTGTCAACATCGACTTGGACTCCAAAACTTAGCCTCTCTCAAATAGATATGCAATAGCTTTTAGTTCAAAGCTTAATTGACATTTCCAAGAAATGTGGAATTTTTTTAAATGCCAATTTAAATTTTATATTAAAGTCATCATAGTATGTTGACGCAAGAGTGGCTAAGACGTCGACGTTGACAACTGGTAGAAGGGTGAATATTTCGAAAAGAAAGAAAGAAATGCAAAGAAGTTGCGTGTTCTTGAGCTGTTAATTATAATAAATTTTTTTTTAACGAAATATGCGAAATCGATGAGTGTAGAAACTAACAATTGTTATAATTATTACTCTCGAACATAAATGTTTAAGACGTTAAAGCAAATTTATAATTTTTAATTTCTTTGGTTTAAGTGCTCTTTAAAAAAAAAACAACACACTACTAACCCTTATTTAAGCAAATTTTAATTAATAAATTTTATTTGTTAAGCTTCTCTCCTGCTCTGCTTGTAAATTATTCTTTGGAAAAATAAATGTGAAAATGGAAAACATCTCTAAATATTTTCTTTACTACACTTTTCTTTAAGTTGCATGCTTTTTTTGCTTATATATGTACATACAGACATATGTATCTCTTTATTTACATATATGTATGTATATATGTATATATATAGAAATTATTGTTGTATAAATTAGAATAAAACCTTGTTTTTAATTTTTTTCTACTACGATTAAAAGCAGGTGGGATTAATGGCATAAAACAAGGTTTTTTTAAATTTATTTGTATAATTATTTTACATTTATTTAATAAAATGTACGTATTTGCTTAAATGTCAAATATTTTATTAAATGTTTTGTTGGTAAACATTAATTTCAAATGCAATACTGGATCGAAAATAATTTTTGAGAAAAATTATTTGTACTGAATAGAAAAGAAAATTTTATTTATTTATTAAATGTTACAATACCATAATAATAAGTCGTAGTGTAATTTAATTAACGAAGGCTATCAGGATACCAAACTGTAAAAAAAGAAAGGCAAATTAGTTCCGAACTTGATTATGAAGTGCAATATAAAATTAATATTATTTTAAATTAATCCTTGATCTTTTCAATAGAGTATTTTTTCATGTTATACCTTAAAATAAACATGCCTTACAGGCTGCCAATTTCACAAGAATCAGCTCACTTGTGTTCTTTTAGGTCTTTTTGAGGTTGGTGATGGCAGAAGTAGTCTGCACGTTGTCTACTAAACCAAAAAGTCCTGGATTCGAGCCCAGTTTCAGACTAAGTCATAAAAAAATTTCGCATTTTTTCTGTTGTGCATTAGTGTGTCAGTTGTTGTCGGAAGATTTCAGTGACGAAGGCATATTCACTGGTCAGTGAACAATACTGGCTTCAGCTGATACCACGCTACAGATACAATAGAACGCCCTCCATCGTCCGTATTGTGTAGCACCAGCGAAGTAAAATAATTACTAAAAATGGCTACTAAAACAAAGCTTCTAAATTAATTACGTCTCCTTGACATCAGAGGCGCGCAGCACTGCTATAAAAAAAACGTAAGTGCTGGTTCAAGATCTAAAGAAAATAATAACAATAAAACTACAAAAATTTATTTAAATATGTTTTTTTATTATTAGCAAAAATTAGTAATATTTTCCAACAGTTAAAGTTGAAAATATAAGTATTTTATTTTTAACAGATGGCAATAAAATAAAATAAGTGGTTACTTTTAACAATAATTTTGATAAGCTTATTAAGTGTAAAATGTTGGCGTTAAAATCCGTGAAGGTATGTTAAAGGATTTTGCGGGAATACTTTTAAAATTATATGTGTATAAGTACCCAGTTTTGTATGTTCTAATTTATAAAATGAAAAATATTGTATTGGGTACTGATTACCTTTGAAGAAAATAATCTAGTGCTTCAATGTTCTGATGCATCATCTGTAATAAAAACATCATTTCCTGGCAAAGTACAATTATGATTGACTCAAGGCAATTTTCTACCTGGTGTCAAAGTTGTGTACAATACAATCCATATTAATACGTCAACTGTTTTGACAATTCGAATAAAATTGCTGTATTATTAAAAAAAATACTGTTGTTGTTGGAACGAGAATACCTGGCATGAATTCGCCTTGGCAAGACCGCTGCTGGCATTTTTGTTTTTCTATTTGTTTATGTTTTACAACACAAAAACATATGTTTTTATTTTTCGAACAATAACACAATGTGAGCAAAATGTGTGAATAAGTTAAGCGTTTTTCAACTCGCATGTGATTTCATAATCATGCAAGTGTCAGCACATGGATGTATATCTATATTAATTTTCGATCCAGTATTGTACATTCTAAATTGTTGGGTTATACTCGTATTAGTTTATAGTGTTTTTACATACATTCTTATATACTATAGCGCAAATATATGTATATGTACATACGAATATTTATTATATTGTATATGTATGTATATAGAGAAAAGTTTGGGTGAAGTGAAAAGAAGTTAAAAGCGAAGTAATTTCTTCTTTGAGAATATACTCATAATTTTAAGATATTAACTTAACGCTTCAGCCATTAAAATGTAAAACAAATAAATTCTGCAATTTATGGTGAAAGACTTTTTTTCAAATAAATTACGTGCAAATTTTTCCAATATAAATTTTGTGTTAAAATTTGTAGTCGTTGCCCGATTGCCAATGTCACACTTATTCATTCATGACATTCATAGTATTTTTTCTGGTTTTATATCAATGTGTATGTCGTCTGTCACTTTTAATTGACTGTAGAAAAAAAATTTTAAATTTTGTTAAAAATTGTTTGCTTAACATCAGTCTTCAAAATTCACATTTTCGTCATTTTTTGTTTTTTTTATTTTTCATTATTTGTCTTTTCTAATTTAAAAATTTAAAGAAATTCACAATTTAAAGAAAAAATAAGTTCGGACATTGTTGTACAGTGAAATCCAAATTGAATACATTTATAATATCTCATGAGAAGCGCGTAGTAGTCATTTAAAATTTTAATTGTGTTTAAAACCTCTTATTTTAGCAAAATTAGTAGTGTTAAACAATAAAGTAAAATCATTTCTTTATAAATTTAAATAAAATTATTAATTTCAGCTCGATTTCGAAAATAAACAATTTTCGCTTAACTATTAAATCGATTATTTACGAGTAGGTCGATTAAGCGATTGCTATTGCTTGGAGTACTTAGCGCGATGACTCTATAGCCCGAAAGTCATGGCTTCAAACCATACCACAACTATAAAAATTTTTTCTATTATGCGTTCTATTATGCTTTGCTAATACAGTAAGGCCTCGATTATCAGTTTATTCGTCGCTTATCCGGGAAAGAAAATGTTAAATTGGTTTCTCTTTTTCTATCGATTTTGTTTTTTTTTGCATCGAACCACCGTGATTACCTCTATTATGCGGGATTGCAAGCAAATTTATTTTTGATTCCTTTTGCACAATGAAATTTATGTACGTTGTGATTAAACGCAAGCATAAAATCCATGAATTGCTTTTTTATTACATTCATATATTTTTGTTATTTATTACATACATATATACATATTCTATAAAAACATATCGTCACCTGAAATGCAAAAGGGCGTAACAACCAAAAAACTTAAATTGACTTTTTAATGGACAGCGCATCAGGCGCTCTACACTAATTTTTAGCTTTCCATTTTTAAAATCATTTATCATTAATCAAGAAATTTAAAAAGTCGTAACAGCAAATGATTTTTTTTCACAATTCAAAAATGTTCCAAAAATGTTAAAAAAAAATGTTAGGTATGCAGTACTTTTCTAAAATACTTCCCTTTTTTTTGTGTAGAAAAATAAACTCAAAATTTTATTTGGATTATATTGAGAAACAAATCATATTTGTTACCACAACACTTTTCATTTTATTAACTTTTTCGTCTCTCCTGTAAAACTTTTAAAAGTTTCGTGAGGCCATTTTGCATTTTTGGTGACGATATATAAGTAAATAAAAACATATGCATAAAAAATAAAAAAAAAAACACTAAGACTTGGCACTCTATAAAACGGGAAAATGCTCCCGGTCCCAACGATAATACCGCGGCCTTCGTGGGTTTTGAGTAATAAACAAGTCACACGAATTGCAACAACCCTGCTTTACAAATTTATAAACTGCAGAGTTTATTTGTATCACTTTGGTAGCTCTCCCTTCTCTACACTTTCCCACCAGTTCGGGTGCCCGTATGTTACATCTCGAAGAAAAAAATCAATACAAGACTATAATCGGAGAAAAGAAGATTAATTTCGATTTCTGTATAAAGTAAGAAAATGTTAAGTTTTATTTGTTAATACGACCGATTAATCTGTCCGATTTAGAAGAAGACTTTCCAATTAACCAATTAGTTTGAAACGATTAATCGATTAAAAAAATATGATACTTCACGTCAAGTCCTTGCAATCTCTGCTACTCTCCTAAACTTTTCTCTCAACTTATTTTGTATGCTCCTAAATTATCGTCTATTTTTATTTTATATCATTGTAGCAATTAAATTAATCACATCCTTTCATAAACTTTTTTTCAAAAATGTTCTCTCTTTAAAATTTCTTCCCAAAATTAAAATTGAAAAAAAAAATATGAAAAAAATTATGCATAAACAGAGACATTATCCCCGAGGAATCTTATTACCATGGATATTCAAAATCGTTATGTGAGCCTGCCGGAGAAGAATGGGAAGCGGTGTTAGCCGATGCAGAAAAAGTTGACTATGCCAGCGGAAATAGAGACAAATTTTTAAGAGTCAGTGGTCGTGAACCGCTTTTGCCAAAATTAACACCACGCGCTCAGATAAGACGCGGCATGAGTGCCTCAGGTATTGGTAGCGGCAGTAATAGGACTAGTCAGGTAACGACAGCTCTGCTTTCCACTACCAATTCCGATTATGATGAGGAAGACGATGACGATGAAGAGGAAGATTTCGATTTATATGATGATGAAAATATTGTGGTGATCACTACAACGTCCAATGAACCCAGCATTCGTTTAACGAGACAAGGTTTGGCAGACGATGGCCCAACTGCAACCACCAAAACAACAATTCGTTTGACACGAAAAAATGACGAAAGTATTATTTGAGTGGTAGATGAATACCTGAACCAAAAGCATGACAATAATGAAGAGGACGTTGGCGGCAAACGAAATCATGATGATGATGATGTTGATGTTGATGATGATGATGGCGAAGGAGAGCGGCAAGAACAACAACATTTGCTAGTGGGTACTAGAAAATCTAGAAAATTCTTTAAGTATGAAATGTTTTATTAGTAAAAATTGGAAAAGAATTTAAAGAAAATTTTACGGAAATAGAAAAAAAAATTTCAAATGCATAAAGGCAACTAAAAAAAATAGTTAAAAAATCATGTACGAGTAGGGAATTAACAGCTCGATGCTGTGGAATAAAAACACATACATACGTAACTTAAGAAATTATAGAAGATAGAGAAACGAAGAGCGGTCCAACCCTAAGTATTTTTGATTTCTTAAACAAGAAGCAGTTAATGTATTAAAATTCAAGAAAAGTTAATTATTAAATAATACTGTATACAAAAATACATGCAAATATTAAAAAATTATTTCTGTATTAGAATTTCTATAGATTTGATTAAAATTTTATTTTATATTAAAATTATTTTAAATTATAAATATTCAATAACGTGCATGCTGTTACAGCGATGATGTCATGTTTATCTTTTTTTTTAACGAAAGACTCAAATAGACAGAAAATAAAAAAATAAACAAAGTTTACATGATTCCACGCTCTGGCAGCAGCGATTTATTTTTATAATTCGTTTAATAATTTTCTAAATTAAATTAACAAAATCTTTAAATAATATAAATATGGAACTCTACGCTTTAGTTTGTGTTATTAGTTTCATACAATTTAAATAAATTTTATTTTTTATATTTTTATTCTTTGGCCGGTACCATGCTGTAATGATTTGATATCAGGATTGCTATCAAGACATCTACATTTTTTTACATACTTGAAGGAAGAAATTGTTGTAATAGAGAAAGATATGTCAGTTGTTGTTGTAATGTTGTTCGTGTTGCAGAATCAATACCACCAACTGATAGTCATTAAACCATGGGCCAATATTAAAAAAAATCACAAAATAATTTCTGTATTTATCTATTAATAATGGTTATTTTTAATTTTAGTTCGTTCACAAACATGAATGTGTTCTTTATGTTTTATTTTAGAAAAAAAACCTTTTTTTGTAATTATTTTTTAAAATTTTAATACTTTTAGTGCATTTAAAAGCATATTTATTATTTAATCATATCGTCCGTAATAATAAAAAAATATTTTTTATAACAGAAAAATGAAAGAAAATTACATGCAAAAATATGTATATATTTGGGGCATTCACAGGGTAGTCATTATTATTATTACTTATTATCATTCATAACGGCACACACCTCGACTTGAAAGATATTTTGAGCCATATCACCATCTCTGCACTATCTTCAGTGCAACACCGGCCGCTGCTGATAACCAGTTAACCACAACGTTCACTGGTACTATTCTGCCTAATTGTTCCTTGAATGAAAACGGTGCAGGTCGGAAGTCATGTTCAGCCAACAACTTCTCCGCCCTCCGAACGTAGTCGGGCAAATCCCCGCTCGACTGCTTTAAATATGACAAATTTACGTCAAGTGATAAAAAGAACTAAAAAAAATAAATATGTACATATGTATTGCTTTTAAATATCTTAAAAATAAGTAATAATAGCCAGTTTGTGCATATACATGTTGACAAATTGCGACAACAAACACACAGCAAAAAGTCTTATTGTGTTTAAGACATTTTTGTTTGCGCACAAAAACAATTTTTTAAACTAACTGCCTATTCGTAGAAGCCAAGCGAATATAATCGTTCGGCCAATTATATTGAAAACAAAAACAATTTGAGTTTTTTTTTTATTGCTGTCTTCAATATAAATGGCCGAACGTGTATTTTCACTCGCCTTGTATGAACAGGCAGTTAATACCATAAAATATTAGGACAATAGCATACTATTTGAATCACCCAATTATATATTGAAAATTTACTTCCGCTTTTAATTTAAACGTCACAAATGTGATTCAAATGAATTAATTTACAAAAAATTTCGTAGTAGGAGTATTCCTCCAGCGAATTTTAAACCTTTACAATCGTTTCGCTTTCTAACCTCAAAAATGCCAAATGAATTGGAGTTAATTGCTATTCCAGAAACATTTGCAAGCGTTTGAATTTTGTACGATTACAAATTAATTCACACAAATTTTAAATATTTTCCACCGTTTCAATATCCAAAATTATGCAAATTCATTTCATTTTACAAACATCACAAAATTGTTTCATATTTTGTGTTTGCTTTTGGGCATGGAAACATTTTCAAATATCAAATGATTACAGCTCATTTATTAACTTAATTTATTTCTTTTGGCTTTTTAACCTAAAACTAACTCAAAGAGATTAAACTCACTGGCAAATTGCAATTAGTTAATATACAAATAAATTAAATTAAATAAATTAAATTTTAATTGGAGGTTTAAAACTCGAAAAATGGCCATACTGAATAATAAAAAGTGAAACCTTAAGATTAAATTTGACGTGACTTATGCTAGGAACAGAATTGGGACCAACGACGAACTTCGTCGTGTTAACTAATTCGTGGGTAAAACTTCGTTGCGTAAAGTCGCACTGTGGCGGACAATTAAGGCGAAAAAATTATAGCTGCCATAATCAGCAAAGTTGTTGAAAAAATTAAATATTAACGGAAAACAATTTAAAATTTTGTGGTAAATAGTTGTGTATATTTAACTTAATGAAGCATATTAAAAATTTAACAATTATTAAAATAAAAATAAATTTTATTTATTAATATATTTGAAAAGTAAAATGAAAAACGGTAACTCTGTACTAATTTGTACGTCGTTCCTCGGCGTATCAAATAGAAATAAATCAATCGGAGACAATTCATCACGCACGACGAATTTAGTCGAAGGCGGTATTGTGTTAATTTTGATATGCACAAATATGTTTTATGTTTGAAGACAGAAGTTCGCAACGAATATTTCGTCGTTCGTCCCAAGTGTGTTCTTAACATTAAACATAACCAGACAGAGAGAGAGAGAGAGTAATTGAGCGAACCAATCTTATGGCGACTAATGTATTCGCACATAGGTGACTTATAATTTTGCCACAGCCTTAATCATAACCACAGAAATCAATTGAATTTTGGTTTCCTGCCATAACCATAAACTACTGAACGAACTGATAGGTAAATTGTATTGCTGCTCATATATTTTCTCACTTTTGAAATAATAAAAAAAAAGAGACAAAAACTGTTTATGACTATGACAGCACTAACAGACCAACCTAAATTACGACGCAAAGCGTTCGCCGGCTGTCAAAATTCCTCATGCCTATACAAAATGAATGACATTAACCGAAATAACGCGGCGTCAACGCTTTGCAATTCAAAAATCCACTGTTGACAGCGTATAAAGTAGTGAAGTTGGCTGAAAAAAAAATTAAATTGTTGAAAAGTAATGACAGAATTTTTTATTAGTCAAAGTGAGTAAACATTACTGTATCTGGCGCAACGTTAACGCTCTAATTATGGTTACTCATTTTAGCGTAAAAGATAAGGGCTACATTACGTTGCGTTTTGCGTCGTAATTTCGGTTGGACTGCAATTGATGAACGTATTGGTAAAATACAAGTCACGTCTAAATTAACTTTGTGTTTAATTGTTCTTTCTTTTCATTTTATCAGCTATTTTTTTCAGACATATTTGTGTATTATGTATTGCCATATTTAAAGTAAGTTTAACTCACGAACGTTGGCCAGTTAAACTGACATACAAACGTAGGTAACTATCATCTGAAAAACTAAAAACGAAGCTTAAAATTAACGAAATCACTACTCGCCATGTTTAAAAGCCCCTCCTAGAAGATATTAGTATTTATTTTCGCTTTTGCTTTTCCAGCGTTATATTACGATTTTAATTGTAATTGTAGTCAAAAACTATTAAAATATTTTAAAGGTCTACAGATGCACTTAATTGGTGTACTAACAAATGCATATATTCCTAAAAAAAGTATAGAAAAATTTGTAGCCTTGTAATTATAGGAGATATTTATGTATTTTAATAATTTTAACCAAATGTTTTTATTTAATTAAACAAAAACGGGATCGCAAGTAAATTGAGCTAATAACAAAAAAGCGTTAATGAAAAATATTCCATTTTAGAATTAAAATAATTGAATTCAAGTGGTAAAACTAAACAAGCCTTTATAGTAGTTTTAATTTAATTTAAAAGTTAGCTTACGTTAATAATAAATTAAAAAAGAAAAAACTAATTGAAAATATTTCTAAAATGTAAAATAATAGCAAAACCGAAATTAAGAAAATTGTTTGACCTCGTTTTTCAATGAAATTTGCTATTGAATGTTGTATTAAAAGCAAATAATTTTAAAAAATTAACTTATAAATTGAGCAATTAACATTTCAATTCAATGATATACTTCCATTGTTTTTTCTTTCAGTGCCAGAAATGTAATTTTAACATTCGTTAAGAAAATCATGGCGAATTAAATATAATATGAACAAATATAAATTCAAACGTCATGATTTAGTTTTTTATATGAATTCACAAAAAATGATACTTTTTTTTAATAGCCAAACAATAAAATTATTTATTATTGAGGCAAATTAAAGTATGAAAAGCTTTTGTTTTAAACTTAAAAGTCGATTATTCCTTGTAAAGTATTGCGTGAAAATTTTGTACAGTGTAATTTTTTATGGAGACAAGTTTAAAAAATAGAAATAAAATAGAAAATAAATCAAATGAAAAAAAAAAAATAAAAAATAATTTCGGTTGAAAAATTAATAAAATCTAAAGGTTTTACTAAAATGTATTATATTGTTTCAAAACATGTAAATAAAAAATATTATTAAAAAAAATAAAATAAGAATTTTGTTTTGATATACAAAATGTTTTCTTTCGACTTCCATCCTAATGTGAAGAATGAATTTCTTTAGAGACGAAGATGTTTAAACGCATGACCCTTTAAACAATTTTTAGTTTATAATTTACAAAATTATTTTGAATAATTTTTTTGTCTTATAACCACATACATAGCGGCTGAATGAAGAAGCTCTATCGTAAGGTCTATCGTTTAAAAAGAGACGATATGTCTTTAAAATGTGCTTTTGAACAGGCCCATTTTTGGATTCGTATTTTTCATTTTGTTTTTATATAAATTTACTTCTTAAAAATAAAAACAAATTGACATTCATTTAATTTTATTCACTGAAATTAAACCAGGTATGGAAATTTCAATTTGATATGAATTAGTCTTTTAGATATTCACTATAAGCAATGTTGATACAAATAGTTTGAATTTTGAATTGAAATGAATTCAATATATGTACATATACATATTTATCATTAGGAGAATTTAATTTCTGGTATTAGTTATCACATATTTGCAAGATTTTTACAAAATTAATCAAAAAAATTTAATATTCAAAGACCTCTACTCAATTCCAAAACATGTCATTTTCTGTTTAAAATCTAGCCATTTTTTATCTTTCAAGTTGCCAACGTGATATTGCCACAGACACATAACAAGGGAAACGATATTTTAAAGGGCACACTGAGGCACACAAGAGCACTGTTTTACTTCTTCATTCTATACTGAGGCACACTAGAGAACGGTTGTTTGCTCCTTTTTATGCTAATATTATTGAGTGCAGATATCCACCAAAAATTAAGAAAATTTGCTTGAGCACATTTTTTGCAAACATCTCGCTTGAACTGAAATTTGCTGGTCGTTTTTTCGTAAAATTAAGTTAATTTCGCTAAATTGGGTTGATTTTAACAAATAGTGCTAAATGGCTGTAATTTTAAATAATAAATTTTATTCTATTAAAAATTTTTTCTATAAAACCAGAAAGAAAATTATAATTTTTCGTGTTTTTAAAATTTTTTAGCACTAACACAATTTAAATACCGATATTACCAAATACAGGAACCAAAAAGGTGTGTTTTTTGTATATACAAAAGAGGTCCAATAAACCCAAAATATTTTCACCTCAAATAAACTATTACTATTAGCAAGAGCAAGAACCAATCGTTCTGTTGTAGAAATTCGTAAATGGTCAACAACCTCACTAATCTTAAAGTCTTTACATCAAAAGCCATAAAATGCACAAATAAGAATAACAGGGTAAAACTTTCACAATAAAAATAGTTTGAATTCGGCCCATGATATTATAAAATGCAATTTGCACCCGATACATGATATAATTCCCAATTTAAAATAAAATGAGTTCGTCCCACATTGTTTTCAAATAAAATACGAAGCGAAAACCTAGTATGGGATGGGAAATGGGTATTTCGTTTAAGTATTAAATTCCTTTTATTCAGTATTCCTTGGTTGTAAACAATCAATAGGTATATGATATGCAATTGCGATAGTATGTTATTGTAGCCCCATCAAAAAGGTACTACACGTGTGAGTGAGTCATTAGAATTCACAATTTTAAAGAACTGCGGCAATAATAACGTTTTCAATAAGTAACTGCTAATACATGGTATCGCATTGCCATACTATTATTGTGTATGATGAGAAGTCCGTAGTAGTCACTAATTACTAATTGTGTAGACACAATATGTATAGCTGTTGTTAAGATATCTTGAAAGAAAAACTTGCCCCTGCTTCCGTCTGTATACTGCCATTTATTGGGTAACACGAGAACTGACGATGAGCAAATCATATTCTTGCATGAACATTTTTCTGTTCGTTGCAGTACAGTGTGAAAGATATTTCAAAATAAACTAGAGATCATATTATATAATACAGTAGAACCTCATTATAACCAATATTTACTTTAACTATTTCGTGATAAAAAGCTTTGGACATATTTCTTTGTTATGTGATTTAATTATTGCATTAAATTAATTCTTTTTATTAGACTGAAAAATTACTTTTTCCTTTAAAGTCTTCATGCCTGAATTTCGTTCTATTTAGCCAATTGAATACAGCTATTGAGAAACAATTAAAAATTTAAACTATATGAAAGAAAACACATAGTTTGAGTTAAACGTTTTAAGCTAAAAATAAGCGTCAACAATAAATATAGAGAAAATATACATACATATGGATATGATTTGATTAATTATTCAAACTTTAGGTATTTTCGTTTAGTTATTTATTTTTATTCTCTTACTAAAACTAATTTATAATAATCTAAGTTTATGTTTAATAAATTATTAAGATTAAATCATATTGATTCTAAAAACTACACGTAAAAATATGTAAATTTTAAATAAATATTGAAAAGAAATCTTTTGTTTGTGCTTAAAATAATTATTTGTTTCACATTCTTTTTTTTCTATTTGCTACACTAAATGGCCACACAGACAATATTGTGTAATATAATGTAATTATTTCAATAACAATAAATGGTGTTAGTAATATTGAAACAATGACAATTGACCCATGAACAAAAAAAAATACATTTTACATGAAGCGCAAGCAAAAGTTTCTATGAATTTATTTGTGAAAATTTAACAAAACATTATAATGAACCCTAAATGTATGCAGCAATAAATATATAATTCGGTGGCTGAATCTAGCTTTAACATTTTATATCACAATAATATACAGTGATGCGAAATGAATGATATATTTGAATTGCTTTTGATGAAGAAGATAAAAAAAAATATATTGAATGAAATCAAAAAACCTAATAAAGTAATAAATTACTCTAAGACAATAGAGAAATTTTATTAAGCGCCCACGTCGTTTTTCTAATAATCCTTCCGAAAACAACTGGGAAGGATGTGTAGTAATTTTTTCATCATTTTGTTAACTGCACGAACTGTAATCGACAATAGCACAAACAAGTTGTAATGTGATGCATATTCAACTTTAAATTTTTTGACAGGTTGAGGTGTAAGCGATAATACCAAATTGAAAAATTTCAACTCAAGTAGAGGTGAATTGTAAACCGTAATAGGGTCATTAATTATGTAATTAATATTTGTTTCAAACCACAGGAAGGAAGACAATCAGACACATAAGAAAGATAAAGGCGATAATTAATTTATGTTTGGCCGGATATTAAAGAGACCTTTTCTTTCGTTTTAAAATGCGAATACTTTTTTTGTTCTTCTAAACTATAATTTTAAATGAAAAATAATACTCGAATGAACTCGAGAGAAACGAACAAGATTTGTATTTTTAAGTTAATTAATTTCTAATTTAAACAAGATTTGTATTTTTAAGTTAATTAATTTCTAAATTAAATTGAATTTTTTCTCCAATTTCGAAGTGATACAAACCACAGTGTCGTGTAAAACACCTTCAACAAAAAGTTTTAAAAATTTTTAATGAGCGTTGGGTTTTGTAATTAAATTAAGTTTTAATGAATTTTTATTCAATTAGCAGAAACCAACAAACAGTCACACAATCCAGGTTAAATACTTATTAAATAATGCATTATTTAATAATAAACTAATAAATATGCAAATGAAGTTCTGTTAGTTTCTGAACAAAAAATAATTGTTTTAATATTTTTACAAAAAAGAATTTAAATTAAAATTAAACATGTTTAAAATTTATTTGGGAAATTAACAGGAAAAGTTCGTTCTCAAAAAGCTGTTTAATATTTTTCATCGCCATATAGAGATCGTCATTGACAGTGATGTCCTGGCCAAGGTCGTTATCAAAGAAATATGAACTCCTACAATCCACACCAACAGTCACTTTTTCGGGATTCATTATATGGTCGTGAATCACATGCGGATTCGTATCGTCCAAATTCGACAATTTTGTTTGTTTACGTACCCATTCATCCAGAAAGGGGTCTCATCGCGAAGCGCGTGCTCCGTTGAACGAACAGAACACCGATTTCGATACAAAAATTTCATTATTTGCACGTGCTGTTGTGCATGACCGAATAAAAAGACTGTCAAAGTTCGGAAGTCCCTGTTGGAAGACCCTGTATATCGTCATATGATTTTATAACAGCCCTAAGTTACATTGAAAAATATTTACAGTAGTAGCAAAACACTTTAAAATTTTTACGGGTGCACTAAGGCATTTCCGAATTTTGGTGATAAGAACGTTATTTCTAATGGCATGTATTTTGATACTGTGCATCATAATCAATTAAAAAGTCGATTTATAATTCCTTATAATTTAAGGATTTTTTGAAATCATATAAAATATTGGTAGGCATTTAAAGTTATTTGTTCTCTGTTTCTGCTTTCCTGCTTTAACAAAATATGTTTCAGTTATGCAACTTGCAAGAAATGCTTGCATTTGTCTGCCTCCAATACGATACAAATTTATTGTTTTGCTTTTGGTTTGTTTCCCTTTTCAACTTGACTGTTCAAGTTGTTGGCTAAAACTTTGTTGAACAAAATTTTACGTCACATCTGTTGTTTGCTTGAAATATAAATCATAAACTTTAATCTACTTGCAACATCTACTAAACTGTGAAATATACTGGTGAGGAAATACGTTTACTTAGTTTTTAGTTTTGTCAGTATTCACGAGAAATCATAATCATGATCATATTTATACCTGCATGGTTACTCTTCATTTTAGTACATTAAGAATAGTTACTCTTAGTCGAATAGACAAATAATTAAAAAATATTCTTACGGAACGCTTTTTAAATGAAAAAAAAGAAATACAAAATTTTTGTGATTTAAGCATTTTATTAAAAACGTAAAGAAAAAAGCAAGTAGGGTGGCGAACCCTCCCCGTAGGAGAACGCGCCACTTAGGCCAGAGCTTAGGCAAATTGTGATACCACAAGCCATTCACACCCGCCGATCAGTTATTCGCCAGCCCGATTCCAAAATAAATCCCGCTATTGCGGAAATTCTCACCCGGGAGAGTTCAGTCAATGATGGCAGGAAATGTGAGTCGAAGAACCTCCACCGTTTCATAGCAAGAGCTGGGCACTCGTCATTGAGGAGAACAATCGCCTCCTCCACAGCTCCTACTTTCACAATGAGGCAATGAGCCGCGAGAACAGCGGCAGTGCGATTGATTGCCATGCGATTCTAAGAATGAGGATACTTAGTCCTGTTTCTAGCCTGGTTGTTCCAGCAGAGTCTTGCAATGCATCGCATGTGTTGGGGTCATCTCCTGAGTGCTGGTCCCAGAAAAAAAAAATACTGCACTTCTCCTCGTGCTGCCAACGAAACTGGGCCTTCGCATACAACTACCACAAGGTTATCTAGTTTAACCGAGGCAATCGTAACACCTGTGCCCGTCAATAGTTCGGAAATTGCGAGCTCTGTTCCCGCCTTGGCCAAGCCCTCAGCAACACAAAAAAATTAAATATAAATGCAAATGCACTTTCGAAAAGGTCACATTTTTCATATCAAATGCTTCCCTGCACCTACTCTGCTTGAAAAGAAAACATCCCTGTTATTCGTTCTACTGTCGGCGTCATGACTTGTGCAGAAATAATTCGAAAAGTTCACAACTCCAAGAGATGTACCTTTCTGACATTATTGTGGAACACAGAGTACGTAAAAACGCAACGCAGCACCGTTTTTCTTAATTTTTTTTGTGATTGCCGCCCTGGACAAAATAAGTACAATCCCATTCATTATATGATTATGGTTGGCATTAGCTGTAGAAATAAATATGAAAATCCATCTATATTTTCCAGTGCTCGATCACTCTTTTATTGTTTGTGACAGAATATTTTCAATCGTCGAAGGGAAAATAAGACGTGACGATCGTGAACAATCTAGTAATACTAAGAAATTTAGGGTTGCAAAACGAAATACTGTAGCGAAGATTACCTTACATTGCTATTACGTTAATATGCGACAAGGTTTTGGTTAATTATCTTTGGCAGGAATTGGCGGAGTCTCTAAATGCTGCTGGTCCTCCATAAATAAACTATCAGCCTCACAGCCACAATCATTTTATTGATTTATTTTTAATTGTTCTTAACACAATTTGTGCTTCTTAAAATAATAATTTAATTCATGGAATATCTCACTTGTAAATAAAATGTCCAATTTGTGATTAAAATGCCGGTAGAAAATCTAAACAAAGCCAAACAGCTGATTCGAACATGTTTTTTTGTTTGTTATCGAATGAAGGCAAATCCAAGACGATTTTATAACACCAATTCAAAGCAGAATCGATTTTCAGTTCTGATAAATGATAATTCTGACTGGATTTCATTATAATAACCCGGAATATGAAACTTCATATTATGTTTTATATGTGGTACACCGGTAACCAGTCACCCTGTTAAAGGAGTTATATTTTTCACACATACACGCTCAAATTACTCCAAATCAACACGTATAAATTAAATAATAAATAAATTAGAACAATATTCTGAATTAATTGCATTAAGTAATATTTGTATGTATGCAGGTATGTATGTGCATCTCCGAAATAAACAAGATATTTATAATTGAAGAAATATTAAATGTTTAAATTATTGATGGCAACAGATAATAAATACAAACACATTTGCGCCTTTTAATTTTTTGCTCTGCTTAATTTGATTGATTGTTGTACGAAGTAGAAAAAAACTTCAACTAATTAGTATAAAACATGATTTATTTAATTCTATTGATTTTAAAATATAATTTATTTGTTTGTTTGTTGGTTTGTTACCGCATGATTCTTTTGCCTGCAGTGCGTGTGAATGATGATGTTTTCAATGCAGGTTACGAATGTGTAACACACGGTATATGATTGTTGCGCTTAATTGTTTGCAGATGGCGGACTGTATGAATGATATTTAATTAGCGGACAATTTCTGATGAAAATATGAAATGAAATTATTGTACGAATACGTACATGCATACACACATGCATATGTAATATTTATAACAGTCATATTTAATTGACACTAGTTAAAGAAAGAGCAGTGCTTTAAATGGTGCATTTTGCTGAGAATACAATTGTGACGAACGACGATAAAAAAGGGTGGCGATGGCTGAAGTAGTCTGCACGTTGATTGCTAAACATAAAATTTCCTGGGTTCAACCCCAGTTTCAGACTCATACAAACATCTCGCATTTTTTTTGATGTGCATTTGTGTGGATTTGTATCAGTTGTTGTCGGAAGGTTTCAGTGGCGAAGGCATAGTCATTGGTCACTGAACAGCGAAGGCTTCAGCTGTATCCAATCCACAGGCACATCAGAACGCCCTACTTCGTCGGTATTACGTAGCACCAGGGAAGTAAAATAACTACAACAAATAGCTAATAAAACAAAGTTTCATACGTCTCCTTGACATCATAGGCGCTACAACACTGCTATAAACAAAAAAAAAAAAAAACAAAAATGTGCAATAGCAGAATTGTAAGATTGTGAAGCTTTACTTCCTGTCATCTCTCTCACTATCCCTCTCCACTAGCTGCAACACAATGCATCGCATGTGTAGGGGTTAACCCTTCAGTGCTGGTCCAAGGTAAAAGAAGATGTCTTGAATTAAGATTCTCATTAAGTTTATCTTCTATTAAGATATTTTCAAAAAAATACTTTTAAATAAACGTACTTTTCTCAAACTTAAGTGGAACAAATTATTAGAAGACTTTTAGTTGGGTTCATCTTGGTTTTCTTTATACTCCATGAAAGAATAAAAAGAATACCTGTGAAGTTAATGAAATGCTATCTGACTACTGATAGTTTGAGAGGTTTTCATCCAAGTTTCACCACATATTCCAACTTCCAATTTTTTTTATAAGTTCCTGCTTTTTCTTCTAAAGAGAAGGCAATGATTGCCTACATTCCGACAACAACTGACACATAATCACACTAATGCACATCAGAAAAATGCGAAGTGGTTTTATGACTTATACTGATACTGAGCTCGAACCGAGGGCTTTTGGTGTTTTAGTCAACGTGCTACCTCAGTTATAGCCATCCTCTAAATGGATACAGAAGAACTCATTAATTTTTTTTAAATTCAAAGAATTGGGATTTTTAATTCACCAATTTTTTAAAAAAGAAACACGTGTTTTTTTCGAGTCATTGAAATAAATTTGAAGCAATTTAAATTATTCATTAATTTCATTGTTCGTAAAATAAAATGAAAGAAATATGTAAAATATTGAATTCACTTACAAACGTATGAACACACACACACACATACGCATGCATACGCACGCATACGCACCCATTGGCATAATGGTGAAATGAAATAATCCAACAATAAACCAAACCAAAGGACAGAGTAATAATAATTATAATATAAATGAAGCTGGTGTCAGTGATACCACCGCTCCCGGTGGTCCTGATGATCTAGATGTGTATGATAATTGGGAGTTTACAATGTCTGACCACAATGTGTTGCAATTTATTTTTTGATATTGCCGATTAATTCTTAACAGTGGCATATGATGGGACATCATCATAATAAACAAATACATACATACAAGCTTAATTCAACACACACACACACACACACACGACACAACACAAAAACACACGCGTAGAATAAAACTCACAACGCAACACAACACAACACAACACAACGCAAGTATAGGCCTTCATCGAAATCTGTGTATCTCGCTGTGCATTCTCATATTAAATAGAATTTCCACAGATAAAATGTATTTGACATGTGGCAAGAGAAAAACTTAACAAAAAAAAAAAAACAGAACATGAAAGAGACAGGCCTTGAAGGTAACCAGGCACGCTCGCCTGACAGCCTGAATATTTGTTTATGCATGAGTGTCTCCTCCGAGCATTTTGCATGTTTGGTTGTTCTCCTGCAAGGCAGAGTAGCATTTCAGTTTGTGTTTTAAATATCGCTGTATGTGTTTATTGGTTTTCACTTACCGCACGTGGTTTCTGAAACCTTTAAATCCCCTGCATCGGTTTATGGTTTTTATCAATGCATTTATGCATTTGTTGTTATAGCAAACAAAGGTCAATATTATAGTTTATTTTAACGTTTCGTTATTTTTTCCACATCGGCTTCAGTAAAAATTTATAAAATAAGAGAAACTAAATATTTATTGTATTTTATCCACATGCTAGAAAAACAGGCTGTCGTGCAAGAAAACCGACAAGGGGAGTTTGAATGCTGCTATTTTGCTTTTGAAGTTTCTAGCCAAATCTCAATAGTTTTAGCCTTTTTTAAGAGCACATATATTTTTTAAGACTCGATTATAGATGACAAGTGAACTTTAGATGCGTTGCCGACTGGTAACCAGAAATTTGTATTTTTTTTTAACTTGGAGCAGTGCTTAGCGGAAGTTCCCTAGATATAGAGCCTTTGGTGCAATACCGTCGTAATTCAAAAAATCGTGAACTGAGAAAAATGCATTTGAAGTTTTGAGCCATCTTTTTGATAGTATTTTCGTTTACTTAAGTTATTTTTTTACAAGTTTTTAAATAAAGAGGCATGTTTTGTAAAGTTTTCTGTTTGTAAATTTCTTGCCATAAAGGAATTATTTCATTATTGCAAATAAATATTGTTGGAAATAGCTGGAGGCAATAAAGACATTTGTAGCTGTAGAATCTGAACAGTTAGAGATAGAACCATAATATTTTTTCCTTTAGATATATATTTCCCCAAAGATCATTTCTGCATACCCAGCTCAAAAAATTAAAATTTGGAGTTACTGGGGTATTGCACCAAAGGCTCGATATGTAATGCATTGCACTGGAAATAGATAAAGAGAGAGAGAGAGAGAGAGAGAGAGAGAGATATAGTATATAGAATAGACTGATGGTCAGAGTTACCACTTTTCAAGTTTTTAAATTTTTAGCTTCAAAAATAAGTTTTTTTTTGATATTTATACAAATTTTCAAGTTTTCTTTATTAGTTTTAAAATTACAGATATAGTATGACGCAAATATTATTTGATGTTGCCATGTAAACGATTTTATAATTTTTCAGTATTTTTTTTTTCTTTTATCTTGGACCAGTGCTCAGGGGCTATCCCCTACATATGCAATACATTGCACTGGAACTAGAGAGAAGGATAGGGAAGAAATAGACAGGTGGTGAAAGTGGTAGGAAGATGGAGCTTAATTCTTGCACAACTCTGCAGTTGCGTGTAAATTATAAAGCAAAGTTGCGGCGTCTCTGATGTTTTTTTTTTTGACGCATTATTTTTAAGCTAATGGAGCCATTTTATTTATTATTTTACTTCGCCGACGTTTTATTGCTCAAATACCGACGAAGGAGGGTGCTGTAGCACAGAAAATTCAGAAAAATTTTTTTTCTGATTTGACCCGGCTGGGAATCGAACCTGGGTCTTTCTGGTTGCAGAGCCAACACGCTGACTACTCGCAATCAGCACCCTTAACTGTGCCTATTCCCTCTTTAATACAACAACTGTTCTGTATTAAAAATATTACAGTTTGTTATGCCCGTTTTTTTTCGTTCTAAAAAGTTTTCTATTTCAAAAAAGCATGGAAAAGCATAAAGAGAAACGATAAGGATAAATGAATATTTTTATATATATTTTTGGTGTTATTAGTTTTAAGGAGCAATAGAGTTGTGGAGAAAATAGCTTAGAATACGCAACTTATTTACGTTATCTTATTTTGAATAAAAATGAATTGAAAATATAAATTTTTTGTGCTTTTCTTCGTTATATGGACATTTTTGTGGAAAAAAGTTTTTTTGTTGAAAAATTAATTTTTTTTTCTTTTAAATTAAAAGTTTTTCTTAAGAAATATATGGTGACGCTGCTGGTGGTGAAAGTGGTAGCAAGATAGCGGAGCTTAATTTTTGTAAAGCTCTGCGATAGCGTGTTAATTATAAAGCAAAGTTGCTGCGTCTCTGATGGTAATTTTAATGCATTATTTTTAAGGGTACCCATTTTATTTATTATTTTACTTCACCGACGTGTTATTGCTGGTGCCGTAGCATAGAAAATGGTGAAAAACTTCTTTTTTATTGACCGGTCTGGGAATGGAAAACGCATTCTTCTGCTGTGCCCGAAAAGCACTAAAATGCAATTGCAATTTCCTCAATTGACCGTTGCCATGCGTAATACCATATAGTCGGTAACTGGCCACAAAACCGAATCGCGCCATTAGGCTATTTTTCTCTAGACTGCTTTTACATTGGGCAATTTTTCTTCAGTTTGTAGGAGAGCAGAGACAACAGAATTATTTGTGACGAAAGTTATTTAAATTTTTCTTTGATATTTTTTTCTCTTGTTTTGAATTGTTGTTGTCTCTGAGTTGGGTGCCTCGGTAGCCTATTTCGTGAATAGCGGGTTCGATTCCCTGCTAGACCCCTGGGTGTTTCTGCAGACAAGGTTTTATTAATAAAAAAAAATGTAATTATTTGGAAACACTTCGGTAATTTTGGAAGAGAACTGAAGAATTTTGCTTGCTTCAAGAAAAATTGCCCACTATAAAAGTAGTCTTAATAAAACACGTCCTGTCATATTGGAAATTAGTTTATTTTTCGCTTGTCATGGGATTGTGATTTTTAAATGTTGATTTCAAAACATTAACATGGTGTCTGATTGTTTCTGTTATTTTTTTTGCCTAAAATAATTCAGAGTATTAAATTCTTTTAGATAAGGTTAGGTCGGCAGGTTGCTGGATGTAAAGGTAAAGAAAGGTCCCAGCCAACTAGTGTTCAATTTATTATGGTCCTATTGTGATACCTATCATATAACTCACTAGACTGCCGGGGCACCCTATTAATTTCTTTTAACCAACGAGAAAAGAGGAATGACAATAACAAGTTGTATCCTCTTAAGCTATGTACACACGATTGTCAGATATGACAATATTGTAAGATATAGCAATGTGCTGATATTGAAAAATAATCAGCAAAAAGTAAATTGCCACTTCAGCCTATTATAAGAAAACTTAACAATTTCCTTGTCACACAGTTGTCCGACAGTAAATTTATGTGCCAATAAAAATTACCAGTTTACTCGGTTGTCAGATTATTGTGTGGCAAAATAAAGAAATATTTATCTGACAATGATGTTATTATACGGTGCACTAAATTAAGCACTTCTGATAATAACAAATGGCAGTACAATATCTGGCAATTACCTGTCTATGGCAATAGCGATTGTTCTCATGATTGTCAGATGTCTGACGTTATTATTGTCATACAATGTAAGGACAATAATTTTTGTGACAATGTTGTCAGATAAAAAATTTAAGTTCATACAGTTGTTAAATGAAAATTTTTCTGACAATCGTGTGTACATAACTTTAGTACTAAATATATGGACAGGCTAGAGAAATATTGGAAAAAGTTGAAAAGTTGACGCAATATTGTTGGCGAAAACTTCTCTTTCAATTGATGTAACATATTTCACTTTATCTGTATATTTTTTTATATTAAACGTAAGTGTGCAATATTTAGCTGTTAGGTTTATTTGCATAATATGAACATGCCTCTAATTATGTTATACTAGATTCCAAAGACAGTCACTTTAGAGAATGAAGTACCTTACTTGGGTCTATTAGTTCGGTGTCTTTGTGGTATCCGCTGCCTCACTAAACAACCCAGATTCTCTCAAAATTCCAAATAGTCTATTCAGCTCCATTCCTGACAATTGATCCAACACATCGAAGGTATAGGAAGCGAAGTTCATTCTGGGAGCATCATACAGTGTAGGACATTTGAAAAGTAGGCGAAGCACGGTTTTCCCTTCCTCAGGGCCTTCATGGCTCCTGCAATAATCATTAAAACTTAGATTCTTCAGCGCCCCGTTGGTATAGCCACAAGTAATCGAGTGCAAACCGTCATGAATACCAGTATCACGCGAGTTTTGTAGAGCTCATCATAGTAGAGCTATAGAGTCTTGTCCATGACTTATATGACTTGTAAAATACGAGTCCTTAAATAATATTATTTTTGCCTAATTAAAGGCATTATTTTATATAAAATTTACAAAGTTTTTTTTAAACATATTTTCTTTTTACATCATTAACCGTTTTGTCTGCATTATTATCTGTCACATCCTTTTTTTTTTTGCCTGTTTTAATACACGGTCATCTAACCAGCATGTGGCAAATGTAACAAATATTTTATAACAGCAAAATGCAAGAAAGCATTAAATTAAATAAAAATAAATTACTAACTATTTTAATTTTTAGTCACATTTATACAAACACGCTTAAACGCACACTGACATGAAATGGCATGAATATATTATTTGAATATTTATTGAAGTGGCCGGATTTCGTGAGCAACTGCTGAAATGATTTATTACGGGAATTTATCATATTGTTTGAATTTAAGGATTTTAACGAATTTATTATATGAAAATGCCACAGTGCTTAGTAAATAATTTGCAAATTTGTGTACAATATTTGTGCTAAGCTTTTCCAAGGGATTGCATGTGTAGCAAAGATGTTCTGAGCACTGGTCCAATAGAAAGATTCTAATGAAATGTCCCATGAAGGCTTTAAGTTGTTACTATTTTAGCTGATGTAGAAGCCATATACTGGCAGCAGGTTCAATCAAATTGTAATAAATGTTTTTGTAAAGTTTGGTGATTTTGTATGCTGATGAACTTCATCATATTTCACCGTTTTGTGGTCCTGAGAGTTGATTCTCTTCCGACTTTCAAGATAATATCGATATCTATCATCTCCTACCACATTCAGCACCTGCCTATTATTTATACTCTTAATAGTTCCAGTACAATCCATTGTTTACGTAGGGGATATGCCCTGTGCACTGGTCCGAGATAAAAAAAATGGGGTAAAAAAATTAAAGTTTTTACTCGATTAAGTATACGACACCTTTTTAAGTTTAAATTGAGAAAATAGAAATTGATGTTGAGAAATCTAAATTCATATTGGGAAAATACAAATTAATACCGAGAAATCTAAATTCATATGGGGAAAATACAAATTGATATTAAAAGAAAAAACCAATTCATATTAAGAAAACAGAAATTAATAATGAGATGTAGATTTAAAATTAAATGAAACCACCTTGAAATATTTTTCACAAAAGTTGCTTAATACGCTATTCATCAGCAGGCATATTCTCTAATTCTATTGCCCATTTTTAAAATGTCGTAGAATGTTGTACAGCTATTGCACAATCAACTGCTGTTATTATGCTTTTGCTCGCATATACCAGGAGACGACACATTTGGTATGGTAAGATGAGTTTTTGCACATGTTTTAATTTTATGTAGACCATATGCACTCAATTGGATTCAACATCGGGCTATATGGAGACAATCAAAGAAGGATAGCGGTTGAGTTTTAAAAAATTATTTCTAATTGACTTTGACAGGGTGCATTATCGCACACAACTACTACATAGAGGTTGGCGATGGCTGAAGTAGTCTGCACGTTGACTACAAAACGAAAAGTTTTCCTGACTTCATACTCATAAAAACATCTCGCATTTTTTCTGATGTGCATTTGAGTGTCTTTGTGTGTCAGTTGTTGTCGGAAGGTTTCAGTGGCGAAGGCATAGTCGCTGGTCACTGAACAATACCGCCTTCAGCTGATAGCAATCCACAATCACATCAGAACGTCCTCCTTCGTCGGTAGTGTGTAGCACCGGCGAAGTAAAATAATAATAAAAACGGCTACTAAACCGAAGCTGCAACACTGCTATAAACAAAGAACGTGCAAAAGCAGAGCTGTAAAATAATTAATTAAGCTTCACCTCCTGTCGTTTCTCTAACTATCCCTTTCCTATAGTTCCAGCACCATGCATCGCATGTGTAGGGGTCATCTCATGAGTGCTGGTCCCAGATAAAAAAAAAAATTTCTTGTAAAAAATTTCTTAATTCCTCCCATTAAATCATCAAGTTATTTCCCCACTCTTTGACATCTTGCATTTTGAATGATCCACGTTTTCGTGTCATAAAGATAATACCAGCTGATGATATTCCACCGATTAGATGTATGTTTGGACCTCTGGAGGATGGCATTTGTACTGTGGCTCTTGTGCCTCTTCTGAACCAGCCACGTGTTCTTCTGCATAACAAATGGAAATTTGTTTCGTCAAATCAAATTATTTGTTTACCACTTTGAAACAAAATGAATTTGCATTTCTCAATATTAAGTTGCATTTTTCATTATTAATTTATTTTTTCTCAATATCAATTTGTATTTTCTCAATAACAATTTCGATTTTCTCAATTTAAACTTAAAACGGTGTAGTTTCGAAAGTGTCAATTATAATCCCTGTCATCCAGACACTAGAAAAATTTTTGTTTGCCCAGACGATTGAAACCATGAAGATATTTCATATCTTTGGTAAAATTAATTTATAAAAATTTGTTAGGTTAGGTTAGGTAAGCAGAACATTTTTTAAAATATTTGTTACTTTTCAAGCTTTACTAATCTTTAAATAAAAACCCACACTTGCTTTTGGAAGAAGACAATCTTACTGTACTTGCGATTAATTGACAAAATTATTCTTCTGCATTTTTGTATTTCTTTTAATATCTTTTAAATGTCAAAAATTATCACTTTAGAATAATGCCTGACCTGAATCTTTTGAAGAATATTTTTGCAAACATTTGTTTATTGTCTCTTGTTCTTGTCTCTTATTTCATCTTAATTGAATTTCTTTGTTCATGCTGCTATTAATTTCCGGTAACACAATAGTTTCCATTATAGAATATGCCATGTTAAAGTTTATGCAATTTGATTTTGTTGATATTTTCGACATTTTCTTATAACATTTTTAAAGATAATTTTAATAAAGTCTTGATTTTAATGCAATTTTGCTTTATATTGTGTTATACAGTCAACTCATATGTACTCGTAAGTCTTCCACTTTAATTAAAAGTTCAAGGTTTCACACATGCAAATGAAAAATATTCAATCAAAATAATACTGCTTCTTGTTGCAAAAAACAAAAAAAAAAAACAAACTAAATAAAAATTAAATTTCTCCGACATGTTGTTTTATATTTAAAAGCAGAAAATAAAAACATTTACATAAAAATGGTTGCGTAAATCTTTACAAATACACGTCCGTTTATATTATTAATATTAATTTACGAACAATTTGAATGGAGAGGTGAGTGCAAAAGGTCATCGTACAAGTGCTGGAGCTGCCAGAACCACTCAACCATACATACATGAGTAATAAATATACTCGTACTTTGATGAAGTTATTCGTATTATTAATTAATTTGTATGAAATTAATATGTGTGTAATCAAGTTATTTGAATTTTAGCATATTCTATGTACGTAAACTTGTGTTGTGTGTGTGTTGAATATTAAAGTTTCATATGCAGAGACTTCTGGCTTATTGTATGTTGATAATACAATCGTATTTTTACTGTTTCATTTGGAAACTGATAGGAAAGGCAAAACTTTTTTTTTTATTTTTGTTAAAAAATGTTGTTGCAGCTAGAGCTGACATTTGAAGGATTTTATATAATAGTGAGGGAAATACAAATTAAATATAGTTACTCGTATATGTATGTATATCAAAGTCCTGCGGGTACCCTCCCATGTAGGCGAATACGCAAAATTCTACTGAAGAAGCAAAACGACAACGTCTGGAATAATATTCTATTTAGGAAAATGTTGATATTTTTAATATCTCACATATTTAAAAGCCCAGCTATCGACTTCCAAAACAATTACAAATACACCAACTCAATGGAAAACAAACACACTTGTTACACACTTAAAAAGTGCTCCAGAAGTGAAAGTACTACGTTTGTGCATCTTAGAAGAGGCCATAGCAAACTATAGCATTAACATATCCTTGACTCTAGTAGCACTTTGTTCCCCAAATATTACTCACCTCAATACAGGTCATATTCTTGACCAATGTCATAACTAGAATCCATTAAGAACATGCATTTTCTCCTTTAATACATCAACAGATGCCAGCGCTCTTGCCTTGCTACGTACTGTTGTTCATTATTATATTTTAGTTATAATAATTGAAATATAAAATATATTATTTTTGCCAACACTTAATGTTTTGCTTAATTAAGTAAGAGTAAATTACGTAAATTCACCGGTATCCTCACGCTTCATTGTAGGTTGAGAAAACACCTCGGCATTGGAAGAGACAGACAGTCAGTGCAGAATTCTGTGATTTTGAGGAGGAGACTCTGCAGCACATTCTGGGGCACTGTGAGGCTTTATGTCACAGCAGATTTGAACAATTGGACGCGCACCTATTGCAGAATTGAGAACTGCCATAGGTTGAACCGTAAGTATGGATGAGGAGTTCTGACACCTGGGAGGCGATACAGTATCGCAGTATTCTTATTTCCCGTAATTTTTAATTCATTTATTCACTCATTTGCTCTATTCGCTATTATGTTATTGTTGCCAGCAATAGCTCTATGATTAGCAATAACTCTCTGATTAGTATCTGCCAATGACTCGTTTTCCATTCTACTGATATGCCAATTCCGACACCTCCACGTGGTGCTCGCTAGAAACGTTAGTTAACTAACGGCTAAGTAGGAAGGCTGTTAGGTCTATAGTGGACGATGTTAATGCGACTCAGAGAATTCTCCTATCGTTCCCACAAATAATTACTGTATACCGTAGTCCTTTGACTTACGAAATACGAATATGGACTTAAGGTCAATAAATATGAATAGGGAAGGTGATGCATCGCCTTGAACTTTTTTATGAGCTTGAAGATGACAGAAGAGGCGACTCTTCGAGATCCAATTAGATATTTGATCATAGACGCACTACTCACATAATAATTAAGGGTTTAATGATTGATGTACTCCTTGTGAATACTTTGTTGTGCTCCTTGCAGTACTTCGTGCCACCTTGGAAAAGTTCGAGTTAGTATGCTGGCATGATTGGCATTGACAGCAGTCACCGCAGGATGTCTTGGTCTATGCAGGTGGAAGTTCATTGTGCTCTATCCTATGATAGATAAAGGTGAATAGAAGCCTGTATTGAAGAACCATAGAGTTAAACTATCTCATTAAACAGTGGTCTTATACAGCCCGAAAAACATCAGCACGGTGTAATAGCATAGATAAATCAAAACTATGATATTTGGATTGCACCCTATGTGTACCTAGCCAGTCAATAGTTGTCTTTCCAAGGAGGCGTTGGTGAATGTCAGAATGCATCCGGTGTTAAGATGAGCAGGTACCCACATATATCTTGAACACAATCTATTGTCTGCAATACAGTTCGTAGCCGTTTGATGTTGTGATACATTAATTGTTTCCATATATATTTAATTAAATTATCCCTATTTAAAATATAGATACAGACCTAGACCTGCCACCATTCTGCTTCACTGAACAAAGTGTCATATATAGTAGTGGTCGCCATGATTTAATTTCCAAACATAAATCCTCTGATAATACTTTATATTGCAGAAGTATATTTTTTAAATATTTTAGCAATTTTTCGATATTTTTTTTCTTAGATCAGTGCTCAGGGAATGTAATCTACGCAATGCATTAAAAGTAGTGGGAAAGTGATGAGTATGAAAGAATAGGAAGTAATCTTGAAGTTGCTCGTTTTTGTGAATTTGTAAAGCAGAGAGCCACTTTATTTCTTTATTTTAAAACACTGAAAAAATTATTGCTCAATTAACGACGTAGACACATAAGAAAATTTGATTTGCCTAACAGGGAATTCAACTACCAAGTCAACAGCATTCCTTAAATGTAACTTAAATTAAGAAGTATAATAACGGCAGAATACAAAAGGAAATCTTTTTATAATAGAGGATAGTTAGAAAGATAACAGGTGGTGCAGCTTCACTATTTTACAACTCTGATATGATCACATTCTTTGTTTTTATAGCAGAATTGTATTCAATTTTGAAGCTTCTTTTTTAGTAGCCATTTTTAGTAAATCTTTTACTTCGCCGGTGCTGCACAATACCGATGAAGGAGGGCGTTCGGAAGTGCCTGTGAATTGGTTCCAGCTGAAGCCGTTACTTCAACTCTGGACTTTTTGGTTTTGTAGTCAACGTGCGGACTACTTTAGCCATCGCTGATGTTTAAAGTTTGATTTTACATTAAAAATATAGTTTTACTCGTGCACGTTTGACAAAAGTATAGTTTTGTACAAAGTGCTTTTATGTTTTAAAACTTAAAAAAAAATTTTAAAATTGTTGCGAGTTTGCTTTTTTTTCTCGATATAATTTACTTTATTTATTAATTATATAATAGTTTATTTATTAATTATATTTATTTTTGAGCGATGGTCTTTTTCATGAAAAGTTTTTTAATTATTATTTATTTCTAAATATTTCGCTACCAAATAGGTAGCATCGCCAGAGGAATAATTAAAAAAAAAAAAAAAAAAAAAAAAAAATAAAAGCGATGGTCTATTCATAAAAAAGACCATCGCTCAAAAATAAATATAATTAAAAAATTTTAATAAAGGTCAAATAAAAATAGAAGTGATACTAATATAGTGTATTTATTTTAATAAATCCTATGAAAATAAATTTTATGCTACGGCACTGCATTGATGCATTTCAATAGAATTTATTTCATAAATTGCATAAATATGTACACATTGAAATCGATTATATTTTAATTAATTGATTTCATTTTATATTTGTTGTGTGCAACCCGAACGTATGAGTAATATTATACTAAGCTGTCAATATTGCTCATACGTCACACGTCATTCAAATTTATTATTTATTATATGCATAAGGGGCGGCGATAATACGTATAACAAAAATTTAATATTATTATATTATTTCGGGCATGCAAAACGTATGTGTTCAAATTAAACTGCTTAATAACATTTCCAAATAATTATGGAAGAATGTCAGGTATTTCATTTATTTTGTTTAACATCATAAATACCCGCATTGTTTAAGAATTGCAGATGACTCACTCGAGTATGACTGAGTCAAATGGAAAATATGAATAATTTTAATAGTAATGTAATCAGAAAATACTTGATATCTCAAAAAGTATTAATCACACGCAATAATAATAGAAATTTATTTGGATATGTTTTCCTGTAATAATTAAAAAAAAAAACAATTCAAATATTCATCAGAATTTAATCATCTCTTTATCTATATGTACGTAGTAATAAATCCTTAGTTGAAATGCAAAACCACATAACTAACAAAAATTTCTAAATAAATTTTTTTGATGGATTATGTTGCATATCACAAAATTTCGAGATTTCTATAATAGAAATTAGCTATTTTTTAAACGATATTCAAAACAATATAACTACAAATAAGTGCATTATGTTAAAAAGTTTTCTTCTCTCTTAGAGAAAAGTAAAAACGTGTCTTATGTTTTCTTTTATCTTGGACCGGCAGTGAGTGGATGACCCCTACGCATGTGATGCATTGTGCTGGAACTAGAGAATAGGTATAGTGAGAGACATGACTGGTGGTGAAGCTTCACTATCTTACAAGTCTGCTTTGGCACGTTTGCAGTGTTACAGTGTTGAAGTCTGATGTTGAGAAGACGTATTCAATTTTGAAACTCTGTAGTAATTATATTACTTCGCTGTTGGTATACATTACCGACACATTTCAAATATCGACTGACTGAGTCATTAGCGTCATCATCATCACCCATACCAAACGCGTGACTTTTAATTTGATGGACAGTTTCCTCTCCTGACATTTCTTTTTATTTTACCCCATCTTCTGAAATAACAAACACATAAATTCAATTCTATTACATTGTATTCTCTTTAAGAGAGATCTGAAATGTGTTATTGTCACCTTTTTACAAATTTGCATACAGGATGAAATTGATCTCCTTTTAGGCACTTTGCTTTCTATTTTTTTTCTCTTGCACCAGTAGTCAAGGGTATCCCCTGTATAGTGTAGTGCGTGTTAATTATAAAGCAAAAATGCAGCTTCTCTGATACTTCTTATTTTGATGCATTATTTTTAAGCTAAGGGGAACCATTTTATTTATTATTTTACTTCGCCGACGTTTTATTGCTCAAATACTGACGAAGGAGGGTTTTGTAGCAAAGAAAAATCAGAAACAATTTTTTACTAGACCGGACCGGGTCTCCCACCCGTGTCCTTCTGATTGCAGAATCAACATGCTAACAACTCCGCCATTAGCTGCCACTACCACTCAAAAAAAATTATTTTAGAAAAGTTTCTTTTACCTCAAAAGGGACAAAAAAGTACCGAAAAGTATAAGTGCGGCAAAACGCAATTCTTATAAAATTTGAAACCCATGCCCTTTAAGTCACATACTATTAAACTGCTGTAAGACTAGTATAAAATAAGTTGCAGGTATTACAGCAACGCGTGGCCGGTTTGCTAGTTGACACTAACAAAAAATAATTTTTCTAGTTGTTTTTTTTTTTTATATTAATAACACTAATTATTTTAAGCCTAAGGTCTTTTTATATATTTTATATTTATTTCAATATTTCGCTACTCCTTTGTGTAGCTTCTTCAGGAATATTGGTTTTTGTTTATAATAAAAACATTTTTTTAAAAATTCACAATATATGAAAAGTTCTTGTCAATAAAAATTCAAAATAAAAATATTAACAGCCATATTCATAAAAATATTAAAAGTCATATTCATAAAAATATATTCTGGATTTGAAATAGGTATAAATATTCGATTTTGTATTGAAATTTTTGTTTTTGAACCAAATCCAAAATACATTTTTACGAATATGTTACATATAATAAAATATTCAAAACAATAATTACAATAATAATAATGATAATAATAATAATAATAAAAATCTTTAGTCTATATCTTTTTTAATAATAACCTATATGTTTATAGTTCTAAAAATTTTTGTTCTGTCTCTAAATGTAATTCTATGTATAAAAATAAAGTAATATATATAATAATAATAAGTAATAAAAAATTTAATTTTTTTTTTTTTTTTTCTTAAGCTAGGACCAGCACTCAGGAGATGACGCCTACACATGCGAAGCATTGTGCTGGGAACTATAGGAAAGGGATAGTAGGAGAAACTGCAGCTCTGCTTTCGCACGTTCTTTTGTTTTTATACTCGTAGCAGTGCAGAAGCTTCGGTTTAGTAGCCATTTTTTTTTTATTATTATTTTTCTTCGCCGGTGCTACATAATACCGACGAAGGAGGGCGTTCTTATGGGATTGTGGATTGCTATCAGTTGAAGCCGGTTTTGTTCAGTGACCAGTGACTATGCCTTCGCCACTGAAACCTTCCGACAACAACTGACACACAAAGACACACTAATGCAACATCAGAAAAATGCGAGATGTTTATTTTTATTTTAAAATTTGAGTCTGAAACTGGGGTTGAACGCCGGTCTGTTTTTTGGTTGTGTAGTCAGCGTGCAGACTACCATCCATCGTGCCACCGCCACCCTTAGTATTCTGCGAGCTTTATTACTGTAAATTGTCAAATTGATGAATAATACCATGAATATTTTCCCCCAAATTACAAATGTTTGCTTGCATTTACAAAATAATTTCACTGTGTTTTTTCAATTAAACTGAAAGACTTTATTGAATATACCATATACAAAAAGAACCTAATATCTAAATAACATATTTAAATATAAATGTGAATTAAATAAAATTAATAAAAAAAAAAAAATGAAAGCTTGTATATACATTTCCATATTTTTGGGATAATTATTTAGAAATGTCAAAACACTTTTTTAATTTTTTTTGTGCGCAATTTATTATCAAAAATAATTTTCCGCTAAACAATTTGTGCTTACGAAGCCTTGACATATCAATTAAAATCTCATTAATTTTATGTTGGCTTAAAGAACAAAAACAAAATATATTCAAAATGCAATTAAGTTACGCTTTCGTTGGTTGTTTTGCTACAACTAAATATTCTGTTATAATAAAATTAAAACTCATAAGTTTTCCCTTAATTCCATTGCAACTAATGATGGCACTTAATATTGCCATCTTGCAATAACATCGGGGCAGATGTTGCATCATTTTTAGTTACCTATTTGCAAACACAAATACACATGCATACGCTCTATACATGTAAATGGCTGACAAAGTATGTCTCTGCCGGATTGAAAGTAACTGGTGCAATGTTGAAATTCGCGTACGTTCAAGTCCATGTTAATGTGGGTGTGCAGTTATGTGTATGCCCATGGCTGTGTGTGTGTATGTGTGTGTGCCGGCAAAGCTGAAGGAAAACAATATTTGCTGTAAAACGAGAAAATATTTAGTTGCTTTAGATGAAGTGGAAGCTAGTCGAAGGTACCTTAAGAAACATTGGCTGGAATGCAATATGAATCTTGAAATTTGACAGTCAACACAACAGCAGGCAAAAATGGAAGAGGCAGAAGGATATGGCTTACAAGAAATAAGGTTAAAGATTGTTTACACTCGAGAAATTAAAACTGTGCCAAACTAAAAGTGTACCAATATATAATACTAGATAAACCGGTGTGCTTCGCTATTGAATCTTATCTGCCAAGTTTTTGCCAAATATTGCGTAGTGGTAACAAAGCCATCTGTACAAAATTTGGATGTTTTAACTGCTCCACATATCGAGCCTTTGATGCAATGCCGTAGTAACTCAAAATTTGAATTTTTTGAGCTGGGTATGCAGAAATGATCTTTGGGGAAATATATATCTAAAGGAAAAAAGATTATGGTTCTATCTCTAACTATTCAGATTCTACAGCTACAAATGTCTTTAATGCCTCCAGGTATTTCCAACAATATTTATTTGCAATAATGAAATATTTCCTTTATGACAAGAAATTTACAAACAGAAAACATTACAAAACATGCCTCTTTATGTAAAATCTTGAAAAAAAATAACTTTAGTAAACGAAAATACTATCAAAAAGACGGCTCAAAACTTCAAATGCATTTTTATTAGTTCGCGATTTTTTGCATTACTACGGTATTGCACCAAGGGGTCGATATACAGAAATTTATACTACCTTCATGTGATAGGTATCACGCCCACTTCTCCCATCCCGCATACTTTTTGACAGTTTTTGTGTATTGATACTCAAGCAATGGGTAGCCATTTTAGAAACTGTTACTGTTACTGTGCTCCACATAAAGAAAAATGTGCTTTGTATTGGAGTTTCACTGCCCACTCCTCTGATATCGTCCACTTTTCGAGAGATGATGTGCATTATTAACATCTGTATGGTATAAATTTGGTTAATTCCTCTAATACATCCATATATACTTTGCATGGGCGTAGCACAGTTCTCTTGGAAAATGTACACTACATCAGCGTAATTTTGTGTTAGTTAATGAAACTGGGTTTTAAATTTTTTTTGCCAATATCAGCAATAAATTTCAAAAATATATTTTGCCGTATTTGCCTTTTTGGTACTGTTTTGTTCCCTTCGAAGAAATCTAAAAACTATCAATCTATCAAAATAATCATTATAAAAGAAATATTTAGTAAAGTACCAAAAAGGGTACCAAATTTTGTACCTTATATAATGAAATTTATAAAAAAAAAGTGCCAAAACAGATTTAACAGATTTTTTTCTTAAGAAGAGTGGAATGTACTTTTTGTATATCTATGTTTAATATTTTATTTATATATTCTTATTTTCGAAAATAGATGGGATTATAAAAAGTACCAAAATTCCGTTTTTACCCATTACTCCCACTTTTTTTTGGGCGTGTGAGGTAGGATTGAAAATGCCTTCGCACTTACAGAGACCGTCTTCATCTGCGTCGATAAAAAATTCCCTCCTCCTCCTCCTCTGGGTAGATTCTATTAATCCCCTAAAAGGTATAAATATCAATAAAACTTGCCCACTTATGTTTTGTGTTGATTAAGATACATTTAAAATTTCTGTTGCGAAGATATTCCATCACTAATTTTACCCTTTCTTATCTTTTTCGAGCTCCTGAAAATTTTAATTTTTAAAAATTGTATCTTAGTGCGTCCACATATCAGGACGGTGAGACTGCACAACAAATTTCAAGTCTCACTAGACGTTTACCCCGGCAATGATGAATAAGTTTGTCGGACACTCATTATGCCTATTTTTTTGTTGTATATGTTTTATAATGTAAGAGCTGTGGTTTTAATGCTTGGGTCAATGTATTTCTTTTTCCAAAATTATTCGAATATTTTTACTAGAGTTATCAATTATTCGTGTTTTATATTCGTGTTCGAATAAAATTTCTTGATTTCTTTTGTTCGAATAATTCGAACGAACAGAAAATAAAAAATTTTATTCGAATAATCTAAAAAAATATGTAAGAAACGACATACACATATGTATTAGTTAAACTTTTTTATTCACAAACAAAAAACACAAATCAATCCATTGCACAAGAAAAAACATTTTTAATAAAAATTCTTCAAAATATCATTGAAAACGAAATGAAATTCTTTAAAAATAAATAAAACAAATCCCTTAATGTAAGATAATTTATTTGTGGAGATTGAATAAATTATAATTTGTTAGACTGAGTTCACCTGCTTAAGCCAAGTACACAATTGCCATTTTTTTGTTGTTGTCATTTTGTGACGCCATTATTGAAATGAAAGTTTGTACCCAGCATTGGTATATTCTGGTACGAAACGAAACATACTTGTGCATGTATGTGCATGCTCACAAAAAATCGAAACATGTGTTTTACGAACATGTACAAACAGGTAATGCAGTACTTATAATTTGATGTAATTTCGTTGCTTAACAACTTAAAAAGTTATGGAATGTAAAATATTTTTTACATAAAATATTTCAGAATATTATTCGAATATTCGAAGAATTCTTTATTTTAAATTGAAAAATATTTGTACGTTCGAACAAAAATCAGAAAAATTTTTCGAATTATTCGAACGACTTCCCTAATTTGTACATAATGAAATTGTCGTCTATAATTAACTATTTATATATTACTCTGAGGTATTTCTGTGAATAAATTACAGTTCATATTTCTTGAGCTTAAAGACTGTTGTGCTTTTCACCCATTTGATATTGTTTCGCTTTTTGTTGTTGTTATTGTTGTTGATGATGTCAGTAAAGAGGCAATGCAACCAGTGACGGTCGTAAAATATTGCAATTTTCTACCAGAAATAAAATGTTAACGACCGCATTTGTTTAAAAGAAAAGAAGAAAAACAAAAAAAAAAAACAAGACAAAATTTCAAAACTAATAAAACGTTTCATCTTAGAAACAGCAAAAAGTTGATATCATTTGAAACTTTGCTTGTGTTGCACCATATTAAGCATTTCGCACTTAAAGTGCAAGGGAATTATTATTTGCCATGTGATGCCACGACACCATCCATCCTGCCATATTGAAATATTCCATCTATTCCGTCTCTTTTTTTAAATGGAAGAAACAAGAAAATCCAAAACTCCACAACAGATACTTGTATTACAATAATATTTTTGCAATAATAAAATAATCACACCATTAAAAGCTGTTAAATTAATTACTTGCTAAAGTTTATCTTTATAATTATTTCTTTGGCATTTTTGTCTGTTTGCTTTCCGTCCATTGTCAGATAATTGCAATTAATATGAAGTGCAACAGATTAACAAATAAGAGAAGCATATTCGATTACAACGAATTTTATACAATTTTCGCTTTAAGGAAGAGTGTAAGGATAATGATTATCCTGGCAACAGATTTTTTGTTTCAATTTTATGATAATTAGTGAAGGATTTGAAAATATCAACTATCAAATGCAAACTGAATTCTTAATGATACTCAGCTAAAATTCATACAATCCTTGAAGTTAATGTTCAACAGCACTATGAACGCTACCAGGGGAAAAAAATACTTAAATACGAGTGTGGGTCAAGAAGTCCGTCAAAGAGCACACTACTCCTCTCAACAGGTATCTGCAAGTTGACATTAGGACAAGCTGCGTCACTAAGTTTGTATTTAATAGCAATTGATATCAGCATGCCACAAACTGCCGCCATTGATAGCAGATTACCGCGTGTTTGAATGATCACTTGGGTATAAAAAATCCATCCCCTTTTCCTTACTATCGGTAACATACCCAATTGTGGGACAACTTCGAAGAACTGTTTGTCATTGCGAAGCACCATATTCATTTCTCCTTAAATAAAAGAGGCAGAAATTTTATGCTTCGACTCAGGTGCCTTAACACAGAACAAACTGGCTATAGAAATGCTGATAGTAGTGGCTAGACAATAAAATTTGTGCCTGATATGAGCATTAAAAAATACATCCTTTTAACATGTACAGATCCCTTGATGAACAATTAAAAAAAAAAAAACAAATTGTTACTACAAAAACATCTTGACCGCAATGCATTTTGTTTTATATATTTTAATTTTTCCCTTCAAAAAAGTTTTAATTGTTAAAAACACTGTTATTAACAAAAAATATTTTAATAATTTAAAAAAAAATGTACTTAAACACGTTCTATGCAATTTTTTTTCATTTGAATAACCAGCAACAGTGTAATTTCCGTTTTTTTTTTTATGAAAATCTACACAAAAATATTTGAATTTGGTTGCAGTAATTCTTACGTGCTCTTAATCGCACACATACACACCCTGCCTCAATGACCCTGCGAACATTTTCTATCGATAGTGATGGTGATAGAAAATGACTCCAATTTTTTAAAGCAAAAGTTTTACCATCTCAAAGATGTCACAATCACCGAACAGGCTACAGCCGTTAAAGAAAATATTTTGTAATAATTTATTTGATATGCGAATTGAATTAAAAATCGAATGAATACATTTAACCATGTATTTTCATAATCAGTTTTTTTAATCCCTTTTTTTTCCTTTTGTAAAGCATCATGAAAGTGTCATAATTTTTAATAAAAACAATTTTATCAACAGTATTGGGCAAGGCGAATTGACTTACAAGTGATATAGATAACACAGCTGAACTATTTTTTTCCAATTAAGTTGGCCCTTTACATTGTTCGCATATTTAACCCTTAAGTGACATAGTGGGCCACAGTGAAACTCAGCACAGAGGTTTACAATTCCAGTACTCATATTATACTCCCAATATACCTGGTTATATAATTAATGATTTAATTTTTTAAATCGCTAACGAACTCTCTTATTATATTCCTCAATATACAGGGTCTTCCATCAAGGACTTCCGAACTTTGACAGTCGAAGGTACATCTGTCAAATTAGTTGTCTTTTATTCATTCTATTTTGCAAATCAGAAGTAACGGATACAGCATTCAACAACACGTGCAAATAATAAAATTGTTTTATCAAAATGGGTGTTCTTTTCGTTCAACGTACCGCGCGCTTTGCCCACTTTATGAGTGCCTATTCGCAATGTGATGCATAAATTTGAGTCCACAGGTTCAGTAAACGAGATCTATAGAAAACATTGCAGGTGTCTGTGAGAGTGTGCAGGAGAATTCGGGTCAGTCGATTTCGTGTCGCTCACAAAAACTCGGCCTTTCGCAGATCACAAGTTGGCGAATTTTGCATCGCGACTTGGGCATGCAGGCATACAAAATTCAACTGACCCAGGTACAGACGGTAAACGACCATAGACAACGACGTGTGTTCGCTGAATGGCATCTAGAGCAGTTGGTTACTCACCTTAATTTTCGTCGAAATATCATCTTCATCGTTGAGGCCCATTTCTGAATTTCAAGAGCGTCCAAAGCATCCCATATGTAGGGCTCATCTACTGAGTGCTGAGTGGTCCAAGGTAAAAATAAAAAACTAAATATATTTCAAACTCGATTTAAATTTTATGAATAAAATCAAAAATAGTTGTACTTGTTCTTCTATAATTTGCTAAACCTTATAAAATAGTATCTCAGTAGTGACTTTTTGGTCAATATTGAACAAGTATAATATTCCAAATGTTGGCAGGGAGCAGAAGAAGTTTTTCTATATTAAAACGTTAATGAAAAACTCATTATCCTGGTGAGGAGAGGGCTTTCGTTTACTTATATATTTCGCAACAATTGTTGTTACTGCTGCTGTTGGCGTTGTTGTTATTATATTATATTTTTGGCTGGAATCACAATTAACAAAGAGCCAAGAGTTAAATAACACAAAATCCTTTCGGTCAAGCGAGTGGAGAAAAGAGAAGAAAATCACAGAAAAAATACTTACGCTACTGCAGTTACAATTTGCTTTATAAAATCCACTTAAGTAATAGAATTTAAAATCAAATTTATTCATTCGTTAGACGCACCCAGCACAGTAATAAAAACTTTCATTTCATGTAGTAAATAGCAGATCCTTGGATCCTAGTTGCTACACACAGAAAACAATTCCAATGTGAAATTAACATGACGAAATGTTGATTAAAAACATGTTAAATTTATGTAAAAATAATTATTTAATTTAAATTTGACTCACATTGAAACGAAAAAATTTCAAAATTATCTTAAACAAATTGATTCAATATTTTTCATAATAAAAATTTGATTACATAAAATGACGTTTTATAGTAAAATTAAAGTTTTATCACGTTAAAGCAACGTTGCAATCTACTGAATCAATACAGCAAAGGCGGCGATAGCTGAATCACTACAACACGTGAAAGTTTTTTCACAACAGGTGCAACGAAGGGACCATAATAAAATTGGACCCAAGTGTGTCTTTACAGCCACCAATCTACCGACCTAACCTAATTGTACAAATTTTACAGAAATATTGTTCGTTATTGAATGCCGCAATTTGGCCTTTAATTTTAACAATTGATTTTGCATCAGGTCGTTTGTGTTTTTAATTGGTTTAAAGCTTTTTTAGTGGTTTTGATGACTATTCGTTTGCGTCCTACAATCACTGTTATTTAAAAAAAATCTCCCGAAGCCTCTTTTTAATCTCTAAAATGAAATGTTTGACCACTCATGATTATCCGAAGAGTATTTCAGTAATCAGGAATTTAAAATTCCACACAATCTATTAGTATTAACCACATCCGTTTAATTTCTTTTTTTTTCAATTTTTATTTTACTTTTTTAGAAATACTGCGGCCAGCGGAAATGAAAACAAAACTTTTTTAATTAAGTTTACACCAAGTCAAGCAACAACTGAAGTTAGTTTGTTAATGTTGTTTTAGTAACTTTAATTTAGAACACAAAAAAAATGTTACTGCAACTTATACAGCTCCTCAATGCGTTGATATGTTCATAAAATAAAAGTTTCTTTCTTACATACAAATAATCAAACATTCTATTTTAACTGCAGCTAAATGTGCCTCAATGAAGTACAACTTCAATTACTTTCGGTGCAGTAGAGTTTACAATTAAAAATGTTTAAAAAGCGGCAACAGCTCGTTAGAAAAAATGGAGCAGCAAAAAGTCAAAGGAAAATAACAATTGATTTGAGAAACTTTTACTTTGTCGATGTGATGTGATGTGATTAGTGAATGTTGAATGAAGAGAATCATTTTCCGTTAATTTAGTGTAATTGCAGTTGCTTTTCTTTGTTAAATTTACTACATTTACTTTGAGTCGTTCTGCGATAAAGCAGCCCATAATTTTATAAAAAGTTTTACTGAAAATTATGGCTGCATAATAAGATTAATAAAATTTAGAATTTTTCACAAAAATATACTTTTGGGAAATGTTTAAAATCTTGTAAAGAAAGTCATTTCAAGAAGAAATTTATTTGAAAATAACAGGCTTGATTTTGAAGCTCGAAATTTGTGGTATATTTCATTTTGTTTTTTTTTTTCGAAATTCTAAATTTCTGAAAATGATTTGAAGTTATGATATGCTTTTATGAGCAACTATATCAGCTTCATAAATAGTTAAAAATGCAAAGACAACAAAACATGAATCTGTGTATGCTTTCTGTTATGTGGGACTAATCACATTCACTCGAGAAGGAGCAGTCACTGCAACACTAAAGAATGCATAAAAATTCGTACGAAAACTAAATTCAAACCACTGGATCAGAGCCATATAATATTGACAGATTTAGTATGTGAATACTTATTGTTCAATTAATTTTGAAGATGGAATATTTGATATTAAAAGAAAAACCAACCCCTTTGCTAGTGTTGCTAGAAGCTGAAGGCTTTTTGAAGAGCCTAGAGGAATCTAAATCGCCCAAAAAAAAGTTGAAAAAAGGCTAAAAATTTGTTATTCTTAATTCAAATATGTTAAAAGTTACTATACTTAAAGGCAGTCCAAGTACATAAACAAACAAAAACGAATAAAGTTTCATTGTTTTAAATACATATAAATTAATAAATAAATTAAACATAAAAATCAGGTATTTCTTTTGAGTTCAAATCAGTACAAATATAACAGAATATTTGCATTTAGGCCTGAGGGTGGTGATGGCAGAAGTTGACTACAAAAGCCAAAAAGGCTTCAGACAAAGTCATACCCCAGTTTCAGACGAAGTCATAAAAACATATTGCATTTTTTCTGATGTGCATTATTGAAGGTTTTTAGTGGCGAAGGTATAGCCACTGATCACGGAAAGAAGGGCTTCAGTTGTAACCGATCCACAGGCACATCACAACACACTCCTTCGTCAGTATTGCGTAGCACCAGAGAAGCAATGTAATTTCTAAAAATTGCTACTAAAAACAATGCTTCAAAATACATCTCCTTGACATCAGAGGCGCTGCAACACTGTTATAAACAAAAAACGTCTAAAATTTGTCATATCTCTCATTATGCCTTTGCTCTAGTTCTAGCACAATGCATCGCATGTGTAGGGGTTATTGTTTTCGACAACCAAAAACACTGCTTTAACTTAATCCGGCCCATTGTTGAAGGTGATTTCCGAATTTTCCATAAAATTTTTTTTTTTTTTGCATTTTTGTAGGAACAGTATGAACAGATTTTTGAAAATTCAGAGGGTAAAAATGGGTGAAACGAAAAAATGTACATCTGCGTGACTGCTGGTCGAAGATAACAAATAATTTAATGTTCGCACCAAAATATTCTAACTAAAATATTTTAAATACCACAGACATTTTATCGACAAAATAAACAACGAAACAATTAATGGCGCAACTTAACGATACTCGTAACAGCTGACTTGAAGCGATAGCGAATATCGTTAAAAATTTTACGGTGAAGTGTAATTACACCCTTCGATTCGAATCGAAACTTCAAACAAAATGTTATTAAAATGAATATTTCTATATTAACTTTTAAGCTTAAAGGTTTATTTTTATTTTTTATTTATTTTTTATATTTATATTTGGTCAACCATCGGTTAACGTCTTCTGGACATTTTTAATATATTATTAAAATGTGTAGGGATTTCGTTAGATATCGAATGCTGGAATTTTGACCCTGAAATTCAAAGTCCATAAAATTTCGTTATATTTATTTTGACGATACGATTATCGTAATAAAAGTTAGTGAATTCCACTACAGGCATGTTTTGATAGTGTAGTAATGTTTATTAATTTTATGGATTGAAATGAAAATATTATAAATAACAATTTTCGAATATTGCACTTGTGCACTGTACTGTATAATTCGAGTATGCATGTGTGTTAGTAGCGTGTAGTTTCTTTTTTTTTTTACTTAAACTGTATTAAAACGAGCGACATTCGATGTTCAGCAACAATGGCGTTGGTTGTGGTAGTTTATATGCCGGAAGTACGCCATTTTTTTTATAGAGGTTCTTCATTTGTTATTGTGTTTTTTTTAGCTTTGTTTGTTTCTAGATGAACATGCAAACACATACTCGTTGCATGGTAACATATGAACAATTCGATATAAAATAGAAAAATCATGCCATTGATGCTCTCCAGTTGTATAAAGTTTATGAAAACAGTTGCATAAACAACACAACAAATACATCCATACATACTTACATATATATGAACATACCTGGTTTATATTGCATTACAAATGTTGGCAGTGAGACACATTTTGGACTCCTATAAGGCCTTATTGGACCTAAAAAGTTTCAGAGTATGAATTGCATAGCCGAGCACAGCTCCAAGACGAAAAAGAGGAACAAATGCGGTATGTAAGTATGTATGCATATGATTTATTTTTTAAATAAATATTGAATGGAATGAAAAAAAAAAACAACAAATTTAATGATAAAAAAAGATTATTTGTTTATGTTTGTTATATGGTTTAGCTGGTCTATATGCACATTTCATTTGCTGCAAATAACAAAATCTTCTGAACTCCCAAAATATATTTTAGAATTACGAAGTATTCAAAAAAAAAACAAACCAAATAGTTTCTTTAAAAGTTTTCTTTATACAATAAACATTTTATTATTTGATATAAATCTATTTAATTTTTCTAAATCGTAATGAATGTTGACTAATGTTGAATAATTGAGAGAATATTTAATAAAAATAAATTCTGGAATACTTATTTTTGTACCTTTTTTTATTTTAACAACAATTTATTTATTATACTAGATCGCCATCCCGGCTTCGCACGGAATCTATTTACTAATGAGAAAAAAAATAAGTTTTGCTGTTTTTAGCTGACCCGGCAAACGTTGTTTTGTCATCTACATATATTATTTCTAGGAAACATTTTTTTAGTTCAAATAAAATAACTATCTAACTAATCGAAAGCGTTGTAGACAAAGAAAGTATGCTTTATTTAGGTTAATAAATTAATCTTTATCAAAGTAACAAATATATCTTCAATTACAATTCTCGATAGCTATCTAAACATTAAAAATAATTATTAATATTTTTGTATCAACTGTATAGTGAGTAAGACAGGAGATGATAAACTATTCAAAATCTCCTCATCATACCCTTTCATTTGATACCCATATTGCAAAAAAGAAAAAAGTAGGTAAAAAAAGTAGTAGTAAAGTAGGCGTGGTTACTTTTAGGGGGATGAAAAATAGATTTTGTCCGATTCTCAGACCTACCCAATATGCACACAAAATTTCATAAGAATCGGTCGAGCCGTTTCGGAGGAGTTTAACTACAAACACCGCAACACGAGAATTTTATATATTAGATTTTAAGCTCAAAGGTTTGTTGTAATGTTTATTTGTTCTACTGCGATATTTCGTTAACCATCGCTTAACATTTTCAGGAAATTTTTATTATTTTTTATAAAATTTTTTTCTTTTTGAAATTAATATAAAAATTTTATAATAAATAATAAAAATTTCCTGGAGATGTTAACCGATGGCTAACGAAATATCGAAGTAGAACGAATAAATATAAAAACCAACCTTTGAGCTTAATATGTAATAGCCCAACTCACAATCTTGTGCATATGGTGTTGCATCATTGCATTTGCAAAAAGGTATAGAATATTTTTGCTCTACAGTAACAAAATACACAGCAATGCACATGCTAGACTTAAATTTATATGCAACACTTAAAACCAATAGGATTTATTTGCTATGAGTATGCAACACCTAATTGCAAATAAACAGCTGACTAACAATAATCGAAGCCAATCAAATCGTAATCGCCGCATACTTGCCGCTGCTTATTTTCCTCCAAAAAAACCAGTAGTGCGATTCATTAACTTTTATTGTACATAATTTTTTTTTGGCAATTTTGTTTGTTTTTTCAATCAGCTGTGAATTTTGTTCTTGCAATGAGTAGTGCATAATAAATTAAAAATGTCATTCACAGTTGATAGCACAAATTTGCTATCTCAAATACACAAGATTGTGAGTAGAGCTAATATATAAATTGTTGTTAAAAATAAATTTTATTTTATGTTATTTTTTTACATTAATTATGAAAAATAATGACAGTTAAATGAAAACCGTTTTCTCTAACTTAAAAATATGCTCTTTTTATAGCTTTTTATACAATGAACAAAATTTTTCGTTGTGTGTCATTGCGTTGCAAACTGTTTATGTCTCTCTCTTTCACATTATAATACAAGTCGTACAACTTTCATAATGCTGTGTGAGAGAGAAAGCTATTGAGATTTGCTGCAGCTGCCAAAAAATCTAAAGTAATATTACATTTTGCTTTCACACTATCATACTTGAAATAGAATGAAAAGTATAAGTAGCAAAAACAAACCCGGCTTAGAAGCAAAATACTTTTTAGTTGTTGTGTTATTATATTTTGTTGCTTACACAAAATTATAAATTTTTAAAAAAATGGTGAGAGCCAATACCACTGTCAAATTCCCATACGTATTTTGGTCAGATTCATAACATAACATTCATTGTTTTTACACTATTATACTTTCCCATTTGATTTAAGTTATTGACATGTCGTGTTATTCAGTATTACAATGTAAAAAGGCCTTCATGTAAATGGTTGTCAAAATAAAATGACAAAATGATTGCATCAACAAAAACGAATGACAACGTGTTGGCATTTCGTTGCATTTGGAAATAATAAAAACATAGTAAGTATTAAATATATTTAAATAAAAATAATAAAATTATATTATATAGTATTATTTATAATAACTTGAAAAAAGCTAAGAAATTTTACATATTTATACAAGAGCCCCCAAAAAATATTTGAGAATTCCGGAATATACAAACAAAACAAACCAATCTTTAAAAAATATCCTTATACAAGAAATATTTTATTATTTTATTATTCTTGTATAAACATGTGAAATTTTTTAGCTTTTTTCTAGAATTTGGTTACAGGTCTACTGAAGGTTTTGTTATTAGCACCAAATAATATATATATATATATAAATAATATATATAATATATATATAATATGTATAATATATATATATATATATATATACAATAACTAATCGTAATGAATTTTGATTAACATTGAATAATTGAAAGAATAATTACATAATTATTTATAAATATTTAATACCTTATAATATTTAATAAATTCGACGACATAACCTCATTAACCTTGAATCCTGCATTCGTAAACTGAAAAAGGGTGGTATAGAATTGATTTTAACTTAAACCCGACGTTTGCTTTTAAAGCAGGCAGTGAGAAAACACTTTTAGTTTTCTGCCTAACAAACTTATGAAATCAGTGGCCAAATTAACGTATTCGATATCAAACGAAATTTCTATATATTTCAATAAAATTTTGTTTAAAATTTCGATTCGAATCGAAAGAATTATTTCAGTCAGTATTAATCTATTTTAGTGAAATTATTTGCATGTTTGAAATCTATCATACTTTTGCTTCAATTTTCATTTCTATTTAAAGATTTCTGGAAATCAGAAAAGTAGGGGGCCTTCACTACTAAAGTCATTCTCTGTCCTGTTGTGCACTCTAATTTTGAAACTTGAGTTTTCGCTTTTTATTTAGCTGCTACCTCCATCACTGCTACTGATTCGACACTTTATCAAACTCATATGCACATAATGCTCACATACACATTCATTTATTCATGGAACATTGCTTGACAACCAGGTATAACAAATGTTCTGTTTTGTTCCATACTTTATGTGATTTCTCCTGACGTCATTCGTTTTTATTTTATATTTTTCATTTCCAATTCTTTTAGTTTGTTTCTCTTCTATTTTTTTTTGAGGACAATGACAAGTATGCTTTTATAGTTTGCAAAACTTTTTTTATGATTGAAATGCGTTTTAAATTGTTTATTTACCATCAATAAAATTGAAAATAATTTTGAGTTTATTACATTTTCCTTATCAAAGTTCTATATGGTTCATAGTAGTATATGTTGCTTATGGAAAAATACTTAAAAACATACTTAATTTTGAAGCCAAGCAAAGACAAGAAAGGGCTTTAAGAAGAAAGTAGAAAAATTCTGAAGATTGTTGCTTTGGCCTATTGCTAGTAACCGCCTCATCATAAATAAAAATCATGCCTTATTCATGGAATAGCAGGAACAAACTGAGCAGCTGTAGAAAATGCTTCCAAACAGAACAGGAAGAACTACTGAAAAATTACAAATATGCTGGTGACGTAAGTTGTCCAGTAGATCTGCCAGTAGCGGGACAGAGAGGAGAGAGTTTCTCACCTGCTTTGAGTGGGGGCGATTCCGCAGGCATATCAGAGCGCCCTCCTTCGTCGTGTAGCATCATCGGCGAAGTAAAATAATTAATAAAATGGCTACTAAAACGAAGCTTCAAAATTTAATACATCTTCTTGACATCAGAACCTCTGCAACACTGACTGCTATAAATAAAAAGCGTTCAAAAGCATAGTAGTAATAAAGAGAAAGCTTCACCATCTGTTATCTCTCTCGCTATATATTCCAAAGGTTTTAGTATCGTCTAATGGATATATTAATTGAGTCATTGCTAATTTTGCTATGGTTCCCTAGAACGGAGTAATATTTTCAAGGCAAGACAGATAATAATTTTATTCCTCCCGAGAAACGTGTAATATTCTCGATTGAAGGCAGATAATAATTTTATTGCATACAGCTGATAGAATTCAACTGTTAACTATGGTAAACGATTTCACTACGCTCTAAACTGGAAAACTGTGCATCATAAGTGGACGCTAAAAATATGAATTATATTGTCCTACTTCCCAAAACCCAAAAAGAAACCTTCCTTTTCAATTGTCGCTTGATTAACAAATGTTTATGAAACAAAAATATAGTGAGCGGAAGCACTAACAAATAATAAACAACCATCGAAAACCATTGTTTGATTTAAATTTAAAATTTGTGCATTAAAAAAACAAATTTAATGAATTCAATGGGATGGAAATTTTGTATAATATTCCAATTTTAATTTTTTTTTCTATAATAAAATAGTTATTATTAAATTACATATTTACAAAAAATATGGTTAAAAATTGCAATATGAGGTTTTTCTTTTTGGCCAACATTCTGGCACTGCGTGCATTCTTAATTAAATTATACAAATGAAATTTTTCTTTTTTATATTAAATATTAGATTTATGTGTCATGCAAAATAAAATTGCAATATTATTAAACTAAGTGATAAAAGTATGAATACTATATGAATGTATTTTATAAATTTAAATCATAATTTGCTGCCAAGATAAACAAAAATTGTTTCGGCAATCAATGTGTGCACAGTATAATTGAAGCATTTTAAAAGTACAAATTTTTTTAAAAATAAATTTTAATATTTTATTAAGGGTTTATGGCATTTAGAAATTTCCAGCAGATAAGAATTTATTTTTATTGTTTTGTGGCGGCGATAGCACGATGGATGGTAGTCTGCACGTTGACTACAAAACCAAAAACAGACCTGGGTTCAACTCGCTTTTTCTGATGTGCATTAGTGTGTCTTTCTGTGTCAGTTATTGTCGGAAGGTGTCAGTATCGAAGGCATAGTCACTGGTCACTGAACAATACCGGCTTCAGCTGATAGCAATCCCCAATCACATTAGAAAGCCCTCCTTCGTCGGTATTGTGTAGCACCGGCGAAGTAAAATAATAATAAAAAAGGCTACTGAACCGAAGCTTCAGCACTGCTACGAGTATAAACAAAGAACGTGCAAAAGCAGAGCTGCAAAATAATTAATTAAGCTTCACCTCCTATCATTTCTCCTACTATCCCTTTCCTATAGTTCCTATGGTTCGCATGTATGACATGTAGAGTCATCTCCTGAGTGCTGGTCCCAGAAAAAAAAAAAAATATTGAAGATTTTTTAATACATTTTCCGTAATTAATTTTTTAATTTTAATTGTGTAAAAGCAAAAAAATTAAATTTACTTCTGTAAAAGGCAGCCTACTTTTACAGTGTAAATGTTTTCAATTGAACTGATGAAGCATCTGTCATGTTCGCTACACCCCCACCAACTTATCTGGCATTTTTTGACGGCCACTTTGTGTTTCCGCACCAATTTAAAAAAAATGTTTGCTGAATTTTTTCGTATGCAAAAAGAATTTTGAAAATTGTTCCATAAATGGCGAAGTTATGTTCATTTCTGTTATAAAGTCTGTTAGAAAGTAGTTGGAAGGAGCAACATAATATAAAAAAGTGGTTTTAAAAGTGGGCGTGGTCAAAAAAGTAGCTTAAATGTGAAAATTTCATTACATGTGTAGTTTAAGTTTTGTGAGCCACAGTATCTTTGAAAATGATATATGTTGCCTACAGCGATAATTTGTTGTTGTTGTTTTTTTTTCAAACTGTTATCTCCTTTAACCACTTTTCATAATAATTTAAAACCACAAAGCAAAAGAACAGAAAAACTGTTGGCCATTAGATTTCTAAAAGTACAAAAAATAATGTAAAATTTTGCAAGTGAACTGGTTTGACTTTCAACGTAAAATTAATTAAATTTTAGCTGTATAAAAGTTAAAGTAGGAAATACTTTAAAGCAAATGCTTGTATTTATGGATGACAGGAATTTGAGGGATTGTTTTTTATTTAAACGCAAAAAAAATTCCAATATAAAATTAATATGAGGAAATGTTGATTTAAATCATGTTAAATTTCTGAAAAAATAACGACCAGATTTAAATTGAACAAATTTCAAAATTACCTGAAAATAAATTGATTCTATACTTTTAGTAGTAAAAATAACGTTTCACAACGTGCAATAAAATAAAATCTCGCTTTGCAACGTAGTAGATTGCAACGTCAATCAAATTTCAAACAATACAGATTTATAACAAAGATTTATAATAAAAGTTCAATTTTAAAATTTCTGTTTATGACGTTTAACACTTGATTTAAGTGTTGTTAAATAATTTTAAAGAATGACATAAAAAAGATTTAGAAAGTAAAAAATGGTACTCTTTTTATTACTATTACTAGTATTACTAAACTTCTTTTGATTGATTGAAATTTATCATTGAGAATTTCTTGGGGAATTATAGATACGATCTCGGACAAAAGTGAACCATCAAGTGCTTTTGATATCATTAAAATTTTGTAAAATTGAACATTGTTGTTACATGACTTAAATTTAGTTAAATAAATTAGACAAATATTTTGCAATCGCCATCATTAACGTCATCGTGTGTAATTTTCTCACACAAACACGCACAAACGCACACACGCACGCATGCTATATAAAACATTGCTAAATACTGTCACAAGTACACATACCCTGTAGGAAATGTCAATAATGAAACAGTACTGATTCACTACTGACATTTTCCAACAATTTCCAACAAAAAGAAACACATAACAGAAAGCAAAAAGAAGCAGCATGGTTTTTCAGCTGTTTCTCTATTCACAATCGGCATAGTAAGCAAGTAATATTGCTGTATTTGTCTATGCCGAACTTAGATACCCTTCACTGGCCCACCTTATATCCCATATTGGTCTGAATTTTCGCCTAGTCGTTTAGTAGTATTTGATTTTTACTTAATTTTTGAATCTGGTCCTTTGGCGCAGCTTTTTTAACCACAACATAACTTCAAATAGCCAACTCACCGTTGGCTCACCGAAAGTAGTTCCACCGTTTAGGCGGACTGGATTTTGAACTATTTGTTGATTTTGTTTTCATAGACCAACTTTTTTTTGTCCCCCATAACTGCTTAAGCGCCTATCTGAACATTCATACCGAATTTTATATAAATCGGTTCAACCGTCTAGGTGAACCGGATTTTTACATACTTTTCGGGGTTTGGTGGACTGAAATTCGGTATCCGTTATATGGAACTAGTTTTGTATTCCGAAATGTATGTATATGTTTAATTGAACAAACGTACTAAATTTCATCGGTTGAGCACTTTTAAAAATAATATATTTTGGTTGTGGACTACAAAACGAAAAATTTTTCCTGAGTTCAACTTCAGTTTAAGACTCATAAAAACATCTCGCATTTTTTTTATGTGCATTTGTGTGTGACTTTGTGTCAGTTGTTGTCGCAAGGTTTCAGTGGCGAAGGCATATTCAATGAACAGTAATGGCTTCTCCTGTATTTGATCCACGGGCACATTAGAACGCCATCCTTCGTCGGTATGGTTAGCATCGGCGAAGTAAAATAATAACTAAAAATGGCTACTATAAACGAAGCTTCAAATACGTCTCAGCTACAGCCGAAGAAACACGACAAACAAAAACTTCCATAACTCCGAAACGACTACATCGATTTTAATGAAATTTAGTCCACGTATGTCACTAGGTGGACTGCCTTTTTTATCTTGGACCAGCACTTAGGGGATGACCCCTGCATTGCACACGATGCATTGTGCTGGAACTAGGCAATTAGGTTATGGAAAGGGGGATAGAGGGCGTAGTGTTTGTGCACATTTGATTTGAATTTTCCCACGGCAAAAGTGACAGGAAAGACCTCCCCAGGGAGTTTGTTCAACATACGCGACGTTCGGCCGAAAAAGGAGTTCTGCCTGTAATGCGTAGAGTGATTTGCTGCCATATTAACCACAAATGGATGGATGCGCCTTCAATGCTGAAGGAATTGTGCGTAAGAATGAACGGGTTTCGGGAATAAGTTCCCTGATTTCATTAGAACACATCTCATTATAGTAACGATAGAATAACGAAACGCAAACCACTTTGCGACGATGCTCAAGAGAGTCAATGGAGTTGGCTACCCCACCATCCCCAACAAGTTTCTTCGCCATCTCCTGTACACGGTCGAGTAACTTCAAAATAGTCTTTGAAGCACCGACCCATACATGAGAGTTGTATTCCATTTTCGGTCGGATGTAAGTGGTATAAATAGTGAGGAGATCAGTTGGCGTGAAGTACACCGTCTTAAATAGCCGAGGCACTTGCATGCTTCTTTTGAGACCTGAAAGCTGTGCTCAGTCCATCCAATATCGCACTGAATCTTCATGCTTAGAACAGGCACTACTTAATCGACGGTTAATGATTTAAGTTACACCATGCTTCAGTTACTTAACAAAAATGTACTGCAATATTGTTTGTGCTTGTTTACGAACGATACTATAACGATAGAAAGTAGAAAAAAATCGTAATGTTTGTGAAAAAAAACAAATTGTTCCAGGATGGAACATCCAAAAAAACAAGTGAAACAGGTAAAATATTTGTCTATAAAAATATTAAGATATGCACATGTTGAAATGTTGTTTGTAGAAACTCTGATTTCACAGCAAGGTTTCCTTTTTTTGTTTCAAATTTTTATAATTATTAACATTGAAAAAATATATAACAAATATAACATTGAGTAAATATAAAATCATTTCTTACATGTGTAAATTTTTTCTATTTATCAATTAAAATTATCTTTGCACAGGTGTCGATTATATCGCTAACAGCCACATTTTGTTAAAAGTTAATCATACAATGTAAAATAGATGCTTACTTAACCGACTGTTATAGTTCCAATTAAGTTTTAATCAGACATTGAGAAAATGGCGGTGACTGTGTAATTCATTATTTAATTCTTTCCACGATTACTTATTTAATTAGCATTTATTTATGTATATTAATTTTATTTTCTTAATACATTAAAACTAAAGTATAGAAAAAAAAATTTAATATCCAAGGCGTTGTTGCATTAATGTTTTTATTTGGCACCTTTTGTCATAATAAATATTTTATTTGTTTTACAATTACCTGCAGCAATTTTTGTTGCTTTTATAGTTACTATGTAGTTAGTTAGTTGTTGTTGTTATTGTTATTGTTATTGTTGCCATAAATTAACATTAATTTATTTTAATTGCAATGCAGCCCCCCCCCCCCTTATTACCCTTTGTACATTCTATTTACATGCATCCTGAGGGTTGCATAAAGTTAATTTATTTATTTTTTTTAATTCTTGCAAAATTCAAAATTTTATGGAGAGCAGAAAGCTTTATGTGAATTTAAGGTTTGTATAACAAGATGAGTTTTGATTTGTCCCTTTTTTTTATTTTATTTTATATTTTTTTTCGGAAATTTGCGTTGCTGTTGAACTGCTTGAAGTCGGTGCCAAGTGGCAGAAACAAAGTTTATAGTCGTTATTTATTTACTAGGCCTTAATACAAGGGCTGTTTGATAACTCCATGACTAGTTGAATGGCCATCAACTACCAGCTATTAATATAATACTGTCAAATTTTTGGCAAATGTTGAGAGCGGCGATGGTCGAAGCAGTCTGCACGTTGACTACAAAATGAAAAATTTTTCCTGGGTCCAACCTCACTTTCAGACTCAAAAAACACCTCGCATTTTTCTGTTGAGCATTTGTGTGTCTTTGTGTCAGTTGTTGTCGGAAGGTTTTAGTGGCGAAGGCATAGTCACTGGTCACTGAACAGTAACGGCTTCAGCTGTAACCAATTCACAGGTACTTCAGAACGCCATCCTTCGTCGGTATTGTGTAGCATCGGCGAAGTAAAATAATTACCAAAAATGGCTACTAAAAACGAAGCTTCAAAATTTAGTACGTCTTCTTGACATCAGATAAAAAAAAGATGCGTCATATAGTTTATGTTCGACAACCTCGTGAATTTTAACAGAAGTGAGAAAAAGTGAATTTCGTATTTGATGTTCAACCGCAACCGTTCTATAACCGTTGATGAAACAAGAATTCATTACAAAAACGCAGGAACCAAGAAACAATCAAAACAGCCGGTTTCAGGGGTCAACGTGCACCAAAGAATGCCAAGGTACGTGCGTCAGCCGACAAGATCATGGCCACTGTTTTTAGGGATGCACGTGGTTTCATTCACATAGATTACCTAGAGAAGGGTATAACAATCACCGGCCAATATAATCCGCAACTGTTAGACAGATTCGATATTGTATTTCGTGTGGGGCACTTGAGGCTATTCAATAGCAACCCATACAAAACTAAAATTTTATTATTTTTTACTTTTCAGTTTCTGTTTTAAGTCGTTTACATTTTGAAAAAACAAATTTATATTACACCTTTTTAGTATTCAATTAAAATGGGACCACACGGTAAGCACGTGCTTCCTCCAAAGTAAAACTAATCTTTAAAATCAGTTCTTTCAGTAAAAGGTTCTGTCTATGGGAAACTGTATTCTCCTGAACCGCCCGCCCTTAAAATGAGACTACACGCTGTAAGAACGAACTTTCCAATGCAAAAAGGATCAGAAAAATCGCTCTACACAGTAAAAAGTACTGAAGTGGGACATACAAAAAAAAATATGTACTGTCGCATTGAGAACCTTCTCCTTTTTTTAAAAGTCGTCTAAAAATTATCTTGAGCGTCGTAATAGCAATCCCTACATTAAAAAAAATATTCAACAAAGCAGCGTCGATTTTTCTCCTTCGACCAGTGCTCAGGGGATGGATGTCCGCTACCTACGCAATGCATTGCAGAAATTGTATTCCATATACAAACGGTTCGCTTCAAAATACTACTCCACATACTGTCATCAACAAGCTTATTCGCTCTTTCTTGGACACAGTAGAGTAGCTTCAAAATAGACTTTGAATTGCCGGCCCCATACATTTTCCAATTTTGTAATTTTTTATTAAATAAAAGTGTAATTTTTAATTATATTATTAATTGACCTTTTTTATTATGTTTTTTGATATATATTTATTAAGCCTGAGGTCTTTTTTTATTTTATTTTGTTTTTTATTATTCGATATTTCGTTAACAGCTTGTTAAAAAAACAAAATAAAATAAAAAAAAGACCTCAGGCTTAATAAATATATATCAAAAAATATAAAAGTGTAATTGTTTTAATAATAACACTGGAAAACAGCATGTCTGTTGCATGAGATTTTTTACATGAATCTGAATAGCTTTTCCACGCTGATTTCAAAAATATATGCCGTTTTCATGTAGCAGCTCTAGTTTTGGAGTTATGAAGTGACAGGATTTTTCATTGAAAATGCACATAGTTTAAGTTTAAAAAATTTATTAACCCTGGTCGAACGGAAGAATATTACACCGTTAAAAGACGGAACAGGTACAATTGTACCTTCATATATTTATCAACAGAAATATGACATTTGTTAGTGAAGGTATTATATAATTTATATTAAAAGTACGCCTAGAATCACAAATAAAATTACTCATTACTAAAATGAGTGGTTTTTACATTGTAACAATATATAACTGCAAATTTCAAATTCAACTTCAAACCGAATATACGTTAAATTTAAGTATATAGAGTTACCAAAGTAAATTCACATCACACGTTTTGCGGCAAAGAGGTGGGCCTATATCGAGTAGTTCCTTACTGACTGAAAAGGCGTTTGGAATCAGATAAGGCTGCACCAATTCATGACATCTGGACTATGTTGAACAGCAATTTAGAAAAAGCATACAAGCCATATGAATGTATCACTATCGACGAGCAATTATTTCCATTTAGAGGCCATATCAGGTTTACACAGTACATACCTACTAAGCCAGCTAAGTATGGGATAAAAATTTTCTGGGCTTGTGATTCAATTTCTACCCATTGCATGGTAAAATTTATACTGGAAAGCCAAAAGATGGTCAAAGACAACGAAATATTGGTGAGAAAACTGTACTCCACCTTGTTGAAATGTATAAAGGAAGTGGATGAAATGTGGCCACGGATAATTTTTTTACGTCCTTAGAGTTAAGTAAGAAATTAAATTCTTGGAATATGACATTAGTTGGAACAGTGAGAAAAAATAAGAAATTCCTGCCAAGCAGTATGCAGCCTGCAAAAGAAAGACCTATATATTCAACTGTTTTTTCTTATAATAATGATGCCACAATTTGCTCGTATGTACAAAAGAAGAACAAAGCTGTCACATTACTGTCAACTATGCATATGACAGGAGAGGTTGAGAAAACACAAGTAGCTAAGCCAGAGATAATCACATATTATAATAAAAATAAAGGTGGAGTTGATGTGATGGACAAAATGTCAACGGAAACCCAAAGTAGTCCAAGTATGCCTTTTTCACAAAGTCCGACACATTTAAACGAAATTTTTGGAACATATATTCTCCACAAATAACACAAAAACAATCAGGATTATTTAAACACGTCCTTCTTGAGGAAGACATACTGAAATTTATAAAGGAACTAGTTAAGTTACACCGCTATTGATAGAAACTATCGACTACTTATGTAAATTTAAGACGGTACCTGCATCTCACTAACTAGAGCTGCTACAAAAAATCTGAGGGTAGATTTGAAATCAGTGCACCCAAATTAGTAAACAACAGTAGAAAAACTTTATGCAACAAAAAAGAAGTTTTATTTTGTTTTTCTGTGTAATAATTTGTGCCTGAAATCAAACAGAAAATGGAAAACCTTTATGAAAATTATCCATTAGATAATTCTAAATTTCATAGTAATTTATTCATGTTTTTAACATTTCAACGCCTTCGAAAACAATTAAAAAATATACACATTTATTTATTAAAGCCCCAAAAATAACAATTATAAACGTAACAGAAGCAAATTATATTGAAATTATACACAAAAACACAAAAACATAAACATAAACATATAATTATATTATAGAATTACAAAAAGGTTACCTACAACAAAAAAAAAAAGAATATTAATTTTTGAAATAAATATGAATGAAAAATTTATTTGTTTAAAAGTTTAAAGCACATTAGTGTCAGACTCACACACACACACGTGAATAAACCGATACATATGCATATAAATATGTTGGCAATAATAAAAAATAACAAAAATAAAATAATTTGTAATATTTCCATTAAGTTCATTGAACCGTGAGTATGTAATTTCCCACAAACACACAAGAGAACAATTACTTTACATTGCACTTGCATTAAGTGCATTCGATTGTTGTGTAGGAACATATGTGTGTTATTCTACACACACATACACACACACACACATACACAAATAGTTGTTATTAGTTTTATTGATAATCCATTCACTCGTTAGTTCGTTTATTCATCCATTTATTTATTCACTCTGTGAGTCTGTTTTTAGTTAAGTTCACTGAACTTAGATATCTGTGGATGTTCACAAGGATTAGTGTAAAAATAGTTTTTATTGTATTGCATTTTTGAGTGCTTTAACACATGTGCAATATGAAAAGTAAATATTTATTGGTTTATCATAACGTTTATTAACGCAAATATATCACAGTGGGGCAACGCGAACAGGGTCGACTTCAACGCTTAAAAGGCCCAATGCTGCATGCTTACACAACGCGAGCATGCCCGATCATGCTTCTTTATCTGTAATTATGGGTGGTATAAATATTAAGGAATCAGAAAGTCTTGATGTCCTTAGAATGAAAAAGCAGTGTGATGTTCGATAGACTGAGCATATTTTTCAGGTCTCAAAAGAGGCACTTGAATGCTTCTTATTGTATTGGCTTTCTTATTGTATTTCACTAAGTCAGCGACGATTACATACGAGTATTCATAGCGGTTTGTTTATAATTCTTTTAAGATATAAAGTAAACAAAATGACATGCCAAAGGTACTTTATGGTAGGCAAAGCTTCTGCTGAAGTTCACTGCATTTTATGTTTCGAAACATTTAAAAGAGGTCGAGAGTATGTTTTAAATTTTTAAATAAAATTCATTACTTGTTTTACAATTATAAAAAAGCGTCGCTTTTAACTCACCTTTTGCACTATTTGTCATTTCAAAGAGAGTTTAACTGCCGTATTCATAATTTTTTTTTATTTATAAAAGATTTACTAGACAAATTTTCATACAAAATTCAATCAACATATGTATATACCGTCTATAAATTAAATTTTATGAATATGGCAGTAAATGTTTTCAAAAAGTATTTTTAATAATTATATTATAATACGGAAATGATGTGTTTAAAGTCTTTAAAAAAATATATAATTATTTGTTTGAAAATCTAGGATATTGCATTTATAACGCAGCATAATTTTTCAAATGTTAGACATTGGGTGGAGTGAATAAAAAGGTAGTTAAAGCTTTTACTACAAAATTTGAAGTTAAAGCTAGTATTCAGGTGAATAAAAATTTCAGTGAAAGCTAGTATTTTTACTTACTAGTAAAAGTTAGTTTTTCCAGCGTTGACTTGAAAAAGGTGTGAATAAAAACTAGTGAACACTTAAAATTACCAGTTTATGTTTTGATTTTTTTAAGCAAGTGAGTGAGATGCTGAAAGTTTCTGTTTTAAGGCTTAAAAAGTCAAGTGTATTTTTGTTTATATAAATTCAAATATTACTATGGCTGCTTTTATGAACATACGTCAAAGGAAAGAATACCGCAAGCGGATGCATTCTCACCCTGCCGATTATTTCAATTTATATATAATTTCAGAAAGAAAACGCAGAACATTTTTTGTTTTCACTAAAGGCACCTGTGACTTTTTAAATAAAACTTCGTAATTTTTTAATATTTCAAAAAACATCTTATTTCCTTTATCAGCCATCATAAAATAATAAATCATTGCGACATTGCCACTATGTTTTTCTTATGATATCTTTCATAAATTTCTGCAGAAGTCTCTACCAGTATTTAAAATTAAAAAAAGTGGTAACTCATGAGCGATTTTTGCCAACTGATTTAATATACACATTTACCAGCTTTTGCTAGTAATTTCCCAGCACTAGCTATGTAGCATTAGCTAAGAGTTATTCACACCAATCGTAGCATAAGCTTTTCCGCATAGCTAGTACTGAACACTGAAAGCTAGTGCTAGTACTTAACACTTTGTAGCATAAGCTACTTTTTTATTCACTCCACCCATTATGTATGCTGGGTAACTCTCTCGCTCTCTCCAACAGAACTGATTCTCGTTTTTCTTCGGTTTTTGGTTTAATATCTTTCGAATGCAGCTCACACACAAAATCATACTCATACTGTATATATATATATATATATATATGTATATATTTATAGGGTGGCACAAAAGGAGCTATATGGTTTGAATTCTTTATAACTTTTTTAAATATTATTTTTTCTTTGTTTTTTTCAGCATTTTGTGAAGAAGACTTGCGGAATTAATTATGAAACATTCGAAATGAAAACATGGCCATTACACCCGAAATTTTGCGAAATTTTTCAATAAAATCTGTCAATTGATCCTGCAATTTTCGTGATAAGTTCTGTAAACCTAGTCGATTTAAAAACCAGTGATTTCTCAACACCTAAGTATGTGTATTCGTTTTAAAAACGAAAAATTTTTGCGGGTTCGGTTTACAGAATATACCCGATAATATTAATTGAATCTTCGGTTATTTTAATTGAATTTTAATTTTGCTTTTTTCTGTGTAAAAACTAATTTCACAAAAGGGCGTATAAGGTGCGCCACCACCGAAAGTAACACAATGCCTTTTTGATATTTGAAAGTATTTATTTGATATTTTTAGTTATACAACAACAACAACAACAAAATACTATATACATATGTACATAGATATAGCTCATATACAAATGCATTCTTTCATGAATGTGTAATAAAATAACAAATAATTAATAAATAAATGCAAATAATCTGTGGCTAATATCCACTTATTACTTTATGGATTTTATGGATCCATATTGCCAGAAATTTATACACGTTCATACATTTGTTTCTTGTTTTTTTTTTTTTTTGTTCAGCGTACAATTTGTTTTAAAAAAGATGAAATTTATGAAACATATTTAATTAAATATTTTTAATACTAGAAATGCTCACATTTATTGAAAGTATAACTAATTTGATTTCGTATTTATTTATGCAGTTTTGGTTTTTAATTTGTAAATATTTTTAAATTGAGGCAGCATTCCGATAATGCCTTCATCTCCTCTGCCATCTAAATGCTGTCGCAAAATAGTTTTATTTAAATATGTTCTGGAGGTAAAGTCCCAAAGGCATGCAAAGGAAAAGCGTACGACCTCGTATTGTAAAACCTCATTTTTTCCACTAGAATTGAAATGTGTGGAAATGCCTTTGCACACTTTTTAGCAGTAAGAACGCCATGTATTTTTCCATTTGCTTAAGGCAAGAAATTTATTTTAATAGCAATGAGTTTATCTTATTGTAGAAATTGACAATTCTAAATTGTTTATGATGGAAATTTCAATTTGAGATTTATTTAAAAAGTCGCCTTAAAATAGAACAAAAATTATCGTCAGAATGGAAAAGTCGTAAAATTTTGTTAATTTTTTTCTTCTCATTAATCCTTTTCACAGAAAGACGAATTTATACTATTTTTGATTGAGTAGTTGTTATTTAGAAGAGAAAAAAAATTATGTTGTTTGTTTGTCAATGAGGCAATAAAAGCAGCCTAACAAAACATGAAAAAAATTTTGTCAACAGCAATGAATTCAGACGTTGCAAAAATATATGACCAACAAACATTTGCAATTTTATATTTTTATCATTCGATATGAAATTTTATTGTCATATCAATGACATGGCATCATGATTACAAGTTCAAAGTTCAAATAAGGCTTTCAGAATTTTACAAGTATTATTTTCGAAACTTACTGTGCAGAATTTGAGGAACGTTACAGCTTCTTTAAAGAAAGTTTATTTTATTATTTTGATTAACTAATGCTCCCTGAAAAACATTTAACACATTTTAGTTTTTTCTAAAGAAGAATGTGCTATTAATAATGGCAAACATTGTCAGCCAAATGGCGGCCATGACTCGCCAGCAGGATTTTATTTTTTCATAAAATTTTCGATCAGCAACTCGCACATTTTTAACTGTACGAGTATGTCCTTGATAACTTCAGGAAAAAACTCCAAAGATGGACAAACCGAAGATTTCATTTGGAAATTGTAATCGCTTGTTCGACAAATCCAACGATCAGGAAATATATCACTCATAAAATAAATGTCAATCATATCCATATCTTCTAATAACGGCCATACGAAATAATTTGCTTTCGTTCGATTACGCAAACCATTCACCGTAACACGATGGGGATGTAAAGGCTTTTCAACAACAATTCATGGGTTATTCGAACCCCATATATGAGACTTGTGCTTATTCACGCAGCCGCTAACGGGAAAATGGGGCTCATCACAATGATTTTTTGATGAAATTGCGGATCAGTTTGGTACATATCAAATATCAAATCAGCAAAGATATGACGTTGTTGATGGTTAGAAGGCGTGAGTTCTGGTGTTATGACGTTTGTGAAATTCCCAGTTTGAAAGGTGGATGAGAAATGGATGAACGTGAGTTTACCTCAACACTATGGGCTACAGGTATGTTCTTTTCAGGGTTTCTTAAACAACATGCACAAGTTCGATTCTTCACATCACTTACTGTCGCAACAGCTCTACTTTGCCACCGTTTGTACAATTCCTGACAGCGAAGGTGCTCAACTACGACCAAAATATATTTTACGTTTGCAAACCATGGTCGCAAAGTTTTTAATGCGTTTTTGCACCGTACATCGTTTTACATCTAATCATCAATCACTTAGTTACAGGAGGAAATAAAAAGGCTCATAGGAACATCCAGTAGGCATGTTGTTGCATTTTTTTAGGATTTCGTTTTCTTTTTCAAGCATAAAATAACTTGAAATTATCTAAAGTATGTTTTTTTAATTAAAATTAACTGAACAAGTCAACCTTATCACTCACGCCAAATCCTTGCGAATTTTTTTTAAAGTACAGAGTTGTGGAGATTTCAAATCATTCCCAATATAACACGAAATTTAGTGTTTGCTGGGTAATTATGAAATGTGCTTATGTTGCCAATTCGCACTATGGGGCAGTTATCAAAAGTGATTAAAAATTAGGTAAATATAACTTTATATTAATTTAAATCGAAAGGGTTTATTAAATTTATAATTGATCAAAGAAAAGAAAGGACACGTAATAAATCTAAAATGTTTTTTTTTAATTAATTAAGTTTGCTGTTTTAAATAAACTAAATTTAAGTTATTGTTAAGAAAATCGTTGTCCATTTTTAACGTATACATTTTTAACAAGATACAGTAGAAGCTCTAAGAAGTTAAGAATACGGTAAAAGATACAGTCAGCATACGGGACTCTAGAAAGTTAAGTGCTTCTTAATTTTAATGAGTAATTTTTATTTTTATTAGATTTTTCGATTTATAACGCCAATGTGACTTCTTATATGTTAATTCCCAGCTAGAATTTAGAAGATTATTTGACGAGGGCGATCATTTCACGACTCTTTTGTTAATGGGCCAGACGACTGTTGGACGAGTGAATCGTTGTTTACATACTGCGGCGAGCATTGGAAGATTTTTAGGAGTCTACTATTGTAGTTGACTCTTCCAAATGATATATTTGCGAGTCATTTTGAGGATTGTTCTACGAATGTTTTTTTATTTTACATCAAAATCGTTGTTTAGGCATGCTGACGACAATTCAATGATGCTTTTGATAGTCTTTGACGAGTGAAACAAATCGGTGTGGTTTGTGTTACTTAAAAATCGCCATATATGTGGCTTGTGACTGCTGTTGGCTGAGTAGTTTGCGTGCTGGCTCTGCAATCAGAAGATGTTCGGTTCAATTCTCAATACCGTTTCATCAAAAGTTTTTTGAATGAAGTAAAATAATTTCTAAAAATGGCTACTGAAACAAAGCTTAAACATTAAAAACGTCTACTTGACATCATTACGGGGCTGCCATAAATAAAAACCGTGCAAAAACAGAGTTGTAAAATAGTGAAGCTTCACCTCCTGTCATCTCCTTTCCTTTCACAATATATCGCATTTGCAGGTCTCTGAGTGCTGGGCCAAGATATAAAATAATTAAATAAAATAATAAATAAAAAGGCATTCCTATAGCTTAACAAATTAATGCGTCGACATAAGATAAAATAATAAATTATTTTAGATTCTTTTCAACTCATTTTTTTTTAACTCGTCTACAGTAGGAATTTTATGATCTCACACGATTCTGTTCAGAGCATCGTGGACGATTCACATAAAAGAGTCCCCATCATGACATACTTTCTTCCATTGTACGAAACGTGCATGAACGGAATACGATTTCGCGGACGATTCATTTCAATCTGTTTTGTTGATTTATTTTTAACATTTAAAACAAAACTCGTTCGTCGAACGTACAATCCATAGTGCCATTCTACTCGTATGTTTATTATCAGAATTTTTGTCATTCTCAGTTTTTTACAAAAATAAATTAGCCGACTTAAGCCGAAAAACAAACGAATAGGCAAAACAACATTGAAATGCTGTTGCAAATGCAACAATAACAGCAACTTATTTATTATCAATTCATGTGAGCAACACAAATAGTCCAACAAACAAGCAAATAAGCCAATCGTATACTTTGAAATACACAAGTATACACAACATGCGAACATATGGAGATACCCTGATGGAAGCCAAGAGCGAAGTATCTCCTAGTCATCACTTTTGTCGCATACCATGGTGACATTGACCGTCTACACTTTTTACTTTGCCGTTTGTGTATCGAAAAACTTTTGACAGCTGAAAACCTATGCTTCTTTTTGGAGTTTTGTGAAAATAAATGTGATACGTTCAAAATTAAAGTGTTTTTTTATTAAAAAAAAAATGTCATAAAATATAATTTTGTATAAAAACAGAAATGATTAGAATGATGAAATAAATTTTAGTGAAAATTAAAACTTTTGTGGAATCTTTCGAAGATTTTGTCTTCATCGAAAATTACTTTGAGGGAATTTTTGAAAAATGGTATATTTAAACAGCTGCTTTCCAAATTTCTTTGAATAAGCTGCTGGCAGGTGTAGAGGTAACGCTTTCAGCAACAGTTTTGTTGCTTTACAAGTATCAGTCACACAGCTATAAAAACTCTGCTAAGGAAAGTAGAAGAAATTAAAAAAAATATGACGAAATTAAATTGGATATAAATATCGACGGAATCCCATTATGTATTTAAAAATTGGCGAATTTGGAAACTTAGAAAATGTTTTCCGAAGGAGTTTTAAATATTAAATAGTATTGGTGAATCTCTGTTTTCAATGTCTATATATGTCCCCAAGTGGATTATCGAGTCAGTAGTTCTTATAGAGCTATTGCTTTCTCAGTGATACGCACATGTTCAATGTCTATAGTGCAGAACATTGTAAAGGTTATAGTGAGTCAGTAGTTCCATTGCTGCCATATTGAATGCATATGCACCTAAAAGAAGTACCTCATTCACTAATATCATTGTGTATGTCTACATATATCACCAAGGGTGTAGTACCGACTCAGTAGTTCTTATCTCTAATTGGGTATATTTCGACAATTGTTTTATTATTTAGTTTCTGTAGATATCGGCTTATTATGTCTGTTCGTGATTACCAGTTCATTGTAAATTGTAATATTGTTTGTTTGTTTAGGGTTATTGTAATATTAGTTTCATCTTAGGTCTAGACAGTTGTGTTTACTTATGTCTAGATGGTGTTATAAACTTATGTCTAATTGTAATAAAGATGTAACTCACGCGCATGTTAAATGTCTATAGAAAATTACATTGGCTGGGGTATGTTAAGTCAGTAGTACTGATAGCAATGTTAGTAGGGAATCAGTACTGTTTCACTATTGACATTGCCTACAGGGTACAAATATATATACTTACATATGTATGTGTGTATAAATAAAAGACTATAGCTGTACATACGGAAGCAAATAACACAAAGGCAAAAATACATTTCAACTTTTGGACAATTGCATTCACATGCATTAGTTTTTTTTTTTTGCTATAACCTTCACTTCACATGTTCTGTCATTGTTATCGTTGTGGTTGTTGTGATTGTTTTAATGTCGCACATTTCTTTTGAACATTTTCCTAACTACTACTACAAGCAACAACGATAGTAAATTAATGTTTTGTTATTGTTGCTTTTATGCTGTTGTAAGTGGGAAATATACAATTTTGAATAACTAAAAAAATTCAATAACATTTATGTTTGAGTTAATCTTTTGTTATTGTATTGATGCACATTTCCTACCCATAGCAGGCGGTCAGACTGTTAGGCAGCCAGCATTCAGTCAGACAGTCATCAGCTTGAAGTCAGCCCACAAATGTGTTGATGCCAGTCGAAATGTTTACCCTTTTGAGTGTTTATGTATTTGTGTGTGTATGTAAGCAAATATATGGGTATAAATATGTGTGCATAAAGTAAACTCTGCTCCGCTTTATAAACATTTGTGATTTTAGTATAAAACGAAAATCTATAAACATTTACTCGCACATTTTTTAAAATATTTTTTACAGCTCGTGTGTGTACACATGTTCATATTTTTTAATGCAGCTTATGAACGTCTCACTTCAATTGAATGATTCGCGCAGATGAGCAAAGTGAGCCGGTCATTACTGTCAGCCGTGTGTTGATATTTTATGGCGAATGTATTTTCAAGTGAAACTTTTACAAAATTTAAATTCGAAAAGAATTGATTTCATACCTTTTTTGCATTCAAACAAGTCAAATTCACTACCAGGTTGACTTATTAACACAGGTTTTACATTAAATTTTGTGTATTTTTGTATATGTAAGCAATTTGTTTAAAATATATTTTCGTATGAAAAATTAATGTGCAAAATTAGTGATAGAAAACAAATGGAAAATATTAGCTGGCTGCACAAGCATGGTAGTTGCTGTGTAGTTTGGTTATCAGAATTATTTGGATGGAGACCAAAGTTAATACCCCATTCAGTAATCAGAAAATAATATATGGGATAAATGGATTCTTTTGACTTGTAAGATTCATCAAATATAAGAAAACCACAAAATTAAAAGTTCTTTCCATCTTGCCTATAACTTATTATAGTCTCATAATAATAATGAAGTACACAACGTGAACACCGTCACGCGTAAAAGTCAGAAAGAGTAATCCTTGAATACAGAAATTTCTTACTTTAAATGCAGCATCAATAATTCTCATATTTCTGGTTTCGTAATTTTTTATTTCAACATTTGCTTCCAATATAAAAAGAATTTAAATAAATTAAATGACGCTCGTCAAATCTGTATTCAAATGTTAAAACTTTTTAAGATTTGTCAGCAATTTTTATTTATTGAAATACTCTATAAAAACCATAACTGTCATAATAAAGTGTGAGAAAATGCAGACAAACCACGATTTGAAAATGCGAATACTTTATCGTGTAAAAAAATATCTTAAGGTAAACTTCAGATTTTCCATTAGAACTTTTCTAATCCTTTACTTTTCCTTACTGAACAAAACCAAATACCTTCAGCACTTATTATTCTTTAATATTGTTATTTTTTACGTGTTTCTTTTTTACATTATTTTCTTATTTATTTTAATTTCTAAGAACTTTTCTTAGACAGGGTGGCACAAAATTTGGCCGTATTTTGTTATTTATTTCATGATTTAAATATAAAGATCACTGAAGTTCTATGAATCTTAGGGCGGTGCTGATAGCAGAGTATTTAGCGTTTTGACTCTGCAACCAGAAGGACATGGGTGCGGCTACCGACCCGGCCAAGTCAAAAATCGTTTGTGAGATTTCTGTGCTACAGCATCCTCCTTCGTTGGTATTTGAGCAATAAAACGTCAGCGAACTAAAATAATAGTTGAAATGGCTTCCCTCAGCTTAAGACTAATGACATCATAATTTGAACTGCAGAGTTGTGCAAGAATTAAGCTTGTCCTACCATTTCCACTAACTGTTTATTCTCTACACTATTCCTCTCTTCCTATTAAATTCAGTTAATTGCTTTTCATTATAAAACTATTTTTTCTTAGAGCAATCATAAATTGATATTAAACAGCTACGGCCTGTCAAAAGTAGCCGAAATAAAATTATGTTTTGACTCACCGCAAACGGCTTGAAGCTCCATCGTAAAGAGCTTGGTTAGCATCACTGATTAAGACTAAACCTATAGTGAGACAACAAGCGATAGAAAAGAATATTCTAAAACAAAGTTAAACCTCGAACACAAAAGCGCTTAACTTTTAAGTACCATTTGCTGTTAGAATTAAACAAGTACAACTAAAGTACATCACCTTCACCTGCTTCATTATATTAGAGACAAGTTAACAATTTTTAGGATGAGATGGAATGTGGTGTTTCTATGTTTGTATGTGCTCGTGTATTTAGAAGTGCTGATGAAAATGTTATTTAGTTTTAAAACATGTGAAGAGATTTCACCAATTAATTTGAAAATTTATGAATGCAAATAAATTTATTACTCTGAATAAGTGTGAAATCAGACAGTGTGAAAATCATACAGCTGCTTTAGCTTTTACTAAATAAAAGTTAAGTTCTATTGGATAGTTAGTATAAGCATCTGTAAAGTTTTATGCAACAGCAAATGCTTAACATGGTTTAAATAAAAACTTTCAAAATGAAAAAATATATTTCGTCATTAGTTGTACAAACAACGGGAAAGAACTTGTTTAAACTACTTGCCTATTTTTTTTATTTACAAAATATCATCTGATTAATATTATAAATGTTAACGTTTGGATTTTTGGTCCACTAAACCGCTGAACAAATTTTTATGAAATTTGGTTCAAATGATAATGGTTCAAAAATTATATTATGAATGTCTGCTATATCGACTCGATTTTAGTTGAGGTTGAGGAACTAACGATTTGGTTTTTTATTCAGTAAAACACAACACCTGGCACGTGCAACTACATAATTGGTTTTGGTGGCAACAAAACGCTCCGGATCAATCCAGTTACTTATAAATTTCATAAACATTTAAAATCTTGCTCTTTACATAATGCTTTTTACATATTTAGAAATAGTATTTATCTATGTTTGTTATATGGTTTAGCTGGTCTATATGCAGCATTTCATTGGGTGCTAATAACAAAATCTTCAGCAGACCTTTAACCAAATTCTTGAAAAAAGCTTCTCATGTTTATACAAGGACTCCCAAAAAATATTTGAGAATTACTGAATATATAAACGGAACAAACCAAATAGCATTTTTTTTAAAAATTTTTCTGATACAACAAACATTTTATTATTTGCTTTTAAATCTATTTAATTTTTCTAAACCTTTCTCTTTTTTTTTTTTTATTATAACAAACATAGATAAATAATCGTAATGAATTTTGACTAACGTTGAATAATTGCAAGAATAATTACATTTACCTTCCTGTTCACAATGTACGATTAAACCTAAAACGTGAGCTTTAACAGCAAGTTTTCTATGCCAAAGTTGCCGTTAATGTTCTCATTTACTTTTAATCAGACATTGTGAATAGAACCGTTAGAAATATTGTTACATAATCTCATAATTATTATAAATATTTTTTTCTCCTTTTTTATCTGGGAACAGCACTCAGGGGACGACCCCTAAACATGCAATGCATTGTGCTGGAACTAAAGGCAAGGGATAGTGAAAAAGATGACAGGTCGAGAAGCTTCACTGTTATACAACTCTGCTTTTGCACTTTTTTGTTTTTATAGAACTGTTGCAGCGCCTCTGATTTCAAGTAGACGTATTCAATTTTGAAGCTTTGTTTTTTGTAGCCATTATTTGTAATTATTTTACTTCGCTGGTTCTACACAATACCCACGAAGGACGACGGTCTAATGTGCCTGTGGTTTGGTTACAGCTGGAGCTGTTACTATTCAGTGACCAGTGACTATGCCTTCGTCACTGAAACCTTTCGAGAACAACTGACACAAAGACACACTAATGAACATCAGAAAAATGCGAGTTGCTTTTATGATTTAATCTAAAACTGAGGTAAATGGCTTAAACATAATATTGTTGACGAGTTTTGGATTTTTTTCAACTGAATATGGTGAACCGTTTTCAAGTTATTCCAATGTATATAGTGGAAGTAGCTTAATTGTGGACATAACGCTATATCGCGCAAATTCGAGCTGATAGAAAAAAAAACTAGTGCAGATTTGGATTCAGCGTCCTAAATAACCTTAAGAACAATATTCAGTTCTTAGTTCCCTTGTTTAATTCGCGGTCATATTAATCGTACAATTTGTATTGCCTCTGTTGCGTATGATTATTATTAAAAAAAAGAAAAAATACAATTGAATATTGCGTATACGTCACAGTATATAACAAATTTTTTATTATTATGTATGTACTCACAACAGATTTTAAACACGTGTTTAAGACTTATTTTAAATGCTGCAGTGAAGGCATGTAATAAATACAAAGTTACGCTGCAAGTGTTTGTGACAGCTCTCTATACTGGCACAATTACATACATATGTATGACTATGTCAACCAACCAGTGTATGTAAAGTCATATAAAATGCTTCTGTTTTAACATTATCTTTTCGCTTTTTAATTAAAAATTTTCGTATATTATAATAAATAATTCGCCTTAAAACTGTGTACTTATTAAGCTTTATTTATTTGTACTATCGACCATTGTTATTTTAACAATACAAACCATTAACAAAAAACAATAAATGTCGATATTGTTAATGGCGAGGTTGTGAACAACAATATCACAATGATTTTTATCAGAACAATTAAAGCAGGAAATTCTTCATTTTTCCCCATTATATTTTTACAGAGAATGCAAAATATATAAATATTTAAAAAGTGGGAATATTTACACAATAAACATTTAAATAAATTTATAAAAAAGAAAGTCGAGGGTTGCACACAAAAGTTTATTTAAAAATTAACTGCCTGTGTTCAATCAAAAAAATATTTTTGATTTACAAAAACTTTAATAAACAAATTTCTATTCTATTTTCTATTTTATATTAGAAAATAAATTGGAGATTTGGTTTTGAAATATATAACCAGAATCAAGCTGGACTTTTTTTCCTTGACCTGTAATCGAGAAATTTCCCTGCATGTTTGATTATTCTGCACCGCAACTTTAAACATTTATTGAGTGTAACCTGGAAAAGCACATACAATATTATTGGCGAAACACTTGAATTGTAAATTGGTTGTTTGATAAACTGAATAAATGTTTGCAAACAAATCTTTTGGAACTCCTAAAGTTCAGAAATGGTTTTTCTTAAAACTGTATAACCGGAAAAAATTCCTCTGTATTGCGGTTTATAATCAGCGGGCTACATCGGTAAAGAAATTCTGTCACTGTGAATTTTCTGTGCTTTTGAACCACCACTTTTGTTTTTTTCCATAGAAGATTAATTCTAATATCGGTTGAGTTTTTGACTTTTCTTAGTCAATCAAAATAATTGCAATTCTGCATTACTTTCATAGGATTCGCAAAGCATTTTGCGGAACTTTGAAGGTAACATTCGAATGAACACTGATGGAAGGTTATACCTCTGACCGATATCATATTTTGTTATTAGTTCCACCAAATTTTGGTGAACGTTGATATGAAGGAAGCATATACTTGTGGTGCCACTTTTAACTGTAAAATCTTCCACAGACGTGGTTCTAAATTAGAATTTATCATTAATTTTTTTTAATTAATGTTATCTAGAAATAATAAAACTTTATAAGTTTTACTCGTATAACTCCTTACTGTGGAAAGAATTTGAATCGTGTAGCCTTTTGTTGAAAGCCAGCCTACGAATATTAATATGAAACATATTGTTTAATAAGGAACTTATAAATGTTGTTATACAACTAAAGTAAATATCTGCTTTATGCATATGAATATATACACACATATACATATATACAGTTCACTCGCGATAAAATGAACGCCTCAAAATATGAACACCGCAAAATATGAGCACTTTTTTCCTTCCATTGACTGCTCTAAAATATGAACTTGTGCAAAAGCTCGTAAATATGATCCCTTATTTTTATATTTTTAAACATTGTTGAAATCTGACTCAGCAGGGCATTTTTATATTATATTCTGACTCAACTGCATACATTTCCTGCTTAAATTGGCTTCAGCTGTCAATCAAAATTTCTTACATGCACGCAAAAGAAACAGCAAAAGAAAATCACTGAATTTTAATTTTTTTTTTTTGTTTAAAAATCAATTGTTCTTTTTTTAATTCAATAAACAATAGGAAAATACCTTAAGAAACTTTTCTTTTTAAGGGAACAAGTGTTTAAAGGTAAATTAGGCACCATTCGAAAATATGCACAATCTCGCAAAAGTGAACTGGCTTGATTTTAATTAGTTCATATTACCACGAATTCACTGTATATATATATACTTCCATGCATATACAACTTTTTGTAAATCAGTCTGTGGTCCTCTCATAACAACTACTGCATTGAATTGAAGAAATCGGATTTTTTCTTTATTCGGTTATTTTTTTGTTTTTATTAATCGTTTAGTTTGGAATGTACCATGTATTAATTAAGTTACGAAAACAATAAGATTATAAAATAATAAACTAATTGCCTGGCCCACAAATTTAAACTTTGTTTTTGTCTTGAATATAATTATGCAGCCGAAAGACATCATGTGACATCGTGGTCAGACGGATAATTTAACGTGCACTTATTACAATTAACAAGGCAATTCTATCAAAGGCAATTTATTATATCAGTGCAAGCGAACAGCTGAGAGTACACATTTCTGTCAAATTATTTATTTTCTGTGTATTTTATAAAAAGCTTTCAAAATTGAAGTATCATTTTAATTTTAATGAAAAAAGGACTTTTTTCAGATATTAAAAATAATTTTATTTTATTTATTTTTAATCTAATGGTGTCAAATTGCATGATCTTAGTGGTCAATTTACTCCTCCTATACGAGAAATAATGCGATTTTCTAACTTTTCTTTCAAAAGATCCATTGTTTCTCTTGCTGTGTGACAAGTGACACCATCTTGTTGAAACCACATATTCTCTACGTTTAAATCATAAATTTTCCGCCACAAAAAACTCAGATCATTTCCCTGTAGCGAATTCGTTTTCAAAAAAATATGGTCCGATAACTTTCTGTGGATGTAATGGTTGTTCTAAGATAACTCTTCAATTCCCTTCACCCCAAATCCGGCAATTCTGCTTGTTGATATAGCCATTGAGCTGGAAATGGATTTTATCGGTGAAGATTATTTAGTTAAAAAAATTCTCATTTTCTTCTTGGTTTTCGATGGCCCAAGAAACGTATTGCCGACGTAATTTTGTGTAACTTCTTCAGAAAAAGAACAAAAAGCTACATAAAGTTGCAGCGAAATATTAATAAATTTATAGAAGAATAATAAATGAAACTATAATAGACTTAAAGATTTTAAAAAGGTCCAATAATTTATATCAATAAATTTATTCCCCATCTTTGCTTTATTCAAATTCAACAAAAATTTTAAATACGTTAGGATGACCGGCTTTTTTAAGATTAAAACTGCCACACCCATTAAAGCTCTATGTCGTAGAAAAAAAATAACAATAGATTTCAATTTAATGCAATAAAATCCCAATATTCAATATATATTTTTATCTAAAGCAGGCTTTATTCTGTTTCAAGTTTTCAGAAATTTTAAAAACTGCAATCAAATACTGTAAAGTCAGTTAATTTTTCGCTGAATAAATTAACGATTAGTAAATTGAATACCCTATTTTCTATGTGTGCGTTTGTCATTCATTCAAAAAATATTTTAAATAATTTATTCAGAGATTTTCAATATAAAACAAGCACAGACAAGCACACACAAACAGACACACACACACACTAAAAAAACACATATTGAGGCATCCATATGCATGTTGCATTTTTATTTTTATGTCCTTAAAAGACTCTCACAAACAGGCTTACCAAGCACAGACACTCGAACACATTTTACATTTTCATAAAATGTAATTAAAACACTTATTACACATGAGTGAATTTTGCTGTTGTTAAAATTGTTGCTCGGGTACCTTGTATTTTGTTTTATTTAATTTTTTTTGTTTAATTATTTTATTGGTCTCTTAAAAAAATAAGTAATGAAATTTACTATTTTATTTGTATTTAATGAATTTCTGAAAAACAAAAAAGCCATTACGGATGAATGAAAAAGCAAAATGCATTTTGCTGTGTGGTTAACATGCACGCACATGCATATGCATGTTTAAGTACTTATTATCGTTCTTTTCCGTTCATATTGAATGTCCATAGTTGGCGATGGTTCTTATGTATATGGGCGTGTGAATGTGTGTGTGTTTCTTAATTCTTAAAGCATTCTTGTTATGCTTGGCAATTTGTTATTGCAGATTGAATTGAAGCAATTTTTCAATGGGGTAAAATTGCTTATTATCAAACTCTTACCTGATCCACTTGTTGATAAAAATTCTATTTTATAAAATAAAACGCCAGCTTTAGTGAATAGAAAAGGAACCACAGTCAGCGATATGTATTGCAATTCATTAGTTATTGCTACAACAATTGCTGCTTTTTTCAATAACTCTATTATAAAAAAAAAATAAATAAATTTGGCTGCAATTTCTATAAATGCTTTTTCACAAAAGCAGTATGTTTATAAAGTTTCATAAGTATGTACTCGTATTTGTATAATTATATGCATGTCGATTATTTGTGTCCATTATAATTTATTTAATAGTTTTAAACTTTACAGTCAATTTAACAGCAGTCATCTCTTAAATTTTTCCAACCAGCGGCAACAAAATAACAAACAAATAAAATATTTTTATTCCCAAAAAAAAAAAACTGGACTTATTTCGTTGCATTTATTAACATGCACATTTAAATACAACTGTAAAAACAAACAAACAAACAAACAGCATACGGAATACGAAGGCAGTTTATAAAGTTCATTGCAAACAAGTTCTTTTTCGTAATATTAATATTTTTCGTTATGCACTTTCATTTAGATGCAGCAAAATAGTTCAATTGCTGGTTATATTTTTCATTTGCTTTTTTTATTTAATATTTAACAAACTGTTATCTCATGCCTGTTTATACTATTTTGAGCAAAATTAATCTAGGAAAGGGATATGAAGTTTTATTTTCGCATCTATTGAACATGAATTTTAAGTCTTGTAATAACAGAATTAAACATTTTGTTGTTATTACCAGCACTTCCTGTCAATGTATTTTTGTATGATTGGTATTGTTATTTGTGCATATTTTTTTAGAGGCTTTGGCGATGTTATGCCCAACAGTTTTAAAAAACTCAAACGTCGCAAAGCACTTTAGTGCAAGAATCATATATCGTTCATTTACTTTAAAAAAGTCTTAATTCAAAAAAACTAGTTTTGTAACAAACGTATTTAAATTATTCAATTTACATAAATTTTTTTTTTTGTTTTTTTTATCTTGGACCAGCAATCAGCAGATAACCCCTAGTGCTGGAAAGGGATAGTAGGAGAAATGACAGAACGCGAAGCTTCACGATCTTACAACACTGATTTTTGCACGTTATTTGTTTTTATAGCAGTGTTGAAGTGCTGCTGATGTCAAGGAGAAGCTTCGTTTTTAGTAGCCGTTCTTAGTAATTATTTTACTTTGCCGGTGCTACGCAATATTGACGAAGGAGGGCGTTCTGATATGCCTATGGACTGGATACAGCTGAAGCCTTTACGGTTCAGTGACCACTGACTAAGCCTTCGCCACTGAAACCTTTCGACAACAACTGACACAAAGACACACAAATGCACATCAGAAAAAAATGCGAGATATTTTCATGATTTTTCGTTTTGTAGTCAACGTGCAGACCACTTCAACCATCACCATCCCTCTTGTTGGGGAAATGAAAAAATATTCTTCCGTCGCGAGGTGAGTTCTGAAGCTATTTGCATGAATTTTTTACACAAGATAAAGAACGGTATGAAGAATTATTATGCATTAGTATGTCAAAAGGTATATTTTTAGGATTATGAGGTTCTTGAAGTAAATGAGCGATATGTTTTTTTAATTACTTCGACTTTGCTGTACAATTTTTAAAATTATTTCTAGTAATTTATTTTATTCTATTGAAATTATTTAAAAATGAAGATGGTCTTTTTCACTGTTTGTTATTTTTTTAAGTTACGAAAACTTTCAATGTATTGTTTTTGTAACGCACACAGAGCTGATGGCCATGAAGCAATTGCTCTATAATTTACGAATTTTTATGATTTTTATTTGAACTACAATTCTTACAAATGAATGAAGGAATACCAAAAAAAAAAACAATTAATTAATTTTTATAATTACAGTCGAACTTCTCTATAGCGAAGTTCTCTATAACGAAATCTTCTCTATAACAAATAAAATTCGTGAACACAACATTTTTGTGAGTATTTTCATAAATTTTGATCTCCCTATAACGAACTTCCCTATAGCGACGTTCTCTCTGTAACGTACAATTTTTTAAGACCTAAATAGAATTTTTCACACTAAATAATCTCTCTATTGCGAAGTTTTTAGCAATCGATTTTTTGCATCAATTTAATCACACATATGTATGTATTAATAAAAAAAAATTAATGTGTTCATGTAAAAACAATTTTTTTTTTGTCTTAATAAATATATTTTCTACATAAAAAAAATGTAGTCAAAATTTTCTGCAGTTTCTCTATAACGACTTTTCTCTATAACGTAGAAATTTGACGGTCCCCAACTGCTACGTTATATAGAAGTTCGACTGTAGTTGTAATTATGAATTAGTTTCGCAGAGAAAATCTTGATTGAAGCTTTACTTGCTCACTGCGGCGTATGAGAGTTATTTTCCATTCATTGCAATATAAAATATTTATATGAATCATACGCTCGATGAAGGGTTATTTGTTCAAGATGACCCGAAACACCGATATATTTGAACCAACAGGTCACCCGCCCTTCTCAACAACAATCTAAAAAGCGACAAAAGCATATGTTTGTTTATTATCTATTTCTAAAAATATTGATTTTGTTTGTCCAGGATGGGCCAAAATTTTAATAACTTTTTTGTTTTTATTATGATTATTTTTATTAATATTTTTTATTATTTTTTTTAGACTTTATTCATCGAAAGTCATATTTTTACACGCAGGGATGACGTTGGGCCCACCCTCTATAAATATACTCGCATAAGAATAAATATTTTTGCTCACATTTTGCTAAATATAATAAAGAAATATATAATAAATAATATAAAATTATTAAAAATATAATTGTTTTCGTGGGAAATACGAAGCTTTTGTTTTTTTCTACAGGAGGAACCTCTTTGCGCTTTTCGTATATTTTCACCCAGATGACACATGATTTAAATTTTTAACTACGTACGATCGTACGATCGTTAGTGAAAACAGTTAAACAGTCTTTACATTTTAACAGATAACGAATCGTTAAAAGTTACTGAATCGCACTACAGAGTTGCAGCAACTCGCTCTATCAATCTCCAACAGATAACCCAAAGGTAAATTAAATTATAGTTTATTTAATTGGGCTTGAGAGTTTATATAATTTTGAATTTTAAATTTAATATTTTTCCAATATTTCGTTTTCACAATGGGAAATATTTTATAATAATTCTTTTTTATATATTTTCCCTGAAGAAGTTTTACATTCTTAAAACGAAATATTGGAAAACATTAAATTTAAAACTCAAAATAATATAAGATCTCAACCTCAATTAAATAAACTATAATTCAACAAGAAAAAGAACGAAAAAAATTAGAAGAATATAACAAAGGGAAATTTCGAAAATTTCAATCCTTTTCAAGAACTGTTGGGTAATATATTTCTATATGTGAATATTCATTCCAAATTTACTATAAATACATTCGCAAATAAAAAATATATATGTATGCATAAACTATATATGAACATTCAAACATACATACATATATGCACTATACAAATTTACACATTTTGTTTTTTTATTCGGCACGATTTCAATCTCATAAAACTGAATGAATTCATAAATTTGAATGATTTTTTGATTATTTTCGCTGACTTTTCAGTGCATTTGTGGAAAATTCCCATAAAAAGTCATCGAAAAATAATAAAGAAAAACTATTGCTTTCGTCGATATTTGAGCATTTTTCATCTGATACAATTTGGGGTGGGTATAATTACATAATCGTACATAAAAATGCAATAAAATTGGTAATATAAAGAACAATAAACTATAAAAATTTAGAGAAATAATAAACTGACAACACACGGAAAATAAAAATATTTGCTAACATTTTTGTCAATTCGTAATTTTTGTTAACTTAAAAAAAAAGAAAAAAATGCATTCATAACAGCTTTACGACTGGAGATTTTATAATTGAGAGAAATTTTCATGTATAAAAGTTTAGCAATGACTGCCTGCTTCACCACACAGTACTCTAGTGGAATAAAAGAAAAATAAAATAAAATTTTCAATTAAAAAGAAGCTAAAACAATACGATAAATATATTTAAAACATTAACGAGTATGTATGTACAAATGTTTTTTGTATGAAAGAGTTTGGTCATTGTGAAACATTTCATTTCAATTTTTCATAATGGATAAATAAATACTCTACATATGCTGTAAAGGGTTTTTTTTTTAAATAATCTTTTTATTTTGGCAAACAAAAAAACTCAACGAATTTTCAAACTTAACTTGGTATTTACACGCCAAAAACTATTTTCCATTCAGCAACAATATCAGCAGCAACATAAGCCTCTTCTTATCGCCCTCTTTCGGCGAGAAAACCCGCTATAAAATTTAAATCAAAATGAATATAAAACTACAACATCACTCCCTGACAATTCTCCAAAGAAAATAAAATGTAAATCTGCGAAGCGTAAATTTAATTAAAAAAAAAAAACCCTGGACATTTAAATAAACAGTCGTGCAAGCTCAGCATACAAAAGGACTTGGCGGACAAAAACAGGAAACTGGCACACATGCAGTTTTGCATGCAACTAAGAACTGTATGAGTGGCATTGAAATAAAAGAAAGAGTTATGCATGATAAATATTTATGCAGCCGGAGATAGAATGTGCCATTCATTCACATATTGCGAATACCAAAATTAATCTGCTTAAATGTAAAGAAAAAATGGAAAATAATTTGTTAAAAACACCGAAAAATATTTATTTTTTTCTTGCAGCTTTTCATTTAAATCATATGAAGATAAAAATTCGGCAAATCGTAGCGGATGCATATTTGTTGCAACCAAAAGGTAAAATTGCTGTGAATAATTATTAATACAGACTTCTCAAAAAAAAAAAAAATAAAAAAAGATTTCCATGAATAACAAGTCCAATTTGACAATGTTTTTTTTCCCCAAAAAGCACTATTCACTTCAAACTCCAACCTTCCTCAGGAATTGCATTCTCACGGCAAACCCACCATTGCACGACAAAAATGTTCTTCTAAATATGAGCTCCAAGAAAAAAGTGGTCTCTTTGCATTTTGAACACAGTTGTATTGCTTATATAGCAAACATATCCAATACAGCAGGCTACCGACTACATGCCTACAAATGTTAAACTGTAACCAGCTAAAAACTCATTGCCGGTTGTTGTCGAAATACAACCAAAGAAATGCTACACGAAAATATTTTAAATTTATAAAAATGAAACAATTCAAAATATTTTGATATTATTTAAAAATGCAAAAAGAAAGTTATTTATTATTCTTGATTATTAATTTAATTACACTCTTTTTCATTTATATTAATTTATTGTTTAATTTTAAGTTCTCACTTATTTTTTATCCTTATTCTTATTATGTTATCAGCGCTGGATTTGCTCATTTTCGCTTGTAAAAGTGAAAACTTGTCTCAAGGTATTTTCTTTACAAAAGTAAAAAAATGTTTTCCAAGTGCTACAGTTGATTTTTAAAAATCTTTGCATATTTTACCTTTACAAGTACAATTATTCCAACACAATAAATATAAAATGCGAAAATTTTATAATACCGACGAGAGTCGAACTAAAAAATAATTCATTTCTTCAGAAACAATAACAAAACCAGCTGCAATTTATAATGCTGCATGTGTGTTGAACATGCAGAACGTATTACAGTTTGAAAGTAACACATATTTTCGAGAAAAGAACATAAATAATATAAAACGTATAATAAATGCAGAATATTGCTCTGAAAAGAAAACACCATAATTTTTCAACAGCTGCAGCCATGGTTGTATAGTCTTGCTGCCGTGAAAATAACACCAGTTGCGAAAAAAAACAAAAACTACTTTTTTTTTCTTCGGACCGCCAATTGGGAGATGACCCCTACACAAGCTGGAACTAGAGGAAAGGAATAGTGTGAGAGAAATGACAGCTGGTGAAACTTCACTGCTTTTGCACGTTTTTTTGGTTTTAAAGCAGTGCTGCAGCGCCTGTAATGTCAGGAAGACGTACTAAATTTAGAAACTTTGTTTTTAGTAGCTTTTTTTATAATAATTATTTTATTACGATGAAGGGTGTTCTGATGTGCCTGTGGATTAGTTAGCTGAAACAGTGACTGTACAATGACCAGTGACTATGTCTTCGCCAATTATACTTTCCGACACCAACTGCACATCAGTAAAAATGTGCGATATTTTCATGAATCTGAAGCTGAGTTTTAACCCAGAAATTTTTGATTTTGTAATCAGCCATTGCCATCCTCACACTTGGGATGTGATGCCATTTTTCTCCTAGATATTATCGAACAATGTGGCTCTGAAAATTTTCACACATATATCGCCTCCCCACAACATCACATGTACTACAAAGTGACTATCTCCACAATGATATCATGAGATCCACTATATCACAATCTGCCCAGCTACCTCAGTCTGCTTCGCAAGCCACGTCAATGTTCCATTGTCTCCTCGTGATCTTCGCACTACCGACGAACTACAGAGGTCCTTCTTTATCACTTGCTGATCATAGCTCTATTCAAACAGTGACCAGTCAGAGCTTCTATCACTACCCTCAAGTCTCTCCTACCCTTTCCCTGTAGTCGTGTAGTTCTTCTCCCGTCCTGCCCCGGGCCATAAGGCCCTCTAGGCCACGCAATCCCCCTTTGCCTAATAATACTACATTGTACCCTTGCGGTGGCTGCGCCGACATGTCCTGCTCTCCTTCGCCAGGCGACGATCCTAGTCTCGCCAACTCCTCCGCCATCTTATTACCCCCAACTCCGCAATGACCCGATACTCAGCACAGTCTGACTCTACCATCCCCACCCACCAATTATAATACTTAAGTAAACTTCAGATATGTATATGTGCATGTGTTTCCCCCAAATATGTGTGTTTGGATTTCTTTCTTTAATTGTTCCATTTTGGACACGTGTAGGAGACGTTTTATAATTTTTCTCTACTTTCTAATAATTTAGTAATAACTTGACAATCATTTTAATTTTTTCATTAAACGAAATTTTTAAAAATCTCTTTATTTTGAATTATTTCCAACAATCAACCGACGAAACTTGAAAAAATATTTAATAATAGAATATAACAAATGAATCACTGTGTATTTGCATATTAAAAATATTGTTTACTTATTAGAATAAATGTAAACACTTAATAATCAATAATCAATCGCATAAATTGTAATTAATTAATAAATTTACATATGTTTTATTTAGTTTTATAGAAATAATAAATCAAATAAAAAAAAATTAATGCACGCACACTATTTAGTATAGAGTATTAAATAATTAATAATTAAAGCAAATACAACAACAAATTACTTGACAAAATTTTAAATTTATTGCAAATAAAATACGCCACTTAAAAAAAAGAAAAAGAAACTCAAGTCTGTAAAACATTTAAAAAATATAAGCCTTCACATATACTCGTACTCGTACGTAGCATAAAATTGTTATTTACATGACTTCGTAAGCACTTTTTTTTAACTTGGACCAGCACTCAGGAGATGAGCCCTACACATTCGGGGCATTGTGCTGGAACTAGAGGAAAGGAATAGTAAGAGAAATGAGAGAAGGTGAAGCTTCACTATTATACAACACTGCATTTTGCACGCTATTTGTTGTTGTTGGAGCTTCGTTTTTAGTAGCCATATTTAGTAATTATTTTACTTCGCCGGTGCTACACAATACCGACGAAGGAGGATTGTTATCAGCTGAAGCCGGTATTATTCAGTGACATAAAGTCTCACACAAATGCACAGCAGAAAAAATGCAAGATGTTTTTATGAGTCTGAAACTGGGGTTGGACCCAGGAAAGTATTTCGTTTTGTAGTCAACGTGCAGACCACTTCGATCATCGCCACATGTCTGAATTAATTTTTAATGCCTTTTTAAATGTTAACAACATTATCACTTTTGAACTCATGGCAAACGCGTTCAAATCTGCCGATCAATTCATATGAACAACTGCGCAGTTGTAAATATAATTTAAATAAATTTTTCAAAGTATTGCAGAAACCATTTAACGCATGCTAAAACGTAACCAAAACATGATAATGCACTCACTCCAATGAGTTCTTCTGTTAAATGTAATTAAATTTTTGCACCTTGTACCTGGTAAATTTTTAAATGTGTTACACGAACTCATTAATAACAAATTCAAGAAAACATAAATAAATGAATTCCGTGAACCCATCCGAAAACGTAACTAAATAATGGAACATTCTTGTGTTCTCACCACTCATTTAAATGACGAGTTGTTTGAACACGTACTCAAAAATTACATCCCTGTTGTAAAAACATGCGTTCTTCACCTAAGTTTAATCAGTTCATTTGCAATCGAAACTATTTCTTTTGTATGTCTATTTTTGCTGGGTTGTAAACTGAATTAATCGGTTTAATTAAAAGTGATAATCCTGTTAACATTTAAGATGGCATTAAAAATGAATTCAGATAAAGAGGCGCTCAAGAATTTATGAAGAAACAAATTCATAGTGTACGCATTCACTTTTTCTGTTGGGAATGTCCCACACGCATGTACAACATTTCTATCACTTATAATTGCATTTATTCAATTGCTGATGGCGAGTAGTCAGCGTGTTGGTTCTGCAACCAGAAAGACCCAGGTTCGATTCCCAGCCGGGTCAAATCAGAAAAAAAATTTTTCTGAGTTTTCTGTGCTACAGCACCCTCCGTCGTCGGTATTTGAGCAATAAAACGTCGGCGAAGTAAAATAATAAATAAAAATGGCTCCATTAGCTTAAAAATAATGCGTCAAAAAAAACATCAGAGACGCCGCAACTTTGCTTTATAATTTACACGCAACTGCAGAGTTGTGCAAGAATTAAGCTCTATCTTCCTACCACTTTCACCACCTGTCTATTTCTTCCCTATCTTTCTCTCTAGTTCCAGTGCAATGCATTGCATATGTAGGGGATAGCCCCTGAGCACTGGTCCAAGAAAAAAGAAAAAAAAATATCCAAGCCAAGGCTTATTCATACGAGGTGATCTCGTCCCTACAACAACAGCACTCTTTGTTTACAAATACAACAATTTTATTCAATTTGTCAAAACAGTTTACGTATTAAAATGCTTTGAGTAGAACACAACTTTGACAACTAAACAGAAATCAGCTGATGAGAATTTTAGCTAATGCAGCCACCTGGTATGAATTAGCCTTCATCCAAGCATTAGAAATTTAGTAGTTTATTATATTATACATGAACACGTACGCTAGGCTATAAAATAAACATAATTGGAGGATTCGCAGTGTCTCTGCTGATGGCGAGTAATTAACGTGTTCGTTCTGCACCCAAAAGAGCTCGTGTCAATTCAAAAAAGTTTTTTCTGAATTTTCTGTGCTACAGCAACCTTCCTCATCGGTATTTGAGCAATAAAACGTCAATGAAGTAAAATAATAAACACAAAGGCTACCTTTAGATTGAAAATAATCTGCCAAAATTAATATCAGGGACGCCGCAACTTTGCTTATAATTAACACGCAACTCCAGAATTTTTCTATCTTGGACCAGCACTCAGGAGATGACTTCTACATATGTATGCGGTGCATTGTGCTGGAACCAGAGGAAAGAGATAGTAGTACAGGGTGTCTGGTGGCAAATTTATATTTTCAGATACGATTATTTCAAAAAGTAATAAACGGTGCGGAAGGAGGATGGCGCCGTTGAAATTATCGATTGTGCGGATTTGTCAGTCACGATGTCGCAGTGGTCGAATAGGCATCGCCCGTTCGCTGTGGAGACATTTTTTACAAATAATGATTCAAATTTTATTCAAAGTTCGGTATTCGGCGAATAAGTGATGGACCGAGTGTAAATTTAATTCGTTCATGGGTGCAAACATTCCGAGCCACTGCTTCGGCTGTGAATTGTCCACGGCCAGGGCCCAGTCCATCTTCAAGGACTCCCGAAAACATGGAACTGGTTGAAAGCAGTTTACATAAAAATCCGCAACTTTCAATACGAAAAATAGCAGCCTCACTGGGACTTCTAAAGGATCTGGATGACATACTCTTTAAATAATAAAATCCGCTTTTCCTTTCTATCGCTCAATGCTCTTAATACAACTTTGAGTCAATTATTATGTTTTCTATTTAAGTTTGAAATATAAATCTGCTACCAGACACCCTGTACAAGAATTTAGCTTCTCTATCTTCCAACCACTTTTAAAATCTGTCTATTCTCTACACTATCCCTCTCTCTCTCTCGCGCTCTATCTAATTCCAACGCAAAGCATTGCAATTTTTTAAATTTATTTATATTTGCAATCTATCTACAGTAAGACAATAAGCAAATGTGGTGGCTTAAATACTAAATAACATCAGTTATGTAGCCCAAAGAACTACATAATATATACATTTCGGTAAATATTATATACATACATAGGTATGGTCATATTTCTAAAAGCAGACTAGCCTCTAAAAGGCAATTCTAATACATGAGCTCACTTCAATCTACGTGTCTCACCGCTGTCATCTAATAGAGCAATAGCCAGAGGATTACTATCTGTACTTAATCGTTGAAGATAAGTTTCACTAAACCTTTGAATTTCTTCTTGTACTGAGGATATATTTAAATCTTTGCGAATATTTTTATTTGTGGCAAACCATCGTGCTGTATTAATTATTCTTAAAGTTTTTGACTGATATCATTCGAGAATATCGATGATTGATTTGCTTGCTGTTCCCCATAGCATAATTCCGTATGTCCAAAGAGGTTTTAGTATAGCCTTGCATTGCATATGTAAGGTAATTTGTTCTAAGCACCTGTCCAAGACAAAAACAAATAATGTTAAGTTTTGTGGTTCATTATTATGTTACGATTTTACAGCGAAAACGATTTAGACGTAATATGTGCAGATGTATGTAAAGAATGAAAAATATAAATTTTACCTGTAAAATTTGTTTTGAGCGCTTATGTCTTTTTGGCGGTTATGGCTGGTTATTATCTCAAACATCTCTATTATCTCCGGAATATCAATTTATTTTAAACGAGTTAAAGTTTCTTTTGTTTCTTAACATGAGTTCATTTTATTCTTGCCGCATTGCTTGTGGTAATTTTCGGCGTATTGAAAATGCTTTTCGCAACAATTTTTTATATCAAGCGCACATCAATGGCTTTTAAATTCAATAAAAACCTCGTAAATAACCACTTCGTTGTACATTCATTCCCAGCAATGTTGTTATAACAAATACCTACAACATTTTCTTTACATTTTCTCATCCATAATATTTTAAATATTACATTTGAAATTGTTGTTGCTTTTCCTGCTGAAGTCTTCCAAACTGACATTCTATTTGCTATTGTTTTTTTTTTTTTATTAGTCTACTTGTTTGTTATTGTTGCTTTTGCTATTGTTATGATGATGCTTTTATGGAAATTGAAAACCAAAAAAAAAAAGTTATATTTTTCATAAACTCACATGGGTGCGTTTATTCGTATTTCAGAGAACAGATGCTCAGCGTGCTGCTTTGTTTTTAGCAGTAAAGTAGCCCACTAGTTCTTTTTCTTTCAGTACCTTTGTATTCACTGCCATTGTAGCATTTTTTGTTAATGGAACCAACGCCGTCCAGGAATGTGTAACATTTCTATGTAGAAAATTTTGGTGAGATTCTTATAGCAGATACACTCAGTCTGACGTCTGAATGAAAATCTTTCGCAAGCGTTCAAAAAATTTTAAAAATTAAGCCAATAGATTTACATAGTAGTTTCATAATTACTGACACTGTATTAATTACCCGCTCTGTAAAAAATCCTCTGACCATATTCCCTTGATCGCAATTCACTGCGAAAGCAGCAAATTTTGTCGCGGTAGATGAATATATCGAAGGCAACCTTTTCTCGCCTCATTAATTATGACCTGGGACTTTCAGCTTACAAAAGACACACAGGGTGTATATTTACAACGGTGTTGAAGCAGAAACGCAAACAAAAATCAAAAGCATTGATTCGCCAGTACGCCAACAACGACCACAGAAAAATCATGGTTACTGAAGAGAAAATTTTTACTTTGGAAGAGTCGTTCAATAAACAAACGTTATAGTCTATGCTCACTCATCTCGGCAAGCAAATGAATTGCTTCCCAGAGTTCAGAGAGGACACCATCCTCCGTCTGTGATTGTATGGCCGGCAGTCCCCTATGATGGGGTCACAATGCGAAAAAACATGTTAAAATTTCGGCAAAAGTGTACCAATCTGAGGTTTTGGAAAAGCTTGTGAAGCCATTAAATAGCACATTATTTAACAATGAGCCGTGCACCTTTCAACAGAACTCTGCCCCAACCAATAAACCAAATCCCCCTCAACACTGGTTAAAAACAATTTACCAAACTTTATATCTCCGGATGATTGGCCATCGTATAGTCGAGATCTGAATTCTTTAGACTATAAACTATGGTTCGCTTTAGAGATCACGGTCTGCGCTGTTCACCACAAAAATTGTAAATCGCTTTAGCGTGCACTTATCCGCGCAGTAGACAATGAGCCCATGGTGGTTGTGCATACTGCAATAGACGATTCGCCGGTCAGCCTTCGCTCGTGTTCGAGGGCAAATGGCGTCCATTTTGAATAGTTTTTGTTTTTTTATATACTTATATATTTAATAAATCAAAATAACTTTCTTTTAAAACATCTCTTGTTGTTTGTTTTTTATCAAGAAAAAACAATGTGTCGGAATATATTAAAGTACAAGGTAGTTCCAGAAAGCATTGTGTATGAACAATAGAGAGATATGCGAAATTAGTCGTAATATCAATCATACGTAAAAAGACGAACAATTTCTTGTGTCTGCTTTTGGGATTGGTTTTTAAAAATCTCCCAATTTCGTTTGATATGTTCTCTTCTGAAAGGTTTCTTGGAATTTTTCGTAGAATTCATTTTGTATCAACCCCACTGTATATAAAAATGATTACACAAAGCAAATGACGTTAATACAAGCTAGTGAATTGCGCAATTGTTTACATTTGCCCACAAAGTAATACGATCACATAATGGCTGAAATAGTTAACACGTTACACTCTGCACCTAGAGAGTGGTTGGTTCAAAACCTACTGCAGTCTTTAAGAAGATGTTCAGTTATGCTTCTAAATACGCAAAAAATAATTTTGTCTGATATTTAGCTTTTGGCTCAAGGACGTGCTATAAAAAAGTTGGCAGTCTTTTCTATTTCCAACGTTGCCAAATTTCTTGTAATAATGCGAATCCTTTCTAAAACTTTTTCAAGTCTGTAAAATTGTGACTCTAAAATTTATGAATCATTTGAGATGTGAGTGGAAAGAAACGAGACGTATCGAATCCACAACTCGTGAACTACAGGGGATTGTGGGCGTCGGCGTTAAGACTCGAGTGTAGTGTGTCTACACCTACATTGTATTTTTTTTTAAAAGTCAAGTTAGTGTTTGAGATAATCACCTTAGTTTCACAAAATATTTGTAACTAAATAAAGTTATTACGGTCTTGTTTGATATGCCAGAAATTAAAAATAAGTATTTGCGTATATATTTAGATAAAATAGGTTTGTTTTAATTTACGTTACAGCAAATTATTTTCGAGAAGTGCTCCCCTGTCATTTCTGCTTGAATATTTGCTACTATTTTTTTTGGACATCTGCTCAATATTTCACACACTCAATTATAAAATCAAGTGATGAACGACAGTGGGTACTGGCTTCTTTGTTTTTCCAGCGATTAGCATATTCTAAAGAGTCGACTTTTGAAAGCTAAATTATTTTCAGTTAAATATTTGCTATTATTCTGTTCAAAATGTTTCGTAATATATTATGCAACGCGAGAACTTCATACACATCCATGCATTTACTCGTTATACATACATACATGCATATGTATCTATGAATATTTGCATAGCTCGTTAGAGAAGAAACACAATAACAAAGAAACATCACCGAAGTAATGTAAAGATAAAGTAGTTTTTTTTTTTTCTAAATATAATATACCCCAACATTGTATAAATTCTTTACAGTTTAATCCAAAATATTTTGGAGTTAATATCCGTTTTACATGCATTTTCAAGTCTTATATACTTGTGTTTACATTAAAATAAAAAAACAAGCTGAAGCATGCATAATCAGAAAAATAATAAGCGCGAATCACGTGCATACGACGTACAAAAGAATTATTTTTAATCCAACTTTCCGCAAAATAAAAAGGTCAAATTTCAGGTAAATTCATTAAAAAATAGAATTTTCATTAATTTAAAAGAAGCAGAAACATTTAATTTGAAAATAGAAAAACGTAATAGTGAAACTTAATGTAATGTAATGGTAAAAGTGTTGAGGCGGAGGCCATCAGCACCGCGATCTTAATAGATCTATTATACACCGCATACTGCCTATTGACCGTGGAGGAATCGGACCAGCTTCCTTCGGGGTGCCGGCCGGAGGTCTCCATCTGCGAGCGTGAACTCTTTCAAGAACCGTCTTCTCCTATTCATTCCTTCCGAAGTGTTGGTGATAAGATGCTCCATAGATTCATCATCCTCAGAGCACAACGTGCAGGTGCTCATGTTATTGATGGAAAAACTGTAAAGATGCTCGTAGTAGGTGAAATGACTTTTAAAAACTCCTGCGAATATACGTATGCCCTCCTTAACCAGTCTGAGAGCCACTTCAACTCTTTCTGCATAAAAATCCTGAAATTTCCTGGAATGTCTTAAAGCGACCACGTTGTACCAATATCTATATATTTGCATCTTGTCCCAGTCCTTCACCTCTTGTTGCACAGCATTTCTGTTGAACACAAACGTGGCGCCGGGTCCAATGGATCCCTGTCACGCTCCCCGTCTTCGCTTGCGCACCATCATATTCTTTGCCATCATAACCCGTCATAGTAAAACCCGTTAAGCATTGCATACTTGTGAAAAATTCCCATGTTCAAACAAAATGTATGAAGCAAATTTTGACAACGCTTGGGCAGAGCAGTTTAGTTGTTTTCACGTCAATATAGCGATTTATCTTTATTATCTCTTTCAGTCTAGAGGTTTTTATTAAACATCATGATAAGTTAACATACTGTTTATTGCGGAACATTTACGCTAAAATTTAAGGTGCAGTTTCTGTAATACAAGTAGTGCTTATTTAAGAAAAAACTTGAATAGAAATTATTCCAAAGTCTAAGTTTTCTCCTATGTATTTTTTTCACAACCACTACTTTTCTTATAGAGAAAAACTCTCTTTCCAATCAAAATTGGTTTTTCATAAAAAGGATTTAAAATTACTAACCAACCTACCAACCTCAAGACATGTTTGCATCAATCCGAATACCTCTGGCTGGTATACAGACAAATGCATACCATCTATCAGTGACCCATCAATAAAAACACTAATGTGCGATACTTTCTTATTTGACTTTTTTTTGAACACAAATTTATTATTCGTATAATCTGAAATTTATTTTTTCATTTAAACCCATTACTCTTTATTTTCCTTAAAAAAGTTTAAAAATTCTGAAGACATTAATAGCAACACTTTAATTAAACTTTTTAACTTCTACAACACATTAGCATACAAATTATAATTAATAACATAAATAATTAAAACCGTCTCTGCTACTTTTACGAAAAAAAAATGTAAAGTATTGAGCAAAATTCTCTAAAACTGTTGAGTTTAACATTTTCTATGTTTTTCCCCACGGTAACATATTCTTAATACCGGTTCATTTTAACAGTACACAGTTTTGCGCGTACAGACACCACATAAAAATGTTAATAGTAATTTTACGATATTTTAAATTGCGTTATAAAATAACAGCACAGAACTGTTATAATTTGCAGCACGGCTGCACATAACGTCCGATTTGGACATGCGCAAAACACGTTTTTTTTCAAATTTTTTTGAAGTTTTTCAAATACTCAAATGTTGTTTACAGTGCAGTTAAACATTGTAGGTATTTATTAACAGTAACATGTAATTATTGTTTGCTTCTCCACTTTATTAAAAGCAATAAAGGATGTTAAGTGACAATTTCAATGGAAACATTTGTCGAATACGCATTACGAATTACGTATTTTATTTATTTATAAACAATAACATGTTTTAAAATGAATATTGATTTGGAAATTTGTTACGATAAAGCGAATAATTTAAATTTTATGCTTTTTGTGGTATATTTTTTAAACATTTAATTATTATTCAAATGATGTGCGGAGGCAGCAATAAGGGCAATTAAAATTCAAATATTTGAATAATTTTTCACAAAGTTTATTTGATAAGCTTTTTGTCCTAATTGTATATATTTGTCAATTTTTTACACTTTTTGTTTGGATGACAATTAATGATTGGCATCGCAGTGCTTCCAATGAGTCCCAACATTGCGGATCTATTGAGGGTGGCGATGGTTGAAGTAGTCTGCACGTTGACTACGAAACCAAAAGAATCCTGTGTTCAACCACAGTTTCAGACTAAATCATAAAAATATCTCGCAATCTTTTTGATGTACATTAGTGTGTATTTGTATCAGTTTTGTTGGACAGTTTTAACGGCTTCAGAGAGTAGCAATCCACAGTCACACCAGAGTGGCCTCCTTCGTCCATATTATGTAGCACAGGCAAAGTAAAATAATTACTAAAAATGGCTACTAAAAACAAATCATCCAAATTAAATATGTCCCCTTGCCATCAAATGTTATGAAAAAGCAAAAAACGTGTTTTACGACAGTGACACTTCACCACCTGTCATCTCTCACACTATCCCATTGCTTTAATTCCAGGACAATGCGTTGCATATGTAGGGGTCATCCCCTCAGTGCTGGTCTAAGATAAAAAAATTTGAGGTGAATTATTTGCTGAGGCTTTAAAAATAAAAATCCAGTATCGATATGGTCTTCATTTTAAGATGTTACGCTTGCTTGCTAAAACCAAAATTTTTCAAATGGGTCCTTCAACGATTATTGCTTTAAAAGCTTCTGGCACTTCGTGTTTAACAAGTGCTTTGCGCACAACGCAAAAACGTTTAATATTTCGGCGGACATTTTCAATTTGTTGCAAGCCGCTTCTGTAGTATGTTTCATTTATAACAAAATGTCCTTAAAATATGATCGTAGTGGGAAATAATGAAAAAATTATAAGAAAATAATGCAAAACTATGCTTGTACAAATTAGGTTAGGCATAGGCTGTGTGCAAGCTGTTTGTGTTGTTCTATTCGGCGCTTAAATCTTTGAAACATATTTCTTCCATATCAGAAATCATACAATAACACACTTACATATATAACAAACTTGACCTATTTTTTAGTATTTAACAGAACAATGAAGATGGCACATAACCGATACTGGCCGATACTCCTTTCGGTGGCACAACACAACACAACACTCTACGTTAATCCTTTAGAATGTGATGTTTGATCGCTTGACAAAGCATTCTTAGCTCTTACTTCAACATATAAATGAAAATATATTTGTAAAATTTTGATTACAGAAACATTTTCATTTTGAGGGCAGCATTTTGAGGGTGGCGATGGTCGAAGTAGTATGCACGTTGTGTTCAACACCAGTTTTAGACTCATAAAAACATCTCGCATTTTTTCTGATGTGCATTTGTGTATCTTTGTGTCAGTTGTTGTCGCAAAGTTTAAGTGGCGAAGGCATAGTCACTGGTCACTGAACAGTAACGGCTTCAGCTGTAACCAATTCACAGGCACATCAGAACGCCCTCCTTCGTTGGTATTGTGTAGCCCCGGCGAAGTAAAATAATTACTAAAAAGTGGCTACTAGAAACGAAGCTTCAAAATTTAGTACGTCTCCTTGACATCAGAGACGCTACAACACTGCTATAGAAACAATGAACGTGCAAAATGCACTGTTGTACGATAGTGAAGCTTCACCTTCTGTCATTTCTTCTACTATCCCTTTCCTCTAGTTCCAGCACAATGCACCGTGTACGTAGGGGTCATCTCCTGAGTGCTGGTCCAAGATAAAAAAAAAAAAACAGCAAACAACATCGATAAGTATTCTCTAACCTGAGATTTATATTTAGGGGAATAATATCAATTTTTTTTCTTTTTCCAATTACTTTACTTAGGATATGAACATTTTTAATAAAACGTATTTACAATAAATAAATTTTATGTGAAAACTTGAAATTTTTTTTCATTTCATTTACTTATGCATAAAAATCAAACTTTTTAAATTAAATACGTAACCATACCCGTATACATATATAAAATGAAAAATATAGTGTACATGTACTTACGTACACACATTCATTATATTGTGCAAACAGTAGTGAGCTAAACATGAGCGTTAGGTTAGGTAGTCCTCATTCTCCTCTTCATCCTTACAACGAGAACAGAAAGCAATGTAAAGGCGACACACTCCCTTTGCAAGGGCCCCAAAACCACAATGCCCCGTGATCATGTGTTTCGAAAATTCTCAGCGGGTTCTCTTTTCTCAATATATTAAGGCAAGGGTCTTCGCACACATATATACTACCCTGACAGTAAATGGTTCGTACTCCCTTTAAAATTTCTGCAATGCTTTTGCTCCTGTGTCGCCTACACATAATTCACATCCTGATTCATCGCTGAAAATAATTGAATCCCACTGCCTTTGAGTCCATAAGTGTCGCTCTTTCGCCCATAATAATCGTTTTCGTTTCTGCGGCTTTTCCTTAATCAATAATTTTTTAAATAACGATACGTGAAGGTTTTTAACTTACTTATTTTATTTACCTTGTAAAAACTATAATTTAACTTTTTCAAATATTTTCTTGCAGTTTCATGTCCTATAGGCCTGCCAATAGCTAGTGACCACTCTGCTGCTAAATTCCTAACTGTGTTGCGCCTGTTATGTTTGATTAAATTTTCTAGTGACCGCAAATTGCGTGGTGTAATCTTAGATACTCTACCTCATTTTGCAAAATTTGGCGAAATCGAATCATTTTTTTTTATAAAATTGTACAATATGTTGTACAGTTGACTTGGCTAAATGTAGTTCTAATGAAATTTCCGAATAACTTGTTGGAAATATAATTTGAGCATTAACACTTTGCTTATTCAACATGTATATTCACATAGTTGGCTTTGAAATATTTTTTATGTTGTGTCACTTTGTAGAAAAATTTTATATAGAGTTTAAAAGAATTTGTCATCAATAAAAGTCATACATGTACATTGTGTTTTGTACATTGCTTTTTATATAAGAACTTTGTGGAATTACTAGAAAGGGTTTGCATCACCACAACTACATTTCAATAGGTTATGGGCCCAGACATACGATTTGGAAGTTGTTGAATTTTTATTGCAAGATTTAAAAAGAAAAAATGGCATCGTCGTCATTATATCAGATAGAAAAGCTAGATGAAAGGAATTACGAAACATGGAGTATTCATATGAGAAGTATCCTTATTCATTCTGGTTTTTGGAAGTATGCAAGTGGCGAAGAAGAAGCAGATTCAACCTGGAGTCGTGATAAAATTTTGGAGTGGAAGAGTAATGATGAAAAAACGCTCGCAACAATTTTATTAAGTGTTAAGTCTAACCAGTTGAACCATATTAAAAACATTAACAAATCTAAAGATGCCTGGATTAAACTTAAGGAAGTTTACAAGCCGAGTGGTCCGATGCAAAAGGTTAGCTTATATAAAAAGATGTTAAGTTTGAACATGAAAGACAGCAAAGATATGGCCGAATATTTAAACAGTTTTTGTGAAATTACGGAGAAATTAGCCGATGTTGGAATTAGTATTCAAGAAGAATTATTGGTAGTCATTTTATTGTCAAGTCTTCCGAGAGAGTTTGAAAACTTCGTTATTGCCATAGAAACGAGGGATTCTCTACCAGCGTTAGGAATGCTAAAGGTTAAACTTCTTGAAGAGAATGAACGTCGAAATCAACAAAACAAATCATCTACGATTGAACAAGCTTTTGGTGCAGCCAAAAGAGAAACAGGTTACAAGAAAGGTAATAATAATTTGAATGTTAAAAAGGGAAATTGCTTCATATGTGGTAAGAAAGGGCATTATGCAAATAGGTGCAACGAAAAACGTAATCAAGAAAAAACTTACTCTTTGATTGCAATGGCGAATTCTGAAAAAAGAGATACACAAACATCGACATGGTACATTGATAGCGGTGCTACAAGTCACATGTGTGCAAATCGAAATTTATTTTGTAAATTAGACAGATGCAGTGATAATATAATGTTGGCAAATAGAAAATCAATTGCTGCTGAAGGAATAGCAACAGTCAATCTGTTTATAAATAATAATAAAATTGTACTAAAAGATGTTTTATATTCCTCAGATCTGAATGGAAATTTTTTATCTGTCAATAAGGTCGTACAGTATGGTGGCAAAATCAAATTTAATAATAAGGGTGCAATATTTACTGATGCTTACGGTGAAATAGTTTTAAAAGCCCGTAAAGAAGAAAATTTGTTCCAATTTAAAATAAAAATACCGAACGAGAAATTATGTGTTTTACAATCCATTAATGAAACTTGGCATCGTCGATATGGACATTTGAACTATGAAAGCCTGTTTGAGTTGTCGAAGAAAAATATGGCGAATGGTATAAATTTGACGCAGAAACATCAAGATCCGTGCGAAATATGTATGGTTAGCAAAATTCATGCTATAAAATTCCCGAAGAAATCTGAAAGTAAATCTGGTGAGTTGTTAGATTTAATACACTCGGATGTTTGTGGTCCTATGAAAATAGATTCAGTTGGAGGTTCAAAGTATTTCCTCACATTCATAGATGACAAGTCAAGAAAAGTTTTTGTTTATTTTTTAAAATACAAAAGCGAGGTATTTGAAAAATTTAAAAATTTCAAAGAATTAGTAGAACGTCATACAAATCGTAAAATAAAATGTATTCGTAGTGATAATGGAGGAGAATATATTAATAAAGATTTTAATAATTATTTGGAGCAATGCGGAATTCAACGTCAGTTAACGGTACCTTATACGCCGCAACAGAATGGGGTAGCGGAAAGGTTTAATAGAACAATAGTAGAAATGGCTCGTTGTATGTTAGTCGATGCTGGTTTAAAACAAGATTTATGGGCTGAAGCTGTAGCAACAGCAGTTTATTTACGTAATAGATCTCCATCAAAAAGTCTCGATGGAAAAACGCCTTATGAAATATGGACAGGTCGTAAGCCATGTGTAAATCATTTTAAAATTTTTGGTACAAATGCAGTAGTTTTGAATAAAAGAAGAGGAAAATTTGAATCAAAAGGTGCAAATATGATGATGGTTGGTTATTCTAGAGTATCAAAAGCATATCGCTTATATGATAAGAAAACACGAGAAGTTATTGAAAGACGCAATGTTTTATTTAATGAATATAAATTACCCTGTAAAGAAATTAATGATAACATTCAAAATTTTATGGATTTCGAAGCAATTGTAAATAAGAAAGATGTCGATGAACAATTTGAGACAAATAATACCTCAAATCAAGAAGATTTAGAGTATAGCATTGTAAGATCAGTAAATAGCGATATTTCACTTGATGAGGTTGTAGAAACAAATGAAAAAGGTAAACGTGGGCCAGGTAGACCTAAAATTTTTAGTAATGGTAGGCCAGGTCGTCCAAGAAAAATATATCAACAACTGAATAATGCAGTGAAGGAGCAAGTTCCAAAAACTTTAGAAGAGGCATTATCCAGTCGTGAAAGTGAAAAATGGAGAGAAGCTATGAAAAAAGAAATGTCTTTGTTGGAACAAAAAGAGACATGGTCATTAGTTGATTTACCAGCAGGTCATAAAACTATTAAAAGTAAGTGGGTATACACTTTAAAGAAAAATAGTGAAGGTGAAATTGAAAGGTTTAAGGCAAGGTTGGTCGCCAAAGGCTGTAGTCAAAAATACGGCATAAATTACGAAGAAACTTTTTCCCCTGTTATAAGATACGAAACGATAAGAATGATTTTGGCATTAGCAGTTGAGCACAAAATGCATTTGCACCAAATAGATGTAACTTCAGCATACCTGAATGGAGATTTATATGATGAAATTTACATGCAACAGCCTCAAGGTTTTGAAAACAAAAGGTATCCAAATAAAGTGTTACGTCTGCACAAATCTCTTTATGGTCTTAAGCAATCCGGGAGAGCATGGAATTTTAAATTAAATGAAGTTTTATGTAAGATGGGATTTGAAAGTTGCAAAAATGAACCGTGTTTATATAAAAAAATACAAGACAAAGAATTGATTGTAGTCGCAGTTTACGTCGACGATATAATAGTTGGATGTAAAAATAAAGCAGAAATATTAAAATTCAAGTCTCAAATTAGTAAGAAATTTGAAGTATCAGATAAAGGTTTATTGGAACATTTTTTGGGGATGAAAGTTGAACGTAACGGTGAAACTGGAGATATAAATATCTGTCAGGAAAATTATATTAAAGATTTGTTACAACAATACAATATGGAAAATTGTAAAACATCATCAGTTCCACTAGAACCAAATTTTCAAACAAAATGCAATGAAAAATGTGAAGAGGTTGATAGCACATTATATCAATCACTTATTGGCTCTTTATTATATTTATCTTTAACGACAAGGCCAGATATATTATATTCTGTAAATAAATTAGCACAAAGAAATACTAATCCACATGTAGAACATTTTAAAGCGGCAAAACAAGTTCTTAGATATTTGAAAGGAACTCAAAATCTTAAATTAAAATTTTGCAAAAGTAATCAAGAGTTAATCGGTTATGCTGATGCAGACTGGGGTGGATGTAAAACTGACAGAAAGTCACATAATGGATACATATTTTATCTTGGAAATTGTGCAATATCTTGGGAGTCGAAAAAACAATCCACAACAGCATTAAGCAGTACAGAAGCTGAATATATGTCTATATCAAATGCAGCAAAGGAAGCAGTATACTTAAGAAGATTACTACAAGAACTTGGTTTCATAAATGAAGAAAGTATTAAATTGAACGTCGATAATCAAGGAGCTTTAAAATTAGCAACAAATCCAGTATTTCATAATCGCAGCAAACATATAGATATAAAGTATCATCACATTAGAGAAGTAGTAAATAATAAGGAAATCTATTTGGAATACTGTCCTACGGAAGATATGATTGCGGATATATTTACTAAAAATTTGTCTAAATTAAAACATAATAAATTTGTTACTTTGTTAAATTTAAAAACATAAAATCAGTTTGTAAAATATATATGTTGAGGAGGAGTGTTGGAAATATAATTTGAGCATTAACACTTTGCTTATTCAACATGTATATTCACATAGTTGGCTTTGAAATATTTTTTATGTTGTGTCACTTTGTAGAAAAATTTTATATAGAGTTTAAAAGAATTTGTCATCAATAAAAGTCATACATGTACATTGTGTTCTGTACATTGCTTTTTATATAAGTACTTTGTGGAATTACTAGAAAGGGTTTGCATCACCACAACTACATTTCAATATAACTTTAGCCATTTTTAAATTTTTGGATGATAAGTTCTCGAACTTCGTTCGAAATAGTTTTACCGCGCGGCATCATAAATTTCAGAATTTTAATAAAAAAGATTTTTTTTTATTTTTAAATTGAGTAATCTAACTACTTTAATACAAAATATTTTCCACAAAACACTTGAATAAAAAAATAACGGCAGTTAATGTAAAGTACGAACCTTTCTTGGTCTATTTTACAAAGTTGCATTTAAAAGACTATTTAAAGACATGGCTGTATAAAAAACCACTTATTAAGAATTAAAATTTTAGTATTGCTTTTCATCAGTCTAGCAGTTAACTACATAAAACAAAAAATTTTTTGAAAATTTTGATATGTTTAAATATTTACAAGAATATTGAAAATAGCATTGCAAAAATTTTAAAGGGAATACGAACCTTTCACTGTCAGAGTAGTACATACAGATAGCGAAAAAGAGAAACATGCAGCAAGAGAAACGGAGCTACAGCACCCCAGTTAATGCTTGTTAGAGCATTGAAAAGATGCCAGCATGATTGGGCCACTTCCATTAAGGGAAGATGGACCCACAGCCTCATACGGTGAATAGGGGACTGAAGAGATAAGAAATATGGGCAGGTGAACTTCCATCTGAGCCAGTTGCTAAGCGGAATATTAATGCCGGGAATGCGGAGTCAGTATTCTTTTATTGTTCACGATATGGTGACCGACGGGCCTCGCAGTAGGGGGAAATCCGAGATTATGCCCGACAACATTGTTCACTTGATGCTGGCATCAGCTGAAAATTGGAATTCTGTATGTGCTTTTACAAGAGAAGTTTTGGTACGACAAATGATAACGGAGAGAGCAAGGCGTGCAGAACAGGAGAGCGGCATTTGGTAAATCATCAATCTCCTAATAAGTAATACTTGACTGAGTTTACGGGGAATAATTCGATGGGAGAATGACGAACGAGGTGGGGTTTAGTATGTAGGCGCTTTGTAAGCCGTAGAGTAAGTCTTTTGCGTATTGGTTAGCCCATGCCGCTAGCTTGTTTAGCTACTTACTAACATTATCACAAAAATATTCAGAATCGACTCATCAAAATCGGACCTCAATACGTTGAAATATAATGAAAACTCGATTTTCGAAAATTAGGGTAAAATCAGTAACTTCCTAAAGCGGTAAGTTAAAAATCAATTCTGATTACTATAGAAATGTTTGAATGCTGACATTAACAAATAAATCTCAGACAACTGAAAGTGTCATTTATGTCTGCAATATTTTATCCAACACTGTACATTCATATAAAGAAACCTCAAGACTTTTCTACGTAGGAGAAAAAATATAAATAAATAAATAAAATAAACAAGTAACAAGACCATACAGATTCTCCCATACGTACACACGTTCAAAAAAAAATAATAATAAAAAATAAACAGTTGAGAGGCATAAAGCCAAGAAGGAAAACACGTTAGAAGCTCTCTTCATTTTTAATAAATTGCATGGTTATAAATGTGTGTCAAAAATAAAGAAAAAAGAAACACACAAACTTACACTTTTCACAAGTATATGTGTATGTATGTATGTGTGTATATATGTATGCATTTATGCAACAAACCACAACTACAACTATCCAAATATAACATAACAATGGTTTGTTGCATCACTCTCTTGCGAATATTGCATGAGCTCTTACATCTACCCATTTACACACCAAACTCACACACACAGGAATGAATACCCACACGCACACACCCATTCATGCACTTCAAGCAAAAGAAGCCAAAAAAGAAAATTAAAATAACACAAAATAAAGAAAAAACAAACACATAGAAATTTTATTGCAACGTGTTCAAGTACATGTTGGAACATTTTTTATGCAGTTCTACATTTTTCCCCGAAATGGCCGCTTTAATGGTATGGGTACGTAACCAAACAACAATATGCCTCATTGCTTTGTTGCCTGCTGGCAAAGCATATTTGCATGCCTGTACAAAAGTTGGTTGCATAACTAACGTATTTAAAGAATGAATGAATGGAAAAGTGTGTATTTGCCCAAGAACTTTACAAAGAAACTGTGTGAAGTGTGAAAAAGTATTTCTATTTTATTTCTTCTTTATAAGATTAGTGCGTTCTTTTTTCTCTCATTTGTATAGAATTTATATACGGTGTTGTTACTTCGAAATTAAAATTTCTTATTTGAAAGGAAATCATTTTCTTTATGTCAATATTAACAACATATTGAATCGAGTGACGCACAATATAGTGGCTGTAAATTTTGTAACATTTTACCGTTAATTTCAATACGCAGTTATTTTTCAAAAATCTAAAGTTTAAAAATAATCATTTTAATAAAATTCTGTTTGAAATTTCGTTTCGAATCTAAAGCCGTAATTTGGCCCCCGTATTTGTTTCATTCCTCCCTTTCAAAGCTTCAAATTGTTTCATATAAAAACGTTAGTTGGTTTACACACACATTCATTTTTGCGACCGTAACTGACTGTTGTACAAAGTTGTGCGATCATGTCAAAAAAAAGTCCTATGGAATTGAGTCCTACAAATCGCACACTGTAATCAGAGTTGCCATATCTGAAGATTTAAATTGTTTTCGAAGTTTTTTGAGATGTGAAAAAGATGAAAAGATTTTTTAGCTTAAAGGAAGATTTTTTTTTGCCCGTACGTATAGTCTTTAGTTAAAAATGACGGGTTAAGTAAACTAATTATATAATTTAAATGGTTAAACTAATGTTATTAGTTAAGTGCAGACGGTGAGCATTAGTCTATTAAATCCGCTATGACACATCCTTTACTTTTCATGAATTGATATAAAATTGATAGAAAGTGACGGGAGACAGCGAGAAACAAACAAATATAAAAAGAGAAACAAAATTTTTTTTCTTCCATATACAGGGTGTCTGGTGGCACATATATATTTTCAAATACAATTATTTGAAAAAGTAAGAAACGGTGCGGAGGGAGAGTGGCGCCGTTAGAATTATCCATTGCGCGGATTTGTCAGTCACGATGTCGCAGTGGTCGATTAAGCATCGCGCGTTCGCTGTAGAAACATTTTCTAAGAGTAATGGTTTACATACATAATTTACATATCATATGGCTATCCTCGATGCAATTACTCGTACTGAGGTGGCACCATTAAAACTTTTACAGGCGTTCGTGTGATTGTGCTTAGCGACATAAAATGTCGGAACAAATTTTCACTCGCACAAATTTAAGCACAAATAATATATATTTTTTAAACAAAATACCAATTGCAATAAAATTACGCAAATGTGAGTGGGTATATATATATATATATAAATATGTGCATTTGTGTCGGTTGTTGTCACAAGGTTTCAGTGGCGAAGGCATAGTCACTGGTGACTGAACAGTAACGGCTTCAGCTGTAACCAATCCACAGACACATTAGAACGCCCTCCTTCGTCGGTATTGTGCAGCAACGGCAAAATAAAACAATTTCTTAAAATAGCTACTAAAAACGAAGCTTCAAAATTTAATACGTCTCCTTGACATCAGAGACGCTACAACACTGCTGTATAAACTAATAACGTGCAAAAAGCAGAGTAGCTTCACCTGCTATCAGTTCTCGCACTATACCTTTCCTCTAGTTCCAGCACAATGCACCGCATATGTAGGGATTATCTCCTGAGTGCTGGTCCAAGAAATAAAGTTTTTTTTTTTATTAAAATAAAAACTCTTGAACACATGTGTTTATATAGAATTTTGACATTTTATGTCGCAAAACTTAAGCAGAGAAAGAAATAATTATCTGACGTAGCGATGCGACCTGGTTTAATTACATTATAAGCCTATCCATATTTTTATTTTCTTTAGCGGCTTTTGTTATTAATTTATAATATTTATTATATATAATTTTTTATATTTAAATCAGAAATTGTGCACTTGTCAAAAATTGATTACTTTCCTTTTTGTTACATTTCCCCTTCTCTTGATTTTGCTATGACTGAAAAAAAAACGGTTTTCCAAAGCAAACCTTCATAATTGCACTACATTTTCCAAAATATATGGATTATATTATAAGAATAATAAAATTTAAGAATTTTCATTTCACAAATTATTCTTATTTTTTCCACAAACAACTGAAACAAATGACATTTCTCTTAATTTTGAAGACATATGTTTTTGACAAGTACGCAATTAACTAATGCCGGTTGTTTTTTATATTGTTGAATTGTTGAAGACCCTCACTGACCTAATAATTGCAAGTTTTATTAATATAAGGTTGTCGCAAAGCAATTTCGTAAATTCGCTTTGCAGCCGAACGTCAAATTTTTTTTGTATACATGTGTTTTGTTAAATATAACATAACCTAAAAAAAACGTGTTAAATGATTGTAATATAAGTTAAATTTAAATTAGTTTTTTAATCCTTATTATTTTACCTCATTGCTTTAAGCTTAAACGAGAATATAGAAATATTTATTTAAATTAATTATTACAAAAAGCAATTTATTTTTCGTTTTTATTATTACAAAATTAAAATTTTATAATTATTAAATTATTTTCAACCACTTTTCTTAAATTTTTCACAAAAGTATACAAACTTTGATGTTCGGCATAAAAATACGTTACAAAAAATTTAATCATTTGACGGGCGAATTAGCTAGAGAGTTCACCTGGTAATGAATTTGCCTTGTAATAATTGCAACATAAGTAAATGAAAGTAAACAAAAATGGAGAAAATATAAAAATAATTGCAGATACAAATTTTTTTTTAAGAAAATACAAACTCTACGAAGCTCTTACAGCTTGTCTGTAGCAACACCCAGGTTTTAAGCGGGAATCCAACCCGCAGTTGCATATTAATAAGACTAATGCTCATGCACTATACTACGGAGGCACCCAACTTATTTGAAATTCAATTTTATTTAAAAAAAAATTGTGAAATATTAACACTTGGTGCTTCAATAGTTGCAGTTCTGATAAAAAAAAAAATAGTAAAAAATTGCAATGATTTTTACATCTTTATTTTCATATTTTTTCTTGTTGATTTTGAAAACTTTAAAAAAATATATAAAATGCACAATTGCTTTAAAAACGGAACTTAAAAAACAGCAGGATTCTTTACCATTTGAAATATTTGTTCAACGTTTCTTTTATTAAGGTGTTCTCATATTAACAATTCAATCTTGTAATTTTGCAACCAATTTAAAACGAAACATTTCTGCATTTTATGTTTTTCTTTCCTAAAAATTTGATGTCTGTTACACACCTGTATATCTTACCTGTATGCCAAAGCCATATCACAAATTACAATTAAATCTCTTCATACGAGTATTGTTTCAACACTCGCCATAAATACTGAATGCACATTTTACTGCCCATCATGCTTGCGAACCACTAGAAACACATTAACATTAATTTCTTTGTACCACACCACAGACAATTTCTCACTTTTTCTCCTTTCGACAAACGTAAATCGAATTTGAATCTTCTGATTGTGTTGGCAAAATAACATAATTTATTTAAAACTTTACACTTGTTTCAATGACGATTTTAAAGTGAATTGTGTATAGTGTGTTGCAAGGGAAATACTTACTGATGATTATTATGATGATGATTTTGCTGATGGCTGTGCTACTCATCATTTTAATCGTAATTGCATTGCATACAAGTTTTCCAGCATTTTTTTTTTGTTCTCCAAATTTAGTTGCATAAAATTTTAATGTTTGAATATTAGATTTTATAGGCACTTTGAGGAATAATTGCATAAATTCACTTTATGCAATATGCCATAATATGAGCATTTAATGAAGAATGAAATTATGCATATGAATTATAAATGCTACATGTGCGAATGAGTGTCTTATGCGTGTATTCGTATGCATGCGGGCAGGGTGAGCGAGTGAGAAAAACAGTTTGAACATTTTTGTTAAGAATTAAATCGTAAAAGTTGTGCGAAAGATGAATTGATGGCGGAGTCTAGAAACCTGAATGTTGGGATTTATGCCGCATAGCGATAGTGATGAAGTGGCACGCCGAAAAAAAGCGGCATAGTTGGCTCTCCGACTGATAAATACATATCGTTGGTGTCATGTTGAAAACCGTAACTCAAATTGTTATCAACATTTATTTTTTTACTGACTTCTATTGATTTTACACAAATACCCCGAAAATTACGAAAATTTAATGTTAATAGTCTTAAAAATAAGCTTGAACAATTTTCTTTACTCGTGTCTTCTTTTCTATTCTTTTCTTTTTAAAACTGAAGAACATTGTAAAATATATCGTCACATAACATTATTTAATTTTATTTTTAAAATTAAAAAATAAATAGCAAAATGATCAACAGGAACTTTGGTAAACAAACAATGCGCGAGTGTTGTCAAAGTTTTTATTGTGTCATACAACTTATGATTTACACTTTTCCATCAAAGTTAAAAGCGTCACGCGAAGCGACAAAGTTGTATCTGACACGGCCTTTACGTTTAACTATTCCACTGTAATAATAACAGTTGCTGTTACGTTTTTTCGTTCTTCTGTAAATTTACAATTATGTTCGTTAGGGCTTTTCTACATCAACGATATAAAATTAATATTTTTTTTACTTGCTGCAACTAACTTTTATATGTTAACATGCTGGCAAAATCAAATTTTCCAACAGCTACGCGTTGTCGTCGCGTTGTTACGGTTTGCTCCGTTGTTAGGGTGGCTCCGTAGTCTAGTGCATGAGCATTATGGTGATTTCCTTTCTGAGCAAAAATGTTGTCCTTTCGATGGATAACATTTTCTACAGTTTGCCCATACCTTTAAAAAATTATACATTTTTTACTGCCACAATGGTACAAAATATTTGAGATTTAATATTAATGTATACTTAGCGTTTCACTGTTTCTACGGTTTTTAGCGCCATTTTATCAATAAAAACCGTCAGCAACATTGTTTTCTAATCACCTGCTATTACCTAGAACAAACTGCAAAAACTTTAAACCAACAATTTTTCAAAAAAGTTTACATTAAAATAAATAATAAATTAAACAGAATCTTCCTCTAACAAAAGTCTGATGGACCCTAGTCAAAGTGAAGAGTATATTGATTTTCATAATTCTTATTTGTATAAAAAAGTACTTAACAAAGATTTAAAAAAGCTTAGTATATCACCCCGACTTGAGAGTAGAGGGTCAAATATGTTGCATATTTTGCCAGTTATTTGTGCAACATATTTAGAAAGGAACGAAATAGCTTTCTTTAATGTTACATATTTTTTAGAATGGAACAGAAATAGTAACATATATGTAACATTTTTGTCAGAAAAGAAAACACCATTAGTCTTATCAATATGGAGGTGCGGGTTCGATTCTTCCTTAGACCCTGGGTGTTTCTACAGATAAGCTGTAAGAGCTTCGTAGAAAAAAAATATAAATTGAGAAATTTTGACAGGGTTGAGTGTAAGCGGAACGTGTATACCTGACGAAATGAAAATTTTGTTGGCTGGATGGCTAAATTCTTTAAGAAAAATTATATTAATTTAACTATAAATTTTTTAACACTTTTATTATGCACTCGCGCATAAAAATTAATATAATGCGTACATATATTAAGTATGTATATATGGTGCGGGTGGCGATGGCTGAAGTATTCTGCACGTTGACTACAAAACCAAAAATTTTCCTGGGTTCAACCCCAGTTTTAGACTAAATCATAAAAAGATCTCGTATTTTTCTGATGTGCATTTGTGTGTCTTTGTTTCAGTTGTTGTTGGCAAGTTTCAGTAACGGCTTCAGCTCTATTTTATCCACAGGCACATCAGAATGTCATCCTTCGTTGGTATGGTGTAGTATCGGCGAAGTAAAATAATGACTACAAATCGCTACTAAAAACAAAGCTTCAAAATTTAATACGTCTCCTTGACATTAGAGACGCTGGAACACTGCTATAAAAACAAACACCGTGCAAAAATCAGTGTTGTAAGATAGTGAAGCTTCACTTCCTATCATTTCTCCTACTATCCCAATGCCTAATATTGTTCGTGCTAAATATAATCCTGCGAGCTAAATGCTTTGGAGTTGGTCCCCGTTCACACTTTAAATTTTTTAAAAATTCTACTTTGAAATTGCATTAGTGTACACATTATTTTCTATTTATATTTCATTTCCATTGTAGTTTTCAATTTTTATATTTTTTTCCAGCTTTTTTTCACCTCAATACACCGTCGTCAAACTTCAAGTTGAATAGTGAAAATTGCAAAGGAAAAGAGAATTTCAGTAAACATGATACCGTGTTATCCTGTTTAATCTTCACACCTCTATCGCCAACAAACTCAAGATTTGGTGTAACAAAACTTGCAAGTGTGGACGGGGACTTAGATAGTACTAAGGGAGCAAATTGTATTCATACATACATACAAAAAAAACACATCAACCAAACGAGAATTCCATGACATTGTAAATATGCTCGATTATTAACAAAACAAAATTGTTTAGCACATACATATATGTATGTGCAAATGGTTTTGTTAATTTTATTCACTGTTTTTTTTAAAAACTGTCCATCATTTCATAGTGTTACCATACTTTTATCGTATTTAAAAGAGAACACATATTTATGACTGGAAAAATTAAAATGTATTTAAATACAACTTAAATCTAAATGACAATTAGCTAAATGAGTATTTAAGTACGAAGTCAATTATTGGCCTTTCGTTTATCAATTTGGAAGTACGGGTTCGACTCCCTTCTAGAACCTGGGTGTTTCTACTCAGAAGCTATAAATCAGTTTGATATGCAGAAAAAGGCGCTCAAAAGTTTTGTAATAAATTTATATATCAGGTCCATTCTGGCATGAGTGTTACATCCCATCTGATAGAAATATGTACATCATACACATAAACTTACTATTGTGAACAAATGAATTCAGTGACATTCATAATAGCAATGTCAATTGGATACCCTTGACTATAGTTATTTATTACCCTGCTTATAATTACTTAAATTACATACATACATACTTACATACATGCATGCTTATAAATGTGTAAAATTCTGTACTTATACATTGCAGCTTTCAAATTCATTTTACATTCATTAATGATTTACCAGCCAATATTTGGCACTATTCCCTGCAGCATCTATGAACTGCAGTAATAACGATGACTTGCCATTTATTCATTCATACAGTTTATTTTGCTGATATTAAACTCTTGCCAATATTTATTCGTTTGCCAAAAAAGAAAAAAAAACGAAAAAAATACAAACACATAAACACATTTTATAATGAAAATTTGTCATATTTTATTTTAATTAAGTCATTGAAAAGAATGTATGACTTAAATTTATGTTGAAAAAAGCTTATAAACATTTTTGGAAAACGAATTTCTTGAAAATAATGTGTGAATAAAGTGCAAAAATAGAATTTGCCAAACACATGCGAATAAAATAGACTCCCATAAGCAGATAAATGGTATTTTATTTAGTTTTTCTAGACTTGAGAGAAAGTGGTTTTAATAAAATCTGAATTTTAATAGAATTTGTAAAATGAATAGAACAAAAAATTAAGATACGGCATTTTTTCTTTTAATTTTGGCACAGTTTATGTCATGTCATGGTACTGAAAACATTGTGGTTGGAATGATTGTGAAAATATTATAGAAATTTAGAAAATAAACTTTTTTTTTCGATTTTATTTGAGAGTTTAAATTTTGCATATTTGATTGTATAATGTCAAAAAGATGAGCATTTTATTTATTAACAGGAATTTGTTGACAACTGTTTATGGCTGGGGAAGTGAATAATCTAAAGAATTTTCTTATAAAATCTCATATTTTAAGGAAATATAATTTCAACAGTTTACGGATTACGTCCTTTTATATAGATTTTTTCGGTTTTTCAATTCAATAATTTTTAATTTTTCCAAATATTTGTCGGTGTGTTTATATTTCATCTTTGAACGAGTGCTCAGGAGAATTCCCTACATATGCAATGTATTGTACTGGAACTAGATAGAGAGAGGGATAGTGAAGATTATAGACAGATGGTGAAAGCGGTAAGAAGATACAGCTTCATTCAGTACTCTGCAGTTGCGTGTTAATTATAAATCAAAGTTGCTTTGTATCTTATGTTAATTTTGTCGCATTAAATTGAAGTTAAATGGAGCCATTTTATTAATTATTTTATTTCGCCGTTTTATTGCTCAAATGCCGACGATGGAGTGTACTCTCGCACGGAAAGTCAGAAAAAAATTTTTGGACTTGAGCGGGTTAGGAATCGAACACGGGTCCCACTGGTTGCAGAGCCAACAAGGTAACTACTCTTCATCAATACCATCAGTAATAAATACTACTCCATACATGGGTCTGTATTCCTTTTCCGATATTTCTGTGAGTTCGTTATTCAATGCATGATTCAGGAGTATGTTAAATACAATGATGTTGAAGAGCTATTTAGATTTTTTTAGAAAAAAAGATGTTGTACCTAGCAAAGATAATACCAAACTATATGCTACATCTCGAAACTGGTCTATATTTATTATGTATTACGTCTTTGAAGTTGCACTTCTACTATATTAGTATAGTCTTGCAAATTAATGCGACTTGATTGCAACGTATCTTTGCAAAATATATCATAGACAACAGATTATACTGGTATACTCGTATACTCGTATAGAATAGGAATCTATAAGTCAAAGGATATGTTTTATACTTATCAACACGATTGCTCTTGCCAGATAAATTGGAATATTTACGGAAATACATTTATTAAGAGCAACTTGTGTACTAACCACGTAAAAATGTATTTCATTAGAATGTTCAGGGTTTTATTCGACTGAAAACGCAATAAACAAACACACAACTCACATACCAAACTTACGCAACCAAAAACAATAAACAATTACATAGACTGACAAACACACATTCACACTCACATAACAGTTGCAAGATAACATAAGAAAAAGATAAATATAAAGATAATTATCGCACAAATACAAATGTAAATTCAAATTTACGGACTTTTGGAATATTCTACACAAATGTAAAAAACACGACTGGAATGTACTAACAGACTCTAGTGGCAAATGTCTTTCGAGTGTAAATAAGAGCGAATGTGAGCAATCGTGATGCAGTTGTAAAAACACTCTTGAAGCGAACGTTTAAATTAAATGCCTGATAGTAAACTACTTTACTAAATTTATTGATTAAGAGAACAAATAAATAAAGGCTTAGCAAACTAAGGTATAAATTATAGTAAATAAAAGAATACACGTATAAAATGTAAAACGTAATAATTCGTAGCTTTAGTTGCAATCATAAATTCAAGTAGAATACAAGTTTTGAAAAGGCAAAACGTAGCAATACATCTAATGATCAAGGAGAGAGAGAGATAACTTCATTTCTGAGGCAAAAAGATCGCAGTTTCATGGTCCAACGCAATTATGCAACGTAATTGTACAGCAAGAATGACTAGTCTTATAATAAAAGCTAGAAGCGGCTTTCTTGAAGTAAATGGAAGCGTATTGCGTAATAACACTGGTGGCATTTGTACAATGTGTAATATAGATGTGTCTGAAAATGGTCTACATGTTTTCGGTGTATGTCTTATGTACAATGAATACAGATTAGAGTGTTTCAGTAAACGGCAACTCGATACAAATGAAGTATACTAGTAGTATACTAAATGGTTCGGACTTCAACAGCTTTCACAACTATATTGAGAATTGTCGTCAGTATAGAAAATTGATGTTGAAACAATTTTCTTCCTATATATTGCTTTTTATAAATAAACTTATAAACACACAAATTACATACATTACATTACATTACATTACAGGTATATTCTGGTAAAGTGGTAATCTGGCACCTAACATTATGTAATGCCATATTTGAATGTAAATTATTTTATATATTGTTACTAACTTGATATGGAAAATTTTTACACTATTAATAAATAATAAAATATTAAAAATAAACTTATGTGACAGCTCTCAAATTTCAGAATTGCCACTTGCACAAAAACAAATTACATTATTTTAGAACGTTCATTCATTCTTACTGAGACAGCCTTTATAACTTTTAAAATTTCAATGAAATGAATAACACTACCGGTTTAGTAAAAAAATATATACTATTAATTAATTTTATGTATTAATATCATCAAGATTTCAAATGAAATTATTATTTAATCAGCAAAACATAAATACACTGGCTGACTGAAATTACGTTTTTCCTAAACTACAGATTAAATGAAAAAAATTTTAAAAAATAAATTGCTAAAGACACCAGATATAAAATGTTTCACTATCCTGTGACTCAATGTCAAATTTATTCAATTAGGGAAGTGCACATATTTTCTACTATTCCCTGATCAATTAATTGATTAACTAAAATATTAAAACGTACTTTATTATTATTAAAAATTTACACTGTGCCCAAGACAATTTTCTTAATTTAAAATTCGATTTGTTTTTCTAAAATAATACACAACAACATATAAAATATTAATTGTTAAGTAATTTAGAGCAACAACAAGCAATTGAAAACCCCACTGCAAACTAAAAATTAGCAATCAAAACAACTGTAATTAAATAATGAAAATACTCGAATATTATTTATTTAAATTTCGTTCATTATTTAAAGCAATAAATGAAATGAATAAGTAAATAAATTCATATATGTACTTCTCTACATACATAAGTATGTATGTAGGTTCATATATGCATACATATGTATGCTTCTACATATGAACGTAAAATATTATTGATGATGTAATTATTATTGTACCAAAAACTACTTGCAAATTTAGAAAATACAAATATCCATAAGCAAATATGCAGGCACATGCAAGCAAGTTGATTTCCATATACTCGTTCATGTGTTTATTTTTGTACAAACAAAATTTGAATTATGTGTGTGTGTGTGTGTGCGTGTTAGTGTTAGTGTTAGAAAAGAGATATGAGTTATAAACAATTATATAAATGCATTTTTGTATATCGAATTAATATTTGAACAAGAAAAGTGTTGTGGTGTGCGTGTGAAAATGTTTTATTTACGAATGCATTTTGTTAATGATGTTTTTACACATTTTCACACATGCAACCACCGCATACGCACATTGACACTCGCTTTAATGAAGCCTAAATGTATGCAAATATATTTGGGCAATATTCGGACAGAGAACAGATAGATAAAATTAATTATACATTTACAATTTCAATATGACTATTTAATATAGATCGAAAATATTAATTTATTTGAGTGAACGGCAACGACAAAACAGATAGAGCAGATAACCCAATACACAATAATTCTAGTCAAGAAGAAAATTGGAAAAACTGGCAATTGAAAACTTAAAAAATATACATACAAGGCTTCAGATTTATCTTATTCTTAATTATATTTATTTTCATATTTGCTTATTTATTAATGAGAATTTTTTAACAGGCGAAAAGAAAAAAAATTTAATGGAATAATAGGCTTGTTCCGCTATTTATTTCTCACAAAAGGAAAAATACCTGCGAAGAGTATCACAAATATTAAGGTATTATTACCTTATACCAGTAAAACTTATATGAACAAACCAATCTCGGGAAACATAGTATATCATGTACAGGCAAATCCCGCTGTAATGAACTATATAATGCCAAGCGCATTCGTAATACCGAAAAATTCATTATATGGCAAATTTTTATTTTTATTATTATATTTTAGATAAACAAAAAATTACTCAGTTCATACACATTATAAAAATAATATTTTTATTTTTTATATTAAACTGAAAGCTCACACAGCAAAAAATTAGACATTACAATAAAAAGTACTTGCCACATAATGGCATACTTTTCTGATTGCGGTCGTAATGTAAAAAATGTAAAAAATTTCCAATTTTCTGTATTTTATAATCTGGGGAAAAAAAAAATATATAAACGAAAAAGTTACTAAATTTGACTTTTGGCTCACCCTATATATATGCAACTTTAATAAATAAATAATACCACGGATTTTAGAGCTTTTTTAATTATATTTTTTTTTTATTATAATTAAAGTAGCAACTACTTCTTAGACAGCAAATCTCTCACACCTCGTTCGAAAAATATAAACCACATGAACTACCAGTGAAAAGCAACCATACCCTCCATTACACATATACGAGTATTATGTCATAATGGAAAGTAACAAAGTGTAGAATTTTTCTTTGTAATGCAATAACGTTGCAACATCAATTATAATCATTATTATTAGTTTTTGCATTCAAGTGATTTCGGTTTCATGTACTCGTAGATACTTTACATGGCACTCGTCAAGCGTGGTTACATTGTTCATGAAACAGAAATGTATATGAAACATAAAACATAATCTGCTTCTTGAGCAAATTCGTAATAAGATTTTTAGAAATTAATCTAAACTAACAAATGGCAACAATTTGTCTTAAATTAACGATAAGTTAAATTTAAAACATTTCTCACTCTGGCCACTTATTTGCATCACAAGTAGTGCAATGTTGCCATATATTATTCATCAAGTTCTATACGCACGATATTTGTAAAAAAAAAAACTAGTTTACAAGTATTCCACTTACTGTTTATATGGCTGATTTCATCGATTTACCTAATGACTGTTGTTTTTTTTTAGAAGAACAACTGGTTAGAGGAAATCCTGTACATATGCAATGTATTTCGCTGGAACTAGATAAAGAGAGGGATAGTGTAGAGAATACTCGTAGATAGGTGGTGAAAGCCGGGAAACACCGCGACCAAGAAGATTTATTGTGCAAAGCCCATCACATTAGACCCTCATTCTAAAGCTTGTAAATAATCTAAGCATTCTTTAGGGTCTGGTGTTCCACAGGTTGTGTAGAGGACCCACAGTTCCACCCAGATGGAGAAATCTCTGTCAGCCGAGTGCTGGACAATGTGTGATTTTCACAAAATCGACAGACCTTGGCTCGCAGATAGTTCTTGTTCGGAGTTGTGCTGCTAGAGCGTTGTCGCTTCATAGCAGTCGATTGTTGAGCAAGCTTCCTTGTTTCTCAATCTCATGTTCCTTAACCAGGAAGTATTGTAGGCGCTTTCTTGCGGTTCAAACCTTCTCGTTCTCAGTACCGGAGCCATGAACTGGAGAGATGAGGAGTTCATCTTCCTCTTCTGCGGTGATGTTGAAGGCTTCATCGGGTCAACTGCAATCTCCATTTCACCTGGTTCACAGTCCACTTGCGAGGATGCTGCTTTTCAAATACATGCCGCCATCTGGTTAGCGACCTGGTTTTTTGTTTTTTTGTGAGGCACTGCTTCCTCTTTCTTTGTTTTTACTTCGTTGTCCTTTCCATACGCGAAGTAAGAGGACGGTGTAAGTCTGATTAGGGTGTCCAGTATCTGGCGGTCAACGTTGGCGATTACCGCCAATTACATGGGAGGCAGCACCATACTGTACACCCCCCGTTAATAGAATATGGGAAGCAGAAAATCTTTATGTCGATTAGACCCATGGTTTTTTGGGACATTTTTTTTAGAATTTTGCGAAGATAACGATTGTTTTCTATATTTTGAAATGATTTTAAATTAACTTATAATATTTTGCAAGGTTAAGGTCTGTAATGTTCTTCTAATATTTATTTCTTTAATATTTCAAAATTTCTTTGTATAGCTTCTTTTCAAAATAAAAATATTAACCATTATTTTGAATTTTATAATATAGTTTTGGTAAAATAATTTTTCTTTTCCTTATTATTGTGAATAATAATTTTTTAACAATAACCAATTTCCAGAATAAAAAAGTGGCGAAATATTAAACAAATAAAAAATTAGAAGAACATTACTGACATTAAGCTTGAAAAATATTAAAATTTAATTTAAAATAAAAAACGATCAAATAAATAGCAAGAAACTTAAAAAGATTTTTTTTAATTTAAAAAGATTAATCCAAATTCTGCAACAAACTCGTTGAAAGTGCACATTGGAAATTTTTACAACAACTTTTTTGTTTTTCTTAAAAATTCCTAGAGCTTCAGAAATTTACACGAACGGCAACGTGGCTGTAGTCTTCAATCTCCCACGCTCATATTTCGTTTTTCTTTTTATTTTCCTTTTTCCTGCTCTTAATTAACTTGAATATTGAACGTGAGACCAGCATTATAACAGTAAAAATGTTAAACATACACGTAGTCTGTATGTATGCATATATGTGTGTGTGTATCTGTGTTTGTCGTCATCTTAGAAACTTGTTTAAACTGAAGTTTAAAGTGTCCTCTTTGAAAAATAATTAGTAAGTCCAGTGTAAACGTTGTCATTTTAATGATAAAATATTGACAATAAAGGTCGTAATTACATCTGCTCTTGCAAAAGACTCTCGAAGATAATTTCATTTATTACACACTCAACGATAAAAAGAATAAATATGTATTGAAAACGACGGCACTAGCTGAAGAAGAACTGCTCGTATTATTAAAACTGAATTTAGTAAAACTTGAGAAACTGTATAATGCATTTAATTAGTTTTTATCTTTTATAAATTGTTCACAAAGATGATGGCATCGTGGAAAAAACAATTAAATAAAGAGACTGCAAATATTAAATGAAATGAATTTTCAGCAGTACATTTTTGGACAAGATTTAAAATTTTTAATTAATGGCAACGCAACACCAACGTAAATTTTACATGCAAATGCATAGAAAAACAAAGATTTATTGCTACAGATTTGACAAAGTACAAAATATTCTTTACTTAAATATAATTATCTGAAAATTTTGAGAGTAACTTAAATTTTATAGACTATATACTATCGAGAACATCAATTTATAAACGTTCTACAGAAATTATTGCGATAACATTATTTTAGTAGAAAAAATTTCTCGATAACAACACGTTTACACAAAAGTTTTATACAACACACATACACATACACGCAAATACAGGCCGACAAATTTTTATTAAATTTTCTAACGCAGCATCAGACTATCTTCTTCGAAGGTTTTAGATATGCTGCTTCCTAATGTGACCTCAGCATAACCCTACAGTGTCAGGTTTTCGTGATATTCTAACTTGAAAGTGCAAAAACACTTTTTTTGTGTACATTCGATTGAAAATCTGATTATGAGTGATAATGCTGATATTTTTAGAAGCCAAACAGTCTTTGTACACCCGCAAAGAAGGTGTGGTGACGGCTGAAGTAGTCTGCACATTGACTACAAGACCAAAAGGTCCTGGATTCGACCGCAGTTTCAGACTCATAAAAACATCTCGCATTTTTTCTGATGTGCTTTAATATGTCTTTCGGTCAGTTGTTGCCGGAAGGTTTAAGTGGCGAAGGCATTGTAACTGATCCTTTAACAGTACTGCTCTCAGCAGAAACCAATCCATAGGGAAACCAGTGCGCCCCTCCTTCGTCGGCTACTACAACGAAGCTTCAGGTCTATGCGGCAATCGAACCCGCACCACCATATTGATAAGACTAATGCTCATACACTAGACTACGGAGGCACCCAAACAAATGGGTACTAAATCTAAGCTTCAAAATTTAATAGGTCTCCTCGGCATCAGAGGCGCTACAAAGCTGCATCTATAAACAAAGAACGTGCTAAAGCAGAGGTGAAGCTTCACCACCTGTAATCTCTCTCAATATACCTTTACTCTAGTTCCAGCACAATGCATTGCATGGGGTCATACTTTGAGTGCAGATTCAAGATAAAAAAACATTTGAGGTCCTGTAACTTCCAGAAAATTTTTTTTAAAAAGATCGTTAAGGTATCTAAAAGTGCTACTTCTTCCGTACAAAATCCATTTTGAATTTTTAAAAAATCTTTGTTCAATGATTATTTTCTATAAAAAGTGATAGGGATGACTGGTGGTGAAGCGAGAGACAGGGGAAAGCTTTAATATTTTTACAACTTTCCTTTTGCACGTTTTTGTTTTTATAGCAGTGTTGCAACCATGGCTGCCATATTTGATGATTTATCGTCGTTTCGACGATTTTTGGTCACGAAAATAGAAAAATGAAGATTTCACGTTTTTTATTTAAAAATTACGATTTTTTTTCAACAGTCTAAATATGCCATATTTCTGCATATTATGTAGACGACATCGAAGAAAATAAGCATTTCGCAAATTACTGTAATTTTGTAAAATTGTGCAGAAACAATTTAAGTTCGAATACAATTTTTCGAGCGCTTTTTGTGATGGTCTATACGACGTGAAGATTGACGCATCAAGGAACTTTCTTTAAAAGTAATGAAATGCTTCAATTATTTTGCAGTTATAAAATCTGTAATGTCCGTTACGTCACTAGTCTTATTGAAAATCAATTTACCTGCTCAAAAATCCTCTGGAGAAAGTTGAATCAAATAAAATTATTGAAAAGAAATTCGTTTTTTCCATTTATTCAACGGACTGAAAAAAACTGAATAAATTTTTTAGGCAGAAAATGTTTTCTTATTTTATGTTAAAAACTTCGAGTTCATAATGCTCTATTGTTACACAAGTGCGATATGTGAACATAAGTGATCATAAATTGTGTTTATATTGACTTTCGCGTAAATAATAAATAAAATAAACTATGGAGATGAATTGTTATTTTATTTTTTTATTGTTTCTTAATAAATATAAAAAAATTTTATTTAAGATATACATTATACAAATGACGATTTTTTATATTTTATCGGCATTTTGACGATTTTTGTAGAATATTATTTGGCAGCCCTGGTTACAACGTTTCAGGTGTCGAATAGACGCATTCAATTCTTCAACCTGTGCTTGGTAGCCATTTTCTTAGTTATTTTACTTCGCCGATGAAGAAGGGCGCTCTTTTGGGCAAATCGCAGCATTCGATATCGAGTACTTTGTCATCGAAATGTAGTTAACACGGATCACGGCAATCGAAGTTATACTCGAATACAAAGAAGAATTAACTTTATCAATTCTTAATTTATTGAATTAAAGTAACTCAAAAATATTTCTTGCAAATACAGTCATAAAACAAAAATCAAATAAACCCTTAATCCGTTGAGAAAAATAAATTGAACTTAGAACTTTTTTCTATATTTTCACCATGTAAAATTTTTAAATAAACAAAAATTGTCTGCTTAATTTTTTGCAAGTCTTAAAATTGCCCCGATCTACCGTATTGTATATTGTGAGATCATTTGCATAATTCTCGAATTAATTGTGGACATTCCTTGAACATTTCGTTTGCATAGTCACATTAGAAAAAAAAATTAAAACATAAAAACTGAAAACATAAATATTTTCTTTTCTGCGTTGTTGTTCTTCAACGACAACTCTTGTAAATACGGATGTCAAACATTTATGAGAGGGAACACAAAATTTAACCAAATTAGACAGTTTTGGAAAGCAAACACACCCACATGTGTGTATGCACAACCGAGCATATTCATGCTCGAACACACTCATGCACATACTAAGTTTTAATTATCAAAGTTGTGACATGATTTTGAAAAAGACACAACGTTGTTGTCGTCGTTGTTGTGGGTGGGAGGGTGTAGCAGAAATGATGAAATGACAAAGAAGTCCTTTGATTACTAAGGAGGTTGTTAAAAGTTAAATTATTCCGAATTCGTTGGGGAAACAGTATTTAAAATTCCAAAATAATGATGATGAAATTGACGATTATGACGATATTAATTGCTTACAAAGTTGTTGTTATTGTTGTTGTTGTTGTTGTAGAGCATGTGTTGTATGTTTATGTTGCATTAGAAATTTTGTGCAAATTGTTGGTTACTTGTTGATTTTGTTTTGTTTCTATTTTACTCTATGAAAAAAAGTTACATTGATCTTTCCAAAAGCAACATTCTATAAATGGGGGTGAAGAAGTATTGAGCGAACATAACAAATGCATTTTGCATGTAAATACATATGCTTTCACAATCATAATTTTAAACAAGAGTTAGCAAACTTCTGACAACGGCATTAGAATCTCTATGGAATTTTATGCATTCATACATTCGCATTCGCATTCACATTCGCATTTACCTGTTTGCATAAAAAATAGAATAATGAAGCATTTACAGTGCACATTTCTTCTGCCATACATAATTGTATATTTGTATGTTTATATTGCTCTACAGGGCCACATAGTCGATGTTAAAAAGGACAAACTTTCCTGCTAGGAGTTTTTTTCTATACATATACGTTTGTACGTACAACCTTACAGGCAAAAAAAAAACAAGTGCTCCGTGCTCCCGCTAATATAACGTATTTTTGGACAGTAATTAAAAAAAAAAGGTAGGGGTCGCCTTTATAAACTTTTCTTTATATCTTTTGTATTTGCAGTCGGATCTTAAAGAACGATATGTCAATGTTTTTGTCTCGAGAAGGCCCATATTCTGCATCAAAGTTCATTGACCTCAAGTCTCCCGTTTTAGTATTTTCCCACCAGATCTCTGTTTCTACCACCCTAAAATACCCCCCTAAAGTCAGAAAATTAAAGCTCGCAAGAAACCAATACACTTTTGCAAAGAAAGTAATTCGATACTACCTGCAGAAACATTTTGAAAAATTTTATATTCTAAAAGAATTAAAAAAATTAAGCTAAAATAACTTGTTGAAAATTTTAATCAATCATATTTCGACGTGATTCAAATTGGCTGTATTTTTGGCGGCTTTTTAGCTTAGAACAAACATGACCCATGTCGGTGGTCATCGGTGATAAAATTAAGAATTGAAATAAATATGCAAAATATAAAAGATATACATTTCATTACGATTTCGTAGCTGTAGTTTGTTACGATTTCGTTACAGTTTCGTATCTGCATTTTCTATCCAATTTCGCACCTGCATTTAGTTACGATTTCGTACCTACAAATCTTTACGAACTCATGTCAACCACATAATATAAAATCCTTTACGACTTTCATAATATTTCGGTTCCGAAAGCTGAAAATTTTTCCACTCAGTGGCTACGAATTCTTAACGAAATCGTAACATTTGGTTTGGTGGGTTATTAAACTATAAATTAACAACAATTTGTTGTTGATGTGCGTTTTTAAATAAAAGTCCAGTAAATAATTACATTAGGCGAGATATGAAGAATATTAGCAATACATTGTTGGCGAATGAATAAGTGAGAGTTACTTACGGTTTCCATTAAATTCTATTAAATTTAGGCAGAATGTTATAAATGATTGCAATATGTGGAATTGCAATATCATATTGTCACTAAATAAATGCGAAAAGCTTTTAAAATTATCTCAGTTTTAGAAGAGAAAATCTTCGTTAAGAAATAAATACAATGGCAAGAAACATACTTGTGGATAATTCGAGGTCCAACATTTCATAACTAAAAATTATATATTAAAAAAAAGAATTCATGATGTAACCATTATTAGTTTGAATGAAACTTTTCGAACACAATAAGCACCAATCAAATAATTACAAAATAATAACTTCACGCAGTGCGCTTCAGTACACCCGCATATCCAATATCAGGCCCATATACTCGTACATATGTATGTGTGTTATAAATTCTACCTGTTGTGAATTCACCTTGATATTTAGTAGAAATTAATAATTTATTTACACATTTACAGAATATATTCGATAAAAGAAAATTTGTTTACAAAAAAAAGGATCAAAAAGGATTTCCTGTAAACAACTATTTTTAAAGAAACTTTTCTACACGGCATCTCCTTGCGCAATTCGAAATATAAAAGGACCCATTATGCCGGCAGCACATTTCTTTATCTTGTTGATGGTTTTAAATAGGGAAGAGTACAATTAGTTTCCAAACGATCAATAGCTGTACGAATTCCTTACTCACTGGCCCAATTATGTTGATTGTAAAATGGACGAAGTGCTCTATGAGCTTCGGAAAGATTATTAATTTTTTTCAAAGAAAATTGCCACAATTTGAAAGCGCTGTTCTACGGTTAAACAAGTCATTATAACTTGCTGAGACTTACTGAATAGATATGTATGTCAAAACAGTTTGACATTCTCAGCTCTCAAACCATAGTTAGCGATATGGATAATGTTGATGCAGCTCAACAAAACGTGTAAAAGCAAAAATGTACAAATGATGAAGCTTTCTTCTGTCTATCCCTTCACCACCTGTCATCTCCATCCTTTCTATCGAAGGTTACACCAAGTAGAAGTAGTATGCAATCATTCCACGACCATTTCTTTTCATAATAAAATACTTTTACAACTCTCCAGTTGCGGGTTTTGTGAATTTGTAAAACATAGCTGCTGCGTATCTGTTGTTATATTGGCGGATGAATTTTTTCAAAACTAAATGCGGATTATTTTATTTATTTTTCTACTATGCCGATATAATCTTTCTCAAATATCGATGAAGAAGGGCGCTATTAGGAAAAACTATATCAAAAAAATTTCGCCCTAACGGATTGAACCCACAATCTTCTGCTTGTAGAGTAACCAGCACAAAAAGTACGCAAAAATTGCTTGATTTTAGTTATAATTTAGTAAATTATAAGTATCTAAACTGCTGTGAGGAAAACGAAATTAAATTAAAATTATTAACAAATTCTATTTATATTTATGAAAACAAGCAAATGTATTCATAGCAGTCTTCTTAGCAAAAGCTGTGACTAGATCAACAGTATTCAGTACAGAACAGAGTTCTAAAATATCAAGATCGATTCAGAAATATTCAGAATAATATGTAATTTTCGATATTTCACCAAATTGTTCTTTTGAATTTTTCATTCGATTTTGGAGCGTAAATAATTATTTCAGTGGAAAGAGAATTAAAAACAAATGAATTGCAATCATAAAGTTATTTTCTGACAACCAAATAAAACATTTTAATAAAATAAAATGACTTTATTTTCTATGATGCTTCGCAGAAACAACAATAAAATTTCACCAACTTTTGTTTGATAATTTTTCATTTATTTTTCAAATAAATTTCATAACTTTTGCACACTTTTTTTTGTGAATTCTCCAGGTCTAATGGAATTTTATTTATTTGCGGAAAAGCTTATACACTGTAGAATTAACAAGTGGTTAAAAATATTTCAAAGTTTGAATTTTTTCATTTTTTTTTTTTTTTTATAAAATTTCAATTAAACTAATTGCTATGAAGATGTTCAAAGTATAAAGATAAATATTTTTTAAATTAAATTTTTAAGCAAAATATGTTTAATATAAATAAATAAAAGTTTAAATTTAAAAGCGCATAAATACAGCGAAATAAAATGAAGTGTCATCATTGAGCAAACTTAAGAGTTTGCAATAACGCAAGTATGTTGGTGTTTGAGTATATACATATGAGTATGTGTGTGCAATAATATTAAATTAAAATATTTGTTCGAAGTCCCACACTATTCAATTTGTTTTGGTTCACCTGAAGCAATTCAGAATTAAAATTTTACAAAAATCAACTCGAATATTTTTTTTTTAATTTTTCTAAAAGTGCGATTCACTAATTTTTGGTACGATAATCGTATCGTTAAAATAAGTATAACGAAATTTTTTTGTTGTTTGTAATTTTCGTAGAAAAGTGTATTCTGATTATAGGATTGGTGTATTAAGGCCAGGTGTGAGAGTTTAAATTTTTTTGCCTAACTTTGCAAAAATCAAAACTGGGGTGCTGATGGCGAGTAGTCAGCGTGTTGGCACTGCAATCAGAGAGACCCACGTTCCATTCACAGCCCGGTTAAATCAGAAAAAAGTTATTTCTGCGTTTTCTGTGCTACAGCAGCCTCCTTCGTCGGTATTTGATCACTAAAACGTCGGGGAAGGAAAATAATAAATAAATTGGCACCCCTTAATAATATAAATAATGCGTCAAAAATAACATCAGAGACGGCTACTTTTTGCTCTCTCCCTCTCTCTCTCTAGTTCCAGTGAAATGCCTTGCATATGCAAGGGATATCCCCTGAGCGTTGGTCCAAGATAAAAAAGTCATTAAGGAATTAGAAACTAATAAAATTTAAATATCCTTACCTGGTGCTCGATTCATGTTCTGTGCAAACGTTTTTTTATATTTTCATAGTCCTTCTGACTCCCGTTCAGTGACAAATGAAAAAAATATTAAACGTTTTCATATGAACAGAACAAGTGGAATGAAACAAAATTTTTCCACAGTTGCACAGCATTGCTGATTCTCGTTTTATGCAACAATGTAAACAAGAGACAAAACCTATTCTTGTGGAAAATCATTTTACACTTCCTATTTGTTAGTGAAAACCATTGGAGATGGCAAAAAATGGAGAAAATATTGGAGTGCCTTATTATTTGCATATATGTACATATGTGGTTCAGTGAATTTAATTTTTTTTTTAATTTTTACTCCGCACTAGAGCAAAATATATGAATTTAAAACAAGTTGAGAATAAAAGTAGCATGACTAGCTTTACTCGGTCAAAAGCATTATCGACTTTAGCAGAATGTGTTGTAAACATAACAATTTAAAAAGCAGTAGATGGAGACAAAAGGCCTGTTTGGTGCCATTAATGAGGGTTGTAACCAATCAGAAATTATTGTAGCCGACGAGTCGATACGCAACTATAGCAAAAGTTCCGAAAACCACATCAAGCCATACAGCAATCTGCTCGAAAACACGTTAAAGGAAATCGCCACATGAAGCACCACAATCTAAAAAGTTTTTCTACGAACGAAAACTATAAGAAATAAGAACACCTATTGTTATTTTTTGGTGAATTTAAGAGGAAAAATCGTTTTACTATTGTTCGGGTAAATGACCAGTAGATGGCTAATTTTCTGCATTCTCGGTAAATGATAATAAATGTAGGAATTTGTATCAGGGGGAAAATGCCGCAATAATTTCGAATGAAGTTAAATAAGGAGACAAAAAACACTAGGGATTTTAGTTTATATTCTTCAACTTACATTTATTAGATGTGTATTTATAAGAATAACATGATCCCACTACCAGAATAAACTTGATATACTTAGTATATTTATTAGCTTCCTGCTCGGTCGAGTTTTTCTTTCAGAATGCATTAATAAAGCAAATGGAAAAGGTTTGCCGCTAGATTCAAATAGCTAATCTTTTGATAAATAATGCAAGAAAAGTCTGAAGGAAGAAAGTGCATTATGGTGGAACTAGAAGAGAGGGATCGCAAGAGAAATAACAGGACTGCAACTCTGCTTTTTCACTTTCTTTGCTTATAGCAGTGTTGCAGCGCCTCCGCTGTCAAGGAGACGTATTAAATTTTGAAGCTACATTTTTAGTAGCCATTTTTAGTAATTACTTTACTTCGCCGGTGCTGCATAATACCGAAGAAGGAGGTCGTTCTGATGTGCCTGTGGATTAGATAAATTTCATAGAATAAAATGAAATGAATGTAAAATTTTTTTTTAAGAAAGAAAATAAATAAAAATAAAAAAATAAAAACTGGGATGAAATAACGATACTACAAATTTGCCTGTTCACAAGCACATGCCGATGGTGAATTGAGCTAACATTGATTAAATAGAATTTGTTTTTCTCAAAACTTAAATTCAAAAAGAATAAGGACCTCAACAATAACGACCTTAATAATTAAACCATACAATAAATTAAAAAAAGGTCAAATAAAATAGAATATACAAAACTTAAATTCTTATAAAATTTAACTACTTTCGAAAAGTGTGAATTACATTATACTTCTGGTCGTAGACTTGTAATTTCAAATGCAAAAATGTGCCTGCTTGTTTACCCATCTACAGTGAAAATGCAACAACAATGTGCATTGCTACAGTAGCAGTTGTTATTGTTATTGTTGTTCTTGTTGTAGTGCCTATTTATGCAAATGGAATTCCTTAACACACCTTCCTATCGTCAACTGCAATAAGAAAAACCTCAACTATACGAGCAGTAGAATTGAGTTGTGTGCGTGTTTGTGTGTATGGCTTTGCACATTCATAGTTAAAAGCTCTTGCAAATACTTAAAAGCATGTTTATAAAAGTATACTGCTTGCAAAATTTACATATATTCCCACACTTTAATACGTACGAATGCAGCCATTAGTGCGTGTGAAATGTATTTGCACATGAGCATGTAAATAATAATCCACGAGCTAACAAAAAAAAAAGCCTGCACAATGTACAAGCAAAAAATAAAGAAGTGTCGGTGCATTCATGAGCATTTATTGGAAGAAGGATAAAAAGTGATTTTTGTATAGATATACAAAAAAAAACATATTCACTTGACCAAGAAAAGAACAAGTGGAGAATGAAGAAAAAAAGCGAACATTTTCATATTTTAATTTTACAATAGAAACGTTTTTTTTAGTAGATATAGACGATGTAGATGTACAGGGTTTTCTAACAGGAACTTTCGAACAGTTGATAATGGCCATCTCGTTGAAGCTACATCTGTCAGATTAGTTGCCATTTATTCAGTATGTGTTGCCAAACTAGAATGGTTGGATACAGCATTCAACAACATTTGCAAATAATAAAATTCGAGCAATTGTCAACTGGCTCTAATTTTCATCGAAAAATCATCATCAGCTTTGAGACCCATTTCTGGAAAATATCGAATTTAGGATGATACCAATCCACATGTGATCGAAGAGCGTACAATTCATCCCTAAAAAGTCACTGTTTGGTGGGGCTTCTTGCCTGCCCGCGTCATCGCTCTATATTGCTTTGAAAACGACATTGGCCCGGGTATCACTGTCAACGGCAATCGCTATATGTCGATGATTACAAACTTTTTTCGGCCTGAGTTGAATGATCTCGACACCCGCGACATGTGATTTTAAGAGGACGGTGCTACGTGCCACATTGGATGTACTGCACGAGCGATTTGAGTGCATGTTCATCTCACATTGAGGTGATTTGAACTGGCCACCGAGATGGTGTGATTTGACCATGTTAGACTTTTTTTTGTGGGCTTAAAAACACAACATAACCTATACTATCGGTCAGCCTGATTTATGCGCCAGAGTAATGAAAAATTGGGCATTTCTGATGTACTCCATCCAGAGAACCCGTAGCGTACATTTGAACGATGTTATATTCCACACATAATGGCATCAATAGGTCTTTAAAACGAATAAGAAATTTCGAAGACATCTCACACACACTATGTTTTATTTAAATTTAAAGATAGGAAGAGCTTAATGAAAGACCTTGTAACCTTATAAGTACTCGTATGTATGAGCAAGTAACGTATGATAAATTGCTCTGAATAAAATAAATATTAAGAATACGGGACCATGGCCATAAACCATTTAAACTTTGAGGAAGTTGAAATTAGCAATTTTTATAATGTTTACACATGTAATAATGCTTTTATGGCTATTGACTGCATTTTTTTAAAGCACTTGAACTTGTATATTTGGTTTTAATAAAGACAATTATTCTATTTAATAAATGTATTTCATGGTTAGTTACAATATTAATTGAATTTATTGTTTATGAATGTTTATAAACCATCAAATACAAATTACCCACTTCATTTAATTCTTGAAAAATATTAATTAGAATAATTTGTATATTTATTTTTTATTCTTTTTAAACACTGTTTCTCATCAACCCTCCAAGAAATGTTCGTGATTTTTTCACCAAGGGATAAATCGAGAAATCGAGCACAAAATGGTCAGTTACTACTTTCACCTAGGGCTGCCATCCGTTCTCTTTCCCTGAACGCTGTCCTCTTTTTATGAGGTGTCCTGGGGAACCTCTTTCTTTTTTAGCAAGTGTCCGGAGTTTGTCAAACTTTTTGCACTTTACTCCATAAAACCTATATTTGTGTCATCATCATATCTTAAACGTTTGCATGTTTTGTTGTTAGGGTATCAAACGACTTGGCCTTTTTTGGAAAAGGAACTGAACAATGAAAGTATCTATATTTGATGAAGGTGGCTTACGGTAACAATATCTATACAAAAGTGGGCGATGTTAGATAAGTTGGTGTGGGGTAGCGAAGCGCATCGGGTTAATCTAGTATAATCTAGAATTAAAAATCAAAACCATCAAAACACACCCCATCTACCAAAATGCCATACCACACGTGCGGACTTTTTCACTATTTTAAGGTCAATGGGAGACTCCCCACCACTCCGGTTTGTTATGCGGGTTGAATCCTCAAAGTCAACAGTAAACCGTCTGGTTGCAAATTTTCGACAATAAGGCGCAGTAAGCAACCTTTCTGGTGCCGGCAGACTGCGAACGGTGCAGACGGCTAAAAAGAATGTTTCTATACAAAATTCACACTGCGATGGACTCAATGGCTCTTTTACGCGAAATCTATGGTGAACGAATTATTTCCTTTACAATGGATTGTAATTAGCCTCCGCGTTCACCGGATTTAGCCTCTCCAGACTATTTCATTTCGGGTTATTTGAACGGGAAAGTCTATATTAATAAAACTAGAACCATACAGTAATTAAAAAATAATATACGCGCCGTAATCAACAACATAACACCTGAAGTTTTGCGAAAGGTTGTAGAAAATGTTTTGGAAGGAACACGAATTTGCGAAGCAGAGAATGTCCACCGCTTGCGACATATAATTTTTCATAATTAACTTGAAAAATACTGTAATATACTGTATTTAATGTAATAATATTACTTAGCACTGTAGGTCTTTTTATAATATAAAAATTTTAATATAAAATATTTTGATTTTATGTTTGTTAAATAATTTTATTCGAAAAAAAAATTTAATTTTCCTGATGATGTTAACCAAGGGTTAGCGAAATATCGAAAAAAAACAATAAATAATTTAAAAAAACTTTTTTATAAAAAAGACCTACAGTGCTAAGTAATATGATTACATTATCATTATCAGTAAAAATAGAAGGTCAAATAAAAAGAAGAATTAATACTGTATTTAAAATAAAAAAAAAATTAATAATAATGTCTTAAATAAGAAGTTATAATAAACTCAGCCCTACGGTCATTTTGGGCCACCCTGTATCTATCAGTAATTATTATTATATAATTCGTTGTACCGGATCTCGACTGTATTTACAAGAGATGCTGAAAAATTTATTTCTCAGCTTAAGTCTTTTAAATCTTCACAGTTCACTTAATTTTTTAGACATGTAACAACATCCACGAGTATTTATTGTTTATTAGAAATAAAATTAAATTTAAAATTAATTTTTTCCATATTTAAAATCACTTAGAAAAATAAATTAACAATGCAGAAGATCGAATATAAATAACATACATAACGCTTTATACATTTGTAAATCCCACTTTAATTTTTACAACAAAAAAAAGGAGCATTATTTTATGCCTGTGTCTTGGCAAACTAATATAAATGTCAAATAATTCATGCAGTCTATTTTCTAATATTTTCCTTTAAATGACTGCAAAGTAAAACAGGTGACTGCGAGTACCAGTATCTACGAAATGCAGATACAAAATAAATGTTTCTATTATGTGGTGGTAAGTTAAAGATATCATAAAATATGTTATTATTAAAAGATAAAGTATGTAAGAATATGAATAAATTTCCCATGCTTTATTGCAGCTCATAAGTTATAAGTTACGAGTAAAAGGTTCGAGCATTTGTGGGCTCTAACCAAGTGTAACAATAAAAACAAATTTTAAATAAAATTGGTTTTTATGACAACGAATGCAAATTTTTATTTTGCCAGTGGTACTCTCTACTGCAAATATCCGTATGCAGGAATGTCAGAAATTTTTTTATGTTCTTAATTTATTTTCTACAAGACGACATATGCATTTTTTTCTTTTCTTTTCGTCCATTGAAAATGTAATATTTATAAAAAGCCCATAGAATATGACAAGATAATGTAAAAAATTTAATAACGAAGTCAATTTTAAATTTTGCAAATGAAGTAGCGTATTTACAGATTTAAATTGTAATGAATTTGTGTTTTGTATTAAAAGTTAAAATAATGTAAGGTTATGTTTGCAGACAGCTAATTCCGCAATAATCAGGTCACTTGGTTCCTAGAGGGCGCATGGCTGAAAAGGGAAAAAAAGAATGATTAGATATTTCTCTGCCATCATCCCTGACTAGCCTGAGTCTTGCATACATAAACTTATTTGCCTTTTAACCCATATTACAGCAAGGTCCAGGAGAAATGGGAGGCTTATGAATAACATTCTTAAGCAAATGCTCAACTGTTTTCTCTGCCTTCTTTTCCCAACAACTTCGACACAATTTCCTATACGGAAAATATAAACTATTAAATGCCCTATACGGCCCCTTAGCGCCACATGATCGTAAGTGAATTTTTGTAAAAAAAAATGTATGATTAAAATTAGTTTAAAATTTATAAAATGTCAAAATTGTTGACAAATTTGATTATACTGTGTGGCGCAACATTAATCACCCTATCGAAAGATAGAATAACTTTTGCAAATGGCGTTTTAAGTCAATCATATTTGATATGTGGGAACTAGACAGCTGCAGAATACAAACAGACAAAGAATAGGGTGCTATACTCCGCAAAAGGGTGGAATAATTGTATCTGTCAATTTTTTTAACCAATAATCCATCTGTGGTGTTACCTCAGCGTGAATTTTGTCATAGATTTCTTAATCGTGTCGCGCCAACTGGACAAACATTAAACCGCTTAGCTGGTCGACTCGAACAGACTGGAACTACAACAGAACAACAGGCGTGGCCGCCACCGCACTGGTCATTCTGTCGAGATTATCGCGGCTGTGGCTGCTGATGTTGCTGAGAACAAAGAAACATCAACCAGACGACGTGCCACGCAATTGCGCGTCACCAGCGATTCCTAATTTTTTAGTGAATTTTAGTGAATGACTTACACATGTTCCCATACAGGGTGCAAACAGTCCACCAGTTAATGCCTTCTGACTATCAGTGACGTGTGAATTACTGTAGAGCCTTCCCTAATTTCAACACGAAGAGGACGATTTTGAGTCGAAAATCATCATCGGCAATACAATTGTCTACTGTTACTGGTGAACGCCATGATAAGCGACTTCTTACTGCCGGAATTGAATGAGCGGGGCTTGGTGAACATGTGGTTTCAACAAGACACAGCAGGAGTCACAAGGGATATTAGGAAGGAAGAATTTCCTGGTCGAGTAATCTCCCGTTTTGGCGATTTGGAATAGCTGGCAAGATCGCTCTATTTAACCACTCCAGACTTCTTTCTTTGGGGCTATTTGAAGTCGCGGTTTTATGCCAACAAGCCCCAGACAATCGCCGCCTTTAAGGAGAATGGCGACAGGAATGCGACGAGTTATCTTCGGAAATATTGCAGAAAGTTATGGAAAATGCGATAAAACGGGCACAAATGTGTATCAACACTGGCGACAGGTACTTGGCTGATAACATATTCTCCAATTAACAGAAAAAATTGTACAGGTCCAAATAATTTTTTTTTTTTATTTAGTAAAAAAGTAATTCAGAAACAAAATTGGATGATTAATTTTGCGCCACCTTTGATCGTATGTCATTTTCAATATTTTTTTTTTTTTATCTGGAACCAGCTCCAGCTATCAGCTGAAGCCGGTATTGTTCAGTGACCAGTGACTATGCCTTCGCCACTGAAACCTTCCGACAACAGCTGACACACAAAGCCACACTAATGTAAAGTAAAATAAAGAAAATAGGAAAAAAAATGTCTCCTGTAAAATTTATATTTTGGCGCTTATGATAATTTGGCGCTTAGAGGTCGTATAGATTTAGATATATAGACAATGGTATGATATACATAGTTAATGCCTCGTTATCACTCCCTATTGGGAGCTAATTATCTAAGATTGTACCGTGGTCAAGTTAACTTGCAGGTCGAGCACCAAGTCCTTGCAATTCTATAAAACTTTCGCATTATTCGTCTAGTTGATCGCTATGCCAGTTTAACAGTGGAGCCACCTTCGACCAGTCCATAAAATATATCGTTTTCGATTACACCACCATGTCCCAATACACAGATTAATTCAGGGTTTGAATATCTCGCCATATCTCGCTCAGCTTTCTATTTTATAAGTAATTTTCCAGCGAAAAAATTGTTGTACGTCTAGCAATTTCTACCTGCGTAGGTACAAGTTTTCTCAAAGTTTTTTTACTTAGCAAAAACAGGTTTCCTTATACATATATATAAAATAATAGAGACATTTTTTATTCCAAAATAAACATGAAATTTGCTTTTAGCATGACATTAAACCGTTTTTATTTCTTAAATGCTGTATTTTTTAAAATTAAAAATAATCTTTCCGCATATGGCCGTAATCATATGCAACATCATTCATATGAAATTACTTTATTGAAAATGCCGTGTTATAAATTGGCACATTTCCACGTTTTCCCTATGGGGTTTAAAATAACAATCACAAATGGAAACCCAAATGATATAATCATCACCCTCATAAGTATGCGTATCAATGAAATCATTATGAATGGCAAAGGATCAACTATGGGAAGGAAGTATTATATCTGTATCACCATTGATAGTTGATAGCGAAACTATTGACTGACTTCATTTAATTATGGCAGTTGCATGCTTAATTTTTTTTCGTTCAATTAAATATTGGAGTCAATCACAGTGAAAATGTGAAAGTATGCAAACTTGAAATTTTATGCCTAAAAGTTCTACTGCCGTATTCACAGAAAAAAAAATTTTTTTTGATTTATAAAAGGTTTAATAGACAAATTTCCATACAAAATTCAATTAATATACCTTCTATTAATTCAAAAAATTTTATAAATACAGCAGCTGTCAAGAATGATAGAAATAAAGATTTATGGCCGGGGCACATAGAATCCGCCATCCGTCATACTTTGCCTTTTTCAACTGACAAGTAAGTTGAAATATACTTTTCGCTCATGGGCGGTATTTTGCTCTAGAGACAAGTTGTAAATTTTGACTTAAGATCTTTTAGAGAAACAAGTGCGCAATGCACTTCTCAAAAGTTCAAAATCGACTTGAAAATTAAGTTATTTAGTTTTGTAAAGTGTTCAATTTCTTGCTCAAATATTTTTAAAACGAAACTTTTGTGAAGACCTTCTTTCAAATTACTCTCTTCAGCTGGCTCTAGCATGTGTGCGGTTGTGTATAGCTTTTTTTTAATATACGCTTATTTTTATTTGCCAGTTACTTGATCATACTCATTTGTGTTTATTTATTTATTTATGTTTTTTTTTTTTGTTGTTTTTATTTTTTGTTAATTCTTATTTTTCATTGAGTCTTTTTCATAGACCGCAAAATCAATAAATTTTCAATTTGTTTCAATTTGTATTAAGTTCATTGAACATCAAATGTACAACACACAGAGTAGACCTATGTATGTACTTCAATGCTGCCACAGCTACTACTCACTCACTGAATACTTTAACTACTTCAGTTTTAATTCATTCGCCGTGTAGGTTTTTTCCTACTTTTTTTTTATTTACTTTTCTCCCCGAATTATCTCTTATATGTATACAAATGCCCCAGGCTCATATTCAATATTATTCAATGGAAATAACGCTAACAACTCTACTTGGTACACTGGAGTGCTTATTTGTATTTTATATTAAACGTAACGGAGAGAATATGAATGAATATTTTCGTATAACCGTATGGATTTACATTCCACATACGTATCGAATAACGAATATGTAGCATTTTATGAAAACAACAACAAATAGTACACGATACAAACACACACTCGCCTGCACAAACATATGCATGTATGTATTTGTATTGTAACAAAAAGATTGATGGCATATTTTTTCTTTGTTACACACAGCAGAGTTCATTGAAATTTAATCTCTAGAAAATATGTTGTGAAGGAAAGGAAAAAAAAGTTTAAATTTGTGATCATTTATAAACATGACATCCAGCGAACGGTATGTGCGCTAAATACAAAAAAAATGCTAATAAATATTGTTAGGACCCTTAAAGCGGCTGGTCCAATGGGTTTTTTATTAAAAATTTTTCGTAATTTAATTTAAGTGTTCGAATAATTCGTAGGCAATTTTGAAGATACAAATAACTACTTATTCTAAATTAAAAAAAAATTTGTTTGCATTACTCTTCTTGGGAGCATATGATTGTTTCATCTTCCTATCATGTGGTGATTGTTCTGGATTATTGAGTGTTTCCAGGTGTTGCGACCACAGTTTCTTGAGCTTTGAGGATTATACTCAGGAGCCAATCTCGTGATACTAGCGAAATTTTTCATCGATCCACCTTCACTTTATATTTCTTATCTGTGTCAGTATGGGTTTGTCCTTAGTCAATTTCTACAGTTCTGTACGCTTATAGGTTAGGTAATGTTAGAAGGCAGTCGACCAAGACGATGCGACTCAAGTAGCACCGTAGTTGCCGTTGTGTTACTCTAGCCCCGTAGAAACCAGAGACGTCGCAGCCACCCTGGGCCGTTTACGTATCTTACTAAATCCGTCAGATCCCACCGAGAGTACAGCCCCAAGTTGTCAAAGAAAGGCCCTCTAAGGAATCTCAGCCTCGACCTAGCCAGACCGGGGTACACACAGAGAAAATGCACAACAGTCTCCCTCTCCGAATCCTCCACACAACCCCTACACGGGACATAGAACGGAATGCCTATCCTCTCAGCATGCGTGCCAATGGACCAGTGGCCCGTGCAAACGGATAATATTGGTCTATCCAAGGCACTGTATGTCCAAAGGGCGATCTTAAACTGGTAGTGTTAGGCCAGAATATTTTGCATATGGACCTTTCCACCGAAAAGTAGTGATGATTTTAAACTTGTTAATTTGAATTTCGCTATAATTTGTATTATTTTCCAGGTTCCTTGAACAACAATCAATAAATTGAAAAAAATTCATGTAATTTGCTCCTGTCACTAACTTGAATGATTTAAATGTCATCTTGATCGGCAACGTTCATGCGCTTTGCTTTCAATTAAACTCTTAGTAATTTGAAATCTTGATTCTGTCTATTCTCTACACTCTATGCTCTCCATCTAACTCTGGTATATGTAGCGAATATCCTCTGTCTGTACTGGTCCAAGGAGAAAAATAAGCTAAAATAGCGATTTAATTTTCATCAGCTGTCTGCTAAAGAAAGGTCCTACTGAAATATACTCATGTGTAAATGCATATCGTCACATGAAAACCAAAAAGGGTTAACAACCAAAAACACTCAAAATTGATTTTTTTTTGTAATAGATAATGGTACAGCGTGTGCCTTGGCCCATGCCTTCACAACTTTTTAACTTTATATTTTTAAAAATAACGACTTTATTGAAGAAGTTCAAGAGGTCGTAACAACAAATGATTGTTTTTCACAATTCAAAAATGTGCCAAAAATGATTAAAAATATTTCTAAAATATATCCTATATTTTTTGTGTAGAAAAATAAACTCTTCATATTGTGAAAAAGTCGCGTTTGTAACTACAACACTTTTCATTTTATTAAGCTTCTTGCCTCTCCTGTAAAATTTTTAAAAGTGATGAATGCCTTTTTGTATTTTAGGTGACGATATGTACTTTACATATATCAATAATGCTTAACTTAAAAAAAAACTGTAATAAATTGTTTTTTTTTATTAACTTTTCTTTCTGCACCATTAAATGACAACAAATGACAATTAATTATAATAAACTGAATGAATAAAATAAAAATATTAAATATCGAATTAATTAACAGTTGCTATTTAGTTTATACAATGAATTTCATGTAAAATATTTTTTAGTAAAATTAAATCAAACGATTACAAACACCGCCAAGTAAAGCATTTAATATGAAAAAATTGAAAATTTAAATGAATTTTTCATATAACCGAATAACTTTAAAAAGAATAATACTCAGCATCTAATAGAAGCTGCATACTACAACGAACAAAACTACAGCTCCAATACTATTCTAAAAAATTGAAAATCCTGTACTCGTAAAGTAATTAACCAATCAGTAAGCGGAAGAGAGGAGGAATAGGCTGAGCATTTCTAAAAAAATTTGGACACGCTTGTACGTTAAACGCTTAGAACAACCCAGTTGGCAAAATTGTCTTAGACGACATAGTCTTATAGTGTTTTCACACCAAAAGTTAAAACCTGACTTTAATTTTAAAACCACAAACAGCGGATTTGTGTTTTATCACACACTTTGTATAATTTTTTTCTCCTTCCACAGCTCGATGAAAACATTTTCATTATGGTCTACCCAATAGCTTCTTTTTCTTTAGAACTTTTTTAGAAGTTTTTCTAAATTTGTTTATTTCATTGAGCGCCATTTATATTGCCAGCTGTTTTAAATTTTATAACTTGGTAGCACTGCCTTAAAGCGAATGCTATACGATCAATGTTCAGCTTCAATATTTGTCATTGTGTGCGTTATTTTATAAAAAATAGTCACACATATACGAATAAGCCTGATAAAACCAGGCTTTAATAGTTGGTTTTAACGTAAAACCAACTTTTATTTTAAAACCAGTCAGTGTAAAAACACTAATAGACGAACATCGTTTACGAAAATATAGCCGTCGTTGAAGATGTCTTAAATATATACATGACCAGCTGGGAAATAATAAATAGCAGACGGAAGAGCATTTCACCGCTGGTCGCGGTATTGACGAGCAACTCGAGAAAATAGTAGGTTTCACGCCTACTGCGTGAATATCCGCCTGTGCACATGGTATGACCAGTGTGGCCAATTTTCTTTTAATCTTCATTTCAACCAAAAAAAATTTTAATTTTCTATTCAAAATTTTTTTTTAAATAAATATATTTTTAAAATCAAATTCGTTTAAAATATTTGTTTAATTACATCACAATTGTAAATGTTTTATACACGCAGTAATAATATACATTTGTTAATTAAACTTTTTATTAATTTGTTTTTGTTGTGCAAAATTTCTGCATTTAGAACAGATTTTCCTAAAATGTGCTCAAAATATTACACAATACCATTCATTGTGTATTGGTGTATCTATTTAGTTTCATTATTTTGTTCATATTCATATAAAATATAATATAATATTAGCTGCTGCTATTGGCATATTGCATAAACTATTTTTTAAATAACGAATAGCTTCAGACACAATCGAAACGATTTCCATTTGAAATGATATCCTAAAACATTTCAATATTTTCTTCACCCAATAAGTTGCATTCTTTAAACTTGGAGTGTCGCAATTCTCGCCATTCGTCATCAATTTGTGAAATATTATTCGCAGCAATGACATTTGAAAGAATATCGCTGATTGAGAAATACTTTCATTATTAGTTTAAAAGTATTAAATATCATATTTAAAAAAAATTCTAATCATTTTGATATGTTAAAAAAACTAACACAACAATAAGATAAATCTTCTCATATGGTAACACTGGGTGCGACATAATTTTTTAAACAAACATGTTGTAGACCAACTATCGTAGTTATCAGGAATATGTATAGGTGACCTTATGTGATATCTTAACGCAACACGGTGCAAATAATTACTGACTTCTTAAAGTCCAATATTGGATCCGGACCTTTTCATAGATTATGACTCTCACGAATAGGTGGTATCACCAAAACGGAATATTGGCATTATACTTGAGTGATTGCATACAAGCAGCGTAAAAGAACCAAACAATTTTTTAAATGCAACAACGCCGACAAAATAGATGGAAATTGTAAAGAAAAATTTTTTTTTTTCATTTTCGCATGATTTTCACTTCACTTCACCGTTTATTTAACAGTTTCAATGAAATACAAAAGTTTTATGTACGAGTAATAAATGTATCAAGTGGAATATCGCCTGTAAAAATTATAACCTTTGGAAGCATGTTTCGACCATTCAATTCTCGTCTGCAAACCATCTTCGTCCGACTCATCACAATATTTCAATATGCCTGGCGATAAGTTAATGCAAACATTAATTGGAATAAGCAAGACAAATAAATACATATCAGCAGCCGCACAAACATGTAATAGTTGCTTCAATTGTAACCGCTTATGCACTTGACATTAAAATACCCAGTTCTACAACTTCACTCGTACTTATTTTTATTAAATATCTTTTCTTATTTAGTGAAGAGGACCTCTTGATTTAGAGCAAAGGAAAACAAAAAACTGACAAACGAAAAACATATTTGACCACATTTTGGTTTTTTTAACCGATTTTCTCTTCTAAACACGTAGAATGCAAATGGTAAGCAATACGAAAGTGACATGTTAAAAAAAATGTACAGAAAAATGAAAAATTCAAATATAATTGAAATTTCTAACACGACAATTTCAATTGACACTTGAAACGTGCTTTTGCTCTTCTTACACAAGTCCTTCTTTTTTCCTTTATCTCCTTCACTCTCTCTCTCTCTGTCACTTTGGTATTTTCCATCATTAGAAATGAAGCAAGAACTATTCTTGGCCATTTTGTTTTGTATTTTATTTGTCAAGTGAAGAGTGCAATTGTTCACTAAGTGAACGTGTTGCGTTCATGTTCGTTTTCTCGTTTGGCTTTAACCACCATACGTCAGACAAAACAATAAGCATCAGATGTTGCATGTAGCACGTGCCGTATGGACGCACTTAATGGTGGGTGGGTGAATGGGGTTGTCTATGATCTGTTGTAATAAACTGACTGGAATAAGAAGAATCTGCATGAAATTTATTTTCTTGTAGAAGAGGCAACATACTTAACATACAACATACTTATAATAAATTTAAATATTTATTTTTTCTATAATACTCGTACAAAGAAAACTGTTGCTAGCCAAGAAGAAAGAAAATAATTTGTGTCCAAATATTTGTTACAACTTGTGCAATTGAATAAAAAGCCGTACGTGCTCGTATAAAGAAGTGAAAAGTACCCTACATTGCTGTTACTTACACTAATTTGTTTTGTAATAAAGAGAGTTCTTCAAGCTATGAATAATAAGAATTTTTAGCAAATGAAGTATCAAATTTCTATTGATTGGCACCATCTTTTTTTTCTTGTGTACTTAAAAAAATTGTTGTCTAATGATGATAATCCACTAAAAAAACAGGCACCCTATCTTTTTTTTTCTTTGAAAAATGCCTTAAGCGATTCTTAAACTAAAGTTATCGACTAAAAATTGTAAAGAAAGCAAGAATAGCTTAGGAAAATAAAAAGGTTGAAAAATGTTACAAATAATTCAATTTCGTTGAAACATACTCGTAACTGGAAAGTAAATCCCAAATGTCAAATGAACATAAATAAAACTTATAAACTTTAGAAAATATTTAGAAAAACATTTACTGATACATTGCCTCCACATTTTTAAAGAACAACACAAAGCCAAGTAAACACACACATTTAAAGGAAATGTCAATCATGAAATGTGAATAGTACTGACATTTCTACCAGTACTGCTGACTTACTATACGGCAGGTAATGTAATTTTCTATAGACATTTAGCATGTGTAGTACAAGTTCAACTCACTATGTACTCCACTTGGGGATATATGTAGACAATGAAACTACTGATTCACTGCACCCTTTACAATGTTCTGCGCTATAGACATTTAACATGTGCGTGTTATGGAGAAAGCACTAGTACTACTGACCAATTGGGGACATATGTAGACATTAAAACCACAGATTCACTATTTAATATTTCAAGCTTCTTCAAACAACATTTTCTGAGTTTTTAGATTTGCGAACTTTGTTTATATCCAAATTAAAGTCGTTATATTTTTTTAAAATTTCTTCTACTTTCTTTAGCTGAGTTTTTTTACCTATGTGGCAATAATTCCCAAGGAAAACTTTTCTGATTGATACTTGGTGCTTTATGCCCAACAAAACTGTTGCTGAAAGCGATATCTCCATAGCTTCCGCCTGCAATATAACCAGTAGTTTCTTCAAAGAAATTCGGAAAGAAGTTGTTTCAATGTAGCTTTTTTTAAATTTTTCCGTCAGTCAATTTTGTAGAAGACAAAATCTTAGAAAGACTACACAAAATCTCTTAAATTTTAACTTTCACTAAAATTTATTTCATTATTCTCACTATTTCTATTTTTATACAAAATGACGTTTTAAGACATTTTTTAATAAAAAAAAAACTTTAATTTTCTGCGTACCACATTTATTTTCAACAAAACGAAACAATTAAAAAAATCACAAAAAGAAAAATCATAGGTTTTCAGCTGTTAAAAGTTTCTCTACCCACAAACGGTAAAGTAAAAAGTGTAGACGTTTTGTCGACAATGTCACCAATTTATGCGCCAAAAATGGTGACTATTATATACTTCATACCAGGCTTGCTTTAGGGAAACTATACAGACTGTACATAATAAACACACACATACATACCCTGTATGAAGCATGGGACCAAGTGTCTCCAAATCAACACTTTTGTCGATTGGTTTTGATGCCTTCTTGATTTCATTTTCAAGGAATCTTCTACACTTTATATTTTCTCTTCGGTGAGATGCAAAACTATTTTTTATTCTCATTCTGCTGTGGTGAAAATAGATGCGATTGCTCCGGATTTCCCAGAAGAACTACCTATTCACAACGTAGTACCAACGTTAGTAGTAGATGACACGCACATATTAAATGTCTATAGTAGATTACATTGCCTGGCGTACAACCAGTCACTAGTACAAATCAGTACAGTTTTACTATTGCTATTTCCTGCAGAGTATGTGTACGGAGGTAAAATGCTAATTCAAATAATTATTTATCTCAAAGTTTAGAAAAAGTCTTCCAAAGGAATATTTTCTCTTTTTTATTTCATTTAAAATTAGCTTCCCTAAACTGTATAAATTGTATAACTGCATAATTCTATGTGATACTTTTTTTGCCTTCCTTTATTAATCTTTTAATTAGCCTCAATTACTTAAATTATTTATGTAGTCATTGAATTTGCTACTGGAAAGAACACACGCAAATTAACATAAAAGTAAAGATGTAAGACGAAATAAAAAATGAAATGAAACTTTAACTTTAACTTGTATCGCAACTGTTGCATAAAATAAAGTTAATTTGTTATCAGCGCATATGATGCCTGGCACGGTTACTAATTCATACGAGTGCAATGCAGCCATCACAATTATCAACAAACCCTGCAGGTTTTAAAGTGTTTGCAATTAATAAAATAATACATACATATGTAAAAGGTAATTTTTTACCAACTTCCTTTTTGGTAACACTCTGCTGTTACCATTAAACATGTTCAGTTTGGTCTATAATTTAACCATCCGTCCACTTACAAACGAACAAGGCTTGCAGATTGTTGAACTTTATTATCAAAATTCATGCTCAGTTAAGAAAATGCATCGTGCACTTCTTCTATTTTATGATCAGTTTGGGCGACATCGGTATCTTGTGACTAAATTTCAGACCAAATTTACATTATTGGACATTATACTACGAACAGGCGGACAGAGGAAAATATCGCAGCTGTATCCGCGAGTATTGTTGAGGACCATGAATAATCGATTCGGCACCGTTCGCAGCAATTGGGCTTCTGTTACGACACTACGGAATAATTGGACTTGGCTGACATGTGGTTTCAGCAAGACGGTGCCACATGCCACACAGCACGCGAAACAATGACCCAATTGAGAGGCGATTTCGGTTAAAAGTTTATTTCAATCCAAAATTGGACCCAGCTTGTAAACCATTTGAGGCGTATCCGCGGTTAACATTTACAAGAATTCATCTTTAAACATTAAATAATATATAGATCTTTCTAGCGACTCAAATAAAGATTTCATACATTTCTCTAAATTGTATGTTTTTTTTTTCCGGAAGCTCTTAAAAAATCATCATTCATATGTATGTATGTAAATCCTGGACACTGTGATATTAAAGGACGTCTTTATCTCGCATACAATATGCAGCTGTTCAAATGCCACTATTTGAGATTAAGCGGAGATTAAGAGAGGAAGATTTTTGAGAAAGAATACGAATACCTGTCCCATTTCAAGTTAAAGGACTGACAACCTTGAAAAAAGTATCAAGTAATAACATGAACACTGTCCCTTGGGGAAACTGTCCCTTGGAATAGATGCAGAAACAATATGCAGAAACTCTTGTTAGAACGATAGCGAAAAATCGGCTTTCCAAGTGCATGCATTTTCCTAATATCTGGCTTGTTATATAGATGATATTAATGGCTTTACAACTACCTCCCTGTTGTCACAAAGAGTACTGATGACATGTGTGGCATAGGAAATACGTATTATATTCAACTGGTGTTGGAGATTCATTGTTCTTTTTCCCTTATTCTAATCAAAAAGTAATTTTTTCACAATATTGTGATAAATTACCTGTGAACTTGAACACGACAAAAATTTTCATTTAAAATTAAATTCTGAATATTCAATAATCTTTATTTTTATTTCAATATTTCGCTACTCCTTTGTGTAGCTCCTTCCGGAAAATTGGGTTTTTTATGAAAATGAAAAGATATTGTTTCAATAATGAAATAAAAATAAAAATAAATATTATTTATATACAAGCTTAAATATTTTTATTTTTTTTTTGAGTGACTTCTACACATGCGATGCATTGTGCTGGAACTAGAGGAAAGGTATAGTAGGAGAAATGACAGGAGGTGACGCTTCACTATCTTACAACTCTGCATTTTGCACGTTCTTTGTGTTTATAGTAGTGTTGTAGCGCCGCTGATGTCAAGGAGACGTTTGAAATTTTTAAGGCTTCGTGTTTTTTAGTAGCTATTTTTAGTAATTATTTTACTTCGCCGGTGCTACACAATACCGACGAAGGAGTGCGTTCTGATGTGCCTGTGGATTGAATACAGCTGAAGCCGTTGCTGTTCAGTGACCACTGAAACCTTCCGACAATAAGTGACACAAAGTCACACAAATGCACATCAGAAAAAATTTTAGATGTTTTTATAAGTCTCAAACTGGGCTTGCACCCAGGAAAATTTTTGGTTTTGTAGTCAACGTGCAGACTACTTCAGCCATCGCCACCCTTAATTTTATTAATAACGAATTTTATTTTTTCTCTATATACATAAATATATAACACCAGAGATATTTTCTTCGAAAACTTTCTTTTCCTAAATTATCTTTTCTGAAGTATTCATTTCCTGAAAAGTAACACTACAACCAGAATAGACATGGCTTCAATACCGCGTTAAGCCGAAAACCTAAAAAAAAGATAGCATCACCTTCTTTCACCAATTATAAGTAAAATATCTCTCGAAGAATTTAATGCTTCAACATATCATTAGTAATTGACTTAAATAGTCGTTAAATCTTTTCGGCTTCAAGCCGTATGAAATGACTTCAGAAGATTCTATTTTTTAATATTAATCAACTAAACACAGTGTAAGTTTCGGACCTACAGGGCTCTGTAAACATATGCATTTGATGATTTCTGCACTCTACTTACTTCTAGACGCATTAACAACAACAAGTATTCAAGTATTCAAGAGCCAATTATAAACTTTGATTGCTCCTTGTCTTGGAACCTTGCTTTGCTAGGAGTGTGTTTGTAGCTTTTGTGGTTAATTCGCAGTTCGTTTAACTAAAAGGGAGATTGTATCTGAATTTAGGTGTGTATATTTGTATGTTAAGCGATCCGAGAATAGACAGCATGGTGACAGTGGGTCATAGTAGTGAAATTTTACAACAATTTTGTGGCAATTGTTAATTGATTGTTAAGTTTTTGTTGACGAAAGTGTTAATTAAATTTTTTTTTCAATTAAACACCGTTATTCGAATTCGAGTGTAACGTATTTTTCTATTGGTTTCTTAGTAGTATTGGATGACAAATATTAGCCTTAATAATAGCAAAATGAAAATTATAAAATAAACTTTTATTTAAGTTTATTAGCACGCATCGAACTGTACTTAAGAATTTCTTCCAATTATAAACATAAATAATTTTGAACCGCAACTTAAATTTTAATAAAAAATGTTACTCAACAAAAGAAAATTAACAACCTGACCCACTGTGCATTGGTAGAATATGAACTTAATAAATACATCATGCATATTGTACACAACATTCATACAAATGCACGAATATCATGAAATAAACAAAGTAGAAGATGAATTAAATACACACACACACACAGCCAGAGACACAAGCCCATTTCCACACCAAAATTAGTATACTAGATTACAACAGCAACAACAAGGGTTTGTATACACTAAACAAACGCAAATATGATTACTTTGATTCTTGATTCGTTGTTAACGATGTTGATTATCGTGATGATGACGGTTTGTGTGTTTCTTTTTTCGTTTGTTCGCTCTTTTTGTGGTACAACATAAATTAATCCGGTTTGGTGTCTGCGAATTTTACCTTTTTTTTCTTGGTCCGGCACTGAGGGGATGACCCCTATACATGTAATGCATTGTGCTGAAATTAGGAAATGAGGTTTTGAAAGGGAGTAGTGTTCGTTTTGAATTCTCCCACAGAAAAGACCTCAGGAGGGAGTTCATTTCACATACATGATGTTCGGTTAAAATGATTTCTCCCTGTAATGTGTCCACAAATTTATGTGCTCTTTCCTATATTGGCCCAGCACTCAGGGGTTGACCCCTACACATGGCATGCATTGTGCTGGAACTAGGCTGAATGGGTTGTACGTAGACAAGGGGGTTTTGGAGCACAAGTTCTCTGATATTATTAGAAACATCCCATTATAGTAGCGATAGAACAACCAAACACATGCCATATTGCGTCGAGTAACTTGAAAATAGTCTTTAAAGCACCGACCCATACATGCAAGTTGTATTCCATTTTCGATCGGTAAGTGGTATAAATAGTAGTATAAATAGATCATATGGAGTAACCGTTTCAAAAAGTCGAGTCACTTGATACTTGAAAAATTAGCTCAGTCTATTGAAAATCAAACAGATGAAGCAGCATGATCAGGCATGCGTCAGTGTGTAATCATTCAGCATTGATTATTACGAACGTTGAAATTGAAACAGTCACGTAGCACCATGCTGATATTTTTGTGAGGTCATTATACATTTTTAGCCTCATCGCCCCCATCCCAGTCGATGTTGGCCTGTAATTAATGAATAGCTAGCAAAATTAAAGTGAATGCGTTCACTATTCATAGGTATTTTCATACACTTCTTAAGCACTTCTTTAGCTGAATGCATCTTAAATGTTAGCAATAATATAACTTTCGAACTCATGCAAAACGTATGCAGGTCTGCCGATTAATTCATATGAACAACTGGGCAGTTGTAATTTAATTTTTCTACTTTGGATTGTATTCATTACGAGCTGTTTTGCAAAAATGTAACGAAATCATAGAAAATTCATGGATAAGTGCTTATTTAAAAGACGAGCTGTTTTGGTTAAATGTGAACACGTGCTGGCTATTGACACTCTGCGTTAAAATCATGCGTTCTTCAGTTAAGTTGATTCAGTTCATTTGCAATGGAATCCATGCATTAACTATTTCTTGTGTCTTCTGCTCCTGTCATGTGGAAAAGATTAGATAGGGTATTAAGAGAGATAAGAATAGGCTAGAAGAAAGAATAGAGCCTGCGTTTGAACAAATCTTGAACTAGTTTGATGAGATCCCGTCTATAGCAAATTTTATAATGCGATCCCTGAGAAAGTTTGATATAAATCGGGAGAATATATCACCGTCATCCGTAAGCAATGAGTTTGAACAAAAGGTAGACAATACGTCACTCTTAATTTCGGACAGCTATTTGATGCTCGTATATCCGAAGGAGAACAAAACACTACAAAACTATAAGAAACACATATGTATGTAGGTATTAGTGTACACCTGTGCGATTAAATGCCAACTATATTTTATAACTATAGTTATATAAATGAATTATTCCACTTGGCGAAATTTAATTGCACACAAAAATAATGTATATATTTTGTTCAAGTTTGAAATGCATGATGTCAGATGGTAAAACGCAAATTAGTGTTTTAGAAATTCTTATTAAACAAGTTAAGAAGGTAAAACAAGCGAACGTATTTACATTTCAGAATTAAAAATTAACTGATTACTTGACAGATAACTTTTTTTTTATGTTCACAACTTTTTAATTTAATTTTAATTATAATTTTTTTCCACCAAACCTGAATATCCCATGGTTTTCTTATAGATGTACATAGAACCAGACCCTTTTGAGAAAATTTTAAATTTTTCCAAATTTGTTGGATTTTAATCAATTTAATATCAATGAAATCAAACAAAGAAACCCAAGAATAATCTGTATCAGTATATTCTTACAGATTTCTTAAGTAACGAACATTGAGAATGACCTGCGTTTCTTACGCATAATTCTGTGAAAAGGTATAACCTATAATCCACAAAATTATTGTTTTAAATAAAATAATTAATTAAAAACCTAATACTAAATTAAATATTTTACAAAACAAAATTTATTTTGAAATTTTCCCAACAACTACAATCACAGATTCCCTCTCGCCAATTACCAACTAATCCAAACGAAAACCACAACTAATTAAGAATAAAGTAGAAAAAAAACTTTTATATCCGTTGTGAGAATAACAAAACTCAAAATATAAAACAATATGTTCAGAGCATCAAAAATTCACACAAACGGAAACGGAAATGAAGGTAAATAACGAAAATGTTCATTTAGTTTTCAATGGAACAATGAAAAGAAATAAATCTTTGTTAAAAAACGTATTTCTTTTTTTCTCACAACAAAACAACAAATAGTTTTTGGTCTATAGAACAAATACTATTAAAATTACAATTTGAAAGTTTGCGCTGATGCCGCAGTCAGTTATTTAACTTTTTTGCTTGTTTGTTAAGCAATTGTTAAGGAAAATTATATAATTATTTATAGCAACGATGAAAGAAATGTCCAAACTGAAGAAGGGTAAAGATTTAAATGTTGCTTCTGTGCTTCTGATTTCTGGTTAAAATTGTAAAGGCACTAACAAAGGCAGGCAACAAAACAGGTAAACGAAATGTAATTCAAATGCACTACGTAGAGACGCAAATATAACTAAATTGCATTGTCCGATTATGCTTTCTTTTCTTTTTATTAATTTTATGAAATATACTTACATATAAAACATTATTTTAGAGTAATGCTTTCACCGTAGTTGCTGAATTAATAGCTGCAACACTGCTATAAACAACAGACGTGCAAAAGCAGAGTTGTAATGTCGTGAAGCTTCAACATTAATTTTTGTTATTGTTTCTCGATAATACATGTCAATAACTTATTTTTAATGAAATTTAGGAGTTGTTTGTTATGTGTAAGCGAGAGTGTTAATTACCAGACATCTGCGAGAATACATAATACTCGCGAGTGCACTCGCCACAATACAACAAACACACGCATTTTTGTTAGTGCAAATTTGTTCTCTATGTCAAAAACATGTGCTGAAATAGAGAAGTAATTGCAAAGAAACAAAATCAAATATAAACAAAAGTAGGGTTTGACACATCACAATAAACAACAAATAACAAAACATAACTAAACTAAAAAGGGTTACCTGGCGTAACGATGCCACCTAATTCAAGACGCCTTGGTAACTTCTTTGTATTCAACTAACATCAAATTTGATGATGATTTAATGCCTGTTGTCTTATTTATTTTAAGATCAAAAGTTTGTTCAATTTCTAAATATATGCAATTTAAAAATATATTTCGTTTCCTTTTATGTATATGTGTGTAAAAACGGAAAATTTTTGCGGATTCGGTTTACAGAACATACCCGTATATTTTAATTAAAATTTTCCATGAAAAACTTTCTTATAATACCTTTTAAAAAGATTTTATTACATTATGCATTTAACCCTACATACTCGTATTTACTTACATATGCGATCCTTGATTTTTTCCTAAAATTTTTGGCAACTCTGCTTTAAGTATTAATACGACTGACGAATGCTGAGAGTAAATATTTATGAACTCTGAGAACTATAACTCTACTTAAGTGTGTGCCTTCAAATTCGTACCCAAACATTTCTTTTGTTGTTTATCAGAAGAACGAATTTAGATTCAGAAAATATTTACGAAACACTACTAAATAGACAACGTGTATAAAATTCATTGTGTTTGTTACAGGTTTGAATGTTGCAAACGCAAATTCTCATGAGTATAGCGAGCCGATAAAAAAACAATATGCTGTGGAAACTACACCGCAATTCGTTTTTAGGCGGGTCTCTTAAATCATAAAAACATAAATCATAAACTACTTGCAGTTCACTTGTAAGTACTTGCTTCCCATGACATCGCCAAGTTGAAATAATTAGTTAGTAAAACCAAAGTACTCATTACTTTGCTACCAACATTTTTTGCTGGGTATGTATTGAAATGTTTCTGAAAATTAAAACATCGATGTATCGTTTCTATAATCTAATATCCATGTTTTCCTTGGGAACATCGATATTTTAGAACGATATTGAGTCCGTAGTGGCGTTGTGACTTTTGATGTTAATATCACTCATACGCCAGTGGTGCTAATATTTGTTTCTATTTCCTTCAAACATTACTCATACGCTGCACAAAATTATTTGCTACTTTAAAGCCTCGTTTGGCAAACGTTGCTCTTGCTGTACTGTAATGTAACGTACCGTTAGAATACTTAGAATGCTGTTATAGATCATAAACAAAAAAGGAAGAATGAATTTACATCCATACATATAATTCACAACACAGTGATTAAAATAAAATATGTTTAGAATGTGATTGATGTGAACAAAAAAGACCAAATACATATATCTAAGTGGTATCAAAACTATATGTCCAAATATTTTTCGAACGAATGTATATATATATGTACATATTATTATTATTGCGATAAATTAACTAATAACTTAAACACAACTAAATTTTCATGCATAATATATTTCTTCATTTAATTTATTCTTTTGCCTACAAAATACACAAAATGGCTGCTTAAGTTTATTTAAATACTTATCTGCTTGTTGTATTTCATATATGCAGCACGCTTTATACAAATAGAAATTAATATCCAAAAAGCATTCGAATTGATTTCGAATATTTATATTTTGCTATTAAAATTTTCGAAATATCTAATTAAATTTTTAATTATTATTATCAAAAATTTAAACGAAAGATAATTCAATTAAGTCAACAATAATAATTTAATTGATACTGTTAACTTCTTTACAGGTGGAAATCTAAATAATTTTTTTATTGATGTTACAAAATTTTTAATTAAAATTTTGTTTCATTTTTTTCTGCGTACGAAAAAAATATGAATTAAAACAGTCTAACAATGTGAATATTCTCTTGTTCTAACCTTCCACATCGTCCAAAATATAACCCAAAATAATAATCGCAAGCGCCGATAAAGAAACGACAATAATTAAACTCTTGCCATGCCATTTTTTATTTAACTCTGATTTATACTTTATATATACAAGTACATATACATATATATGTATATATTTATGCATATATACATACATAAATAAGCAGTATGTTGAAAAATTTTTTTTGTTATTTTTAATCAACTTCGGCGCCGCTCCAAAACGGATTTATTCAGGAACTACATCTGTAAAAAACAAAATTTATTATTAGAAAATTTAAAATAGAATAAAAATTATTAACTTTACAAATACATATGTATATCGTATATCAAATGCTGTAATATCATAATCTTGTTTTAATATAAACGCGATTAATATTATCCGCAAAATTGTTCAGATCAAATTGGAAAGTAAAAATTGTGGAAATAATACGAAATTGATATTCCTTTGTTTTTATTTATGTTAAGCCTTATTGGGAAACCTCTACCATATTTGAATTTTTCGACGGGAAATTGTCTACAATTCACAATCAATAAAAAAGGAATTCTTGGAATGAACTTGCCTCGAATAGAGAGAAGCGTACAATTAAAATAAGAAAATCCATTATGAATAAATTCAAAAGATTAGCTGCCAACGTGTAAACCAAATTTCAGCGAACTCGGTTCAACCGTTTAGGCGGACCGGATTTTGACTCTGAACAAATTTTTTTTGTCGCACATGTTTGTCCAAATGCCTATTTGAACGTTTTTACCAAAAAAATCGATTCAGTTCAACATTTATGTGGACCAAAATTCGCCCTATTTTTCGGAAGTTAGACAGACCAAATTTTACAGTCTAAAATATTTATATATTGTTGTATGTATATGTTTAATTGAAACAAATGTAGTACATTTCATTGAAATCGGTTAAGCCCTTTTAAAAATAATGTATTTAGTTAATAAATTGACTGAAGCGCCACCTATAAGAGTAAGCAGTCTACCTAGTTCCATACACGGACTAAATTTCACCGAAATCGATGCAACCATTTTCAAGTTATGGAAGTTTTTGTACTAAAATTTCAAGTAAAAAAACGAGGTGGTCGTGTTTCTTCGGCTGTAGCTAGGAAACTATTGAACTGATTCGGTAAAATTAAATATCAAAACGAATTCTGTATAATAATTAGTTCGGCCGAAAAGTTGATTTCAACGGACACACAGACAACAGACTGAATGATGGACAGACGGACATGGCTCAATAAACTTCTCTATTCATAACATTTCTGAAAATATATAAATTTTTTTTCAGAAATGAATATTAAAGAAATTACGCACGTTACACTTAAAGTGAAGTGTATAATAACGGGGAATAAATTTCTCGTAAATTTTTTAACTTCGACCAGCACTCACGAGATGACCCTTACACATGCGGTGCATTGTGCTGGAACTAGAGGAAAGAGATAGTAGGAGAAATAACATGAGGTGAAGCTTCACGACGAAGAAGGGCGTTCTGATGTGATTGTGGATTGCTACCAGCTGAAGCCGGTATTGTTCATTGACCAGTGACTATGCCTTCGCCACTGAAATCTTCCGACAACAACTGACACACAAAGACACACTAATGCACATCAGAAAAATTCGAGTAGTTTTTTTTTATGATTTTAGTCTGAAACTGGCGTTGAACCCAGGTCTGTTTTGGTTTTGTAGTCAACGTGCAGACTACTTCAGCCATCGCCACCCTCAATAATAATAGAAGATAATATATATATAAAGCTAATAATTTACATCTACTGACAACCACTCACGCACAGTGGACAAAACACGAAGACCGTTGAAGATGAAAGTGCAGCAGCCTTCGAAAACAGCATGTTGTTCTGTTCTGCTAGTGTTTGTCAGTGTAATTTACAATTTTGTCTTTGATTTAGTTTTTTTTTGGTGACTATCACATGTAATTTTGACCGCTTATCAGACCATTTAAAATTTAAAAATTTTAACTAACGCAAAAACTTCTTTTTTTCACAGCAAATTATCGTATGGAATTTTCGTTCGCATTTACATAAATCGTTAGTAATCTATTCAATAGCAACTGCAGAATACGAGTATGTGTATATTTCTATGAATGAAGTGTAATTTGATCAGTAGTAAAATGTTATTAAGGCTTATGGCTGCCTGCATACAAAAAAAGGAGTGAAAAAAACAGCATTAAGAAAGTGTTGATAGTCCTATCATAGCATATGTCAAATATGTCTGTCTGTAAAGACAAAGTGATAACGAAGCGTCATAATCATATGAATTGCATGTTGTTGAATTGAATTCAATTTCGAAAAATTTGTGAAAAATATCATTTCACAATGGTTATATGCAAAAACCCCTTCGTAAATATATGCTGTCCTTTTTTAAAGGCATATTTTATGCGCACTAAATGTAGTTCAAATTCCAAGAAATTTAGAGCTTGGTTGATTTACGAAATCATCATAAGTCATTGTAAAAAATATATTATAAAAAAACATACTATTTACTGCCGATTCCACTTGGTCCATCGTTCCTGCTATTAAATCACCTGCAAAAGGAATTAAAAAGAATTGTTTTCAGATACACAGTTTTAGAGAATTTAAAATACAGTATCAAAGTTTTTTCTTTAATTGTAAACGTCAGTTTTTGCCCGAAGACTATTTTGCATCTTCATATTTAATTTATTTCACTGTATATTTCTTTTATAGCCACTTTATCGCTTTGGCCCGTCTACAGCAAAACAATTATTTCCAAACCAAGCTAAATAGTCCTCGTATATTTCTTGAATAAAAAAAACAATGAGACTGTCTTCTTCGCGCAAATGAAGTTCAATTTATAATGAATAAAATAAATTTAAATGTGAAGTTAAACCTACCCGCAGGAAGGCCCCTATAGAAATCCTTTACAGCTACAATTAAAGAAGAGAAATTCATTATGAATAATTATTTTAGAAAATAAATCATAAAAATATAATTTAGTGTTTTCTGGAGTAAGAAGCCAGTTTGAAATGCCTTAATCAGCAAAGGAGCAAAACTATTAAATAGTAGCTCATGCAATACTGTACCGTAAATGTATTCTTTCGTGGATTTCAGTTTAGTTTATTTGGTTTTTTCGAACGTTTCCTCGGATCGAAGATATTATTAAAGCTTCGGAAGTATCGGATTATGGGTGGTTGTCGTTTAAATGTTAAGGAGACTCTTAACATGCAAAGAGACACCTGCTGTATGGAAAAAGTGGTTTCGAAGCCTCTCAAATATACCAGCTCCTTAATACAGGTTCACATGTAATTGAATTGAAATAAATATTGTCGAAAGGCCCGTCTTACTATGATGAGCATCTCATTTAATTGTTTTGAAATACATTTTTTACTTTATTTAATGAATATTTTATGCGCATTAAATCCATTTTCAGTTCCAATTCAGAGCGTGGTTTAATAACAAAATCGTTAACCTACTAAGGAATTAAAAATATATAATAATTCATAGAAACTTACAACCATACATGGGTATATTATCGAATAGACCTACAAAAAATTAAAAGACTGTCTTTATTGATAAATTTTAATACATTCAAAATTTAAGCGATAACCAGTTTGTTTAACTGATCTTAAATTTTCGTTATTTTTTATTTCGGATCCATAAAAACAAACCTGGTTCGGCTGCTACAAGAGCGATAAACAAACAGAACAAGATGAGGAATTTCATTGTGAACAATTGTTCTTAGAGAACTGAATGACTAGTGCTACAATGTTCCCCCTTTTATATCAAAATTGATCAGCAATTAAGACCTTGCAGAAAATAAACATGAATAATGGAAAATAAAACTCGATACAAATATATTTATTCCTCCTAAGAATCAAAATTTTCATTTATTATTCAAATATGTACTTATGAAATTTTCTGCTTTATAAAAATATTTATCGTTTACACAATTGCAAAATATAAAAATTAAAATTAAAAAAGTTCAGAAATTTGTAATTAAATTTGCATCTGTTTAGCACCGACCTTGAAAACTATTTTTGTATTTCCTCATTTTTGAAATACGATACATGCTGTTTAATTTTTAAAAGCTGCTTCAGTTTTAATGATGTTATTTGAGTACTTCTATTTGTTAATTTTGTGGAGTAAAAATGCCGCAAACAAATATGTACTGAAGGTTTTATGTAGTTTATCTTAGCCTTTGAAAAAAAAAAATTAAATAGAAACGTATTCCTTCATTCACCATTTTTTATTTAAAATTTTTGCTTTCGCGAAGTCTTGCGTATCCCTTGGATAATAAAAATAGAAACCGACTATAGAGTAGTAGCTAGAAGGAACCACTTAATGAAGGCAAATTCGGTCACGTCAAAAAGAGTTCAACGTACAACTACCAAAGTACTTCTCACTCAAAAGATAATGAAGAAAAGAGAACGAGAAGGAAGAGTTGTTCGCCGAAGGCACATCGTAGCCAAAGAAGTTAAGCCACCTATTCGTCATCGTCTGCACAATACGGCAGTAGTTATTAAGTGGTAGACCAAGCCTCCTGCTAAGGGTAGAGAATTAACAATATTCTGCGATTATGTACGCCACAAATTTGTTCATTAAATTAAAAAAAATTATTTCAATCAAAATCAATCCCGATTTGTATCCCTAATGCGGACTCGGAACCTTTTGGTTTTGTAATCAACGCACAGTGGTTTCCGCCATGGGGTAAAAATCAAAAAAAAATTTAAGTTTTTTAATTAATGCTTTATTGCAATAAATTTATTGATAACACTCGAAATTTTATGAATCTAACAAATATTGTTGTTTTTTTTGCGAGATTTAATGTTTGTGCCCTTTTGAAAGTGAAGGTATGTTTATATTGTCATAAAAGGAATCGTAAGTTTATCTAAAAAGTCATTCGCAGTATTGTGGCAGAAGTCTCCAAAAACCCTAAAAACATTAAATCTTAACTTATTTTCTACCAAATGAAATAATAAAAGCTGCAAAAATGTAAGCCCATTAAAAAATCGCTGAAGAATACTTTTTAGACCTTTTCAAAACACACGTTTTTTAAAAACTACTTTTTCACGTAGACTTTTAGTTATTTGGCCCTCATCCACCCACAACTTCTTGTACATCCAATTGTAGATTTTTTACCTCTCTTTAAATTAAAAGATATTATGGCGGCGGGTTTTTGCATATTTGCGCATATGGATGTGATTTACATAGTCATACGACGAAAGAGTATGAAAAATCGCATTTTGTTTTGTACTATTTCTTTTTAAAAATATGAGTAAAGAGAAATAATTTTTTTTTAAATTTGAATGACATTGAAAAATGCCTCGAGAAAAAGTAGATGAAGCTCGTTACGAATTCGGACTGTCACCATTGCACGCTAACATACGATTTTTTGACTACTTTATTCATTTATCGCATAAATTAGAGCTAAAAAAATGGAAAACCAGTAAAAAGGAAAAGTCAAGTGTTTTGAAGAGAAAACAATTTTTTCAACAACGATTTCGTTCCGAAATTGAACTTTTGGCAGATAGACCAAAAGCTGGTGGTTGCGGAAATTCGAACGATGGCAACACAGCGCGAAAATTTTTTCAAAATGTTGATCTTTCATCAGAAATAACAGGAACCGATAACGACATTTTACGACAAGATGTGCCCCAATTCTCCAAGCTATAAATTCTGGATTTGAAATTAATGCTGAAAAGTTTGAGGAATATGCTGTAGAAAGAGCTAGAAAACTTGTTGAGGAATATCCCTGGTACTACCTCCCTCCCGATGGAAGGGTACACAAAATTCTGATCGCTGGAGCTGTGTTGATCAAGCATGTATTTGTGTCAATAGGTGAATTATCGGAGAAAGCACCTGAAGCGAAAAAAAAAGATATAAAACAGTTTAGATTGCAACATGCACGAAAAATATCGCGCATTGCTAAAAATAATAATCTTTTAAATAGGCTCTTTTTAAGGTCAGATCCATTTATTTCTGGAGGCCGAAACTTACCAACAAAGAAAAGCCCTCCTTCGTCGGTATTGTGTAACACCAGCGAAGTAAAATAATAATAACAATGGCTACTAAACCGCAGCTTCAGCACTGCTATAAACAAAGAACGTGCAAAAGCAGAGCTGTAAAATAATTAATTAAACTTCACCTTCTGTCGTTTCTCTAACTATCCCTTTTCTATAGTTCCAGCACTATGCATCGCATGTGTAGGGGTCATCTCCTGAGTGCTGGTCCCAGTTATAAAAAAAAAAAAAAAAAAAAAAAAAAAAAAACTTGAACGTATTAAATGTTACATTTGCGAAGAAAAAAGTAGAGATTGCAGCCTTTGCAATGATACCCATTATTTATGAATTATGCGATAGCAATGCTGTTTGCAAAATACTCGCACATGTAATAGGTGTGTTTCTTTGCTGAAAATTTGCCACCCACGGGATCCAAAAGGCGTTTAGAAACCCTTGTTACATCTTAACATAAATAGTTGTCTTCAACGACCCTCGTTGCCACTGTTTATGTTGCCCTTTATTCTTATTGTTCAACCTATAGCGCATAAATAAAGTTAAGTAGCATTGTAAAATAATTTTAAATAATAAAAAGCAGTATTCAAGAACTTAACAACTCAGTTGTTTCGATTTATGAAATGGTAATTGCTTAAGTTGTATGTAAATATTTTATATTCCATTAAGCATACACTTGTGTATAAATTTTTTTAAATTGTTTGTTTGTTTTTTATTCAATATAATTTACAGTTTAGTTTAATTTCTATTGCCTTCTTATTCAATAATTTGATCACACTAGGTCTGTTTTTTTACTATAAATTTGCCACCCGCGTGATCCCAATGTTACCAAAAAGCGTTTTCTTACACAAAAATTGGGTAAATGAGAGAAATTTTCTCGTTCTTCTTGCACGAAACAATTCAAGGTCTAGTTATTAGGTCTATGCAGCTCTACAACAATGAACAACACAAAAAAAATTAACTTTTGGATGTCAAAAGCAGAAGACTACTGCTCTCTCAAAAGTAAACACAGACAGGCTACAATAGTAAGAAAAATATTATCTTAATTTATGTATGCCTTAATTGCTTTTCCAGCTCTATCTCAAATAATAAAAATGAGTAAAATCGTTAATTGCGCGCTCTCTCAAATTAAACAAATGAGTAAAATGTAAACAAATTTTGACAGTCAAGTACAAAATACTTGTAAAACACATGACTAGTTGCACACACCTAATAAATGGGCCTTGAAACAGCACGAACTTGTTCTGCGGAGTAGTTTGGGCAAGAAGAACACGCCATCAGCTGTTTCATAAATAAACAATAAAGAAGTAAAAACAAACAGTGGAAAATATTGGAAATTTAGACAAGATATAAAAACTTGCAATAAACAAATAATAGTTAATTTTATTTCGTTTCCTTTTTGTGGTAAATTTTATGGTTTTTTGGGTTTTCTTACTTTCGTACATTTTGTCTCTTATTGAGATAAATTATAGTTTACTCTCACTTTACCGAACTTTACCAGTAAAGTAAAAAAAACCTAAAGTTACTTTAATTTAACATTGCTCACAGTTGACTTTTATGTGCTTAACACAGCATTTGCACAAGAAAGTACTTTCTTGAAATATAAATATGTATACGTATTATAAATAAAAATGTCAATGCAGTTGATGACTTTCTTGAAAATTTCTTGTTCGATTGCACATGAGAGTGAAATTTTTTTTTAATAATGTCGTCGAAGCGTAGGCATGTACGTATTTAGGTAGGCCGCAAAATAAAAAAAAACTAAACCCACACACTGTTGCTATTTCATTTACTACCCAATAAGAGTTACCAATAATAGGTGTGTTCATTTACTTTACTAGTAAAAATTAGCAACGAGAGAGTAACAAGAAATTTTCATTAATTACTCAAAAAAATGTGAAAAAGTAAATGAACACTTTACTAGCTAAAATTTGCAAGTAGTATTGTAATGTATAGGTGTATATGAGTACTTAATAACTAACCCTATATTTTTTGGACAAATTATACATATATGTATATTATTATAAAAGTATTGCGATTATGGTCATTTATATTCAGCATTGTCGTGACTGGCGTTATTCGAGTACGGCTTGTAATAGAATAATGAAAAGTTTTGCAATTTTATTTAATCTAATACTAGGCGTAGCTGAAATACGCTAAACACTATAAGGGTGATTAGCTACTTTTGAATAAAATAAATGAATAAAATATCTATTTTTAATTAGTTTATACGTTATAACAGCCTGCTTACACATAGCATTTTTATTTCTATTTTTATTTATATTTTTATTATGATAGGAAAAGAATCTGACAACTGGCAAAATAAGAATTACCAAACTTATGCTCGTTTTAATATTTCTTTTTTTATTAACTCTTTTTTTATTTACAGCCTTATTTATAAACATTTTCAAAGGCTTTATCAAAAGCTTATAAGGAAAAATGGAAAAAACATTATTTATAAATGCAAATTAGCGTGTTGATTCCTCATACGAACTGAAGTTCATGAGGGTTTGAGCGTTTTGTTTGACTAAATTTTGGGACTTAGGTACATACTATGAACTATGTTTCATTTCATATGTACACCAATAACTTTTGCGAATTTATCTAATTTGATGTAAATTTACAAGTTCCAAATTTTGACTTCGATTGCTTTTTCACAATAAGAGAATATAAGTCTGTCTAACCATAAATAATATATTTTCAAAAGGGTTTACATTTATAGACAAATAATATATATAATATACACGAATTTCTAAGATATTTCAGTTTTTGCAAATAAAATTGCCCTATTACTTTTTGTAGCATATTCACAAATTTATAGCAATCTGCTCCCAAAGTATTTAAAGCGAATATTCAATAAGTATAAGCCTCCTATTAATTGATTTAATAACTAAAATAATAAACAGCCGCCGAAAAACGGAAAAAAAGGAAACAAATTTAAGCAATTTTCATTTTCATTGTAATAAAAAGCTTTATCCAAATTAAAATATCATGTTGCTGCCAGATTAAACCCCAAAAGCAGTAAAAAAAAGTAATTTAATAAATTATGTGTTAATTTAAATTTATTTGCAAATATATATCTGAACTAATTGAATTATTTGCCTGCTTAGTGTAAAGTACCGAGTAGCTAGGTACTCATAATATTTACAATACTAAAAATAACAGCTGGTCTGTTTGCCGGACCATCCTTTGCCACTGATGTATCAGATACTGTGTTGCACAGATTCTTAAAAGAATCTTAAAATTAGCCTATGCTGTGTTGCTTAGTTCAATTCCATTAGACATCTTATTTTGCTTCTGTTGTTCCTTAAAATATACACAAAAATAAATTAGTTATCTTTTTAATACTTTTTATCGTTTTAAAAGTTTACATTTACTTACAATTTCTTAAATTTTCCAAAATATTTTTATTTTTAACTTAATTTAGAAATATTGTTTTGTAAACACAAACGCAAAACAGCTGTTTGAATAATTATTGCTAGTAAAAATTATACTTGTAAAAACTTGAAAGAATTTTTCTGCCTCTCAATTTTTTACGCTCTTTTGACGCTCTCTCGTTGAAAATTCTTTGGGTTAATGAACGCTTTCAAGAAACAATTGTTACAAATTTGTAAAAAATTTTAGTAAATGAACACAACTAATGTAATACACAAAAATTTGTAGAGGAATATTGGAAAATAATTTATATTATTAATTTTTTGATAAGAATGTTGTGATAAAAAGACATCTTCTCTATCATAAGTTTATCTGTCTTCTTCATATATAGTAAAAATATAGCCGGTAATGTGTAGCACCAGCGAATTAAAATAATTACTAAAAAAGACTACTAAAACTAAGCTTCAAAATTGAATAGGTCTCCTCGACATCAGAGTCGTTTTTTTTAAACAATATACAGTCTGCTAAGCTCTTAATAAAAGCTTGTCTGCAGAAGCACCCAGGGCTCTAGGGGGAATCGCACCCGCAACCTCCATATTGTTAGACCAATGCTCACGCAGTAGGCTACCGAGGCAACCATATGGTGTCAATACGCGACACTGTTCACTTATTTGTAATTATTTTGCTTTCGGAAAGTGTCATAAAATCTGTTTCATGAAAATTTTGTTGAAATCTCAGTGGTAAGTTGAAAAAATGTGAGTGTATTGCGAATTTCATGAAACTTCTTTCATGTGTAAACGCCTCGCAAGATAGTTTCAAAAGTGATTTAAAACTAACTCTCTTATGCTAGACCGCTGCCACTAGACACTTCCAAAACATTCTAGTACTACCTGGCAAGATCGATATGATACGATAGAGTATTTCAGTGAGCCTTTATTATGAATTGTTCTTGAATGAGCTTTTGAATTATCTTTCTAAAGAGCTTTTGTTAAAGTTAGCTTCTGAAGATAATTGTTGTATTACTGTGTATATTGTGTTATGCAACCTATTTGACCCTCTACTCTCAAGTTGGGATGAGATACTGACCGTTATTACATATTTGATAAATAACTTTTTAAACAAATAAGATTTATAAAAAAAAATTATAATTATGTTTATTTATTAGTATTATTATTATTGATAAAATTGTGCTAAAAACCGTAGAGATTGTGCTAAAAACCGTAGAGACGATGAAACTGTAAGCATACTTTAATGTTGATATTTAATTTAAATAATTAATATTTAATGAAATATTTTGTACATTGTCGTGATGAAAAATGTATCACTTTTTTATGGTATAGGGAAACTGTCGAAAATGTTATTCATCGAAACGCAAAATTTTTGATTACAAAGGAAATCACCATTATAGTTTGCCATAGCCATATCCATTGTCATAACCACAATAGAATTTTTTCTCGTTAATATGTGCTTCTATATCTTGAACAAATTTTGTCTTTCTTTTATTATTTCAAAAGTGCGAAAATATTTTCTCCTGGTCGGGTATTTTTTGGTCCTCCTTCCTTCGTCATAATCGGCAAAAAATACAAAACTCCTACATTCTTGCTACCGAAAAAGGCTGGAGTCACTTTGCAGCTACCACAAAGTTCCGGATTTCTGACCTCGGCACTTAGAGTAAAAAATATTCTGTTGAGAATATGTCTTTGAGGTGGCTGCCCTAAATTTGCATTCGATGGACTTACTGGAAAGGAAGATTTCTCTGCGTACACAATCACGGAGCATTGTTGATTCAGTACCAATACCAGAAGGATAATTCTACCATTTAATAATACTGCCGTATTGTGAAGACGACGACGAATAGGTGGCTTACCTTCTCTGGCTACGATGTACCTTCGGCGAGCAACTCTTCCTTCTCCTTCTCTTCTCTTCATTATCTTTTGAGTGAGAAGTACTTTGGTAGTTGTAGGTTCTTTCAACCATCACACAAGAATCTACGCACGATTGCCTGTGTTATTAGAAGTAGCAGATGGTTCATACGTTGAACTCCTTCTAGCCACTACTCTATAGTCGGTTTCTTAATTTAGTATCCAAGGGATACGCAAGACTTCGCGAAAGCAAAAATGTTAAATAAAAAATGGTGAATGAAGGAATACGTTTCTATTTAATTTTTTTTTTCAAAGGCTAAGATAAACTACAAAAAACCTTCAGAACATATATGTTTTCGGCATTTTTACTCCACAAAATTAACACATAAAAGTACTCAAATAACTTCATTAAAACTGAAGCAGTTTTTAAAAATTAAACAGCATGTATCGTATTTCAAAAATGAGGAAATACAAAAATAGTTTTCGAGGTCGGTGCTAAACAGATGCAAATTTAATTACAAATTTCTTAACTTTTTTAATGTTAATTTTTATATTTTGCAATTGTGTAAACGATAAATATTTTTATAAAAGCAGAAAATTTCATAAGTACATATTTGAATAATAAATGAAAATTTTGATTCTTATGAGGGATAAAAATATTTGTATCGAGTTTATATTCATGTTTATTTTCTTCAAGGTCTTAATTGCTGATCAATTTTGATATAAAAGGTGGAACATTGTAGCACTAGTCATTCAGTTCTCTAACAACAATTGTTCACAATGAAATTCCTCATCTTGTTCTGTTTGTTTATCGCTGTTGTAGTAGCCGATCCTCAACCAGGTTTGTTTTTATGGATCCGAAATAAAAAAATAACGAAAATTTAAGATCAGTTAAACAAACTGGTTATCGCTTAAATTTTGAATGTATTAAAATTTAACACTAAAAACAAACTTTTAAACTTTTCTTTTAGGTCTCTTTGGTTTTCTCGAAGGTAAGTTTATATGAATTATTATATATTTTGAATTCTTTAGTAGGTTAACGATTTTGTTATTTAACCACGCTCTGAATTGGAACTGAAAATGGATTTAATGCGCATAAAATATGCATTAAATAAAGGAAAAAATGTATATGCAAAACAATTAAATGAGATGTTCATCATAGTAACACGGGCCTTTCGACAATATTTATTTCAATTCAATTACATGTGAACCTGTATTAAGGAGCTGGTATGTTTGAGAGGCTTTGAAACCACTTTTTCCATACAGCAGGTGTCTTCTTGCATGTTAATAGTTTCCTTAACATTAAAACGATAACCACCCATAAGCCGATACTTCCGAAGCTTTAATAACATCTTCGTTCCGAAGAAACGTTCGCAAAAAAACCAACTAAACTAAACAGAAATCTTCGAAAGAATACATTTACGCTACAGTATTGCATGAGCTACTATCTAATCGTTTTGCACCTTTGCTGATTAACTTCATTTCAAATTAAACCGTTAATCGACTTGTTTCTCCAGTAAATACTAAATTATAATTTTATCTTCTATATACTCGTATATAAAATCGTTTGTGTGTTTGTTAGTAATGCATGATTTCCGGAACTGTAAGAGCTATCGAGCTGAAATTTTCAACACAGGTTCGGGTCAATTCACATTAGGTTTTGAGCCCTTGGGAGGTGGACAGCAGTGTTGTCACATGTGAAAAATTTTTTTTTTATTTTGACGGATTCTTTGTAATTTTGCATACAAATTGTATGCATACAAAAATATACAAAAATTTTTTTCAGTAAGTGCACAACAGTATTGCCACTTGCTGGAAATTTAAATTATTGTTTTGAATATCAAACCGATTTGCATACAATTGAAAACGTAGGTAGATCAGAGTCTAAAAGAATACGTAGGTAATACATTTTTTTCAAAGATACTACAACGAGGGGACGTATGCGGTAATATCTGCCTCTCCTAAGCTATTTAAACAAATTTTATGAAATTTATAACATGGATATATCTGAGTCGAAAATAACTCATTGAATATACATAAAAAACTAGGACCGTAAGAAGATGTAGGGGGCAATATATTACTCACCGATACTATACAACTATCTATATAATAAAAACTTAAATGATGTTCGTTGATAAGCGTATCAATGCAGAACTGCTGGATTGATTTGTTTAATTTTTGATGAATATTGTTTAATTTGATTTTTTTTTATTTTGTGGATGGGAAAGAAAAGTTGTGCATGAGCGAAGCCGTGGGTAACTAGCGTTTATTCTTTTGTAATTTTTTTTTAATGAACTTAATAATTGAGTAGGAAAGGATATTCATATAGTACCATTGGCTCATCAGTGGATTTTTCCTAAGAAAAAAAAACTTTATAAGAATATCATAAGATAACAACGTATTTCATACATTTTTTTCGGGAAAAATCACAATTTTCTATTTAGAATCATATATATATATATATATATATATATATATATAAAGATATTCCCAAAATAAATTAATTTAATAAACTATTATATTTTTATGATTTATTTTCTAAAATAATTATTCTTAATGAACTTCTTTTCTTGCAGATATAATTAACATTCCATTGTCAAGTAAGTTTATTTTCCATGTCAATTCATGTTATTTATTGTAAATTGTACTCCATTTTCGCGAAAAAAAAACAAACTTTTCCTATTTGTTCTGACAATTTCGCGTCTAAATTCAAAAAAAGACATTCTGCTCCTCAAGATTATAATATTTGTACATTTGATATACAAATATTGAGAAATCAATAATGCTTATTCTTTTTAAAGTTTTCTAAGTAACACTGTTTTTTTCAGTTGTATCAGGTATATTAGGCGGCGGTTCGAACTCAACAGAAGCAGCAGCAGAACCAGCAGCAGCAGCATAAAAAACTTATAATAGATTTTGGAATGTCCCCGATGTTAATTAAAACTTATAAAAAACTAATTTATATATTGCACACAGATATATATAACTAATATATGTATATGTAAATACATATATATATATATATATATATAGATGTGTGTATATGTATATACATATATATTACATAATGAATAAAGAAGGTATGGCAACAATTTAATTTTTGTCGTGTTTTAATCATCGTTTGGAATTATTATTTTGGGTTATATTTTTGACGATGTGGAAGGCTAGAAGCAGAGAATTTGTGAAAACTCGTGTTGCTCTCGTAGTTCTTAATCGTTAATGAATGTAATGCAAACATGATAAAGTTGGAACAATTGTAATTTTTTGTAAAATTGAAATCTAAAAAGTACAACGGTAACCTCATTTGGTACTATTTGTAAATTTTAATTTTCTCCTCTTATTGCCATTGGCGAGTATAACATGGCAACGCATTGTTAATGTCGAATACTTTCGGTAATTTTACCACTGTATGACGCAAAATGAGCAGGATATTTAACCACAAGTTTAAAAAAAATTATTTTATTTCACGAAGCATGATTAAATTTTAATTGACATCATTTAAATATAACCGAAGAAAATTTTTCGGTTAGTATTATAACTGTCAGCATAAAATACACAACAAACTAGGAGGACAACATTTACATTTTTGTAATATCAATAATATAATGAAAACTTAAAACAATAGTTAAGCGACAAATTCATCGTTCGCACCAATTGTGTTCCGAGTAATACAGAGGCAACTGCATTTAATAATTAACTGTCATCGCTGTGTTATTCCTGCATGCAGAGGCAATAGAATTTAATATATCTCTGTATGGCTATACCAACAAAATGCGTATGTTTTTTCGTATTCTAGTTTTGTTGTATAAGAATTGCAATTGCATACCAAGTGTGAAAAAGTCTTGAAGTTTCGCTTATTATGAAAACCAACGCTTATTTACTTTACTCTAATCAATCGTACTTTTTATTTTGTAAATAAAAGCTTTTTAACTATTTATTTTTTCTAAAAATATGTTTCCAAATATGTCCTACATAAATATGTTTATGTTAGAATAAGAAAAATGTCTGACTTACTCGTATCTTGACAACGTGACAAGATGTGAATATGAGAATAGTATTTATGTGGAAATGCAGTATATGACAGTTTATCAGTCAGTTGACATAAAAGCAAGAAAAAAATCTTAAGAAAACATTAAGACTGCAAAGAAAAAGTTTAGTTTAGCTTTAGTTTATACAAAAAAGAAAGAAAAAAACACAAAGTAAGTGCCCTGCATAATAATTAATAAGCATATTGAGCACACCCATGCACTTAGAGAAATTATGGCATAAGAAGAGAAACGTGGTATTATTATTTTTATTTTAAGTGTAATTTCCAAAACTATAAATCACTGATCGCTATTTCTGTTTGAACTTTTAACAGCTTTTTGATCTCTCGCTAACACCACCTCTTAATATAAGTACATATTTACATATAAAATGGAGACAAAAATTTTAATATCTCTGAGATGATCCCTACACATGCGGTGCATTGTGGTGGAACTAGAGGAAAGGGATAGTAGGAGAAATGATAGGAGGTGAAGCTTCACTATCTTACAAACCTGCTTTTGGCATGTTTTTTCTTTTATATCAGTATTGAGGCGCTTCTGATGTCAAGGAGACGTATTAAATTTTGAAAATTCGTTTTTAGAAGCCATTTTTAGTAATTATTTTACTTCGCCAGTGCTACACAATACCGACGAAGGAAGACGTTCTGATATGCCTGTATATTGGATACAGGTGAAGCCGTTACTGTTCAGTGACCAGTGACTATGCCTTCGCCACTGAAGCCTTCCGACAACAACCGACACAAAGACGCACAAATGCTATATGTGTAGGGCTTATTATGAGTGTCATTCTCGTGACGAAAACGGTAAGAGAATGCAACGCCTGCGATATGTGTTGGCCTTATTATAAGTGTCGTTGTCGTGAGAAAAAGGGTAAAAAGTGGCAACACCTGCCATATTTTTTTTTTTTTTTTCTGAAACCAGCACTGGGACACTTGTCATAAATACGACTACAACAAAGCCAATCATAATAAGGCCCAATATCATTTTTCTGATGTGCATTAGTGTGTCTTTGTGTGTGAGTTGTTGTCGGAAGGTTTCAGTGGCGAAGGCATAGTCACTGGTCACTGAACAATACCGGCTTCAGCTGATAGCAATCCACAATCACATCAGAACGCCCTCCTTCGTCGGTATTGTGTAGCACCGGCGAAGTAAAATAATAATAAAAATAGCTACTAAACCGAAGCTTCAGCACTGCTACGAGTATAAAAACAAAAGAACGTGCGAAAGCATAGCTGCAAAATAATTAATTAAGCTTCACCTCCTGTCGTTTCTTCTACTATCCCTTTCCTATAGTTCCCAGCACAATGCTTCGCATGTGTAGGAGTCATCTCCTGAGTGCTGGTCCTAGATAAAAAAAAAAAAAAATATCAACAGGGTGACTAAAAAACTATCAAGAGGAAACATGCAATGAATTTTTTCCTTGCGCAAAATATGAAAGGGTAAATAATTACATTTTGTTTACTTTTTATTACACATACAAAATACCTCACACATATAACCAAATTAAAATAAATATAGCAATATTTATAATTTTATAAATTTTGCAATATTTATGCAACAGAAAAGGGAATCTCTATCGTCGCTGTTCCAAAAGAAATTGCAGAAAAATTCCTTTATGTAAATGTAGCAACGAAAACATTGTAAGCACATTGAAAAATTAAACTACAACAACAACAAGGAAATAATGTGAGCAAAAAGCAGTCTAATTAGAAATTTTTGTAAGAACGAAATAAAGTTTTTCGGTGGAGAAATAAAAAAGTTATTTGATTCTTTTACGTGTTTGTTGTCTTCTTTTATTTTTCTTCTTTTGTTCTTCTGTTATTTGCTGGCTGCTTGTTCTATTTTGAAAAATTTCAAACTTATGATGCAAATAGCAATTCTTTTAAAAATTCTAAAGTCTTATCAGAAAGAAGGAAATAAATATTACAAAGTTTTTTTTTTCGAAAGCTGGAAAGTTATAAATACTCGTACAGTACCATGCAATATTTTGTATAAAGGGAGACCATTTTTTTACTTATTAAAAAGAAATTAAAGAAATAGAATGAAAAGTAGTATTTTTTTTAAGTTTTCTAAAAACGCACAAACATTTTGGAACAGTAAGTCGGCAACCTATAGAAGCTACAGTCAAAGAAAAATATCTTAAAACAAGTAAGAGTGCTATACGAGTATATTAGACACCCTCTACTACACCTTATATCCCATATTCGTCTGAATTTCCGCGTAGTCGTTTAGTAGTACTGAATTTTTACCTAATTTTTGGCTCTAGTCATTTGGACCAGCTATTCAGACCACTATATAACTTTAAGTAGCCAACTCAACGTGTAAAATTTCGAAAATTTAAGATGGATGATTATAATAAAACTTCAAAAATCTGAACTAAAACTCATTCTGCTTCTTACATTTAATTTTCTTTTTTTTACTTTTTTTTATCAAAAATGTGTTTTGAAGTTAATTTATGCAGTTAGAAAGGTGCGGTTGTTTGCATTGGAAACAGCTTGTTATCTACTATAATAATCAGCAAAAAGGTAAAAATTGATTTTTTCAACCATTTTTACTTTCCCTGCAGCATATTATGACGTGAGGCTAATATAATAAAAAAAATTAAATATAAAAATCGGATAACTGTTCCAAAGGTTTACATTTTCCCAGGATACACACATTACGAAAAGCGATTGTTAAAATTTATTTGAAGTAGGTGTTTTGTGTGGCAAAAGCCGTTTCAAAGTAGACTTTAACTTTAACTATCGTTTTTGCATGATGCTGTCCATCTTTATAATACAGTCGAACTTCTCTATAACGTAGCAGTTGGGGACCGTCAAATTTCTACGTTATAGAGAAAATTCGTTATAGAGAAACTGCAGAAAATTTGACTACAATTTTTTTTTGTAGAAAATATAATTTTTCTAGTTTTTAGACCTCTTTTTATATTAATAACACTAATTATTTAAGCTTTAGGTCTTTTTAATATATTTAATATTTATTTTGATTCGATATTTCGCTACTCCTTTGTGTAGCTTCTTCAGGAAAATTGGTTTTTGTTTATAATGAAAAAATATTTTTTTTTTAAATTCACAATATAGGAAAAGTTCTTGTCAATGAAAATTCAAAATAAAAATATTAACAGCCATATTCATAAAAATATTAAAAGCCATATTCATAAAAATATATTCTGGATTTGAAATATGTATAAATATTCGATTTTGTATTGAAATTTGTTTTTGAACCAAATCCAAAATACATTTTTACGAATATGTTACATAAAGGGTGGTTAAATTTCAAGGGCCGATGTTGATTTTGAATAAAACACAAACTATTTAGGAAATTATTGTAATTTTATTTTATTATGATATATTGGTATTACTCAATTATGTATGGAACAAAATATCGGCCAAATGGGCGCCGCGACCACGGCGGCACACCTCCATCCGATGGTCCAAATTTTCGATGACCCTGAGGCATAATGGAGGTTCTATGCCGTTAATGTGCCGAATTATCTCATCCTTTAGCTCTTGAATTGTTGCTGGCTTATCGACGTACACCTTTTCTTTCAAATAACCCCAAAGAAAAAAGTCCAACGGTGTCAAATCACATGATCTTGGCGGCCAATTGACATCGCCATTACGTGAGATAACACGGCCATTGAATTTGTTGCGCAAAAGAGCCATTGTTTCGTTAGCTGTGTGGCAAGTGGCACCGTCCTGCTGAAACCACATATCGTCCACATCCATATCTTCCAATTCGGGTCATAAAAAGTTCGTTATCATCTCACGATAGCGAACACCATTCACAGTAACTGCCTGACCGGCCTCATTTTGGAAAAAATACGGCCCGATGATGCCGCCAGCCCATAAACCGCACCAAACAGTCACTCTTTGTGGGTGCATTGGTTTTTCGACAATCACTCTTGGATTCTCATTCGCCCAAATGCGGCAATTCTGTTTATTGACGAATCCACTGAGGTGAAAATGTGCCTCATCACTGAAGATGATTTTCTTCGAAAATTGATCATCCACTGTTGCCGTGGTCGCGGCGCCCATTTGGCCGATATTTTGTTCCATACATAATTGAGTAATACCAATATATCATAATAAAATAAAATTACAATAATTTCCTAAATAGTTTGTGTTTTATTCAAAATCAACATCGGCCCTTGAAATTTAACCACCCTTTATAATAAAATATTTAAAAACAATAATTACAATAATAATAATGATAATAATAATAATAATAAAAATCTTTTTTCTATATTTTTTTAATAATTAACTATATGTTTATAGTAATAACAATTTTTGTTCTGTCTCTAAATGTAATGTAGAAAATATATTTATTGAGACAAAAAAAATTTTTTGTACATGAACACATTAATTTTTTTTTTTATTAATACATACATATGTGACTAAATTGATGCAAAAAATCGATTGCTAAAAACTTCGCAATAGAGAGATTATTTAGTGTGAAAAATTCTATTTAGGTCTTAAAAAATTGTACGTTACAGAGAGAACTTCGCTATAGGGAAGTTCGTTATAGGGAGATCAAAATGTATGAAAATACTCACAAAAATGTTGTGTTCACGAATTTTATTTGTTATAGAGAAGATTTCGTTATAGAAAAGTTCGCTATAGAGAAGTTCGACTGTATTATAATAGATCTCGCATTATAAATTTCAGTACACACAATGCAACCGCTGAAGCAACATGTGCAATAGAATTTACTTTAATCCCCTCCGGCTCACTCAAAATATTATTTTAGTAAATTCAAATTTACATGTAGGACCGTGTAGCAAATAAATTTTTTATTACAAATTATTTTTTTTTATAATTTTTTATATTCATATAATTTTTGAAGAAAACATTTGGAGTAAATTAATTGCAGGGCTGCTTTGTTAACAAATTATAAATTTTACATATGAAATATACTCGATACGTCATCGAGAGAAAACGTATGTGCATTAGTGTGACCACAAGTTATATGGACAATTTTTTTTTCGTATTTTCACTTGGCAAACCCCTTAGATTGATTCCAAATTAGAAAAAAAAAATATATAAAAAATTTTAGATCGTTTGCATAATTATTGGGCGTGTCTTGAGCCAACAAAATTTGTGAAAATTTTGTTGTTATTTTTTAATTTGGTTTTTTCGGGATTAAATATTAATGTTAAAGAAAATTAATACAGAAGAACATTGTTCATCAGATATAACCCTAGAATATTTGTGAATAAGGTTTTTCCCTAAAATAAATATTACTGAAGTTATTAACAATTAAAGCGAGCCATAGTGAGAAAAATAGCATTTTTAATTTGGAATCAATCTAAGGGGTTTGCCAAGTGAAAATACGAAAAAAAAATTACCGGTCACACTAATGTGCATGGTGTAATCTTTATTTCAATCATTCATAATTCAGGCTTTATAAATGTAGTGTAAAAGCCCTCGAAAATATGCATTAATTTTTTCCCTAAATGCACGTTTATTTTGCTAACATGCACCGTGGTCACAAGAGTAAATATGGTAAAATTTATGCTTATGCGGCAAAAGATTTAATGTCTTTCATAGAAGAATTCGGCCAAAAAATTTACATCGGTCTTTAATTCTTCGTTTACTATCTAAAAAAATGTTTATATTAAAAATTTTATTTTTAATTCATTTACTTTTCTACTTGTTGATACCTAAATTAATCGCGAAAATAGTGATTGAATGAATCTTCAAATAAAATTACTCACTTGCTGACCCATTTCTTAAGCTCTAATAACTTTGATTTCATAATTTACAAAGAACAAATAAAAATTCCAAACAAAAGTGATATTTATATATTTGAAAATTGTTGCAATACTTGTTGTGATGGCCGCAAGGCAAGAAATAAAATATAACTTGATGAAATTAAAAACATTAAAAATTATTGAAAAGAAGAAGAAAAACCCAAAAAATATTCAACATCAAAGAAAGAGCCTTAAAGCGAAATTAATATGTGCAAAGTTAAACAATTGTTAAATAAATTATCTTCTGCATTGTTGAATTCATATAACTGTCCGGAGGACATGAGGGTTTTTGCTATTAGATTTATAATCTAAAGAAATAAATGATTTTTAAATTGTGTTTTTAACATTATTGTTGCTGCTGCCAGCTTAAAAAACTATTAACTTGTGATTTTGATTACATTTGAAATAAATCGTATTAAATACTACAAAACGATTTTTAAAGTTAAAAAGAAGAGGAATTTATTTTTATTAATAGCTGCATAAATTATTCAAAAACATATTGACAGATAAAGGCCCTATAGCACACACATACATTTGTACATTCTAATAAACGTGCACATATATTCATTTAAAATGAGTGAATGAATAAATTCATAGTTCATTTGGTTCATAGTTAATTTATCACAATATTGTAAAATGTTCTTTTTATTATTAGAATAAAGGAAAAAAAAAAACTTAAACTCCATTTTCGCAGATTCATCATTACAAGGTGAAAAATGTTACGGTGGGTAAATTTTTTTAGTCAGCGTAATCTACGAAAAATTCGAAGAAAATTTCCCCACGAAGAGAGACATCAAAGTTCACATTTTGTTAATTAGGGCGGCGCTCATAATTCAAGGGTCGCGACAACGAGCGGGAAAAATGAGGGATATAATTATGAGGGCTACCCTAAAATTTTTTTGTCATAGTACACCCATACTTTCTTCTGATAATTTTCTTAGAATTTTGTGCAAATTTAGATTTTGCTATACGCCTGTCACGTTTTTTCTCAGCCGAACAAATGGACCCACCATAATAAAAGTGCTAAAAGTTTTAGAAAATATACAAAAGTTAATAAAAGGACTAACAAGTCCCCATAGCAAGTGTAATCCTAGTTTAGTCATAGTCTAGTCGTTATGTGGTCATAGACTAGTCATAATTGGTCATAGTCTAGCAATAGTCTAGTTATTGTCGTCATAGTTCAGTCATAGTCTTGTTATATTGTAGTCATAGTCTAGTCATATTCTAGTCATAATGTGGTCATAGTATAGTCGAAGTCTAGCCATAGTCTAATCACTGTCTAGTTACATTCAAGTCATATTGTAGTCATAGTCTAGTCTTTTCATAGTCTGATCTAGTCATAGTCTAGTATAGTCATAGTCTAGTCTAGTCATAGTCAAGTTCTAAGCGTACACAGCATCATCAATTCATAGACAAACTAGAATAGATCAAAACTAAAACAAAAGCACAATAAGGAAATGCGAGCTACTAAATAATATTATAAATTTATTTATTATAGTTTGAGGCATTATAATAACAGCGACTGCAATAAATATTCAATATACAAAGTACCTTTTTATGTTTTTAACAAATTTATTATCTTTACGTGTAAATTTTCATCTGTTTATTGCGGCATTGCAAAAAATACAGAACGTAGTTTAAAACAGTGATTTATGCGAAGAAGATAATTTTAAATGAAAACTAATATTCCATGAAATTTATTTAGTTTCATCTTTTTATTAAATTAAATTAAATAATTTTTCGTTTTTGTATAAAGACGTAAATATGATTTTATTTAGAAGCAAAATAAGAATTAAGACACAATAATTTATAATTTATTTGTTGTTAATACAAAAAGAGGAAAACTCACAGCACAACCGTATGTTTTCAACTCTTACATCCGTTTCCGCTTGAAAAGAAGAAAACTTTATTGTGAAAAACATTGAGTTAAACTAAGAAATAAAACTTTTTTTTTTTATTTTATTTTAATTCTTGTTCTTATTTTCATTCTATTTTAAATACTACATTGTGTTTTGTTGTATAAAAATCAGGAAACTAAAACTTTATTTGTGAAGAAATAAAACGAAACATTCAGGATCATCTAATAAGCAGATTGATAACAGATTGGGGAATAAGAGTTTTAAATTAAATTGTAACTAAAAACAAATCAAGGGAGTTTAAAAAAGCCTATCATGAATTCTTATCGGATTATGTCGTTGTAAATCCTTTCATTTACATATATTTGCTGTATGGTTAAGCTATTGTATATGTACATTTCCTTACCGCTTATGCCAACTCATCAAAATCCTTCAAATGTTTGCAAAAATCTCACATGTTTATACAAAAACTTCCAAAATATGTTTGAGAATTACAAAAATATATAACAGAATAAACCAAGTAGCCCTTGCAAAAATTATTTCATGCAACAAGTATAAATCGAATAAAAATGTACTTGTTATATAATTGTCAAATTTTTCTAAAAGTTTTATCAAGCGTAAAATTCTACAGTATAACAGAAAACTAGAACAACAAATTTTTAAATGGATTTGACAACAATTGCAACAGCAATAGGAAGTTGATCATTTTAAAATAAAACTTCTCGCCGCGAAAAACTGTAAAAACAACATCAGCATTATTATATTATACTTCCCAGGTCTTTTATTATTTTGCCGAAAAGTTGTAAACAAATTTTCTAAGGACATTAATTGTGTGGCATGCAAATGTTAGCGTCAACGTACGAACATCAAGAACGCAAAACAAAAACAGTAACAAGAACAAAAACAAAAACGATATTTTGAAATATTAAATATGTACAGAAAAACATTTCATGTGCTTGTGTTAAGCAATATTTTAAATCATAATAAAAATCAAGGCATCAACAATGAAATGCAATAAAAAATAATGTAAAACTTTTCTTACAACTTGCCACACGTAAGTTGCCAACGCAAAAAAAAATAAATCAAAAAAACTACACAACGCACAGTGGTCGAAGCTGTATGGAGTCGGCGGCTAAAAATACTTTTAGTATAGGATAATAAGTATGTCAGAAGTATTTAATGGTAAAATGGAAGTGGTTGATGACTCATAGCCCCCGTATGACTCATACTTCCCGTACCCAACCACCCACATTCACCACACGTAAGCAAAACCTTGAGAAAAAATGTACGAACCTTGCCTTTTTAATTCATATTTTAACAACTTTTTTACAAGATTAATTTTAAAAAATAAAAATATTGACAAATTATATATGAAAAACTATGTAATAAATTAAAAAAAAAAATTTTGAGGGGTTGTTACTAAAAAGCAAACTTAGTATTAAGCCCTTATGGCAGTACATTTTTTCTGCTTTGCTCAAATCGTGGAGAAGAGCGCAAATATATTGTAATAGGGAAATTAATCAGGGGCAAAGGGTACAACCATATTAAAATAAATGCAAAAACTTTTAATCCTCCACTAGTGTTATCGATAAAAAATGAGTAACTGTCGAAAAAAATGTAAAACGTTTCAACTTCAAATTAACGTTTCGAACTTAAAATCTTTTATATGTTGTCAACTTAGCGATTTATGCACAATGTCTGTGATTTTGAGTTTAGTTTTTGACCTTATATTTTTCTTTCGGGTTTTTTAAATGAAAATAAGTAGGCAACACTTAAAAAATTTAAATATTATATTGCATTTGTTTCTTTCTGGCTTTGCTATCCTTTTCTATCCATTTTATATCAATTCATCATTCAAGTAGCAAATACTTATTGTCATCGAAAAAGTAAAAAATTAGTTGAAATGTCTGGTAAGTTGATGGAGCGTTTTCACACTTGCGTGTAAGTTCATTTGAAAAATGCTGTCAACAAGTAAAGTTCTAGCAAAAATTGCTAAATAATACCTTGAGTATTGCCGTGTTCATCATCATAAAATTACTTTTAAAAAAAAACATTATATTATTATTTAAAATTACCATTAGGAAATGTTTTTGTATAGTTGTATTCCTTTTTATTATTTCTTATTTTTTTACAAATACAACACTTCATTCATTTTAATATGTACTAGTAAATTAATAGATAACTTGTACTTGGTAACACTGTTTCTTCATTTGGCATTTTACTGGCCGCAAGTGCCAAAAAATTACTTGCAAGAGATTTTTTTACGAAAGACTTGCAAGTTCGAAAAATGTGATTGAATTGGCGAAAAAATTTGTTGAGAGTTTTTTTAAGTTGCACTTGCATTTTTTTTTTATCTTGGACCAGCCTCAGAGGATGACCCCTACACATGCGATGCATTGTGCTGGAACTAGGCAATTAGGTTATGGGAAGGAGGATAGAGTAGTGTTTATGGACATTTGATGTTTTTTTTTATCTGGGACCAGCACTCAGGAGATGACTCCTACACATGAGAAGCATTGTGCTGGAACTATAGGAAGCGGATAGTAGGAGAAACGACAGGAGGTGAAGCTTAATTAATTATATTGCAGCTCTGCTTTTGCACGTTCTTTATTTATACTCGTAGCAGTGCTGAAGCTTCGGTTCAGTAGCCATTTTTATTATTTTACTTCGCCGGTGCTACACAATACCGACGAAGGAGGGCGTTCTGATGGATTGTGGATTGCTATCAGCTGAAGCCGGATTGTTCAGTGACCAATGACTATGCCTTCGCCACTGAAACCTTCCGACAACAACTGCCACACAAAGCCACACTAATGCACATCAGAAAAATGCGAGATGTTTATTTTTATTTTAAAAGTTTTAGTCTGAAACTGCTATAAAAAACAATGAACGTGCAAAAAGCAGAGCTGTAAAATAATTAATTAATCATCCAATCCAGTCGTTTCTCTAACACACCCTTTCCTATAGTTTCAGCACAATGCATCGCATGTGTATGGGTCCTCTCCTCTAGTAATGAAATATTTTTTTTTAGTAAATTTCTTATTAAATGTGCAAAAAATCTTTTTAAAAGTTTTTAAAATTAAATGTTTTTGTATTCATTTTATTTATTTGTTTTTATTTGCCTACGATAACATAATGTACGACAATTAGTGAAAATTATTAGCTACTACTACTACTACTATTGCGCACTAGATGGTGTTAGTGTATTTCTATGTAGCTGTTAAGTTTCTCTGTACTTATTGTTGTCCGTATGATTACACTAATCCACTCATACACAGCTGACACCGCGTTATCGTTATTACAATCTTACTCAAAATTTGTGATTGTATTGTGAAAAAGATTTGTACCACCTACCTTATAGATGTTTACACATCAAAAATATATATATGGACGAACGAACAAATCCATAACAAGCTAAATACATTGTAATTATTTTAAAATTTAGTAATACCTTTTAACTCAGTATTCATTTTGAATTATTTCAACATAAAATGTTTTAATTAATTTAAAGTTGCACTTAATTTCCCATTTTTTACACTGCAAAATCAACTGTTAACTCGTTCTCTTCTTTGAAACTGTTCTTAAAGCGTACAGTTGAAATAAAATAGAAACCACTATAAATTTTAAAACTTTGTTTTTATAAGAAATATTAATGCTACATTTGATGACAAACTTTTAACTTTGATTGTTTTTATTTTTGGCCAATGGCAGAGACCACAGTGCAACGATTGCATTTGTAGCAGTCAAGAGTGTTTAGTTTGTTGTTTAATTTTGAATAATTTTCATATTTTTTTTTTAACTTCAGTAACAAGTTTATTATTTGTACAAAAATTGTGCATACACAGTTTGTGTTGCTGTCGAAAGAATTCTCGATGTTTTGTTCCTGTTTTTTTTTTTTTTTTTTCCTTGGCGGCAGTGAACAACAACTACTAGTGGCACTGAACACCTCTAAGCATTAGTTTTTAAGTACATTTTGTTGTTGTGTCAAAAATATATGTATAGTACATTCATGTAGTTTCTTTCTTTTTTTATCTGAACTTAAAAACTTTTTGGCAAAATATAAAATATATTTTCATGTTGTTTTCTAAGTTTATTTCATTCGAAGCGGTGTTGTGAAGTAAGAATTTGCACATTTAAAAAGGCACACCATGATACCTGGAACCCAAGGAAAATGCCGAGAAAAAAATTTAAGTCATTTCGGAAAAAATAAATGCTAAAAGCATTTTCTTTGGAAATCAGTTTGACAAATATTTCGTTAAATTGTTATTTTAATCGACATTTACTTTTGACAGTTATATAGGACAGCAAGGAATATTGGTTGCCCATAGAGTTGTAACTACTTCTTTGAATACATGTGTGAGAGAATCCTATACATATAGAATACAATAATTTACGGACGACGATATGTATATACAACAAATATTTTTTTCCTTTTCCACTGTTCATATATGACCCCGTAGGGGGGTTTTGGGACAGAGTACCATAACCTACGGGACATTAGCAATCGAGCGGTACCCAGCTAATTAGTTGAAGAATTTCTCTAATGTTCTTTAACTTCTTCAAAGAATCTACGTTATAGTCTTACGTTATATTTCGTACTATATGGGCCTAGGTCCACAAGAATTGATGGGGAAGCTGATGCATCGCCTTGAGTTTTTCCAGAACTTGAAGATGACAGAAGAGGCGACTCTTCGACATCACACCAGAGATCTAACTGGGATTGTTTTACGATCTTTGTCTAGTCTGAATCTACGGGAAACCGGTTGCCCGCATGGCTTCTGCAAAGTATTGATTTAATGACTGATGTACCACTACTGAGCTTGTTTCAGCTTAGTGGACCAGGTCTTCATGGCTATCGCACGGTGTTTAAAGCCTGATGACCATATGGCTAAGTCTTCTAGTTAAAGACTTGGTCGGAGGGTACTTCGTGACCACCCGAACAGGTTGAAGTTGTGTTCCGGTTTATTGCGGTTTGTCTTCGTGGTGGCTGTGCTTGAAACCTAAAGTTATGCGGGGAGTGTAGTTATTGGTCTGTTCGGAACATACGAGCATTGTCATCTTTATGACATATGTATGCTCTGATACGACATGGAATAGGAGCTGGTAAGTTCGTTATGCTCCATCTTATGATAGTAGTGTATGCATGAAAGCCTATATCATAGGCTGGAAAACTATGATTATGGAGTGCAACCTGTGCGTGCTCAAGTCCCTCGTTTCCTTACGTGCCCATTAGGACGGTGGTGGACTTCAAAATTCATCCGGTCTTGAGAGCACCGTGGGTTTAGGCTGTACCGAAGTTAATCTTGACCACAAATGTTCATATATAAAGAACAAAACATTTTTTTTGGATTCTCACTACGCATTTACGAATACTTGGAATTAATTAAGTGCAACTTTGCCCCCCTTTTTTCAAAATAGTCAGCCATTTAATTTCCCTCATAACCCTTATGTTCAGGAACCCAGTCCAATGTAACGGCGTTAAAGTTCCCCAACTCTCGAGGTTATCGTGGTCGTTTGAAGGCCCTTAAGAGCCGCTTGACTATCTGATAGTAGAGGATATCTCATATTTAGATTAACTTCTGGTTATTCCTAATACTAATTTAAATCATAGTCTACTATTTATTGCATAAAGCAAACAAAATTACATAAATCTAGAAATATTAGTTTTATATTTTAATATTCTTCATAACAAAAACGTAACAAACAAAAAACACAAAGAGGACACTGTTTCTTAACATCTTCACAATAATAACTGATAATATAGAGTACACATACATACATTTTTTAATCTACAATGCAAATGCAACCAGCATAAGTTTTTGATTTCGATTTTCCTTTTTGCTTTCCATTTGTAATTTTCATTCTGTTTGTCTCAGCTTAATAAATCAGCTTTATTACAAAATAAACAATTTATACGACTATCTGTCTATGAGCACGCCTGTATATGGGGGCTCTGTGTGAAAGGATATGTGTTTGCAATACAAAGTGAACATTTTCGTGTATCACATTCTCTATCTTTTCAACGAGTAGAACCATATTTTGCAAGCAATATCATTATCTTTCCTTTGTTTATTTGTTTATATTATTTTTAATTTTTTATATTCCGTTCTTTACTTTTCCTCTTAAGTCACATTCTTACCGCCGTAATAACATCACGATTTTAATGTTGTGCTACTACTTGTGTATAACAAGGAAATAATCAGAAGTTCTTAATATTAAAAGGTTATGAAGAATTTTGGACTCCCTATCTAACGATAAAAGCTGGCATGAACGATAATGATGATTGTGATAAGATATACATACATATATACTCGTATATAGGCGGAACTAAGAGTAAATAAACAGGATTGCAGAACACATGTCTGGTCAGATATATAGCGCTGTAAATTCTCAAAAAACAGCATTATCTTCTTACACAGAGAGAAAAAGCTCGTACTAACTTTAAGTTTTTTTCTGCTTAGAAACATCTAAAAATAGAAATATGTATGTGTAATAAAAAAAAGTAAACTCATGGATTGTTATGTTTTTATTTATAGATTTTTGGTTTTGTGTTTGGTATTCAACTTCAATTCTCGATTGATTAGTTGAATTTTAAACATTAGAATCTTGGATTTGTATTCAGAAATTAGGAAAAATCCACTGATGAGATAAGTAAGCATTAGCGAAATAGTACTATGTGGATATGCTTTCCTCCTGAGTTATTGAGTTTGCTTTTATACGAGTATAAAAAATACTTTATGAGCATATCATAAAGTATGTAATAAAACATTTCACATATTTTTTCGGAAAAAGGCACAATTATAAAATTAGAATCATATATAAAGAGATATTCCCAAAATAAATTCAGTTAATATTAGTAACAGTCGTAATTAAAATTCAGATACGAACTGTACTCATATGTACTTCAAACAAGCCGAAGATGAGATTACTTGGGAGATCCAATCCAGGAAATTCTTAAAATGAGTACAAAATCCTTAAATTAAAAAAAAAAATTATAAATTTAGTACGGAACTCTATTTTGTATTTTATAATTCTCAAAGATTTTCTGGAAGTTTTTATAAAAATGTGAAAGCTTGGTGGGCTTTTTAAAAAAAATTGGTTAAAGGTCTACTGAGGATTTGGTGTAAAGTTTTGTACACACGATTGTCAGTTTTTACAATGTTATAGGATATAGCAATATGGTGGCAATGCACTCACAATGGAAAATTGTCAGAGAAGTGTAAATTGTATGTCCAGAATATTGTACAGAAATCTGTACAAATTCACTGTCACACAATAAATTTGTTTGTCAAGAAAAATTATCTGTATGGAAAAAGTTGTCAGATCCGATGTTTAACATTGTATCTAAATATTTATGGGCAGCGTTGCCAACATAAATATTTATCTGCCAATGTTGTTAATGTACGGTCCACTAAATTAAGCACATGTGACAATAACAAATGACTGCAAAATGTGTGGCAATAACGTTTCAATGTAAATGAACAATTTTTCTTAATACTTTTTTTTTAACCTTTTTTATTATTTTAACAATCTATTTTTTTAAGCTTTAAGGTTTTTTCTCTTTTTATTTATTCTCTCTTCGATATTTCGTTAACCTTCGGTTAACATCTTCAGGAAGTTTTTTTCTTCCTTCCTTAACGAAATATAGAAGAGAGAATAAATAAAAAGAGAAAAAACCTTAAAGCTTAAAAAAACAGATTGTTAAAGTAAATGAACAATATTATTGGCATACAAAGCACGGACAATACATTTTGTGACAATATTGCCACACAAAATGTGTGAGTTCACACGGTTGTTGAACATTTTATTACAATTTTTCTGTCAATATTGTACTGTGTGACAATCGTGTGTACGTACTTTAAGCACCAAAGAAATGTACATATAGGCAATGTTTAAAAAAATTAACCGATTTGATTCGTTCCCGGTATTTCTTAAATCAATCTCGTTTTTTTATCTTATTCTTATTTCAAGAACGGATTTTAGGACTAAATCAACTTGGAAATTCTTGAATCAAGGGCATTTTAGACTTGATTCGATCTCAGGTGTTCTTAAATAAATAACGTTTTCGGCTTGTTTCAAAAACGGATTCGGGAATAAAAAGGGCTAAGCGTAAGTATTTAGCGCTTGAAGAATCCGTACTTGAATGAAGTATTCTGTACTTGATTTAAGAAAATCCGTACTTTCCGGACTTTTGACAACACTTGGGATTGAATTAAATACGGATGGGTAGATATTTATTTTGAGTGTACTGTTCTAAATTAAATCAATATCTAAACTTTGAAAATGTATCAGTATTGAACACAGAAAATATTTATAAACGTAGATATGTATGTATATAATTAATACACATATAATTAATACACCAATTACAAACAGAATTATTTTTAAGGCAATAAATGTTGCTCAAAATTATAGGCATTTAGTTAATAAGAGATAGATTATATTATAAGTGTATTTATAGTACTTATGTATATATAGAATTACATTTAGAGAAGGAACAAAAATTTTTAAAATTAAAAACACATAGTTAATTATTTAAGAAGAGATAGAAATAAAATTTTTATTTTTTAAAAAACTAGACATATTCTAAACATATTCAGGGTATTTTGGATTTGGTACAAGAACAAATTTCAATACAAAATCAAATCTTCATACCTATTTCAAATCCAGAATATATTTTTAATTATTTATGGAATATGTTTGAATTTTTTCATTGACGAAAAATGTTTCTTTATATTATTATTGTGAGTTTCATTATAAAGAAAAACCAATTTTCCTGCAGAAGCTGCACAAAGGAGTAGCAAAATAAAAAAAATAAAAATAACGTCTATTATATGTAATTAATCGAAAGCATACAGGCTGTCAAAATTACATGGGATAGTTAATAAAAAAACAAATTAAGTCAAAAACAAAAATTGTAAGTCACACTGACAAACACTCGCAGAACGGAACAACATGCTGTTTTCGAAGGCGAAGAGACATTTTTGAAATTAAATTTATTAAAAGTCTTTTGTTTTTTCGATAAATAAAAAATATTTACTGAATTAAAAAATTTTAGTTTTTTTTTATTAGTATTTCAAGGGGTTATCGTGCTCATTTAAGTGCTTAAAACAATTTTTTTCGTGATGAAAACTTTTCGCCCTAAATATGTATTACAAATCAAGTACTAAACCATTCAGCTTTCCTCTCCTCGATAGCGTAATCTAACGAGAAAAAATATTTGTAAAAACCTAAACGAAAAAAGTCGTGAGATGTTCAGCATCAAGTGAAAAAAATTTATGAAATGAGTTTTTGAATGCAACACAGCAATATAAACAGTTGTTATTCTTGAGCTTTTACACAAGCATCAGCATGCAAACATTGGCTTTAGTGGAGAACGTGTGGGTGTAGTTTAATATCCTGGTTAGATGTTTGTTTCATAACGGGTTTACTTGTTTGCTAGAGCTCTATGGGGATACATCTATTATAGAAAGTTGCTTGGCTGCCAGCATGCCTCTAAAGCTATAAAGTTAATAGCGAAATAAAACATAAATATTTAAAAGTGAGAATTAACAACATAGAAAAATCAGTAGATAAAAATTTCGTATTTCAACAAAAAATATGCCTTAAGAACCAGCCGTCCTTTATTTGATTCCCTTTAATAGATTTGAGTTGCCATAGAGTGGAAAATGCATTTTATTTATATACTTCTGATGTATGTGTAATTTTTAATATTGCCGAATATGAATGGGAATACGAATAATTGGGACAATTTTCGTCGAATATGAATACGAATATTCAATCTGGAATTTAGAGTCACTCGATATTTAAAATTTAATTGAAAAAAAAATTATTTTAATAAAAATTATTAAAAATTCGGTTAAACTGGGTATCCTTCGGTCGGTGTATACGGAGTACCCTGTTTCGTTGGCAGCATCAAGGGACGTGCAGTATTGCTAAACTCTGCTGGACCAACATGGACTAAGTGTATTATTTCTTGAATCGCATGGCCATCAAACTCACTGTCTTGGTTCTGATTTGTTATTGGCTTATTGGCAGGCATACCGATAGACTCGGCATTCCCTATCGAGATTTTTTCAGGAGCTTTGGGTCTGTGGAGGAGGGGAAGACAGTTGCTCTTCTCATGTGCCATTGTCCAGCTCTTGCCATGAATCGGCGGAGGTTCTTCGCCACACATTTCTTGTCATCATTGACTGAATTCTGATCGCCGCGTGTGAACGCCTGGTGGAATCACAATGGAACTAAGCTCTGGTCTAAGTTGGCCGTTCTCCTTCGGAGAGGATCCGCACCTAACCTAACTTCAGTATTCATAAAAAATTATTTGGTCTTATCAAAGTTTTAATAAATACATTTTCATACAAAATTAAAAATTATAAACACAAAAAATTTATGAAATTATGATGTTTGTTTCATATATTTGCACCTTATGTATTTTTTATTTGTGTTTTTTTTACGATAATCGCGAAAAATTCTTTGGAATTTGCCGAATGCAAATGCGAATGGTATGAAATAAACGAATATTCAGCGATACGAATACAAACATTCGTAACATCGGTAATATGTATGGAATTATTCATTTTAAAAAGCTGCTTTTTAAACAAACATTTCAGAGAATATAAATACATGGTTTAATTTTTAACATATTCCAATGATTAATTAATTTAATAGAGTTCACTCTGCAGATGTGGAAAGACTCGTATACGTGAAAAGGCCAAGTGCGACCGTACATGTAGCCCGACTGTAGGAATGCACAAAATGGGTCAGAAATCTGCTAGAATTTGAAGTAACCAAGTCTCTTACGAAATACTTGTAGGATCTCGATGCTACGATGGTGGTGCGCAACCACAAATTTTAAAAGGCCTGCTTTACATATATAAAACACTATTTCGAAGAGAATTTCATTAGAAAACGGTGATTGGGTAAGAAACGATTCTGAAAAAAGGGTAATTGTTAGTCAACCCCTTGAAAGCCGTCTTCACTCCAAATACTCGTATCACTATTGATGCAAATATTTTGAAGTGTTCTCTTGCTGTACCACCGTTCAATAGATATTTGAGTTTCGGAAGCTACAGAAATCAATTGGGGAACTTAATCCAAAAGAGGATCTAGGCATGCATAAAATATATAACAAGAAGAGGCATTAGTTAAAATGTTATCGAAGCTAGGTAAAGTGCCACACCGAAACGGAGAAATATTTTTACTTATTGGGTAAATTGCATCCCTCATCTTAGGCTGCCCTGTTTTTATCGACTTCGATTATGGGGATAGATAAAATTCGAAGACAATACTAAGAGCATGATTACACCTGCGCTTTGCTATTAAAACCTCGAACATCTATAAGGATCTCATAACATAACATTGGTGATGACAGAGGTCGCTAAATATGCACACTCTATGAATGTAGCAAAACATTTGACATTATTGTTTTATCTTTAACTTGGGAGGAGAGCACACTGGAGCTCTAAGATATATAAAATTATTGTTAGTTCATATAATTTTCAATTATATTCTGAAAAAGTGAATTGCACTTTTCACTTTATATGTACATATATTAGAAATATGTGCACTTTATTATTTTCTTTTTTTAAACTGATGTGTAGTTGCTTTATAGCGGAACAATAAATTGCAAATGTGTTAAATAAAAATTGGGTAAGAAATGACATGCACTTTTGCTAGAAAAGACCACTAGTATAAAAGCAGGTTTATTTTAATTGCAGAAACTTGTGGCAACACATAACTTCTGTTTCTTTTTGTTAAGTGTTCGTTTATATATACGTTCATATATAAACATATACATAATGCAAGCTACAGAGGATGCAACAAGTTTATGCAACACGTTTTTCATTCATGTTGCATATTTTGACACAAACACTGTAACCAACAAGTAAACCATAAACACTCCATCAATTCTGAATTAAATATCGCAGGAGAAACACGGTTAAAAACACAGAGCTTTACAGTTTGCTTGCTTCCACTGAAATGAACCAGTAAAACAGTAAACAACGATTCACACTCTGCAACCAACATCAATGCAACCAGAAAATATCAAAATATTTTGATGTTTTAGAAATCTCGAATGCAACACGAATTGAAACCATAAACATGACTACAGACTATGCAACCAACCACGTGACTTGCGTGGTTATTTCAACATGTTGCATCGTCTGTAGTTACAGTTATACATATATTTATCTATACAAGTGTACGTATGCCATCGTATGAAAAAATTTGTGTAACTAATATTTTTTTTTTATTTTACGATTACGATTTTTATTAAATTTGAGTTCTTCGCTTAGCAACAGGAAAAGTGTCTTTGTATCCATAAATAAATATGGTTACATTTTATGTTTATTTGTTTACATTGTGTGAGTTAATCTTGAATGCAACCAACAACAATAATTGATATAAACAAAACGTGTTTTTATCACTTGTTGAGGAAACGACAACATAAAATGCACTAAAATGATAAAAACATTTATTACCATCTGTTTAAAATTTTTTTTTTCATTATTGTACAAATTTTTAAATATATGTATGTATAGTTACTATACATATTATTATTATTTATTATTTGCAGAAGCTATTTAATTTATTTTGTTCGTACATATATTTAGAAATTCTCAAAAATATTTTTAGAAGTTCTTGCATAAACATATGAAATTCTTTCTTCAAGAATTTGAATAAAGGTCTACTGACCATTTTCGTATTAGCAACAAATGAAATGTGCATATAGAGCAGCTAAACCATATAACAAACATAAATAAATAATTCAAATTAAATTCTTTGATGCATGTGTAAGGATTTCCATTGATATAAAATAATCAAACAGGTCAGTCTTTAGTTGTAAATGTAATTTGAGCATAGTAATATTATACTTTTAAAACACATACACATTTCAACGTTGGCAATTTAAAAATTTTGTGTAAATGATAATCGGTATCATATTCATCCTGACAATGTGACTGTGACCATGGACACTCCATTATTACAGCGAAACTTTTCATTTTTATTTTTCAGTTATGTTTTTCTTTTTTAATCTATCAAATGTTGCACTCGCAGTCTCATGTACGGATGTACATCCGGAGAATAGTGATAAAAATAACAAGATGTTTTTTTCTCTATATACATAGATACATATATACATACATAAGTATATACATACATTAATAAAAATGTAAATATATATATAAATACCAGAAACATAGTATGTACGTACTTGTGAATGTATGTTAGAACGTACTAAAAGTATTTTAATTATTTACTGCCGTATTCATGGAAATTCTTTTAATTTATTGAAGGCATATTGTCAGAATTTCGTATGGAAATTTGTCTATTATAAATTTTATAAATAAAAAAATATAATTTAAGAAAACGGCCAAGGCCGTATGAATTATTGTGACAACGCACAATGAATTTTTTGGTTGTTGTACTTGTAATTTTACCTGGTATGAATTCGTCTTTAATCTTAGGCCACGAATATAGTCGTAATATTCTGAAAAAAAATCGTCCTCATCTCAAACAACATAATTCTCGTACACTATTTCGAATTTTACTGAAATAGAAAATTATCTTTGAATAAATTTCAATATTAAAATTACATAAATATTTTTAATGTATAAATAAAATGTTTGTTCAAAACGCCATGCGAAGTGTCATCTCAATGTATGTACATATGTATATTCAAAGTGAAAAGCTATGTACACACGATTGTCATATATTACAATATTGACAGAAAAATTGTAATAAAATGTTTAATAACCGTGTGAACTCACAATTTTTGTGTCGCAACATCGTCACATAATGTATTGTTCGTGTATTGTACGACAATTATATTGTCACACTTCCGACAATCGTGAGAACACCAATGACAAATTGACAGATAATTGCCAAATCTTGTACGGTCATTTGTTATTGTCTGATGTGCTTAATTTAGTGCACCATATAATAACACCATTGTCAGATAAATATTTCTGTTGGTAACGCTGCCCATAAATATTAAGAGACAATGCTAAACATCGGATCTGACAACTTTTTCCATATAATAATCTGACAACCGTGTGAACAGATAATGTTTCTTGACAAATAAATTTATTGTGGAACAGTGAATTTGTACAGTTTTCTGTACAATATTCTGGACATACAATTTACACTTCTCTGACAATTTTCCATTGTGAGTGCATTGCCACCATATTGCCATATCCTACAATATTGTAAAATCTGACAATCGTGTGGACATAGCTTAAGCTTTGTGAATAAATTTTTAAACAATTTTCAGATGGCCCCACTGTATAATACGTTAATGAATGAGGATCTACCCTGAAGTAACAATATGGTCCTGTGTCGCCAAGCCATCACTAATGTGGAAAAGTTTGGTGAATTTTTAGTCCCATTGTCAACAAACATTTTATCTTTGTGTTTGATGGGGAGAGAAATGTTTGAGGGTGCAAAATTATGCTTCTTGTTTTCTTTTACAAAAATCGTTAAATACTCTAGAGACTTTCTGGATACAATTTCTACATATGGTCGCATAAAAACTATCTACTCAATAGTACCAACGTCAGTAGTAGATTTTCAATGTCAAATGTCTATAGTAAATAGCATTATATGACATATAAGAAGTCATTGGCAAATGAGTAGAGTTTTACTACTGACATTTCCTGCAGGGTGCATACATACACACATACATATGTACATATATTCATTTTACTCAAATATGTACGTTTATCAGCATGAGCTTTTTAATTTGTATGTATATGTGTAATATATTTTCCTTATTCCATTTCTTTTTGTTTTTTGTAGTTATCGTTAACGCCTTCTTGGCAAAATTCGCATATCGAGACTCGTTGCCAGATTTAAAGCAACAACAACAACTAGTTACGAATGGTAAAAATGCAGATCCAAACAAATAACATCGTCTTTTTAAATAATAGTGCTTTAAGGAATTCTTTCAAAAACGAAACCAATTTCATTTGTCAAAATAGAAGCATAAAAACATGCACAAGCACACTTGAACATGCTGACAAAAACATACACAACAAACACAATTTTAAAGAGTTGATAGTTTGATATAATTTTCAAGGCTTGTTCAAAAAGAAAAAGGAAAAACGAATTTCGGCACAGATATCGAGCAAATTTTCAAAAAATTTCAATAGACTTTCAATCGTAATTTTCAAGTTGGTGGTTGGAGTTATAGATTTTGGGACAATGGCGATAATTTTTTGTAAACGCTATCAATTACATATAAAATTTTGCATTTATTGTAATTTTAAATCTAATTGTGTTTGAGAAGAGGACTTTAAAACATTTTTAATTTTTATGTTTTTTATTCTTCAATTCTCTGTAATAAATTAAAATTATAAAAAATATTGTCTTAAAATTGAGAATAATATCATTCATCTGCCTCAGAAAAACTCTTCTTGTTGTTTTTTTCACATTTAAATTTATTTAAATAATTTTCACACATTTGCTACATTCAATACACGCCGAATTTAACATCAATTATGTGTTTATTGGGTATACATATGTATATACAGTAGCAGACAAAACTGTGAGAATGTATCTTCATAGTTATTAATAACTAAATTAAAGTTGTGCATTTCATATTAGCAACTTAACAAATTAAATTATTTTAGTCTCCTCTTCTTGAATTTTATAGTTTACACTGGACAAAATCAGAAACACTTTAAACTTCTTTCTGATGTTCTAAAAGTTGCTTATGGAGTTTCGTCTATACGGTCAATTATCATGGTCAGTCACCAAACAGTTTTATATTTTTTTTATAACACTGTAACTCATCAACCCCTGAAGCAATTTGAGTGATTTTTTTAACATTGAATAGGTATAGAAATCTAGCCCATGGTCCTACCAGTTTCACTCTTACTAAATAAAAAATTTATTTTATATCTGCAACCGTTCTGTCTCAGCAATTAATAACTAATATTACTGTCGTAATTGCACCTGGACCCATCGTATAGCCAACTTCACAATCCATCCTATAGTGAAACAATCATTAAAATTGCTCTAGTCGTTAACGAGGTGTAGCTTTTTACGTGGTTTAAAATATTTAGTGACTACTACGCACTTCTCATCATATACAAGGAGGAAATAGTAGAAATAGATCGGCTTACCATACCATTTAGATAGTTCGCAGTTAAGTATGTTGCAGTGTGCTTTTTTGGAATAGTGAATTCTACTTGCTCACTGATCACGTCTTCGGGGATGGTGCCTCAGTAGGGGAAGTTCAAGTAAGTCCTATTTTAAGTACGTTTATTATTTTTTTTATTAACATGCCTATCGGTGTTTTATGTATTAACTTTTTTATTGGACAGGAATAGTGTGGAGAAGAGACAGGGGATGAACTGAATATACATAAATATATATATATAATAAATATATATATATAATAAATATATATAAATAAATACATAAATAGTTATTAAGCCAAAAGAGACCCCTTTTTTTATTACTTTTTCTCGCACAAATATTGATAAGGGAATGTTATATTATCAGGTAATTCGTACGTCGTAATGTCATATACTTTTCTTGTTAGTTTTCAAATATCTTCTGGACAAAATCGAGTCTTTGGATATGAGTGCAAGGACACTGGTACAATATGTGGGCAAAAGGAGTACGATTGTGCATGTCATTATAACGAATAACTCCCAAAGAATGAGATTTATTTAATTTTCTTTGGGATTTATTTCATTTTTTCAGTGTTGGAATGGCTTCTTTCATTTTGGGATTTATTTCACAGAACACACTTCACACTATTCCAATTACATTTGCAGCTCTGTGAACAAATGATTTTCAGGTGTTTTGAACAATTGTGATTTACGTTTGTAATGTAATTCCATTTATTTGCAAGAATCATTAAAATATTTTGTTTTTATTAATAGAAAGATTTACACAAGCCAAATATATCTTGCCTGACACTGTACATACATACATATGCACGTACGTATGTGCATATGTACATATATGTTGTCCATTTACATCACTATGTGATTTATACGTTTACTTTGGAAAGAAAAAAAATGGAGAAGAAATTTTCTTCACTTATTATTTTATTTATTTACCACTGCCGAAAACATATGAAGAAAAACCAAAAAATTATTTAAATAAATTTTAAGTAAAAAATTCATATGGAATGAGGACATGACTGAAACCAATGCAAGAAGCATATGAAAGCACATGCACGCATATACATACATACAAATACACACATGCAAAGTTATTTGCGTTGAAGTCCAAATCAATTGAATGTGTTTTAAATGGAAAAACAAATGAAATTTCGGCCACAATTGAGTAATTAAAAAACGTTAATGGATTTCCATTTTCAATATTTGAGAGAACGTATTGGTAGAACAATTAAAACAGTTCAAGATTTTTCATAAATAAATTTACTATAAAAACGGGCCAACCTTTTCAGTGCCCTCATGAGCCAATAGGTGTTATACAAAGCTAGTGGCGGCAGTCGGGACAACTCATTTGAATAAGGAAGAAATAATAAAGTTTGTTCCAGGTTAAGATAAAGATAAAAGTTAATAAAAGTAATTTTTAATATTTCTATTCGGTTTCTGATAACAAGTGCATTACAACCCAGCACAAAAAAAACTGAATGGGTTTACTATCAATTGGTATTTTCATGACTTCTTAAACACTTCTTTATCTGCACTCATTTTTAATGCTATCTCAAATATTAACAATAGTCTCTTTTGAACTCAAGGAAAGCGCATTCAAGTCTGCCGATTGTCTGTAATTTAATTATTTTACTTATTATTTTGTTATTTTTATTATAATTATACATGACGATCTGTTTTGTTAAATGTGAACACATGCTAATACATCACCAAATCATGGTTCTAAGAACTCCTTTAAATGAAGCGCTTTTTTTTGTTACATTTCAACACATGCTCGCCAATGGCACTCCTGTGTTGAAATCCTGCGTTCTTCAGCTAAGTTGTACCAGTTCATTTCCAATTGAACCCATGCATCAACTTATTCTTTAGCAGCCATTTTTTGCTGGCGTATACGTATGTACGTACATAAGTTCACCTAAAAGTGTACATACATATGAGGGCAAATTCTAACATGTACCAAAAACACACACATTATTTGAAATAAAAGCTGGCAAAAAATCGAGCAAGTTCAAAAAAATTTAAAAAAAATTGTGAAAAACTTATTTGTAAACCGTGTTGGAAAAAATATCGTGTAGAAAAAGAGTTGGGTGTATTTATTAATTTATTTTTATATTTTATTTTTTGCAAAAATATTTAAACATATTCTTGCGACATCTATTGAAGTGCAATGGAAGAATGAATCGGGTTTCTTTGCTCTTAGTTAATTTTATAAATCCAAAGCATTTCAGACTGTATTGGAAGAATTACAGTGCAAAAGTTTAAACTGTACCACGAAATAAATTTTAAAACTTTCATGTTTTTAGCTATAAAATACGTAAGGCGCATATCCTATGCCATTCAAAATAAATATTTTATTAGTAAAGATGTTTATGGTTGGATAGCTATAATAAATTTATATTTTGTTTCCCATCTATAATTTACATACAATGTAGGTATAATTTTTAATATAAATAAATGGTTTATGTTCTTAATATTTAATGCATTGTAGCATATCTTTCTGTTGCTACTGAATACAGATGTTTTGGGTAGCTACATATAACTTTTTTTTATACTCAAAAAGAATTGAATTCCGCTTTCGTTAGTTTCAGTTGTGTTTGTTTATGTTCCGTTATGTTGACGTATTAATTTTCTTAAACAAAAGGAGAGCCATTTTTAATTTCACCGATGTTTTACTACCCAAATACCGATAAAGAGCTGCGCTCTTATCGAAGATACATTAGGGAACCTTTTCAGTTGACGGCGGATTAAACCCACGATCTTTCTGTACCCTCAAAGTTCCCAAAAAAAATTGTTTTATATAACTATGAAGTAAAATAATAAATAAAAAATAAAAATAATTAGTTAAAAAGAAATGAATGTGTAAACATAACATCAGGGACGCAGAAACTATGCTTTACAAAACCACTTCACATTTTTCTGATGTGTACCGCCTGCAGCTGATACTAATCCACAAGTAACATCAGAGCGCCCTCCTTTATCGGTATTCTGTAGCATCATCGGGGAATTAAAATCTTACTAATATTATAAATGTGAAGGTTCGTATGTTTGAATGTTTATTCCATCATCACGCAAAATCAGCTTAATGGATTTGAATGAAGCTTGGCAGTCGGATAGCTTATGGTACAAATTAAAATATAGGATGCTTTTCCATGAATAAAAGCGGGTGCGGAAGAGGAGAATTTAACGTTTTTCCAAAAACAGGGGAGACGACGGAGCCATTTTGCTCTCTCCGAATATATATTACCAACTGCGATGAAACTTTAAACACAGAAAGATCTACGAGTATGTATATAATGAAACTAATGTTTTTTTTGAAAATTTAAAATATAACGAAACCTCTGCAAGCACAATATGGCGTACGTTCCAATATGGCGGACGACTACTTTGTATACACAAAGTAATATACACAATTTGATATGGGTATCGAAGTAAAGGAATTTGTATTAAGGGAACTCCAATTCAAATGGAACCACAATAAATACAATATAGCGAAAGACCCAAAATAATGGACAACTACATAAGTGGGTGGGGGGTTAATCTAGTAAATAATAAAAATTACTACTAAACAGAGCTTAGACAAAATTGAATGCGGGTTTTTGACAGCAGAGGCGCTGCGACACTGATATAAAAAAACGTTTAAAAGCAGAGTTGGTTGTAAAAAGAATAAAACGTTTCTCTGTCTGATCCTATACCACCTGTCACCTCTATTACTTCCTCTAGAAGGTGACATCTAATAGTAGGCAATCATTGCCTGAGCACCACTTTACTTAATGGCTCGATTATGGATTGAAACCGAACTGATGTTCAGTTGCCACTTGCTAAAAATGGTAATGTGTCCAAGTTTTACGTCAGTGCCTGCCCATGGGGCCCAATCTGACGGTGTTCTGCACCCGAGTGAAGATAATGCTAAAATGGTAATGCAGAAAATGAAGATTGACCCTTCATTCTCCACATTTCCAGCACATTTTAGTGCTGTTCAGGCAACCAAAAATTTGAGGTTGCCGCTGACAACTCAACTGACCCATAAAAAAATCATCGAATACCTTTCTATCACTTCACTACCAGTCTCTTCTCTGCACTATGCCTTTCCAACTAGTAGCGCTGCTAAACGTAGGATACATCCCAATTCCCTGACCACTGGTCCAAGTAAAAGCCAAAAAAAAAAGTATTAAACTATTTTAACTTTGGTTTACCTAGAAATAAAACACATTAGGGGACAATAATTTATTTTCAAATGAATTTTATACATTTATTGCATCAAATATTTTTTTTTAATTTTTAGATTAATATTTGATTATTGTTTTAATTTGCTTTTTTTTATTAAATATATTCATTAAGTTTTTTTTTCAATTTATTTATTTTATCAATGTAGAAATCGCAAGATTTTGAAATGATTACATAAATATTATATTTAATTCTTTTCTTTATTATTATTATTTATTGCATTTAATTTAATATGGTATATTAATTTGTATAAATATGGGGAATGTTAATGGTAGGTTTATTTATGTTTGTATGCTTTAGAGTGCGGATGTGTGTGTCCATGTAAATTTTAATATGTTTTTAATCGTTGCGCAGTCAAAAATTCACAACATTGAAAATTTTTTGTAATTATGGTAATTTTATTTTCAATTTTGTATTGGTATAGAGTTTAATTTATTTTTAATTTAATTAAATACATATTTAAATTTGTGTTTAATTTAATTGGTTCTTAATGAAGCGCACTTTAGTAGATGGATAAATGATTTTTTATTATTTAGTATAATTTGATGTTTATATTTATTTAAGCGTAACACTCAAATCATAATTAACTTTAAACTATAGTTAAATTTTAAATTTGGGTTATTAAACGGATATGGAAAATAATAATTTTAGTGTTTTTACATATTTTTAGTGTTAAATTAACATTCATTAAATAACGAAACTAATACTACAGAGTTTAATTGTTTATTAAGTGATGACCTAATAATTCTGAGACTGAAATTTTATCAGACAACTTGATGTTTTTATAAATATATGTATGTTTTATAAATATATACAACATATTTCATCATAATTGAATAATTTTAAACAACTCAACGCAAACAATTGATTAATAGGTTTAAGCTTTGCAATCATCAAATTTAATTATTTCTAATAAGAGTAGGGAAGTAAATAACTAATATAATACTCGTATTATATAAATATTTGAATGCTAATGTTTATAATAGTTTAGCAATATCAATTTGTTTTGCTTAAATCGGAATATACAAACGTATGTATATAATGCATATGTATGTACATATGTAGTATGTATTATAAATATTATAGGTTTTCAATTTATATACTTCTTTGAATAGTTTTTAACAATTTGAACAGTATATCCTTTAAATTAACATATTTTCTCAAAAGCTTTTTCTCCTTCATAATCGCTTATATGTGTATGTATATGTATATGTATGTGTTTAACTTAAGTTTAATACTGTTGTACGCTTGACTTCGATATATATGTATATATGTTATATATTTAAGAGTATGTATGCATTTGGGACGCTGTGGCGCAATACGTAGGGTACGTTCTACGGAGAAAGAAGAGGGACCTCGATGCGTTACTGCATAGCGGTGCCCCCTCTGACGGGGGCCATGGTGCCGGCTGCAAACTTGGCGGACCCAGTCGTGGGTGAGTAAGGGCGGTCCTGATTGCGACGTCGCTCTGGGCCTTCCCGAAGTAATGCGGAAAGCGGTCCCGGGAAGGAATCTACCCAGAGGAGGAGGAGACAATTTTTTAGTGGTAACACCATTCGACGCAGATGACGACGGTCTCTGTAAGTGCGAAGGCATTTCAACCCTACCTCACACGCCAAAAAAAAAGGGTAAGTATGCATTTATAATTATATAGATAGGGATAATGATAATGATAGATATATCAAATGATAGTTAATTTTATTAATTAAAAAAACAATTGTTGCAACCAAACATACATAAATACATACAATAATATCCAATCTTGGCTTCAGTTTCGTTTGCTCAATATTAATTATTAAGAAAAATTATTAAATTTCGCCCTTTTGAAATGAATAAATAACAAATATTTACAGTTATGACAATATAAAACGATGAAGGTAAATTTTGATATGGTTATGATTATGGTATTATGGTAATGGCACTTCTAAATAAAGCTACAATGCGGTTAAGTAGAAAATAATCAGCCAATAATGAATTACAATAATAAATTAAGATATTATCTGAGAATGTTATGCATCCTTGTTTCTTTTATATCTTCTCCAATAATACACATACTTAATAACAATAATTTAGTAACAGTTTGGAACTAATATTTGGTTCTTCCCCCTTTTTTAATAAAATAATTTAGTTTTCTCTCTAATTTGTTCGAACGTATGCAAAAATCTTCTGTATAAAATGGTATCAAAATTCTCGAACGGCCGAAATAGACAATAGTGTAGAAGCTGCATATTCTATAATTACACGTGATATACATATCGTTGGACTCAAATAATTGTAACTTACAGCAGCCGAAAGTAAAAACATAATAGAAATTGTTATTATTACAATGCAATTATCAAAATGTAAATGCTTGTAAAACCATTATTTTTGAGACTATGCAATGAATTTTTGTGACGAGCTGTATTTGTCTGAAACGTATTGGCATCATTGAAAAACTCCAACTCGTGAAAAATATCAATTAAGGCCTTTCTACTTGAGACCATCGATATGGAGATACTAAAGAACCCACTGAGACGTTCCATGAATTTTTATAAGAGATCTTTTTACTATGTACATAGACCAGATATATGTACATGGACGAATATACTCTGCGGTGGAAAATTTTAGTTGCATATGGTGTTTACATTCACATAAAGGTCTGAAAATATATGGCATAGAAAGAACCACAAAATTAATAAGAAAATTAATAAAAAAAAACTTTAAGAAAAAAATGTTAAAACATCATAAAAAATAATGTTGTTTTTCGGTGGTGCATTATTATTTTCCAACTTTTGTGTTGGTGTAAGAAACGAAATGCGGCTATAATTTTGCACCGCAGTTTATACCAACAAAAATTAAGAAAACATATAGGCGTCATTAAGTCAGTGGAATAGCGTCGCACTTTTTTTCATTACAGAATGGAATGTGTTCCATCGCGAATAAGATCCAGTTTTTTTCTGTGGCCAGCGCTCTGGAGATGTCTCCTACGTATGCATTGCATGCACCGGAACTTAGGAAACGGATAGTGAGAGAGATGACAAGTGAAGGAAAGCTTCATTAGTTTTACAACTGTGCTTTTACACTTTTGTTTATTCTAGCAGTGTGGCAGCGGAATAATTTTATCGCCATCTTTTTGTGTATCTATTAAACGACAAATTATTTCTATTTTTATGAAATTAATTATGGTCATACATATAGAACATGTATTTCAAGACTCAAGCTATGTACACACTATTCAGTTTTTACAATAATGTAGGATATGGCAATATGGTGGCAATGCACTCACAATGAAAAATTTTCATCTAAGTGTAAATTGCCTGTTCAGACTATTGTAAGAAAACCTTACAATTTAATTGTCACACAATAAATTTATCTGTCGACAACAATTTTCTGTTCACACGGTTGTCACATTATTGTATGGCAAAAGTTGCCAGATCCGATGTTTAACATTTTCTCTTAATATTTATGGGCAGCGTTACCAACAGAAATATTTATCTCACAATGATGTTATTGTACGGTGCACTAAATTAAGCACATCAGACAATAACAAATGACCGTACAATATTTGGCAATTACCTGTCAATGACAATGCTAGCTGTTCTCACGATTGCCGAAAATGTGACAATATTATTATCGTAGAATGCACGAACAATACATTTTGTGATGATGTTACGACACAAAAATTGTAAGTTCACACGGTTATTAAACATTTTATTATAATTTTTTTGATGAGATGACACTTCGCATGGCGTTATGAACAAACATTTTATTTGTACATTAAAAAAATTTATGTAATTTTAATATTGAAATTTATTGAAAGGTAATTTTCTATTTCAGTAAAATTCGAAATAGTGTACGAGAATTATGTTGTTTAAGATGAGCACAATTCTTTTTCAGAATATTACGACTATATTCGTGGCATAATTAAACGATTTCTTTATTTAGTTATTCTTTAAGAAATACTGCATATTCACGTAATTCCTTTTTTTGTAACGAACTAAAGGCAAAACATTTTTCGAAAAAAAACTTATTTTAAAGCTATTATTATAAGCGAACAACCGTAAAAACCGAATATTTTATAATAAAAATTTTTTCTATTTTTTAGATTAAAAAAAAAATAATAATTTTAAATCAGTATAAAGTTTGCAATCAAATATCTTGGATATGTACAAGAACAGCTCCATATACATAATTATAATTTAACTAAGTAGTTAAAGCTAAATTGTTTTATTAAATACGTATACATATAATTACTAAAGATAATATTATATAGAGTAGATAACAAGCATAATATGAAATATTAACAAACAATATGCATAAATATGAAATAAATTTTGAAATACTAACTTAAAATCAATAAAATGGCTGTAGATACTCGTATTATGTTTTATTTATTTATTTAACATTTATTTCATTTAATTTTAGTTATTGCATAGTTCATTAATCAAATACAAGCAACAAATCTTATAAATTAATTATAAACAAATTCAATTGTTTGATTCTTTATTAAAGGCTGATCAAGTGATTGCTTGATACGAATGCGATAAGAGCATGAAGGGAGGAGGTGACAATAAATGACAGGCTAAAGTTAATGATAACGGCAATTAAGCTTAAGTTATTAATGGTGATGACTTTATATAATTTTTTTTCCTTTTTTTCACACTGTTTAATTAACACTTAAATTTTTAATGGAATACATATATACAAATTAGATATAATATGATATTTTTGTTCGATAAGTTATTATTTCAATTTTCTTAATGTATTTATATGTAGATTTTCAAAAAAAAACACTTAAAAAGGTGGTTTTTAAAACGTTTTTGTTGATTTTTATGCTTTTTGAATATTTCATTAAATATTTCAGCTATTGTAAACATCAAAACCTGATTTATATTAGTATATTATTTATTACCTATAGATATAGCGCCAAACAAAAAAAGTGGGAATAATTTTTAACGATTTATGTATGCGCAACCTTGAATGAAAGGCGGGTACAATTCTATCAGATACTAAAAGACGTCTTCAAGAACAGCTTCCTTGTGAAACGATGAATAATTTACTAAATATACAATAAAAACCGTTTCCACAGCTTTTGTACAATTCGCAAAAATTATGGGACCCGTTTGTGTAGACAAAACAATTCGCTCAAATTATCGCAAAAAAATTTAGGGTTGGCCTTAGAAGCACCTAAAAGTAATGCTGCAATAAATCTCACTGAAAATGCGCTAGAAATATTTTTAAATATACATTTTTAGTTCCTTTTTAATATTTCAATAGTTCGATGGGGAATTTTTTTTAGATCTGTGTTTTTCTTTTTCTGCAGTGTAACATTTTATAACTCAATAAGGCCAAGAATAAATTTTTGTTTTATGTTATTATATTTCATAAACATTTCATAAGAATTTAGCAAAAATGATTTTTCGAAACTTTAGCTGATTTTTTAAATTTCCGTAATATTAGCAAAAATCCTTCGCTTTTAAAATACATACATACGTATATATTTTTCATTGAACTTTTCGGTTATACATATGTACATATCACTCCTTTATCGCAGTCATATCTCGTAAAAAATCATACTTGGAAAAATGTCATTAAAGTTTTTAAAATTGACGCTTTATGATGCGAATCATATCGACACCTTCCGCTATCAGTTCGGTCCTGCTTTAAATATAATGATGCTTTTTTCTCTCTTCATCTTCTACCAGCACTCAGGAGATGACACCTACACATGCGTTGCATTGTGCTGGAAGTAGAGTAAAGGGATAGTAAGAGAAATGACAGGATATGAAGCTTCAATATCTTACTACTCTGCTTTTGCACGTTCTTTGTTTTATGGTAGTGTTATAGCGCCTCTGTTGCCAAGGAGACGTATTAAATTTTGAAGCTTCGTTTTGGTAGCCATTTTTAGTAATTATTGTAGTTCGCCGGTGCTACACAATACCGACGAAGGAGGGCGTTCTAATGTGCCTGTGGATTTTTTACAGCTGAACACTTTATTATTCAGTGGTCTTCGCCACTGAAACCTTGCGACAACAACTGACGCAAAGACACACAAACGCACATCAGAAAAAATGCGAGATGTTTTTTGAAGTCTGAAACTGGAGTTGAACGCAGGAAATTTTTGGTTTTGTAGTCAACGTGCAGACTACTTCAGCCATCGCCACCCTTTTTCTTTACATATGCTGGTATGTAAATTGAAAATTTTAATTTTTTGAGATATTACTAAATTGCGATAAATGAGCGATATGTAGATATGTATCTCTTTCGTTCAGTAGTTTAGCAGACTTGTTGGATCATACAAATCCCAAGTAATTACTAATCAATTTTGGTTTAGAAATCCTCATGGCGAATTCAAACCATGTAAACTTACTAGTACAACAATAAACAAAAAATCATTGTAATAAAGCTAATAAATAATTCATGCAATTTTGACATCAAAGACTGATAAATAGTCGACAGCTGAGCTAGTAAGTTCACCTGTTATGAATATTTTTCAAAAAGTACATATCTATATTCTTTTAAAAATATATATATATATGAAGATGACAAACAGATTACTCCACTTTTAATAGACACTGAAAAAATATGCTTCTATGTATTGTAAACTTTAAAAACAACCATTTAAATGCTTAAATGAATTCTTATTTTCTATTACTTTATATCATAGTCATTGTAAAAAAAATTATTTAATCCCTTTAATTTAGTTTTTTAATATACATACATACATATCTATGTATGTACATAGTATGTGTATATTTTTTGTTGTTGGAAAAATTATTTTTATTGAATTGATTAATTTGGTTTTTGTGGGTAGCAAACAAAATGCCAATAAATTATTTAAGTAGAAATTCGTTTAAATTAATTATAGATAGAACGTGTGATAAGATATTCAATAAAAATACATAAAAAGTTAAAACAAACGAAAACATTAAAAAGTGAAACTTATCAAACCGGGTATTCGAATTGTAATTTTTAAATTGAGATTAAGCAAAATAGAATAGAAAGTAATATTTTTTTAAGTAAAACACTATCTGACATATTCATAAAAATATGTTTCATGTAAAAAAGGTTTAAATATTGAATTTTGTATGGAAATTTGTGTATTAAACCATTTGTTACTCAAAACCATTTTTAATGAATATTGCGGTATATTTACAACTTCTCTCTACTTAAAAATGTTTATTGGGTAATAAATATGTTTTATAATTTGGCTAAATGTTTTTAACTATTTGCACTATTAAATACTTGCAGTTCTTAGCCGAAAGATTGCTGCTAAATAAAATTATTTACGCGCTATAATAAAATACTTTTATGAGAAACTCCTTAAAGTATATAAGCTTTCCTCCCGCAAAGAAATCGTTTATATATATGTATGTAATGGGATCCAAGTGAGCTGCGTACGTAGAATGTCTTCGTCCAAGTTTAAATAAAATTTCTTTGGGGAATGTTTCGAAAATATTTAACTGCAAATCTTTTAATTTTTATCAAACGTTTTTCTACTTTGATTCTTTTTTTTTCTTTTTCTCTTGTAACTGTTACTTATTAAATAGTTTGCATAAACAAATTTCAAAAAACTTTTACCGTTATACTGCTGAGTTTATTAATGTCTATGTATGTTTGCATATGTGTGTAAATATCAGTTTATTTTTAATGAAACATTTAACGTTTTCCCTATAATTCTTTTTTTATTTAATAAATACAATTCATATTTGCTATGGTGCTTGGTTTTTCTCTTAATATTCTAATGCATTTGTTTTCGGTGTTGGAATTACTTTTTATGTAGTATTTCGCAAAAATACAGGCATGTTTATAACTTGTTATACTTTAGTAAGCTGGTGCGGCCATAACTTGTTATACATTGCCTGGAAATATAGAAAAATATATAAATATTTAAAGGAACGTTAAAGAACGCAATAATAGAACTGGTGCAATAATGCAATACACAGCAACAAGCATTTCGTTTTGCAAAATATTTTATTTTTCATTGCATTTTGTTATAATTATCTTAATAAAATTTAATTTTTCTAGGTAAATTAATTTTTAGGGCACTATATTTAACACACACTTATGACACTACATTTTTCTGCATTGTTCAAATTTGGAAAAGAGCGCAAATATATTGTAATGGGAAAATTAATTAATTGCAAAGACTACAACCATATTAAGATAAATGAAAAAACATCTAACCGTCCACTAGTGTTATCGATAAAAAATGAGTAACTGTCGAATAAAATGTAAAAAGATTAAACTTAAAGTTGAACGTAAAAATGTAAATATTATATTGTATTTGTTTCTTAATGGCTGGTGGTGTCTCTTTCTATCAATTTTATATTTATTAAAGACGCTTTAAACGATAAGATTTGTCGTACGTAAAATGTAAGAGAAAATAAAATTAAATTCCATCCGTATTTCAAAAAAAGAGAGTAAAAATCGGATGGTGGTGTTGTGGCGTTTACACCATTGGTATGGATAAAATCAAGTAATACCACGTTCACACTTGATTTTTTAAACGCGTTTAAGCAAAGTGTTTTAATAACTAAACACAACCGTTCACACTATATTTGAGATGTTTAAGAATGACGTTTTATCAGCTGTTTATGGTTTCGTAAACAATTGTATACAAGTTTGAGAAAATTAAAAATATATTAAAACGGAAAAAAGTACAATTGTGAAATTATCAGCTGCATATTTGAGTTTTGTTAATGATGGAATTGTTAACATTGATGAACTATTTAAAGGTGAAATAAAGATGTATAAGAAAAAAAAAACATCGCTATTTTAATATGTTTAATAGCCATAAAAAAGTGACACATTCGTCAAAAAAAACACTGAACATATCCCAAAATTAAATACAACCCTGCCATTTACGCGTTTAACGAAGTATTTAAATCTAAAACATTTCATTTGAGATGTTTAACAAAACGCGTCAATGTATGGTAAAACATCTCAAAATCGTTGTGTTTAATCCTTAAACACGATTGAGATGTTAAACAAGATAGATGTGAACATAGTATAAGATGAAAACATTCTCATTTAATTTAACTACAGCTGTTTGCTTGTTTTCCCCAGGGATGGAGTTCTTGTGCAATTGAATTTTTTTTTAATAACCTTGAAAAATATTTTTAATACTGGTCAAAATTTTTAGTGTACTATTGGAAAATATACGTATATTTTTATAAAATTGTGCGGTCGTGGTCTAAAATGTACATTTTGATTTTATAATTTGTATAAATTTATGAAAGCAGTTTTCCCTCCCTGGCTTTCTAACATTTGTTTACATTAAAAATGCATCCCTGATCTGATGGCGTGCGTTGGTTTTTGAAAAATTTTAAAAAATCAAGAGAGCCATACGACTGTCAAATTTTCATCCGTATTTTCTCTCAAAATCGTATAGTTTCATTACATATTACGTTTAGACGATCCGACTTGTGCTCTTCTACAAAAAAATTTGGCATGTCGTACGACTTGTGGGACAATGTAATGCACCCTTAAAGAGCAAGGCTATCAGTACAACAATAACCAAAAATCATTGTGTACTGTCCAAATAATTCATACAATTTGACATTAAACAGTGATAGTCGGCCAGTTGGGCTAGTGAGTTCACCTGTTATGAATTTGCCTTGTTAATGAAAAATAAATGTTGTGTCATACGGGCTTTATTAAGGCCTAGTTTCACTAAAATGCATGAAACATAGAATTTCGCTACGCATGGTTTATTTTTCGGAAATACAAATTACGCATACGCCAAAGTTGTAAAACAAAAAAATTGGCTCAAATCACTGATGCAAAATCAAGTTTTCTGTTTTTAGAGTACTTTTTCGACCCCAATATTAACAAGATAAAAATTCTTGAAGAAAGCTAAGAAATTCCAATGTTTACGCAAGAATATTAAAATTAAATTAAAAATAATTGCGAGATAGTTTCGAAAAATGAAATAGGTTTAAATCGAATAATAACATTTCCAATAGATGGCATATAGAACATTTCATGAAAAGCGTTCGTATATAATATAATACTCGATAAAATTGTTCTACATACGTATAAATAATAAAAAACAAAAACTTCTTTTCAATATAATTATTCGAATGTTTCTATTGCGATGAACAAGCAGTAAATAAAACGAAAATTAAAAAACAACAATTTAATCGAAAGATATTTATGTGTGTATATGCACTTTTATTTAATTAAATAATATTTTTAGAAAAATAAAAAACAAAAATTCAATTATTGAACTAAATTGCGATTATATAACTAAAACATATATATAAATATTTACACACAAACACAATGGCAACTTGCACTTGAAATAAAAATAATTAAATAATAATAAAGAAAAGTTAAACATCGAAAATAAACTGCTATAAAACTAATATATCACTAAATTATGGAGGGGTAAAAGAACATAAATTATTTGTGAATTTTAAATTATTACAAGTTTTTTGTTTCGCCAAATATTTATATAAACACCTACGGTCTTTCCCTCCAAATGTTAAGAAAAAAATACGTTTCTCTTCAATATAATTATTCGAAAAAAAGAGTTTAAATTTTTAATATAGTTTGCAACATATATATTCCAAAGGAATTTGCGTTGAAAAACAAATTATAAATTTTTGTTATATGTATGTACATCCGAAAGGAATTTTCGTTCACATTCGGAAGGACATACCGTTAAATTTCAAATGGAACTAATGCATTATGAATATGTAATATAATAATAATATAATAATAATATAATAATATAATATGTTAATAAATTCACTTGAAAGCTTTTTTAAACAAAAGCAAAAAAACAATAATTAACGGAATGTGTATGATCAGATAAAATAAAACATGTAATACAATTAACTAAAAATCAAATACATCTATAAAAAAAGGAGATAGAGAGAGAAAGAGAGAGAGAGAGCATTGATTCTAATATATTTAAAGCTGAGTAAGGAGTAGCTTCAGGATTTGTTTGGTTCAAGAAGGGCGGCAGCACTTGAGTGTCTTGTTTCAGCACTCTTATAATCTTATTAACATTTTAGCATTCACTTGCCCTTAATTCTCTTACCGGACGTTACGAAAGGTCCCACGTAATTGCTGGGGAAAAGTCCTGTTAAACCATTTAATTCACCACGCCACCATTCAGGCTCATCACGGCCTAGTACACTTATAATATCGTCTTTGTCAAAGGACAGCTCATCATCATTTTGCGCCTTGTAAGGATACAGTGCAATAACTTTATCTATAGAAAAGAAGTTATGAGAATTTAATTAATTTACAATACACATTTTATTATAAATATTAAATGCTGAAAATTGTTTGAAAAAAATATGTGTAGTATGTTCAGTTCCAACAAACACTCTGCTGAATGTTGAAAAAGCAAAACTTATTCAACAAAAGTAACATCATCAGCCATCAGCAAAGTATAATTAAATTGTACATTTCACAAATAGTTTTCAAATACATCTTACCCAAAATCGTTTCAGTCATTTCAATGCGACTACCCGAAACTGGAGTATTACGTCCACTATTACGTCCACCTTGTAACACCTTTACATATGTAGCCGGGAACCATCCAATTTGTCTTCGGCGACCTTTCGCTTGCAATTCACCTTCCCACCAGCCAGAATCTGTTTTCTTTCGAATCATTATCAATTGGCCACGAGTCAAAGAGAGCTGTTCGCTGCTAGTAGCCTCATAGGGAGCAATAACTTGTACTATTTCTGAACGTTTAGCTCGCATGCCCTATGAAAAATATAATACTCGGCATTAGAAAGAAAGCAAACAACGAAAGATGAATCAATGACAGCAATTTGAAAAAGACAGTGAAGAGTATAATGAACCAAAAACAAAAAAAAAATTAAATTATTGAAAATCAAAAAAATTAAGAAGCATTGCGAAACAAATTTAATTAAAAAGCAATAAAAATACACTTAGTTTTGCACAGGTACGTAATATGAAAACAATAAAATTGCTTATAATATAGATAGTAGCAGTAGAAGTAGTAGAAAAAAAATGTTTAATTACTGGTGTCATGGAAGAAGTACGTGACATGGGACGACTGTAAGATTCTGCAGGTTCATTTGGTTGTGTTTTGTTATTCGATTGTGTATTTATCTGGGACACTTCTGTGTCCAACTCTTCATTTGTACGTGTTTCATCGGCTGCAGCCACTGCTAATTTTGTATCAGCATACGGGTTAGTAGCAGATGCAGGTGACATATCGTTTGTTACTGGCGATTGCTGAGCTGTTTGCTGATCTGGCAAATCTGTTGTGGCCGTTATGTCAGAGTTAATTTGGTTTTGAGCATTGCCATTATAGGTATTATCCTAAAGCAGGAAATGAGAGAGACAGAGAAGAACACAAAAATGTTTGGAATTCACCATTAGGAGGAATTAATTATAATGAATAAATGTTTGTGAATGTTATAACAACAAACTATTTGCCTTGGTTCTGCTCAAGTTTGCTTGCTTTGCCTTATACTTAGTTGCACACACACAACAAATTGTTAGTCAATATTTATTAACATCTAAACAAAACTGGAACCATTTATTTTTAATAGTATTCTTACCTTGTTGAAAGAGTCATCATGGACTGATGTCATATTATTCTCTGTACTGGTGGTAATGACCGCTGAGCCGCCACCTACGTCAGCTTTTTGTACATAATTCGAGGGAAACATGCCAGTACGATTGCCTATTGTACCCGTCCACCAATCCCCTTCTTTTTTAATCACCATCACCATTTCACCAGCGCTGAAGGTCAAATCACCTGCTTCGGCTGATTCATATGGATAGGCGGCTATATAATATTCAACATCACCATTATGGGTATCTGCAGGAGCCTCTGTAGCTGCCGTAGCATCAGTGCTACTTCTTACAGGAAACATGTTTATTGTTACTTTAACACATTTTTTAAGTTTATTTTTCTTTTCTTAACTTACCCATAGGGTTCGCCATTATCATTATATGAATCTTGTGCTGTAAAGTCTTCTGTTGTCGCTGCTACATCAGCCCCTTCTTCTAATTTTTCCACATATGTTTCGGGGAACCAACCCGTATGACCATTAATTTCGCCCGCCAACCAACCAGGCTCGGCATTTTGTTCCAAAGGAACAAATATAACGTCACCAGGAACAAATGATATTTCGTCAGCATTACGTGCTGAAAATTCGTAAACAGCACGGTATTTAACAAATCCTTCTGGTGCTAAACCACTATTATCGACAGCATTAACAATCGGCTCAGTTCTGTTATCATTTGTGATTGCAGCGTATTGATCAATGCTCGACGTTGTGGTTGCACCCCAAGCTGATCCTGTATCCCAAGCTGAGGTAGCAGTAACATTTTCATTCTTTTTATTGTATTTCATTTCTAATATTTGGTTACGTTGTTTATCATAGTCTGCATAGAGCTCTTCACATTTCGCTATAAGATCCGATAGTTCACCTTTCACTTCGGCAACAGTAGTGTCGTGAGAAATAATGTCTTCCTTTTTCGATTCGATTTCTGTTTTTAAATTTTCAACTTTGTCCTGTATTTGTTTTATAACGAGCTTGAAAGCATAAAAATAATTCGAAATTATTTATGAACTCTGATTATAACAGCAATTAATTTTCTTTAGAAACGTTAAAAGTAAAGTTTTGCAATGGAATAAAAACAGGCACAAAATTACGACATTCGACATCGAACGAAATTTTAGTACAATTTATCAGAATTTTGTTGCAAATTTCGAATCGAATTGAATGCCCTAATTTGCCCCCAGTTTGAATGAAAATTAAATTCATCTTATTTTCATAATTTCATTATCAATATATTACTTCTACTCTCTGGTAATTAGGACGGTAGACTAACTTGTTTGTTTGCAAACGCAGCAGTTAATTGTTCTTGTTGACCAACATCACCTGAAAGGGCAGCAGCTTTAGCCTTAGCATCCCATTTAGCTCGTTCTTGTGTCAATAGTAACAGTTTTGCATTTTGTTCTTTAATGCGCGATTTTAACTGAGACATTTCCGACATGGAAGTGTCACGTTGCGACCGCATACCATCAATAACAGACTTGACATTAGTTACTCCAGCACGCGTCTCGCAAATCTTTTGAGACAGATCTTTGATCTAGAAATATGTATTTTAGCATTTCAAAATTAAGTTGATTTTCTAAATCTTTTAGATTAAAAACCTTTTCGTTTAAAGTGCTCAATTCGACATTAAGTTGAGTATTATGAGCCTTTTGTTTTAGAACACGTTCCTGTTCGCGTTGCTTTTGAGAATTTAATTCAGCAATTCGTGCCTGTTCCCATTCCAACAAACGCTGCTTTTCAAGTTCCCTTTAAAGAAATATAGATATTTATATATTGAAGGGATGAAAGCTTTTAAATATGTATATAAAAAAAATTTTTTAATTATTTCATTTATGTCCATACAAGTGTAATTGTAAAAAAAAATATTTCACTGAGAGAAAGAGTGATGGAGTGACTGGGAGAGAAAGAGAAGCCAAGAGTGGAAAATTCTTTCTTCCAAAGGAGAAATGGACGATATTTAACGTTTTGTTTTCTTAGTTGTACGAATAATGTTTGGAATGAATTAAACATAATGAAAGTTTCTTTTTAAAAATTTAAACAAATGAAGGAAGAATTTAAATATGCGGACACGACTGCAGTTTTAAAAAATTATAGAAACAAACACTACATGTGTGAAAGGTGATAAATAAAACGTTGCTAAGGAAATAGGTGAAAATATATCTTAATAGTTGAATAATGCTGCATAAAGTTTATTAAATGGAATTTACTTTCTGGCTGCTTCTTTGGCTTCTAGTTCACGTTTTCGCTGTTCCTCTTTTTCTAGCTCCAGTTCTCTTTGCTTCTGCAGTTGTCTTTCCATTTCTTCTTGTTGTCTACGTTCTGCCTCTAGGCGGGCTTTTTCCCTTTTGTCCGTTTCTTCGCGCTCTTTTCGTTCCCGTTCTTCTTTTTCTTTGCGCTGTTGCTCTTGCAAAAGTTTACGTCGTCTATCCAGCTCTGCTTGCCCTTTGTCAAAGTTTTCTTTACGTTTATCTTCAAAGGAACCTGGAAATTCAGTACAATTAGCGGCACATCTTTTCAAGATTTCCTTGTTTTAAAGAAATAATGAGAGAAATAATAAAAGAAAGTTCCTACTTTGAGGCAAACCTGCTAAAGGATCGTCGGGTGCACCTTGCGAGGAAACTGAAGCATGCCTGGAAGTTGCTTGTGAGCCAGGCCTGGAGCCAGCTCCCGATACAGAGCTTGTACGCGATTTTGCTTTACGAAAACTGGGTGGTATCCAATCAATAGGCAAAGTTGGTGGTATCTTTTCACCATTCATAGCCTTGTCACACAAAAACATGGCCAAAATAAATTCATCACAACTTAAACGTCCATCATTGTCCAAATCAGAAAGGGTCCAAATTTGTGCCAAACTAACTTGAGGTAATTTACTTTGTACCAAAATACCACGAGCTTGCACCCCAGTCAAGTAACCAGTACGATTACGATCCGTGGCATTAAATACTTGTGTATATTTGCGTTTGGCAGCTGCTTTTACAGCCCATTCTCCTTGTCTAGTATCATAAATGTAAAAAATAAGAATTGCAATTTTGTTTCTAAAGAAATGTTTTTAAGCTTACGGAGATTCGAGTGATGGAACTCTATCGGATATGGACATGTTACGACTTGGAGGATTACTCGTTGGTGGTGTAATTTTGGGCTCATTCGCCGTTGGTGGAACCGGTGGTATACCAGGTACAGCGGCTGTTGGTATCACACCTGGAACTCCAGGCATTCCAGGAACTACACCGCTTACCATGCCCCCAGGTATTATGGTTACAGCCGGTACACCAGTCAAGGCACCGGGCTGAGTAACAACCGGCATTCCTGCTACACCAGCGACACCGGGAATTCCAGCTGCTGCTGGTATCATCGCAGAAGGCATTACGGGTACTGCGCCAGCTACTTGCTGCATGGGCGGTATGCCAGCCATAGCTGCTGGGGACATGCTAGCTTGAGGCATAACACCAGGCAATGTACCAGGTATCATTCCTGGTACAATGGGCACAGCACCGGCCATTGGTGCTATTTGAGCAGCTGTAGGTACTGACGCTGCTGCCATAGCTACATTTGTTATTGTTGTTGCTGGTGCTATTGGTATTTCCGGCTTTACAGAACCAGCTACACTTTTCATGGTATCCAAAGGGCTAAGACTACCAGCGCCGGTGGGTGTCATAGTTGGTGTAGAACCCATCGCTGTTAGTGATACCAACAAAGTGGGAGGTAAAGCTTTAGGTACTTCCATACCACGCAACTTTAAATTTATTAATTTGCATGCAATGCTAAACTCATTAATATTCATTTTACCATCGGAGTCAGTATCAGCCAAAGCCCTGTAAATAAAACCAAAAGCAACTATAACAAATAAATAGCATACCATTAATATGTACATATACATATTTATAGAAATATAAATTATCAGCATCTTTTAAACAGAAAGCAAAAAGTGGGCGACCATCGACATGAATCACTAAAGCTTTATGAAATATACTCGTATACAGTATTGATAAGAGTAGTTATTGTTCCTAAATTCTCACTAATCACTCACAAAATTATTACAGTAACGGACTGTAGTTTATTCAGGAATATTCCGTTCAGTCATTTTTAAATGAATAAACATTTAGAATTCTAAACATTTTTATTTTTAACGGATTCTGACGTTCATTTAAGAAACTAATGCATACTAATATAGATTTTCGGATGATTTCAATATTGTACTTTGTTTATGTTATAAATATTTGATACAGTAAAATTTATAAATTAAAAAAAAAATTTTAATTAGTTAAGCAGCTGTTTTTATGGAACTTAAGGTTTGATTTTGGTACTGTAAAATATTTATTATTCTCAAATAGTTTATGGGAATATTAATCCCCCCTGTTCGGTAAACCTCCCGCAGGGGAGTTCTGGAGACTTGTGAATCTTGTTTTTCGGAACTTACGGGTGTATAAGCGACCCCGCGGTGCCTAGCTTAAGGTGCAGCATTACCTTGTTCCTCCCTGAGGTTCGAAAATGACAGAAGAGGCGACTCTTCGAAATCTCACTAGAGATTGATGAAGGACTGGTTAACGCCAGTTTGATTCGAATCTAGCACTACGGGACCAGCTTGGCCCCACACTTCCAACAATAAGTACGGGTTTAAGGACTGATATACTCCTTGCGAGTATTTCGTGTCTACCCCGAAAGTTGGATAGTGTGTGCTGGTATGGGTAAGGACTCGTAGTGGCTGTGGTTGTAACCCAAAGTTACGCGGGAAGTGGAGTTTTTGGTCTAATCGGAAATATGTGTGAGTCGTAACACACTTATTAATGATATGACTTTTACTTTACTAGGTGTTGTTGCCATTCGACAATGGTCACCGGAATGTGTTTCGAACCAACAGTATTACTGTTAAATGGGTCTTGACATAAAAACATTCTGATGTGACAAGAGTTTAGACCGCTCGAACACCTCAACAAGGTGCATTATAGAATTCAGGGATAACTATATATGATTTGCTACCCAACTCTGGAAGTAGGTGGCCTAAGGGCTCATTTGCTTATCAGTGCTCTGGGGGCGCTAGTGAATCGTTACAAAAATTTACTCGGTGTTAAGACCACCGTCAGATTAAGCCCTATGGGCAGGTGCTGACGTAAATCTAGAACACCAATTGTTCGGTAAACCGACCCGCAGGGGGGTTCTGGAAACTTGTGAATCAAGTATTCCGGAACCTACGGGTGTCTGAGCGACCCCGCGGTACCCAGCTTAAGGTGCAGCATTACCTTGTTCCTCCCTGAGGTTCGAAAATGACAGAAGAGGCGACTCTTCGAAATCTCACTAGAGATTGATGAAGGACTGGTTAATACCAGTTTGATTCGAATCTAGCACTACGGGACCAGCTTGGCCCCACACTTCCAACAATAAGTACGGGTTTAAGGACTGATATACTCCTTGCGAGTATTTCGTGTCTACCCCGAAAGTTGGATAGTGTGTGCTGGTATGGGTAAGGACTCGTAGTGGCTGTGGCTGTAACCCAAAGTTACGCGGGGAGTGGAGTTTTTGGTCTAATCGGAAATATGTGTGAGTCGTAACACACTTATTAATGATATGACTTTTACTCTACTAGGTGCTGTTGCCATTCGACAGTAGTCACCGGAATGTGTTTCGAACCAACAGTATTACTGTTAAATGGGTCTTGACGTAAAAACATTCTGATGTGACAAGAGTCATGACAGCTCGAACACCCCAACAAGGTGCATTATAGAATCAGGGATAACTATACATGATTTGCTACCCAACTCTGGAAGTAGGTGGCCTACGGGCTCATTTGCTTATCAGTGCTCTGGGGGCGCTAGTGAATCGTTACAAAAATTTACTCGGTGTTAAGACCACCGTCAGATTAAGCCCTATGGGCAGGTGCTGACGTAAATCTAGAACACCAATTGTTCGGTAAACCGAGTCGATTTAAAAACGAGTGATTTCTCAATACCGAAGTATGTGTATGTATATGTAAAATCAAAAAATTTAAACGGATTCGGTTTACAGAATATAGCCGTATATAAACATGTGAAATTTCTTAGATTTTCGAAATTATTTTGTTGGATGTCTACGAAACAACAGACATAAATTAATAAATGAAGAAAACATACTCTTATGCTTGTGTAAAAAACGAAGCAAAAATCGATGGCTTATTTCATTTATTAATTCTTTTCAAAAAGACCTAGCCCACTATTCTACTCTCATGGCTTTTGCGGACCTTTGAGTTGTTTATTTGGGAGTAAAAATAGCAGAAACAAAGAAAAGATCTTTAATTTTTATTGAAGTCGTGGCTTGTTTATTTGTAATAAGGCAAATTCGTTACCAGGAAAACTCATTAGGTATTTCGCCCGTAAGCTGATTCAAAGGTTTCTAACTGAATTTTCTTCTATTTTAAATTAGAATTTCAGTTAATTTTATGTACAGAATATTTTGAATATACAGGGTGGCTGATGAATATTGCTACATCAAGAAACTCAAATACGTTTTTTTTCAGTGTATGGAATTAATTTTTCTTTTATTCATGTCAAAGCTCATTCAATTTTATTAAATATGCTTAATTAGTTTTAAAAATAATGGAATTTACATGCCTCCCCCCCTCGTTGATGCATGTGCGGCATCTTACCAAAAAGTTGTTCATTACTGCTTGGAGAGTTGAGACAGGAATAGCCGCAATTGTTTCTCGAATGGATTGCTTTAGTTCATTCACATTTGTTGGTTTTGCTTGGTATACTTCCTGTTTGCAATAACCCCACAAGAAAAAGTCAGGTGCAGTAAGATCAGGCGACCTGGGGGCCAACGGAATGTGGAGTTTCTGGATATCAACTTATTGTGAAATTTTCGTCGCAATTTTGTCATAACAGGCCGGGCTATGTGAAGAGTTGCACCATCTTGTTGGAACCACACAGAATTGAAAGGAATTCTCATTCGGCGTAATTCTGGATAAAAAAACTCTCTCAACATGCTCAAGTAACGGTCTCCAGTAACTGTAACGGTGTGACCATTTTCTTCAAAGAAGTAGGGCCCGACAATGCAGCGTGCTGAAACTGCACACCACACTGTGACACGAAGTGGATGCAATTCCGTCTCATGGAGTATCTGTTGGTTGGAACCACTCCATATTCGACAATTTTGTTTGGTTATGTTGCCGTTTAAATCGAAATGGGCCTCGTCAGACATAAAAAGGCAGTTCAACATGTTTTCGTCCTCTTCCACCATTTGAAGCATTTCCTGGCAAAATTCCAAGCGAATCGAAAAGTCTGCTGCGTTCAGTTTGTTGACCATTTGAATTTTATATGGGAATAAGTCCAAATCATTGTGCAAAATTGACTGCAATGACTGTCTGCTTATACCCATTTGAGCAGATAAGGTTCTTGTCGAAACTCTTGGATTGTTTTGTATGGCAGCAGCTACAGCAGCGATTGTTTCCTCCGTCCGAACTGAAAGGTTTTGATGGTAAAGTCTTCCTTGGACTGTTCCATACTCGGCAAAATTGTTCACAAGTCTCATTATGGTCCATCTGCTCGGAGGATTGCCGCCAAACGTGCGCCTATACTCTCTTTGAACCGAAACTACGGACTGCAGTGCGTGATAGCGGCGGACAATCCAAATTCTATTTTCAGTGTCCCAGTTATCCATTTTTGTTAAATCTAAAAATCAATCTGCAAAATAAAAAAAAATTAACCAGATTCATTAAATAGAAAAAAAGTTATTAAATTTCTTTTTGGTAGCGGCTTTCATCAGCCAGCTATTTTAAACCAAAGAAAAGGTTTATTTGAAAAAACAAAGGTTCACTTTTAAAACGAATTCATTTATTGAAATAAAATAAAGAATAAATACAAAAAAAAAAAAGAAAATATATTTAGAATAAATAAAAAATACACATTCTATGTAAGTTTGTATTGATGGTTGTTATCACGATGAAGATTCATATTTTTAATGGAAAGAGATTGCTATTTTCGACTGTATTTTTTTAAATCACATATTTTTTATTTATAAAAACTAAATTTTAAAATAAAACTTAACTTTGGTTGTAAAGTTGGGGTAATTGAGGTTCTGTTTTTGAAAAATTTGCGTTAACAGAGTCACCAATGTTAAGAATTTGGGTGTTTCGTTTATCGAGGAGTTGCACTTATCGAGGGTTGCGTTAACCGAGGTTACACTGTATATATGCAGTATGTACATATGTCCAGAAAAGGAAAAAAAGAAACATTTATGAATAATCAATACAATATTAACATATGCAGCATAAAGTTTAAAAACAGTCAAAAACTATAAAATTAAACTTCTATTTGTTTGGTAAAATGCCAACGATTCTGCCCCACCAAAATGTTATAAAACAAAAAGTCATTGCAATGTATTACAAGCATACAATCCTTAGAACATTTAGAAACAGAACAAAAAAAATTCGACTTACTTGTGTGTACTTCGGAAATTAATTTCTTTGGATATCTCACTGAGAATGATAGAACTAAAAATTACGCCATCAGGCAAACATAATAAAATTTTTCTGCGCATGTTGGAACTCTGACGTCACAAAAGGTGTCTTCTCATTGTGTAATAATTTTTTGCTCTCAACTTATTATATTTATATAACTATTCTTTCACTTATTCACAATTTCAATAGTTTGTTATATGGTTGTATGTACGAGTATGTGTATATGAAATGGCCTGCACACAAGTACCCCGTTTTCAGTCTTATATCTGATAAAGACCATCATACTTCAAAATATACTGCTGAAGACTGCCATACTCTAAAATATTATACTTGCTTTTACTGGCGGAGCCCATCACAATCTAAGGACCGATCTTATAAGCTTTATTACCTGTATGACGGTACAGGTTGTTTTAGAATCTTAATGGAGGCGCTTACCTGCGGGATAGATACTCCGGGATTACAATGTTTCACTTTCTCTATTTTATTTATTTTCAAGAGTTAAAAAAAAAATCAAATCAAGGTTATGATACATAAGCTAACTTTTGTAATAAACTAGCTTAACCCGGTGTGTTTTGCTCCCTCCATTATTTATTTATTTAATTTTCAATACATAAGAAGCCTGTTTGGCCAAAAATACATGTATTGGAAGATTAACTTCATGCCTATATAAGTATACATATGTAGGTTTTTAATAATAACATTATTATAAAATGTAATAAAAATAACTTATATAGTTAAAAAATAAAGGGCCCCCCACCAAATTACCAAAAAAAAAAATTTAGTGCACCTTTTCCATATTCAAAATGAATTTTGAAAATTAGTTCACAAATAGTGAATTAATGCTCATTTATATTATAAAATCTATTAAAAACTATGTGGAAGGAGTAACATAATTTAAAAAGTAGGCATAAAAATGGTGGTTGGTAAAAAAAGTATCCTAGCCAAGAGCTCCAGTTAAATGTTGTGAAAATTACAGGATGATGGTCCAGAGGTCTGGTCGTCTATAAGATACTAACATACACACATTTCACTCCGGGTGACGATGGCTGAAGTAGTTTGCACGTTGACTATAAAACCACAAATATCCTTAGTTCGACGCCCGGTTTCAGACTAAAAACATCTCGCATTTTTTCTCATGTGCATTAGTGAGTCTCCGTGTCAGTTGTTGTCGGAAGGTTTCAGCGACGAAGGCATAGTGACTGGTTACTGAACAGTACTGGCTTCAGCTGATAGCAATCCACAAGTAACATCAGAACGCCCTCCTTCGTCGGTGCTTCAACACTGCTATAAACAAAGAACGTGCAAAAGCAGAGTTGTAAGGTAGAGAAGTTCACCTCCTGTAATTTTTCTAACTATCACTTTCCTCCTGTTCCAGCACAATTCATCGAATGTGTAGGAGTCAACTCCCGAGTGCTGGTCCCAGATAAAAAAAATATGTTGATTGACAATTATATTGTGTTCCCATAATGTAGATACCAGCACCCCTGTCCCCGTCCCTACACCCAACATATTACCATAATTAAAGAGTGTACAGCCCTCGTAGATCCTATCTGAATCAACCCAAAAGGCTATATCATGTAACAGCAATTAAGGCGAATATTGTACCAAAAGCAATCTCAGCACCTAATTTAATGCATTTTTTTATTGTTAAACTAAAGCTACAACATCTAAAAGGTTTTTACAACGAACCGTGTACTTTTTTGATAATCAAAAATACCGGAGGATACCCGTAACAAATTCAATACTTTCACACACATTTTCTCAATTCTTCAATATTTACTTTGGTATAATTGTCATAATATATTGTGACACTAAATTAAATTAAATTAGATTAAGTTAAAAAAACAGTATCATCAGTTAAGAAAATAGTTAACAATTAAATAAAATTAAACAAGCTAATAATTTGGTAAAAAATCTTACCTTGACACAGACAGCCCTTCCAATATTTCATTTGATATGCGTTCTCATTTGACAGCTTTTGCAAGTATTTTTCTATATATGCAAAATCTATATAGAACTTCATAGCTCTTTTTTAAGTACCATGTTACCGAAGTGCTGTACGTACATAAGCAAATACGTATGTAGTTTATTCAAAGAAAAGTTTTGTTCAGATTAATGTAACTCATATGTCAAACGGCCCTTTTCACAATGTCGGATTAAAAGTTAAGGCGGACTTTAACGGCAACTTTGGCATACAAAACTTGCTGTTAATGCTCACGTTAAGCTGACGTTTTAGTCGTACATTGGGCCGTAAATGGAATTTGATATAGATACATATACACTAGTGGCACAAACTAAAGCAACTTACCTGGTGTTATACTATTTTCATTGCAATATTGTAAAAAACGAACTTAAGGATTTTTACTATTATACTATACTATTACAAATCTTTAGGGTTATATTAATTTATTAAAAAAATTTTTTTGAAAAAAAAAATATTTTGTTAAAAAGAAATAAAAGAAACATAAAAATACTTCATATTTAGATGGCAAAAACTAAAGCAACTCTTACAAAATTTTTTAAATTTTGCCACATATCTTAATAATTAATCGCATATCCATTGTTTTGCAAAACAGCGGCACATCTGCGAGGCATTGAAGTGATTAATTTACCGATTTCGTTTTCTGAAATGCTTTCCCATGCTTCTTTTATTTGGAGGAAAAAATTTCGTTTATTAGACCCTTGATCACGTTTTAGTTTTCTGTCCACCATGTCCCACAAGTTTTTAAATCGGGTGACTGGGCGGGCCATTTAAGTAAATTAATATTTTCATCTTGAATCCAGGACTTAACATGTTTCGATGTATGTTTTGGATCATTATCGTGCTGAAAGATCCATCCAGCAGGCATTTCCTTTATTGCAAATGGCAACATGGCAGTTTCCAAAATATTTTTGTAGAGGTAGCGGTCCATAGTTTCGCTTATTTCATACCGAGGTCCGATTCCATTGAGTGAAAAACATCCCCACACCATTACATTACCACCGCCATGCTTAACAGTTCCCTTACAATACCTCGGATCTAACCGCTTATTTACAGGTCTTCGAACACTTATTTTTTTTGAATCAGATCCTTTCATGTTAAATTTAGATTCATCGGAAAACAATATTTTTCGCCATTCTTCAACACTCCAGTGTAAATGTGTCAGCAAATTCGATTCTCGCCTTACAATTCTTTGGTGAAATAAACGGCTTTTTTGCAACTTTTCTAGAACGCATTCCTGATTTTAAAGCTCTGTCTCGCACTGTTCTTGCTGTAATATTTAAATCTAATTTGTTAGCAATATTTTGCAATGAGACAAACGGATCTTTTTTGATTTCTCGGATGATCATTTGGTCCTCGTGAGCTGACGTTTTACGAGGTCTTCACTGAACCAGTTGATACAAATTTTTTAATAAGACGACAAATACCCGATTTATTTATGTTGAATCTTTCTGAGAGACTTTTTTGTGTAATTCCACTATTATATTGTTTTATTATTTCATTTTTAATATACGAATTATATTTATTTCTCGCCATTTTTGAAAATATTTCTTCAGCAGCTTCTTTGTCTTTTTTTAGCTTTAAAATTCAAAAATTTTATATTTTTTTTAACATTTGCACAAACTTCAAAAGCAAAAACAAATAACTGCATAAAATAACGGGGGAAAATTAGATATGATTAAAATAGTATTAATTTTTATGAAAGTTGCTTTAGTTTTTGCCATCCAAATCTGAGTCATTTTTATTTTTTCTTTATTTTTTTATACTTAAAATGTTTTTTTTTTAAGTTATTTGTTTAATTAATATAGTCCTAACACCTCGTAATAGCAATCCTTAAAAATTCGTAAGTTCCCATTTTACAATATAACTTTGAAAATGGTATAATATTAGGTCAGTTGCTTTAGTTTGTGCCACTAGTGTATATACACACATACTTATTTTCGTATTCTTATCAACTCTACTTAGAAGTTTTATTTATTCCGGTGAAAAAGTTGTAATTTATTCCATAAATCGTACTCAAATATTCGGCTCTGATACACATTCAAAAATTAAAGAATTTGATCTTAATCTTTGCCTCTAGGAATTATGGAATAAATTTATTTCCGAAATCATTTTAATGTATTTTAAACTAATGTAGAAATATACAATTCCTTAACAAGTTGTTTCGTAGCATTCACAAAGATCTACTAAATTGTTAATATAAACTTTATTTATTTTTCTTCTTAAAGACTGCAGATATGCATAAATTCGTTTTAAAATACTTTTACATACCTTAAGAAAGTATATTGTGTGATTTATGTATACATATAGTATATTCAAATATTTCTATATCAGCTTTTAATACATTCGATTATTGTTCAAGAATTTATTTCATCAATATATACCACAATAGGACATATCCATTTTTTAAAAAACTTTTTTGTTGTTATTCTATGTAATAAGGAGGGAAAATTGTAGACACTTGACACTTCTTTATCTCTTAAATGTAAACGAGATTTTCACTTTTGAACTCTTGCATAACTCTTCAACTCTGTGTTAAATTTGAACCAGTGCTTCGAACCGCAATTCAATTTGTTCCGATTTTCGATTTCGTTCTTCAACTTTTATCGTTTCGGGTTACGTTTCGGTTTTCAATTTTTTTCGGTGCGTAACCGGTTTTTTTCTGAGTAGCATTTTCATATGTTTATACAAGACTCCCAAAAAATTTTTTTATATGTATATTTCGTTGTTCTCTGGTATTTTTTGGATGTTCTTGTATAACCATATGGAATTTCATAGCTGTTTCAAGAATTTGATTAAAGGCATACTGACGATTTGGACATTGGCACCAACTGAAATGTACACATACACCAGCTAAACCATATAAAAAATATAACTTACGATTTTTTGTATTTAAAATAATTGGGTTAGGTTACGGTTTGGGTACAAATTCCACTTTTTTCGGGTTTTTGGTTCGGTTCCGGTTCGAAGATCTGATTTGAACACAAGCTCGCAAATCACACCCCTGTGTTAAAATCATGCGTTCTTCACCTAAATGGAACCAGTTTATTTGCAATATAACACATGCATTAACTAATTCTTTTGCATGTCTTTTTTGTTGGGTTATAATAAATTGTATATACAGGAAACGATTTGTTTAAAGACAGCATAGAGAATTATATCATTTTGTTCTTTTTTTATTCAGGTTTTAAAAAAATTTTTTAAATAATATGACTCACCATATCTGACCAAGAATCAAAGGCGGCAGTTGAGATTGTAAAAAGAAACCTTTAGCTTGATTGCCGGTAACAAAACCATTTTGCGGTTGTAGTGCCTTAAATTGTTCCTGATATTTCAGTTTCTCACGTTGGGTTATAATCCAGGGATCTGTAGCTGGATTCATAGTGAAATTTTTGTGTATGCTGATGTGGCTTCACAGAACACAATACCAGTGTTTAAGATATTAGATTCCACTAAACGTCAAATGTGCAAGAAAATTTTTATCTATACTTCCTTTCTTTTTTTCCTTATTCGAATTTAGGACAATGCACTTAAAATTTGTTAAGTGTAAAGAAAAGTTGTGACGTACTACCGGAAAATTTATTTAGAGTGACACACTTTGACTCGATTTATTTTGAATAATGCTGCGTTCACATGTATAAATGTTCTTTTATATGTTTTTAATATTGAAGACTTTTCCATTCAATTTTTTTATTGTTTAATACTATTCTAAAGTATCTTTTGAGTATGTATGTATTCCTAAATGGGATGTGCTCCAGTTTTTCTTTTTTTACAAATTAAAACTTTTATTTTGCCGAGTAGGTTTTGTTGTAGTTATTTGTCGGAAAAACTTGTTTTTTATTTGCAATGATATTGCTTTTTTTGTGTGGTCCTTAGTTATTTTTCGAATTTAGTTTTCTTATTGTTGCTGTTATTGTTGCAATACTACAAGGAGCCCGTAAAAAATTTATAAATTTTCCTTTTAAATCACTTTCCTGGTTATTACGTTTGCGTTTGCTTTTCTTTTGATGTGTATGGTATTATCCCAACTCCCACCACCTGATTTTCATTTCAGTACGAATTAATAAGTATGATGGTGAATGATGACGGCGGTTTTGTATCTTTTATTATTCCTTTGGGTTATTATTTCTATTAATTATAATTTCATTATTATCGCTAGCGTTTTCAAGTATGTATAAAGTTGCTATTTTTGTGTGTTGCTGTAGTTGAGAGTTGTGATAAATTTACTATGTGTACCCCTCTCACCAACACCAGAAATTAGCGAACGTATACAGTAGGCATTTAAAGCTAGTACATATAAATAAAGATGTGTAAACCGTAAATATTTTAATGTATGAACGACAGAAAAAATCACAATAATAAAAATGAATTGCATACAAAAAGATTATTTTACATTTAATTCCAAAATATAACAATCTTGATTGAAAACAATGAATATCACATATTAAACAATTTTGTTCATAACTTTGCACTTAGATTTTTTTGCACACACACAAAAAGAATTAATTTGAAATTAATGTCGAAATTTACGCGATATCCTAAATATTTCAACTCACATTGATTTGTAAACCTATAATCACCACTTGCGTTAAAAAATTTTTTTATATTAGAATTTTCTATGAAAATTTTAATTTCTTTTTTGCTTTTTATACCGAAATTTTATAAATTGGAAAATTTTTCTACTACTATTCACAAACGTCACTTTTTTAATCAATAAATTTAGAGTTAAGAAGCTGCCATATTATTAATACACTATCCGCTAACTAAACGTTTTTTGAATATAACAAAATGTAGTGCTGCAATTTGTGTAATAGGCATGTTGAAGTTGCAAGGTGACGCCGCTGTTGGCCATCGTTACAAGAACTGTGGTGTTAGAGCACGCCACGTATTTATTTATTTATATCTACTTTGTAGTTGTAGATAAGTGACATTTACTAGAACAAAATTAAGTAGAATAAAAATTACTGCCTTGCTTTTGCTCCCACTTGTGCAATACGGTTTGTTTAATGTAGATAATTTAAAAATGAATTTTTTTGCGGTATAATCAAAAATGATTGAAATTTATTTGAGGGGAAATGCTTTAAACCTCTGAATCGTGAAAGCTAAAGTTAAATATAGCCTGTTGCGTATACATATGTAAAAAATATTTGTACTCAAAAATTTGTTTTTTTTTCGGATTTTTTACAACATGACATTGAAATACAACCCTGTGAAAAATCATCATCATCATCGTAATCATTGGGCATGGTCTTCAATTGTCAATATCGTTTTGCGGTTTGAAATTAAATTAATGTAATATATGAATCGACACTGATATGCATTTGTATATGCATATGTGACAGCGCATAGAGAAAGGGACCTAAGGGTAAAAAAAAGCAATTGTCACTTTTTTTTTTTGATGTGGACAACATCTGAGCATCGATTGAGACTGATCCCATGCCCCAAAAGTGTTCCCTCCCAGAGATATGCGCCTTTTTTTATGAATGTGATGGTACACCAAAAATACACGTATTTAAATCTTTAAAATGGCCCTCCTGAACAAAACCGGTTTTTACCCTTAGGGCCCTTTCTATTTTGCGCGTCACATATACGTAGAACTTAATTCTAATATATTGTTAAAAATTAATTTTACAATTTTTTCCTTTTTTGTTGTATCCACCTAACCAGAATGGTGACATTGAAAATATTTTCGTAGAGAGGGATAGTGTATAGAAGAAACAAGTGTCTAAGTGAGAGTCAGAATGAAATATCTTTCACATTTCGATAACCATTCCATTTTTTTATTAATCGCAAACATTGCAACACTATATAATTGCCAACAAGCATATGCTTGGCGCAGGTCATGTTGATTGCCAACTTAATTCAACACTAATTTTCAATCACATATTGAACAAGTGGTGCACGTGTTTAATAAAAAAAATTGTTTATAATAAAAAAACAAATATATTCAAAAATATAAAATGTCCACTACTTCCGAAGATGAAGAAAATGTTGTAAGTGGCGAAGAAGATGAGAACAATCAGGAAAGCGAAGATGAATTAACTAAAGAAATCAGTGAACACGATAATGAAGAGACTGTTGCCAATTCGGCAAATGGAAATGAAACGACTAATGACTCTAAAGACAGTAAAGTAATAACTTGGAAAGAGTTGGTAAGTTTTCAGTATAGACCAGTTAGAGCAATTGTTTAAAGGTAACTGACTAGTAGTTCCTTTGATTCTTAGGGACTTAATGACACGTTATGTAAAGCATGCGAGGAGTTAAAATGGAAAACACCGTCGAAAATTCAGAAGGAAGCCATTCCAGTAGCTTTGCAGGGAAAAGATGTTATTGGACTAGCAGAGACGGGGTCCGGTAAAACGGGAGCATTCGCTTTACCTATTCTTCAGGCCTTGTTGGATAATCCGCAAAGATATTTTGCATTGATTCTCACACCTACCAGAGAATTGGCTTTTCAAATATCGGAACAATTCGAAGCTTTAGGTGAGTTTTGTATATGTACTATTCAGTTAAGTTTTGGAAAATTTAATAAATTTTTTTACCTATGAGATTTCCTTTAAAGCAAAATATGTACATTTTTATTGGATTACAACTAAAGTTATCTTCTAATTCCGACAGGTAGTTCTATTGGTGTCAAATGTTGTGTGGTAGTAGGCGGCATGGATATGGTTTCACAATCTTTACAGCTGGGTAAGAAGCCGCACATTATAATTGCCACTCCGGGACGATTGGTAGATCATTTGGAAAATCTTAAAGGTTTTAATTTGAAGGCCATAAAATATCTTGTAATGGATGAAGCTGATCGTATTCTTAACATGGACTTTGAAGTGGAACTGGATAAAATTCTTAAAGTTTTGCCTAAAGAAAGAAGAACGTTCTTGTTTAGTGCCACAATGACAAAAAAAGTAAAAAAACTACAAAGAGCTTCACTGAAAGATCCTGTTAAAGTCGAAGTATCCAACAAATATCAAACCGTAGAACAACTGCAACAATACTATGTTTTTATACCTGTTAAATTCAAGGATGTTTATCTGGTTCATATACTCAACGAAATGGCAGGCAATAGCTTTATGATCTTTTGTAGTACTTGTAATAACACAGTAAAGACTGCTTTAATGTTAAGGGCTTTGGGTTTGGCTGCCATTCCCTTGCACGGTCAAATGTCTCAAAATAAACGTTTGGCTGCTCTTAATAAGTTTAAAGCTAAAAATCGTTCAATACTCATATCTACAGATGTTGCATCCAGAGGTCTAGATATACCACATGTAGACGTGGTATTAAATTTTGATATACCCACGCATAGCAAAGATTATATACATCGTGTTGGGCGTACTGCTCGTGCCGGACGTTCTGGTAAAGCTATTACATTTGTGACTCAATATGATGTTGAATTGTATCAACGGATAGAACAGTTATTAGGCAAACAATTGCCTTTGTACAGATGTGAGGAGGATGAAGTGATGGCATTGCAAGAGCGTGTAAGTGAGGCGCAACGTACTGCCAAACTCGAACTAAAAGATATTGAAGATTCAAAGGGTTCAAAAGGCCGTTTTAAAAGGGGTGGTGATGATATCGATGACTCAGAACAATTCACTGGCGCACGTAAACGTCTAAAAAGTGGTGGCGGAGGCAGTAATGACAAAAAAAATTGGAAAAAAGCTAAGAGGAAGTAATTTTCATTTACAAAGAATCATTCGATGCAGTTTTCTCTGATTATAATTTATTTGTAGTATATTTTTAAAATAAAATAAAGAATATAATGCTATTTTTAATGTTGCAGTTAATTTTATTATGAAACAAGGGTCTAAATAACAAATGAGTGTCATTTTAGAAGATTTGCATTTGTATGTCTTTTATTTAAAATAAAAAATCTCCTGAATGGACAAGAACAATGACACAGACTAGATGTTTGTTGACAACTGAAAGTGAATTTGAAAACCATCTCATCGTAATAAATAATTTTTGTGATATATTTTTCTAACTGAACTGTTTTTTTTTGTTAAAATAAAATATGTGCATGAAGCCACAGGAATAATAATTACATATTTATCTTGTCATATGTGCGTGGAACCAATCCCCTCATTTTATATGGACATCCTACATCCACGAGCATTCGAGGAACGTATCTATTGCGAAAAAATAATGTTAATAATATATTATTATTATTTAAGGTTTGTCTTTAATGTCTGGCCTTCAGAAGTTCCGAGTCACGTTCCCAGTGGTTAATTGATTTGCCACGATCGTTTAACTGTTCTTTGGTTATTTCCATTTTTAACCACGTCGCTACTTCCTAAGCGAAGGCATAGGTCGTTTTAAGTTAGTAACAAAAACATATTTAAATTTCTGTTACCAAAATTTAGGAACACGCAATTATATTTTGCAAATTTCCTTTGTAAAATATAAGAAACACTTAAAAATCTTTCCGAAACATACTTACACATTTCAATATTAAACGATTAAAAAAGCTATTTATTACATTAAAGTTTTAATTATATATGTATTTATATGTAATTCAAACTCTCAAAGTATATGAATACAAATTAATTGGGATAGTAAAATAAGCTTGATAATAAAAATTACGAAAAAAAAATAAAAATTTATTATCAAAAACAAAACAGATCAATAAAGGACGTTACAAGGTTAATTGGAATAGGAAAAACGCTTTAAAATAAAATTTAACTAATAAATTTGACCAATTATAATTTTTTTAAATATAAAGTTAATATAAATAAAGATCAATGTAATTAAAATACTTATCATGCTAATTGAGATAATAAGAATTTTTTTTTATAAGACTTATTGACGAAGTATTTGCACTAAGTTTTGCTAAATAGAAGAAAACAATTAAGTTGTTTCAATAGGTATGCAGTTTTATTTTCTAGCGTTTTGTTTTGTCCATATATAATTTTGGTTGAATTTTACTAGGACCGCTAGGTATATCAAATAAGTCACATATACCCTCATCGGGATTTAAGACAAAATTATACTCATTTTGTGGAGGATTTAAAGGAAGAAGAGGAGGATTTTCTGAAAAATTTGTAATTAAAAAAAAAAGACGTGAAAAATGTATGTGTATTGTGTTTGCAGGGCACTTACCCATATGTGGATCATCGGGAAAAAATCTTCTCATCGAATGCCCTGTCGTACATTTTTGCAATATTATACGTGCCGTAAGTTTGTTCTCCAACGCCTTCATTTCTTCTTTTACTTCCGGATTACAAAAGTATGTGTGTTCTTCGGTGACTAGATTAGCTTTGGTACTAGTTTGTGTTAACGTTCCTGCTGCTGTTGAATATGTTGACGATGATGAGAGTGTCGGTGACGGCGTCTCTAAACGAGAATAATGTCGGAGTGATTCTGATTCGGGCTTTGTTATACAAGAACGACCCTGATCGGTTACCAATCTCACATCTATTGTACTGCCATTATCTAGAGAGATGTGTAGAGAGCTCTGCGAAAAATTTCGTTAAAAACATATGTATTTCGAAAAACTTTCGTAGTTTTATGGATACTTTTAATAACGTTTTTAGGTTTAGCATAACAGTGTAAATTACACACTATATTTCTTAATTAAAATTTTGCAGCATAACTTGAGGATGATCAAAACAGCTGATTTATAAAGATGAATCATCTCACAGCAGCTGTTAAGTTGATCAAGTCGGGCGCGAGTCAGTAGAGTGTAATAAAAGTTAATTTAATAGTGTAACCTATTTATAAAATGAAGTTTTCATTTGCTTTCTATGCAAACATTTCAATTATGTGATAATGTGTAGAAAAATATACATGCATAGAAAAATATGTGGAGAAAAATTTGTATGCATAAAAAAAATACGAGCAATAAGTATTCATCAGCATATCAAATGAAATATTGGTATGGCAACTGTAATTTTTTTGAAGGGCTGTTTGTGTCAACGCAAAATTTTTCTTTTTTATACAAAAATATTAGATTGATTAAGCTTAAGGCATTGTTACCGATTTTAATTATATGTAGCGAAATACAGTAGTTCTCAATTCATATTCCTATAATAATTAATTTTGTCAGTGGATGGATGCTTCAGGTTAGATGTTTCGGTTAGAAAAAAGTCTGGGCAACGCCTAGTATTCGAGTTGTTGACCTCTGAAATTTTCACACAAAAATTCAATTTTCCACTACATTTCTGAACGTATTTGCCCAATATTGTTATCATTTGAAAGCTTTTGGAAATATCTTTCTATATATGTATGTAAAATCTATTTAAAACTTCTTAACTCTTTAAGAACCAATTAAATTTTACATCAAAATGTTACTGCAGTGCAGTAGGACATAAGCAAATATCTATGTACTTTTTTCACAGAAATGTCTTGTTCACATTTATGTAACTTGCATTCATATTTGTTTCACGTCTACTTAGTAGTTTTATTTGTACCTGTGGCAAATAAGGCGAATGAAAATAGTATACTTTTTACGCAGGAAAGATTTCTGTTCTTTTACTATGATGAGAAAAAACATCACAAAATACTTTCAACAATGGTAGATCGGGTTCCTTTGATTAAAATTTCATAAAAAAGTGAATACTTTTACTATGAATTGGTATATTTGTGATTTCTTAAGCACTTTTTTACCTGAATTCGCTTTTAATGCCATCTTAAATGTTAACGAGATTATCAATGTTGAACTCATGTTTCAGAAAATGATTAATAATACATTCAAGACAACATAAAGAAATGAATTCCGCGAATCCATGCTAAATATAACCAAATCATGGAACACTCATTTAAACGACAAACTGTTTTGTGAACTGTGAACACATGCTCGCCAATGACACACACCGCTGTGTGAAAATCATACGTTCTTCACCTATGTAAGTTGACCCAGTTCATCTGCAATAACATGCAATAACTATTTCTTTTGCACGGCTTTTTTTTCCTGGATTGTTAAATAAAATAATGCCGAAGAAAGTATTGAATTGCCAAAAATGTTCAAAATGCAAACGTTTGCAAAATATTACCAATTTATATTTATATTTTTTATTAAAAAAGAAAATTAGACATCTTTATTTCAAAAGAAAATTATGTTGCATGTAATTTGTTCCACTTACCTTTCGTTTAAAAATTTTTTCGTCATCATAATGGTTAGGTATTGTAAATACACAATCTTCACCAAAAACGGCAAGCAAATCATCGCGGGTGACGTAGGCGAATGAACGATTTGCTTCGTCTTCTTTAACATATTTCAAATTTCGTTTGGCATAGTCCAACTGCAAATCAATCTCCGCTTCCACAGCTGCCAAGTGGTTATTGTCATCTTTTAAAGTACGATAATCATTATCTTCAGGTACTTTAAGGCCACCTCTGTAAAAAAGGAACACTAAGGCTCAAACTATTATGAATAATTTAATCCGAAATGCAACAAACCTCCATCGCACCACACTACTGTAGCGTGTTTTTTCTATCAGTCCAATACCTTCCAAGACGTTTGTAATGTCATATATGCGCCGTTTTTGCACATCTAAAATTTCTGCTGCCTATTATTTACAAAAAAATTTTAAAATACTTTTAGCAAAAAACAAGTAGAAAAAGTTTGGCGCGCTAAAAAAAGTGCAGATGAATTGTAAGATTGTGTTGTTGTTGTTATTATTGAATAATATTTACTCATACAGACTAAAAAATTAGTAAAGGTTTCTTTTGGGGTTATTTGTGCGCTACTTACATCTCTGAGATCAATCTCTCCACCATTTTTTATCATAAGATCCACAAATTTCTGCGTCAAAAGGACCAGCGAACCTACAATACGATTCGGAGTTTGAGGTGTATTGGGCAGTTTATCACGTTCAGTGGGTTGGGCGGGCGTTCCAACATTAATATTGGGTGCCCAACTTGATTTTTTTGGTGTATTTTCGGGAGTTTCCATGGCTCGTTTTTCCAATTTTTTTACACAAAATAACACTATAGCTTTGAAAGTTTATGTATTTTGCACTTTTCCTACGTTTAAAAGTCGAGAATATTAAAATCTTACGAATTAAGAATAAAAATTTGGCGCTTGAAGATTTTTTAACCCTGCCGCCATTTGGATATTTTTATACATTTACTTTTTCATTGACATTTTATTAGGTTTTTCTTCGTAGTAGAGTTTTTCCACCTTCCATTACATCCATTTTCGTGGTGTTATGAAACAAAGATGAAGGAATAACAAATATATATTCTAGTAATATTAAATATTTGCGTCGCCCTGTTAAAATATTTTGATTTTCGCGTACAGATGACGTTTCAAAATCTGCAATTATTTTGACACATGTTTTTAGAGCCAGTAAAGAAAAAAAATGTTTTTCAATTTCTCTAATCGTTCTCTTTAAATAACCGAAACCCTTTGTATTTAAGTTCCCATTAATAAATAATTAGAAATTAATATCAGGATGTCCCGTAAAAGCAATAATAAGCCTCGTTTGTCGAAAGGCATATTGGAAATGAAATTCATGCAGCGCACTAAGGCTAAAGTCGACAAGGAAATTCAGGATGCCGAGGGCAGAGCAATGTACTCGAATGAAATTACCGATAAAATGTTAAACAGCAAATCAAATTTTATAATTGAGCCTAGCTTTGTGCGCTGCGAAAATCTTATAGAGGGCCGTTTGAGCTTTCACGGCATGAATCCAGAAATAGAACGATTATTGGAATTAGAACGCGAAGAAAAAGCATCCGAAAAAAGTAAAGAACAGAATGCTGAAGTATCCAATGAAGATATGATGAAATTCTATCAAAATAATGCTACCGGTACACAACTTCCGGACGAAAAAAAATTCTCCAAATATAAAAAAGTTAATAAAAGCAACAATACTAAAAGACCTATAGAAAATGATGCTGACACGAGGAAACGGAAAAAATCGAAATTTATAAAACCTGAAGATAGTGATGAAGATGGAAAAAATAATTAAATTTCAGTTGTAACTATAGTTTTTTTTAATACTAACTTCTCTTACTTTATAAGGAAACTAAAAATCTACATAGATACTACTTTGATATTTTCCTGTATACAATTTATTTTTAGTAATTCTCAACGTAAGTAATAAAATTATTTTTATGTTATTGTTTATACCTACTACGTGATACAAATTTGATTATGCATACTAGATATAAGACAACCATCTTTTCAGATTTCTGTTTTTATCGCTTGTAATGCGTAACACAACCGAGTTGAATTTATCCAGCGCCAGGTATTACTCCAGAAATCGTAAGTGCTGCCATTGACAAGAACCGTGTGGCAGCCCACTATATTATCAGTAGAAAAATTTTGTTTCATAAATTAAAACTTTAAAATATTTTTGCAATGCTTTTTTATTGTTATATAGTCGAATAAATTTTATATTCAATAAGTGCTCACATACTTACTTGCATCTAACATACGTTGTACATCTAAAGGACTTATCATTTTATCCCAATGATGTGTGCCAATGGGAGCAATATTTAAAATATATTCGCAGATTAACACACCGCCAATCCACATTGGTACTGTTTTATTTAAGGTTGTGATGAAAAGAGAACCACCAACCTTTACAACGGAAAATAAAAGTCTTGTACTCTTTCGAATATAGACAATTTTTTATTCCATACCTTTAAGGATTGGACACTTGCATTTAGTAAAGCTATTTTATCATCCACATGTTCTAATACTTCAGATATGACAACGGCGTCATAATAATTAATTTTTTCTTTGACATGTACATCCAGCGGCTCAATTTTATATTCAATTAGATCACATAATTTGGGGTTTGCCTCTTGCGCTAGATGAGAGCGCGCTGTTCGTATTAAATCATCACTCAAATCAATTCCAGTCACATTTGCCTCCAAGCGAGCCAACTGTTCAGTTAAAATGCCACCACCACAGCCTACTTCCAAAATACGTTGTCCTTTTAACACTTGGGATGTATTAACAACATCAGGTTGAATAATACCACGTGCAACTAAACCATCTCGTATAAAAGGTACCCTAAAAATTTTAAATTTATATCGGTATTTCTTGCTGGTTACTCAAAAAGCATTAGTAAGACATTTTATTATTAAAAAGTTTTTGAAAGCAGTTTTGGGCAGATAGACTTAAAAAAAATTTTAATTATAAATGTTAATAAACTTTGTATTGCTGAATCTGTTGATTTATTATATCGTATAGAGGCAATACAATATTAACATTAATTAATTATAAATAATGAGCCTTTTTACAAAGTTTAATGCGAATAGAAAAAAGGGAAACGAAACTTTGCCACATTGGAATACTTAGTGCATAAATATATAATTATTGTTATTTAATGCAAAAATTAAATACATACCTTATAGAATTTAAAGAATGTAATGCCTTCATTGGACCATTTCTGTTCCACCAATCATTGGCATAATTACTATGATGTTGAACTTCGCGCTGGATTTCACTATCAAGTGTTCTATTCCCAGATGAGGAAATGGGTTGAGTATTATTTTGTTGACTAGCAACCGTGTGATTTGATTTTGACGAATTTTTTGCATTACAGGTAATGTATAGTATTCGACCGCTTTTAAGTAAATAATTATTTATATTAATTTATTATACATATATATTTATTTATTATATAAAATTTATCACAAATTAATTCAATAACATTTTATAAGGTGGTTCAGAAGCTTGTGATTTATTTTCCTATATGTGGTATTATTTAAACAAAAAAAACTAAGTTCCAATAGTATTTAGGAATTATGAAATATATAATTGAATGCGAGAAGTTTTTTTTTATTTTTTGTTTCTATACATACCTTCTATAGTCTATGAAATTGGGAAAGGATTTCCTGATTTGTTTGAACATATTTTTCAATGATATGTCAATAAAATGTATTTATTAAGTATTCAGTTTAAGAAGATTTCAATTATGTATATACTCAGGTATTTTATACTTATAATTTCTTTCTGTTCTTGAAATTTTAATTAAAACCTTGCTTGTTTAATTACAGAAACAAGATTTGTCATTTTCTTATTAAAAGTTTATGAATGTATTAATAATAATCTTCCCTACACATATGAATTGCACAGCCGCATTATATATTCAATGACTTTTTGGTTATGTATTAAAAATATATACAAATTTACAAATATTTATTTTTTTAAACAGCTGTTATTTGTTTACACAGGGCGTGCATACAGTAGTTATAAGGTCTGTACCATGATCTAAATATATAAGGTCTGCTTGACAGTTCAAATTATTTTTACTGTGACGTCACCGTCGAGATTTGTTTTTAATATGTATGGGGTTTGTTTTTTTGTTGAAATATTTTGCAATTTTAAAGGTAAAATAAATAAAACAAATTAAATTGTTATGTTATAGTCTTTTTTAATTTTCTTTCTTCGTTTTTTTCTTGTATTAATATTTTGTTTAAATTTCTTATTCTAAAATATAAACGACTTTTAAAAAATAACGATTTTACATTTTCAGGCACATCTATGTTATCACATTTAATGTTATGGTATTTTAAATAATTATTTCGAAAACTTAAAGTATTATTATTAATTTCCTTAAATATATTTTCTAATTTTAATATGTTTCCCATAAATTCTTGGCAGGGTTTATAGAGCCCTCTGTTTAAACTGCAACTGACTTATTTGGATTTTCATTTTCAATATTTTCAATACTTTCTTCTTGTAATTTCTGCAGACTATAAATAATTGTAAATATTATTTCATTAAAAAAAGTGGATTTTAAAAAAATTGTATTTACTTTAAATCAAATTCACCAATTCATTCCTTTATTTGTTGTTTGCTCTTTTTACGTATCTTTTCGATCTTTCGACTGGTAAAATGCTGTTTACATGGATATTTAAAGATGGGACAGCCTTCGCATCTAACAATCTTTTTCTTATTGGCGTGTTCAATTTAATCACTAGCTTTTAAATTTCCATTTAACCACAACAAAACATTTCCCGACGATGACGTCAAATTAAAAAAAAAATGGCAGCTGTCATTCAATATCAAGCAGACCTTATATATTTAGATCATGGGAAGTCTAATGTGATTGATGACAGTTTACCGAAAAAAAAACTATTTGTGAAAGAATTTATTTAAAAAAACAAGTATTGAAAGAATTTATTTAATTATATTTATTTTTCAGCGATGGTCTTTTTTATGAAAAGTTTTTAACTATTTATGTTATAAATAACAAAAATTTTTGTAATTAATTATTGTTAAGAAAAATTATCAACACAACTTTTTGTTTGTTTGTAGTTATCAATTAATTGCCATATGGCAGATGGCAGAAACAAGTACGCAAATTGCCAGGGTATCCCACACAATATAAATTTAAACGACCTATGCCTTCACATAGGAAGTTAAATTATATATAAAATTCCTGAGTTTGATGGTCTCCATCAGTAACAGCAACTGATTGAACACAACTTTTTTAATATCTGTCAGCTGTTTGGGACATTTGTAATTTTGCTTTGTTATTTTCAATGTTTATTATAAACAAACTGATTGCTTGTTCTTCATGCCCAAACTAGCCCGAAGAAAAAGGACGGGGCCGCGGGCGCCCAATTTTGAGTAAACGAACAGACCTTTTAAGTCAAAAAGAATATGGCGACGGCGGCTGGCAAAAATAATCGGCTTATCTGGTTTTGCTGCTCAGCGCAGGGTTCTGTACACGTGCTGATTTTAAATAAAGCAGATTTTTATTTTACGGAATAAATACAAAATGATAACTGTGTCCAAAAATTCAGCCAAAGCGAAAAGTTTGTCTTCGATTAGGAAGAAAAAATTGAACATTACTGGTTTGAAGAATAAAAAGGCGAAGAATGTCGACAAAGAAAAACTACTCGAAGTTCAGCCTGAAAAACCTAAGGAAGTTAAACATACCCATACGAAAAATAAACAGAAGTCTAAGGATATGAAAGTTCAATTGTCAAAGAAAACGAAAGGAAAAGGGCAAAACTTCGAGAGCCTGAAGGATATCGATCCTGAATTGTACGATTTTTTAAAGAAAAATGATAAGCAGCTGCTAGAGTTCAATCTTCTAGACACTGATGACGAAGATGAACAGGATCAGAAGAAAAGTTCCAAAATGGGGAAAAACACAGATTCTGACGAAATGGATGAGAACGATGTAGACGAAGAAGATGACGAAAAATATCACCAGCCAAGTGGTGATTTAGAGATTGCTAGTGATGAAAGTGATATCGAACCCGAAGATGAGGAAAGTATGAGTTCCGGTAGCGCTCAAAAAATTACTTTAAATCTTTTACGGCATTGGCAATTACAATTGGGAAAGAGCAAGGTAGAAATTGATACCATACGTAAAGTGATACAAGCTTTTAGTTCAGCTTTGCTAAGTATATCTGCTGAACATAATGAAAATGTTCCTATAGCATATAAAGTTATAGGATCTGCGGCGTTTAATGGAGTTCTACAGTTGTGCGTGTTGCACTTGCAGCCATCGATATTACGTTTCCTTAGTGTTACACCACAATCTACTATTCCTCTGCATAAAAATAAAAAATGGAAAAAAATTCGCGGTTGTTTGCGTTATTATTTGTCAGACTTAATACGATTGATAGAACAGGTTTCTAGTCCAAATATTTTGTCAGTTTTATTAAAACATCTCCATCAAATGGCCATCATGGTGGCACCGTTCACAGCTTTAGGTAAAACTATATTAAAGAGATTAATTGCCTTGTGGTCAACGGGTGATGAAACAGTTCGTGTGGTATCATTCTTGTGTATATTAAAAATTACACGAAACCAGCAGGTATTTTCTTATCACTTTATTATGTACCATGTATTATTATTTTATTAATATTATTTTTTTTAACTTTTACTTAGGTCGCCATGTTGAATCATGTTCTTAAAGCAATGTATCTCTCATATGTGCGTAACTCGAAGTTTGTGTCACCTAACACTTTGCCGGCTATAAACTTTATGAGGCGCTCATTAGTGGAAATGTTTGCCTTGGATTTGAATGTAACTTACCAACATGCATTCTTATATATTCGTCAATTGGCAATTCATCTTCGTAATGCTGTTATATTAAAAAAGAAGGAGAGTTTTCAAGCGTGTTACAATTGGCAATATATAAATTCTTTGCGATTGTGGTCTGACCTTTTGGGTACAACTTCTGATAAACCTCAATTGCAGCCTTTAGTATATCCGTTAATTACCATTACATTGGGAGTTATACGTTTAATACCTACAGCTCAATATTTTCCATTAAGATTCCACTGCATTCAATCTTTGATTGATTTGGCTAAGACCACGCGTACATTTATACCTGTTCTGTCCTTAATATTAGAAGTATTGAAGAGCAACACTTTTAATAGCAAACATACTACTGTATCTATGAAACCTATGCAGTTCACTTGCGTCTTGCGGTTGAATAAAGGTCAATTAGCTGAAAATGGTTTTAGAGACGAAGTTGTTGAACAAGTCTGTGGCTTAATATTGCAATATTTGGCTTATGAATCGGCATCGTTGGGATTTTGTGATTTGGCCGTACATACCGTGTTGGCTTTGAAATCATATCTTACGGAATGTCGTAATGCTAACTACTCGCGTAAAATAAAACAATTAATGGAAAAAATACTGGATAATTCGAAATTTTGCGAACAAGAAAGACGTAGAATTAACTTTGGCCTTCACGATACAGCACAAATACAAGCCTGGGAGACAGCGGTCAAAAATAAGGGAACGCCTTTGGATATTTACTACAATAGTTGGGTTAAAACACATGAAACTAAAAAGAGACGGCAAGCTGCTCAGGCCGATGTCGTTAATTCTGACTATAATTTGCCTTCTTTAAAGAAAGTTTCTAAAAATAGTGTGTCAGTTAAAAACGAAAATGGTGCAATTGAATTATTCCCATCAGACTCGGAAGATGATGTCAATATTCTTGGAGCAGAAGATAGTGAGGAAGAAATAGTTGAAGAGAAACCTAGGAAAAAATCCGCAAAAGAAAAGAAATTGAAAAAGAAAACAAACTTAGGTAAAGAGCACGAATACAACATCCCTGTGGAAGAGATTGCTGAAGGAGATGAAGATTTAGATATTGTTAAAGATTTGGACTTGGATGACTGGTAAAAAATGTATATCTTTTTTTTAAATGTAATCTGATATACATAAATAAAAAGCAAATAACATCAACCTACTCTCATTTGGTTCGCGCCTCATTCGAAAATATGATCATCATATATCTTATCTTCAGGTACATTATTTACTTCTTTACGAAGCCACTAACTAGGAAGACTTAAGTAAAAATAGCGATGTAATATTTAGAAATAATTGAAATGTATTTCATATTTTAATTGTTGTAATTATACTATTATTTCACACGATAAGTGACTAAATTTAAAAATATCACAAAAAATATTCAGTTTTTTAAAACTTTTTTTCCGGATCCTTACTTGGAATAATTTCATATTCCTTATATTTTGGAAAAGTGCCGTACTTTTCCGGTTCTGGTGAAACTAATTTGTCTTCATGGCCCTTCTTTCCATATTTTGCATCCAATTCTGCAGCATTCTTTTTCTTCATTTCCATGATTTGCAAATTTTTTACCAGTTCTTCTTTGGTGGGTGGGTCGTGCCTACGCCCCCTAAGCCAAGCTTCCCATTCTGCTGTTAGCTCGTGATCAAAAGCTTCTTTTACGGGTGGGTCAAACCATCTAGATGGTTTGCGCTTGCCAATGGAAGGATTTGCCGGAATTTCATAATATTTATTACCAAAATAGTCTTCACCAATGTAATTGCCACGAAATTGCTTAGGTCTTAAGGATTTGAAGAACGTTTGAAAAATAATCTTTATTATGTCGCGTTGTGGTGGCTTAGCCATTGTGGTAATTTTATTTCATAAACAACTTGGAGCACTTCGAATTCTTACTTTTGGTTATGTTTCTAATATGACATCTACAGCTGACTTTATAATTAATCCTAATGATGCCAGGTATTTGAATTTTGTCAAAATTATGGTTTTGAGAGAAAGAAGTTAAAAAAATTCAACATATCGACCCCTGTGCGCGAAATTATCGTATGTTACACTTTTTTCGAAATCGACTTTGTTATGCAAAATGGTTCTAAATCCATTAATTCATCTGCAGATAAAGTATTATAGCGATGATTGTTATAGTTATGGAGATATCACTATGTACATTTCATCGTATGTGACAGTTACTGTTGTTAGGCAAATAAAAAAAAGACGAATAAAAACGGTCTCCTGTGAAATGTAGTTTTTGTAACATACGATAATTTCGCGCACAGGGGTCGATATGATTAGGATTTCTATTTCGTAGTGAAAAATTAAACGTTTTTAGCAAATACATAGTTATTTTTATCGAAGTCCAAAGATGAATAATTCAGTGTGGCATACACAATATATATGTATATATATATAATTCAGAATATATATGTCACAGATATTATATATATATTTTAATAGACATATGTATATGTTCTGAATTATTTTTTATATAGAGTAATTAATCGAATATATTTGTAATTTGCTGAGGTGTAGAAACGCCTATATTGCTATTCGGTTATTCTAGGCATTATAAATTGTTGTGCTGAGATTTTTGCTTAATCTTTATAATAATCAAAGTAATCAATTACGATTATTGGCGTTAGAGTAATATTTCCCCAATTTCAGCTATTTTAAGTGTTTACGCCAAAATTAGAAAACACTAAAAATAGCACAAGTATTCTAGTCGGTATTTCGATTTCTTTTTTAACTTTATCTTTCTTTCTCTACCTACGCTGCGAAGCAAAACCGTGTAAAAACGCACAGGTCTTCATATGTTAGCAGAAACAGCACTCAAATCACGGAGGCAATTTTTCTCTTCTGCAACGCATATTTATTTCATTCCTCCTCGACTTTTTTTCTAATACCATAAAAAATAACAATTGGTCATAACTTAACCACAAACAAAAAAAGTAATTCATACGGAAAATATTGCATATATACATAATGCAATAAAAAAGAAAATGTTAAAAATTGCGGTATATTAAATGAAGTGTGTATAAAGCAAGGTCAGTTTCGGAGAAATGGGAAAAGCTTTAGTTTTGTGCGAACTTAATAAGACACGCGTTTAGACAGATCACAGTGATTCTTTTAGTGTAAAAAATTTAATTAATTATTAATTTGCGTCGGTAAACATATTTTATTGGTTACCCAGTGGACACAAAGTAATTTTATTGGTTTTATAAAAAAAATAATACGACATTTATTAATATGTACGTGAGTGAGAATTGAGTCCGGGTATTAAAAACATAAAAAAAATCTTATAAAGAAGAAAAAGACAGTAGGAAAACGAGAAGGTGGTTTATAAAAAGAAATGATCAGTACGAATAGAGGGATTTAACGTCAAATTGCTAAGAAAGATACCAAGCAGAAAAAGGAATTGGAAAAAGTGTTAAAAAGGAAGCAAAAAACAAAAAAATTGACAAGGAAACAAGTAGAACAATTTTCTTCAATCAAATATTTTTCATCAACACATTTCTTTCAACTTGAAACACAACCAGTAAGTTTTTCACTTTTCTAAATGTTTTAAATATAATTTCCAAAATTCTGTAACTAATAATTATTAACTGCAATTTTCTAGTGTATACTTCACCATTTCATTATTCCACAATGAGACCTCAGCCGCCTGGGAGTGGGACGGCCTTAGATGAGAATGCAGAAGAACTTCGCAATGTGGAGTGGTATTGGGGAAAAATCAGCCGCGAGGATGTCAAAAATATACTTAGCGGTAAACCAGATGGTAGTTTTTTGGTACGCGATGCCCTTTCCAAAGAGGGTGAATACACATTAACTCTCATAAAAGATGGTACCGAAAAGCTTATAAAAATTTGTCACCTGAATGGTAAATATGGATTCGTTGATTGTAAATTCTGCTCTGTTGTCGAGTTGATCAACTATTACAAGGCGAATTCGTTGAAACTTTATAACAAAACGCTGGACATTACACTTAGCAATCCGATTATACGTCCCATAGAAGAAGAGGAACTGCAGCCTAATGCAGATTTGCGTATAATGGCCGAACAATTTTTAGTGATACATCAAAAGCTTAACAAACACCAGCAGAGTTTGGATCAAAAATTAAAAGTTTTTAAATCAATCGAAACGGAACTGAATGATAAGAAGTTGCACCAAGAAGTATTTCAAAGGGCTGAAAAAATGTTTCAATCGCAGATTAAATTGTTAGAAACGTTTATCAATAATCCACCGCAGGTCGGTACAAATACAAGCCTCAACTCCTCGACTACGAATAGTCAGTCGTCGACCAACTCCTCCGCCATAGCAAATTCTCAATCTACCCGCCTTTTGGAACAAGAACATTTGCAAAACAATGCCGCCGTTATGAAAGCCCGCCTAAATGATCTCTCCGCTGAAATGAATAAGTTAAGTCGTTATGTTGAAAGTAAAAAAGAAGACTACAAAGCACTGGAACGACAAATTAATGCAGCAAAACCTGAATTGCAAACTCTTAATATGAGAAAGGAGAAATATATTGAGTAAGTACTACTGTTAATATAAAAAGAAAATATTTCAATTAAAAATAATTGATTAATTCGATTGAAAGTTTTTTTATTATTAATTTTGATAAAGATTTGGGTTATGTGCATATGTGTGGCTTTGGGTACTTATTTGCAAGGATTAGTATTGTGAAGAATGTTATTGGTTAATAGGTGACAGTAGGTCGTAGGTATTTTAACTGATCATACGTTTTCACTCAATCGAACGATATGGAAAAATTTTTATTAAGAAATTGTGAAAATTGCAACGACCTTAAGAAAATTTACGTTTTTTAAATACAGTGAAATCTTGATAATCCAGCCACCACTAATACGGACAGCATTTTTCATTACATTGCGTACTCTATAATCCGGATTTATTACAACTTTATAATCCGTATTGCAAGTAAAATGTTGTGTAATATTAATTTCTGTTAATTGTAATGATTTTTCTCCCTTTTTGTTGGATACATGAATAAAATAGTAGGAAGAAAATCATGTCGATTTTAAAAAAATTTTAGTGCTTCACATAAAAGTTGAATTGTCTTCGACAACCTATTTTACCAAGCAAAATAATTAGCTGTAATATTTTTTGTGCTACATGTTGCAATTTTTATATTTTGTAGCTTTAGTAAATAAAGACATTTTTTGTTGTTATACTGCAACTGCAAGATCTAAAAAGTCTTTACTACGAACCGTGAATTCTGCTAATATACTATGATATGGGTTTCAATAGCATTTTTAATACAAGAACTACGTTTTTAACTTTTTATTCGATAATCCGGATAATTTTATAATTCGATTAGGGTCTGCAATCAATTATCCGGTTGATCAAGCTATTACTGTACTGTGGAAGAAATAATTCTGATTCTAAGAAAATAGAATATTGAAATGTTTATTATGCGATAAAAATATAAATCATATTTTAATTGCTTCGTGTCGTTTGATAACTATGTATTCGTATTTTCTACATTACTGATAAACTCATGATTTAAAAGTATGAAATTAACAAGGATTTTTAGTTGTGGGAGTTGAATACAATAAAACTATGATATCTCCGAAGAAAAATCAGCCATGAATGATTTCATGAATTGTGAAGAATGTTTGACATATTTATCTACATATGTATATATGTAAATAAATATATCAATATGTTTGTACATATGTTTATACGCACAGCGAATTTTTTTTTTTGTGTATTGCTTAATAGTTAACGTTGTTGATCAAAGAATTTCTGGTTCTTAATAAAAGCAGCACCATTATTTGCTTTCTGATTTTGCATAAAATATATGTACATACATATATGTATGTAAGAAGTCATAATTATATAGTGCTTCTTATTCTAATGTAAAACGAGAAATTTCCATGAAAATGCATTTTATATCTATGGGAAAAGTAACGGCTGCTTGAATAATTCATATTGATGAACGATAACGAACAACTAAAATTAATTTTGTTTTCAATATTATTGGATTGCCGAAATTGTCGTTCATATTTTGAGTAGCTTGCAGTTTTTTTTTTAAGATAAGATGCCAAGTTTTGTTCTTATAAGATTTTAAGTGAATATAAAGATAACATTTCATTTAATGTTTAATAATAATTTTAGCTTTCCACTTGTTTGAATAAGTTCTAAATCTTTATGTACCTGTATATGTATTTATGTACATATGTATCTAAAATAAGTCATAGTACACAATCGGCTTCGTTATCTTTATTTTGTGTATATTTTAAAAATAGTTTTTGGTGACTCCTTCATGCATGTTTTATAAATTTCATGACTTATATTTTTCTTTTTGTATATCTGCGCTTATGATAGTTAAAAAATTTATTTTCGAAATTCATCACAAGTTTTGCAAAAGTAATCTTTGCTGCACTAAGAAATTTTGTAGGTATAATATTTACTGCCAATTTTTTATTTAACCTACTGCACATTTTTACACTCAGCATATACTACATATAGAGTAACAGTATTTACTGCCTGTCCCACGATGTCACTCGAATTCCTTCGTTCGCATAACAACATTTAAAACAAAAACAAAATTTAAAATGTTGTTTTTGTTTTGAATGTTGTTATGCAAACGAACGAATTCGAGTGACATCGTGGGACAGGCAGTTAAAGTCTTAACGTAGGTTAGGAATCATAAAATACAAAAAACCTTACTTAACACTATAATTATTAATTAACAATTAATTTTTATAATTACCCAGTCAACAATTGTTTTGCGACACTTAACAGAGTTGTATGTATGCATAATCTTTAATTTTTAGTGTGATTTTTATTTTAGTATTTTTTTGACGAAGTGCAAACCGATATTTCTTAACTAAAACCATAAATTAATTATTTAAAAATATTTTTTCAATAAATTTTAATCTTTAAAACTCTTTGTTTAGTTGTTGAGGGTGAATAAAATTTAAATAAAAATATGTATATATGTATGATTTTTAATGGTCCATGTTCTGTAAACCGAAAGATTTTCAGAAAATAACATTTTAAAATCATATAAATGACGATTTAGTGTTCTGTGAATCATTTGTTTTGGTCTTACTTTAAATGAAGTTCAAAAAGTCTTATTTGAATGTCTAATCAGCTGTTCATTGATAAATTAAAAAAGTAAACATATTTGAAATTAAAAATAAAAACGTTATAATGTCCGCATCGTTTGTATTAACTTACAATTCTATTAAAAATTAAAAAAATATATATAGAAGACAGGGTTTTTCATATCCTCTGAAAGGTACGTGTAATAACCCACTAAAATCAATATAAGAAATACAAGAATTAGATAGATTATTAATTTTTATTAATATATTCTCAAAGTATTCTTTATATAATATTTTAAATAACATGTTTTCAATCAGAGAATTGTCAAATAATTCTTATCCATCGTTAAGCCTCAGTTAGTAAAAACGTAACACGTTCGCGGCGATCAGCTGACAAAAGCTGTAACATAATTATTGCTTGTTGCTGTTTACTAAAATAGAATCGCTGAAATTATCACTTAGAAAATTTACAGAAAATAGATTTTTACGTTGCAAACGTCAACTTGGCATTATTTACATATAAAACAAAAGCAAAAGTTTTACGTTTTTAATAAACGACACCTAAAGTAGCACGACACTGACCAGTCTAACGTTGGACGATACGTTTTTACTAACTAGACCTTTAGTATTGCCAGATCTCCACACTACGTAAAAAAACAAAATTTCAGATGTAGATTATCCAAAAAAATAATGAATTAGTATTTTCATAATTTCTTAAGCAATTCTTTCTCTGAATTAATTTTTAATGGCATATTAAATGGTAACAAAATTATCACTTTTAAACTCGTGGAAAACGGATTCAGCTCTGCCGATTAATTCATATGTTCAACTGCACAGTTGTAATAATGTAATGTCATTTGTTATTATGTTTTTAAATAATAAAAAAATATCATAATGTGTAGAAAAATATGCATGCATAAAAAATATGTGTAGAAAAATATGCATGCATAAACAATGAGCATTCATAACGCATGTCAAATGAAATATCGGAGTGGCAAGTGTAATTTATCTGAAGGACTGTTTGTGCCAAGGCAAGATTTTTCTTTTTTCTATATAAAAATATTATTTTTTGTACAGAATTAAAAGAATATAAAAAATTATAAAATTTACATAAAGTTTTTGCTGTTTAATTGAAATAGGAGATGAAAGGTTTTTATTGCGACCCACTTAAATTTGCTGAAATGTTTTTTGTGAATTTTCTTTTATGTAGAAATTCAAGTTTCAAACATTTAACAAAACACAACAATCATAAATGAAATTTTAAGTGTAGTAGGGGATACGTGCTGATTTGTAATAAAAGCGTTCTATTTATTTTCACGAGTTTTGCACTGTTTAATATTTAAACCTTAACAAATATACACATATATGAATTATATGATATTTATCTAGTATATGATAATTATTTCTTAACAATTAAGTGTCATACAAATATAGTTATGAAATAACTTTTGTTAATATTGGCTATTCTTAGTATGGGCTGGCACAAAATTAAAGTTATCGTTTTGTAAAAAAATGTGCTTTAAATTAAATTTTTGTTATATACATACATACATACATATACATACATATATGTGTACGTATGTATGTATATGGCTGCAGTTTGTCAAAAAAATGTTTGTGAAATGAAAATCAATTAATTAATAAAGAATATTTAAATATGTACATTAAATTTTTGAAAAAAATTTTTTTTGATTAGATTTGAAAAATGATGTCCTGTGGTGACAGTTTACTGCTTTGCATATACATATGTACATATCGCACTTGATCAACAAGAGGGTATTAACTCAAAATTTTAAAATTTTCAGTACAAGCCCAAAACTACTTTTCTTTACATATACATAAATTGTATTTGAAAATCGAAATACATGATGGTTTTTTGAGATGAGAAAGTAAACTGAATGATATGCAATTTTTACAGTCGACAGATATTGATGTTTTTAGTTGATTTCTTGCAAAAAGTGAAATTTTAAAAATTTTGAGTTAATACCATCTTTTTAATCAAGTGCGAAATGTAGGTGGTTTTTTAAATATATTTTCTAAAACTTTTCGCAAAATTTCCGTGATTTCATTTCGAATGTTGATTTTTAATGGAAGATGGTTCGTGACTTCATAACATACTCTTCCCTTCAAATACCTTGAAAGAAAATTGTCAGGAGCTGTCAAATCAGATAAACGTGGACTGCAGTTAAAATCGCATGAGCGCGAAATAACGCATGTGCCGAATATGTCTTTACCAAATACATTAAGGTACGTGCAGTATGTGCTGTGGCCCTATTTAGAAGTTTGACAACAAACAGTACACTTAAGTAGCCGAAACTGTACCCGATAAACTGACCTTGGATTCCCCATAACCCAAAGCATGCATTTTTGTTTCTTGAAATGGGTTTCATCGCTCATTATTCAATTGTGAATAAAGTTTGGATTTTCTTCAGCTCGAATGACATATTGCCGTTCGATTGGGTAGTTATTCATATTAAATTCTCCATGTCTCTTTCACAAAATAATGTAAAAAAAAGTTTATAGCAATTATATAAGTTATAGGGAATTCAAACCATATTGCTTATTATGGGCGATCTCTATACTGTAACGTAGGAAAATATAGATACTATAGGCAGGCACGTTCTACTATTTTTTATGGGAATTTTTAAGTGTATCGAAACAACTCCGCATTTGAATCGCACGATACTATTAGAAAAGAAATTCTTTGTATTTTTATTTCATTTATCCAATCCGTCTGATAAGATAATAATACCAATCAATATTTTACCTTTTTTTCAACACAATGACACTTAAGAATTTTGCATTAAGTATCAATCCACGTGAATAGGAATTACGTTTTAAGTTTTGAATATAAAATACAAAGTAAACGTGAAAAAGCAGAGTTCTATACATTGTACATGGTGGCCCGAAAGGAGCGAAAGTGTTTGAATTCATTACAACTTTTTTATTATAATTTTTTTTACTTATTTTTTAACCTTTTTTATTTTAAGAACAATATACATATATATATTTTTGTTTTGTTTTTAGTATTTTGTAAAGAAAACTTGGGGAATTAAAAATCGAACAAGGACTTGAGTACGAAATTTATTTTCATCAAAAAACAGAAGAAAATCATGATTTAATTATGAATTAATTCCAAATAAATGGGTTCGTTACTAGGCAAAGAGAGCTACGGGAAATCCAAGAGTTGTTCAACAACGAGAATTATACCCACTTAATTGTAACGTTTGGTTCGGTGTTTCGTCGGAAAGAATAATTGACCCATATATTTTTTTTTAATGAACACGGTGGCGCCGTTTCCATCACTGGTGTTAGATATTTCAAATTGCTAAGATTTGACACCGCGTTATTTCGGCTGATTTTATACATTTTGTATCGGAGTAAGAAATTTTGATAGCCAGACAACGCTTTGCACCGAAATTTAGGTTGGTCTGTTCTTGTTTTTAAATCTTTATAATACTAATAATCTCTAGTTGAGTTTTGATTTTAATTTGAGTTCAAATTTAATATGCGAATCGGTATCGGTATCGCCGGTATATCTTTTTCAGTATCGGTATCGTATCGGCAAAACGGTGGCTCGTTACTTCCCTAATTAAAATGTATAGGAGTTTTGTTCGATAGCGTGCCACTGTAGCTTAGTGCACGATTCCCCCTCTAGACCATGTTTGTTTCTTGTGATATCATAATGGGCCTAATTTAGGTGATCTCTTTCGGAGAGTGTCTGCCACCTAACCTTTGTGAAAGTGCCGAAGCTTGTAAAAAAAATTTTAAGTATTAATTTTCTGTCTGAAAACATTCAAAAATATTTTAAAACAAAAACCTAAATGAAGAAAACCGAAAAAACAAAACCGTTTCATAAAATTTTAAATTATTTCAATAAAAATTCTGAAAAAATATCATTTAACAAGAATATAATAAAATGGTGCTAGATTTTCATAATTAAAAACAAAACAAAACCCAAATTTGATTATAAGTCGCAAAAAGTGTCTAGAAACTAAAAAAATAATTTTTATCTCCAAATGAAAAGTTTGAAAAATATTGTGGAAACAAATTTTTTATCGATTGTAACGTTTCTTTTAGCAAATTTCTCTTTTATTTGCGATTTGATGATTTTTATTTTAAAGATTTTAGTGTTAGTTGAAGTAAAAGAATTGATATAAAAGTGGGTTAACTATCATTTGCCATTGCATTGTTTTATAGATGATTAAAATTGAGATAAGATACTGTAAAACTATTGTCTCTATCTTTCTTAAATTTAAATGTTTAATCAGCTTTATATGTACGTATAGTATATATTATTTGCCTTTCTTATTCATTGCTGGTTGTCTGCCAGTTTGTCTAATGAAAAAACTAACATATGTATGTATGTCAATCGCGAACTTAAACACAAGGCAAAACCGGTAACTGCTACAGATCTGATAACTTATGATAACTTTTATGAAAATATTGTACAAAAATATATACATACATACATATAATAAGAAACTACACGACGTTGTTACCCAATATATTTCATTACTGGAGAATATCAATTAAAACTTTTTATAAAAAAATTAACAATGTACATCTATATGTACAATGCGCTTATATTAGAGTTACGATGGTGATTTACTTTCACTTACGATAATGAACACTCACGCAAAACTAAAACGTTATAATAACACCCATTTCATTACTTCACGCCGATACAGGCAAGAGTAAGAATAAAAATATGGGTCACCATAACTCAAATTTATATTCCCATAAAAATAGTAAAAATTTTGTTTAAAAAAAAAACTTATTTTTTAAATGAAATAATCTGTTTTACGGCCTGTTCATAGAAGCCGAATGAAAATAATCGTTCCGCATTTATATTAAAAACAACAATAAAAAAACTCTAATTGTTTTTCTTTTCAATAAATGACGAACGATTATGCCCTTCCAAATGTTCGCCCGTCTAAACTCAAACGTTTTTGTCTCTGGAGAACATTTTTTGTTTTGAAGCTTTCAGCATTTACGTTTTCCTACATCGATATGTACATAAATAAAAAAAAACTAACAAAGAAAAAAAATTATTCGTTTATATTTTAACGTGAAGCCATTTCATGTTCCAAACATTCATCCTGTACTTCATGTGTGTCTAGTACAGGCACATGATAAATTGGAAAATATGTTCTATTTGAATGGATATAAAAGCCAAATCGCTTATAAAATGTGCATTTGTCGATAATTGTTGATTTTTTATTGCACCCGATATTACGAACAATGTTTGCTCGTAAAATGAAATAGGTCTTTGTTCGTACGTACGCCTTTTCCTTTATTAATTTTAACTCATTATTAATAAATGAAATTTATTTTAAATGGCATTTTATTGTCATTGTGCAATCCAGACGATTTCCACTTGAGAATACTTGTTGCAAGAATGCACACATGTGTCAATAAATATGTGAAATTGCTAAACCAATCACGTTTGAAATATTAAAACTGTTGTAAGTCATGCATATTAATAATGACTGATAACCGAACCTGTTATAATTATAAAGAGCGATAGGGAAATAATTTATATTCCTAAAGGGTCTATTAAAATATAAAATAATTCTAAGAGCATCAAAGTTTGTCTTTTGATTTAAAATTAAAGTATAATTGATAAATCAAATTTGTTTATTTATTACAACCACCAATCACCAGGCAGGTGATTTAAAAAAAAAACTCAATTAAACATTTTGAAAATAGACTGTAAACCGTTTTAGTGTAATAGAATCCCAATCCCCTTTTTTTGTTAACCAGCACATGATCAACAACGTTGGGAGAATATCGTTTTTTTACATGAATTTCACCGGACAGACAAAAAAAAAAGAAAAAAATGTGCTGGGAATCTCGTTTATTTGACGTGGACCTGGCAGTCCAATTCTTCGTCCTTATTTTTTGCTTTTCGACTCATGGTTGCTCAAAGTCTATTCAATAGTATTTGTTGTTGTTTTTTTTTATCCATTTTTATTATTATTTTACTTCGCCGGTGCTACACAATACCGACGAAGGAGGAATTGAATAATACTGTCTGTAAAAATAAAGAAAACCCATTATTGCTTTAAGAAAATGCATTATAAAAGCTAAAAATATTCGCAGCCCACATGTGGTCTGTGGACTCTGCAGGCGATTTATAGAAGATTTGGTTTCATAGAGTTCCCAGCCCATATGTGGGCTATTAAAAGAAACACTCTTTTAGGTATTTATATATATATATATTTTTTTTTAAAAGATGTAATGATTTAATGTAAAGTGTAAAATTTATGAAAAATTAATTTTTTTTTCCAAATTTACTGAACCGATTCATTATCTCAAGAGCTCAATATTTGTCGCGTGCGACAAATTTGATTCCGATCCGCTGACGCGTTTTTAAGTTATGAGATACAATTTTTTTTCAAAATATTGCGACAATAATATCTCTCGAACGAATCAACCGATTTTAGTAAAATTAGCAGCAATCGGCGGTGTTGTTTTTGAGGTTAAAACCTGTTTCGATTTTAAACTTAAACCGCTTAGTAGTTTAAAATTTATTAAAAATAAATTTTTTTTTGAAAATTTTATTTGGAAAAATTTTCGTATAAGAAAATATTAATATACTGCATATACATATATTTACAACAGTTTGTTCCTCTATTACAGTGGTTTTCAACCTTTTGGAAGCCGCGACCACAAAATTATTTTCAAAACATTTGGCGACCCCTTCACGTTTTTGCTCAAAGTTTGAAAATATTATTATAAAAACAGAAAATTTAATAAAAATAAAGCAAAAACATGACGCCGCTTGCTTGCTATTCATTAAGCGGAAACCTAACGGCAGTGTTTAAAAAGCTTAAGTCGAAGCAGAAAAAGTAATAAAATTTTTACTTTTTACTGCTTTGACTGTTTTTAACTATTTAAAAGCAACGAATGATTCTGCTTATGCTTCTGAAAAAAATCGAAAGCCGCAGTTGAAGCAGAAGCAGAAAACGATTTCTTAAAACTTATACCAACTTTCAACAATCGTCACTTTTAAAATTCACTTCAAAATCGAATATTTATCTCAAAATAATTCTACATTTTGGCTAAAGAGAAAGGCAGAATCCCCTGAGCTAGCTAAAAAAGCACTTAAAATATTAATTAAATTTTCAACATTTTATCTGTGCGAAATGACTTTTTCACAAATGGTGAACATTAAAACAAAAAAAAAGAATAAACTAAATTTTGAAAACGATTTGATTGTTTGCGTGTCACAATGGCAACCACGTTTTTCGAATTTAATTAAAAATAAGCAAGCCCAGGGTTCGCATTAATATAAGTACTTTTATGTTTTTGAATTAAAATTTTTTTTATGTTTTTGAATTAAAAAAATTAAATATTTAAAAAAAATCAATGTATTTTATTTAGATCAGCTCGCGGCCCACCAGGGGTTTGCTCGCGACCCACCGGTTGAAAACCACTGCTCTATTATATACCAACTATCGTACGAAAAATAAATAAAAAATTTTTCTTTAAAAAAATATTGATATCCTGTTAACGTAAACTGCACCATTTCTTGGCATTACAAAATGTTAAATGAATTATATTTGAAATTGTGAAATATTTTATATATATACATATGTATATGTATATGTATGTATTTTTATTTTAAGTTTTTTTTAATATTTAAAAATACATTTCTTTCTTTGGTGTTAAATGTTAAGCAGGAATTTTCAATAGAATATCTTCCAAATGAAATAAAGAATGTACTAATAGTCGTAATAATGCAGAAAACATATACATACATATGTATGTACATATAATAGAAGAACTCAAGTTGTTTCATATTGAAAACAATCCTGCTAATTGCGTTGCAGCAATCGCTCGCATGCCTAAATGAAATCGTACCGTATTAGATTGGGCGATATACATATTTTCCGTTAATTATCAACGTAGTTTTCCTTTCGATTAAAACAATATTCAGTAATGATGCAAATATTATTATTACAATATGTATTGTTTGGCATGCACTGATGCGAATCTACGATCGGGTGGTGATAAAATCGATTTCCGGTCTTCAAAAATCTCTCCAAAAAAAAGCTTACAATCCTGCAAATAATGTGACTAATGCACATATGCATGTTTAGTGTAGTTAACAGAGGATTAGGACTAGTCCAAGACTAACCTGAATGCATGGAGAAGACATGGACTATTTAACATTATGATGTCCCAGGGGTGGACAATATAATCTATCGGACTAACCCAAAAACTACTTCTTGAGCACCTCAGCGAGTAATTTTAAAACGACGGTGTAATCGTAAATACGAAGAATAGCACGACCACTTGTCGTATAACAATAAGCTGTTGTTTTAAATGATATGGTCCACCGGTGCATTACAAAGGACCATGTTTGTAACAAGTCCATTTCAGCTAAAATGGATCATGTAGTCCAATATTATTTGCAGGGTAAGGTTACATTTATTCATCTGGTAGTGCTAATGAGATTTGTGTATGTGCATGTGTGTGTGGGCGTGTGTTCATATACAAATGCTTAATTTTCTTGTTGAGTCAAGTTATCTTTTAGGGATTCTGTGACATGAAATGAATGTAGAATGTATTTAACGAATTTGAAAGCTCAATGGAGCGTGAAACATATACTCGTACATGTTTTAATACGACATTTCTTCATCAGACCAACTGACAGACATGCCATTACACCACAATACCACCATCAATACCAGCACCACCACCTCTTACCAATACATCAACTTCAATATCAACAGTTTTGCAACAGTGAGAAGAGATAATGAAAATGCTCATATTGTGCAGCAATCGGTCGAAAACCCCCCAAAAAATTCTATTATTGTCGTCTGACTGTGTAGCTAGAACAAACCGTTTTATTAACAAATTTTTATAGCAGAAAAAAAAGGTTGCAATACATAAAAGAACAATTAAAATTCAAATTTATTTTCTTATTTATACAGTCAACTTTTCTTTATTCGTTTTGTGTTTTTTTTTTTTTTTAATTTTTTTGTAATCGAGTCTTCAAGGTGATGGTTTGATGTATTTATTCGTCGTTTGATTTTAAATTGTATATATTCCGTATGTTTGTACTTAAACTGGTGAGTCATATTGGCAGCTAGCAACTACAATATTTGAAAGTGTTTAGTGTGCATTTATTCATTGTTCATACTTTTATAGATTATGCAGTGAAGAAAATAAATCGTCAAAACGTTACAGTGTATGTGCGGTAAGGTAAATAATCAATTTCATTTTTTATTCATATGATTCTAATTTCAAAATTGTGCTTTTTCCCGAAAAAAAATATATGTAATGCATTATTACATACTTTATGAGAATCTCATCAGTGGATTTTTCCTAATTTCTGACTACACAAATTCAAGATTCTTATATACAAAATTCAACTAATCAATCAATCAATAATCAATAATCCATGAGTTTATTTTTTTATTACACAAATTCCGTCATATTTCTATTTTTAGATTTTTCTTATTCAATATTTCGAAAATTTATTTCCAAAGGCAATTGTCAATTTTTTCTAATCAATTTTGGCCAAACTTAATTTTGAACAAACTTAACAAATTTTTCTAATAATTATAGTGATATAAATGAAATTTTTAATTATTTCTTTATACATATGTATGTATATTGTTTGAGGCAGTTAATTCGAGTTAATTTCAAGCTTCGACATATAAAATTGTCAAACTTTCCTTTCACTAAATTATTGTGGTGTCCGTTACAGGTCATATTTTCATATATTTCATATTAATATAAATTGTGCAATGTAAAAATTATTTATTACATAAATAAAGTAACATATTGAAGTAAAATACAGTGAGGGCTCGATTATGCATCATTTGATTAACCGGCAACATCAGTTATATGGGAAAGAAAAAAAAAACTTTTTTTTTAGCATCGATTTCCATATTTATTGACCGACTAAACGCTATTACTTCTATTAGTCGGTATTATAAGCACTATTTCTTTTTCGATCGTTTTGGAATATACAGTATTGGAAAAAATAATAAGAACGTAATAAATCTTCAGACTTAAATTCGATTAAGCATATTTGAGGAATTCTTAAAAACAAAAATGGGCATTATAAATCACAAAATATAAATACAGGGTGACCCAAAATGACCTAAGGGTTTTGAGTTCAAAGATTGGTTTTCCACGGCTGGCCTTAAAAAATTTTTTTCCAACATTCTCCGGTATCTAACACTAGTGATGGAAACGGCGACACTGTGTTAATTAAAAAAAAAAAATAATGAACCAATTATCTTTTCCGACGAAACACCGCACTAAACGGAACACTTAAGTGGGTGTAATTCTCGCTGTTGAACTACTCTTAGATTTTCCGTAGCCCTCTGTGCCTAATAACGAACCATTTCAATTGGAAATGGTCTTCGTTGCTCATCATCAAGTAATGAATAAAATCATGTTCCACTTTATATTCCCCAAGTCTTCTTTACAAAAAAAATTATAATAAAAAACTTATAAGGAATTCAAAGACCTTCGCTCCTTTTGGGCTACCCTGTACAACGATGGAATTTATTGCATTTCTTCTTCTTTTTTGAAAATACCATTTTTTTTTAGCAATTTATAAACTTAATTTACTTACGTCTACTCAATAACTCTGAATGTTGAAATTAAAAAAAATTGAAAAGAAAACTTTTAGCTACTTTATTTATTTCCAATAAGAAAACGACTGCTTGCAGCTGCTTGGTTTGTTTTCAATAACAAAGCCGATAACATTGGTTACTGTGACACCTAAAATCGCCATTAATTCTACAACTTATTTCGTTAAAATTGGGAAATTTCCTAATGAAATTGAAAATTTCAAGTTGAAATTTGGAAAATCCCAAATGAAATTGAAAATTTCAACTTGAAATTGGGAAAATTCCAAATGAGATTGAGAATTTCAAGTTGAAATTGGGAAAATTCCAAATTAAATTGATAAATCAACTGTCTGTCAAATATTGAAATATGAAAAAGTGAAATCATACTAAATCTTCAAAGTGTTCTTGAAAAACCACTAAAATCCAATTATGCATTATTCATTTAAGCAAATTGAAATATAGATTCGTATTTGCTGTTATCAGCTGTAAACAATTTATGTGTTTCCATAAAATCACGTACGTTCTTTTGATGTGCATATATATGTATGTATGTATGTACATACAACAAACGTACTATATATACATATATGTATATACATATATATGTGTGTCTGTTTTTATTTAATAATAATTCAATGACTACTTAAGGTACGGTCAGATTGGGAAAATTATTGACGAAATAAAAAGTAACCACTGTTATCAACAAAGATATACAGTATAATAAGAAAAAAAATTAAGTAATATAATGAAATATTGAAGGCAGCGTTTTTGTTTTTTGTTTGTTTATTTGAGTTCCCTGTTTCCATTAATTTTCTATAATAAACGTATGACGTGTACGTAACCAACGTCATAAAAATTTGCGCAATCTGACCGTACTTTTGTAAATAACATTTTCTATTATAAATTAGTTTCCAAATTAAAGTACATGTTTCGAATTTTGTCTTGACAACAGTTTAGAAAAGTTTTTACACAAATACTCGCGCATATATTATAAGTACGTAATCAGCTCGCAATACTTTCACAAAGTTATCGTTAATGCCGTTGTCAATTAATTACAAAACTGGATACAAATTACGACATTCGATATCGAACGAAATTCCATACATTTTAATAGAAATTTAATTGAAATTTCGTATCGAATCGAATGCCATAATTTGCGTCCTGGTTTTCACAAGTCTAAAGTGGTCTATAATTAATATGCGAATATGTGCAGCTGCTGACAGAAAAAAAACACAACTAAGTATGTGTTCTTTATATGTTAATTTAATTTCTAATACTTCGAATAGGAATGATAATTGTGATGCTGACGCTGAAACCAATGGAGTCAGTTGGGGCGCCTTCCTTCGTCAGTATTGTGTAGCATCGGCGAAGTAAAATAATTACAAAAATGGCTACTAAAAAAAAAGAAGGACTGTTCAAAAGAAAATTGAAATGAATTTTGTTTTCTTCTATTACAATGGCGTAGCGCATCATGAGTTCTTGCCAACAGGTCGTACGGTTAACAAGGAATACTGCAAGGAAGTTATGCAACGTTTGCGTGAAGCAATACGGCTCAAACTATCGGAATTGTGGAAAAAAAATCATGGATTCTCCATCACGATAATGCACCAGCTCACACATCAATGCTTTGTCGTGATATTTTGGTCAAAAACAACACCCTAATCATGCCTCAACCACCTTATTCACCAGATTTGGCTCCCTGCGACTTTTTCCTATTCCCAAAACTGGAGAGACTAATGAATGGAAAGCGTTTTGCCACAATTGATGAGATAAAGTCAAAATCGAAGAACGAGCTGATGGCCATACCGAAAATCGCATTTCAGAAGTGCTTGGAGGAGTGGAAGAAACGCTGTCTGAGGGGTTTTTTTTATCTTGGACCAGCACTCAGGAGATGACTCCTACACATGCGGTACATTGTGCTGGAAATAGCGGAAGGCGGAGAAATGATAGGAGGTGAATTCTCACTATCTTACAGCACTGCTTTTTGCACGTTATTTGTTTTTCTAGCAGTGTTGTAGCGCCTCTGGTGTTAAGGAGACGTATGAAATTTCGAAGCTTCGTTCTAGTAGCAATTTTTAGTAATTATTTTACTTCGCCTGTGCTACACAATACCGACGAAGGAGGGCGTTCTGATGTGGTTGTGGATTGGATACAGCCGTTACTGTTCAGAGACCAGTAACTATGCGTTCGACACTAAAACTTTCCGACAACTACTATGAGTCTGAAACTGGGGTTGAACCCAGGAAAAATTTTTCGTTTTGTGGTCAACGTGTACTACTTCGACCATCGCCACCCACAGTTCCTTGCAGACTCTGGTCTATAAAACTACAACACGTGAAAGTTTTTTCACAACAGGTAACACAATAAGACCATAATAAAATTGGACCCAAGTGGGCTGGGACCTTTCTTTACCTTTACATCGACCAACCGCCCGATCTAACCTAACATATTAACCATGCTATTGTTTTTGCCAGCACTGTATACATATCGTTGGAATCATTCTTAAATTTTAAATGGAATTTATTTTCTTTTGTATTATTGCCTGCTTATATATAGTATATTTAATTAATGTATTTATATACTTATTTTTCGAATAACTTTAAATATAATTAATTTCTTATAGATATATGAACAATTCTCTTTCTGTTATATTCTCACAATGGTGGGACGGGCCTTCTTTCAAATTTCTTAAACAAATGATTATTAATGAATAGGCGGCCGGCAGGCAGTAAGCAGGCAGCAGTAAATGCAAAAATAAAAGACTTGCAAAAAAATAATTTTAAACATTCCAAAGAAAATTAATTATTCTATTGATCAATTTGTATTTAGTTCCATTTTGATCGGAAAGAGTAGCAACACTGACGAATAATAATTGTTTGGCGTGCGTGTGTGTGTGTGTGTGTCAGCAACAGCAACAAATTTTTTTAAAGAACTTAAATAGAAGAATGCAGCAGAGCAGGGAAGTGTAGTAAGTAAATAGAAATTTGTTAGTTAGACAATCAGTCGTCGTTGAGTTTTATTCGATTTTGTTTGTTTTGCTTTTTGTTTGGCAATTTTTCCGCTGTTTTCGTTGCTCGCCAATTGCAAATTCACCTGGTATTGTGACCCTTAAATTGACTAGCTGACTGACAGATTGGCTTGCGCTCATTAAGTAAATGCACTACTGTATTTATTTTAATAATTTTGCAGTTGACTTTGTTTTTTCATTGTTTAAATAAATTGCTATCTTTCGTATTTCATCAGATGATGATGTGTTGCTTCTATTTTTTAAAAGCAAAAACAATAAACAGTACAGAAATAATGCAACTCATGGCAATGGTGTAATTAATGTGATCGGTTAAGAGATTTCTACAAGAAATAACGATTTACGCCAGACTGGTTTGTTGCTTTCGTGGGGAAGTGAAATCGAACGAACAAAGTTTTAATTGAAATTTTGGAAATAAGTTTAGAATGCATACATATGTATATGATCAATCTTTGTTCGAGCAGTGTTTTTCTATTAGTAGTGTGTATAATTTGACTGCAAACGTTAAGTCTGCAAACAGAGTAGCAAATTCGGATGCTTTTAAGGGCAACGAAAGACAAGAACATTGTTAGTAGTGTGTATAATTTCGGTTTTTCAATTAACTGAAATTATTCTCAAACACGAAGGCGCCTTACCTTTCCGCAATATTGATAATTTAAATTATTCTGAATATCCAACGAAAAGAAAAATAAATTAAATCACACTTTAATTTAAAATTATTTGAGACTAAGATTTCCTTAAGAGAACCCGTGAAGTCAAATATTTCATAATGAAAAGAAATATACGAAGGCGTTTTCACTTTGATACTACAACTGTGCTACTCTTTTGCGCCTAACTGTGTTTCTGTGTGATATCAGGGGACTCTTTCCCGAGACTCAGATATGTTCACGTGCGACAAGCTTATCCTGTGGTCGATCAACCAGCGAATCACACGACGCGATGTTGGAAATTTCATGTCAAATGTCCACAAACACCCTCCTACCCATAATATATTTCTCTTATTTCTTATTATTTCAAGAAAGAAAAATTACGGATCGTTATATAAAAATATTTATAGATACTCGTATGCTTACATGGAGGCTAAAATGTCGTTAACTTTTGTAATGCTGGAACGCCACCTAAAAAGTGAACTCGCCTCCGAAATATACTATATTTATTTGTTTCTGAATTTAAAAAAAAAACAAATTTGTTTGAATATAATTAAACAAACTACTATTTTCTTTCATTTTCAGACGTCTCAAAGAATTTAGCATATCAGACGAAGATATTAAGGAATTGATTGAAATGGGCTTTGAAGCCTGGCAACAGCGTTACGAAAGTCTATCGAAACAACCGCACAACGATGAAGCTATGTGGTTTCTGCAAGATATATCGCGCCATGAGGCTGAAAACTTACTTACTGGCGCTCCCACTGGAACTTTCTTAATACGTGCTCGGTCGGCAGGGCATTACGCCTTATCGATTGTATGTAAAAATTGTATAAATCATTGTATTATTTATAAAACTGAAAGTGGTTATGGTTTTGCCGCACCATACAATATCTACCATACGCTTAAGAAATTGGTGGAACATTATGCTACCAATTCACTGGAAGAGCACAACGATACACTGACCACTACGTTAAGCATACCAGTCATGTACTGGCATCAAAACAAAGAACTCGTTACGCAACAGCTTAGAGAACAAATGGAATTAGAACGTAAGCAACAGGAAATGGAACAGCAACTACAGGAACATATGATGCTACCTACAGCACCCCTTCTGCCCACCTCAGCGCCGATAGCAGTAACTGGAGCATCTTCGTTAATGTCTCTTAATGATATGGCAGCTAGCCAGACACCACCCACAGCAACAACTCCCCTAGCACATTCCTATGGCAGTAGTACGAGTGCTGGAGGTGATGGCAATAATGGCGCCTTCGGTGGTGCTAGCAGTTATCCTGGCAGCAACCTGTAGTAGGTGGTGATAAAAAAAAAATCTAAAATTAATCCTGTGTTAAAGAATTAACAATGTGTAGATTTTGTATTGGGTAAGTCTATGTGTTACAACGGAAAATTAAAAGGAAAACAAAGAAATCAAATTTACATAAGTGGTGCTTGAGAGAGAAATAAAAAATCTCTGCTACTACAGCTACAGCTGGCTGTTGTTTGTACGTACTATACATATATTTTTGTTCCCTCTCCCCCATTTAGCTTTGTTTTCATTCGTCTTTTATAAATTTTATGGTATATCCATTAAAATGTTAACGTTAATATATCGTTTTATATTTGTATTTATTATGTACGGTGATTTATATATATGTATCAATGTATATGTATGAATATTTTTGTTTGTCTTTAGAAGTTAAGAAATTTTTTTTTATTTTATTATATTCCTTGTACTTTTGTATTGAAATAAAATCCAAAAACTGAATACATATTAGAAGTTTTTTAAAATTATGTTGCATTCTTTAAAAGTGAGGCAAAGTTTATTTTATTATTGATATTTGTTCTTTTTTGTTTTTTTTTAATTCGTAGGTGCATTTTGCGTGATATATTAAGTGACTATGATGATGATAAACAATAATGAAATAATAAATTAAATGCATAAATACCGAACATTAAATGTAATCAAATATGTTTATGGCTTGTTTTAAATTTTATGTTAAGAATTCTCTATTATTATTATTATTATTAGTATTCTTAAATAATGTTATATTGTTAAGTTATAAATTTTTATTATGTACGTGCTTACATACATATGTATGTATGTACATACATAAGTACATCATTGTAAAATATTATGTTGTGTTTAAAAGTTTATTAATTTATTTGATGAAAATCTTTCTCTTATACATACATACATACATATTTTTTACACTGACTTTATATATGTTTAATTAAATGTACGCTTTTCTATTTTTCTATTTTGATAAATCTAATTTATAAGATTTTATCTGAAATATTTGCTGTAATCAGATGTTGCTGCTAGATGAATTTTTGAAAAAAAAATTTTCAAATTCCTGATAAGAGCTTAAAATTTTTAAAGCGTCAATAAAAATGAATATACAACATTAATACTAATTTTTATATTTTCATTGAAGAATTATCAAACAATAATTCAAACGTATACCTAAGAAATAATATATTCGAATTTTCGAAGAAAATCTGGCGTTTTCGCTTAAATAGTTAAAATTGCATAATTTATGGAAATTTATACCTGAGTATTAAAAATACTTAATTTTTTTAACGATGCTAACTAACTATTTATTACGCCACAGAAATATATAAGTATTTTATGTTGTCCTATTTTGAAACATTGTGTAAAATGTCCACTTTTAAAAAATCACAATATTCTCAATATGCTATTTTCGATAAGGAAACTCCTCAATTTTTTTTTTTTTTTTTAAAATTTGACGGGCATCTAAAATTTCTTCGATTTAAAAAAAAATATATATGTACATATGTATGTATATGATAGAATCCGATCCTTTTGGATTTGATGAATTTCGAAAAAATTTTAAGCACTATGGTTTCATTTTGCAAGCGCATTATTCGTTTTTCGCACATAATCAAGTTGAAAATGATATCAACCTACAAGTAAATATTATAAATCGTTAAAAAATATATATTAATTTATCAAGATACTTGGCGAAGTTAGAATTTTTTAGCATTATGTAAAATTATGATTGCAATAGGTCATTGCCTGCCAAGACATCGATATCGATTGTCATTTATTGAAATCGAAGGCCATAATTTGCCCCTAGATTATCGGTCAGAATTTTATGAATACTTACTTCACTGACAGTTTTTTTTCTACACAAATCATTCAAAATGAAAAAAGAAGAAAACCATTGAACAACAACGAAAAATTAATTCTGATAATTATTTTTCACACCAGTAACAACCAATCGCAGATTATTTATTTTACATTCAATATTTTTTTTTGTATATGAATCTTGTTTAGAAACTATTGTACAGTAAAATTGGATTTTATTTTGTATAAATTTTCTGTAAATTGAAAGTTTTCTTAAACGATCTAGTGTGCACTTGTAAGTAAATTCCAGTAAAGCCTTGAAAATTAAAAAAAAAAATTCTATCCTTGATTCATTGAGTAGCACTGGCAACTTTTTAGTTTTATATCTTTAGATGAAAAAAAAATAAATTTTATATGTATATAAGTTAAGGAACATAAAAAACAGATTGTAATTATTCAATTCACAAACCTCTTGGACTGTTGTATAGATTGTATCATTGTACTATTTCAGAACACTGCATTCACTATGTAAGTTGTTGGTAATTTTCATAAAATACAACTGTAATAAGCCAAAAAAATTTGGCAAAATTGGTAAAATGCGAATAAAAATTTTAAAATTTAGAAACAAAAAAGTCGAAGAAAATAGCAGAAGTACATTATTCGCGAAAATGACGAAACTCAGTATAGTATTAAAATATAAAAGCCTATTTGAATACATGATATGCAATATGCAAAGGGCGTTTGTGAATTTTACAAATAATTTAAAATAACGTGCAATTCACAATTAATTTATTTCCTAATGTTCTATATTCCATATAAAATCAAAAGGTTTGCAATTATTATAACATTGTTTATAAAAACAATGCTAAAGCCAAATTATGTACGTTTAGTTTCAACGGTATACAGATCAGTTGAGAATATATATTTTATTATGAATTTAAAACAAGCGAAAAATACCATACATATGTATATACATACATAACACTGTTTTATTTATATATTTCTTTATAACAAATTTGCAATAAAGATTTAATTTATTAACAAAAAAGTAAGGAAAACAATAATAAAAAGAAATTCAAGAATATTGAACAATATTAATTAGAATTAAAACAAAAAAAATATATATATGAAAAAATCCATAAAATTTTATACATTTATTTTTTTTCCTAATAAAAAAAACGATAAACAAAATATTTGAGAATTAAAAAAAAAAAAAAATCTATAATTAAATGTTGGCTTAATTAAGGAATTTTGTAAAAGTAATCAAAAATTGTTAACACATATATACATATTATTAAGTAAATGACATCAAACATCTGTTAAAAATATTCAAATTAAATTTTTAGCTTCTATTGATTGCTTAAATTATTTTATACATCACTTATAAGGAAACGGCTGAAAGTTTATTTACATATATCTAAGAAACAAAATCAATAACAATTTGTTTTTATGAAAAAAGGATTTGTAAAGAAAAACAATTTAAAATAATTAAAAATATTTGTTTTTTGATCTCGCAATAAAATTGAATTTTTAAATAAATGTTTTCAAAACAAATTTTTAAAAATACTTTTATAAATATATTTTAAAAACTCTGTTAAATATTGTATTTATTCACTTTGGAAAGGCTACTACTATATTTTGAAAGCGTTTGCTTTGACAAATAAGAAACTACATATCTTAAGTATGTATGTATGTATGTATTTTATGTACATACATCAGGGTGAACCAGAGTGTATAACGAAAAAAATATGGAAATCTGGCGAAACTTTAAAATCGACATGAAGATTAAATCAATATCACAGAATAGTAAATATGCGATATTAGGCAAATGATGAGCAGTCAGTTCGTTTCGTTAGTTTCATTACTAATAGGATATATGGATTTTATTTATGTATTCATTTCTTCTTAACAGAAGGAACGCTCAGGTGCTTTAGATATCTATAAACAATGGTGATATTGCGTGTTACCTTCTTTTTGGAAAGTTTTAGTGTAAAGAAGCGACAGATAGTGAAGTGATGAGTAGGGTTTAATTACTACACATCTCGAATATTTTATTAATTTGTAAAGCAGTGCTGTATCATCTGTTCATTATTTTATTTTGCGGCATTTTTCATTGCGCAAATACCGCTGTGATGTACATTGCCATATACACTAATCCACATGAGAAAAATATTTTATGACCGTCGTAGGGTTTGAACCCACGACTTTCGAACTGTAAAGTCTATGTGTTAACTCCTACAGCGCCTTCATGTTGTGCATTTTTTTTTTTAATAGAGCTTTTAACTTGATATTTGGAATAGAAAAACACACGTTCGGAAGACGGAAACATCAGAAATTTTCGTCGATTCTTCGGATTATTGTTTGTTCAAAACGTTAATGATGTTGATTTATCAACTGTTAAAATATTGAAGCGTATGACAGAAATCGACTTTAAAGCGAAACGATTTAAAATTGAATATAGATAGTGATTTCTCCGCAGATTTGAAGAAAAAAAATTGCGGAGTAATTAGAAACCATAAAAAATATTGTGAAAATTTCCCACATCAATATCTTCGGAACCACTTTCAAGATTTGCGACATTCGATACATTTTTTAAGGCCATATAATCGGTGAATATATAAACTCGATTTGACAAAGACTTTCGGAATTAAAATTAGTTTTTCGAAATTTTTCGTCAACGTATCTCTCGAACGAATCAGCCGATTTTAGTCAAATTGGCATCTCTCTTTAAGGTTAAGAGTTGATCTCACAATGTCCAAATGTGCCCAATATTTTTCGAATGCGACACAGTTCTTTTCGATGAGTTGCCAACATCATTGCGATGTTGCGACGTCTAATGGTAATTGGAACGCATTATTTTAAAGCTACGGGTAACCATTTTATTTATTATTTTACTTCGCCGTCATTTTATTGCTCAAACACCGTCGAGGGAGGATGCTGTAGCACTGAAAACTCGAAAAAATTAAAAAAAAATTTTTTTTTGTCATCACGCTAACTACTCGCCATCAGCATCTCCTCGAAAAGTATTTTAAAGTTTTCCGGATAATACGTTTCGGCTATACGATGTTTTCTGAAAAAGAAATATCCACTCTAATGACCATACATACATACATACATATGTATGTACATATGTATGTATATGAGTGCAGACGATAAAGTTCATCTGAAGAGTTCTGCTTATTGCGTCATAAAATTAAAATCGATGTACATATGACAATTTGGGTAGAATTAAACTAAGAGTTTTCTTTCTTGGTCCAGATTGTAGAAAATACAATTGCTTTATATCAAAATTTGCTTGCTATATATAATATAGCCAGACCTTGGAAAGGTATTGTTTTTCAGTTTAAAATTGTAAAAAAAAACGTTTAGAAAAATGTCAGACTTTGGTTTTTGGGGGGTGAATTTGATTTTTTTTTATAAACTGTATTATTTAATTTGTATTTTCAATACTTTAGACCAAAAAATTTGACTTTTTCACGTGTCTCGACTTCGACTGAGAACAAGACTTTCTTTCCCTCCTCAGACGGGAGTGATCTCTATAATTTACAATATCACAGGCGATCCTGCCCTTCTGTGAATGGTTGTTGTTTTAACGTAAACGAAATTTGCCATATTTGCGTTACTAATAAAATAAATTAAAGCATAAAGAAATAAAATTAATTGAATTATTGGTTGCATACATTTTTTTAATTTGCATTTAAATGAAAAGGCAACCCCACCCCCAAAAAAGTTTTTCCATTTTGTAACGTAAAATTTGTTCTTGCAAACAGTTTTATAAGAAAATAATGTTGTTCAATTCATTTTCTTTATGTTTAATAAAATGTGTTAGAAATGTTTCATAATAATTTTTAAACAATAAAAAATCGACAACCATATATTATTATAACTTTTGTATTTAAAATAAGAAAAAAATAAAAAATATCCAACTTTCCCTTTAAATGATCCTTTTAATTTTACTAATTAAAATAAATCCAATAAGATACTTATTGGAAGAACTATCATAGCTCACAAAATCTATGTATGTGTGGAATGTTCATTTTTTTATATATAAATATTGAAACAAAAAATTAATTGTTTTCCAGATATGTTTTAGAGTTTAAGAACATGAGAAAAAATTGTCATAAAAAAATAAAAGCGCAAAAAAAACGAAATATTAAAAAACAATTAAAAATGTTTTATTTTTTCTACAAGGGGGATTTTAGCCATAATATACATACATATGTATATATTTTCTTAATTGGAAAATTTTTAAAAGCTGCGTCGCTAAGATTTACTAAATACTTAGATGCATACTATGTACATATGTATGTATGTATGTATGTATGTATGTATGTATCATTTATTATTATTTATGCTTTTGTTCTACGAAACTGTTTAAGAACCAAATAATTAATTAGATTTATTATTAAAAACTGTAATTTACATTCTGAATATTTAAATAATTTCAGAAATATGGGAATGAAATTGTTACTTTCATTTGTTTTCAAGAAATTGTGATTTAAATATGTATGTATGTATGTATGTATGTATGTAAAACCTTTACACTACTATACCGTTTTGTTGAATTTAAATTCTCTATTAAACGCCACCCTAATGACTATTTATGATTATAACAATCATGTATTATTTTATAAATTTTGTTCGACTAAAATGCTTGATTAATTGTCTGTTTGTCTGTACATTTGGCATTCCTTCTCAAAGTTTGGTATTTCTTGGAAACGCAAGTCGCATCACATAGCAAGTGTGGACCGACCTACATACATATATGTATATGTATGTACATGAATACACACAAATTTACACGCGTGTTAAGTATGTATATTTAAGTATATTTGTTTATATGTGTTTATCTATTTGTATATCAAGTAGAAAGGCCCTAACTCGAATAATTTTAACTTTACAGGAGAAGGTAAAAACATAATAGAAACTGTTATTACTTCTAGTTTTTTGACCTCTTTTTATATTAATTACACTAATTATTTAAGCTGTAGGTCCTTTTTATATACATATGTAATATTTATTTTTATTCGATATTTCGCTACTCCTTTGTGTAGCTTCTTCAGGATTTTTTTTCCGAATAAAAATAAATATTACATATTTAAAAAGGACCTACAGTTTAAATAATTAGTGTAATTAGAAACTGTTATTATTACAATGCAATTATTAAGTTGTAAATGCTTGTAAAATGCTTATTTTTGAGAATATTGTATTAAATTTTCGTGTGAAATACATGCAAATCACTAAAAAAAAATAATTTTCGAAAAAATTAGATTTAGGTTCTCTGTACTTGATACGCACGGTATGTACCTTTGTAGTCACATGGGGCAAAAAAGAAATTAAAGGGTGAGCAATAAATTAATTTGAAAGCATACTTTTTTTAACGAATTTAATTTTATTGTAACTAAGGCAAAGATTTATTAAACTCACTTGTTGAAATAAATTGAATAAAACGTATCCATATGAGTTTTTTTTTTTAGAAAAATGGATATTTTTGGTAAATATAACAATTTTTACCCAATCAATTAAAAGCCAGTGCATTTATATAGAAGAGTGATCCGTTTCGCATGTCGTCGCAATTCACCGGTCCCCATTAACGACACAAATCGGGGTTCCAGTGTATTTGAACAGACGTTGCCACCGCCGTTAATTTAGAAGCCCGGCTTGGTGAATATAATATATATTTATGTACATATGTCACACACAAAGCAAATATAAGAACAACTACAGATAAAAGTAAAAATTTGGAAACTAAGCAGTAGTTTTCTATTTCACTCTTGATTTTTTGTGCGTTTGCTTTTTATGTATATGTATATATATATATATATATATGTATGTACATATATGTATTCAGAATTTTAGATAGATAATGCCGGTCGGAAATGTGAACGTTACGCAAATGATGAAAACATATACGGTTTATAAGATCTCAGGGCTTGTGTATACATAAGTGTATGTATGTCGGTATGCCAACTTTCTTAAATATGAGAAGTGTGCTTACATAATATGCGCACTAATAATTGAACAAACTCAATAATAAGGAAACAGTGGGATGGGTGAGAGTAACAGTGAAATTATATTAAATAAAAATTAGATAATAGACATTATTTACACATGCTTGATTACATACATATTTCTGTACATAAAGATGTGGAAATTAGATAACTAATATGTGAATATATAGATATGTACTATATACATATGTATGTATGTACACAACATATAATTTATGTACAGTCGAACTTCTCTATAGCGAACTTCTCTATAACGAAATCTTCTCTATAACAAATAAAATTCGTGAACACTACATTTTTGTGAGTATTTTCATACATTTTCATCTCCCTATAACAAACTTCCCTATAGCGAAGTTCTCTCTGTAACGTACAATTTTTTAAGACCTAAATAGAATGTTTCACACTAAATAATCTCTCTATTGCGAAGTTTTTAGCAATCGATTTTTTGCATCAATTTAGTCACATATGTATGTATTAATAAAAAAAAATTAATCTGTTCATGTAAAAACAATTTTTTTTGTCTTAATAAATATATTTGATACATAAAAAAAATGTAGTCAAAATTTTCTGCAGTTTCTCTATAACGAATTTTCTCTATAACGTAGAAATTTGACGGTCCCCAACTGCTACGTTATAGAGAAGTTCGACTGTGCGTACATAGTATGTGTGTATATATGTAAATAATAGTTTATATAACTTTATTAATATATATTATTGAGGGTGGCGATGGTCGAAGTAGTCTGCACGTTGACTACAAAAAGAAAAATATCTCGCATTTTTCTGATATTCATTAGTGTGTCAGTTGTTGTCTAAAGGTTTCAGTGGCGAAGGCATAGTCACTGGTCACTGAACAATACCGGCTTCAGCTGATAGCAATCCACAATCACATCAGAACGCCCTCCTTCGTCGGTATTGTGTAGCACCGGCGAAGTAAAATGATAATAAAAATAGCTACTAAAGCGAAGCTTCAACACTGCTATAACCAAAGAACATGCAAAAGCAGAGCTGTAAAATAAGCTTCACCTTCTGTCGTTTCTCTAAGTATCCCTTTCCTATAGTTCCAGCACAATGCATCGCATGTGTAGTGGTCATCTCCTGAGTGTTGGTCCCAGATAAAAAAAAAAAGAAAAATTTAACATTTTTCAATATGAAAATATTTCCGATTTTTAATATGAAAATATTTCCGAATTTGAAACTTTTAAAAAGTTGATATTTTGCCGTCGGCTGACTACGGCATTACAATATCGCAACCTAATTATCGCGTCACCGTCCAAAACCGTAGTACCGTCGAAACCGGCCAAGAACGACCCGCGGTCTAACCTCGCGACGTTCCAAGCACGCGCGCCTCTCCCCCTGTGCGCCCGCGCGACGCCCGCCTCCGATACTATCCCAAATTCAACATACTGGTGATTACTCCCAGTATATTCCTCGAGCACCCTCCATCCTTCGATCATCCCAGACAGATTCTCGGATACCAAAGTGATGTCAGGAGTGGTGAACTCGCACCCCGGCCGCCTGAAGGTGGTCGCACCTCCAGCGTTCATGACCACCAGGCCCAACCTAGTCGCCATATCCAGGACGCACCTCCCCCTCGTGCTCGTCACGGGATCACCCCACTCCACAGCCCTGGCATTGAAATCACCGGCCACCACAAAGGGTCCGGCCATACCAGCCAGAGCGTCCTCGATAGCGGGCATCTTTGCCCTAAATCGCGCCACACTATCGCTAGGAGTGAGGTAACAGCTCACCAGCACAAAACCGCCGATCCGAGCCCACGCATAGCCGCAGCCGATCCCGTACCGCGCAACCGCGAGTTCACCTGCCGCCGTACCCGTTTCGTCCCCGAGCCAGAATCCTCGGTACATCGGACCGTATTGTTCGCTGATAACAAGCACGTTCGCGCCCCTATCGGCAACCATCTGCCATAGCAAAGCATCTGCCGTCCTGCTCCTGTGCATATTCGCCTGGAGCACCCTCATCATCTGCGGGATAGCGGGCAGCCCTTCGAGCGCGGCAGGTGGTCAGTCCTACCGCGCTCCGCCGCTGAGCACAGAACGCACTTGGGGACCGCTCTGCAGTCCCTCATCTTATGTCCAGCTCCTCCGCACCTGATACACAGTTGCCTCCTGTCTGTCCCAGTAAACTTTGCCTGGATGTGTCCCTCCCCAAAGCATCGATAACACCTACCGACACTCTCGGACATCCGTATCGCAGCCCTGATCCATCCGACACGCACTATCGAACAGTTTCGCGGCGCCCTCCACCGACAAAGTTACGCGAGGCAATAGCCGCCCCATCCGTGGTCACCACCGGGGGCGGGGAGCATCTCACAGGAGGCGACCTCAGCACCAGGCCGCTCCTCCTGAAGATCGCATCGCCTCCCCACCTTCGGTGGTCCCGGAAATCACCCCGCGCCGGGAAGTGGAGGAGTCCTGGGCACCGCTACACATCGCGCCCGCAGCAGCGACGTCCGCAAAAGAGTCGGGTCGCCCAACTAGTGGCGTCCCAACTGAAACTGTTGGTCCCCTTTGAGGGTCGGCCCTTGGAGTGGAGCCAATAAGCCCCCTTGTGGGTCGAGCTTTTTTCCTTTGGCGTCCACTAAAGAGTCGGGTCGGCCCACTAGTGGCGTCCCAACCGAAGCTGTAGGCCCCCTTTGAGGGTCGGCCTTTGGAGTGGAGCCAATAAGCCCCCTTGTGGGTCGAGGTTTTGGTCTCCGTCTTTCTTCTCATCATCGTCGTTGTTGTTTTTTCTATTTGTATGCATATAATTCCCTCGAGTGTGGGGGAAAGTAGGTCGGCCGGGCCATAGCCCCCGATAACCCAGCAAGGCCAAAACATTATTCACCGAGGTGGCCACGTATCGGTGAAGCTCCGTTTGCGACTAGACTATTTTGGGGCCTCTAGCCAAGCTGATCCCAGGCACGGGTCGCATCACACCATGATCCGGCCCCCGTATCGTTGCTTACTTTAGCCATGACCGAGTATTAGTCTCCAGGAAGGAAAAAACGCTTCTCACCACACAAGGACAATCCACAGTGTAGGGTGAGCGAGGTTTCCTAGAAAGACCCAGACCCGAGCATGTTAACGGTGGCCGCCGCGTGGAGGCAGTAAGTCTTCTTGTGTGTTTCTCCATAAGGATCGTACTCTGACTTTACCCTATGGACCCACACCTGACCACCATATCGCAATCTAATTGTAATAGGAAAATTAAAGATCGGTTACATACAGATTTAAAGTTCAATTCACGAAACTGTTACAGTAACAGGATCTAAAACCCTGTACATCTTTTCAGTCGACTGGAGTGCGTTTTCGCCTTAAACGATGAGAAACTGTAAAATATGCAGGTATATTCTGACACTCGCATATCGCATAATATTTGCGATTGTGACTTCAACTCACAAGAGAGATGTTCTGTAAATCGCAATCGCAAAATTCTTCGCGAGTTCAAATCACAAGGGTGTACTGAAGTGTACTGTTATATTTAAAATAAACTGAACTTTAAAGAAGCAATATAATGAGGAATAAATTTAATATATTTACTGCCGTATTCATAAAATTTGTTTGGATTTACAGAAGGGATACTGATTGGATTTTGTATGAAAATGTGTCTAATAAACCTTTTATAAATCAAATAATTTTTTTTTACAAATTTTATTTTGTTTTGTTAATTTTATGGTTCTATTGCTGACCTGGGTGTTTACTCTGCAATTCGAATCGAAAGAAAATGTTATCACATACCAATGTAAATAACATACAAATTCGAATAAATTGTTTTCCGTTTCCCCAAAATAATCTTCGAAAAATGTTTGTTGACATTGCTGTGAATAATTTAAAGAAAGTAATCAAATATTGTCCCAAGGCTATATAAAATTATTAGAATTTTGAAAATTATTATATTGAAAATTGTGAAAACATCAAATCACAAATCGCAAGCAAAACGTGCTAGTTTCAGAACATGTAAAATCAATTTTTGACGATTTGCAACTCACATGCGATTTGAAAATATTGCGAGCGTCAAAATATACCTGATGGTGTGTATATTTCCTCTTTCCCGAAAGCAGTTAAGGCGAAGCACATAGAATCCCTCATCCGTCATACTTTTACTTTTTCAAATGACATTAACGTACCGACGGAAAAGATTGGCACAATGAGTACTTTGTTGGCGGATATCAACTCATACCCAGAGTTACCACGTTAAAAAATAAAAAAATACCATATGTTTTATAAAAATAAGCCTTCAATTTCTTTTATACTAGTCACAAATTAAAAAAAAAATTATATAAAAACATTATGTACATACACTATTTCAAATTAAGACCACAAACCCGTGCAAATAATTTCCTATCTATTTTGAATTTAAATACTGTGTTCTTTTATTTTTGTTTCCACTGCAGCAGTCTTGAATTTTTTGTTACAACAGAAACAATTTTTAATAAAACTTGATTTTAATACTTTACAAGTAAAATTTACGTATTGAGTATTACTTAGGCTGGAAAAAGTAAACAAAATGCAAAAAATATTCACATCTCCACCCTAAAAAAAAAATCAACCAATTTAGGTTGAAAATAACCTTCGACGGCAACGCTGTTCATAGCTGTCAAAGTACACAACGTACGATAAAAGTTGGCCAACTTTTGTACTTTGCTTTGACGGAGACGTACTGAATGTGACAAGTTTCATAAGTCCCCGTCCATATTGTGAAACATTTGCTGCAAAACTTTTGAGTTTGTTGACGAGAAGGGGAAGAGGAGTGGAAGTAGGTACTCTGTTTCATGTACATGCAGCTTTTGTTGAATTTCTTATTTGCATCTTTTGAGATGAGGTGTATTTGACGTTTCATTTTATTTCTTTTCGTTTGGTATACTGTTAACTTCTATCATAATAATAGCTACCCTGTTTTATTGTTAATTTTTTGTGAAATATAATCAAAAATTTAAAAAAAAAATATAAAATTATATAAAAATTATTTTATAATTTTTCTTCTTAGCGTCCATTTTGCTTCAAATTATATCTTGTGCTTCAAATGTGTATCCAAAAAAAAATATTCACACCTTCTATCACAGGGTAGTTATTTTATATTTACATTCGGTATTGAGAAATGTCAAAAAAAATTAAAGAAAGAAGATAGAAGGGAGGAATAAAAAATACTAAACATGAAGCAAAAGTTTCATGTATGGACACTGCTGAAGCTTCAAAAGAGAATTCAAAAAAGTTTTGCAGCAAATGTTTCACAATATGGACGGGGACTAAGCAAACATGTATTTTAACTTAACTGTCAGTTGAAAAAGTCGAAGTATAACGGATGACGGATTCTATTGCGTTAGCCTTTACTCCAAGTTAACAAAGAAAACATCTGGAATTCTCTTTTCTTTTTTCATTCGCGTTCACATAGATGAATATGTTGACGGTGACATTCCATTATTATTGTTATTTGCTTTTTCTTGGAAGGATAGAAAGTGTGAACAAAGCGTATCGCCGGGCAACAAACACAAAAACTATGCTCTCTTCTCCACCCGTAATATTCTACCAAACCAGATGCTTCCCTTCCAAATGTTCGCCCGTCTAAACTCAGACTTACTTTTTATTTAAGGCGACATCTATCGTAAACTAATCACATTTATGTATACGCGATATGAGGACTACTCAAGGCATCTATTGGAAAAATAATCTATTCAGAATAAGAGCTTAAGATATATTTTCGGGAACAATTAAAAACTTTTAAAATGTTTCAAGTGCTCTTAGTAATGCTGCAATACAAATTTGTCCTCTTTATGATCTTTTGCCAACTTTTCTATTTTTGCTGACAAATCTAATTTATTCAAGTAAAACAAAGGAAGTTTTTTTTCAATATTTTATGATTTTTTTTATTTTTATAAAAATAGTTTTTATTTATTTTAAAATTTTTTTTTTATAGCTTTTTAATTTTTAATTTATTTAATCTTAAAGTGCTATGCAATGATATTTAAAAAAATGTGAATAATAAAAAATACGATAAACATTTTGGAAACTAAAAGATATTTTACAAATCAACAAAACTTTGCACAATTTCTTGCAGTCAATATGACTGATGAGAACAATTACATATTGTATTAAGAGAAAAAAAAGTAAAATAAAATTGAAAGCAATTTAAAAAAATTCTAGTAAAATTCAAAATTCTTATACTAAATGCAATTAATGAACAATACATATGTCAATCTTACTTTAATTATATTTAAAAAAAGAGAGGATTATACATTTAACTTTGTAACAAATCATTTTTTTAACTGCGTTAATTTTTTCAAATATTTCACAAAACATTTCTTTTCAAGTTTTCTTTACAAAAATATTCAGGCAGTATTGGAATTTTTAACGAAGTACTGTACAATTCACTTAAAAAGATTCCAATATATGTAAGGATTGCATATTAAATTTTTAAGCTTCTAAGCTTATAAATTATGAAATGAGTTGTTTTGGGTTAAGTTGATAATTTAACATGGCAGGGGTTTTGATTGCTTAATTTTCACAAGAAATCCAATCAAAAGAAAAATTATAATTCCAATTGGAATTGCTCTTGTTCTTCTATCTTCAGTGATTCTACTTTCTTGGTTAAGTCCGATGGTGGTGGTACACACTTGCGGAAGGGCGTGCGTGGTGTACCTCTCAACAAGCAGTTGGGTATATTTGCGGGTGGCGATTGACTTAAAGGAGACTTCCGCAAGTTTGTCAAAAAGGCACGCTCATAAATCAATTTAGTGCCTAAAAAGAGAAGAAATTTAATTAGACATACATATGTATATTAGCTGTTTTGAAAAATTTTTATCTTCGAAATTACTTTAAGGCCTTGCGCAAAATGTTTCAAGGCTGTAAACATTTGTATGCATGTGTGTATGTGCAGATAGGAAATGAAATGATTACAAATTGATACCTTATTTTCCAGTTGATAAGTTTGTTTATCACAATTTTTTTTAATAACTCTTTCTTGAGTGAATAATTTGAGTTTAAAGATCTGACTCATTTCTTTTCATTGCTTAAAATGGCAAATTAACAATACATTCATACATATTTCGGTTTGAATTCACTTTTTTGTTCGAAGAAATTTCAATTTGAAATTACATTAGACTTGGTTCGCTTCTATTACGTGTTCATTATATTTAATACTTACATACATACGTACTTATACATATGTATGTATATCTATGTTTTTGCATTTGGATTAAAGTAATTCGTTAGAATTTTTGAAACAATTATATCTGTGCCCACAAAGAATAGCAGCTATATTTTGAAATATAACTGTTTTGACATTATGAAAGAAGTTTTGAATTCAAAATATTATAAAATTGTTCACATCGATTTTAGGTAAAGATTTGAGACTTAAAATGATATGCTGAACACTTGCCGAAAGCGAGTTTCGTTGGTATTTCTTGTAGCCACAGATATTATATGAAATAATTTAATTCTTTTATTAACTGCCTGTTCATAGAAGATGAGTAAAAATACTCGTTCGGACATTTATATTGAAAACAACAATAAAGAAATTCTATTTGTTTTTGTTTTCAATATAAATACCCGCGCTATTATTTTCACTCGGCTTCTAAGAAGTTTTCATCAAATTATATTTTTATACAGTAAATAATCGTTCAATTCAAATTAGGACGTTTTAAATTCTTTAACAAAATCTACTGTATCACTGCAAAATTACTTTAATCATCCATCCATGATAAGGAAATCGATTTTGAAATTAAGGTGCTGTTTCTCTGTACCAAATAGTAGAAAAATTTATATGAAAAGCACTAACAACTTTGAATGGTTTTCATATAAATTTTGCACAGACAAGTAATACTCGTTATAGAGAAACTAACTGCACCTTCATTTTACTTGTTTTAGTTCTAAACTTTAAAGAACATAATGTGTATGGATTTAAGAACTACTGCCGAAAATATAAAAAAATAATTCAAAGGTATACTAACTTTTTCATATTGTAAGAAAAATAAACAGGCATATTAACAAAAAAAAATAACTGACCTTTCTTAACTACATACATACATACCACAGACATACGTTACTTGTAATTTTTTAAAATTGAAAAAATCTTAATTATTCCTTGACTTACCACCAGGCGTTGTTGAATACAAAGTACCACCGGGAGTTGAAGAATATACTTCTGGCATTTGGATGGGATCCGAAATAGTAATTTTCTTCGTCTTTTGTGGAACGTGCATGGCTTTACGGGCAGTAGGTGATGCAGACATGTTTATAGTTGTTTTTAGCTTTTCTTCAATATATTGGCGATAGTACGAGTATATTTGTATTTCAACAACACTTTAATTAGTGAAATTTAGCGTTAAATTTTTTACTTGAAACAATTTTGTGACAATAAGAATTTTTTCTATTTTTACGCTATTTATATCTCTTCACTCTAAATAATTGTTTTTAGATTTATATTCACAAACGAAATGACTACACCACAAGTCAAAACTGAAATGTTGTCATAAACGAGTTGGACCCCCTCTATTTATATGAAATGCGGACGTGCCAGAAGATACATATGTATGTATGCGCTACTACGTACTTCTAGTCGGCAAAATGTTTACAACCACTCAAAGCTGGTTCGCTCTTTTCTTTTTTTTACATTGTTTTAAAAACAATCTCTCAGATACATTCAGAAGCAACGTTGCCGTTTTATTCCTACTAGCCTAGTGTCTGAATCCTATATAATTATAACATGTTCATACATACATACATACATATGTATATAAAAATATTAAAAAAATTTGTTTTTGTTTTCCACATAGCACATATATATGTACATACATATTCCTGTACAAATATTTAAAGTATAATCTTAATGCAATTTATACGGTGTTCAGACAAGCACCCTTATTGAGATTTTTGCAATAAATGCCATTATCGAGCACAATATTCCATACACGATGCAAATAAAATTATTGCGCAATAAGTACAAAGTTGTTATAAATATTGAATAAAGCTTGAAATGCAACCCTTCTCACAAGTATTTTTACTGGAAAGTTTGTTCAGTGAAAAGAAATCATTCTGTACAATGGCAAACCAAATGTGAAAATAGTAAATATGTACATAAATATAAATAGTAAAAACATAATATTAAAATTATACAGGTTTCTCATAGGCGATACATTAGCGCCTATTCATAAATAAACAAAATCTATTTTATATCTATTTTAAGAAAATTTTGTATGAACAATTTTAAATAAAATACATTCCAAACTCAGTTTCAATTTTATGAATATGGGCATAAAAAAATATGGAATTTATTATTTTTCATTTGAAGTGCCATTCAACATAATTTAAATACATATGTACATGCCTCCGTAGTCTAGTGCATGAGCATTAATCTTATCAATATGGAGGTGCGGATTCGATTCCCACTTAGACCCTGGGTGTTTCTACAGACAAGCTCTAGAAGCTGCGTAGAGTTTATATTGTCTTAAAAAAAAATATGTATATTTATTAAAGGGTGCTTTAGACCATAAGATTTGTCGTACGTAAAATGAGAGAGAAAATAAAATGAAATTGCATCCGTATTTCAAAAAAAAGAGAGTAAAAATCCGATGGTTGTTTTCTGGCTTTTACACCATTGGTATGGATAAAATCAAGTAAGATGAAAACATTCTCATTTAATTTAACTACAGCTGTTTGCTTGTGTTCCCCAGGGATGGAGTTCTTGTGCAAATGAATTTTTTTTTTAATAACCTTGAAAAGTATTTTTATAACTTTCGAATATGTTATTTTCGTGGTAAAAATGTTTAGTGTACTTTTAGAAAATATACGTATATTTTTATAAAATTGTGCTGTCGTGGTCTAAAATGAACATTTCGATTTTATAATTGGTATAAATTTATGAAACCAGTTTTCCCTCCCTGGCTTGCTCACATTTGTTTACATAAAAATGCATCCCTGATCTAATGGTGTGTTGGTTTTTGAAAAATTTTAAAAAATCAAGAGAGCCATAAGACTGTCAAATTTTCATCCGTATTTTCTCTCAAAATCTTATAGTTTCATTACATATTACGTTTAGACGATCCGACTTGTGCTCTTCTACACAAAAATTTGACATGTCGTACGACAGATTTTATGGTCTAAAGCACCCTTAATGGGCATGCATGTATCTACATATGTATATGTAATTAGATAGACATAAATGATATTACAAATATTCTTATTACCAGATCATGATATTCGCATTCGTAGTTGCCAATATCAAACTAATATTTGAGCAATATTTTGCGAAAAGATAAAAAGATATACGAAAAAGTAAAATATACTTAAAATGAAACAAAAATATTTAGCTACTTACCATATAAAAAACATAAATATTCGTATATCATTTTGACTCCCGTTAAGTAAATGAAATTATTGTTAAAGTCCCTTTTAAATTGTAATCCTGAGTAATACCAAATGGGAAAGTATAATAGTGTAAATCAATATGTTATGAATCTAACCAAATACGGATGGGAGTTGGACAGTTGTATGGCTCTCGCCATTTTTTAATAACTTTCAAAAAGCTTATAATTTTCATTTTATCAAATCTCATTGGATTCTCTCACAAAGTATAATAAAAGTCGTAAGACTTGTATTATAGTGTGAAAGGGCCTTAATTAAGTAATTAAACAAGAATATTTATTTTTACTAATTTTATTAACAAAAAATTTTAATGTTAGTAAAATCGAGGCGTTAATTTTCAGATTTAATATTCATATTCGGGGAATATTGGTGCAGATATTCGTATTCAAATTGACGAATATTAAAAATTGCTATTCATACCATCACTAATAGAATAATATATAATTACCTATTAATATATGCATAAGTGATATATTTTTACAATTCTACTAATTTTTACTCAAATTAGCTTTTAATTTAATTTAGTCTTTATTGAAATGTTTTAATTTATTTGGGTAGTCTGCTGTATTAAATATTTTTAGGTACGTTATTTTTCAGACCCATAAAATTATTCTAAATGTAAGCGTTATATAAAATTTTAAATTATACACACATATTGTTCACTGTGCAAATAATGAAAAAAAATAAATTTCACTTGCTATGTACCCGAATTTAAAAAAAACATTCGTTTATAAATAACCACAACGGCAACACTGACTTTGTTATTGGTTTTTGCTTTTTTTTTTGTTTACTAAACCTTGTTGTTTGTGGTTTAATAGCAACCCTCATACACACGCCCATACATATCTACATGTATGTATGTAAATGCAACTTAATTCCCATTCAAACATACGTACTCTAATAGTGGCGTGCTTTTGTTTAGTATTTTGCAACCAGCGTTGCCAACTGCGCAGTTTTATCTACTTTTAAGGGTCATTCAGACTATTATACTTTGTATTAATACTTGTCAAAAATTCAAATAATACGTGCAAGTGTGATAGTGTGAACGCAAAATGTTATGAAAACCACAAGTATTACGATACACAATTGACATCCCATAAAACATTCTCATTTTTTGAAAATTTTCTAAACGATAATACTTTTCATCTGATTAAAATTCACAAGCCAACTGTTCCGCCGCCGGTGGCGTGCCGTCCATTTTTTGTTATTTTTTTCTTCATATAAAGGCCAAACATTATTAAAATTTTAATCGCATAGAAATATATTTCGTCTTAAAAGCTTTTTTAATATTATTCATTTGATTTATTTCCTTTATCTAAATCGAATATTTTAACTGCTGCATACTTTCAAGAGCCGGCACGTTTGCCATCTACGTAAAAAACCTGCCGCCGTTATCAAATAATAATAATTCAATATACGCATGCTGCTTGTGTTTATTTATTATAGCTAAAGCCTTCAAAACTACCACAAATTTACATTTATTTCTTTTTTGAAATAACATGACTTTTCCTTTTTTTAATTTTAAAACACTTTTGTTTATTAAAAATTGTTTTCTCAACTTCTGTTTTCTTTTTGTATTTTCTCTCTATTTCAAGTGTGATGGTGTGAATACAAAATGTCAGTTTACGTTAGATTTTTTGACAGTCGCAATAAATGTATTTAGATTTCTGTATCGTAAAATGTGATGAAAGTCTTAATACTTGTATAATAGTCTGAATGGCCCTTTAACAGTTTTTTGAAGTGGAAAAAAGTTTTCCAGTATTTGGTCGAAAAAATAATATATGTATTTTCTTGCTACCGAATGTTAAATTAGTATTATGAATTGGACATTTTGTCGAAATTTTCTTGGTGCATTGAATATTTGATGGAATAGAATTTTTAATTCGATGCGTATGAGTGATGTTTATAATGCAATACTTTCGTGACTGTTTTATTAATTTGGTTAAGTATACGTAAATATTAAATTTATTTTGTTAATTATCGGGTATGTTCTGTTAACCGAATTCGCATAATTTTACTCGATTTAAAATCGAGTAGATAAGTCAGGTCGAAATTAAATAGAATGTACTATCTTCCTAATAAATAACTGATGAAACATAAAAAAACAATTACCAATTTCTACTTGAAGTCTTTTTTTTTATTATTAAATTAAGTCAAATTATAACTCTGTAATAGATTTTAATACAAAATATTCAATTGCAAAAACACTCCAATATTTCTCCATGTTCTTGTTAAAGTTTGCAGATAAAGTAGATGGAAGAATCTTATTAGAAAGCTAGTTCGATTGTTGGAAATCGTGTGATTTTTAGAACACCAATTTAGCATTTATTCGGTTTTGAGAAATCACTCGTTTTTAAATCGACTCGGTTTACAGAACACGGGGGTATATGCACGTTTGAAGTAGTAAAAACCAAACAACAACTAGAAAGGGGGGTAAGTTAATACAACAAAATTCGTAGGTTTCGATGAATTTTGGTATATCGATAACCTCAGAATTAGGACATTTATGAACCGATTTGGAAAAAATTACTAAAAACAAGAAATATTCCTTCCTTGTCTGGCAAAAATTATACGAAAATCACACAAATTAATAAAAATGCTATCTCTATCGAATGCGCTTTATAATAGCAAATGAAAATTCGTGTGATAAACTCATTCGATCCCAGTCGAGCATCGAACAGAGGTCATAATATGGGTCTTTATTTCATTATACTTTAAAAACCTATTAATTTCCAAAATCATTAATTAAATTACTAAAGATACCATTACACTATCTAGAGTTTTCGCCTGATTTCAATATGTTAAACTGGAATATTGTGTCTAATATTAAATTTTTAATATTACCTCTCAGCTCAGTTTAAAAAAAAGATAGAATATACTATAATATACAATAAGTGTATAAAATATCATATTCTTAAAAATTTAAATTTAAATCAGCTGAAAAGTCAGGACAGCTTTAGTAACTTTTTAGTTTCAATAAATAAATGAAATGGACTGCATGTATTATATATTATTTATTGTAACATAAAAGCAATTATTTCGAAAAAATAAGTTTTTTCTCTTAAAACTAAAGTTTTTTTTTTTCTCCAATTGCAAGTTGTTCTCACATTGAAGATGGCAACGCTGCTTGCAACAAAAAAAAAGAGTTGTTTATTTTCTTATCTTTTTATTATGCATGCATGTGTGTTTTATAGAAAGCAATTTAGAAGAAATGGAATTAACTTACTGCGCATTGTGTGTGAACTTTAAGTATAATTGTGTGTATATTGTGTATAGTACATACATATGTATGCATATGAATATATACAGGGTGCGCCATCTTCTATGCTGGTATAGGAATTTTGAATCGCTGAAATGACAATGTCATCTTTACTGCTAGAAAATAAATTTCTCAACTGCACTTTATACGCAAATAAATTTATGAAAATGTGACATCACCATCGACATCATGAGGGTGGCGATGGCACGATGGATGTTAGTCTGCACGTTGACTACACAACCAAAAAACAGTTCCCAGCACAATGCTTCGCATGTGCAGGAGTCATCTCCTGAGTGCTGGTCCTAGAAAAAAAAAATGCAGAGAATAGTTTCTCAATCTTACTACCCCAATCAGTTCATTGTAATGCCTCGTTAAAGATTTTTCAGTGCACCCCACTCAACAAAATTCGACACTAAACGACGATATTTGAGATAATTAATGCCCTCCTGCCTGTTTATGTTAGATTCTGAAATTACCGCTATTGAAGTTTTTTGGAGCATTTATTATTTTTAATATGTAACTTCAATCCTTCAAAGAATAGATCGTCTATTATCGTGGGTACACATTAATTAATTACAAATATTTAACATAATTAGACTTAGTGAGGTACGTGAACGGCACAGGGTGGCTGTGACGTCCTCTGATTCCACGAGGCTAGGGTATCAAAACGTCACCTACGGTGCTACTTGTGTCAACCCATCCTTGTCGACTGCCGTCTAACCTAACCTAAGGAAAAAACACTTGATATTAAAATGCTAAACATAAGTAAAGAAACTAAAGTAATTCGACTTTTAATATAATAAATAATGACTGATGAATGTAAGCCTTGTCATTTATAATTGAAATTATAAAATTGTTCTTTTGGCACACAAAATAGTTGAAACAAATATAATCGAAAACAGCTGTTGTCAGTCTCAGTGAGCTGAATAATTTTTTGGACGGCGTCTAATGGATAAACGTTAAGTGGCTGGCTGCCACGAAATTTGCTCACTTGTATATCATTATATATTGTGGTTTTTTATTTCTTTGTTCTTATAAAAATGTAATTTAAAGTAAATGTATAAAAATGGGACCAATTTTTACAAAAATTTTTATTCTTATATCATTTGTAAGTAGCGGCGGCTTGGAAATATTATCGCCTGCACGGCGAAGAGTCTCAGTGTATGACTCAGATTTCTACTCTTATTTTATGACAATAAATATAGCTCGAAAAGTTTTATTATTCTATGACTTTTTTGTTTGAAGAACAACAACAATTTGTTTAAACTATTTTCAAATACAGGGTGTATATTAGTAGATTTATAATTTAAAACTTAAATAAAAAACGTAATAATTGACACAAAGTTTTATTAAGGGCATTGAACGATAGAAGGGAAAAGCGGTTTTATTTTTTAAATAGTATTTCATCCGAATCCTTTTTTAAAATTTCATGAATAATCGCTCTTGGAAGTCCCAGTGAGGCTGCTCTTTTCCGTATTGAAAGTTTCGGATTTTCACGTAAACTGCTTTCAACCAGTTCAATTTTTTCGGATCGACTGGGACCTGGCCGTGGGGCATTCATAGCCGAAGCAGTTGCGCGGAATCTCTGCAACCACGAACGAATTAAATTTACACTCGGTCCATCGCTTATTCGCCGAATACCGAACTTTGAACAAAATTGTCGACGATGCTCACTCGACCACTGCGGCATCGTGACTGACAAATCCGCACAATCAATAATTCCAACGGCGGCACCCTCCCTCCGCACTGTTTATTACTTTTTGAAATAATCGTATTTAAAAATATAATTTTGCCACGAGACACCCTTTATTAAGACATTATGACAATATGACTTCATAACAAACATTGTGAATACCCCAATTGTTTTTCCAAATTTGTATTATTGCAAATATAAAATGTTTTGAAAATTTAAATTTTAACAAATATACGATGTTACTGGTGAATAACGTAAAAATATATTCATCCATAAAAATATTAATTGATAAAAATTTATACACGTTACTATTGGTAAGAGGAGGTCTATTAATATTATATTTTAATTTTGCACTAAATTTATTAAAAAATTATATACTATTTTAGTTGGAAATTTAGAAAAGTTTAAGTAGAAGTAGTGTTAAGGACAGCCAGGGGAATGACATTTGAACACTTTGGTACACAATTTTTCGCAGAATAAAACAGTTTTAGGAAACATTATTTTAGTGACTGCAAACGACGTATAAAGCTTTATTATTAAGTGGAATGTATTTTATTTTTGCCTATTTAAATATACGAGGATGGCACATTAGCGGGTAGTGTCAGTCTCAATCTTATATTAAATTATTGTTCAATTAACTTTTAAAAAATTTTTATTGTTTTCGTTTCGTTTCGCTTTTCTTTTTCATTAATTTATTTGCCGGCAAAGTTTCATTGCACTTTATTTTTTATGCACAGACATATACACGCATACTTATACTTCTACATACATATTTACATATATATTGTTGTTTGTGTTGTAGAAGGTCACCACTTTCTCATTTTCATTACACTATATCAACCACATATAAGTACAATTACTCGAATAATATTTAATCGATTAATATACTAATTTTAATCAAAAAACGTTTGATAATTTAACAATTCTAAATTTAGATTAATAATATATATGAACAATTAATTAATTTACTCCGAATAGTCAAACAACGTGTGTAAAATATTTATATGTGTCAATTTCAATTTAAAAGCATTAAAGTTAATAAAAAACATATCTACATATGTATGCACATATGCATGTAAATAAATAGATTGATCTAAAAGTAAATAAAATGTAATTACTTTGTAAAGAAGCGCAATGATGATGTACATTAGCGTGGCCCATATTATACAGCAAAATTTTTGAAACTGGTTTACATAACTGGCCACCACAATATTGTTTTACTAGCAATAAAAAAGTATTTAGTCAAAGTTGAAAATAATATTCGTATTGGAAGACGTTGCTTAAAGACATGTAACATTAATAATAAATTTACAAAATCGGTACTTTTGATGTTGTTTTAAATTAAATACAACTAGTTGGGAATACAAACATCTCGTAGAAAAGTCCAGAGTGGGGTATATAAATATGATTTAATCCTTTGAACTTGACAGCTTAAAACTTTCAACAACTGCAGGTTTTGTAGTTTCGGTCGGAATCCAATTTTTTCTTTGTAAATTTTTACACCTTTTACCGTTTTCACTCTTTTTCTTTGTATTTGTTTCATAAAAACAGCATCTGGTGGAAAAAAAGCCAAGGGTTAGGTATTTAAATTAACCGATGGCCTTAGCAGCCAGTGCTATCAATAAATATTACAATTATATTATTTATCTATGTTTGTCATATGATTTAGCTGTTCTGGTCTGGTTTGGTCTGGTCTGGTCTGGTCTGGTCTATCTGGTCTATATGCGCATTTCATTTGCTGCTTATACTAAAAACTTCAGTAGACCTTTAAAGAAATTCTTGTAAAAAGCTCAGAAATTTCACATGTTTCTACAAGAATTCCCAAAAAATCGTTGCGAATTAGGAAATAGGCAAACAAAATATATCAAAGAACTTCTTTAAAAATATTCTTTATACAACAAACATTTAATTATTTGATTTAAATCTATTTAATTTCTCTAAACCTTTTTGTATATAATATATCGTCCTATAAAACATAAAATCATGTGCTGACAAAATTTACAAAATCGGTTTCTCTATTGAATATTGTGTACCATGTAAAAATGCATGTCCATGTAAAATAAACTATTTTATCTATTTGTAAGTGATTCTTTTAATTTTATGCGAGTTTTGAAGAAACTTTTTTCAGGTTGGTTACTTAACCCTGTTATCAAGTTTTTTCCCTCTCCTTTAAAAAGTAAAAAAATGTAGTTACATGGTTTTACGTTTTATATGACGATATAATATAATTTATATATAATTTTAATATTAAGTAAATAAATAAATAATCGAATCAGTATTTAAAAAGTTTGGAAAATATTAAAATTTTTAAAGTTTTGGAGACGTTGAGCACTGCCCTCTACTCGCCTTAGGGCCTTGAAATTATAGTACAAAATTGGTGTGTGCACTGGGGTGTAGGGTAAATTTGAAATTTTTGTAATGTGAACAATGTGTATACATAATCACATATCGCTCATTTACACCAACAACATCATAACTAAAAAAAAACCGTAAAGGAAGAACCGTACTTAAAGTTTTCATTTTACATACACCTTAATGGGGGAAATGAAAAAAGTATTCGTATGTCAAGAGCTGAGTTTCGCAGCTGTTTATATGAACTCTTTACATAAGAGAAAACCGATATGAAAAATTATTCTGCATTATTAACTCATAAATTGCATTTTTTATGACGTTGTTTGAGTAAATGAGCGATATGTACAGAAATACTACATAAACTGCAGGTTTTGAGTTTGGGTAAATTAAGGAACGAAAAGTCGACTAAAAGCATATCATTATTAATGCGATAAAAATTAAGAGATTTAGAGTTCCATCTGTGACCTTGATTTGGGCATAAATATGATGTTATTAAATAAAATTATTAATTTGTGTTGTTTTTCAGAGCAAAAAATTACTCGAAGAACCTTCACGAATATTTGAATAACTTAAAACGCTCAATTTGAATCATTTGATCAATAGCACAATTGAAAAAGTCGATTTAAATGAACAGGGGTACCGATTCATAAATATATACATACATACATATGTACATACATACATAAAGATAAGAAATTCTACATGTGCATGAGTATACGAATTAATAAAATTAATAGCAAAAACCTTTGAAGAAATTTAGAATAGCTATGAAATGAAAAAAATTCTCGCACGTGTTGGCTTTGGATTCGGTGGCCGATAATGTGGAAAGTAAATTGTATATTTGTTAATAAATAGTATATGTATATTTATTAGTATACTTAATTCATACATATTTTTATATGTAGATATGTACTTACTTATCTACATATTGTCATCTGAAATGCAAAATGGCATACCAGCCAAAAAAGCTTAAAATTGAGTTTTTAATGGATATTGGTACAGCGCATCAAGTCACAGGTCTTCACAAATTTTTAGCTTTCTATTTATAAAAATAACGAATTTATTAAAGAAATTTCAAAGGTCGTAATTCAAAACTGTGCACAAAAATTATAAAAAAAGCTAGGTATACAGTACTTTTCTGAAATATTTGCCTTATTTTTTGTGTAGAAAAATAAACTCATCACTTTATTTGGATGAAATTGAGAAACAAATATATTTGTTACCCCAAAACTTTTCATTTTATTAAGTTTTTTTGTCTCTTCTGTAAAATTTTTAAAAGTGATGATTTTAGGTCACGATATGCATGTATATATGTACATACATAAGTAGCCAACATTTCTATTTGGTAAGATAAAAAATGAACAGTCTGCAGGCATACTTTCTCGTTTTAGATATCACCTTAATATTATAGATTTATATAAGTACTAGCTAAAACCCGGCCTGCTTCGCTACAAATATTTAAAGCTACAATATTTAAATTTTAATCGAGGGTGGCGATGATCGAAGTAGTCTACACGTTGACTATAAAACGAAAAATTTTCCTGGGTTCAAGCCCAGTTTCAGAATCATAAAAAAATCTCGCAAAATTTCTGATGTGTCTTTGTGTAAGCTGTTGTCGTAAACTTTCAGTGGCGAAGGCATAGTCACCGATCACTGAACATTAACGGCTTCAGCTGTATTCAATCCACAGGCACATCATAACACCCTCCTTCGTCGGTATTGTGTAGCAGCGGCGAAGTAAAATAATTACTGAAAACGGCTACTAAAAACGAAGCTTCAAATTTTAATACGTGTCATTGACTTCAGAGACCCTAGCTACAGGACTGCTATAAAAACAAATAACGTGCAAAAAGCAGTGGTTTAAGATAGTCAAGATTCACCTCCTGTCATTTCTCCTACAATCCCTTTCCTCTAGTTTCAGCACAATGCAGCGCATATCTAGTGGTCATCTCCTGACTGCTGGTCCAAAAAAAAAAAAAAAATTGAAAAAATTTCAATATAAAGCACATTGCTCATTTACTTCAATAACGTCATAATTCAAAAAATACACTTTTTGAGTCAATAATGTTGAATAATTCTTCATATGGGTCTTTATCTTGTGTACAAAATTCATGCAAATAGCTTCAGAACTCACTTCGTGACAGAAGAATATTTTTTCATTTCCCCATTAAGAGCCATGTAAATTGAAAATTATAAGTACGTTTTTTACACAACTAAGTTTTTTGAAATATTGCGTTGTAAAAGTAAATGGGCGATATGTCCTTGAACTTCTCTTTTTTTCTGAAATAAATGTTGAACTTCTGTGCTTATGAGGTAACCACGCCCACTTGTCCAATTCCGCCCACTTTTAACTGCTGATTTGCTCTGACCATTAAGTTACTCAGACTAACTACAGAAACATTAAGTTTAACCCTTCTCAAGATATAATGAAATCAATATTTACTTTGTATGGTAACTACCACGCCCACTTGTCCATACCCTCCCAGTTTTTGACTGATGATTTGTTTTAAGTACAAAGTCATTTGGACCATATTCAGAAACTTTCAGTTCAACCGTTCTCTCGATATACAAAAATAAATATTTACTTTAGATGGGCGTGGCAACACCCAGTTGGAATTTTTGTAATTTATATAGCCTATAATAGTTCCTTCCAGATATAGAGAGAGATACTGTGAAACTTTCAAGAAAATCGGTTCAGCCGTTTAGCTAATCTATAGCGCACAAACACACATGCAAATATCTAATTTTTATATGTATATAAAAAAATATACATACTCGTACATATATGTATGTATGTATGTACATATTTATGCATGTAAACATTTTATATCTTTACAATTTCAATTATTTATTTGTAAACAAAGCTAAAACTGGTTGAAAAACAAAACATTGATTATGGCATCAACTGACGGCGTTTGCTTATTTGTTTATTTTTTTATGATTTTGTTTGGCTTGCATTATTATTCTTGCCTGTGCAGTTTGCGTAGAAGAAAACTGCTGTGAATATATTTCCAAGACGCAATAATATGTCTTCAATGAGTAATTTTTTTAAGATTCGTTTCACGTTACACCAGTATAAGGGATGGTACTTCTTTATTTTTTTCCCTCGATTTTTCCTTAGTGTTAACAAAACGTGACCCTTATTACGGCAGATTGAAATTATAATTTTTATTAGTTAAAATAAAGTGAAAATTCACAGAAAATACTATTACTACTACTACTAATACAACAACTACTAATACAACAACCACAAAAATCATTGTAAGTTGTCAACAATAATTCATACTATTTTAACATTAAACCATGATAAATAGTCGTCGCTGGGCGTATAATATCACCTGATGTTCAATTTTACAAGACCTTGAATCTGACGTTTTTGAAAAAAAATCCAAAATCGAAACTTCGGAAAATAAACAAAGTATAAGAAATTCTCCAAACAGCAAAAATTTACATAAAAATAATAAAAAAAAAGTACAAAACTAGTTTGCTGTTCACTGAACAATCGAAATTCAAAAACATTCTTAAATATTTTGTTGAATTGTTTATAAATATCGGTAATAAACTTGCTTCTCCATCGGCAAAAAACTTGTTTATTAAAGCAAACGAAACTTCTCGCACTCAACCAGTTCCTTATAGCATTATTTTGCTTTAAATATACATATATAAACATATCTACATACATACAAAAATTAATTGCACAATTAAAAGAAACAGATTAACAACAGCTTTTGTCAAATCCTCGTATGTATTTAAGAAAATAAGAAAAAATCGTTGAATGTCGCATATAAAATTTCGATCGTCACCTCTTTATTGCAGTCAAACTGTTTTTAAATTATAATTCATGGAATGAATAATTTTTATTTCTGTTGAATTGAATTATAATTTATTTTCTTATTATAATTTTTTTCTTTTTTTTGATGCAATTGCTATTGACGTTGTTCTGATGTTGTTGACATCAATTTGGCAGCCGAATTTCAGCGCAGATCTTTTCTATTGGCTGATGCAATATTTCGCACAACAAATTCTGAAAATTCTTTAAATTTTCATAGAAACAAAAACGAAAACAAAAACCAAAAGCCAAACAAAAACAAAAGTTTGCTTTTAAATAATATTTTAAATAAGAAAAAAATTTTTAAATACATATGTATGTACAATATGCAACAATTTAAAATCGAAAAAAAATTTTTTTTGGTCGTCAAAAATGGATTTTGTAAAATGAGATCGTAAATAAGGAAATATTATTATCAACGGAAATTTTCACTTCGATGGCTTTAAACACGAGCGATGACGCAAAACTGTGGTCAACATCTGTGTTATTAACAAATTTCCAAACATGTTTTCACAAATTAAGTGCCCTGTCATTAAGAACAAATCCAATTACAAGCAAACATTCATATTGTGTATATATGTACATACATACACATGTATGTAAATTCATTCTATTACAAAAATGTAAAAGCGGTCTAAATACACTCCATTAGAAATAGAATATTTACAGCAGAAAACTATTGTACTTTAAAAAATACATTTATCAATCAAACAACTTGAGGCTCTCCGTACGTAGACAGACATTATGAACAGCCCTGAACAAAAAATAAAATAATTGTTAATTAACATATTCTCCGAAGTGGCAGCTTGCCACCCACGTTAAATGGGCACTCATGTTTGGCGCCTGCTCCCTTCTTTCGCTTACCCAACAAAAGATTTTAATATTTTGATCTTGTGCTTATTTCCATACTGATCACAACATTAATTAATTTTTTTTTTTGGTAAAATATACATGAAATTTACGTCAACACGCTCGCGCTAACGTTTTAATACAAACATGTGCTACAAAAAATAAATAAATCCAGCACATTATTTTAACAAACATATGAATGTACATACATACATACATAAGTATGTATGTATTGAAAAAAATCTTAAAAATATTTTTCATCCGCATCCGGTGTGGCAATCCTGCAGGTATTACAGAATTACATTGCCTGTTTTATAACAAGTCACTAGTACTGATGACTAAATCAGTAGCAAATCTGTACAGTTTACTATTGTCATTTCTCGAAGGGCAAGTATGTACAAACAACACGTATGTATGTACAGTGCGCTCGCGATAATATGAACAGTTTTTTCCTCCCATAAACTACGCTAAAATATGAATTTGTTCAAAATAAGAACACCTTATGTTTGTATTTTTTTTTAAGTGTTTCATCTGGACAGTGTGGAGGATAGTGGTAGAATGCTGATTCAACTGCATAATAATTTGTATATTTTCCTACTTAAATTGCCTTCAGCTGTTTATCAAAATTTCATACATTCACACAAAAGTAAAAGGCAATGGCAGAAGTAGTCAGCACATTGACTACAAAAATCAAAAAATTTCGTGGGTTCAATCCCAGTTTCAGAATAAACAATAAAAACATATCGCCTTTTTTCTGATGTGCATTAGTGTGTCTTTCCATCATTTGTTGTCCGAAGGTTTCAGAGGCGAAGGCATAGTCACTGGTCACTGTACAGTACCGGCTTCAGCTGTAATCAATCCACAGACATATTAGAGCGCTCTCCTTCGTCGGTATTGTTTAGCACCGGCGAAGTAAAGTAAAAATGGTTACTAAAACGAAGCTTAAAAATTTAATATGTCTCCTTGACATCAGAGGCCCTAAAAACACAGCTATAAACGAAGAACCTGCAAAAGCAGAGTTGTAAGATAGTGAAATTTCACCTTTCGTCATTTCTGTAACTATTGCTTTCCTCTAGTACCAGCACAATGTGTGGAATGTGTAGGGGGCATCTCCTGACTGCTGGTTCAAGATAAAAAGATCACAGGGGAGATGTGTAAACATCTAGTAATGAAATATTTTTTTGTTTTCCTTATTTTGTTTTGTTTTAGAAAATTTCTTATTAAAAGTTCAAAAAATTTTTTTAAAAGTTATTAAAATTAAATGTGTTTGTATTCATTTTATTTATTTCTTTTTATTTGCCTACGATAACATAATGTACGACAATTAGTGAAAATTAGTAGCTACTACTACCACTACTATGCGCACTAGATGGTGTTAGTGTATTTCTATGTAGCTGTTAAGTTTCTCTGTACCCAGTCAGCATTTGGAAGATTGTTTTGGCAGAAATCACCAAACTGAGTCTTTTAAGACTACCTCAGATGACTAAAAACGGATTAATCAGTTGTGCGCTTAAAAAATGACCCGAAAATGAATCCGACAAAATCCTTGGAAAGCGACTTGTTTAAAAAACGCAAATAATATGTATAGAATGTGCGCAATCATAAATTCATCATGTATGTAGATGCCCGAAATGTGACTGTATTAAGAATTTGTATTTTTATTTTGGAGTCATATTTAGCGCGTCTTGACGATGAAAAATTGTTTCTTATGGTTTTTGCTACTGTTTATAACGGGACAAATTTTCTTACTGATTTTGAAAGAAATGAGTTTTGTGAATTTATGTTTATTTGTGTGGTAAGCTCATGGTGCAAAGAACAATAAAAGTTGATTAAATTTAAGAGTAATAAATAAATAATGAAAAACATAAAAGAATATACTTTCTTTATGTTATACCAAATAAAACAAGACTCACTAACGGCTAGTAATATGACTGTAAAATGGTTTGAAAAAGTGTCGTAATTGATTGTAAGTACTATTGCAAACTGCCTCGAAAATGAGTCTGAAACGCGAGTCATAAAAAAAGACTCGTTTTGAAGAGTCGTATCTAGGGTACCATTTTCTCCCCACAAAACAGTCGTTTTCGATTCAGAAACGTGTGCATAAATGATTAATTTAATCGCGAAGAAGAATAAAAAAGACTCGAATATGATCAATAATTAATTAAAATGCTGACTGGGGTACTTATTGTTGTCCGTATGATTACACTAATACACTCATACACAGCTCACACCGCGTTATCGTAACTACAATTTTACTCTAAATTTGTGATTGGATTGTGAAAAAAATTTTTACCCCCTTGCGTAAGATGTTTACACATCAAAAATCACTGAATTTGAAAAATTTTTTAAAATCAATTGTTGTTTTTTTTGTCACTAAAATAAAAAATAAACGAAACATGAAAACCTTTTACTTTTATGGGAAAAACGTTTTTAAAGTGAAATTAGACACCATTCGCAAATATGAACAATTGCACAAAAGTAGACTGGCTTAGTTTTAATTAGTTTATATTATCGCGAGTTCACTGTAAGTACAACCATAAATGAGTAAAATTGTACGTGATATTTTTACATTTGTTAAAATTGTCTCAATTATTGAATATGATTACGGCACGATCATTGAACGTCAGTTGGAGACGAGTATGTGACGAGTGTTTGACATTGTTTACACGTTCATATGTGTGTGCATTTATTAAATGACGCACTGCACACATCTGTATGTAGATCGTCAGTTTTTTAGTCTTCTCTCTCATTTGCGTCCTCGCGGATGACACATGTTGACAAATATCCCATCAATTATTTACATTTTATTTTATTTGATCTTATGTATTCAATGTGGCAATCGATCTGTAACATTTTTTTTTATTTAAAAATTCTCAAAGCATATTTAAAACCATCCAAAGCCAGCGCAAAAAATTATTGCTCTACGTATATTTATTTGTGTCAGAATTTCAAAAACAAGCTATAAACCTCCCTCATCCCAAGCCAACAGTCAAATTACAAATCGTACACGTGTTTTTAAGGTACACACGCAAATCAAAAGGCACGAAAAGGCAATTTGAATACAGTAAAATCTCTGTTGGTGGACAGGTCATATAAGGGGGCAGGCATCTATCATACGCCAACAACATTTGCAATACCAAATTATTTCATTTAAGGCACATTTACCCAACCGTAATGTTGATGTAGGTGCATCAAACCCTCAAGTTTGATGTATGAAAACCTATGGAAATGCTTGTCTGATCGAAACTGTAATGCCTTCAATCTGTAGAAAATAGAATTTCATTACGACGTTTCGTAACATTTGTAAGGATTTCCATAAGTATTCATACATCAACTGTTATGGTTTGATGCAACTAAATCAGCTTTGCGGTTGGCTAACAAATATCACGTAACGTCGTAATAAAACTCTATTTTCTACAAATTGACAACGCCATAGTTACGTGAAATTTTGATCAGATAAGCATTTCCATAGGTTTTCATACATCAAATGTTACGATTTGATATAGTTGCATCAAACCATGATGTTTGATGTATGACATCCCATGGAAATGTTTGTCGAAGCGAAATGGCACGTTATTTAACGTCTTCAGTCTCTAGAAAATATAAATTTTGTTACGACGTTACGTGACATTTGTAAGCATTTCACAAACATTATGGTTTGATGCAACTTAGTCAACACTACGCTTGACTACCGGACATCTACATCTAAAGCGCATGCTACATGCATCAATATTGAGTTTCAATATTTGTATTTGTGTGCGTTTGTTTGCAAAAAATAGTCAGACATATACGCTCTGTGTAATATTGACGAATATAAAAAAGCTTTTGATATTCGTCAAAATATTGAAGGAGTTTAACGTAGTGTGGAACTGTTATTGTCAATAATCATTTTATTTCTGGTAACTTTGAGTGGACATCCTGGCTGTGACGCATTACAAATAGAGTAAAAAATGTTTGTAATCGAATTAATTGAAGTATATTGCTCATTGATGACTTTTTGGGCCGTGCAAAGCCCAAAATGTGTGGCAAAAATGTAAAAAATATCATCAGAGTTTTTTTTTTTTAATAAATAAATAGATATGTATTTTGCCGACGGTAACTTCAAAAAATATTTTGCCGCTGCTAACTTCTATATGTTTACACTTTTAAAAAACCCAAAAAATTAATATTGATGAGAACTATTGACGCAGTGTGCCAGAGGCTTCAATATTTATACTAACACAGAGACAAATATTGAAGCTGAATATTGATGCGTGTAGCATCCACTTAACAGACAAACATTTCGTCGACTGTTAGTGTCCCCTTGTGGTAGCTTTCACTCTAAATGCTTATTTAACATATAGCTAAATTAAGAATATACGCCTGTGTTCTTTATTTCACGTGAAAACAATGCACTAGGAGTTGTAAACGACTTGTTGCTATTAGTGTTAATAAATTACAGACAAAAATACATATGTACATACATTTATATACATACATATATACATATGAATATACATACATATTACATACATACACACAATTAAAATGACTTGTTTACAAATATTTTTCTGACTTAGAGCGAACACACCCCCTTTTTGCACATTTACATTAAAAATATTTTATTTCGTAGTTTGCAAATTTAAAACTTTCAAGTTAATTAAAAAAAAACAATAATAATAATAATAAGTGGTACCAAAACAGAGGCAGTGGCAATCAAGCAGATTTTCTTTTATGATTCCTTAAGATTGATTAGATTTTAATAATAAAATACATTATTTTACGTTCTTACGTGTGTTTATGTACATATGTATGTATAATAAATATCTACATATATGCATATGTATATGACGAATATCTAAGATATAAAATTCTCGTGTCGCGGTGTTTGTACTTAAACTCTTCCGAAACGGCTCGACCGATTGTCATGAAATTTTGTGTGCGTATTGGGTATGTCTGAGAATCGGACAATATCTATTTTTCATCCCCCTAAAATTAACCACGCCCACTTTACTCCCACTATTTTTTTAACTACTTTTTCCTTTTTTGCAATATGGGTATCAAATGAAAGGGTATGATGAGGAGATTTTGAAAAGTTGATCATCAACCTAAATCCAATATGGCGACGGACCCTAAAACTGCAAAAACTATTTTTAATGCTTATTTGCAATATGGGTATCAAATGAAAGGGTATGATGAGGAGATTTTGAAAAGTTTATCATCAACCTAAGTCCAATATGGCGACTGACCCTAAAAGGATGAGAACGAAGCCGGTCTCCTGTCTTACTCACTATAAAGTTTATAGTAAAAATATTAATAATTATTTTTAATGTTTAGATAGCTATCGAGAATTGTAATTGAAGATTTATTTGTTACTTTGATAAAGATTAATTTATTAACCTAAATAAAGCATACTTTCATTGCCTACAACGCTTTCGATTATAAGTAAATCCCCGCACACTTATAGTATAGATTGTTATTTTTATTGAACTAAAAAAATGTTTCCTAGAAATAATATATGTACATGGCAAAACAACGTTTGCCGGGTCAGCTAAAAACAGCAAAACTTGTTTTTTTTTCTCATTAGTAAACAGATTCCGTGCGAAGCCGGGACGGTGATCTAGTAACATATAATATTTTACTGATCTAAGTGAATAATTTGATTGAAATGAATTGCTTTCTTTTTTTTCATAAAAGAAAAAAAATTTGTTTTTAATGAGACACTATTAATTACATTACATATATGCCTGCTGTTATTTTAGTTTAATGAATCTGTTTAATTAATCGGAACACGCGCTCTACTTTGGCAAGATTTCAAAATTCTTGTAGTGTATCAAATATTTTGTATACAGTAGAAAAATTAGCATTATTCCCAAAATACAATAGAAAATGAAACAATTGCTGAACTGACTAGATCAGTCGTATGGTTTATCGTTTAAAAAAATACGACATGTATTTATGAGCTTGTGATCAGGCAAATTTGTAGTGTCGTATTTTATCGTATTTTTTTATATATTGTCTGAAAAAAGAACAGAAATTGATATTAATTTAATTTTATTCCATGAAATTAAACCAGGTATGAAAATTTCAATTTGATACGTATTAGTTTTTAAGTTTATCACGATAAGCAATTTTGATTAAATAAAAATTTCCCTTTTTTTTGGACCGGCACTCAGGGGATGACCCCTACACATGCGATGCATTGTGCAGGAACTAGGAAATTAGGTTATGGGAAGGAGGATAGAGGAAGTAGTGTTTATTGAAATTTGATTTAAATTTTCCCACGTCAAAAGTGACAGGAAACACCTCTGCGGGTAGTCCATTCCACATACGTGCTGTTCGGCCAAAAAACGAATTCTCCCTGTAATGCGTAGTGCAGTTCGCTGCCAAGTTGACCACAAATGGATGCGCTCTTAATGATGAACGCGTCGTGCGCGTGAATGACCGGGTTTCGGTAACAAGTTTCCTGATTTCATCAGAACAAATCCCATTATAGTAACGATAGAACAACGAAACGCACCCCACGTTGCGATGATGCTCAAGAAAGTCAATAGAGTTGGCTACCCTATTGTCTCCTATGAGTTTCTTCGCTCTTTCCTGCACACGGTCGAGTAACTTCAAAATAGTCTTTGAAGCACCGACCCATACATGAGAGTTGTATTCCATTTTCGGTCGGATGTAAGCGGTATAAATAGTGAGGAGATCAGATGGCGTGAAGTATATCTTACACCGTCTTAAAAAACCGAGGCACTTGAATGCCTTGTGAAATGAATTAAATGTATATTTATCAATAAGAAGAATTTAATTTGTGGTTTTAATTATCTCATATTTAAAAGATTTTTACAAATTAGAACAAAAAACGGAATATTCCCACACCTGGTCTAAATGCAACAATTTCCAAAACATGAAAATATAAATCAATCCTTGGTATAATTAGAACACACTTTTGTATGAAAATTACCAACAACAAAAATACAATATTGTATTTATAATAAAACGATTACATAATGCATACGACGTTAATACGAGCTTCTGAATTGAACAAAAAGATTTCATAAAGTCATCACATTATTTTTTCTTTTATACTCTCCCACTATTCAAAAATTGCTAGTTATCAGTAGCGCAAAAGTTGTGATCTAGCTGGTAATGCCATAAATTTTATAAAATTTTACAGGAAAAGTTAATTTTTTTGTAAATGACGCAATAACAGTTAACCTTATAAATATTTGGGGTTGAATTCTTGTGTTTAAATAAGTGCATAAATACCTACTGTACATATCCATACTTTGTACACTCGTACGTACTCTTTCCACTACACTTATACTTCTCTTTACACGGTGACCATTTTTAACACGAAGTTTAACAAAAATTAATTAATGTAATAAAATTTAGCTAAATGAAACCTCCGGTTTTGTAGCAAACATTATATACGAATAGTGATTTTAATTCTCGAAAAGTGCTTTGTACTTTGTACCTTTCACTTTATATTTATTTATTACAAACATTTGCACTTAATTTTTTTTCTATGAAAGTGCTGTAAAATGGCATCATAGCTGAACAATAGTGCAAAATTGCAAATCTTTTAAATGATTGTGGCAAAATGGAACAAGAAATGTCCAAGAAAACACCATAAGTGCGATTTTTTCTGGGATTAATATTAAATTTTGTCATTATGTTTAATTTATTCTACAGGTTTTATTCGAGACGAAATTTCATTTTTGCTTTTCCCGGATTTCTCAGGAATATTTATATAATGTAAAATGGCGGACATGTGTATATGCGTTTATCACGTGAATCAAGTACTACCTTTTACTAGATATAAGTCGGTTAACATTTCAACAATATGGTTGCTGTAACAAACGATAGCTTACATACATAAGTAGGTAGAAGAAAACTTAAAACGCATTAAAATATCATACCAATGCGCAGGCACAAATAAAAATATCCAAATAAATAAAAGTAACCTTTAAGATGCTTTTAACTGTACACGTTTCAGTGTCGCTATCCTATTTTATATAACGACCCTTAAAAACAGGTCTGTACCTAGTGTACGTGCACTCACTGTTTCCTCTACAGCAACTACAGGAATGGTAAATTCAGTACCTTTGCATGTCAATATATAAATACAATATGTAAATACAATACAGCTTTGTCAGCTTTAAAATTTTAAAACCCACCAAAATCAAAAAAATTAAAGAATAGTTACATTATTTTATGATGTTTTCCACCACAAATATCGTTTTGCAGCTGTAAAGAGAAAGATACTTCCTCTTCTCTTTTGTTAAAAACTGTAGACTATTACTTGACAAAGTCAGGAGACATAAAAACCAATGGACAAAAATTGTTAACTTCGGGACATTTGGTCCCATGTTTGCTACAGGGAATATACATATTGTCACCTAAAATGAAAAAGGCTCTATCATAAGTTTTAAAAATTTTACAGGACATAATACAGGATAAATAAGTCAAATATTTTAGAAACGTACTGCATACCTAATATTTTTATAATTTTTGGCACAGTTTTGAATTGTGGACAACAGACATTTTTTGTTACGACCTTTTGAATTTCTTTAATAAAGTCGTTTTTTTTAAAAATTAAAATTAAAAATTTGTGAAGACGTGTGACTTGATGCGCTGTGCCAATATCTAATAAAAACTCAATTTAGAGTTTTCTGGTTGTTGCGCCCTTTTGCATTTCAGGTGACGATATACATACTAATAAATACATAGATATGTATGTATGTAGATCGTTTATTTTCTAATTTCAAATTATAATAGCGAAAATTACATCCATTTGAGAGTACCGTTTGGTGCGGTGTTTCGTCGGAAAGGATAATTGGTCCATATTTGTTTGAAAATTAACACGGTGCGGCCGTTTTCATCACTGGTGTTAGATATCGGACAATGTTGGAAATTTTTTTAACATCAGCCCTGGAAAACTATTCGCAAGTATTTTTACAACAGGATGGAACCACATCGCATACTGCTAGGTACACAATGGCTCTTCGAATTCCAACCCCTTCGGTCATTTTGGGCCAACTGTACATACATACATATGCACATATGTATGTATTTAATGTCTACAATGTTTTGCGGGTGACGCAGAGAGACGAATTTGAATATACAAAATGTATTTTTTTTTCAGTAAAATGCTACATATGTATGTACATACATATATAAATTTCTTAATAAATTCTTCTACTTGTAAGCTACTTTTTAAGTACACCACTATTTTAAGAATCTCAATTTTCCATACCTGCATTACAAGTATTGTAATGAATTCTTTTTTTCTTTTGTGGCGTTCTTTGTATTTTGTAATCCCTCATTCAATGAAATTTGTTCACATAAAATATCATAAATTGTCAACAACGTTAACTGTTGATATTCTCATCACTACATTGTGCAGTTTGTGGCAAACAAAAACAAAACAAAAAAAAAAAGGGATGATGAAATTTTCTTTAAAACCTTAAAAGAAATGACTCTCCTTGTCGTCCACATTAAAATTTTCCATTCGGGTACGTGTCGATGTAAATAATTACGCAAAGCAAATGTTCATTATGAGAAGCGAACGCATTTTGAAATACTAACGGCCGGCTTTTTCATAGAAGCCGTATGAAAATAATCGTTCGGCATTTATATTGAAAACAACAATAAAAAAACTGAAATTGTTTTTGATTTCAATATAAATGGCGAACGATTATTTTCACCTCGGCTTCTATGAACAGGTCGTAAATACGAGTATGTAGTAAATGCGTCTCTCCCAATTAATGCCATTTATTGGATAAATTATTATATACAGAAATTTCGCATGAGGAATTCAAAATAAAAAAAGACTAATTATGAGTTTGTTTACATAATAAAGTGTATTAGTCCCAATTAACCATAAGGATGTATTTAGAAAAAATAACTTACTCTAAGTCTTCAGCTAATAAATTTGTTGTGAAAAGTATTGCAAAGAATTGTAAATAATTTTCTTAATTAAGAAAATTGCCGGTGACTGCTTACAGAAAAATTGTTTTCTATCCATAATTCAAGTAAGTTTTTATCGGTAATATTTTTGTAATCTTGGGATATAATATATGTACATATATGTAAATGAGTAAAGTGAATAAAAATTTTTTTACACAAATAAAATAAAATAAATAAATAAATAAAAATTGTCTGTTTTCTTCTAACTTTCTCCCCAATACATACACCCACACAAATTAAGGGACACCCTTGTCCCCCTGGATAAAAAATTGGTTTATTGGGTTATAGGAAGTGAGATTGACATGTATGAATATGTATACGAGTATGCTAATTTTATTGTACACAAATGTTTCTGCGTAGGAGTGTGTGAGTTTATAACACAAATTTGAAATGGCATTAAAAACTGCAAGCATGTATCGGCTTGCACGGAAATATAATTTTATAAAAATATAAAAGTTACAAATATTTTGAATTATTATTCCTAAAAATTATTATATTTTAATTGAACTTTAAAATATTTATTAAAAATTTGCAAATGTTGCTTTGAAATCTTCTTTGAATTTTTATATTTTATATAGTATTTTCAAGAAACTTTAAGGCCCTGTCCACAGAAGACGAGTGAAAATACTCGCTCGGTCATTTATATTGAAAACAGCAATAAAAAACTCAAATTGTTTTTATTTTCAATATAAATGGCCGAACGATTATTTCCTACAGCATTGTATATTCATATTGAAATACATATGTATGTATGTAAGTATATGTAGGTACGTACAATTTACAAGTAAATGTCAGCAAAATGATAATAAAATGCCGGGCTGACTTTTTGTATCATTTTGCAAGCCCTTACTTGATAAATCGTATGTATTATCGAGTTATCCTAGTTTTACAGAAAATGAGTTTAAAATTGCCAATTTTAATATTCGTACAACTCAATGAAGAAATGAAATAATATTCCTCCATTTGTATGAAGTGTTTTTTGAGTTATGACGTTGTTTGTGTAAACGAGCAATGTTCAATTTTTGCTTTTTCTTGTTCGGGAGTCAATAAACTTTATGTCAATGAAAATGTAAAAAGTCGATTTGCGTGTGGATGAATAGAAATAAACATACAGCTCTGGACAACTAATTAGATTATTTTTTTTAAATTTGAAATAAGACCAAAAATAAGACATCTAACGTGATATTCACGAAAAATATAATATTTCCATTGCTTGGTGTTTGGTGGAAGTCGATGTATAAGATATAGCAGTATAGAAGAAGTCGCTTTTGAGTAAAATTCAAAATTCAAATTCAATTCACACCAAATCAGTGGTAATCAGGTGCGTCACAGTACGAAAGTGAAAATGAAAACGTTTTTGCCTTCTCCAGAAAACGTAAAACGCAAAAATTTTTTGTTTTAAGTTCGTTGTGAAATTACAAGGTGGAATTGTTAATTTAAGAACACCTTATTAAGAGAAACGTTGAAAAATTATTTTAAATGGTCAAGAATATTGTTGTTTCTTATGTTCTGTTTCACAAAATTTGCAAAAATCAGTTTTAATAGCGCATTTTATATATTTTTTTAAAGCTTTCAAAAACAACAAGAAAAAATGTGAAAAAAAAATTATTGCAATTTTTTACTATTTTCTATCAGATCTGCAACTTTTAAACCACCAAGTGTTAATATTTGACAATTTTTTAGGCATAAAATTGAATTTAAAGTAAGTTTTTTGCTTTATTTTAAAAATAAATGCAATTATTTCTATTTTTTCTCTATTTTTGTTTGTTTTAATTTTTTGTTTTGAACAAAACAAATATACATACCTCACGTAGGCTTACGTGAGATGCCGACCTTACGACACCAATGCCCCATTGATATGAGGCGGTGATGAAGCAGCAGCGGCTGGCAACAAAATATTAAGAACAAGTAAAAACAAGAATAGAAAATCATAAATACTTTCTAAACGTTTCTAATTAAGTAGGAATTTCAATCATACATATATTAAACAATATAAATTATAAATGATAATACATACTTTCTTTAAATTTTAGTTCGTATTTTATAAAAAGCTTATTTAATTTTTTGAATAACTGGGTAACCTCTATTTAACGTCACAGGCAAAATAAAAAAAAATAAATTTGTCTCACTTCTATTTTTATTTGACTTTTGTTAATATACAATATAATACAATACAACACAAATTATTATTTCCTGACGATGCTACCTATTTGGTAGCGAAATATTGAATATAAATAATTAAAAAAACTTTTCTTAAAAAAGACCATCGCTCAAAAAAGAAATATAATTAAAAAATAAATTTTTTATAAAAAACGATCTAGTGTTTAAAAAGAGGCAATTAATATTAAAACATAAAAAGCTCAAATAGAAAGAAAAATTAATATAAAGTAAAATATAAAAATATTTTCGCTTTACAAAATCTTTGAAAAATAAATTTTGTATGGAAATTTGTTTCTTAACGCTTTTGCAATTCGAATATATTTTTTTCCGATTAATGCAAATAAAATAAGAGTAAAAAATGTGAATTAGATTTTTATCCAATTCTAATTAGTACTCAGTAGCTGTGTATTTTATTTATTTTATTAATTTTTTCCTTTCTTGTTTCATGTCATTAATCTCTTGTTGGAATACTATATTTTTTATGGAAAAACTGTCCACTATACACGATAAAAAAATATACCAACCCAACAGACCATTAAATGTAATTGAACTGTAGAATGTTGATCATAAACAATTTTCAAAATTTTTTTCTAAGCATACTTACTATAGTTCAATTACACTTGTTAAACGCTGCGTCTGATTAAGTGTCTGTTTTAAGTTCTTTGTTAATTTTTTCTTGCTTTGTTTGAAGGTTGGTGTTGGCAAAGTAGTTAGCGCTTTGATTCTACAATCAGAAAATCATTGGTTCAATCCCTGTCAGATCAAGAAAACGATTTTTCTTTATAAAACTTTATTACCTTGCAATTATTTTACATGAAGATCTTTAAGGTTGTTTTAAACTATAGACAAGCCAAATGTATTACAAGGTAAACTCACTAGCAAATTCGCCCGTCAGCTGATTCAATGATTTGTAACGTATTATAACGCCGAACATCAAAGAGTGTTTACTTTTGTGAAAAAGTTAAGAAAAGTGGTTGTAAATAATTTAATAATTATAATATTTTATTTTAATACAAATTATTATCTCCTGACGATGGTAGCGAAATATTGAGAATTGACGAAAATGCCTTGTGAAAACCTTGTCTTAACAAACGTTGATCGCAATGGATCAATTTTGTTCATGAAATTATTATTTACTTCCTTTTTGCAACAGTTTTCACAACAAACTTATTGTTAACTTAATGTAACAAAACTTAATGCTTATAGTAATAAACTTGTTGTAGGTAATTTTTTCTATATACAAAGTTATTTAGTTGGTATTGTGTAGCACCGGCGAAGTAAAATAATTACTAAAAATGGCTGATAAAAACGAAGCTTCAAAGTTTAATATGTCTCCTTGACATCAGAGACGCTACAACACTGCTATAAAAACAAATAACATGCAAAAATAGTGTTTGTTGTACGATAGTGAAGCTTCAACTATAATTTCTCCTACTATCCCTTTCCTCTAGTTCCAGCACAATGCATCGCATGTGTAGGCATCATCTCCTGCTGGTCAAGATAAAAAAAATATAGTTTTGGTTTATTGGGTACAAACTTTAAGCGAATTGAAAAGTATTTATAGAGTCGAACAGAACGCACAAACTTTATGAAAACGACACGATTGTCCAATTTAGTAATAGGAATTTCTTCATTTCCTTTTGCTAACTAGAAACAGCTGAACGAATGTCTTCATATGTTCATGTTTATCAGTCGAATATGTCTATTATTAATGTTAGAATAAGTTCACTCATAGTATTGTTTCTTGATTATAGATTTGTGTACTCTGACACAAATCTCTTATATTTCTCCTTCAGATATTTTCCATATGAAAAAAAAAGTCCGTTCATGTAATTCTATAAGTTTCATTTTTTATTGATAGAAAAACCGTCATAACGCTGAAGTAATTTGACATGAATGCTATAGTCTTCGTTTGTGATCCCATGACACTTTTCATCATTGTTAAATTTTCCGACTTTCCCGGAAAATTTCTACATTTTTTTTTTTCATACAAACTTAAAAGAAAAAAATGTTCAGGCAAATCGATCCAAACGTTCTCCAGTGATGCGATTACACACACGAACCTCTTCATTTCTATATATGTACATACCAAGAAATCAATGTAACGCACTGTTATAGCGTGCGAACAATTTTAACTGATTTTGTTAAGGAAATATTTATTATTTAAAGAAGATTTGCCATTTTTATTACAATTTTTTATGTAATGTGTAATACGGTGTTCAGTCACAGTTTATAGAAATTTCTGCAATAAATGCCATTATTGAGCACGATATTCCAATATAAATAATTGAGCAACTGGATTTTTATTTCGTTCATATAAAGCAAAATGTATTGTACGCGCGCGCTATCAAATTTACCCTTTGAAAATTTATGTCTAAAATTTCTAAAAAAGTTATGTTAGGTGAAATACATATATGGGCATTTCTCTGGTGTCGAACAAAAAGTATTTTCAGGTTAGTTTTTATTCTAAATTATAAGTCAGAGCACTGTATTCTGTAATAAATTTGACAGCAGATGAAAGTGCGGATAAAAGAAAATGGCAAACCAAGTAGCATTTCGAACGTGACAAAATTGGAAGTAGTTTTTGTGCCCACGCTTAGAAAGGAGAAATTCAGCAAAACCTAACGTAGTTTCGTATTGCAATTAACTTTAGAATTTTACGTAACAATTTTAGTTTAAAATGTCTTTGACTTGATTGAAAAAACTCTTGTTTGCAATAAATTTTTATAGCTATAGGTTGGTCGTTACGTGCTGTGTCGAACGTGAAATTTTTTCCACAATGATTCAACTGTTTAATTACTAGTAATTTTTAAACAAATTTATTCTTCAAAATAGAATATAGATATTACTATTAATAAATTAAAGTATTTTTTTATGTGAATATGCAGTCCGAGCTACTTTTGTTTCAACACCATCATATGAAAATGAGTGCAATTTTTGGATACCAGGAATTTTTTTAACTTCCTTCCATTTGTCAATGTATTGGAGTGAACACTTTTCTACTTGTAAAATAAGCCGGTAATTTCCTGCAAAATCAATTTGCAGGGCTAATTCACCAAGCATTATATTTTCTTTAGCTTCATGGAAATATTTCTGTTGGGACCGTTTATTAAAAAAATGCAACTTAAATGTTTGTAGTTGTGTTTCTAATTCATAAAAAAAGCTTAGAATATGTATCAATGGTATAAGTTAACGACACACCATTATCAACTTTTCGCCACTGTTCCCATTTTACTTCCTCGTCCATTTTAACTAAATAATTTATGGGAACTAATTCTGATTTTAAGTCCTTCACACAATTTTCACATTTGCTTGTCATGCAATTCTCATTATTGATATCGCAGCAAACTAATTTAAAAAGCTCAGGAAATTTTTTGGAATACTCGGTGTTAAGGTTGCGCAACCTTCTAGTAAAAACCCAAAATTAGCATGATACATGCAAACACACGTGTTATGCGATATCTTATTTGTTAACTGGACATGGCGAGGTCGCATTTCAAAAAAAGTTGATTTGACTATCTTTGTGCTTGGAAAATCTTTTTTAAACCGCTCATATGATTCAGACACCGTCATTAACATAAAGCGCTTAGCTACTAATTTGCCTTCGATTATAATAGTAACTGTTTTCCCCGAACCTTGAACACAATCATTCTGATAATATATCTTTGACGGCATTAACTTGTCTCTCTGGCACTTTTCTGTTAGATTTTTTTAAGTTCGTTTCTTCAGTCTGTTTATATTTTTTGACCAGGACCTCAAGCATTTTTAGTCTTCTGTGTATGTCCTTTAGCATTGCTTTCTCTACTTTTTTAACTGCTTTCGCCAAGGTTTGCTTAGTCCCCGTCCATATTGTGAAACATTTGCTGCAAAACTTTTTTGAATTCTCTTTTGAAGCTTCAGCAGTGTCCATACATGAGACTTTTGCTTCATGTTTAGTATTTTTTATTCCTCCCTTCTATCTTCTTTCTTTAATTTTTTTTGACATTTCTCAATACCGAATGTAAATATAAAATAACTACCCTGTGATAGAAGGTGTGAATATTTTTTTTTGGATACACATTTGAAGCACAAGGTATAATTTGAAGCAAAATGGACGCTAAGAAGAAAAATTATATAATAATTTTTATATAAATTTATTAAATTTTTGATTATATTTCACAAAAAATTAACAATAAAACAGGGTAGCTATTATTATGATAGAAGTTAACAGTATACCAAACGAAAAGAAATAAAATGAAACGTCAAATACACCTCATCTCAAAAGATGCAAATAAGAAATTCAACAAAAGCTGCATGTACATGAAACAGCGTACATACTACCACTCCTCTTCCCCTTCTCGTCAACAAACTCAAAAGTTTTGCAGCAAATGTTTCACAATATGGACGGGGACTTACATTCGTAAGGTTCATTCTGATTTTGTCGTGCGTATGACGTTTCATTTTCTCTTTGCTATTGGTACCTCTCTCTCGTTGTCGTATACGATTATATATCCTTTTCTCTTCAATTATATCTTCTTTACCTTTAGCCATTGCTTTTCACGTCTGTCTAGCTTTCCTCATTATTTCCGTGTTTTTTAACTTTTTTTTTCTCGGCGTTGTTTTTAGGCATCTTCGTTCAAAAATTACATAAACTGAATGTACATATAAAAATAAAATTAGTTTAGAAAAACAATTTTTTTTGAATTTGTTCTTGTTACACTTACGATGTCGAACGCTACAAACTTTAAACGACTTAAAAAATCCAAGTACTGATAATTATCCAGCTATTTTTTTTTTTATTTAATAAACAGTAAAAATGTCTGTTTGCTACCAATATTTGATGACCGTTGGACAAATATCTTTTACGCGCTGACAAAAAATGTTGTTTTTCAATGTCGAATGCGACATCGAATTATGATGTAGAACAAAGAAAAATTTTGATTTTATTGATAACCAAATAGCCGTTTTTACATTATTTTCATATTATTTACACATAAAGTGAGATTTAAAAAAGCAAATACCAATGCATAATGCTTCTAATAAAGATCAGTCATCAAAACAATACATGTAATAAAAAAGTTCAAAGCAGAGCTATTGCACTTGTTCGACTTTGAACTCAAATATTTCAAAATGTATTATGAATTAATGTAAAATTTGATAACATTACTTAAATTTTATCGATTCTTTATAAAAATACGTTAAGACATAATGCTTTTACAGACTTTGAATTTTTTGACTGCGGTTGACTTTTCTGGAGAAATGCCCATATGTAATATTTCTTAACATTCACGCACACGTTACATTTGCCACGCACAATTACACCGTACTTTTATAGTACATACGCATTTGTTTCGAGCATGCTAAACAATAAAATGCACTACAAACTGATTAAAGTTTTTTCATTTTAATATGTTTTGGTTATTGTTAAATCCAAATTAGGCTTAACTTCATAGCGGTTTTAGTCGGAGAGAATTTGACATGAGACAGCATTCCAAGGGAACAACGTCAATCAATATCAACCTACACACTCTGAACTTATTTTTTATTTTATTTGAAGCATAGAGAAAGGGATAAGGGTAAAAAAAGCAATTTTCACTTTTTTTTTTTTTGATGTGGACAACATCTGAGCATCGAATGAGACCGATCCCATGCCCCAAAATTGTTCCCTCCAGAGATATGCGCGTTTTATGAAAGTGAAGTACACCAAAGATACACGTATTTAAATCTTTAAAATGGCTCTCCTGAACAAAACCGGTTTTTACCCTTAGGTCCCTTTCTATTTTGCGCGTCACATATATATATTTTATTATTTTACTTAACTTCACTTTTCTCTAAAATTTGACTTTGTAACGGCACGAATAATTTTTCTGTGTGTATTTCGTGATTAATTTTTGGCCGCTATTTCTTCCAGTGTGGTTACATATTTGTTTGTAGAAGTATTTAAAAAATTTTTTATATTAACAAACGTTTCGCATAATAATAAAATAGGTGCTTATTTACTTAGCAGGAAATATTCTTGTTGGCTTTTGTTAATTAACAACTCATAGTTTAGGTTTTGTTGTTGTTTTAAGAAGAAATGTCAACATTGCAGCAACTACAATAAAATTAATCAGCTGTTGTTATTGTTTTTAATATCCTCTTTTTTTGTTGTTACATAGAATGAAAATAAAAAAAAACAAATAGCATTAGAAATAAGTACATGTGTAGATAAACAAATAAAATATGCAAATTTCACCAGAAAAAACAAATACATAAATAAATACATTTTCAACAACAATTAAGAGAATAATAAATTATTTTAATTATTTTGAAACGTAAATGCCTATAATATGATAAAAACAACCAGAGAATTGTTTTAAAAAATAAGTACTTAACACAGTATGAGTGCTGATGAAATTTTTAATTGCAAAATTAAATACATTCTACATATTTTTGTGCGCATTAAAATTAAAACTGCCGTATTCATAATTTTTTTTTTATTCATTTATAAAAGGTTTAATATATAAAGTTCCATAGAGAATTCAACCAATATAACTTTTATAAATCAAAAAAATTTTCAAGAATACACCATATAGTTTCTATAATACAAGTAGTACTTGCCTAAAAAAATTATATTTATAAAAAAAAATTGTATATTCAAAATTTTGGCAATTTAAATACAAAATTTTTTTAAGAAATCGCACCTTAACCGATCGTCTAGCACGAATTAATATGGGTAGGGTACAAAAAAAATTTAAAATTTTTTTTTTATCTTGGACCGGCAATCAGGGGATGACACCTACACATGCGATGCATTGTGCTGGAACAAGAGGAAAGGAATAGTGAGAGAGATGACAGGAGGTTATTTGTTTGTATAGTCTCCGTCCATAGTCCCCGTCCATATTGTGAAACATTTGCTGCAAAACTTTTGAGTTTGTGGATGAGAAGGGGAAGAGGAGAGGAAGTAGGTACTCTGTTTCATGTACATGCAGTTTTTGTTGAATTTCTTATTTGCATCTTTTGACATGAGGTGTATTTGACGTTTCATTTTATTTCTTTTCGTTTGGTATACTGTAAACATCTATCATAATAATAGCTACCTTGTTTTATTGTTAATTTTTTGTGAAATATAATCAAAAATTTAAAAAAAAAATATAAAATTATATAAAAATTATTATTTAATTATATTTATTTTTGAGCGATGGTCTTTTTTATGAAAAGTTTTTTAATTATTATTTATTATACAAAATATTATGTCCTGACGATGCTACCTATTTGGTAGCGAAATATTGAGAAATAAATAATAATTAAAAAACTTCATAAAAAAGACCATCGCTCAAAAATAAATATAATTAAAAAATTTTACTAAAGGTCAAATAAAAATAGAAGTGATACTAATAATAAAAATTATTATATAATTTTTCTTCTTAGCGTCCATTTTGCTTCAAATTATACCTTGTGCTTCAAATGTCTATTCAAAAAAAATATTCACACCTTCTATCACAGGGTAGTTATTTTATATTTAAATTCGGTATTGAGAAATGTCAAAAAAAATTAAAAAAAGAAGATAGAAGGGAGGAATAAAAAATACTAAACATGAAGCAAAAGATTCATGTATGGACACTGCTGCAGTTTCAAAAGAGAATTCAAAAAACTTTTACAGCAAAAACTCAACAGTATGGACGGGGACATAGCAGTGTTGCAGCGCCTCTGATGTCAAGCGTACGTATTTAATTTTGAAGCTTTTGTTTCAGTAGCCATTTTTAGTACTTATTTTATTTCGCTGTTGCTACACCATACCGATGACGGAGGGCGCTCTGATGTTCCGGTGGACTGGTATTAGCTGAAGCCGGTCCATTTCAGTGACCAGTGACTGAAACCTTCCGATAACAGCTGACACAAAAGGGACACTAATGCACATCTGAAAAAGTGCGAGAAGTTTTTATGACTTTGTACGAACCCAGTACTGTTTTTGGTTTTGTAGTCAACGTGCAGACAACTGTAGCCATCGCCACCCTCTTAAAAAAGATATGTGTTAATCTTGACTCAACTATCAATTGACTAAAATTTCAGAATACTTCATACTCGTATCCTGCCTCGGGAGTAAGAGAATGTTGCCTATGGGCAGTTGTGGTGACATACATACATATATTCTTTTGAATGCATTTTTATGAAGCTTGATATATGAAAAGACAGCAAACAATTTTTGTTTGAATTGCTCCAGAATATACATATTTAGAATGTGTGACGTAGCCTACATTTCCCTTTTACACAGCATTCTGCGCAGTGGCCTATATTGTCGAAGATCTTGGTCAGAGGCCTCCTTACAAACTAGATCTCAAGGAGCAATTTCTATGAAAATCTATGCTTTCGGTTACATAAAGGAAAACTTTAAAAGTTCTCGAATCGTGCCACTCAAAAAACAGAATTCCACATGAAGTTCGAAATTTGAATATGCAAAGGCATTTTTTTTTTTTTGGGCTAGTTCCTTGAAAAAATAATTTTTATTTGTGCGCAATAGATATTTATGCATAGCGCCACACACCAAGCAATTCTGACAACTACCATGGTAAACATATTTGAACAAATTTATCATTGAACATTTCAGTATTTATTTATGTATTAATTCGTTCATTTAAAATCAACAACAAATTCGCAAAATGTAGGTCAGTAATATTTAGAAATGGTGTTGTAGAAATAAAACAAATGTTCTGTACATAATTTGTAATGCATATGTAATGATATTTTCTTTGGAGGCCAAGACTTTTGAATTGGCATTTCATCATGAATAGACTGTAATTGCTTAACCCTTAAATGCCTGGTGTATCTCTAAAGTACAACCATTAAAAAATTCAGTTTTGGGTCGATTTTTTTTAAACCGGTTTCATTTTGTTCCGAACATTATAATTATTCAGAAAACAAATATGCTATATTTGTATTAACCAAAGAAAAAACTAAAATTTCGATCAAAGCACAAAAGAAAACATATTCTTTTATTTAACTAAATTTATAATTTTTAGTGTAATTTTTTAGAAACGAGTAACAGATTTTGATTAAAAATAATTACAATTGCTATCCAAATGTTTCTTTTGGCGATAGGAATTGGTTTGAAAAAATCTGATAATCGGCTTTTAAGCTGTTTAACTTTTATTGGAGTATATCCCCTCATATTCTTGATTTTCATTATACATATTATTTGTAGTTAATTTTTGTTGGTTTTTATTTATATTTGCATCTATTAGTTGTTTTGTTTTATTTTCTTAATACTTATTTTATAACCTAATATTTATAATAAATATTTCTTGATTATTTGTAAAGCTTCGTTAACCATCGGTTAACATCTTCAAGAAATTATAATATTTTATACAAAATTTTTCTTTTTGAAATTAATATATTATATAATAAATTTTGTCGAAGTTTAAAGAGGTCATCAATGTACAAAGATAAAAAAGGGAATATATCGTCTATGTCCAACGTTTAAATATTGCTCCTTTTGGTTCTAGTCAATGGAAATTGCATACATATAAATTTTATTAAAATATCGACCCCTGTGAGCGAAATTGTCGTATGTTACATTTTTTTCGAAATCGACTTTTTTAAGCAAATTGGTTCTAAATGCATTAATTCATCTGCTGATAAAGTATTATTGCGATAATTGTTATAGTCATGGAGATAACACTATGTACATTTTATCGCATGTGACAGGCAAATAAAAAAAGGAATAAAAACGCTGTCCTGTAAAACTTAGATTTTTAACGCGATAATTTCGCGTACAAGGTTCGATATCGAATGCCGTAATTTATCTTCTTCATTTGCAATTGATAGATTCTTTTGAATATGCATGCGTATGTATGACTTTTCTTAATAAGAAATAGAAGTTTATTAGCTAAATGTCGAAATTTTTGTTTATCAAATGGAAACAAATCCATACATTTTTATGGAAAGTAAATAATTCGATTTGCGTCGTTCCGTTTTGTGTCTTTTTTTGCCGGTTGCCATTAATGGCGAAAATCGGGGCATTAGTGTATTTAGAGCCCTCTAGGAAAAAATTACATTTTAAGCTTATTTTTACGAAGGCACAAACTCAGCTCTGTAATTGTAGTCTTCTCACGTAGCTTATATGATTGTATACTCCATCCATATAAATTTGAGGCCAGAGCTGCACATCTCAGTCAGAGACCTTGTTCACATGGAGGATTTGAGTTACAATAATAGTAAGAGGGAATAAAATACAACAGACATACAATGAGAACGATATAGCAAAAACTATTACAAATCTTTTCAAAAATGTATCTGGAAAATTGTAAATTGAAAACATTTTTTTCGTGAATATGAATAATTCATAATATTTAAATTATTTGTCAATATTCGCAACAAATGTTTTTTTATTCTTTTAGGAATTTGCTAAAAACAACATTGCAATAAACCATTTCTAAATAAAGCAGCTTTTATATTCTATTTACTCCTTAATCCCACATGAATAATTTTTATTATGTAAATCATTCTTTTGACTTAAAACTTTTGTGAATTGATAAGATAAAAAACGTGTTTTCGTCTTAGAAATTTAGCAAAAATTTGATCTAAAAAAAATACCATAAACGTTTGTCACAGAAGTCACAGTCATGTTTCGAATATGGAAAAACTCGTCAGACTTTCATGAATCACAAGAAAATTAACAAAAACATTCACAGAGGCAAAACACGAGTACATAATTAAAATTTAAATTAAAATTATCTTTAAGAAAACAGAACAAAGAAAATAACAGCTCTAAAATTCCCCAACACTTGTTTAAATAAATTCTTTGTAGAGAGACGACGATAACAAATATATATAAATGATTTATTTTAAAGGAATTTCAAAAATACCTGAACAATTTCCTGATGTTTAAATGCAAAATATGATATGTATGTATCAACATATCACATTTCTATTTTCACTTTAGTATAATTTAATTTAATAATAATAATTTACATTATTACTTTACTCCATTTTCACTTTTATATCCCATGAAATAGTTGGTCTGTTCCAGGTGTATAACAAAACAGTCCGAACTCACAAAAATTAGTCCAAAAGCGTTCCAGATATCAATTTTTGTATAATTTAGACAGAAAATGAGAGAGTAAAACGGTTCATTTCCTGTACACAGTTGCACATACTTTTTCTTCTGGGTAAGTTCGGACTAGAATTAAATTATTAGCTGTTGTTTATTTACATATGAAACTAAGAAATTAATCCGAAAATTTACAAAGAAGCGAAAAAAGTTTTTAAGTAAAAATTTAAGAGAAAGCAAAATCGAAGATTTTCCAAATAAACTTGAAGTTGTAAGTATATATAATTGTATAAATTTATCACTTTATTTAATAAAAAATGGCTGTTACTTTTTTTCTGTTTATGTTCAATCAATTTTTACAGCTGTAGCCAATGATGTAAATGTTTTGCTTTTAAAATATTATGTATTTTAAATCACTAAATAAAATCACTAAAATAATATTTATTTGAGAAAGTAACCAGCACTAATATATCAAGATGTTCAATTGTGATTTTTGCGCTCCAGCAATTTGTGAAACTTTGTCACATTCAGAGAGTAATTTTCTTTTTACTCTCAAAAGGTCGGGCGGACCTATTATTATTAATTAATTGCATACCCTATCCATATTTCCTCGCTCTCTCTCTCTCTCTCTCTCTCTCTCTTTCTCACTTTGTCCTAATGGTATTGCTAATTAAATGTCTATACATATATTTTTAACTTCCCGTTATTGGAAGTTACTGATTTCAGTCTAATTTTCGAAAATCGAGTTTTCATTATATTTCAACCTTTTGAGGGACTGGGGATCGCTTCTGACTATTTTCGCGATGATGTTAGTATGTATGTATGTACATATGTATGTATGTATGTATGTACGTATGTATGTATGTTTATGTGTGTGTATATACATAGACATTTCATAACGGCAACGGATCGTAAAGAAATGAATTTTAAACTCTTAAGTCGATCAACTTCAAAATCGAATCAGCTCTTAACCTCAGAAAGGGACGTCGATTGCTGCTAATTTGATTAAAATCGGGAGATTCGTTCGTGTGATATTGTTGACGATAAATTTCGAAAAATTAATTTTTTTCAAATTAACTCCAAAAGCCTTCGACAAATCGGGTTTATATATTCATCGATTTTAATGGAAATAAAAAATTATCGGAAGTCAAAAATCAATGAAGTGGATGTCGAAAATTTAAAATTTTTTTTTTGTTTTCAATTAATTTCTTGTCAAGTCTATTTTCGAAACGCATTACTTTTTAAGTTAGCGGGAAGTTTCAGGAATGACTGTAACGTCGATCGATTACCATATTTTTTTTTATTTATAAAAAATTTAAAAAATAAATTTTATTCTGAAATTTATAATTATTTTTTTTATAACGCTGAAAGGTATGATTTATTTATATCGTTTTGTAATCTTAAAAAACAAAATTAAACTTTTCTTAATGTTTTGAATATATTACGCAATTTATAACGTACATATCGTTAGCTTAATATAGAAAGGCCCTAACTAATGAATGAGGAAGTGAAAAAAATTTTTATAAAAATTCAAGGATAGTATTTATTTATTTTTTTAAAAAATTTTATATACATAATGAATTATGTACTTAGATAAACAGGAGGGTACAAAGGACTAAAAACTAAGGTTTCGCCGCCCTATTAAGTTTTAAGATTTAAGATTAAGTTTTGTAGTCGCGATTTTTTAAGAAATTTTGTTTTTTAAATTCAATTTTGCTAGCAATTCTCAGTTGGATGAAAAAAATTTTGTTATAAACGGTTATTTTTTCTCAAAATACGCAAGAAACTCAATTTAAAAACAAAAATGCTTTAAGGCTGTTGTATATTGAGGTAACGATATGTATATATGTATGTACATATGTTCCTTTAAATTTGCATTTAAAGTTCGAATACATTTTTTTACTAACGCATCGTGGTGGGGATTTCTATTCACATGTGAAACCGACAAAGCTGGAATGAATATACAGTATGTACATATATGGTAAAACATACAGGACACGTACACGAATTTGATGTCGAGCGACCCCTTTAGAAATTGTCCACCAAGTTGTGTTTCATTTGGGAATTTAATTAGTTGTTAATTATACCTGGTTTTATATAAAACATTATTGAAAATATTTATGTTTTCATAAAAAACAAATTAAAAATTTAATTCCAAGTGCAATGAAATACATTCTCTCTAATACGCTGTGTTATTTAAAATTCAGCCTTTAAAGTTTGTTCACACTAGAAATGTGCTTGCTTTTATTTTTTCGGTTTGCAAAATTAAAATTTCTTGTTTATTATAAAACGTTTGCGAAAGGAAATTTTCTGAAACTGTGTCACATGCATGTGCGGAATTAGAGCAAATTAAAAATAAACTAAATAATTTTTGTTATTTATTATTAGTTCTATACAAACACATACATATACATATGTACATAAATATGGATATGTATACAGAATTTATTAATAATTTAAGTGTGAATTTTTACTTATAGCAATTTTTATATTTTAGAGATAAACATTTTGGAATTAATTATACCTATTTAGTTTTGTATATAAAACATATTGTATTTAGCTTGAAATGATATGCACGTACTATAGAGTATTCATTCGATTAATTCTTGATCCATTAAACGTTCAATTAATTTGAAATTACCTGCTTTCGATAACCGGTAAAATAATTTTTTCTAACACATTATGGTATTTGAAAATATTTTTGTTATGTTGTATTTATTAGCCAGATGATGACTAATGAAGTCTTTTCTGATAAATCATGATAAGGCAAAGGCGATCATGTTCTGTACCAGCCATCGTGTTGTTACTTACCCTATTATCGGTATCAATGAAGTTAGTATCTCCTATACTCATGATGTCTTGGTATTATGATCGATCAGGAACTGAATTTTGATGAACATGTCAACGGACTCGCTTCCCGCGTTACTTTTGGACTTAGAAAACTACATCACAGTGGTATGCATCAGATATGGGTCAGATACAGTCTAGCACAAAATTTTCTCCTGTCGCTCTAGGACATTTATGTGCAATATACGGAAGATTGGTAAAATTATTAGGAGGATTGTTAGATTTGTTTATGTGCTGGCATATCGCGAGGACGTATCCACATACGACATCATAGATTTACTCGCTATCTTCAATTGAGAACACTGCTATACTTCTACTCGGTGGGCCAAAAGTAATCACCCGGGGCACAAGTAATAATCACCCGATGTCTTTTTGGTGTAATTTTATTTAATAAAAACCTTTGGATCTGCATGTATGGTCATCAACTTTGGCGGCGGTCACTTAGCCCATATCTTAAAAAGAATTACAGCAAAAGAATATCGGGTGATTACTTATGCCCCGGTTGATTACTTTTGGCCCACCCTGTACAAGGTTATGAAAACTTACATACCATATTATATCTTGTCTTTCTCTAGGTCTGCCAGAAATCTTCAGATAATTATCTCCCTCGTAGCCAGTTGCATTTTCGAAGGATCTTTTCACATCCGAACTGCTCGAAATTGGAACTCTCTGCCACACTCCCTTCATATTTTGTTATTTTCTTATAGAGCATTCAGGGCAAAACTTCTCGTTTATTATAATTTGCTTGTTGGCAACGATTAACACCTTTCTTATTACATTTCACTGTGTATGGATTACTTGACATCAATATTACCTTCCAACCATGCCCTACCCTACCCTAAAGGTGCAAATTTATTATTCTTTTTTTAATATATATCTATCAAATACTACTTTTATACTTAAAATTAAATATTCTTTATAACTACATATGTACATATGAACTCGTATATTGAAATACTAGTAAAACATCTTGGCCTTGAAGGTTTATTTTATTACGATAAATAAATAAATAAATAAAAATAATGCAAACAGCCTTTAGCAGAATTTACGGGAATAACTAAAATATTTAACCGATTATTTGAAAATAAATGGCTCGATTATGCAAACTTCAGTTGCGTTACCAGTTGCCGAATACGGTTTCACGAATGGCAACGGGCAACGGGCAACTGAGAATTGTAAATTTCAAATGCATTTTAGTGATTTTCTGTCAACTACAATTTTCTGTTTGCTAACCGGCAACGCAACTGAAATTCGGTTGAGATCAATAATCGAGCCATAAGCCTACTTGGTCCCCGTTCACACTTGCAATTTTTGTTGCAGCAATTCTTGAGTTTGTTGGAGAAAGTGGTGAGAAAATGCTCACTATTCAACTTGAAGTTTGATATACATAGTTGTATTGGTATTGTAGCTTTATAATGTGAACACAAATGCACTTTCAAAGCAGAATTTTCAAAAATTCCAAGTGCAAGTCCACACTTGCAACACTTGAATCACTTAAATTATACGTTATTACACCTTGTAAAACAATTTTAGTGTTACCACATTTATTTGTTAGCAGACATTGCCGTTATTTTGTTATTTGACAATTTTTTTTTAATTAAACAATTTAATAAAACAAAACGTGCCAACGTATGTATATCAGATTGTCTACACAATTGGCATTAAAAACATTTACGTGAAAAACACGCAATTTATATTTCATAATGCCTGCCACGCTTTTTTCTAAAATTATATTTCCGTTCTTAAAATACACACATACATATTAATGACGCCAATTGTGGAACTGGCTATTTTTTCTTAACGTAAATACATTTTACGGGAAGATTTAATGTTTTAAAAACAAATGCTTTTTCTAATCAGCAAACAGAAAAATTAAATTTTATGTTTTAAGAAAACAGACTATACCTTATTTTTATTGTACAAATTATAGACTGAATTATTAGTTGATTTTATTCTTTACGTAAAACATTTCATTTATTAAATTACTCAATAACTAAATAACAATAAATTATTAGAAAATTAATTTTTCTCCAGCTGTAGCATTTCAGGCCAACACTTCAGCATTCCAATCATTTAATGTTTAATTTTTTTAAAATCCCAAAATAATTGTAAAAAATAGTGCCCACGTTTATTTCATAAATTCTAACGAAATTTTAGAATTTTAATAACGACTAATTGCCCGAATCAACTTGTTAGATTATGGAAAAAAAAATTCATAGAAAAATAGTACATGAAATTATGAAAAAGCGAATAATATCAAAAAAAACATTGAAGTAGTTCAAAAATGATTGGAAATGGTTATGAACTAGCTTTTACCCGTCAGTTATCAAATGAAATCCCAATATTTTCTAAACCGACTTCTGCTAGGTGTTGTGCCTTACTAAATGACAGACCAGATAGTTAGTTCTTCAGCTTTTCAGTTGGCAGCATTACATAGTAGAAACTCACCTGGAGTTATATTGATAATGACGTATAGAGGGCGTTGTAATTAATATTTAGCATTACTTTACCAGCTAGTAAAATGGACGCGAGATGGCCGTCTTTCATAATATCATTATTGAACTATTATTTGGATCTTTGATCCGTTTTCACCCCCTGAAAAGTACTCTATATTTTAAATTGGACCATCCGTCTACCAAATTTCATAAAAATCCGTCCAGCGGTTTAGGCGGTATAGTGTAATAAACATCCAAACATTGACATATATATATATATAATATTATGATATAAATTTTATATTTGAAAATAGCAAACATGACATTTCCACTTTGTTACTAGGTTTTCTGTAAAACTTAATTGGTACTTTTTATTGAAATTGGTACAAACAAAGAGCCAATCTTAAGGAATCATTAAAATGCATTAAAATATGTGGCCACTCTCAGTTTAAATTGCCTCCAGCTGATTCAAAATGTTGACAGCAAAAGAAGAAAACATCTCTGTGCCGTTAACAGCAAATTCACATAGTAAATAAACTGAAAAGTTTCCAGATAAATTGTTTTCTAACGACTCAATATTGTCTTTTTCTATATAAATAGTAAGTAAAAAGTTGATATCATGTTTTTTTTCTAATATGGCTGTACATTTGTGTTGTTTTCCACAAATAAACTGATTTTTAGTTAAAATCTGCAACAATGCCTGAAGCTCGCAATTCGTTTGCAGCTTTTGTTGATACTATAAATAATATGGTTGATGGGCCAGTAACATGGTTTAGGGGTAAGTAAATACATTTGTACGAATCGCCTTAATTCATTCTTGCTTATAATACAATTAAATATGAAAAAAATTATATTTCTGCCCTTCCATTACATAATAACATAACCTCAATGTATAGCTAATTTTATAAATCTTATTAAACAAGATCTGCAATAAACTTTACATTTTCTTTAGAGACCATTGTTGAGCCTAACCAACAGAAATACCCTTGGTATCATCAACAATATCGTCGTGTTCCCACTATTGACCAATGCTATACAGATGACGTTCCTTGCCGCTTTGAAGCCGATCAACAATTCCGTCGTGATCGAATGGTAGACAATGAGGTCGTTAACATTTTACGACAACGTTTCGAAGATTGTGTCATGTATGAGACTCCTGACCATATGGAAAAATGCAGACCCATTTTAGACCAATACGAAAAGGCTGCTGAAAACTGGTTTATTAAATGTGAGTATGCTCATACAGTGTATCTTCGCAAAAGTTATTAATTTTCTTGAAAAAATGTTCCCTCTAAACAGATGGTGATTTAGGTGGTTATGCTAATGCCAAGTCTTGTTTCATGAAGCAAAAGCATCGCCTCATATGGGAACGCCGGCACGGTCCAGTTGGTAGCAATAAAAAAGCCGCCGTTGCTACAGAATCTGATGAATAAGTTCTTTTTACAAAGAGCCTACACGATTGTATTCGATAATTGGTGAGACCGCAATGTGTTATATCTCGCTTGCAATTTTATGTTAAATTCTTATTTTTGTTAATGACTGCAGGAAAATCAATTACAATTATACACTGCTTAACGTGGAATTTTTAAATGGAACAAAAACAAAAAAAACTAATCACAACCAACTGTTATAATAATAAAAGCCATTTACAAAAATAAAACCGGTGAAGCATTCAATTTTCGTAAACTAGAATTTTTGAGTAAGTGCAAGTATTAAGAATAAACACCTTTTTCAGTGATTAAAAGTGAAATTAATGAAAACAGATATGATGAGAATTTTGCTTTAAAACTGAAAATGCTTGGCCTTCGGTCGGTCATGCATAGAAGCTTTTGTTAGCGGAGGTGCTATGCATTACGTCGTTTTATTTCATTGCATTTTTTCTCTTAAAAATATATGTGTGTACTTACGTAGTTCATTTCGGAAAAATTTCGAAGTAAAATGACGTAAAAACTAAATTAGCATTTCAAAATTTTTATCCTTTGAGTTATGTCAGGAAAAACTTTATTTTTGTTGGTAAAAAAATACATTTACGATTATTCTAAATGGTGCTTAAAGGTAGTCATACTGATAAAATTGCAGATATACAAAAAATTTTTCAATTGTTAGTTTTTAAAATAGCCATTGAAATAGGGAATCTAAAAATGAAACTTAAAGATTCATATTTTAAATCGAACTTGAAAGTGAAAATTAACTTATTATTAAATAAAAATAATAAATAAATGTTATTAATTTAATAAAAAAATTACTCAGATTGATTTAATTTTTAGTATCGTTTTTGGTAGAAAATCTCGAAGTAAAACCAATCTATTCATTGAATTATAATATTAAAGAACTAAATATTTCTCAAATGTTGCACTTGCGCTACTACAAATATTTAGCTTATAGAAACTAAGGGCTTGTCCATGAGACTTTTTTTTAATTTTGCTAATCCACTTGACACTTTGGATGATCCGCTCGTCTTACGATCATCTTTATTTTTTACGCCCAACGGAATCATGGTTGTGTCTATTAAGCGACGTCTAAATAATTTATAATACTGTAAAACCTGCGCGTTAGCCCATACTTGTTTGGCGTCAAAATCTAAAATTCGAACAGAGTCCAATGATTTAGCTCGTGACAAGGCTACGTAAGCCTGTCCAGCCTCAAACACTTTAGAAAGAGACATTTCAACACAATCCAAAGTTAACCCTTGTGATTTGTGTATTGAGAAGGCCCAGGCCAACTTTAATGGTATTTGTCTACGCGCTACTGAGCCTCCGGTAGGCGTTTTAATTACCCATTTTTCATGTTTGCATACATATTCGATATTGTTTTTAAATCTCACCACTGGAATACCTTTTTCAATCCGTACAACAACACCGCGTGCTCCATTGACCAGTCCAGTCGAAACGTTAATGTTTTTTAACAACATCACTTGCGCATTGATTTTCAAAAATAGCTGAGAGGGTGCTTGAACTTGAGAATCCAGCTGTTTAGTCATTAAAGCATCGGAATCATCTGCTTTAAATAAAACTTTTTCACCAGGTAAATTTTCCAATTTCGACTCGTTAATAGAATTAGCGTCGTTTGTATGGGAACATAATTGCGTGGCTAAAATGCCATTCCCTTCTATTCTTTGCTTTGAAGTGGCCACCAAACGTTTAGTTATTTCTTCAGTGCAATGGCCAATGCGTAAATGGTTTAGAATTCTAACAAATTCAGAGTCCGACTGGCGGTGCACTTCTTTAAGTTCAAACACACACTCGATGCACTTCTCCCAGGCACTAGATTGAAAACAAAAACGTTGTGTAGAACTGCCACTGGAAAGATTTCCTTCTCGTTTTATAACAGGCGGTAGTTGTAGAAAATCACCACAAAGTACTAGTTGTATGCCACCAAACGGACGGTCATTCCGACGTATATGGCGGGCAACTGCTTCAATTTTCTACAAATAAAAACAACATACTTATCACTATATTACTGAAACCAATTTCAATTACATCAAAGTAGTTCCCATCCACCATTGAGATTTCGTCTATGATCAAACGTTTGCATTTACGCCACGCCTGTGAAGCATTTGACCGAGATGCCAATTCATAACAACGCTGTAAAGTAGCGTCTCCGCCACCAATGCCGGCAAAGTTGTGTAAAGTTACACCACCTATTTGCGATATGAAAAATTGTGTTAACTATTTTAATATTTAAAAACAATGACCACATCTTACCTATCAAACAAGCTGCCACACCAGTTGACGCAGTGGCTACTGTACCATCTGGCGGCAGCGCTGAAATAATTTTCTTCAGCAAAAAACTTTTTCCAGTACCAGCGGAACCTGTAAAAAAGACATTCTTGCCCGAAACGCAAGCTTTTAAGACTTCCATTTGTTCTTGACATAATTTTAGTGACGCTTCACTAGCCAAGGGAGACTCCTGATAAAGTTTCTTGCAGGCAGGCATAGCGTTTTTGTTTTCGCCTTCACCTTTCATATCATCAAAGCGACGTTTCTTGGCTGCTAATGACAATTGTGTAGCACATGCTTCATGAGCTGGCGCTAAGCCAGCTTGTTTACGAGCCATAACTATTTCTGCCGTTGTTACTGGAGAAACTTCTTCAAATTTACTTGGTTTTCCTGACAACATGTGCGCCCTTAATTGCTTTTGTGCCACTTTCTCATCTAACTTTTCACCGCCGTTTAATTTAATAAAGACTGTTCTTAGGAAATACATTAGTGTGGCAGGTGGTGCATTCGACAAGTACATAACACAGTTTTCTCTCTTAAAATTAATGGAAGCCTTTCCCTCAGACATGAATTTCTTATGGATCATGACGTCTTTCATTTGTAACTTCATTGGTTTGGTCTTCTCCGCAGACAACTCTACGAATAACTCTTTAATTTGATTACGTATCAGTCGTAACGTGGCTGTTTTATAAGACAATTTCCGTCCAACCACACCAAGAGCATTAGTCCATTGCAGATTTACCACGCAAGTCAGAACGGCATCATCTAAATCCATTTTGTATACTTTTTGATTTGTTTATTTACAGTTCGTGATGAAAAATAAATCAAAATACGACAGGTAGTTTCCTATCGTTTTTATTTTTCACAAGAAAAAAATTAAGAAATTATTTATTGCCGCCTTTTGAAAAGTGAAACACCCAAGGCGAATTTATTATTCGCCTGTGTATATTTTTTCACTTGATATAGTTGCCAGATTTGCTACGACGAGATGTGCTTTCATGTCAAAAGGCACTGCACAAGGCATTGTTTTAATTTTAATTAAATCTTTTATTTAAAAGAAAAAAATTCAAACTATTTGTCCAAACGATTTAAATATGAATGTTACTGCTCTGGACTTGATGTATGTATAGAATAGTTGGACCTTCTTCCGTAATACCATCTTTTAAAATATTTTCTCAATTCTTGAATTGTAATACTTTAAATGAAGTATTTACATATGACAACACTGCGTGAAAGCTTATTTGTACGTCGGCTGTCATCATGACATTCCTTTTGTTCTTTTGTTGTGGTTTCCTTTTTCCTCCGCAAGCTTTCGTACTTAAAAGCCAGAGAATTAAGAATTTTTTTGCGCATCAAATTAAAGAGAAATAAAATGAGCAAGTGGCAAAATTACACATTTGCAATTTTCAATTGAACGTATGCCGTCGTCTTAAAAGTAACGTACGGAATCGCAGCGCGTGTGTATCAGAAAAAATTAAAGTTTATTTATTGTATTGTGTACAAGAGTGTTTTTGTGAGAATTGAATAAGCTTGACGATAACACAAAAAGAAAAAAAATCAACAATAAAATACTAAAAATATATAAATCCGACGACAGTTTTTGACGTTTTTCAACAATTATGAAATGAGAAAAGTAAATTTAAAAAGAAATTTATATAAAAATTTCTAAGAAATTTGCGAAATATAAAATGTAAGAATTAAAGGAAATGTGCTATACCTAGTGTACTGATTGCTAAATAAAATTGTTGAAAGATAAAGGGAAGGAAGAAGAGATAATAAAAATAAAAAATATATATAAATTTAAAAGCAACAACAACGTGCATTTAAAGAAAGATGTGTTTAAAACCAATTGAGTGAATTAAGAATGGTTGCTCTTAAAAGAATGCAAAAGTTCGAATAGCAATACAAAACGATTACAAAATTAAATCCATAAAATCGTATCAAAAACCATCAAAAAAATGTTTTTATTTTAAATTTAGATTGTTATTTGTGTCTTGAATATTATTTCTGCATGTTTCGGGTGTTTGAAAAATTCTTTGCATTGGGATTTTTCTTTTCATTTAATTTTGTTATACTTTTCAGTTTCACAGTTTTTATATCTTTTCATTTGATTTGTTGTTTTAAGTTTGTACGATGTACAAACTCTTCATTTTATTCAAATGCACGATTAAAAATTTGCCAGCCAAATTTACACATTAGTTAATATAGTCTGATTAAATAAATGTGTTAATTGAGATTTTTCTCTTTGTATCAGTATCTCCATTCTACGCGGCTTATGCCTGAAGCTAATATAAAAAATGGTGTATGGAATGAAAACATATTCTTACATGGCGAATTATTAAACAACAAAAACAATCGAAAAACAAAGGGAGCAAAACACGCGCCATAATACAACAACATAAAGTAAAACTAAAACTAAACAATGTAGAGAGTAAATTTTTGTGAATTCTCTTTTATATTAATGGTATAAAATACCGTTATTATAAACAAAAATTATATTATTTTATAAGGACAAACATGAAAAAATCGTTAAGAAGAAGCACATTCAAACATCATACACACCCCAGCCTGTATATATGAGTACGTATATAAATGCATATGCATGCATGTATGTATCTATTTCGGCAAAAACAACAGTAAACATTAATTGGAATTCGTTTGACATTTGTCGTGTTGTGCGTCCAATTCTCATCTCTAACATCCGCAAGTAAAAACTCACAAATCAACAAACCCCCTTTTTAGAAGAATAATATGAAACAGAGAGAAAATAGAAAATGTCAAAAAGCTTTCTTAACTGACCGTCGGCTTTTCTTTTGCTTTTTCCACTAAAATTTTATATGCAAAATGTGTTTTTCCCATAAAAAAATATATGGTGCAAAAAGAAAAACCCCAAATAAATTAAAAATTCAAATTGTACACAAAACGATATTAAATTATTTCCAGAAAGCAAACGGTGAGAAAGTAAGATTTAAACAAGATATGTAAAAATTTGTCGCAAATTCAAAATCACTGAAAATAAAATTGTAAAACCAAGAAATTGCCATGATTTGCTTATTTTGGTGCTGAAAATCTAAAAATAAAACGAAACAAAAAAAAAAATTTACAAAAAGCAGTGTCAAGTGAGAGGTGCAACTGAAAGCGAAAGAAAAAATTGCAGAAATATGCTATTGCCGACGGCGTAAAATAATGCAATCAAAAAAGTGTAAAAACTCAATTTAAAATAATTTATTTTACTAGACGTGCCAAATTATTACATCAAATAAGCAAAATTTTTGTAAAGATATATGGAAATAAAAAAATACATACATATGAAAATATGTATATGTATGCATATATGAATATAATATTTTTATGAGCTGAACAATAAAAACGAAAATTTAAAGTAAAAAATATCGTTATCCCACAACAAAAAAAGTAAAGGTCGTAAATTATTTTTATTATTGCACAGGAGAATGATTTAACCGGTTGAAGAGACAGTGAACTATTAAATCAACGCATTTTTCCCTTATATAAAAAACAAAAATATAAAAAACATTACAATAAGAAACCGTTAATGCCCAAATTGTTTCTAACTCAACATGACCGAATACGTTACGCCCAATATACACACAGTTTTGAAAAAGTATCAAACAAGTGCTCCCAAATCTCTACAAGGACCCGGGCACTCGTTGCACACCGCCACATCACAGTCAACATCGCCTTCTTCGTCAACGACCTCCACCATATCGAATTTACAAACACAATTACAACAAACAAATATAAATTGTCCGTGCCCTTTAGATGTCAGCCTTAATAATGGCACGAATCCCATGGTATCCGATCTACATGGTTTGGTGGCTATGCGTAACAGCCCGTGCGATCTTGTTAAATCGGCTGCACACTGCCCCTCCATCAATTCAAATAATAACACCCAAGCTCAGCAAACTATGCCGTCGTCATCGGCAGCGTCATCAACAAATGCGTCAGGAGCTGCAGCCGCAGCAGCAGGAGCAGCAAATATTAACACAGCTTTGCCTATTATAAAAAAAGAAATAATGTCATCACCAGAACCTACATGCCATGATCTCGCGACTGAAAATCCTTTAGGGCCATCAGTACAAGGACCGCCAATTCTTATACCCCCTCCCCCGATCAAAATAATGCCGCCTCCACCACCTGAGGTCTCACAGCCCATATTATCCGCTGCCGACTCGGGTTCAGGGGAATTATACGAAACACGTCTAGAGGGTAAGACCATAGGCTGTTTCTCTCTGGGCGGCGAGATGCGTTTGTGTCTGCCCCAGTTTTTGAACAATGTCTTGGCCGAATTTTCATTGGAGCAAATCAATCGCAGTTTCGATGACTTGGGCATTTTTTGCTCCCAGTGTACACCGGATCAACTAATGGAATTTAAGGCCGCCAAAATTTTACCTTCCGACGTCAAGTCCAGCGGCTTAATAACACGCACCGATGCCGAACGGTTGTGTGCCATTCTGTTACATCGTTCCGATCGCAACAGTTATATAAATGTAGAGGATATACCAAAAGGAGCCATTTCCTTTAAAGTGTACCATCGCTGCTTTGGCAAATGTGAAGGTATTTGCACACCGGACATGTATTCGTATCAGAAACCTACTTGTATTATGTGCCTCGAATGTAAAGGTTGGTTTTCGCCGCAAAAATTCGTCGGGCATGTCCATCGTAAAGTCGAAAATCGCACTTGTCATTGGGGTTATGATTCGCGTAACTGGCATGATTATTTACACGTTGCCTTGGATGTGGAGAACCGTGATAAATATCAAAAGATACTGGACGAACTCAAGGAGGTAGAGATAAAGGAACAATTAAAGGCTCAACAGGAGATAAATTATTTGAAAAGAAAGGTGAGTGCTTTTGTAAACTCTTGTTTTTTTACCAGCAATCCGCAGAGGCATAAACTGCTCGTTCCTTCCCTCGCAGTTTTATATTTGATACAGTATATACAGCGTGGCCCAAAGAGACCGAAGGGTTCATTATAACTTCTTATTTAAGACATTAATATTAATATTTTTTTTTATTTTAAATACAGTACATTAATGGAGAATGTTTTTAATTTAATTATGAATAATTATATCGCGCAAGTGGTGGCGCCGGACCTGCACCTTCTTGTGCTGGGGGCCGCATCGTTCGGCTGGCTATCGGAGCTGTCGGTAAGGGGGCTCAGGGAGCTAAATGAGGGTAGTGGCTGGTTGTTGCGTTAGTATCGTCGCCTTCGTCGGACCGTAGGTCTCTTTGGTTAATAATGGGAGTTTCCTTTCTTTATCTCGCATCCTCGTGCTGACTATTCCTGACTACTCTGTTCTAGCCCCCTTCTTCTTCATAGGTATTACAACGGGACCACGATGAATTATACCCAAGTGGGTTGGGCTTTTATTTTCAGCGGCAACCTGCCTACCTAACCTAACCTAACCTAACCTAACAAAAAGTAGCCGTTTTGACATCGAAAGAATATATTATACAAACATAATGCCTGGGGCCAAATAACGGCATTCGATATAGAATGAAATTCCTATACATTTGAATAAAATGTTATTTGAAATTTCTGATTGGAATCGAATGTCGAAATGTGACCGTGGTTTTTTCCTTTGGGGGGCAAAATATGAACACATTTAAACTAAATTTTGTTAAGTAATCGCCGGCATAAATTTCTGACATAAAGTCAAGAAAATAAAAAGGAGACAAAATATAAATTGTAAATAAACAAGAAAAATATCAATTAAAACGTTACTTTTTATGATTTAATTGAGTTAAATGTATTACTAAGCCATACGACAAAGAAACCTGCACAAATGTGGAATTCCTACAACTGTGCAACTGACTAGACTCAATCAGTATGGTTTCCATAGCTTGATGACAGACAGGCAGATCACTGCTATCGCATTTGAGCCCAATATGTCTGATAGACATTAAGACTTCATCAATTGCATAAACAAAAAAGCAGAAACAAAAAATGGTCAACGTTGCCCGATAAAGAAATAAATATAATCAAACATACATACGATACATACGATATTAAAACAAATTATGAAAATCATCAATGATGACTTGCACCAGCAATCGCTGTTCACACGAGTATCGCTTCTGCTTTTAGGCATCTTCTCGTGTATGCATTACATTATGCAGACAAATAGGAAACTGTTCATACAACCAAATTCGTAAAAGATGTCATACGTCATTAGTAGGACGAACAGTGTTCAGCATGAGAATAACTGTTTTGAGCACTTAAATAATCATGAAAACCCGTGGCAAAAATTGCGATCAATTTTTTAATTCAGCATTTATTTTTTGTTATTTAAAGAATTTATCTTGTAGGTGGACTGCGGCATTGTTGCGGGTCCCGCTTTCAACCACTAAGTACGTACATTTGTAAATTTTCATTCTTCATTGGCTTGGTAAAAAATTTTCACAGGTAGACAAAACAAGCTCCATTTCACACGAAGTATATTTAACAATTGCTAATTAACCTGGCGATAATTGACCGATAAGAAACTTGTTGTATGGAAATTTTATCTTGAACCAGCACTCCGGAGATAACATCTACACATGCGATGCATTGTGCTGGAACTAGAGGAAAGGAATAGTGAGAGATATGATAGGCTTCACTCTCAATACAACACTGCTTTTGCACGTTTTTTGTTTATAGCAGTGTTGCAGCGCTCCTGATGTCAAGCTGATGTTAAAGCTTTATTTTTAGTAGCCATTTTTAGCAAATATATTTTACTTCGCTGATACTAAAGAAGGCGGGTGCTCTGATGTACCAGTGAATTGGTATCAGCTGAAGCCAGTGACTATGCCTTCGCCGTTGCAACTTTCAGACAACAACTGACACACAGACACACTAAGGCACATCACAAAAAATGCGAATTGTTTTTATAACTTATAACAATGGCTCGATGAACTCAAGCTCTTTGGTTAATTTTGGGATACCCTGTATATTCATAGGTATTAATTGAATTTTAGTTTTCCACCAAATATGAGCGAACTCAGTCGCTCATATTATTTTCTCACTTATATAATATATGTTTGTATCTATTAATTAATTAATTGCCATATGGCAGATGGCAGAAGCAAGTACGCAAATTGCCAGGGTATCCCACACAAATAAATTTAAACGACCTAAGCCTTCACATAGGAAGTTAAATTATATATAAAATTCCTGAGTTTGATGGTCTCCACCAGTAACAGCAACTGATTAATAACGAAAAGCCACAACAACCGTAAATGATACAGTTAGCCATGGCAAATCCATTAATCAGTGCGAGTGAGACGCAAAACTCTCGAAGGCCAAACAACAAAAACAGGCCTGACCGCACTTAAATAATAATTACGATGACGCGTGAGTTGTTCTTCAACCCAGAGCTGCTTTGCGACTGATATATAACTTATAACAAGCTACAGACATCATCTGTTTATGACTCCGGCAGCACTAATCGACGGCAGAAAATATTATTATTATAAAAACTCAGCTCAAAATCGTAGACATTGTGCATAAATCGCTAAGTTGTCAACCTACATACCGAGCGTTTGGTGCAATACCGTAGTAATTCAAAATTTGAATTTTTGAGCTGGGTATGCAGAAATGATCTTTGGGGAAATATATATCTAAAGGAAAAAAGATTATGGTTCCATCTCTAACTGTTCAGATTCAACAGCTCCAAATGTCTTTATTGCCTCCAGCTATTTCCAACAATATTTATTTGCCATAATGAAATATTTTCTTTATGACAAGAAATTTACAAACAGAAAACATTACAAAACATGCCTCTTTATTTAAAAACTTGTAAAAAAAAATAACTTTAGTGAACGAAAATACTATCAAAAAGAAGGCTCAAAACTTCAAATAAATTTTTCTCAGTTCACGATTTTTTTTAATTACCAAAGCACCAAAGGCTCGATATGGAAGATTTTAAGTTCGAAATCTCAATTTGAAGTTGAAAATTTTTAATTCTATTTTGAGAGTTACTAAATTTTTAACGATACCACTAGTGGACGATTAGACGTTTTTTCATTTATCTTAATATGGTTGTACTCTTTGCACCAAATTTGAACAATGCAGAAAAAATGTAGTCACGTCTAATTGAATCGCAATCAAATCACGCTTCAATTTGATGTATTCACGTATACGCAATAACTTTCGCAAATATTTTACATACGCTGCAGTGACTTTTTGTGTTTTAAAGACAAAACGCATTATATACCAATGTCAGTTGTCACTTATTATTTTACGATAATCAACGGCTTTGCTTTTCATGGATCAAAATCATGATGATGGGTGAAAAATGATATTATGAATGTCTTCTATATTGCGTCAATTTTACTAGAGGTTGAGGAACTAACTACTCGGCTTGTTATTCAGTTGGGCGCAACACCTAGCGCGGACAACTACATAATTGGGTGTGGTGGTAGCGAAGAGCACTGGGTTAATTTGATTTGAAATCTATCTCGAAATTTAGACCGTTTACACCACACTTTTGTGACATTTAGCTATAATTCATTTTATGACAGAAATTTTTCAGTATAGGATTTGGTTCTAGGACATTTGGTTCTAACAAACCAAATGTATCACCGACACTCTCACATTCTTCAACTAGGTGGCATCTTTACTCCACGTTACTCTTTTTTGCTTGTATCAATGTTTAGTTATGTTTTGTTATTTGTTCTTTGTTGAGAGTGTCAAAACCTACTTTTGTTTTTGTTTCTTTGCAAATACTTCTCTATTTCAGTACATGTTTTTGACATAGAAAACTAATTAACACGAACAAAAATGCGTCTGTTTGTTGTATTTTAGTACAACAATACCAAACGCTAGTGCCTATTTGAATCTGCCTTGATACCATGGTACAATGCTGTACTAGTGTGTTTACACGCGCACTATTAAATATCCATTTTGCACACGTTTATATTTAACATACTTTAGTACGTTTTTTCTTTCAGTACATGACTTTCCTATCGCTCTAAACAACAATAAAACGCCCTGTTGGTTTTTCTATTGTATACTTTGCGTAGTTCCGTGCCTACGTAGTATATCATTCTACCATGAAACATGTATAACTGGTTGTATTTTTTAGTACGATTTGGAAAAAAAAACATGGTGGCATCACTAAGTACTACTACTATATTTTGCCAACATCTAGTGACGAAGTAGACTTTGTTTTGTATGGGAAATAGAGTAAAAAACAACTAGATTTTGCTCAAAATCTCGTAAGTCTTAGATTTCATTCCAATGTAAATGACTTATAATCTAGTATACGTATAAATTAAAATATTTTACAATTACAGTAGAATCTCGAAAAAGTTAACTCGCGTAAAAGTTAATCGCTCGACTAAGTTAACAGAATTTCAGCTTTCAGTTGCCGATCTAAAAAGTTTACTTTTCAGTTAACTTTTCTCAGCTGGTACTAAATTTATTAAATTAAATAGAGGATAAGTTTTGAGAAGCCACAATTGCTGATGTCACAGGTGGCGGATAATGTTGACATCAGCATTAATGAAATGGACAATTGGAACAACGATGATTTCGAAGTTTCCTAAAATTAAAACGACGACTCAATTATAGAGAAAAATGTTCAACAATCTAAGTGAGTTTTTCGAAAGCAGGTGAAAGCATCAACAGAATTGGTTTGAAAACAATAAAGATGTACATTAGGTGGCCGAACTTGTCAATATGCGCACGAAAATGATCAAGACCTATTACACAAAGAAAAAATAATACAAAGAACCCTTGACTACTTCTTTAAACGAAAGAAATTGATTTTTTTGCGCACGACTGTACTTTCAGCCAGTACAAATTAACTCGTAAGTTTCTTTTTGTAGTGAAGAAAACTATGTTTTATAAATAAAAATTTAACGTACAAGTATTATATCCAACGAAAAACATTGCATATTATTTTATTTATTTCCTTTTTCAGTTAAAAATAGCGCTTAGAAAAGTTAAAAGTTCGAAAAAATTAATAACCCTTGGAACATTGCGGTTAACTTTTTCGAGATTCTACTGTACTATTATTTATATACGTATACTTGTTGTACGGTTAAGTTAGTCTATATGTACAAATAATCGTAATTCATTCTAACTCGCGTTGAGTAAATTTAAAGAATACATTTTTTTAATTTTTAGTAAAGAGTATTTGCCAATTGAACAATAAAAACTATGAGCACTGTTTACACGTTTGGTAAATTTCTTTCATATATGTATTACAAATAACCGAACAATTATATAAATATGTATATGGCAACACCGATTTAATATTAAAATTTCCCTTGACTGTTGCAACGAAAAGCGCAAAATGTAAAAGATGGAGTGATTACGAATGGACACCAAAATAGAAAATACAAATTTTGTTGCAGGGACAAAACTCACAATGTAAATATGGCATAAATCAAAAGTGCTTTCTGATTAGGCCTCGTATAGCGTACAGTGTGTTAGATGTGTGTTTGGGTGTTATCGCAAACACTTCATTGTAATCGTTGGTGTTGTTGCTTATTAAATTACTTTTGCTAGATTTGTTCTCGCTCGATTTTGGAATGTTTAAATTGTATGTCAAATGTTATGAATATAAACAGACATAAAAATAACGCCAACACGAAATCATCCAATGAATTATAGCTTAGTAATTATCATCATATCATTAGAGTAACTAGAATTTATGACTTTTCCCCAATTGGCTTAACAAATTTACATAAAATGTCACTTGGCAAGACTGTAAGAAAAAATCAAAGTGCGTAATAAAGTTACATATATATACTCGTATATACATATATGTGTTCTAATTCGTAGGTAGAACGATGCTGTAATATACATATGTAAAGGGTGGTTAAATTTCAAGGGCCGATGTTGATTTTGAATAAAACACAAACTATTTAGGAAATTATTGTAATTTTATTTTATTATGATATATTGGTATTACTCAATTATGTATGGAACAAAATATCGGCCAAATGGGCGCCGCGACCACGGCGGCACACCTCCATCCGATGGTCCAAATTTTCGATGACCCTGAGGCATAATGGAGGTTCTATGCCGTTAATGTGCCGAATTATCTCATCCTTTAGCTCTGGAATTGTTGCTGGCTTATCGACGTACACCTTTTCTTTCAAATAACCGCAAAGAAAAAAGTCCAACGGTGTCAAATCACATGATCTTGGCGGCCAATTGACATCGCCATTACGTGAGATAACACGGCCATTGAATTTGTTGCGCAAAAGAGCCATTGTTTCGTTAGCTGTGTGGCAAGTGGCACCGTCCTGTTAAAACCACATATCGTCCACATCCATATCTTCCAATTCGGGCCATAAAAAGTTCGTTATCATCTCACGATAGCGAACACCATTCACAGTAACTGCCTGACCGGCCTCATTTTGGAAAAAATACGGCCCGATGATGCCGCCAGCCCATAAACCGCACCAAACAGTCACTCTTTGTGGGTGCATTGGTTTTTCGACAATCACTCTTGGATTCTCATTCGCCCAAATGCGGCAATTCTGTTTATTGACGAATCCACTGAGGTGAAAATGTGCCTCATCACTGAAGATGATTTTCTTCGAAAATTGATCATCCACTGTTGCCGTGATCGCGGCGCCCATTTGGCCGATATTTTGTTCCATACATAATTGAGTAATACAAATATATATCATAATAAAATAAAATTACAATAATTTCCTAAATAGTTTGTGTTTTATTCAAAATCAACATCGGCCCTTGAAATTTAACCACCCTTTATGTTGTTCATGTGTCCATTGTCTACATCACTTTGTCATATTTCCTAGTTCATGTATTATCATATTTTTGGTATTGGAAAGGAAAATACATAATTCTATTTGCTAATTACGAAAACCGACACTGGCTGTCACCAGTAAACAAATATGCACATACTGCCTGGCATTTAAAATTGTCTGCCACAGTTTGGCGATTATCACTTCGTTTGCGTTTTTAAAGCTTCATAGTGTGCAATCATAAATAACATTAATCGAACAGCAAATATTTGCCAAGGTAACGATGAGGCTTGGTCACACTTTGTTATCGAATGTATCTATTAAATTTATAAATATTTGGTGTACGAATATCTCATGTGGCTGGCTAATCAAATTCTATTGCTCTTTCTTGCATTCCACAGGCAACCCTTCTACAAAGCGGCAGTTACGTTTCAAAAAAGTCACGTGTTGTATACAAACGCGTTATATGAAATAGAAAATTAGATACAAAAATGGAAATGATGCTTTAAGTGAAATATTTCATACTTATCAATCACGTCCACATTTTTACAGATATTGTGCATTGCTATCGAAATTGTATACTTTTACTATTATCATTCTCCAGATATACAGAATTTATTATTATCTTTTTATGGGCAGCGATACCACGCCTACTTGAAATATTTACCGAGTAAAATGTCTATTGCATCAGCCCTAGCTTCTGCAACACACGATGGAAATTTTAGGAAGAAAGGTGATCAGATATTTGGATCTTTTCAGTCTTTTACAAACCCATAGTTTGTATGGTCGATGCTTGCGCCATTTGAATTATAGTTGAACATCATGGTATCGCGTGCCGTATGTCATGTAGCACCGTTTTGCTCAAACCACATATCAAGCAAGTGCACTTCATCCATTTTGGGGCACAAAAAAGTATGTAATCGTCGCACGGTACCTTGCCCGAATTGACTTATCGCGATCTGTACTGGCCGATACAGCAGCAATATTTTCCTCGGTACGTCACCTATTTGAGGGTGGCGATGAATGAGGTAGTTAGCACGTTGACTACAAAACCCAAGGTTCTCTGTTCGAGTCCAGTATCTGACTGTCAAGAAAACATTTTTCAATTTTTCTGATGCGAATTTTTGTGCCTTTGTGTCAGTTGTTGTCGGAAAGTTTCAGTCAGTGGTTACTGAACAATATCGGTTTCAGCTGATACTAATCCACAAGTAACATCAGAGCGCCCTCTTGCGTCGGCATTGTATAGCATCATCGGCGAATTAAAATCATTAATCAAAATGGCTACCAAACACAACTTTAAAATATGAAGCTTTTCCTTGACAGCAGAGACACTGCAACACAGAGTTGTATAAATAATGAAGCTTTTTTCATCTGTCATCTCTATCACTATCCCTTTCTTTAGTTCCGATGCGTGCATTACATTCGTAGGAGACCTCTCCTGAGCATTGGTCGTTCACTTAGGGTTTTTTTTTATCTGGGACCACCACTCAGGAGATGACCCCTACACATGCGATGCATTGTGCTGGAACTATAGTATTTGTAGCAGTGTTGTAACGTCTTAGATGTCAAGGAGACGTATTAACTCTTTGAAGCTTCTTATTTTTTTTGGTAGCCATTTTTTTTAGTAATTATTTTACTTCGCCGATGCTACACAACACCGACGAAGGAGGGCGTTCTGATGTGTCTGTGGATTGGATACAGCTGAAGCCGTTACTGTTCAGTGACCAGTGAGTAGACTTCGCCGCTGAAACCTTTGTCGGCTGATATGCGCCCGTTATATAAATATTTTTTCGCGTTGTAGGACTACCGTATTAAAGTGAAACCGCTTTGGCAAAACCCATATTGTAGGAGCGTTACCTGTATACATTTTTATTACAATTATGTTGTGTTTGCCACAACTGATCGTTTGTAAATTATTTTTCTACTCGTATCTGACTAACTGTCAGTCTGTCTGTTATATTGTCTTGTCTATATATTCAATATAAAACAGATAGAAATTCAAGTACCCGTATCAGTCGTACTCGGTTAGCAGTATAACACTCCTCATGCATAATATTTTTCAATTGCTTAGATATTTGTGTGTCACTCAGCCGTCTGTCTATCTCTGTGTCTAGGTATCAGTTCACGTTTGTCTTAAAAATATATTAGGTTTTTTTTTCAAGTACATTTTAGTGTTTACATGTGTACATACTATGTGTGTATGTATGTATGTTCCAAAACTGTTCTCTGACGTGTTTTGTTTTCTGTCTTTCGGTTTTTTTTTTGCCATATTTGCTCATTGACCCCAAAAGGTGAAGCTGAATTGTTGTCGTTCGTTGTTTGCAACAAACATTGTAATACTAAGTTTGTTAAAACATATCGAGACTGTTTAAAATTGCTGAAAATATTGAAAATTGTCGTTTGGCTTGCATTGAGTACAATTTTTTCCACATTTCTACTTAAATAGATTTCAGTTTTCTTTTTTCTTTTTGCTATTTTTTTTTCTTACTTAATGCGACAGGAAAAAAAATATGTGTTTGGTTAAGTATTTGCTGCCAAGCCAAGTAAGTAATTATTTTATCGTAAATTAAAATGCATGTGGAGGTATTTTTGCAAGTATTGACTTTTTATTATAGATAATGGGTGGTCTGACGCCAATAATCTTAAATAGAAACAATGTAATATTCTTTAAAATTAAATTTAGACTGAATGCCTGCCATTAGATTATTCTACGAGGGATATTATTCCAAGTTGTGGAACTGGTCCAAAATGATACACAGCAAAAAAAAAGCAACAAATAAAATGCCGCATATAGAGCAGCTAAACCATATAACAAACATAGATAAATAATCATTATGAATTTCGACTAATGTTGAATAATTGAAAGAATATTTACATAAAATAATGAATAAAATGTCTACCAAATACAGCTTCAAAGATTTAAAGCGTTTTATTGATATCGGAAGCGCTGCAACACTGCTATGAAACAAGAAACGTACAAAAGATGTATTGTAAAAATAATGAAACCTTCTATCTATCCCTTGAACGCATGTAATCTATATCACTATTCCTTTTCCAGAAGTTAACACCTAGTGGTAGGCAATCATTGCCTTGATACAATTCAATGAACTTATCACATGAAAATCATAAGGAATCTCTTCGGAAACATCTTCGCTTCTTTCTTCTGAGATACCCCTTCCCCTAAAAACGATTCAGAGAGAAAATTTCATCCAATCTATAATGTAGTTTTGGCTCTGTGTAGTTGTTATAAGGTGGCCATGTAGTATTTCGTTTCATAAAAAAATTTTGCATTTGTAATCATAACGTTAGCTTTAAAATTGTTTAACTACATAAATACACATACATATACATAGTCTGTTCAAAAGAAGAGGTGAATTTTGAATTTTTTTTTTAAGTATTTATTTATTCATCAGTATACATTTTGTCCACTTCAAAGTATTCCCCTTCAGATATAATTTTTTTTTTTATCTAGGACCAGCACTCAGGGGATGACCCCTACACATGCGATGCATTGTGCTGGAACTAGCAAATTAGGTTATGGGAAGGAGGATAGAGGGAGTAGTGTTTATGGACATTTGATTTGAATTTTCCCACGTCAGAAGTGACAGGAAAGACCTCGGCAGGGAGTTTGTTCCACATACGCGATGTTCGGCCGAAAAATGAGTTCTCTCTGTAATGCGTAGTGCGGTTCGCTGCCAAGTTGACCACAAATGTATGCGCTCTTAATGATGAACGCGTCGTGCGCGTGAATGACCCGGTTTCGGGAACAAGTTCCTTGATTTCATCAGAACACATCACATTATAGAAACGATAGAACAACGAAACGCATCCCACGTTGCGACGATGCTCAAGAGCGTTAATAGAGTTGGCTACTCTACTGCCTCCTATGAGTTTCTTCGCTCTCTCCTGTACGCGGACAAGTAACTTCAAAATAGTATAAATAGTGAGGAGATCAGATGGGATGAAGTATGTCTTGCACCGTCTTAAAAAACCGAAGCACTTGAATGTTTCTTTTGAAACCTGAAAAATGTGTTCAGTCCATCGAACATCGCACTGAAGTCTCATGCCAAGAATATCAAGAGCTTATAATTCTTCGATGTTTATACCGCCCATAATTACAGATGGCGCAGCGTCATCGGGTATGCGTCGATGTGTAAGCATGCTGCAGAATCTATGATTCTTTTTTCCACAATTCCGATCGTTTGAGAACTCATGATGCACCACGCCAATGTAATCGTAGAAAACAAAATTCACCTTTTCTTTTGAGCAGACCTCGTATAAAAATTAAAACTTTTAACATATTTTCGGTTACTATTAAATCCAAATCAGTATAAAGTTCGTAACGTTTTTCAGTCCGAAATAATTAGACATGAGACAGCAAGACAACTTCAACCAATACCAGCCCATACATCATCACTGGTCTTATTTCAAATTTACCATCCGTAATTGCATTAAATTAACTCATGTCACGCATTGGTTTTATCACATGTGCATTTTTCTTCCTCTGAGGCCCAAATTCACAGCCATTAGTTAATTATTAGTAAACTAAAATGATAACTATTGTTTAACTTCATATTCACAGTGTATTGTTTAACTAACGTTCTTCGTATAACAAAAAAATGGTAACCCTAACAATCTTTTTATTGTCAATATTGGCAGCACTGCTAAAGCATATGGTTTTTGTTTACATTTGTTTTATTATTTCTTAAAAATGGATAAAACAAGCGCACGCTCATCGAGCTTTACAGCGCAAGATAGTGAATTTCTGCTGAAATTGGTTCGGTAAAAACAAAATATTATCGAAAATAAAAGAACTGATAGTATTATATATATATAATATATTATGGTAGATGATATCAAAACAAAAGAGCTAATAATAATTTACTAATCAGCTGTTGTCTAACTATTGGTTAACCAATGACATTTTTTCTAATAGTAAGCAAAAAGCTGTGAATCAAATATTATTGGTTAAACTATTGCTATTAGCTAACTAAGGACTGTGAATTTGGGCATTATTGGTTTTCTATGGATATTTGGACAGTGGTTACAATTTTTTATGCAAAATTATTACATAAAACTAACAGTAGAATCCTGTTAATTTATAATCTGAGGCACCAGCTATTTTTACGAATTACTAGAGTTTTCGAAATAAAGTGATTTCAATTAAGCGAGTTTAAAATAAAAAAAAAAAGATTTACCGGAGTCTAGGCTGTCGACGGTGTGCAAAGTATAAAATAAGACTTTTTTTTTATAGGTATGGTTATTCAGCTTCCTTTTGTCTTTCTACTTTACTATCTAAAGGAAGTTCCCACTATGAATTCTCTTTTTTTAATTTCTAAAATTGAAGAAAGCGTGGCAGGAGCAAAACGTAATTTTTTAGCAACTACAAAAACTGTTAAGAAAACATTGCTTTTGTAATTGATTTTTTTTAAACTTGGATTTAGCTTTTTCTTGCGATTTCTAAGAGTTTTTTTTTTAACAATTAAGGATTTCCTCAGACTTTGAACTGCAAAATAAATACAAATTAACGAGGAGACCAAAAATGTAAAAAGAATTTTTATGAATTATAGAATTTTTGACAAGGGACCAGTGGTTTATATTGAATTATTGAGGTTTTAGAATTAACGGGGTACGAATTATCGCGGTTTACTTTATATGCAGATTGCAGAATAGGACTAAAATAACTCTTACAGTTTTTTTTTTTTTTATTATTTTTTTTTTTTTTATTATTTTTTTTTTTTTTATTATTTTTTTTTTTTTTATTACTTGGGACCAGCACTCAGGAGATTACCCTTAATTATTTTACAACTCTGCTTTTGCACGTTCTTTATAGCAGTGTTGAAGCTTCGGTTTAGTAGCAATTTTTATTATTATTTTACTTCGCCGGTTCTGATGTGATTGTGGATTGCTATCAGCTGAAGCCGGTATTGTTCAGTAACCAGTGACTATGCCTTCGCCACTGAAACCTTCCGACAACAACACACTAATGTACATCAGAAAAATGCGTATTGTGTTTTTTTTTATGATTTTAGTCTGAAACTGGTGTTGAACCCAAGTCTGTTTTGGTTTTGTAGTCAACGTGCAGACTATTTCAGCCATCGTCACCCTCAATGTTTATAGTTCCAGCAGAATGCATTCGATGTCCCGGTAAAAAAAAAACAAAAATTTATGCTTAACATACGGCAGGCACTTGATCAACAAGATGGTATTTACAAGAAATCAACTACCAACATCAATATCTATTTACTGTAAAAATTTCATCTTGACTCAGTTTACTTTTTCAGCTCAAAAAACCATGGATTTCAAATACACTTGAAATGTAAAGATAAATAGTGTTTGGCTTGTACTGAAAATTTTAAAATTTTGAGTTAATAATCTCTCGCTGATGAAGTGCTATGTATATCTGCCTCTGAAGGGTATTTCCTAAAAACCTCAAATATTTTCATTTCGTATATATGTACATACATAAGTATATCATACATTACATATATTTTTTTTAATTCTAACTTTTTTTGCAAAGTCAACTTCTTTAATCGGTCCATAATTAAGGTTATGCTGCCGTTAAGGTTTGTAGTACAAAAAAAAAGCAAACAAAAATTTAATATCAGGTTAAAAGTCCAAAAATAAATACTTAAAATACACACAAGAAATTTCAAACATGACTGAAGAAAAATAAAACAAAATATCGCACAAAAAAAAAACGATTAAAGTCGCCTGTTTGCTCGTTGTTGTTTGCCTTGTTGCAAGTAACACAAAAGTGAGCATTCAGCAGTGATGACAGTCAGCCGACCAGCCTTGGGACGACTGACTGGCTGGCTCTTTGGCGGTACACAAAGACGCAACGTATACAACTCTATGTCTGGCCTGAAAGATTTGTGTGTTAAACAAAGCATGTGGCAAGTTTATTTAGTATATGCTCATACGTTCATAGTGTTTTGCTCGATAATTTAAAAAAAAAAGAAAAAAAAAAACGAAAAACAAAAAAGTTTAGTTTATTGTTTCCTTGCTTGAAATAAACAAGCGAATGCTTTGCGTTTTTGTCCCGCCAAAAGTCTAGCCTTAATATGCCTTGTACTCTTCCATTTTCTGAGTGTCATTTTAAGTTTATTTTATTATTGTTATTTGGCTTTTTTTTTTGCTAAAAAAATAAATGTTTTGGCGAGTTTGTTATTCCTTTTAAAAAGATCTAAACGAAAATGACAGCCCAGCCATTCAAACCATTTAAGCGAAAATTATACAACTACAAGCATAGGAAACCCACAAAATGTGTGGTTTCACTGTGTTCAAAAAAACAAAAAAAAAAAAAACAAAAAAGAAGACTAACAGAGAGGCATAAATACCCATATAATCGTAAATCGAAGAAATACACGAATTTGTGTACGATATCGAGGTACGAGTACAAGGCAACATTGTTTTGTAAGCCGTTAAACAAGATGACTTTACTATAAATTTTGGTTTTATTTTTGTTTGTTGTAACAGTTGCTGTTGCTGTTGCTGTTGCAAATGCAGTTTTGGCTTAAAGTTAACATTTCGAAAACTGTTCTTCGGCAATGGCAGCAACGATTGCAGCTTTGCCAATGACTGTGGTGATGCAGAAAAAGTAATGGTGAAACTGCTTTTCAATGTTTGTTTTTATTTTGTGTGGTTCATTTAAATCGAGTAGGCCTTGTATGGTGAAATTTTTTTATTGTATTAATTGTATTGTGCAAAGTCCTTCATATTAGAACCCCTTCTAAGTAATCCAACCACTATTTGGGGCTGGTCTTACACAGCTTGTTTGGAAACACCGCAATTTTACCCAGATGGTGGAACCTCTGTCTGTCAAGCGCAGGCGAGTTGCAGAGAACGTGCTCAGATCTCTCAGTGTCACTTTCACAAAATCAACAGACATTGGTCTCGGAGAGACGGATGTGTTTAGGTGGTGGTGGCCTGAGGCCACAATGGGCTGTGAAGTATCCCGGTAATAGGTTCAAGTCAGCTCTATTCTGTGAAAGCAGCCTATTTGAGATCGCCCTATTCGGGATCAGGAAGCGTTTGGCTTGAAGTTGGCCGGCACTATTATGCCAGTGAGCAACGAATTCATCCTCTTACCATAACCTAAGAATCTCATTTCTGTGGGTTTTCGTAAGTCCACCGAATGGTTCTGGGCCGATTAGGGTAAAATTTGCCCCTCGTTTTACCAGATAGCCCCCCATTTCATTGCCCTCATACCGTTCATGGCTGTGAATCCATCTCAATGCAACGCCGTTAAAGTTCCCCAAGTCATTGAGAAGGCCCAGACACTCACATACCGTTTTTTAGGTTGTCATGGTCGACTGCAGGGCTCTAAGCGCCCCGCCTGACTATCCATTTGTATACAGATGTGGGCCCCCTCATCATTGTTTTGCAATGAACACACATGAAATTTATATAATTCAGCTAGCTGAATTTGTAATTTATCTAAAATATAAAAAAATTATTTTTCAATTCATACAATTTTTTTTTTATTTATAAAAGCTGTACTGATTGAGTTTTTTCTGGAAATGTGTCTAATAAACGTGTTATAAATAAAAAATATATTTATGAATACACCAGTTAAAGTATAATCGTATTCAGCTTATTGAAAAATCTATATATTACATGAATTGCCAAAACTCTTATAAGCGAACAAATTAAATGACTTAAAACTTACAGTTAGGAGTATTCAGCCAGCTGAATTTAAAGTTTTTCGAAATAATCTGAATTATATCAACTCTAAAGTTAACAATAAGCAGCTGGCTGAAGAGAGAGTTTATTGAAATAAAGTGGAAGTAGTTAATTATGGTTTTAAAATAACGTTAACGGATAAACTCCAGTTTTGAGCATTGTCGAAATGGAAATAATTTAGCTGAAATACTTGTATATCGTAAAATGATTATGTTTCAGCAAGCTGAATTTGATGTTACAACAACAGTATCTCGTAATTCCAGCCGTTAGAAAATATATCATATTTTTGTGGTTATTATTCTTTATAGTTAAAAAAGTGCATTGCATTTTTCACTTTATTTATGAAAAATATTTGCACCTTGTTATTTATCGGGCGAGAAATGCAATTTACACTTTTGGTGGAATAGAAAACACCATTAATCAGTAATGAAGTACTGCTTTAGCTTTTATATAATGTGTGTGACTTTGCTGGTAGCAAGAGAGGCTGTTATCATTATATGCTGCAAAATTTTAATTATGACATGTTTCTTAATGGTAACACGGAATCTGCGAAATGTTTGGCCGTGGCAACACTCAATCTGAGGAATGTTTGTTAGTGGCAACACTCTATCCGAAAATCGTATCGTAGTGGCAACCCTCGATCTGAGGAATGTTTGGTAGTGGCAACACTTAATCTGAAAATCGTGTCGTAGTGGCAACCTTCAATCTGAGGAATGTTTGGTAGTGGCAACACTTAATCCGAAAATCGTGTCGTAGTGGCAACCCTGAATCTGAGGAATGTTTAGTAGTGGCAACACTCAATCTGAAAATCGTGTCGTAGTGGCAACACTAAATCTGAGAAATGTTTCATAGTGGCAATACTCAAGCTGAGAAATATTTCGTAGTGACAACACTCAATCTGAGAATTATTTCGTAGTGACAAAACTCATTCTAGGAAATATTTCGTAGTGCCAACACTCAATAGGAGAAATATCTCCAAGTGGTCCTCAAACAACGTCATAACTCAAAAAATATAATTTTTGTGCTAATAATGCAGAATAATTATTCATATCGGCTTTTTTATATTCTTCACGACAGAAGAATATTTTTTCATTTCACCATCAAAGTGTATGTGAATTGCAAACTTTAAGTACGTTTTTTCCAAAACGTGTTTTTTTGAGTTCTGACGTCGACCGTTGAGTTATGACATAGAAACATAATTTAAGCAAGCTCGATTATGTTGTTTACATATTTTAACTGAACCGTGTTTTCTCTTATGTGTGCGTGTATAGGAGTATGTGTGTGTGTGTGTGTGTGTGTGTGCGCGCTTTACTTTATTTCAATAAAGTACAAACTTCCCATGCATGAGTTGGATGAAAAAATTTTATTCCTCTATATTCTTTCATATACATATGCATGCATGTATGTATGGATGAATTTTGTATTTTATTTTAACCTGGCCTGACTGTTTTGATTGTTCAATGGCATTTCAAGTTTGTTCATAATGTTTTTTCTCTCCTTTTTTTTTCAAATATTATTTGCTCAAAATAATAAACAAGGAAAAATCAAAAACATTTTATTTTTTGGCGCATTCATGTTGTTTATGCGAACTTCTCCGGTTTTTAAATGCAAAGACAAGAGACATTAACCGGTCGGTGGTTCGTTTGTAAAACCAGTTGTTGTTTTTTTCTGCATTTATTTTTAAACATTTCGTTTTAGTTTTTTTTTCCAACATTGTGCTTTTTTTGTTTCTGGAGAAGACAGGTCTGCAACTTTAAACCAAATCAACCACCAAGTGCATGTGCCTTCTTTGCTGATGTTGTTTGAAAAAATAAAAGATATGTAAAAAAATTAAAAGGATTTCCATGAACTTTTTATGTTGGTCTTTGCTGGTGGCTTGTTTATTCTAGTGATTAAAATTTTAGTTTTGAGTTCTTTATGTGCCAGAAATTTTGTGCATCGTTAAATATTTTGTGCTTTTGAAATGTAAAAGGGTTTTTATTATGTCATCACTTAAGTTTTTACTTTCTCTTAAAAGCTGTTTTTATTATATGAAAATATATCTGTGAACATCATGCATTGCAGTACAATATTGAGTTTTTAAGCGTGTAAAATTAGGTTTGAAGTTATATTTTTATATCTATACATGCGTATATGTACATATAGATTAGGGTGACAAACGTTTATATGCAAATTGGGAGGATTGCGGGTCGTAATATTGTAGGTCAAAAAGTTCGCTGCTGACGATTTGAGCCAAATCGTACAACGTTTCCTGGACGCGCATTAAAGTCAAAGGTTAGATATAATATAATTTTCCCAGTTAAAAAGGTGCTTCCAATAAAGTCAATCAGATCCAGAAATTGTGATACGGAAGTAGTGCAAATAGGGATCAGTTCCGCTTCTTTTTACAAACCCACCAAAAAAAGTGAATAAATTGGTATTTTTGTTATTTTCTAAGCACTTCTTTATCTGTAATCAGTTTTAATGCCTTCAACTCATACAAAACACATTCTGCCGACTAAATCTGCATTATTTTAATAAAAAGAATAGTAACGCAAATACCCATATTATTTATGTATGTCGCAGTCGAATATGAGGAATTGTCGCAGTTGAACCCGAATTTAAATTCCGTTGGTATTATGTAACACTTTCGGAGTGAGTGTTTTTGTAATAGACTACATATTATAAAATTTGTAACAGAGGACAATATTTTTAAAATTTATGAGTCACGTTGTTACAAAACAGATCACTTGATGAAAAATTTCGTCTGTTAAATAAATTTAAGCACATGTCAATTAATTAAAAGTTTATTCACAATGTTAAGTGTTGAGTATTTTTCATCTTCTGATGAGGGAAGAAGAAACCAGAAATCTTGTCCAGTACCAAAGACAGCCAAGATGCCATTCTAATGCATTTGCGCTTTCAAGTTCAACGTTGAATTTATAATAAAAATCGTTTATTTAATTCATAACAAAAGTTTAATTCAATTTAGGCAAGTGGCGTTAACAATAAAAATTAAAAACTAAGAAGAAAATAGAATTTTTAATAACTTATATTTATTATATATATTTTCTTCAGTTCTATTTCCTTCATTCGCAATTTTAGCATAGATCGCACGATGTACCTCCTTTTTTATACTTGCTCTTTATACAACGTAATTTTCTTCTTTTCTACTTTTAAAAGCTCTTTTTGAATCTTATACGTTTTCCGATTATATTTTTCGATCTCCGATAAACTTCTATTTAGATCCTTATACAAATCAGTTTGAACTTTCAGTTGTTGCTCTAGAAGTGCATTTTTTTCACAGTTTTAGAATTTCTTTATTACTGCTTGGATCGACATATCTCCTCATTTAAGTTGACAGATACATTTTCATACATTTTTTCTTCTAAAGATGTCAATATTTTCTGGCTAAAACTTCCGCCACCAGTTGCACGACTTTCAATTTTATTGTGCATGGGTTTTCTTTTGACGCTGGTTTTCATATCAGACCACACCTTCAGACAGAACCTTCCGCTTCACGGTTTGGACGACCAATACTATTTAGCTTTTTTTGCATATCGTTCCATTTTTCCTTTATAGACATATCCACTGACTTTGTAGTATCTTTTTGCGATATTTGGATTTTTGCACATTTTATCCACAAGTGTTTCAAATTGTTTTGCTGTTGTGTTCTTCATCCTTATATGTACTAGTACGTCAAAAGTTTTAAGAAAATCTTTCATACAATCGATAGAATTGCACTTACATTTTTATATTCTCATTTTTAGGTAATTTTTAATATTCATTTTGAAATGTCACTAGCAAAATACACAACGACGCTTTTTGTCGAATTTCACAAAAAAAACAGTATACACGATACCAAAATTTGTAATAGATTTTCGATAAAGTTGTATTTCTGCTCAAAAGAGACATCTGCAATATGATTTGAAAAAATTGAAACAAATTCGACGTGACTGCGACATACACAATATGAGTGAAATTGTTTGTAAATTAACCTTGGTATCCCTCCATTTTTTTGTTTCTTTCTTTGTTTATTAAATGCAAAATTTTTATGATACTCTCAATATAATAAACAATAGTTGCCTAGATCTAGTTATGGCTCGATTATGGATTGCAACCGAACTGTTGTTCAGTTGCCAGCAGCTAAAAATGGTAATACAGGTAATGCAGATCGAAACTGCATTAACTCCAGTTGCCAAAATTCCAGTGCTTGTGAATGAAAAGTCCCAGCCCACTTGGGTTCAATTTATTATGGTCCCATTGTGATACCAGTTGTGCAAAAACTTTCACGTGTTGTAGTGATACAGACCAGAGTCTCTGCTAGGAATCGAACCGAGAACCCCCAACTGAGAAACTAGCACACTACTCCGTGAACTACCGGGGCACCCAACACATGAAGTTACCGTCGGCAAAATTTTTATGAAGTTAACGTCGTCAAAATACATATCTGTTTTTTTTTTTTATTAAAAACAACACTGAAGATATTTCTTATATTTTTGTCAATATGTTTTTAGGATTGCACGTCCCAAAAAGCCATCAATGACCGATATACTTCAATTAAATCGATTACAAAATTTTTTACTTTATTTGTAATGCCTCACAAGTACGAGGTGCACTCACAGTTACCAGAAATAAAATGAATATTGACAATAACACTGACACACTATGTCAAACTGCTGCAATATATTGATGAATATCAATAGCATTTTCATATTCGTCAATATTACACAGAGCGTATAAGTGTGACTATTTTTTTTGCAAACAAACGCAGCCAAATACAAATATTGAAGCTGAATATTGCTGCGTGTACTATGCGCTTTACGGCCATTTTCACAATGTCTGCTTAAAACTTAATTGGAACTTTAACAGTCGGTTAACTAAAAATATATTTCGCAATGTATGATTAACTTTTAACTGACACCATTTAACGAAAAAGTGTCTGTTAAATTTAACTGAAAAAAATGTGGCGGTTAACAATATAATCGACACCTATGCATAGCTAATTTTTATTGATAATTAGAAAAAATGTACACATGTAAAAAATGGGAAAGCAACACTTACATTTTTTCAATGTTTATAATTTTAAAACTTTAAAACAAAAAAAAGTAATCTTGCTGCGATATTAGAGGCTCTACAAAAAACTTTTTAACATGTGTATATCTTAAAATTTTTATAGACCAATATTTTACCTGTCTCACTTGTTTTTTTGAATGTTCCAAGCTGGAACAATTTGTTGCTTATGCATATTCCGCCATTTCTTTTCAGTATACTTCAATGTTTTTTTTCACAAACATTAAGATTATTTTCTGTCATTATAGTATTTTTCGTAAACAAACACAAACAATATTGCCATACTTTTTAGCAAATTCTATTGTTTAGTAACTGAAGGATGGTGGAACTGAAATCATTAACCATCGATTAAATAGTGCCTGCTAAACAAACCGCCAGTTAGTTAATTTTCTGTTAAAAGTAAAATAATTAGACATTGTGAAAATGGCCGTTAAACTTTTAGAGGCAGTACGTAGTATTACCGGTGTGACTGTATGTATAAGAAAATACGAAAAGTAAAAATTTTAAATATATTGCGCCATTATACATATTTAATTTTGCGTATTTGTCGTCAGACACTTAAAAACTCATTTTAATAAATAGTAGCTTTCAGACGACTTTCTAATTCCTCTACTCCACTATGCCAACAAATAAATAAAAATTGCGCACAAAAAACGTGATAGTGGCAACTTTGTTACTCCTGACTGCAGGGCTTAATAAATTTTCCCTTCATGGTCTTAAAACAAAGTTTCATAAATAGAAAAACGTTTCATTTTAAAGGCAAAAACTTTTCATAATTTTCTAGTGGCCCAACTCGAAATTTTAATTATTTTAAGAGTATTATTGCGTGCCAGTTGCGATTATAAATGTGTAGCACTAATTAAAGCAAAAATGGAAAAAATTAAAAAAAAAATCGTTCTTAAAACTACAAGAAGAATCCAATGTGCCGTTCTTTCTGTCTTTTTGTGTGTCTGCCTGCGTACGAGTTGGAGATTATAATCTGATAATTTGTTTTTATCTTAAGCAAACAAACAAAATTTTTTTATATGAATTCTTAATGAAATAAGACTTGTTAAGTACAGCATAATTTTTTGAATAATTTTTTCTTTAAGTATGAAATAGGTAAAAGAAATAATAATTGGACTTTGAAATTTGTTTTCTTAAGTTGTTAGGAAACTTGAAAAAGGGAATATCACAATGAGCAATATTTGGCGGTGAATTATACGAACTATTATTTTCATTAAACCGAGTGAATGTACAAAATTCTATGCGTTTACTGGGTGTAGCAAAAGATTTGGTTAAATTTCCAGGAACCTTTTTTTCCAAGTCATTATTTTACATTGTGGTAAAAATTGTTCAGCAAAGATCTCAGATGAAATTATATGTGTATACTAGCTGAGCCAGGTACGCGTTGCTGTAGCTATTAACATAACAGTTTTATAAAAAAAATATATATGTAAGTATATCGAGCCTTTGGTGCAATACCGTAGTAATTAAAAAAAATCGTGAACTGCGAAAAATTCATTTTTGAGTTTTGAGCCATCTTTTTGATAGTATTTTCGTTTACTAAAGTTATTTTTTTACAAGTTTTTAAATAAAGAGGCATGTTTTGTAATGTTTTCTGTTTGTAAATTTCTTGTCATAAAGGAAATATTTCATTATTGCAAATAAATATTGTTGGAAATAGCTGGAGGCAATAAAGACATTTGCAGCTGTAGAATCTGAACAGTTAGAGATAGAACCATAATTCTTTTTCCTTTAGATATATATTTCCCCAAAGATCATTTCTGCATACCCAGCTCAAAAAATTCAAATTTTGAGTTACTGCGGTATTGCACCAAAGGCTCGATATGTATGTTGACAACTTAGCGAATTATGCACAATGTCTACGATTTTGAACTGAGTTTTTTACCGTATATATTTCTTTAGCTTTTTTATTAAAAAAATAAGGAGGCTGCACTTAAAAAATATAAATATTATATAGTACTTGTTTTTTTCTGGTTTTGCGGAATTATATTAATTAATGAATTAATAATGAAATAATTAATGATTATTTCAAAAAGCAATAAACGGTGCGGAGGGAGGGTGACGCCTTTGGAATTATCGATTGTGCGGATTTGTCAGTCACGATGTCGCAGTGGTCGAGTGAGCATCGCGCGTTCGCTGTGGAGACATTTTTTAAGAGTAATGATTCTTACGTAATTGCTCGTCGACAATTTTGTTCATAGTTCGGTATTCGGCGAATAAGTGATGGACCGAGTGTAAATTTAATTCGTTCGTGGGAGACATGATTAGGGAGTTGTTTTTGGCCAAAAAATCACGAACAAGCATTGATGTGTGAGCTGGTGCATTATCGTGATGCAGAATCCACTTTTCTTTTTTTCACAATTCAGAATCGTTTGAGCCGTATTGCTTCACGCAAACGTTGCATAACTTCCTTGTAGTATTCCTTATTAACCGTACGACCTGTTGGCAAGAACTCATGATGCACCACGCCATTGAAATCGAAGTAAACAAAATTAATTTTTTTTTTTTTAACAAACCTCGTATATGACTGCTATTCATTAAAAGTTATTTATTTCTTGAATATTGCTATTTCTATAGTCTGGCTGGCTTTTTGGCTGTGTGTGCATGTATGTACACATGTAATATATATGTATTGACCATGCCTGTATCCATGTACATGTTCCATATTTATAATCCGAATTGCTTGTTCATAACGCATTTAAACATTTTTATAATCTTCAAAATTTATTTAATTACAAAGCGCGTTGCTTCAAATTATTGCAACCAACTGAAAATAAATGCACAGTGAATTTAAGATGCATCAACACGCACTTTAGGAATAATAAAAAAAATAAACTAAAGAAAAAATGCAACAGCCAGAGCCATTACATTGTTTGATTATAATTTTTGCTCTTCATTCATTTGCTGCAACTGGTTTATTTTTAATTTTTTTAATTTTTTGGTTGTTGTTGTATCTAAGTTAGAGCACAGTTATAGTTTGTAGTTTCGCATTATTATACAGCAAAGTTGTTGTTGTAGTCATTCAACAAATAAATAACATCCAAATGGCATATTTTAATTGTTATTAATGTTTATTTATTTTTTGCTTGCTTTATTTCGCTTTTCGCAAATTGAGTTCTAGACAATTTTTTGTTTCTCATATTTTACAGCGCTTTATCGCACTCAACGACATGCAATTCTTTTCTCCATGTACAACAATGTGTTTTTGCTTTAGTGTTTTTTTTTTGTTTTTTTCTAATTGCAAGAGGCAATCGCAGCGAAAAGACAACAACGCCACTGCAAGAAAACAAAAAACAAAAAAAAAAAACCAAATAAAGAATATGTATATTGTCTACTTACGACACTACAGAAAAAGACCACACCATTTGTTGAGTTGAAGGTCTACAACCTTAGAAAAGTCGGAAATAGAGAGGGTTACAGAAATGCGCAAAAAAAAAATTTTAAATATATTCAAACATTTTGCGCACAAAAATATACTCTGAGCAAAGAATGACGGCGGGGCGCACATGGCATTAAAATGATTTCGTATGGCACCTATTTTTATTCTCAATTTGAAAAAAGAAGTCACATGTCTTCAGTTTGGTATCGCAACATGTGCTGTAGTAGCAACTGCAATTCACCAACTTCGTCTCTAAAAAATTAACAACATTTATTTGTACATGTCAAAGCTAATTTAGCGCTGAGGCAAGATATTAATTGAAAATAATCAAAAAACACTTTCTACCACACATTTTCAGTGATGCCAACTTATGTATGTGCGTTTAAAAAGTATGATCGTATAGAAAAACAGTGCATAAAAATATGTAACATATATGTTTGACATATGTTTTGACCTGTGTGTCCGAATCTTTGAAAACAAATTTACAAGGAAATATTTTTTGCGCTATCAGAGTGGCATTTGCAGCAGCAGTTGAACAATTTTTATGATATGTACATATATTAAAATTTCGTAATATATTTAATTTTTTCTTTTAATAATATTTATGAAATACAAAAATAATTTAGGGCGGAAGAAGAAAAAACATATGTTTTTGCATCGTAACATCATGCGCTGCGGCGCCGATTTTGCCACAAAATATTCATGTTTTTTTCTTTAACCAGTGCTTAGAGCATTGCCTCTACGTTTGCAAAGCATTTTATCGGAACTACTTGGTAAAGGGTAGTGTAGAGAAGAGGCAGATGGCGAAGTGATAGGAAGACTAATTCTTGCACAACTCTGCAGTTGCGCATTTCTAAAGCAGAGTAGCTGCTACTCTGATATTTTGCTGAATACATTTAGTGCTTTAAATTGTGTTTTTACCAAAATATAATTTCAAATTATTTATTTTCCTTTAAAGTGTTTTTTTTGAACCCGATAGAACTTTAAATTTCGAAAAAATCAAAAAATTAAATTTTAATGAAAAAAAATTTTGTTATTTGAAAGTTCAATGCATAGCATTTTTTTTCTCTTGGACCAGCACTCTGGAGATGACGGTGGCGATGGCACGATGGATGGTAGTCTGCACGTTGACTACTAAACCAAAAACAGACATGGGTTCAACCCCAGTTTCAGACTAAAAATTTTTAAAATAAAAATAAACATCTTGCATTTTTCTTTGTGTGTCAGTTGTTGTCGGAAGGTTTCAGTGCCGAAGGCATAGTCACTGGTCACTGAACAATACCGGCTTCAGCTGATAGCAATCCACAATCGCATCAGAACGCCCTCCTTCGTCGGTATTGTGTAGCACCGGCGAAGTAAAACAATAATAAAAATGACTACTGAACCGAAGCTTCATCACTGCTAAAAGAATAAACAAGAACGTGCGAAAGCAGAGCTGTAAAATAATTAATTAAGCTTCACCTCCTGTCGTTTCTCCTACTATCCCTTTCCTATAGTTCCAGAACAATGCTTCGCATGTATTCTCTTGGACCAGCACTCTGGAGATAACCCTTCCACATTCGGTCCAATGTGCTGGAAGTAGAGGAAAGGGATAGTAAAAGAAATACAAGACTTACAAGACTGTTTTTTGCACGTAATTTATTTTTATAGCAGTGTTGTAGCGTTTGATGTCAAGGAGATGTATTAAATTTTGAAGCTTCGTTTTTTTTAGTGGCCATTTTTTTGTAATTACTTTACCTCGCCGGCGTTCTAATGTGGCTGTGGATTGGATACAGCACAGAGTTTAAAAAAGCACCCTTTATACAGGTTATCTGTATTCTCCCAATTGTGGACACATTTCGTCGATTATGCTGACCAAAAAATCACGAAGTGCACGAAATTTTGATTTCAACACTCATTTTCGTAAAAGACTTCAACAATCTTAACGCGCTGCTCAATTGTGTACCTCTGCGTGGTTGAATTTGAAACAAAGAAACGTCAAGTTAAGTTGGGCAAAAAACTTCACGTCAAGGTGTGACTCACAATAAACATCGCTCATTATGGTTGGACCACACTGTTTATGCACATACGAGTTGTACATACATGTTTGTAGATTTAGAACTGACATTTAAGTATGTAAAATTAAAATTACGTATAATTAAAGTGTCGTTTTTCTTTTTGTTTATTACAACATCATATTTCTTTGCTTAAATTTGATCTAAGCAAAACGTGTTTACCAGCAGCATATGAAAAAAAGCTCTCTATATTCCTTACAAGCTTAAAATGAATGTAACTTTTTTTCTTCTTTTTTTGCCTGCTATCAAAGATTATCTCAAACGTTTTCAAGGGTTCTTTAATTTCGTTCCTTGAAATCTATCTGCCAAAAGGTACAACAAACAACTGCATTTCCATTTGTTCTTTAAGATCTCAACAGTCTGATACAACGTTGATACGAAAAAAAGCAAAAAAAAAAAACAAAATACACCTGTCCAAGCATGAAATCTGACATTTCTTGTGTTTGTGTTTCTCGTTACGAGTATATTTTTGCTATTTATTCATTTTTATAACTGGATCACCAAACAGCTTGTATGAAATAAACAGTGGTGTCTAGTTCTAACAAAAATATAGAAAAAATAACGAAAAAAAAACAAAATACACCAATATCCCGCTTTGCGTCGCTAATTGGGACCGAAAAAACGTGACGCAAACCGAAATAAAGGCCGGGGCACATAGATTCCGTCATCCGACATACTTTGCCTTTTCAACTGACAAGTAAGTTGAAATACAAGTTTTCTTATGAGCCTTGTCACATGCAGTACGTCTCCGTGAAAGCAAAGTACGAAAGTTGGCAAACTTTTAACTTTTAACGTACGTTGAGTACTTTGACAGCTATGAACAGCGTTGCCGTTGTAGGTTATTTTCAACCAAAATTGGTTGTTCTTTTTTAAGTTTAGCTGTGAATATTTTTTGCATTTTGTTTACTTCTTCCAGCCTAAATAATTTCACTTGTAAAGTTTTAATATCAAGTTTTATATTGCGAAACGTTATTAACACCCTTTTCTTTTATTAAAAAACGTTGCTGTGGTAACAAAAAATGGAAGACTGCTGCAGCAGATACAAAAAGAAAAGAACACAGTATTTAAATCCAAAATAGATAGGAAATTATATGCACGGTTTTGTTTGGCTTAAATTGAAATGGTATATGTATGTATACGATGTATATAATGGTGTAGTATAAAAAAAATTTAAGACTTATTTTTATAAAGTAAAACATATTCTGATATTTTTTTGTATTTTTTTACTTTTTAACGTGGTAACGCTGGCTATGAGTTGATATCCGTCAACAAAGTAGTCATTGTGCCAATCTCTTCCGTCGGTTTGTTAATGTCATTTGAAAAAGTCAAAGTATGATGGATGACGGATGACGGATTCTATGTGCCCGGCCTTTACGCAAACCGAAGCACGATTTTGATTGATCTCGCTAAAAAAATTTATTTTTCAATAAAAATAACAATTTTTTTTAAACAAGTTTATATTAAAATAAAAATATAACAATTCATGAGAAAACGTAAAGAACATAACAAAAATATTAAGATTAAAATTCAAGATAAGAAATTCTTAGTACACATTAAAGGAAAAGTCTATTTTGTTGTCTTAATACATGAAGCATGAATACAACCATCAGACACATATGTATATCGCACACTAAATCATAAACAGTCACAACTCAAAATTCATAAAGTTTTTAGGAGAGGCAAAAAACTATTTTTAGAAACATGATTGCAATTTTATAATTAAATTGTGTTCCACAGTAAAGAACATTATCTTTAAAGATAGTTAACATAATTTTTTTTAATTTTGTGCTATTATTATGAAAATAAGGAGATATTTTGAGTTGTGACTCTTTCATTGCAATTTTTTCAGTGAGTTGTGTGTAGTATATCAAATTATGACTTTTTAATTGCAAATAAACTAAATTCTAATAGAATTCTAATAGACTAAATTCACTCGCAGAATCGATAAATATATTTACACTAGTATCACTATTTGTACGAGAATCATTTTCTTCACTTGAAATTTTTACATGTAGATGTATAATGTTCAATATTTGGGCACGACATTTTCAACAGCTAAGTGAAAACTAAAGAATTAAATGTTGCGTTAAACTTTTTGACAAATTTTTGAACTTTAAATGATGCACCACAAAATTTAACACTTTTTTCCACGCTATGACGCTATTACGTCACAACTCGAAATAATACCATTAACGTGAAATTAAAATACTCAGTTACTAATAAGCGCGCTGTCACAACTGAAAATAGTACTCTTTAGTTGATTACATACGTACAACCGGCACAAATAACATAAAAACAGACGTAACGGTATTTTTCCAGTTGAGGAAAACAGTGATGCCAACAAAATTTTTGTGGTCGTTAGAGATTTTTTCTGTGACCTCGATTATGCAATAAAAACGATTTTGAAAAATTTTGAGTTGTGACTGTTTATGATTTAGTGTGCGATATGTATTAGACTTTAACGGAGAATCCCCTTTTTCTGTTTTAGCTTTGTACAAACATTTTCATATTAACGACGCAACTTCGAAGCCATGTGATGCACACTGAAGCCAAAACGACGCAACTTCGAAATCACAGAAGATTTAAAAAGACGCAACTTCGAAATGACACAAAACGGGGTATTGGTGTATCTAAATGGTGCAACCGTATTGAAGAGGAGTCTTTTTTTTTTTTGTTAAACTAAGAGTACGTATATAGTTGTTGTTATTGTGTTCCTTACCACTTGCCGTAGTGTTGTCTTTGTTGCAGATGCTTTTGTGTACGAGTACAGCATACCAGTCCACAATTCTTTTGCACTAAGTAGAGCTGTTTTTTTTTGTTTTTGTAGTTTTCAAGTGATTTGCTGTTGTTTTCACTTGCAGATGACTTCCTTCATCTAACTTTTTTTTTTCTTTGTGTTTACTTGTCCACTACCGGTTCGGATTGTTCTCTTATGTCTCCCTGAATGGATTTTAATTCTATAATGAAATAAATAAGCATTTGCAGGAACTTATTAGTTCATTCATTCATTCAGTCATTCATTCATTCATTCATTCATACGTTCTGTCAATAATTTAAGAACGAACGAAAATGAATTATACTAAACGGAAACGGACGTGCTGTAAACCTATTGCTCCAAAGTAGTAAACTTGTTTGATATTTATATTTATTTTTGTTAATTTTAATAAATTATTTTTTAAGTTTTAAATACAGTCAAAGCTCGGTATAACGTATGTTATACCGAACAAACTTATTTTATATAAAAACTAGATCCAACTTGGGTTTAAATTAAAATGCTTATGTCTATATAATAGTTAGCTTTACGTTTTAGCTATTCGCACGCACTGAATAACAGGTGGACGTCCTATAACACTGCAGTTACGTTTCAAAATTGTCACGTGCTGTGTGGAAATGCGTTATGTGAGGCAAAAAAATTTTACAAAAAAAAGAAATGACCTTTTAATGTTTATTTCATAATATGAAAAAAACAATACAGTGTAACCCCGGTTAACGCAACCCTCGATAATCGCAACACGTATTAAACTTCGTAGCTTTCTTTTTAGTAGCCATTTTTAGTAATTACTTTACTTCGCTGGTGCTACATTAACCGACGAAGGAGGCCATTCTGATGACCCTGTGGATTGTTATCAGCTGAAACCGATAATGTTCAGTAGCCAGGGACTATCCCTTCGCCATTGAAACCTTCCGACAACAACTGATACAAATGAATTTTTTACTGAAAATCCTTAGGTTTTACTATCAAATCCAAATATTATAGGAATATTTGGTAGAAGCTCTTTTCATGTTATTTATTGAATGCTTTATTGAATGCAGAAGATTGACTCCGATATCCTAAGAAATGGGGTAGCAAGCTTACTGAACTTTATGCCACATTACCGCCTTATTTCTAAATTAATTCTTTCCAATCTCTCTTTTTTTTAACTCCCCAAGGTGCTCTACGGCATTGAAATCTGGTGCCTGCGATAGCCGCTCTATAAAAGGTACATGATTGTGGTCAAACTATGATTTTGTACTTCCGGAGAAGCGGCTGGGTGTGCAGAAAATAGAAGCATTTTGTTTCGCTGTACAGAGAAAATTTGACCAACACCAGACGTCGAAAAACACAGTGTAGACAAATTTGAGGTTAGGAAGTAAGTTGCCTGCCAAATGATGAATTGTCAAAAAGTGAGGTGTTATCATTTGACATTTATTTAGTAAAAAGTTGGGAAATTTTAAGCATGGAACGCTACACGCTTGAAAAAAGAATTTTAATTGTGAAAATTTACTATCAAGATCGTTAAAATTTTACTGCTGTTGCTGACAATAGACAAAAACAATTCGCTCGTAGTAGCGGTGGTGATGCAAACAGAGCCGCTGTAGAGCAACGTATTGAGAATGAGCCTGGAACATCAACTCGTCGACGTTCGCAACAACTGGGCATCACCAGAGGCCATTTGCGCAACATTTTGCATAAAGATCTTCGTGATGAGGCCCATTTTTAATTGGGCGGTTATGTAAACAAACAAAATTGTCGCATATGGGGCTCACACAAACCACAAACAGTCTTCGATAAACCATTACATCCAAAGAAAGTGACCATGTGGTCAGGCGTCATCATCGGCCCGTATTTTTCTAAAATGAGCAAGGAAGCTCCGTTTTGACGATTTGTGATTTACTGCCGCTGGATTCTTTTCTCTGGGACCATTTGAAAGACCGGGTTTACGTGGACAAACCACAAACCACTGACGTCTTTAAAGATGAAATTCTGCGCTGCATTGACGGGATAAGCGGATCTTTGTTGCGAAATGTGGTAAAACATTTTGTGAAAAGAACGGACATTTGCCCGACATCATATTCCATTATTTATTCCCATATTTCTACTTTACATTGGTATCAATAAAACTGAATTTGTCTAAAGAAAGTGTGTTTTTAAGCCAATTTACTTCCTAACCTCAAATTTGCCCACCGTTTATATGTACATATATTGAAAATTGTATATGCCCCTATTATTTCTTCCACTACTGTGTATATACATACGAGTGTAATTTATTAAATGCATTTTTTTTAAATAAAGTCGGTATTTTAGGTTCTGTTTGCCCTTTGGATTTATAGTATTCAATTCTAAAATAAATTGCCACCTTTGGCGCAGACAACAATATGCAATCACTGTGAGTTTCAATAAATAACAAACTATAAAAATATTATAAAAATGCAGCGAATAACTTTGCAGACCAGCTCTATACGAGGGGTTCAATTTTTTGTTCTGTCAATATAAAAATCGAAAATAGCAAATAGTTACTGTAAATATGTTTACAGTTGTTTTTGGCATTATTATTCAACGATTTCATGTAATAAGATACGAATATTAATAGGCACCCCAGCAGCAAAAAAAAAAATGTAACCCTCGTAGCGAAAATTGAAAAAAAAAAATCACTTGTGTCACAAACACGTGTATAAAATAAATAAAATGAAATAATTTATACATTTGACTGCAAACATTTTGTTTTCTAAATTATTGATTTAAGCAAACATGTTATTATTATTACAATTGGAATTGTTGAAATGCATTCGAAAATGTTAAGAAATTGTTAGCAATAATTTTCATTAATATTTAAAGGAAAAATAAATTCTAAAGAGTACAAAATCTAACAATAACCTTCAGTTTGCTTAGAGCGCGGAATAAACACGTAGTATAGTCATAAACCCAGACCTCAATTGGAATTATTTAAATTTTACAATTATAAATTCAATTATATGAGAAGAAATTGGCAGAAAAAAATATACTGTATTACACAAACACAAGGGGTTTGGCTTTATAAATAAAAAAGGGATTTTAATTATTTGTGTAAGCAAAAATTTACTTAAATCCAATCATGAACTGACTACCAGCGTAAATCTAATAGTGGTTTCACACCAAAAGTTAAACAGCTGATTTTAACGTTAAAACCACAAATAGCTGATTTTGCGTTCTAACTCTAAGTTTAATGAAATATAGTTTTAAGGCACAGTTTGTGCAATAAAATTTCATTTACTTTCTCCTTCCACAACACGATGAAAGCATTTTAATTATGCTGTACCCAATAGTTTCTTTTCATTTTGCACTTTTTTTTATTGTTGTTGCTGCTGCGTTCATTGTTTGAAAATATTGTAGTGGTTCTTTTACCAACGTTTCCTTTATTTTATTTTGTTTTATTGAGCGCCTGCTGTTTTCAATTTTTTAACTTGGTAGCACTGCCTTTAGTATAATGAAAATCAAGCTTGTATTTCATTAAATCGACTTAAATCCAATTCAAAAAAGGTTTTAAGTAAACATTTTTTATGGTAAAACCAGGTTTTAAAACCAACTTTTGCTTTAAAACCAACTTTTGCTTTAAAACCAGGCGTGTTTTTTTTTTTAATTTTTATTTTTTTTTCATCTTGGACCAGCGGTCAGGAGATGACCGCTGCACATGCGGTACATTGTGCTGAAACTATAGGAAAGGGAATGTAGGAGAAATGATAGGAGGTGAAGCTTCACTATCGTACAAAACTGCTTTTTTGCACGTTATTTGTCTTTGTAGCAGTGTTGTAACGTCTCTGATGTCAAGGAGACGTATTAAATTTTGAAGCTTCGTTTTTAGTAGCCGTTTTCAGTTATTATTTTACTTCGCCGGTGCTACACAATACCGACGAAGGATAACGTTCTGATGTGCTTGTGGATTGGATACAGCTGAAGCCGTTATTGTTCAGGTGACCATTGACGATGCCTTCGACACTGAAATTTTCCAACAAGAACTGACACAAAGCCACACAAATGCAGAACAGAAAAATGCGAGATGTTTTTATGAGTCTGAAACTGGGGTTGAACCCCGGAAAATTTTTCGTTTTGTAGTCAACGTGCAGACTACTTCGACCATCGAAAAAAATTAATGATAGAATTACTGGCCCTGGCAGAACGTTAATGAAAACAATAGCAGAACTTACTCTGCTCTGTTGAAAACTGCTGGTGGAAAATTGCAGATGTAACAAATCTGGCAAATAAAAATACATGAAATTGAGATTAACTACACTAATGCAGGTTGCAACACAAAAAACCATTACTACAATCCGAACTCCTTACTATTTATGCCAATTACAGCCGACGAAAAATTCAATACAACTGTCATGTATGCGCTGGTTCTGCAAAATCTATTTTGAAGTTACTTGAGAGAGCGAGGATAGAATGACTCTCTTGAGCATCGTCGCATCGTTAGGTATGTGTTTATTGTTAATCTAATAAAATCAGAAACTCAAAAATTTTTACGTGCTCGAGGCCGCATCTATTTGCGGTCGATTTACAAGCCAATCGCACTACACATTACAGAGGAAATTCGTTTTTTCCTCCTCATTACGGAAGAACATTCTTTTGTGGTCGATGTGACACCGAAACGCACTACGCATTACAGAGAGACCTGATTTTCCGACCGAACAGCGCGTATGTGGAATAAACTCTCTGCAGACGTCTTTCCTGTCACATTTGACGTGGACAAATTCAAATCGAATGTTCATAAACACTACTCTCTATATCATCAGGGGTCATCCCCTGAGTGCAGGTCCACAAAAAAAAGAAAGAATTATAAGTTTAGAAATTTGATTACTTCGTTCTATTTTATATTTTTAGAAATAATTTTAAAATTGTAGAAGTTTTAAAATTTTATTCATAAGAAACTCAATATAAATTTGTAATTAAAAAAAAAGAACAGAAAAAAGTGTTTTAACGTCAATGAGTTTATTCTTTTAATACTCTGTACAATACGTACATATACATATGTATATACACCTACAACTTTTAGTAAATATTGATATTGAATATGAAGAAGAAGCAGTGGTTACCGCCAGATGAGGTTGGATTTGAAATATTGCAGAGAAATAGTTTTTATATTTGAAAGAATACCTTCTTAAAATCAATACATTAAATAGAAATATATTCTCAATGTAATCAACGTCATTTGTATTGGTGAGTCACGTCAAAGAAGAAGATTGTAATTTTCTATTTACAACAACAACGATATTCCTAAAATCTTATACACCTAATTCGTTACTATTTGTCTAATATTAACCACAGCCATATTCAAACATCCATTTACATGCAACGTATATAAAAGCTGTCTAGGAAATAACAAAAAAAAAAAAAGCAAAAAGAATAACAAAAAGCCGACAGTAGGGAAAACGATGACAGAGAATAGTAGCAACAGCTATCAAGACATCTCAATGTTGCCAGCAAAACAATATTTAATATTTAATATATAAGTCTCTGCCCAGCTTAACAATTTTAAAAAAATTTTGCTTTGAAATTGGATTACTTTTCACATTATAAAGTTCTAGTTTCGCAATTTTTATATTTTTTACGGCCTTTTTTTCCTACATACAATAACAAATAACAATTTTAAAGAACTCAAATTTAAATAAGTAAAACATATTATTTAAAATTTAAAAATTTTAAATTTAAAAAAAAATTCCCAAAAGGTTGCTTATTTTGCCCCAAGCGAAAACGAGAGTCTAACACTTAGCAACTCTTCCCTATCTATTAGGAATATTTAAAATGTACTGTGTGAAATTATAAATGCAACCAATCAGACATTGCCTAAACGCTCAAAACGAAATTTCCACTAAATAATTCTAATGGAACACATAAAATGTCGGCAACACCAGAGAGGACAGTGGAAGAGGAAATGAATAGTAATAACAATAACAAAACAGATGCTTCATAAATTTATTGCTTTCCTTTAGAGACCAGAAAAAAAATCAATGAAATAAATAATAAATAAAAATTTCAAGGTAACTAATCTTTTAATATTCTTTAATTATTTCGCGCATTAGCTAAAAGAATTTCACGTATGAGTGGTACATATCGTAAAATTAAAAATTATAAAACTCATCAATAGCAGCAGCAACAACAACAACAACAACAACAACAACAACAACAACAACAATAATAATAATAATGATAATAATTAAAACGTTAATAAATAGCCATACTCAGCGTCAGTCAGTCAGCAACCGAATAAAAAATACTGAATAAATTGAAAAAAAAAAAATATTTGCTTGGCTGAATTTTAGATCGATATGTTTGTTTAATCTCGTAGTCTCGCATGTATTTCAGACGTATGCATTCCGATTAAAATATGACGAATATAACAATTTGAGCGACAGACAAATAAAAAATATTTATTTTAATATAAACACAGACAAGCAAAACAAGTTGTTTTTGTGGAGCTTTTGAGGCACATTGTTCGCTGGTGGCAGCCATATTTGAACAACGGGAGATTCCAAAAATTTATTATTAATTAATTTATATTTCTTTTTTATAGTCTCAGCAAAATGTTAAATACATACCTACATATACGAAGAGTTGTATAAAAGGTTCAGATAATTTGACTGTTATCAAATAGCTTTGAAATAATTTGACAGGTGTGTCCATTAAATTAAGGCTTTGAAATGGTGATAAAATTCTTAGATTATTTTTATTTTTGTTTTTTAAGATAAGTAACACTAAGGTAAGGCAGATACGTGCCAACAATGGTGACATTGTGTATTACCTTCTTTTGAAAAGCGATATTGTAGAGTGATATAGTAAGGCTCTGGTGTAGACAATATTGTACGAAATGGCAATGTTATGGCAATGTACTGGTAATGAAAAATTGTCACCAAAAGGTAAATTATCAGTTAAGACTCTTGCAAGAAAACCTGACAATTTCTTTGTTTTACAGTTGCCCGACAATAAATTTATCTGCCAACAGAAATTGTCAGTTCAGACGGTTGTGGCATTATTCTATGGCAAAAGTTTGCCAGATTCGATGTTAAACATTGTTTCTTAATATTTATGTTCAGTGTTGCCAATAGAAAATTAATCTGACAATCGTGTTATTGAATGGTGCAGTAAATTAAGCACATCTGACAATAAGAAATGACCGTACATTTTCTGGCAATTACATGTTAATGGAAATGTAGGCAGTTCTTACGATTGTTAGATGCCTGACATTATTATTGTTGTACAATATACTGACAATGCTTTTTGTGACAATGTTGCCAGATAAAAGTTCACACACTTGTTAAGCATTTTATGACATTTTTTCTAACATTATTTTAATATCTGACATATCTTTATTTTTTAAAGCTAAAGCATGAAAGACATTCGCCTCAGATGGCTACGAGCTAGAGAAACTACAAATGTAGTTGGCTGCATTCGTTGCCTTGTAGTCGGCTACTAAATTATTTTGAAGGCGGCAACTGGACCTTTCTTTCACCCCCCCCCCCCTCCCCCCAAAGAAAGTCTTGTAGTCTGAAAATTTCAGACGGCCATAACTCGGAAATTCAGCTTCCCTGAAATAGATTTGTTTCCATATTTTAAGCTATTCGTTTTATATTTTCAACACTGTTTTTGTTTTGTAGTCAACAGACAGTTCTCTGCAGGCAGTTTATTCGGTCGAAAAATAAGTTCTCTGTAATGCTGCCAAATTGATCACAAATGGATAAACCCTTAAAGATGAACGCGTTGTGGGCAGGAATGAATGGGTTGTCGGGAACAAGCTTCCTGATTTCATTAGAGCACATCCACTTCCGTCCCTCCTACACACGGTCGAGTATCTTCAAAATAGTCTTCTTTGAAGCAGAGACTTGTATTCCATCCTCGGTCGGATGCAAGCGGTATAAATAGTAAGGAGACCAGGTGGCGTGAAGTATGTCTTCTTGCACCATCTTAAACAGTCGAGGCACTTGACTGCTTCTTTTGAAATCTGAAAGATGTGCTCAATTCATCGAACATCGCACTGAATGTTTATGTCAAGAACATCAAGAGCTGCTGATTCCGCAATATTTAAAACAGCCATAATTGCAGATGAAGCACATGATCGGGAATGCGTTGGTATGTAAGCAGAGCGTCTTTTGAGCGGGTCGACACTGTTCGCGTGACCCCATTAAAATAATTTTGTGAGGTCACTATTCAATGAATAATTCATATTCACTCATACTCAGCGCTGCGATCATAGTCGATGTTGGCCTACGACCAAATGAATATGAGTGACAAATGCCGCTGTCATCCGCAAGAGAGTGGATATATATATATTTATATATACATACATATACGTATATATAAAAATTGAAATTTCTGAGGCCGCAAGAATTAAAAAAAAAAAATATTTGCAATATGCATTTTTTCAAATCTAAATTAATTATGAATAGTCTGCCACTTCAGTCTTTCGAATCATGTGATTGAATATCTCTGCTTATCAAATTAATTGCAAAGTGAAAAAAAGAGTTTATTAATAAATTACTTATGATGAGTTACTTATACATACATATATGCAGTTATTTACATATACATATACAGACATACATGTATAACAATAATTCGCGGCGATAATCATTTTGCCCTCGATAACTGTTCGCTGATTAGTTGTTAATGTGAGCTCTTTGCGTTCTTATAAATGCAATATATACGTATGTACATGCACACACATGCACATATAATAAAAAATGTATTAATTTTATTTGTTTGTTTACGAATTTCTTTTGCAAATACTATAAAACGAATGGAAATACATACATACATATACATACATATATCAGATTAATACTAATAAACGAAAAGGTTCAAGAACAAAGGTTATGCAAATCATTTTATTAACAATCGAAAATGTTATTAACAATTTAAAATTCATTCAATATTATTGGCAAAATATGTGTGCGTGTATATAAATTAGGGGGCTTCTAAGAAAAAAAAATCTTTTTTGTTTCATCATCTCAAAAGGTTCGAGCAGGTAGAAAAAAAGCTTTACATACATATCTACATACGCACATACTCGTATATATAGTATAGTATAGTATACATATATAGTATAACAGGTTAATCCCGACTAATAGAAAGTGAATTGGAAAGCAAAGTAACCAGAGACGATTTCTTTATATGCAAAAATCTATCGCTAACAACGCGTACAATTTCATTTGTTTATTTCTTATGGGGTTTTCTATTCGAAAAAAAGAAAATGTATCACACATGTTACATGTGATTTGGCAGCATTGTTAAATGTTCAATGAGGTGAACCAAAAGTGTTGCATATTTTATATTTACAAAAGAACACACGTTTCGGCATAAAACAATAAAGTGCACCTTTTCTCCATTGCCTGCAAAGCCTATTTAAAAATTACAAAATTTAACAATAAAGTACAACTATTCCGTAACAATAAATTTAAAACACAAAAACTAAATAATTATCATTAGGGACGGAAGGAAAGAAATTATTAATTTCTTCAGAAACAATAACAAAATCAGTTGCTAATATAGTGCAGCACGCAGCGTATCGCCGATTACCTACTACAAAAACAAAAACTGTTCTTTTCCCCACCCGTAATTTGCTGCACAATCAAATGTTTGCTCGTGTAAACTCAGTCTTAGTATGTATGCAGATGCATATTTAAATTTATGTTACAACATTATCTCAAATATGTCTTAACCTGTCTAAATTAAAAATCGCTAAATCAAAAAATGCAAACATGCAAAATGAGAAAGAGAGAGAGAGAGAGAGAGAGAGAAGAGAAGAGAAGAAAAGAGAAACAAAAAAATTCACAATTTAAACATGTCGCAATTTATCTGTCGTGAAATAATCACGTTCTGTATTCTTCTCAATGAAATTGTTTTCCTCCTCTGCTCATGTTTGTTTCGTACGTGTTTGTTACTTCTTTTTCTCTGCTAAAGTTCGAGATTAAGAAGAATTTCAAGGCCTGTTTTATTTTCTAGTTGTGCCAAAAGTCTTTGCAGAGGAAATTTAAAATTTCAAGTCTCTGTCCGCCCATGTCATGCAAATAAACGTGATTAATTTAATTAGGTTAGTTGTATCTTTGTATCGCGCATCCGCTAGATGCTGGTGGCATATAAAATAAAATAAAAAAAAAGAACGAAAACAAGTATTAATTCAGAATCATAAATTTCAACAACGATTAATAACAAATATTTTATCTATGATTGCAACAGATGCAACAGCAGAAAGTAACCAACCACTTGAACCGACAATCATCTAGATTTCCGCTGTTTATTTACTTTTCGTAAATATGCACGAGTATGTGTGTATGTCTGTATGTATGTGTGTGTTTTCTGCCACCACACATAATTGATGGACAAGCCACATTTTAACTGCAAAATAATTATTTTCAAAATCCTCACTCAGTTACCAATGCAGAATAAATAAAATTTTAACTTTCTTCGTATAAGTTTTCTACGAGTTTGTATTTGAAAATTTGTTGTGGTTTGATATTTGAAATAAGCAGATACCCGTTGGGCTTGTTTATTTTGCGTTTCGTACAGACAAAATAAAACAAAAAGCAGATCATTGGTTTTATTTTGAATAATTTTAACCTGCTCACCCAACTACTAACTCGTCAACATAAAACAAGAACTGGTCTCGTTGGTTATTGTTTCCAAAGAAGAACAAGAACAAGAAAAAGAAGACGAAACAATTCATCCTTCCTACTCCTTCTATGCATGATGATCATTTTCCCATAGTTTTTTTTTCTATATTTTTTATTTATTTTTTTGTTAATAAAATTGCGTCTATTTATGTTCTCTTTGGCTAATTAATTTGTTAGAAGTCCACGATCTTAGACATCTTTATTGGTTCGTCGGAACAATTGAGGGTGGCGATGGCTGAACTAGTCAGCACGTTAACTGCAAAACCAAAAGCACTGGGTTTGAGCCCAGTTTCAAAGTCATAAAAACATTTTGGATTTTTCTGATGTGCAATAATGTGTCTTTGTGTCAGTGCCGATAGTTATTGATAACTTGATTCGTCTATTTTAAAATATTCAGAAACTTTATATTTTACAAGAAACAAATTATGGATAGTTTACATACAGTGGAGTTCGGTTATAACGATCTCCACTGGGCAAATTGTCATAAATAGTTTAAAGTTTAAAAATAAACCGGAGAAAAATGTCCATGAATTTTTGTTTATGGCACATAAACAGTTCGTCTTAAACGGTAATTCGCTATAAACGGAGTTCGTTATAACCGTACTAATTTGTATACAATATTAAGACAAAATTCGTTATAACCGGTGGTCGTTATAACCATGATGTCAGCTTTTATACGTACGTCGACGCTCTCTCCAGTTTAAATCCCTGATATGGTCATTTTAGTCACAGCGTTTACTTTTAATGCTTTTAAGCAAAGGCCGAGCTTTTCAATAATTTACCATTTAATTTTAGGTGTCGAAGAAACGAAGCAATAGTAACGGATTTTTATCAATAGAATAACTATCATATGCAAACGCGCATAATTTTTGTCTTTTTTTTTTACTTATTTTGCTCTTTATTTATTGTGTGCCAAATCACATAAAAATTTGCAAAGTTTCTTCTAACCAATACTAAAGCAGAATGAAGGTTCCCTCTATAGAGTATTCAACCAAAGAATTTTTGCTGTTCCCTCAATGGAGTATTTCTCTCAATCTCGCGTTCACTCTACCACGAGTCTACCTTATTTTAAATTTTCTTATGAAAAGTTATCGATAATTATGTTCTGCGACATTTGACATTTCTATACTAAGTTGCGATAATTTTATGTTCTAAATAAGTTATTGATAATTTCTATTTTCTGTGGCAAAGGAACAACGGAGTTGTTGATATGATTTTTTTTAAAATTACGGAATTTTTTTTTTTTTTTTGTAATAGAAAACATAAATTATCTCCTCCCTAACATTTTATTCAAACGGATGCAAAATTTTATTGATTTTATTTACATACATACTCATACATATACATATGTATGTATGTAGGTCTTTACCAAAACGCATTTTTAAATGTCAAGATTCTTTTAATTTATTGCATTTATTTGCTCGCATTAAAGTTCTTTCAACAAAAACTTTGGTCTTTTTGTTTCTGATTTTAAGTTTAAGTGACAATTTCAAAACCTTAAATCGCAATGAAGATTTTGTCATTCTCCTTATTTGTAAATTTTTGCATAAATTTTATCGCTTATAAATGAATAATTCGCACATCTTTTTTCTTTCTTTGCAGGTAAGGGTACTGCTATTTTCATATTAAAGACGTATTATATGAATTTTTGAAAATTTAAAGGTAAAATTGAAAATTGTTGTTAAACGTTAAACTAGTATTGTGATATATTTTATTGACCAAAAGTACATTTTATGTAAATGGTACTTTTCACAAAAAGTACTTTTTATTTCAGTCTTTCTCTCTCTTTCGATCCAAAATTGTATAGGCCTTCATATTTCTTCACTTCTTCTATTATAAATTCACTTGTATCCATATCATTTAGTTTGTTATTAAAATTTAGTTTTCCTATAACAGCTGATAGTGTTACCGCATAAAAAAAAATTACTTGAAAAAATTTAAACATTAATAAAAAACAATTAAAAAACATTTTTACTTAAATAATTTATTTAAAAATTAAACAATTATTAAAATAAAAATTAACACTACTTACTAATAAAGGGGGTTCCCAACAAGAACGCAAGATTTAAATGACTGATGCAGCATTGAATTGTTTCTCTGGCTGTATGACATGTGGCGCCGTCTTCTTGAAACCACATGCCCTCCACATTCATTTCTTCAATTTTAGGCACAAAAGAACTGGTTATAATTTCACGATACCGAACACCATTGACTGTTTGCGCTTGACCTGCCTCATTTTCATAAAAAAAAGGTCCAATGATTCCTCCAGCCCAAAATCCACACCACACAGTGACACGTTGAGGATGCATTTGCTTCTCGTGAATCACTCGAGGATTTTCCTCACCCCAAATGCGGCAATTCTGCCTATTGACAAAGCCATCAAGATGGAAATGGGCCTCGTCACTGAAGATGATTTTATCGGCAAAATCAGCATTTTCATGTTGTCTCTCCAATACCCAATTAACGAACTCCCTTAGCGGTCCATGGTTAGCTGTCTTCAATTCCTGAGTCAATTTAACTTTGTATACATGAAGATGCAAAGATTGGAGACACCAATTTGCTGAGCTCGGTGTCGAATTGAGTTGGATGGAGTTTGAGCGACATCATCACGTACAGCTGCGACATTTTCAGTCGATCGACCTGGTCGAAGGCGCGTTGTTGTCTTTACATCACTAACAGACACGGTTTCGGCAAATTTATTCATTAATCTCTTTACAGTTGACTCTTTTGGAGCATTATTGTGACCCCAAATTGATCGCAATTTGCGAACTGTTGCCGCAAAACTTTCACCATTTTAGTAAAACAATTTCACAATGAGAATGCGTACCTTCTACTAGCAAACAATAACAATTGTTCACATGTCAAACAATGACACTTCGAATGGCGCCAAATTTAAATCTTGCGTTCTTGTTGGGACACCCTTTAGATGTGAAAACGAAAAGAAAAGCGGTAACACTGTACTAATTTGTTTGTCGTTTGTCCGCGTATGAAATATAAATACATTTATTGCAGAGTTTGTCACATATCCCGAATTTTGTCGACGGCGGTGTTGTGTTTATTTTCATATGCACGAATATGTTTTATTTCCGATGACGAAAGTTCGCAACGAAAAATTCGTCGTTCGTCCCAATTGTGTTCCCTGCATTAAACGTATATTTAGCAGGGTTGTGATCAGCGTTATCATATATTTTAGAAGAAAAACTTTTTATTTAAAAGAAAAAAAAAACGGAATTTTTCAACAAAAAACTTTTTTTCACAAAAGTGTCCAAATAATGAAAAAAAGCTTAAAAATATATATTTTGAATTCATGTTTTCAAAATTCAAAATAAGATAAACAACAAACTTATTCTTCCCCCGATTTTGAGCAGATCGCCATTTTTTTTAGGTGATAGTGTTACCGTATAAAAAAAATTACTTGAAAAAATTAAAGATTAACAAAAAAGAATTAAAAAGCAATTTTACGGTAAATAATTGTGTATAATTAACTTGAATGATTTATTTCAAAATTAAACAATATATGAAAACTGGAATGAAAAACGGTAACTTTGTACTAATTTGTTCATCGTTCGTCACAGTATAAAATAAATAGGAGAGTTCGTCTCGTACGACGAATTTCGTCGCCGGCTTTGTTGTGTTAATTTTCATATGCACAAATGTGTTTTATGGCGAAATTTCGCAACGAAAAATTCGCTGTTCGTCCCAATTGTGTTCCCAGCAGTGTTACCATATGTGAAGATTTATTTTATTTTCGACGTTTTTTGAGATATGAAAGAATTAAAAGAGTTTTTAGATTAAAAAATTTTTTTTTTAGTATATTTAGTTCTTCTTTCCTCATATGCGCCATTCTTCAGTTAAAAAGGATGGTTTAAGTAAACGAATTATATATTTTTTTTTGGTTAAATTATTTTCATTAGTTAAATACAGCCTGTTAATATGGACATTAGACTATTAACTGAAGTGTCTGTTAACAAAAGCTGCAAATAAAAGTATTCCTCAATTAGCGAAATTCTCCCAATTGTCATTGCTTCAAATATTGAACAAATTGATAACGATTATAATTTAGTAGGTGAAAAAATATTGAATCGTTTTTGGAAATTATTTTGAAGCTTTTCCTTGTAAAAAAATAGTTTATACTGATTTGTCAATACCAATAGCAAGAGTTAACGGGGAAAAATTTTTCACAAAGCAATATTAATAACAAAAAAAAAATTAAAAAAGGAAACAGAGTAGATTAAAATACCAACATTGTGTGGTATTAAGGCACCAAGGACGTATTGAAGAAAACTGATCGTAATTTCACATATCGTTACCTTAATATAGAAAGGTACCAAGTCATATTTTTCTTCAAATCGAGTTTTCTTCATATTTTGAGAAATAATACTCTAATATGCTCGTACGTAGATGTAGCTTTGCTAAATAAAATTAGTGTGCCACGTTTGCTTACAGAATTTAATAAAAAAATCTCTTAAAAATAATCGCGACTACAAAACTTAGATTTTTATGAACTTTTTCCCCTCTCCTGTAGAGTAAAAGAAGATATGAGTTATGTCCTTTCTATATTAATGTAAGGATGTGCATGTATGAAGTAAATATTTTATGCTATTTTGTTTTATTTAAACAAAAAACATTTGTTTTGCTACTTTAAGCAAACTAAATTTTGACTGTATATAATACGTAGCAATAAAATCACAAAAAATTAAGATTTTTAACAAGAAAAAATTTTTTTTGATCCTTTGAAGATTTTTGCAAAATAAAAATGGCAACACTGGTTTTCAGCATTAATAGGCCTTAGTGTTCGCACTTCAATTGATATTAAGCTGGATTGGAAAGCACTATTACGAATGTTAGACTGAAAATTAATAAATTCCTAAACAGAGAATTAAAATATATTTTCTTCGTTTTTAAAAAATTAATGGACATTGTAAATAAATTTTTCTGTGTGCAGGATCTGCGTCATAATTGACATTTCTTAATTGAATATGCAAAGATATTCTTCAGTGCCACATTCACAACAAACAAAGATAATTTATTTTTTAACTTTAACATTGTAAATTCAACATAGAAGATAAAAAATACACGTTTTTTTGTTTGTTTATGGGACAGATATGATACTGAAAAGTATCAAAAGAGGAAATTTAAATTTTGTCACTCGTGCAGCAAATGCTTTATATGCATGTTTAGACATACGACTTCATATGTATGTATGCATGTATGCATATATATGCACATATCTGATTCGCACAAACCTTTCTCATTTACATTTTTATTATATTTCGTGGCAAAACGTCACATGTCAAATTCACATCACTTAAGGACAAAAAAAAAAAGAAAAGAAAAAAAACGCTGAGCACAATTGCAACAATAGCCAACAATAAATCGTTAATAATAACATTAATGAGCAGTAATCCATCGATGCAACTTCGTCGATACTCAGCATTACACTGAGAAATGCAACAAAGTTCCAAGCTTTCAATTTGGAATCTATAATAACAATGGAATTACTCTTTTTTTTTTGCATCCAAGCATTATCATCATTTATGATGCAACAGTAATGAACGGCTTTAATGGTTTTCATCAGTGCGACAGTATCGTGTCAGGTGATAAAAGGGCATCAGTTTTCATGTCACAAAACAATTAAGTTGCAGCAGAGTTTTGTAGACAATTATTGTACTCAAAAGTATTCACAGGCCTACAATACACACGATTATATGAGAGGGATTATTATGACGACAACAAGACAATACGGCTGCCGGTTCGTGTCCATGCTGCTTTTGTCCTTGTACACAATTACAGTCCAACTTCTCTATAGCGAACTTCTCTATAACGAAATCTTCTCTATAACAAATAAAATTCGTGAACACAACATTTTTTGAGTATTTTCATACATTTTGATCTCCCTATAACAAACTTCCCTATAGCGAAGTTCTCTCTGTAACGTACAATTTTTTAAGACCTAAATAGAATTTTTTACACTAAATAATCTCTCTATTGCAAAGTTTTTAGCAATCGATTTTTTGCATCAATTTAGTCACATATGTATGTATTAATAAAAAAAAAAATTAATGTGTTCATGTAAAAACAATTTTTTTTGTCTTCATAAATATATTTTCTACATAAAAAAAAAATGTATTCAAAATTTTCTGCAGTTTCTCTATAACGAATTTTCTCTATAACGTAGAAATTTGACGGTCCCCAACTGCTACGTTATAGAGAAGTTCGACTGTATATATTTTTGTGAGCAACGTAAACAGTTTTAGTGTTGCCAATATAAAAAGAAATATGAAATGAAGCCTTTATGACACCACATTTTTTCTGCATTGTTCAAATTTTGGAGAAGAGCGCAAATATATTGTAATGGGGAAATTAATCTGGTGCACAGCGTACAACCATATGCAGATAGATGCAAAAACGTCAAATAGTCTGTTAGTGTTATCGATAAAAAAATAAGTAACTGTCAAAAAAAATATGTAAAGTTTCAACTTAAAATTGACGTTTCGAATTTAAAATCTTTCATTTGTTGAGAAGTCAGTGATTTATGCTCAATGTCTGTGATTTGATCGTATACTTTTCTTTAGCGGTTTTTTTTTTGTAATAAAAATAAGGAGGCAACACTTAAAAAATTTGAATATTATATTGTATTCGTTTATATCGGGCTTCGCTGTCTCTTTCTATCAATTTTATATTAATGAAAGAAAAATAAATTAATAATAAGTCTTAAAAATATTTAATTTTGTTAAAGAGAAAAGAACGCAACAAACGTAAAGCACTGCACATACGTTAATAATCAAAAAGCTTTAAGAAAATAAATTTATTTGTTTTAAGTAATTTTGTTTATAAAAATGTAAATTTTTCTATGCGGCAATACTGAAAATGTATTTGTACAACAAAATAATTTCGGTTGTCAGCTCGTTACGTTGTAGCTGCCGTCTTCCAAATAATTAATCCAACGAATGAAGCCAACTACATTTGTACTCTTTGTAGCTTGTAGCCTGCCGTGGTCTATGTGTTTAAAACATAATTTCTAACATTCAAACTTAAACAGAAGCGGAACTCCTTGTTTCGTTGTCAAAATTCTTATGCCCGTACAATGTACTCGTATATGGAGCAAAGCATAATAAATCGACGGTAACGCGTAGCGGTGGGAAAATCCGATTTTCACAGCGTGTCAACAAATGAAGTTGGTTGCAGAAAGTAAAGAAAAAAACAACACAATACATTTGTGTAACTGCCTGTTCATAGAATGCGAGTGAAAATACTCACTCGGCCATTTATATTGAAAACAACAATAAAGAAACTCAAATTGCTTTTTTTTTGTTGCGATTTTTACCACTCGGCTTCTATGAACAGGCAGTAAGTGAAAAAAACAAAATTTGTATATGGGCACTTCCATTTATTACTTCGCGGTTTTATGATATAAACAATGAAATATGGCATAAGTTATGCTCTGTATATATAATGTATGCTCTGGTATGATTGCTTTTTAAGAAGGCAATATATAAGAGAAAATGTAGAATAAAGGTTTGAAACGTGTCCCTATTATTAACAGAACATTGGAGTGCGTTATGTCATCGTGGCAGTTAAGATAACATTTTGAGATTTTCTGTATAATAAAATTTTACGCGTTTTCTGTCAAAAATTGTTTTCTGTCATAAACTTATCTGTGGAAATGCCCATATATGTATTTATCAACTTTAACATAGCGGTGCCGGACTTTTGTTCAGTTACCAGTTGTTCAAGAATGGTAATGCAGGTAATGTAGATCGAACTTGCCTAAATTCCAGTACATTTTAGTGCTTCTCTGGCAACTAAAAATTTCTGGCTGCCAGCCGCATGTTTCTCCTTTTTTTTTATTTTGGACCAGCACTCAGGAGAAGATCCCTACACATGCGAACTAGTGGAAGAGAGATGACGATGATGATGAGAGAGATGACAGGGGGTGAAGCTTCACTAAATTACAACTCTGCTTTTGCACGTTTTTTTGTTAATGTTAATCAAGGAGAAATGCTCTAATGTGCCTGTGGTTGGTATCAGCTGGCCGGTACTGTTCATCGTTTATTATGAATTTTTTTGTATAAAAACAGAAGACCAGAAAGCGTTGCATATGTGTATATTGTTCTTCTTAATTATTTACCACATTAATGTTGTTGTTTTGTCCTTATGTAAGTACATATGTTTTCTAGTCATATGTACAATTTATGTTGAACAAATATTTTGTAAATAGATATGTATATATATATATATATATATATGTAAATATATACATATATGTATATTCCCCTCTTGGTCTTTTTTATTTGTGAAAATCATCTAACTGGAAAATATGATTGCTTGACATGGTTCTTTTTTGGTTGTTTACTTGCTCTGCTACAAAAATATTATAATTAAACAAAAACCTTAATTTGGAAAAAAAGAGAAGATGCAAAAAACAAAAAAAAAAAACGAAAAAAATTATAACATCTTCATGAGTTTTAATGCCAGTCATCAGCAACACTTTCAGCCGGTGTTAAAGAACCCTCTGACGAACAAATCATTAGCATTAAATATGCATGGAAAGCGAAAAAATATCGTCATCCCCACTGCTGTTTAGAATCTCATCAACTTGAGAGAAAAAAAAAAAAAAACAGAAAGAATCAGAAAAACGTCATATTCTATGTAAATAATTTAAAACGTTTTGTTTTAGAAAACTGCGATTTTACACGAAACCATTAGAATCAACTTTCCAAAAGGAATGAACTGCGATATATTCAATACATGTCTTTTTGACCAGCTCAAAAGCAAATTGTGCACTCATAAATTTATTTGTACATATACAGGTTCTACAGCGTGGCACAAAAGGAGCTGTATGGTTTAAATGGTTTATGACTTTTTTTTATTTATGCGATTATTATAATTTTTTTTGAATTTTTTGAAATTAGCTTTGAAAAATGATATCTTGTAAGTGATGTCAATTTTCTGCTTCGCACATACGTACTCTTTTTAGCATATTTTCCAGAACTTTTCACAAAATTTCGGGTGTAATGGCCATGATTTCATTTCGAATGCTTCATAATTAATTCCCCAAGTCTTCTTCACAAAATGCTGAAAAAAAGCAAAGAAAAAATAATAATAAAAAAAGTTATAAAGAATTCAAACCATATAACTCCTTTTGTGCCACCCTGTAAAACAAGCAATTCAATATCTTTTACTGTCACTACCGAAAATGAAATTTTAAAAAAATTTTTGCCTCCGAAATGCACTTCGGTAAAGCCCTTTTTTCTGCAGTCTTCAAATTCTGGAGAAGAGCGCAAATATATTGTAATGGGAAAATTAATCAAGTGTAAAGAGTACAACCATATTAAGATATATGCAAAAACGTCAAATCGTTTACTAGTGTTATCGATAAAAAATGAGTAAATGTGAAAAAAATTACTACAAAACGAAAAATTATCCTGGGTTCAACCCCAGTTTCAGACTCATAAAAAACATCTCGAATTTTTTCTGATGTGCATTTGTGTGGCTTTGTGTCAGTTGTTGTCGAAGGCATGATTACTGGTCACTGTATCCAATCCACAGGCACATCAGAACGCCCTCCTTCGTCGGTATGGTGTAGCACCGTTTAGAATCTCATCTGTGCAAAGTTGGCAACAAGGCGAATTCATAATATCTAAAATCACTAGTCCAGTTGACCGACGATTTATCACTGTTCAAAGACAAATTGTATGAATTATTTTGACTGTACAAAATGATTTTTGGTTGTTGTTGTACTACTGAGTTTGCCTGGTATAAATTGGCCTTGGTTGGCAATCGTGGTTCAAAGAGCGCACCAACTGGTTCATATTGCCGTGCGAACATGGTATTACAGAAGTTATAAATTAAAAAAAATATTTTTGATTTATAAAAACCTTAATAAACAAATTTTAATACAAAATTAAATTTTTAAATTTTTTATAAACCAAAAACATTTTTCTGTATAATTAGTTAAAAAAATCGTTCTCGTACATACAATTTTTTTTTATATTTTTTTTAATTTTTTTAAAGTTTTAATATATTTTTCTAACTTTATTTTATTTTATTTTTAGTTTTCTTTCATTTTCTTTTATTTTGATTTCTTTTCTTGTATTTAATTTTTTTATGTGGGAAATTAAACAATTTACATTTTCTTCTCAACAATTTCACACTCTGACCTCTTCTCGTGTGGTTGATAAATAAAGAATTGATAAAATAAGAATTTATTGTTTACAACTCTGACTTGTCATGATTGCCACCTTTTCTTGTTGCAATTTCTTGCTCTGTGGAGCTTCGTTTTCTTGTTTTTTTTTTTTTTTTGATGGCTGTTGTTTGTGTATTGCATTACTTATGGCTGTATAGTTGCACTTTAACCTAAAAATTCATACAAAATAAATAAAATAGAAGTAAAATAAAAAAAGGAAATAGTAAATGGAAAACTAACCTGTGTCAATGCCTCAAATGTTGTTTTCTGTCGGTGGCTGCTTGCCATGATTGTATGATTGTATGATTGTATTCCTCTTTAACATTTCCATTCATATGTACTCGTGCATGCATACATACATACATACATAGCGTTATGTTTGGTGTGTGTGTGTGTGTGTGTGTTGAGGTAAATACTCATTTTCCCAAACGATAATTAAAATATTATTTTATAGGAAATTTCTTGTCGTGATATTTTAATGTAGAGAGACGGTTCTTTTTTCACTCTGGAAAATTGATTATCATCGTAAAGTGCATATTTTCAGTTTTTCGATAGTGTTGTATTTTACATTGTCACTTTCTGACTAACTTTTTATTTTTTTTCCACTATCAGAAGATTGTGGAGGGAAGTAGAAATGAAGTTATTCTGCTCTACATACTTCTTTACCAGACAATAGGCGATGTTTTTCTGGGACTTGTCCTCGGGAGATGTCACCCTACTTATGTAATGCTACACCGGAACTAGATGAAAAGAGATAGTGTATATATAAGATACAGGTGGTGAAGATATAGAAAGATAGAGAGCATAATTCTAACAGTCGTAACTAAATCAGTGCATCAAGCGCTTGCCGCGGTGATTGGGGTTTGGTTGTAAAGCTTCATTTGCGTATTTTTTGAGAATTTGAAAAGTATGGGGCTGCTTTGTTATGTTGAGTTAGCCAAAGCCCTCCTCAAAATTAACTATGGGAAGAGAATTTTTTTTTTTTTTTTTATTTTGTCTTGAACCGGCACTCAGGGGATGACCCCTACACGTGCGATGCATTGTGCTGGAACTAGGAAATTAGGTTATGGGAAGGATGATAGAGGGAGTAGTGTTTATTGGCATTTGATTTAAATCTTCCCAAGCTAAAAGTGACTTAACATGTTCAATTGCATCAATTGCATAGGTTCAATTGCATCAGTCTTAATTCTCATTAGTGCAAACACTAACTTATATCTAACTTATGAGTGCTGTATAATATATACAGAAGGCTACAGCGAAACTTCTCCATAAGTTCTCTATTGTATTCAGTATTAAATTCTCCACTGTCTTAGATCTATCTAACTTTTGGAGCTGCTGTTTCATTAATAAGCCTACAGCAGGTATCACAAAAGTGTTACTATCATAGTATGCTTTGACTTTTTCCAACACATTGATTGGAAACTTCCTTAAAATTAGAACTTAAATCTAGTGAAGCAGGGATTGGATGGTGCATGTGCAAGGAGGATAGAAGACTGACGCTAGGCTATTATTATTCGATAGAATAGTTTTTGAATTAACTTCAGAGAAAAGATTTGTGAGAAATAATGGTTGGTTCATTGTAAATATTAGCCTTGATTTTTGGATAAACTGGTTTAGAGACTAAAAACTAGTCATGTCAGTGGTTACCGAGTGCTAACATTTCCTCTGGAGGGGGCATCGTGGCGATGGCATTCTGATGTGATTGTGGATTGGATGCAGCCAGCTGAAATATTATTATAATATCGCTGGTACTACATAATACCGACGAAGGAGGGCGTTCTTGTTTTTGATGATTGCTATCAACTGAAGCCGGTACGGTTCAGTGACCATTGACTATGTCTTCGCGACTGAAACCTTCCGACAAAAACTGACGACACACAAATGCACATCAGAAAAAATGCGAGATGTTTTTATGATTTATGGCTGGATTATGGATAGCAACCGAACTTCAGTTGTGTAGTCAGGCGGCAACCACCTTTTACCTTTTGACTTGGTTATCGCAATAATATCTATACAAAAGTGGACGAGATTAGAGAGTTGGTGTGGGTTAGCGAAGTGCAGCGGGTTCATCTAGTTTCATATCATTCTTAATTAATTGCTCAATGAAATAGTTATCGATAATTTATATTTTTTACTTGATTACAGTAAAACGTCTTTGAAATACACGAGTGTAAAAAATTTTGAGCTGTCAGTCATGCAAATGTCATTGCATGAGAAATATTTTGCCAAATGACCATCATTAGCATGGGAAAATTATTTTAAGGTTCTAATAATCCCCTTCGCCTCATTCAACCACTACTAAACACACACGCACTCACTCAGTCACACACATCCAATCGTGCACGCAAAAGGTGGTGATGAGTGGCTGTAAAAACCATTGATGGAAATTCTAATGTATCTACTCGTATTCATGTACCCTGCACACTGGAACTTGATTGCATTTTCTCCATGTGCTTGTTATAATATGTGTGTAATTATTGCATGTAATTGATATTTAAGCACCACATACTTCACATGCACACACACGGACACATGTACATACGAATGTTAGTGAATGGCGGAAAAGATTTCAACCGGCAATATTCCGGCTCTGCAGAAAAAACAAAATGCCCTACAAAATTTAAAAGTACGAAAAAAGTGAAAAATAGAAAAACATTTTATTAAAAACTACGACAGCAGAAATACCTTCTGCCGTCATTATTTTTCTCTCCTTTCAGTAACTATACATGTGTATGTGTATGTGTAAATTTGCATTTAGGCATGAGTAAATAAATATGCAAATAAATAACATTGTGCCTCTTCTACATGCGGGAAATGTTTGCATAGTTAAATTCAACTAACAAACAAATTAAGTTTACAAGTTGATAAAATTTGTTAGCAGAATTATTTAAACAAATTCATTGCAGCTTTAAATCTTTATTTTATTTTAGGAAATATTCTCACTGTTTATCATTTTTGAAAATAAGCAATAAATATTGCGGAAGGAGAAGCTCTTGATGTTCTTGACATGAAAATTCACTGTAATGTTCGGTGGAATGGGCTAATTTTTCAGGTCTCTGAAGAGGCATTCCAGTTCCTCGCTACAAGACATACATTTAATTATGAAAAATTATATCTCGCAAGTGGTAGGCCATTTTGGGCCACCCTGTATACACTTCGCCCCATTTGATTTCCTTACTATTTATAGCACTTACATCCGACCGAAAATGCAATACAACTCTTATGTATGGCTATTTTACTCTATTTTAAAAATACACGACTGTGTGGAAAAGACGGCGAAGGGACGTGGAGTGGCCAACTCTATTGACATTCTTGAGCATCGTAGCAATATGGGGTGTGTTTCTATGTTGTTCTATCCTTACTATACACAGAAAAAAGTAAATTACAGATTCAATAAAAAAAGGAAGATTCAATTAAAATAATAATTAGATTTCAACCTATCACGAAATACGCACAATCGATTACAGTTTTAATTGAAAAAATTTCAAAATTTGACCATTTTGTCTGCACTTTCTTTAGAGAACACCAAAATCATTTAAAATAAACGTGGATTCAATTAAATTATTAATTGAGAAAAGAAATTTTTTTGGGAAAAATTTAATTATTATGTTTTCTGTGTAATGCGATGTGCTCTAATGCAATCAGGTAACTTCTTTCCGAAATACGCTAATTTCTGCACAAAACGCGTTCATCATTAAGAGCGTAGCCATTTGTGGTCGGATTTGCAGAGAAAACTAATTTTTCGGACAAATAGCGCGCATGTCGAATAAACTCCCTGTGGAGATATTTCCTGTCAATATTAACGAGGAAGGTTTCAAATCTAATTTCCTAGTTCCAGCATAAGGCAGTGTATGTGTAGGTCTTGCATAACAAAAAAAATATATTAGTCTCACTTCTATTTTTATTAGACCTTTATTAAATTTTTTAATTATATTTCTTTTTTGAGCGATGGTCTTTTTTATGAAAATAATTTTTAATTATTTATTTTCATTATTTCGCTACCAAATAGGTAGCATCTGCAGGAAATAATAATTTGTATATATATATAATTTGTGTATATGAATAATATTGAAAATAAATAATTAAAAAAAAAAACTTCAAAAAAGAAATATAATTAAAAAAAAAATATATATATAAATAATTTAAACTCGCGTTAAATAAATAAAAAAGAAATATCTAAGAAATTAGAAGAGAAAAAAATAAAGAGGAATTATTTCTCGTATACTATTTATAGAAAATAATAAATACATTATTGATAACCACACACGGTGGGAAAAACACAAAGAACGCTGAAGAGAAGGCATAGCGGCCTTCGAAAGCAGCCTGTTGTTCCCTTCTGCTAGTGTTTGTCTTTGACTTAGTTTGTTTCTTACCAATTAGCACATGTAATTTTTGACTGCCTGTATGTCTTCCTTCATTATCCCATTTTAATTAATTACACATGTAAAAATGACGTTCGAATTAAGGCACTATCTAAAAATAAGTATGTTAATGCAAACAATCCCAGTGAAAAAAGTTCTTTCAAAAAAAGTCAATAAGATCCTGAACTTGTGATCCGAAAATAGTGCAAAATCGGATTAGTTCTACTTCTTTTTACATAGAGTTGTCTTTGCCGGAAGGTCTCTTTTTTGATGCCGATTCATTGAATTCGTTAGTTTTTTTTAGTTCTCTTTTAAAGTGCTTGAAAACGGCTTTAAAATGAAACATTAAACTGCAACTGCTTTGAATGAAAAGGGCAAAATCGGGCATAAAATGCAATGCAATTTTGGTTGAAAAGAAATCACAGTTACACATAGTATTGTAACTAATTTTTTATTACTCCTACGGAGTTATGAAAAGTTGCTTATTGCTTTGCTTTAATGCAGAAGCAGGTTATGAGAAGTTCCAATTATATAAAAATTCTAATCTTATTTAATATATTTTATTGAAATACAAATGAATTGTAATTTTTATTACTTCATTTGTTTTACGATTAAATAAATAATAAATAATAAGGTCAAATGTTTATATATACATACACATGTAAATATATATAAATAAATAAACATAAACGAATTTTTGCAGCATAAAATCATTTTCGTACTAATTCACTGTACGAGTATGTTGTTTTTAATAACTTTCTGAGAAGTGGAAAATGTACAGTTATTGGTATTTCGGAACGCGGCTTTTTTGAAACTTAACCCCATTTTTTGTAACGGTTCTATATTTCGTGTACCATTCGTATAACACATATTCGCAATGGAACATATCTACCATATTATAGACGGTTACCTGTATGTATAATACAGTGGACTCCCGATAATTCGTAATCACAAGGGACCGGCCATTTCTTACGAATTATAGGCGGTTTCGATTTAGCGGGGTTTCGATTTACCGGGGTTAAAATAAAATAAATACGAATTAACGGGGTTTTTCAATTTATTTACTAAAACGATAAAAAAAGCATAAAAAACAATTGTTAAAAATAAAATACAAAATAAATAAAATAAATACATAAAATAAAATAGCAAATTCATTTACTTAGCGTAAAATACGTGTAATTTTAATAGCAAACAAAAATTTGTTGTTATTGTAACACCGACAGAATTTTATGCGTGCGCTTTGACATTTTTCTTCATTATTCATGTATCAAACTGATCTTAAGAAAATAAACACACACACACAAGCAAAAGCAAAAGCAAAAACCCACGCAAAAAAAAAAAATTGCGGTAAACAAAATATCATTCTTTCCATGTTTCTGTTGTTTTTATTACGAATTATAAGTGGTAGTTAACAAACAATTACGAAGATTTTATTTGGAAAAAAAAATACGAATTAGCGAGGGGACCAAAATGTATGGAGATTTTACGAATTAACGAGATTTTTTCAAGGGACCGACAGATTATTAGGAATTATCGTGGTACGAATTACCGGGATTTGACTGTATAAATAAAGTTATTAAAATCCGAAAATTTCGTATACTTTACGAAATAAATAATTCCTCTTTTTCGTAATATGTTCAAATGTTGCAGAGATTATTTTCAGTGTATAAATCAAGGTGTATTAATACAAGGTTTTCGCCGAGCGTAAAATTTTTTCTATACATGTGTTTTATTAAATAGAACATAACCTAAAAAGAACGTGTTAAATTAGTGTAATATAAGTTGAATTTAAATTAATTATTGAAAGAAGCAATTTATTTTGCATTTTTATTATTTTATAATATTAAATTTTTATAATTATTAAATTGTTCCGAACCACTTTTCTTAAATTTTTCACAAAAGTAAACAAACTTTGATGTTCAGCGTTATAATACGTTACAAATCGTTGAATCAGCTGTCGGGCGAATTAACTAGTGAGAGTACCTGGTAATGAATTTGCCTTGGTATAAATATAGTGCGAAAATAAAATACAAAAAAAAAGAAGTAAAAACAACACTAGGTTCCCTCATAAGATGAGTGACTGAATTACGCTGCTACTAACGCTCCGCTTTCCATTAGAGATCAATTCATATTTTGAAATTTCTGTTACGATGTTTGACTAACCAATGAATCTCCTTTTTTTCTTCTTAATACGCAGACCTGACTGTTGTTGCTGCAGTGAACGCTTTAGTTATTTTGCAATTATTTTTTTTGTTGTTCCCTAATAAACGTCATACGGCTTTAGTAGACGTGTCGTCTTGTTTTTATTCTTATTTTTATTGTTTTATCAGCGAGATAGCAAACACATGTATGCATGCAACCAAATCATACACCTTATATTTAGATGATGTATACATATATGTATGTATTTACATGTATAATATGACATGATGTTGATGTGATGTGTTGTGGTATCGTTTACATTTAACGACGACAGAGAATCGGCCAGGCAGTTAGACAGTCGGAATGATGGCCTTCTGCCTGGCAACTACACAAGAGACGTATAAATCGTTAGAAATTATTATTATTATTGTGTTTGTTGCAAGCTACGAGCTTGAAACGTGTAAATGTTTCTGTATATAGTGGAATTGATTTAAAATGCAGGAACAGCCAAACGAGCAGATAGACAGCACCAGCAACAACAACTATCCCACTGCCAGCCTCTGGAGCAGCATAAGTGAGAGAAATGCATGATATCAAATAATTATTGCACAACTATTTATAATGTTATTGTCGTTGTTGTTGTATGTTTAATTACTTTTTGTTTTTATATAAAAATACGAGAAAAACAAAAGAACTAAATAAATACAAATTAAACAAAATAAAAACAAATGATTTAAACGAGCAGTAAATTATTTTCTATATATTTTTTTTTGTATTTTTAAAATTATGGAAATTTGAGTAGCTGCTCTAAAATACGTGAATATTCGCTGTGATGGACTGGAATGTGATCAGCATGTAAATAATATTTGTACATATTTTGTTTGCTGTTGCTTTTAAGTGCAAATGATTGCAATAATAATTATTATAATCATTATGAGGCAGAAATGCTTAGAAAATTTTCTGTAAGTTTGAATTCAGTCATGCGTTTTGAAATGAAACATTCCAAACAAATGAAAAATATTTCTGCATAGAAAATAATATGAATAAAAAATAAATTGTGTCTGGCTTAGTAACTCAGTTTTTGTTATTTTCCATCACTCAAGTTAATATGTTCGAAGTTATTTCCCACTCAATAAATATTGAATTTTTTTAAACTATTTGTTCAAGATTTAATTACCATACGCGGCCTGTTCAATTACGATTTATTTTTCAAGTTGCACTGATACGATTATATTTCTGAAGTATTGACAGATTAATTTTTATTTCTGTTCAAAATGAAAAAAATCGTGTACAACGGTTATACCAACCACTGTGTATCCAAAGCAGTGTTGTTAACTTTTTTTATTTGGATTTCCGTACCGGCCTAAAAAATTGGCGTTTTTTGGTAAATTTACCGTACGCAAAGTCTTGTGCAAAAATAATATTTTTTTTTATTAAAAAGGTTTTTATACCTCTTTATATATGTATATTCAATATATCGTAATCGAAAATGCAAAAGGTCGTAACAACGAAAAAGTCCAAAATTTAGTTTTTAAGGGGTCTTCACAAATTTTTAGCTTTCTATTTTTAAAAATAACGACTTAATTAAAGAAATTCAAAAGGCAGCTTTTACTAAGTTTGATTTTGAAAATCAATGTATTTCTTGTTGTTGAGAAATAATGAAACAATGGAAAAATGTTACCAGCTTACTCTTTTTGAGACATAATATTTACCGTTATAAATAACTTTATAATTTTATTTGCATGATATTGCAATAAAATCATATTTGTAAACACTTTTAATTTTATTAAGTTTTTTGTCTCTAGTAAATTTTTTGCTTTTCAAGTGACGATATTTATGTAAATAAGGACAACAAAAAATTTAAGAAACAAGTATGTAGTAATAATAAAAGGAAGTGTTTAAAATTTGTACTTTCAGTAAGATCAATAAATGCATTTCTATAATACTTAAGTTTAGCTAAAAGTCGTCATTTAGCAATTTAAGGCCGAACGAAACCGTACTTTAATTAATTTCTTGAAAAAAGCTAAGAAATTTCACATGTTTATACATGTTTGAGGGTGGTGATGGCACGATGGATGGTAGTCTGCACGTTGACTACAAATCCAAAAACAGACCTGGGTTCAACCTCAGTTTCAGACTAAAATTGTAAAATAAAAATAAACATCTCGCATTTTTCTGATGTGCATTAGTGTGTCTTTGTGTGTCAGTTGTTGTCGGAAGGTTCAGTGTCGAAGGCATAGTCACTGGTCACTGAACCATAACGGCTTCAGCTGATAGAAATCCACAATCACATCAGAACGCCCTCCTTCGTCGGTATTGTGTAGCACCGGCGAAGTAAAATAATAATAAAAATGGCTACTAAACCGAAGCTTCAGCACTGCTACGAGTATAAACAAAGAACGTGCGAAAGCAGAGCTGTAAAGTAATTAATTAAGCTTCACCTCCTGTCATTTCTTCTACTATCCCTTTCCTATAGTTCCAACACAATGCTTCGTATGTGTAGTAGTCATCTTCTGACTGTCTTCCAGACAAAAAAAAAAAAAAAAAATTAAGAATTACGAAAAAACAAAAAAACCGATGATTTTTTTTTTAAATTTTCTTTATACAAAAACATTTTATTATTGGATTTAAATCTATTTAATGACACATAATCAAAAAATTAAAAGAAACTTCAAAATTACCGTACAAATATAGAAATTACCTGCCTACCGTTCGCAGATCTAAATTGCCGTACAATACGGTAATTACCGTACGTTTAACAACACTGATCGAAGGTTTCATTCCACTCTGCCTCTTACATTTGTGAAATGATTTGATAAAATAATAAATTCATAATTAGGCTAAATAAAGTAAAATAAAAATAAATAAACATTTAAATTTTATTAAATTGTAAACAGAAACCATTTTTCCTGAAGAAGCTATATAAAGGACTAGCAAAATATTGAAAAATAAATATTAATTTTTATAAAAAACAAAGAGGCATGAAGTTTGACAAATTAGTGATAATTATAAAACAAGTTTACAAAATTCGAAAAAAAATTTTCGTTCGCTAGAAATAAAAGTTGTTTTTTTAGTTATTTGGTAAGCTGAACTCAAATATGCACTCTGTTGTTTTCCTTCAGCTCTAGTTTTCGCGATTTCGGGGTTTTTAAAAAATAAAGGCACTTTCACAACATAACTTGGGAAGGGTTTACAATGATCTATAAAAAAAAATCCGAAATCCGACAACAAAATCACCTTTAAAAAAAATTTTAACCAAAATAGTTATTTAGAGATGGTAAATTAGAGCTTCATTTAAAAGAGGAAAAAAATAACGGCGGAATTATTTCTCGTATTCTATTTATAGCAAATAATAAAGCTAATAATTTACATCTACTGATAACCACAAAATGTAAAAATGACGTTCGAATTAAGGCACTATTCAACAATATAACAAAAAAAATTTAAATTTTATAAAAAATTTTAAATTTTTTTTTTCACGAACGCATAAAAATACAACAACCCGACTAGAAATTTTCATTTGCACTTGAATAGTACCCTATTGGGTTGCCGAATTGGGCAAGTAAGTTGAGAACTGACGGGGCAATACCGTTATAATTTTCAACCGGGTAAACATTTTAGAAAAACATTTACAACTGAATTTATAATATAATAAACATAATAAATTATTTTTTAATAAATAATAAATTATTTATTAAATTTAAAAATTTTTCTATTTGTGCTAGAATATCCCAAGAATTCTTTTATTGGGGCCCCACTTGGGAAAAACTGCAACTCCCAACCAGATCTCTAGTAGGATAAACCTACTGGTTTTGCCACAATCATTTCCAAATTGTTCCCAATATGTGTATTGGGAGACTTTATAGTGGGAAATAACTTTATTTCTGGTTTAGCAGCTTGTATTCCAAAGAAATTTACTACTTTTTCATTTCATTTAAAGCACAACTTTGGATTTCATTCACAATTTAGTGAAAAAACTCACTTGTTACATAAACCCAACACCATCAAACACACAAATTTAAAAATTTTAAGCCTTTATGACACTACATTTTTTCTGCCTTTTTCTGCATTTTGGAGAAGAGCGCAAATATATTGTAATGGAAAAATTAGTCAGATGTAAAGAGTACAACCATATTAAGATAAATGCAAAAATGTCAAATCGTCCATTAGTGTTATCGATAAAAAAAGAGAAACTGCCAGAGAAATGTAAAAAGTTTCAACTTAAAATTGACGTTTCGAACTTGAAATCTTTTATATGTTGACAACTCATTGATTTATGCACTATGCCTGCGATTTTAACCTTAGTTTTTCAATATTTATTTTTCTTTAGCGTTTTTTTTTAAATGACAATAAGGAGGTAACACTTAAAAATGTAAATATTACACTAGAGCTAAATTGTTTGGGACCACCTGTTAGAACGGCAGCAAAGTGCATGAGGGTTACATAAGTTATTATATAATATCTGTATAACTAAAAGACCATAAAAAACCATAACCATAACTCACTCGTGGTCATATTTTTTATATTTTGATTAAATTTACAAACAAAAAGTATTTATTTGTAGTCGCAGCTGATAAAATATTTACTACTGTGAATGTACGAAATGAGTGATATTCACAATAGTACTATTCTCTATCGAATACGCGTCATAATACCAAATGAAAATTCGTTCGATCAGTTCATTCGACCACAGTCGAAAATCAAATCCAACTCATAATAGGGGCCATTGTTTTTGTTTCTTCCTGGCTGTTTGATGTCTCTTTCTATCACTTTTATATTAATTAATGAGAAATAAATGTAGTGTCATACGGGCTTTACTGATGTATGGAAATGTCAATTTTTCCCAATTGGGTTTTGTTCTTGCCTTTTTTTGCCCTTAAAAGCAATCGAATCTCTTACTCTGTTAGCAGACTTAATTGTATGCATTCAAATTATACACTATTAATTACACCTTAAATATGCAGTCAGTCGCGCCTGAAATTGTGCCGAACGAAATTTACTATAAACTGGGGTATTTAATAATAGTTAAAAAAACTAGAAATATTATTAATTTTTCTAATTTTTTTTTTAACGAATTAAAAGTTGCTTTAATTTGTATTCTTACTGAATAACCCATTTGTATTTACAATAGATTTTTGTTTTTATTTTTTTTTTCAAATTCTCTGCGATGGTTTTTATCAAGTGGTTTTACATTGTTCGTTATCGATTTTGACGTCAATTGTTCTCAAGTACCTTTCGTCTTATCAAAAATTGGAATTTCAATTACTTGTTTGCGTTGGTGTTCTAAGCGATTATTTTACAACTTTATCAATTAGACAAAAAACATACTCGTGCAAATAAATTACTTTACAATTGTTTTTTTTTAATTTTTAATTTTTTCTTTAAAAAAAAATGTTCAGTTATAAAATCAAATGTAACGCATTTTAATTCGGACATGATTAAAACTATATCGATAATTTGGCTTTGATAATTGTAAAACATCGTTATAAATTAATCTAAATCGCTTCTAAAATCCCTGGTTTATCACAGTGTGTTTTTGTGTGTGTGTTGTGTGTATTGCCGAGTTGTAATCATATTTTTTGCACATTTTCAATTTTTTTCTTAAACGTTTTGGAACTAAATGGCAGCTTGCTGGTTTGGCCATCAGCATCCAAACAAACATAAACTACCTAATAAGTGCACGAGTAATACTCTATTATTCCAACTAAGTGGCTAGATAGCTAGAGCTAGCTAGCTGGCAGCCGTGCTAGTTAGTTCACAAGTTTTTGTTTTTTTTTCGTTCGCTTCAGGTTTGCGGGACTCCGTATCAGTAGTTGAGCCAGGAGTCCATTATAATCATCATCGGCATTGTACAGCAATTACTATATGACCAGTTTAGGAGTTTTAACGTATAAATGAGTAGATTTTTATTTATTTATGTATGTTCGGTGTTGCACTCGTCGTATCTGTTTCTTATATTTATTTATGTATGTATTTGTTTTGTTTTATGTGTTGTTTTTTTTTTTTTTTCAACAACCTGTTCAATTGTGCTGCTGCATGTTGTATTTTGTTTCCTACAAAAAAAAGCTCTATTATTGTGTACGCGTTCCAAGCATTTCTTCCGATTTGTTACCATGACCTTATAAATGCCTGTACTCGTACGTACATAAATATATTTTACATACATACATAATTTTTCTTTTATTTTTTTCAGTTTTTTTTTTTTTTATTTTTGCGCACTGGTTATGCCAGTCATTCTTCAGTCATTTTGCTTGTCGGATTACTTGTTGAACAGCTCCTCCCTCTGTTCCACATATTGTTAGAGCTGCAAGTTGCATGATGTGTTTTTGTCTATCTTTAATTTTTGTTTAATATTTAAAATTGTTTTATCTTCGTTCAATGTTTTTTTTTTTTAATTTTTGTGATTTGGCTGCAGCTCATGCTTAAGATTTCTATGGTTAAATATTAAATGAGTCTTGAAGTTGTTGTTGGTTTTTTTTTTGCTATTGCTGCTTGTTTTAGTAACTTTTTATGTTAAATTGTGTGGCAGTTTAGTTTTTGTTGCGTTTTAGTGGCACATGCTTTGGACTTCTTGTGATCTTTTTCGAATCTTTTCCTAGCTATTTTATAGGTTATGTTAATGGATAAGAAGGAGGGTATGGATTTGGGAGTGAGTGTGCCAATCCGTAACTATTTTGAGGACCTTAAGGAATCCGCTGGACTGATTCAAAAGCAGATTATGGTGATAAAAAACGCTTATTTGCCGCATACAATTTTTTTAAAACAAATAATCGGAGTTATTAAACAGACCTCGTAGCTCACTATCAAGTTAAGTGCTATCCCGGAGCTATTTGTTCGAACGACGTATTTGTTAGCTTCTTTGTCTACAAATTTCACGCTTATTAACGCCATTCCAACATGGTTTTCGTAAAGAATGTTCTACTGCAACTAACCTGCTTCATTGTACTACAGTAACCAATCACGGCTTCACGAATGGAAAATATACAGATCTTGTATATACTGATTTCAGTAAGGCACAACCTCTTCTTGAAGAAACTGTACTTAATGGGGTTCTCTAATAGAATGTATATTGGCTAAAAACATATCTGGAAGGGCGTAATCAACGAGTCCGCTTCATGAATATGCTTTCTAGAAATATTTGTGTTAAATTTGGTGTTCCACAGGGCAGCCATCTAGGACGTTTTTTTTCTTACTTTTTATAAACGTTTTACCATCTTCTGTAGAATTTTCCAATACACTACACTATACATATGCTGATGACGTAAAGACATTCTTGAATTCATCGAGTCAATCGCAATTACAAAGAGTTTTGCAATCATTTTTTTTTAAATCTGAAAAAGTGCAAACATATGCATTTCTCCAGAAGAGTTAACTCTCGTGGATCTTTCACCTTATGAGGTCATATGTTGGAGATATTCGTTTCGATCCAAAGCTTATGTTCACAAATCACATAAATATGTGCATACCTTAGGGCCGTGGAGTATTTGCTTTTATTAAACGCTAAGCCAAGGAGTTTAACGTTACACTTAAGCTACGTTCAGACTTGTGAAATATTTGACGAAAAAAACGTAACCACTGTTTTCTCTGGGATGCTCATTATAGCATCCACATTAATCGTTTAGAGACTGTACAAAAGCAGTTTCTACTTTTTATATTGCGTAATATATATCCAAATCGTGTATCAAACTTGCCATCTTATGAATATAGATTACAACAAATTAAATTTCCTATGTAAATGTAATATTTCTTATTAAACTTACAAACAGTTGGCAATACCAAGAATTAGTGACGGCGTTAATAATAATAATGCCGAACTTTGTATTTTATAGAGATATCGATATACATACATATGTTAACTTCTAATAAGAGATTCAGTCTTGTACGAGCATCATTTCAACACGATCAATAAACTCTTTATATTTTTCAAACGATGACACATGTTCTGGGTTTCTGGTCAATGAGCTGACATTTAATATACCGCACGTTCGCTTCGTCCTTTAGCACTATAATATTTTCGCCAAAACTATGCCAATGCCGCTCCATTCCGTTGTATTTCCCATAAAGAACTATGTACTGTAATTTATATCTCTTCTCATATAAATGTAATTAAATCAAATTTAATTTTATATTTAAATAATTAATTATTAATAAGTTTTGTTATTTTATTTAATTATATTTTAGTAATTTTATATTTATCTTGAAATTTGTTGTCTGTAGGGATTTTGAAACCATAGATGTAATTAAATAAATACAAATACAAATAGGGAAAGCTTTTTATGGCACATGTCATAAAAAAGTGTATCACAAGTCTTATATGTGATTTGGCAGCATTGTTTAATGTTCATCTGATTTTTCAAAAGCGCTGCATATTTTCTGTTTACGAAATAACAAATGTTTCGGTATAAAACAATAAAGTACAATTATTCTGTAGCAATAAAATTTAAAACAGAAAAATTATCCCGCCTGTTCTCTAAACCGAGTCGATTTAAAAACGAATGATTTCTCAAAACCGAATAAATGCTAATTTGGTGTTCTAAATATCACACGATTTTCAACATTCGAACTTGGTTTCGAATAAGATTTTTTAAACGTCAATACGCCAAAACGTCTATTTTTTTTTTTTTTTTTTTTTTTGGCGTGTGAGGTAGGGTTGAAAATGCCTGCGATCTTACAGAGACCGTCGTCTTCTGCGTCGAGTTGTGTTGCCACTAAAAAATTCCCTCCTCCTCCTCTAAAAACTACTGGAAATTTGTTCAAAATAATGTTAATACTTTTTGAAAAGTGATTTTTTAATGATATATCTAATGAATTTAGTGAAAATGTGCTTTTATTTTCTACTTTATCTGCATACTTTAACAATAACATGGAGAATAATTGGAGTGTTTTTTAAATTGATTATTTTGTATTAAAATCTATTACAGAGTTTATAATTTGACTTAATTTAATAAAAGAAAGATTTCAAGTAAAATTTGGTAATTGTTTTTTTGTTTCATCAGTTATTTATTAGGAAGATAGTATATTCGATTTAATTTCGACCTGACGTATCTACTCGACTTTAAACCGATTAAAATTATGCGAATTCGATTTACAGAACACCTAAGTATGTGTATTCGTTTTAAGAACGAAAAATTTTTGCGGATACGGTTTACAGAACAGACCCGTATATAATTATCGTGAGAGAAGAACTAAAAAATAATTAATATCTTCAGAAATCAAAACAAAACAAGCTGTTATATATAGTGTTGCACTCACGGCCCGCCTTTAATTAAAATGAGTGTTGAACATGTAGCATTTTTTTTTCATTTTAAGGGGAACATCAGGAGAAAAGAATGCGTTACACTTTCAAAGTAGCACATATTTCCGAGAAAAAAACTTAAATAACTCTAAAAGACAGAATAAATAAAGAATATTCCTCCGAAAAGCGAACACCATTATCAAACCCTTTACGTATTATATGAGATTAAGAATTAATCCAAAAATAGCGATCAACTAATGGCAAATAAATGTTATATTTAGAACGCAATAACAATATTGTAATTATTACAAAAAATTACTTTTGGAGTCAATGGCAAGAACTTGTTTAGTGCGTTGTAGAACTGGTTAAAAAAACATATGTTGGGATTAATTATATTAAATAAAATCCAAATGGTTCCAATGACTTAATCAAACTTAATAATTTAATTTTGTGTCTTGAAGTAAAATAAACATAAAAATCATCTGAAGCGAATTTGAAAAGGGAAACTTGGAAGCATAACAAAAGGCAATGAATGGCGCTTAGGCGTCAAAGCACATGCACACACATCTGTAAAAAGGTAAAAAAGGACATTTGATGCTTGTTTCTATGCAAGTTTTTTTTTGCTTGATTTAATACTTTTTTTCATTAAATGTAATAAAATGCCGCATAGAAATTAAATAGCAAAAGATTAAAAAAAAAATGCGTAGACATTTAGCTTATGGACTTGAAAAGCTGTGTACACATGGTTGTCAGATATTACAATATTGTAAGATATGGCAATGTACTAGCAATCAGGTTTATTAGCTTTATTGGGTTGATAATAGAAACTTTTAGTACAATTGATAAATCATTATTACGAAATGCAATTGCTTGAAAGAGGTCGCCACCCTAACTTTTCAACGAGCAACTATAAAATCACTATTGTGAATACCTATTAACGGAAATTTAGTTCTTTTTTTGCAACCTGCAAAATAGTAGGGGAAAAATATTTACTCGAAATGTAAGTTGTAAATAAAAGAAATATATAAATAAATATCGCTAAAAATAAACAAAATAAAAGATTTTATATGTGTCTTATTCTTCCTAATTCACACCGAACCTCAAATTGTCCATCGTCTGAATCAAAAAAATTCTATTGAACTCATTTTCGAAATTAAATGTCTCTACTAATTTTTTAAACGAATTTCGCACATTCACTCCATCTTATTTTTGTCATTTGTCAGCTGTTATTTTTTTTGCCTTCAAATGTAATTTCACAATTGCGATTATCTACTAACTCATTCACAAATTTATCAACTGGTTTTCGTAATAAGTAATAAAACTAATATCTATCACTAATAAAACTATCTTTATCAACCTTAGTTGACAAATTTTCGTACTTTTAAAACAGTTGGTGGTTGCTGGTTGCATATTAACCTGAATGAAAAATTGTCACCAAATGGTAAATTGTCAGTTCAGACTAATGTAAGAAAACCTGACAATTTCATTGTCACACACTTGCCTGACAATAAATTTATCTGCCAACAAAAATTGCCAGTTCATACGTTTGTCAGATTAATGGATGGAAAAAGTTGCCAGATTCGATGTTCAACATTGTTTCTTAATATTTATGGGCGGCGTTGCCAATAGAATTATTTATCTGATAATAATGCACTAAATTAAGCACATCTGAAAATAACAAATGACCGTATCTGATAATTATTCGCTAATGGAAATGACGGCTGTTCTCATAATCTTTAGATGCCCGACCATATTATTGTTGTACAATATACTGACAATTATTTTACTGACAATGTTGCCATATGAAAATTGTAAGTTCACACGATTGTTAAACATTTTATGACAATTTTTCTGACAATATTGTAATACTCGTATCTGACAATCGTGTATACAAAGCTTTACGCACTACATGGCATGTGCGCTTACGGAATTGAATAAATTCAAACAATGGAATAGAGAATACAAAGCAGAAATCATTTTTCTGTATAAGTGAAGCCAGCAACTTTATGAAGATTTCTGTAAGAGTTATAAAAGAATTACTTTAGCGAATGTACAAAAAAGAACAAAAACAACAACCAAAATTCCAATGAATGCTTAAATCAATTGTACAACTGTGTACGCATATTAAATACTAGACAATACAAAACAGCCAAGGGCTGCCTGCGAGTCACATTCACTTACAGGCAGTCCTTTTTTTGTGTTTTGTTTTTTGTTTTTTTGGTGCTTAATGAAATTACATTAATAGAAATAGCCTTGTAGTGGAGACGAAAGTCTTCTCTTTCTGTATGTCTGTCCTTCTGCTTTTCTGTTGAAATAAATTAAAGCGTAAAACAAATCAAGCATGTTTTTTTAATCGTTTTGTACTTTTGTTTTCGTCTTAGATTAATATCCTTGAAAATGAAAATAACCCAGCAATTCGTTTCTAATATTCAGTTGTAATGTTCTTCAACATGAATTTCAACTTACATTCTAACACGATGTTCTTTCTTTATCTTCCTTCATCGATTCTTTTGTTCTTTCCACTTCTAGAATTATTTTAATTGTTTTGCTTGAAAACCTTTTGCTTCATCGAAGTCCGTCCCATAAATTATATATTGAATTACACTATAAAAAAATGTTGGAACAAACCCAAAACTGAATGTGTTTGGAGGAACTCCAGCATTAAATTTATTTCATCGATACGAGTTTATACATTCACCCTTATACGACAGTAAAAATTACGTCAATATGCTACTTTCATTTCAAATACAATGCAACACTTCAGTAAATGTGAATTAAGTTTTGAAGTGAAAGCTTTCGCTTATCGATGTTGACAAAATGGCATAAGGGCAATTTTTTTCTTTTAGGCTCCCTCTGCATTTCGTTGTTGTATCGTTACTATAATGGGATGTGTTCCAATGAAATCAGGGAACTTGTTCCCGAAATCCGGTCAATCATGTGGACATCTTGTTCATCATTCGTGGTCCATTTGGCAGCGAATCGAACTACGCACGTTTTTGGAATGTACTACCCGCGGAGGTCTTTTCTTTCAGTTTTGACGTGGGAAAATTCAAATAGAATGTCCATAAACACTATTCCCTCTACCTTCTCTCCCAAAACCTTATTTCTTAGTTCCAGCACAATGTATCGTATGAGTCCAAGCCGGAAAGAAATCCAAATTAAACTTCCAACTGATATTTATAATATTAATCCCAAAATATCTTTTGTATTGCACCCGTGCTCAGGGAATGCACCCTGTGCACCGAAACTAATTGGAAAGAAATGATGTAGAGAAGAGTGAGTGCGTAAAGTCACAAGAAAGATAGAGAGCTTAATTCTTGCAAAAGTCCGCAGTTAAAGCTGAAAGAGAGCCATTTTATTTTTTATTTCACTTCGACGACGCTGCATTGCTGAAATACTGAAATATCGACGCAGTAGGCTGATGTAGCACATAAAACTAAAAAAAAAACTTTTATTATACTTGACCGGGCTGGGAATCGAACCCGGCTCCTTTTAGTTGCAAAGCCAGCACGCTAACTACTCGCCATCACTTCGATCGATAAGTCGTTGTGGCACGGGAACAGGCAGTAGTGAAATTGTGAACTAAAATCGATCTACTACAGCACGCACAACTTGTCAGGTTGGAGGATTATTACGGTCTAAAAATTAAAGTTGCCACCACCGAGTAAGAATTTAGTTAGTACAGGGTGGCGCAAAATTAATCACCAGATGTTTTTTTTGTTATATCTTTTTTAATGAAAAACTTTGGTTCTGTTTGCGATATCGGCCAGTGGCCGGCGCCAGATTTAAAGACGCTTCAAGCAGAAAAGACAGTTATAGCAAAAAAACATCGTGTGATTACTTGTGCGCCACCCTGTACATTGTAATTATTTGTAAACGTTGTTTCTTTGTGTACTTTACTAAGACGCAAATATAGGATTCACTGAACATTTTGTCATTCACAGTTAACTGACAGCTGTAGTAGACCATTCACAGTAGAACTTCAAGTAGTTATGTCCCAACTGGGAAGCGTTATGGGGTATTATATATTGTAAATTTATTTATTTATTTAGAGAAATTTTTCCACATACTGATTTCGATCTTGTATGTGCGTTCGTCAATTTCAGTGTCTTATATCACATGTAATCGTGAAAATATTAAAATATGCGTGGTGTATATTTATTTAACTTCTGCTTTAATACACCCCCACTCTATTTAGTTTGTAGCCAATGAAGTACGAAATTATTAAGATTTACTTTCTTTTACGCTTTGTGTATGTGTAATTGTGCATGTATAGTTACGTATTTTTGTGTGCGTGCTCTAAACCGCATTGTCCTGGGAAACAACAAAACCCATACTCTCGAACACATAGCAAGTCTTTAACCTTTCAAGGATTTTATAATATCATACCACTTTTTTTTTGCTGCTTTTTGTGTTGTTGTTAACTACAGCTCCTTTTCGTCCTTTATTTCTATTATTGCATTGTTTTCGTTTTTGTTTTTTAATCGTATGAATAGCGGTTGTGGGAAAAAGAAGCAGCAGTCGCACAAAAACAAGAGCGTTTCCGTACATTCCATTTGTTTGTTTTGTTTTTGTGTTTTCTTCCTCTAAGTCGGCGATGTCGGTTCGTTTTTTTTTTGTAGATAAAATTATATTTAATTGAATCGTTTGTGCTCCTGCCCTTTTCTGGCTTTCTACTCATTTATTTCTCGCTCTTTTTTGTCTTCATATTGTTCTCCATTGTTTTTCTTTTTCTTTTCTTGCTCTTTAGCAGACCTTTGGGTAACATTAGCTGTGCAGTCATGGAAACTGCGAAAATGTCAAAGACTTTTTTTCTGTTGTACGACAACCATCAAGACACAAACATACATACATTTGTAATACGAATTAACACCAACACAGTGTTCGCAAAATTTGTGCTGGGGATGATGATGAAGATGAAGATGATGATGTTGTTGTTTACCATGACATGATATCGTGCGGACAAGTCGGTGTCATTTTACAAAAGATGTAAAAAAAAGTATATGAAAAACGATTAGAAACATTTTAAGTATATGGAGGAGTTACAGTAACAAAGATTTTCAAATAATGATAAATCCTGAAATATGAGAAAATAAATATTGCAAAATCAAGATTTCGATGGGGGATAAAACTAAGATCTTAGATAGTGGGGTACAAAGGCTGCTACAAATTGCTGCCAGTAGCGCCAACCTGTTCCACCCAAAAGCAGTACTTCATATTGCGAAGATGGGGAGGTGGCAAATATCATCTGACAAAATTGAAAATATTGGAAGGTGGAACAAAGAATTATAGTGGAATGTTTGCGTCAAATACATATTTTTTATTATTATTTTCTCTTAGGTTATAACCAGGGCTGTGAATTTATATTTGGTAAAAATCGGTATGGATAAAATCATTTTTTAGATGCAAAACAGCTGTTAAAAATTACAATAATATTTTTGAAAGAATGAATATTTAGTTGTGTTCAAGTACATAGTTAATTTATGTTAACTTATGTGAAAATTACTTTTGTTTAGAATAAAGGAAAAAGCACAAATAATAATATTGTTACGTTTTACCTTTTCAAAACGTGTATTCCTTTATTTACTATAATTTACACTTTAGTTTGATAAGCTTTTATTTATTTGTTCTTTTACTTAATAACTTCTTCACTTTGAGGTACTTAATTTAAACGTTCGCTTCGAGAGTGTTTTTACAACTGCATCCCAAATGCTCACACTCTTATTTATACTCGAAAGACATTTGCCACTAGAGTCTGCTAGAACATTCTAGTAGTGTCTTTGACATTTGTGTAGAATATTCCAGAATCTTTTGCTTATGTTATCTTATTATTTTTCGGGGTACAGATTTGAGAGTGAGTGTGCAGCACAAGTGCAAAAATTCCATACATGGCACATGTGCATGTGCCAAATACTGCTGCACATATTGCGTTCCGATCTTGAAATGTGCGGCACATAAAGGCACACATGCACATAGTACATATTGGACTGAGTTTATCGAATGAATTTTTATTTGATATTATGATGCGTATTCGATAGAGGTGGCCTTATTTTGCATTTGTATAAATTTATATTACAAATGGATGTTTGTACTCGATAATTTAAAAACGATTTAGTAGATTTCACGTGTGCATGTGCCGCACAGAGTGTGCCAATCCGAACCCTGCTAATTTTGTATTATTGTGAATGTGTGTTTGTCAGTCTATGTAATTGTTGTTGTTGTTGTTTTTGGTTGCGTAAGTTTGGTATGTGAGTTGTGTGTTTGTTTATTGCGTTGTGAGTCGATGAAAATTGAGAATGTTGTAATGAAATACGTTTATACGAAGGTAATGCATAAATTGCTGTTAATAAATGTGTTTCCGTAATAATATTGTGCATATTTTTTTTTTATAAATATTTTGCAATAAGTACATATTAATTATAATAATTAATACATGCTTTTGCATATTTTTTAAGGAATGTATATTTCGGAATGTTTTCGAATAAAAGTTTGTTTTCCATATTCTGCAATAAATAGATATTTTGTAATAAATGCAGGTTTTTTTGAATATTTTTTAATTGATTATAATTTTGACATATTTGCTTATGAATTCATATTTTAGCATATTTAGTTAACATTGAAAGATCATTTCAGCAGAATTTGTAATAAATGCTTATTTTTGCATATTTTGTAATAAATGCATATTTTCGAATATTTTCTATTCAATGTATACTTTTGTATATTTCTGAATAATTCGCAACTATTGCCTATTTTTCTATATATTGAGGAAGAATTATAATAAATGTTTTTGTTTATTATTAATTGCTAAGAATGCAGTATTATATATAAAAGTAAAGGGAGCCGCACCAATTGTGCTACAAAAAGAAATTCATATAAATTTTATAAAAAAAAAGTATTTCATTTTTTTTTTTTTATATTGTATAGAAAATTTTATTTTATATTACTAATTGTTATTGAAAACGATAGACGGAAGGTTTCAGCTGGGAAGACATGATCAATGGTCACTGAACAGTATCGGCTCCAGCTGTAACCAATCCACAGGTACATAAGAACGCCATCCTTCGTCGGTATTGTGTAGCACTGGCGAAGTAAAATAATTACTAAAGAAACAGCTACTAAAAACGAAGCTTCAAAAATTTAATACGTCTCCTTGATATCAGCGACGCTACAACACTGCAGTAATTTTTTTAGAATGTTTTTTTTTTTATTTGCATATACGCAAAAGTTGAGTTTTCAGCGGTTGTTGCTCATGGGACCATTTAAAATATGTCGCCTCGGTTCATATCAGTCGGATTAAAGTTCTTTGGCATGAATTTGGACAGGAAGTATAATATTCTTTGTTCTTAAATTATTCAAGCAGACATCAGTTGTAACGTGCGCTACGATAATTTCGGTCCTGCCTTAAATTCGGTCTAAATTAAAGTCTGATAAGTTTTTTTCTATCGTATGGCTAAAAAACTGATACGCAAAACTTCTCGAGCATTTATACGGTCAGTGAAGATGTTCTTACTCAACCTGCATTTTTTTTACGTGCAGGATAATCTTTTGTTCACATAGATGATTATAATTCAAAGCACTAACGATGGCTTTAGAAGTCTACTATGTCTGACACCTGCTGAAGAGCAGTATTTACACGAACAAAAATGATTTTTAACTTTAATTTTTTTAAAGCATTCATACACACCGCCTTTGCAGTCACGCAACGTAACCATAAGTGAATTTGTATTAGAGACAGAATAACAAGCGACATATTTGACAGACGCTACTAAAAAAAGAAAACTAGAATGAAAAATAAACATACCAGTCTAGCCGCCCCAATAATTTTTACTGATGAAACAAATTTATAAACAAGTTTGATAGAGGAAAATCTACTTAAGAAATGTTCTTCACAAAAATCATCAGCAGCATTATAATTTCATATTAAAAATACCTGCTAACAGCCAAACTGACTGGGGCTGCGGAAAAACTGCTCGCTTTTAATATTTTCTAAAAATTTGATTCACAGCAAAATATTGAAAAGAAACTTATTTATAATTATACTTATGTATGTATGTATGTCTGTTTTGGATTCGTTTAAAATTTTAATGAACACATATACTTAGTGAAATGTATTAAAATATTAATGCGTTCATATTTGAAATACTTTGTACGTATCGTATGTTAATTTCGAAACATAAATATTTCATGTATTAATATTGTTTTGTGACAATTATTTTGTTGTTGTTGTTGCTGTGTTTCTGTTTTATTTCTTTTTTTCTTTTACTTTGTTTTTATTAAAAGAAAAAAAAAAAAGAAAAAATTAAATTCTTCGCTTTTTAGCAACGCTGACACTTCTTAGCACTCCCACTCATTAACAATAACTTATTATCATATGACACTTTGAAATTTGATTTTTTTTTTGGAACGGTGGGAGAAGCAGATATTTTATTTTTGTTCTTGGCTTAGGAACCCAGCAAAATGTTTTACTAAACATTTTTAAAAGTGGCGACTAAAAACGATACAAACATGTTTTATCAACGATAGTATAATTGTAAATAAACGTTGCACATGGGGCCATTTGTCTAATTTAGGCGACCAAAGCTATTTTTATTCATTTTTTATCTTAGACCAGCACTCAGGTGATGACCCCCACCCATGTCATGCATTGTGCTGGAAGTAGAGAAAAGGGATAGTGAGAGAGATGACAGGTGGTGAAGCTTCCCTATCAATACAACTCTGCTTATGCAGGTTTTGTTTTTGTTTATAACAGTGTTGCCACACCTCTGATGTCAAGGAGATGTATTAAATTTTGAACCTTTGTTTTAGTATCCAATTGTAGTAATTATTTGACTTCGCTGCTTCTACACAATACCAACGAAGCAGTGTGCTTTGATGTGCCTGTGGATAAGGTAACAAAAGCTTCTCTGCATAGCCGGTTTGCGGTCGGGCTTAATAATTTTCTCCTCTACGGTATAACTAACACCGGCTTCGTTAACAAACGCTTCTGGCGGCCTAGATAATTTTCTTCCAATTTGGTGAAGCGCCTATAAACTAAATTTAGCGAAAAACTTTAACTGCCTGTCTCACGATGTCACTCGATATCGTTCGTTCATATAATTCCATTTAAAACAAAAACAAAATTTAAAATGTTGTTTTTGTTATGAATGTTTTTATGCGAACGAACGATATCGAGTGACATCGTGGGACAGGCAGTAAGAAATTATAAATAATTTAAAATGAAATAACTCCCTAAAAAAATTAAATAACTCCCAAAGCAAATGAAATAAGAAATAAAAACAAAATAAAACGAAATAACTCCCATATGAAATTCTTTTGGAATTCATTATGAAATGAATTCCAGGCAAAAAATGAAATATGTAATTCGCAAAAAAAATAAGTAAATCCCAAAGGTGTGGGAGTTATTTCATAATTTGTATGAACATTTTTTGGGACTTATTTCATTTTTCCTGGGGACTTATTTCACCACAGATTTATTGCACGCCGCCAACCATCTCAATAAACGAAAGAGTTTCAAATTCGCACATAGAGTGCAAAGCAAATGCAATTGTAGGTACACCAACAAGGCTTAAGTTCGAGGAATCTAAAATACTTGTGATAATTACTGAAGCACAAATTAAAAAAAAATGTTTTAAATTCCACTGGCAACCACTAGCTGAACGGAATAACATGCAGTTCTCCAAGGTCGTTGCGGTTTCAACATTAGTTCTTGTGTTTAGTTTAGTCCACTGTATGTCGATCTAAATCTTTATATTTTATTTCAATGGAAATAGCATACGAGAATTATGTGATGTTTCGTTTAGCAATTTTCTCCTGAAATTCACCATCTCTTATTATTTTACATTTTTTTTTTCTTTATATGGTCATTAAATTCGTTAATTAGATTCTTTACTTTCTTGCTAAATTAAACCAATTCTTTAATTTACAGTTTTTCCCGACGTTTCGAAGATCTTTTGTTTAGTTTTTCAAGGGATCGTCTATTTAAATTAATAAAACATTAACTTAATTGAAAAATATGAGCAAAATGTAAAGCTGTGGGGGGTATGAAAAGGGAAACAAGAATGAATCCGAATGACTTATTTTTTTTTACTTCTGGCAACATCAAACTAAAAGTTTTGCACCAAATATCTGTACGAGAGCTGCGCAGTGGTGGCAACGCTTACTATATCGAATGAATGCTGAAATATTTTTACTACCATCTAATAGTTTATTAATTTTTTTTTTGCAACTATTTTCTGTATCGGCTGTTGTTATTCGTGTTGCCATGGCAGTTTTGTTAAATATTGCTGTATTAAAAGCAATAAGCCTGCAAAGGATAATACACTGTTTTTTTGCTCTGTGCTACCTACAGATGTTTATACATCAAATATAAATCATTAAAACAAGCATCTATAGAAACAAAAGGATCTTAAGGATATGTGCAGAATATAAATAAAAATGTTTTATATTAAAATGCAATTTCCCCTCTTTTTTTTTTTAAACTTGCCCTAACACGCAGCATGCGACTGCAATAAATGCAGGAACGCCAAACAAACACATCAAGTATTTAAAGAAGAAGCAGAAGAATAAGCAAAAGCGAGTAATTAAAAATTTATTATTTTGATTAGAGGCAAATAAAAAAGGGGACTATATTTTCTAGTATTGCCAAGAAACATAAAGGAAATCCATCAGAGATTGTAGTTAATTATTACTTTACAAGAAATAACTGAAGAATACAAATTTCACTTGTTTATTGACTTTGATGTTATAGATAAGGAAATAAGAAGCATTACTAAAAGGGGTTCCATTTCATAAAGAAAAAAAATAAAGAAATGCTTGAAAATTAGAAAAAGAAACTTTTTTTTTTTCTATTTTGTAATAAAAACCAAATGGGGAAGATTAAAATGATTTTAGTTGTTTGGAAACAAAAGAAATAAAATGCCTTAAAATTCATTTGAAAATAGAAGAGGAAAAACTTGTAATGAAATGCTGCTGCATAAAGTGAAAATAACAAAATACTTTGTCATTTTCCGTTTCACTTTGCACGACTTGTCGCATTTAAAAAATGAATTATGGCCCACTGGCATTTCTTATTTTTCTTATGGTTCGAATAAAATATATTTAAAAAAAAAACCCCAACAAAAATGGAGAAAATTAACGGAAAAATATTTTCTTTAAGACAAAAAAAAAAAAAAAAAAACGATGACTACAAGTGAGAATGCCTCTAATATGACCACAATTCAAGAATTTAAAATATAAGAAAATATCAATGAAAAATTTGTGTTTCCATTAAAACATAATAATTTTGAAAATTATAATTTGTAGGTACATATTAAAAAACGAATTTTAAATTGGAAAAAGAGATCCTTTTGCTTCAGGAAAATAATCCAGCAAATTTCGAAATAGTTCGAACTGTTTTTTATTTTGGTGATATCGAATTAAATTTGTAGTTGGTTATGATTTTTTTATTATTTTGTTTTTTGTTTTTATTTTAGAGTTGATGGCCATACCGAAAAGCGCATACAGAATAACATTTCAATTAGTTGCAAGCCACTGTATTTTTTTTTTTTTAACTTGGCGCCTTTTAAATTGTTTTGGTCTTTAAACTTAAAACCCTCCAACAGAAAACTGAGTTCAAAGTTGTAACAATTTCAAAATAAATTTCTCAATTTGTTTCCTAATTTCTCCCCCTCAAAAATGTTTATTTTCTTTTATCAAAATTCATTTTCTGTTTTAGTTCTATATTTTTATTATTTTATTTTTCGTATGTTCAAAGTTGTAACAATTTCAAAATAAATTTCTGAATTTGTTTCCTAATTTCTCCCCCTCAAAAATGTTTATTTTCTTTTATCAAAATTCATTTTCTGTTTTAGTTCTATATTTTTATTATTTTATTTTTCGTAGTATTAAATTTGTAGTGTTAAATTGATTCTATTTAATTTGTTTCCTAAAAGAAAATTTTGTTATATTTTTGGACTAACGCCAATTAAAATTATTTTAATTATTTCTCTTTATTTTCTTTTATTAATTTAAGTATTTCAGTTTCGTTACAAATTATTACGTTTTTGAGATCTTTATTTTTGCAGTGTGCAAACAATTAAAATTAAAAAAAAAAAAGAAAACAATTATTTTTTGTGCATTTGTATGAATTATGGGAATTTTTGTTTTTGATTCTATTGCAAATTTACATAATCTTTTTTCATTATTTTTTTTTTTTTTATAATAAGGTTTTACATTTCAAGAAAACGTTTTGTTTTCTTGGAAAGTACAAAATACTTGGGACAACATTACGCGTTATTCGGTATGGAATGAAATTTCCATTCCTGTGGCCCCACCAGCGACGGAAAATTCATTACTATTGCACTATTTACAGTATATTTTCTGAACAAAATAACCCCAACGTCATATTTAGTACTCTTTTTTTTATTTTGCTTTGTTCCCTGTTTAGAACTCTAGGGTTACTATTTTTATAATCATTGATAACATTGGCTACAAAACAAGAACATAACGAGCCTTTAGTGCAATACTGTCGTAACTCAAAATTTGAATTTTTTGAGCTGGGTATGCACAAATGATCTTTGGGGAAATATACATATATCTAAAGGAAAAAAGATTATGGTTCTATCTCTAACTGTTCAGATTCTACAGCTACAAATGTCTTTATTGCCTCCAGCTATTTCCAATAATATTTATTTGCAATAATAAAATATTTCCTTTATGACAAGAAATTTACAAACAGAAAACATTACAGAACATGCCTCTTTATTTAAAAACTTGTAAACAAAAATAACTTTAGTAAAAGAAAATACTATCAAAAATATGGCTCAAAACTTCAAATGCATTTTTCTCAGTTCACGATTTTTTTTCATTACTACGGTATTGCACCAAAGGCTCGATATAAAAGATTTTAAGTTCGAAATCTCAATTTGAAGTTGAAAATTTTTATTTTATTATTTTATTTATTTTATTTTTTATTCATGTTGTTGTTCGTTCATACGTGTTTGTTGTAAAAGTTGTTAATGTTATTCAAGCAAACAATTCATGCAACCATGTATGTAAGTACAATGCGCAAAGGAGCCAAAAAAGCGAGCAAATCCGAACTCTGATAAAAAGTATCAAAATGTTGAAAAAAGTACTCTTTTTTGTTGACGGCCAGTACGATTTCAATTTGTCGTCTTTCCATCACTGGGACCCGCAATGTTTTTAATTCTATTTTTTTAATCTTATTTTCTTCAAAGCTCTAAACATTTTTGCAGTATAAAGTTCTGGAATATATCGTTCAATTAAGTGACGCTACGTAGTGCAATACGTCGCGGAACATAACTTCATCTAAAAATTAATTTTGCAAATTTTTGCGTTATGGAAGAGCTTTTGTAATCTTTGTTTTTCGCTGAAAAACGAATACACTAGAGCCCCGATTTACATCATTTCGATTTACGTCGCTTTTTAAAATATTGATCAATCCGCTTTGCTTCCTTTTGATTCCGATTTGCGTCGCTGCATATCTACATACCCTTCAATATTTTAACTGAAGTCAGACTTACAAGTGGAGAATTGGTCAATTTGCATTTAAAAATTGTGAGTATCCATTATTTTAATTATCGTAGGCATAGTTGTGTATCAGGTAGTAGGAATTTAGTTGTTAAGAAAAACTGCTGTGCTGGAGTCAACAAACAACGTAAGAAAAGAAAAAAATTAGAAATATGCGTACAGTTTCCTTTATTTCTTTACATATACAGTGAAATTGTTCATAATGGACACCTTATATACACGGACACCTCTCATAACCGGACAAACTTTGTAGAACAGAGATTTTCATCAGTTTATTTGTACAAAAGGTATTGCCATAACTGACACTGTATTAACCGGACGCGGACACTGAATTTTAAAAAATTCTGCTCAAATAACCTCTCATAAGCGGACAGCATTTTTGATTTTAAAAATTATTTTGCCTTTATTTAAAACCATCAACAATTGTAGAATAGAACAGATATTTTCATCAGTTTATTCGAAAAAAAAGGTATTGCCATAACGGACACTCTATTAACCGTACGCGGACAGTACATTTTAAAAAATGAATGAAATGACAATACACCACACACGCGGCTTTTTACGAAACGTCAGCCAAAATATCCAAAATTTTTGATTTATGTACAAACCGTTTGACAAACATGCAAACGGCGGAATATACTACACAACAGGTTTGTACAAACACATATTTCTCTCATGTTTGGCAAGGCACTTTGAAACTTGTGATTCTCGTGTTAACACGAATGTACAAACTTATGTGTTGAGGATGGCATAGAAATTTCTGTTTATTTGAAGAAATTATTTGCTTAACTCGTGTTGCCTGCTTTAGAGCCGCACACAAATATTTTGTCACCTAAAGAATATTATATGTACTGATTCCATAAATATGTACGATGAACAATTAAAACAAATTGTCCGTTTGAAGCATTTTACTTAAGAGGACTTTGTTGCATTCCAGCACATCAAAAACATTTAAAATCATTTTGAAACTAAACGGCTAAAATTGAACCGATCTAAGTTAAAGCAGTCCAATCTGAATAAATTTTGTTAACCAGCATTATAACATAAAGAAAATATTTAAAATAATAAATGTGTACCTCTTATAAGCGGACACCTCTCATAACCGGACAAAAATAATGCGACAGTGAGTGTCCGGTTATGAGAGGTTTCACTGTATTCAAATAAATACATTTTTAGTTATTTCTTTATAATAATTATATCCACTTGCAGAAATAAATAAAATAAAATGTATCCATTAGAGTTTATTTTTTAAATAGAATTTTTTTGTAAATATTTACATTTTTGGTCTTATGAATAAAAAATCAGTGCATTTATATAGAAAGAAGTGATTCGATTTTCGTCGTTTCGCATTTCTCCGTTCCCTATTAACGACGCAAATGGGGGCTCTAGTGTACTCTTTTGAAAAATCAAATGAAAATAAACTTTGTTCTACGTTCCGAATACATCCCTACATTGGGATGCTTTTCGTCTTGTATTTTACATTCTGCTTTAGTTTAAGATTTAAGACTCATTTAAGAAATTTTCGCTGCAGCTACAATTCAATTTTCTCCTTCTTTTGAATTTTTAAAATATTTTGCTTCAAAGCAGAACAACATGTTAATTTGTTTCATGCAAACAAGACAAACCAGCTATTTTTTTCTCTCCCTTAATTTTCACATTTCTTTTCAATGAATTTTTTATTTTTATTTATTTTATGAACGATTATTTAGTTGTTAATACAGTGTGAACATTTAAAGTGACTTAGAGGCCTTTAAAACCGCATTATGATTTTTGGTTGGGTGTTAAAAAATGCCTGGGGTCAAAAATGTGACGATGCCACATCATTGAGTATTCAGTATGAAGGCATTTTTTTATGAATTAATTTGAAAACACACACATATGTATAAATACACACACACACACATACTTATTTCTTAATAATTTTGTGAAAATTTATTAACGAAATAAAGTAATAAATACAAAATAATACTAAATAAGAAATACAGTTGAATCTAGTTATTTCGTACCCTGTTACATTAAAAATGTCAACAATTGAAATCTTTTTTAAATAAAAAAAAATCAAATTAATTCACATAAAGTCACTAAGCGATATCTAATGACATAAAAAATGGCTGTTGTCCTTTTGAATATTCATTATCGAGCTTCTACAGCAAAAAATACGAAATAATAAATAATTGTCGGCATATTCTGCGATCGCTCTGGTAACTAAACAGTATATTAATTTCAAAAAGAAAACATTTTAAAAATAATAAAAATATTTCCTGAAGATGTTAACCGATGGTTAACGAAATATCGACATATATATATATATAGAAAAATTAAAAATAAAAACCTTTGAGCTTAAATATATAGATTGTTCTTATAATAAAAAAGGTTAAAAAACAAGTATTAAAAAAAACAGTGTATTTTTATACCCGATGCAGAGAACAAATAAATTTAATTTTATTAAAAATAATTTATTTATTCGAGGGTGGCGTTGGCGAGGATGGAAGTTGTCTGCACCAAAAAAAAAAAAAACCAAAAACCAAAACCAATTTCAGACTAAGTCATAAAAACATCTCGCATTTTTTCTGATATGCATTGCAATTGTGTCAAGGTTTCAGGGGCGAAGACATAGTCACTGGTCACTGCACAGTACCGAGTTGAACCAATTAACAGGCTCATCAGAGTGCCCTTCTTTGTCGGTATTGTGTAGCACCAGCGAAGTAAAATAATTACTAAAATTAACTACTAAAAACAGGGCTTCAAAATTTCATACGTCTCCTTGACATCAGACGCGTTTCAACGCTGCTATAAAAACAGAGAACGTGCCAAAGCAAAGTTGTAAGACAGTGAACCTTCACCTTCCTTTCCTCTAGTTCCAGCATAATGCATCGCATTTGTAGGGGTCATCCCCTGATTGCTGGTCCAATATAGAAAGGAAAGATAGATGACGAGTCCCTTTCGAGCATTGTTGGCTGTATGTCACGAATAAAGTGAACAATGTTGTCCTCTAATGCCCAAATTCACTGTCATTAGCAATAGTTTAATATTATATATATTATATTTCATTCACAGCTTTTTGTTAACTATTAGCTGATTAGTAAATTGTTATTATTTTTTTTGTTTTGATATCATCTACCATAATATAATATATATATATATATATATATATATCAGTATCAGTTATCAGTTTTTTATTTTCGATAATATTCTGGTTTTCCCGAACCAATTTCAAAAGCCAGTCAATATCTTGCGCGGTAAAGTTCGATGAGCGCGCGCTTGTTTTATCCATTTTTAAGAAATAATACAACAAATGTAAACAAAAACCATATGCTTTAGCAGTGCTGCCAATATTGAAAATTAAAAGAGTCTTAGGGTTATCATTCTTTGGTTACACTGAGAATGTTAGTTAAACAATACACTGTGAATATGAAGTATTAGTTACACAATAGTTATCATTTTAATTTACTAATAATTAACTAATGACAGTGAATTTGGGCCTAAGTCGTCAATTGTTGCTGGTTTATCAACAAAACGACTAGAACCAAATAATCGAGAGCTGTTAAATCGCATAATTTGTCAGATCAATTTTGTGAAATCAACTCATCGCTTGTTCAGAATTCTGGAAAAATTTAAATCTAAAAATTGATGTCTAATTATCAAAGTAAATCTCCAAAATTTTGACAATTTACTATATACATACATATATAAATGTCAAATACTTAGAGCAGTATGACAGTTCGTTTGACAGTAAACACTTTTATAAGTGCTATCGGGTATAAAAAAACACACAATAAGGAAAAATAGCTCGTCTAGATCCCCATAAATCCTAAAATTGTTTCTATATTAGAAACTGAGTCAGTACCACCTCATTGTATTCAGGAGTTGGGTAAATCGTAAAAGTTTGCCATCAAATCTCTGGTGTACATTGTCAGGTGTCAATATTATTAAGTGTAGCCATACCAACTTAACAGAGAAACTGCCAGCTATTTCCGCTTATAAAATAATAAATAACAAATAGAAATAAATTTAAAAATTTTGTAACAGTCTGAGGCGAGCGACGAAATTCGTCGAATAAAATTCGTTGACTTCAACACAATTAGGACGATTAAAATTTGTGCATTAATTTATTTATAAACAATTTTTCTTTACATGTGGGATCTAATAGTGTTACCACATTTCATTTAGAAGAAAAAATATAAATTTTTGCAAAAAAATACATTTCATATAAAATAGTTTAATTTAAAAAAAAAAAAAAAAAATATTATTCCTGATGATGTTAACAAGCTGTTAACGAAATATCGAATAATAAAAAACAAAATAAAATAAAAAAAGACCTCAGGCTTAATAAATATATATCAAAAAATATAATAAAAAAGGTCAATTAATAAAATAATTAAAATTAAAAAAAAAAAATTTAATTTAATTTATTTGCTATAAAAGAAGAAGACTGTTCTTAAAGGTAGCAGTATTTACTAAAACACACACAAAGTGAAAAGAAAAATGGCGACTCTGCAACAATTTGTTTGTCATTCGCGGCGTATGGCTAATTTCGTCTGACGTCGTGCTTGTGAGTATTTTCATCTACAGAAATGTGTTCTATTTTTGGCGACGACTATTCGTCGTACGTTACAGTTGTGTTCCCAACATTCAACGAGGAACTTGTTGAAAAATCATTTATGAAAATTTAGTAGATGGCAAAAACATTGTTGCTTTTGTCGAGCGTTAAATTCTTAGAAACATGTGTGGAAACTATGACTGACTGCAAGAATGTTGCTTGAGTTGATTGCCGCCTTTGGTTTGTTTGTTTATACTTTTTATTTCCTAAACCAAGCCCTTCTGCTTATGAGTGGTTTTCCCATAATTAGAAAAAAAGAAGAACAAAAAATAAAAAGAGTTTTATTTAAATAATAGGAGTTGTAAACAAATGGTTAGCGGCCAACTGGCTTGGCAAAGCAAATCTTGTCTTTTTTTTTCTTCTTGTTTATTCCAAGAAAATCTAAAAAAACTGAAACCACCAGCCATAGACAATAAAGTTTGAATTACAAATATACAAATGCACACGTATGACTATGCCATGAAACAAATGTGTATATACTCGTACATACATACATACATATATATATATACATATATATATATATGTACATGGACATATGCAAATTTAATACATGCGTTTTCCTTTCTGCATATTTGTCTGATGGTACTTTTTTTTGATACTATTTGACCTGAAAAAATGCCGTAGTACGTCCGTAGGACTGGTTATACGAATTTTTTCAAAAATAGGTTTTCGGTGCTTCCGGATAGCTGCTATTTAAGATTAAACGGTTGAGCATTCTTATTGAAATAAAAAATGAAATAAAAATCAAATTAGTTATTGAAATAAATCGTGTGTTGAATAAATGCTTCGTGATCCAAATAAACGCACGATGTTAATTTTGAATAAAACATTAAAGTTTTCAGAGAATTATCTTAAAATTGTTTACTGTGATAGAAGGATCGATGACAATTATGTGAGAAAATATTGGCCAAATGCTCGCCACGGCAGCGGTGGCATATCTCTACCGGAAAGTCGATATTTTCAATGACTCTGAGGTTCAGGTTCAATGTCGTTAATGTGGCGAATTATGTCATCTTTGAACCCTTGAATTGTTCTTGACTTATTGGCGTACACTTTTTCTTTTAAATATCCCTAAAGAAAGGAGACCAACAGTGTTAAATCTCATGATCGTGTAGGCTAATTTACATCGCCATGACGTGAGATAACACGGCCATTGAATTTCTGCCGCAAAAGAGCCACTTGTTTTGTTGGCCGTGTGGCAAGTGTCACCATCCTGTTGGAACCACATATTGTCCAGGTGCATATCCTCAATTTCTGACATCAGTGATGCTCGTGAGATGTTCTATTGTTGGGCACGATGACGAGTCGAGGTTGACGACTCTTCTGCCACACTATCGCGAAAACAGCAATGTTTTCCGTAGAATGAATTGGGTAGGCATGCACAGGTGTTTCCACATTTCCAACAAACCCGGTTTGCTGCAATTTGGGCATAATTCTCTTGATTATGGATACATTGGGTCGATTATGCTGACCAAAAACATTACGAAGTGCACGGAATGCATTTTGATTTGAATTTCAACAATCTTAAGGCGCTGCTCAATTGTGTACCTCGCCATTCTTGAATTTGTCACACACTAAAACAAAGAAATATCAAATTAAGTTGGGCAAAAAACTTGACGATAAGGTGTCAATTAACATCGTGCATTATGGTTGGACCACCCTTTACTTGGAGAGGTGGCAAGTTTTATTTGGTGCTCATTTATGTCGGTTCATGAACTAACTTAAGCCCTGGAAAAAAAAACCCTTGCAGCGTAGCACTTGAGAACACTTTAAGCACCAAGCTTTAGCTTAATTCATCTCATATTTCCATAAAAAATATTTCCACACTTCAGACGACACACTGGGCACCGACGAGCTTCTACGTTGTAGAGAAAATTTGTTATAGAGAAGCTGCCATTTTTAAATACAGTAAAAGCTTGATAATCAGGATAATTGATTGCAGACCCTAATCCGGATTATCATATTATTCGGATTACTGAATAAAAATATTAAAAACGTTGTTCTCGCATTAAAATCGCTTAAGAGAACCCATATCGACTGATGTATTAGCGGAATTCACGGAAATACCTTTTAGATCTTGCAGCTATGCTATAACAATAATGAAATGTATGGATTTACAAAAGCTACACGATCTAAAAATTCCAGTATGACACAGTAAAAATCTTAAAGTTAATTATTTTGCTTGGCAAAATTGTCATGCATCGTTTGTCGAGAACAGTTCACACTTTTGCCTAAGGTCAATTAGGCAATTCGTGAAGCGCAAAAAAATGTCGGTATAATATTCTTCTGATCATTTTATAGATTTATTTAAACAAAAAACAAAGAATTGCGTTGCAAAATAATTAGATTTTACAGCAAAAAAGGACAAAGCACGTGTTTTTGGTTTTACAATTAATAGAGATTAAACTTTACACATCAGTTTGAATGCAATCCGGATTATAGAGTACGCAATGTAATGACAAATACTGTCCGGATTTGGTAAATAATGCGGATTAGTGACGTATGGATTATCAAGGTTTTATTGCACATTGTATTTTATGTAGTCCTTTGATTTTTATTTCAAATTATATTTATTATTATTATTATTATTTATTCCTCTCGTTTCAATGTGGAAGTAAAATAACTACTAAAAATGGCTAAATGGCTACTAAAAACGAAGCTTCAGAATTTAATACGTCTCCTGGACATCAGAGACGCTACAACATTGCTACAAAAAAAAAACAAACAACGTGCAAAAAGCGGAATTGTACGATAGTGAAGCTTCTCTATCTGTCATCTCCCTCACTAACTCTTTCCTCTAATTCCAGCACAATGCATCGCATATGTAGCGGCCATACCCTGAGTGCTGGTCCAAAAGAAAAAAAAAAATAAAAAATACCGAATCGTAACACCCATTTCTCATCACTGACTTTTGCCTACACTTCTTTACCGATTTGCTGTACATCTCTCCGTATGTCTATCAGTCCACTCATGCAAGTTGCCCACAATCATAATAAGAACGTCTCCGGTCTGGGCTAGAAAGCCGGCAGAAATTTGTCATTTTTTTTCTTCTTTATTTAAAAAATGAATTAAAAATGCAAAACCATACACATCTGACCACAAAGTCACTCAATCATCATCGTAATCATCGTCATCAGCAGCACATCAAAAGGAATTTTATGACTCTCCAACATAAATAAATGTTATTGTGTTTATTCATATTTATTATTATCGTTTTGCTTTTTACTCGAAATTGTCTGAGGTGTCTTTTGTGTTGGTTTACTAATTTGATGGTTTATTCATTTTGTTTGGAATCCTTTTCTTTTCCGTACCAAACTTTTGTAATAATTTGAAATACTTTTGAGCCGAAAAGAAAAACAGTGAAGTTAAATTGTGATTAAAATGCTCCAGTATCCACTGCAAAATGTTGTCCAATAAAGCCAAAATAAGAGCTTTCCTGTGATGAGCGCATGGATGTGGAGTGTTTGTTGCAGGATTTCTTAGTAATCTTCCGCTTGGCCACAGCAAACGATTAGCAAACGTTTCTCGAATAATACATTCGAGAACGACTACTGCTAGTGAAACGAAAAAGTTCTCCCGAGTTCACCCATCGCTCAGTTTGTGCCAGCAAATATTTCCTTCTCGAAGGTTCGACTAAGCGAATCTTAAGCAACATCGAAAACGAACATTGTTACCGATATTCGCCAGAAATAAAAAATAGCTCTCTCTTTTTTTTTTTTTTTTTTTTTTTTTTTTTTTTTTTTTTTTTTTTTTTTTTTTTTGTTTTTTCTTTATAGTAAATTCTTCTTTCTTCATATCATGTTGATTGTTTTTTTTTTTTTTTTTTTTTTTTTTTAATTTGCTGCTTTAAAAAACACCCAGGATCTCAACAGGTGGGTATCGTATCGAAACCTGCAGATTAATAGTCTAATGCTCACGCAGTAGATTATTATAATATCGCTGGTACTACATAATACCGACGAAGGAGGGCGCTCTCGGTGCTACACAATAAGGACGAAGGAGGGCGTTCTGATGGGCCTCTGGATTGAATACAGCTGAAGCGGTTACTCTTCAGTGACCAGTGACTATGTCTTCGCCATTGAAACCTTCCTGCAACAACTGACACAAAGTCACCCTAATGCACATCAGAAAAAATACGAAATGTTTAGTCTGAAACTAAGTTCGAACGCAGGACCTTTGGTTTTGTAGTCAGTTCAGTTCCTTTGTGATTCCCCGTGAGTCGTCGAGACCGGACCATGTCTCACTAGAAAATCCTGATTTTTTTTTTTTAAATCTGAAGAGTCTGTTCAGTCCAAGGTATGGGAGACGAAATGCATTCTACTGGATTCAGACAGTACAGGACATTGTAGAAGGAGTTTAAGTACTCTCTCCTCCTACGTTAGCAACACCACCAATAACCGAATGCGATCCTTATTGAACAGCAGTAATCCGCAAGTCCTCCGTTCATCTTAATGGCGCCATAGTCCCTCGTCTCCTTTGAAAAAGTCCAGAGCAAACGCTGAGGTTACCCGTGGTTGGAAATGTTATATATTTTGAAAAACAGCCAAAGGTTTACCTTAATTCGAGTTTAAAACTGCCGCTTCAGTTACAGGAAAAAGTGTGCTAATTAGTTTAACAGAACTGTAATAAAGGGTCTTCCAAGAGGGACTTCCGAACTTTGGACAGTTGATAATGGCCATCTTGTTGAAGCTATATCTGTGAAATTAGTTGTCATTTATACAATCTGTTTTGGTAAATCACCATGACGGATACAGCATTCAACACCACGCGCAAATAATAAAATTGTTTTATCAAAATTTAGTTGTTGTCGGAAGGTTTCAGTGGCGAAGGCATAGTCACTGGTCACTGAACAATACCGGCTTCAGCTGATAGCAATCTACAATCACATCAGAACGCCCTCCTTCGTCGGTATTGTGTAGCACCGGCGAAGTAAAATAATAATAAAAATGGCTACTAAACCGAAGCTCTTCAGCACTGCTACGAGTATAAAAAAACTAAAGACCGTGCGAAAGCAGAGCTGCAAAATAATTAATTAAGCTTCACCTTCTGTCGTTTCTCCTACTATCCCTTTCCTATAGTTCCCAGCACAATGCTTCGCATGTGTAGGAGTAATCTCCTGAGTGCTGGTCCTAGATAAAAAAAAAAAAAAAATAGTTCAGTTCGTTCAACTTTTGCATCCCGTAAAAGTCACTTGTGGGGATATTGGGCTGGCGGTGTCATCGGTCTATATATTTCTTAGAGAACGACGTTGGCCAGGCCATCACTATCAACGGCGAGCGTTATAGGTCGATGATTACCAACTTCTTTCGGCCTGAATTGGATGATCTGAACACCAACGACATGTGGTTGCAGCAGGACGGCGCTACATGCCACATTGTATATTCTGCACGAGCAATTTGAGGTTATGGGCATCTCACGAGGAGGTGATATGAACTGGCTGCCGAGATTTTGCGATTTGACAGCGTTAAACTTTTTCTTGTGGAATTTTCTCAAATCGCTGGTGTAAGCGATTAAACCACAAAACACAACGGTCCTCGCAGGCAACATAGTCCATGCTATCGGTCGAATTCTGTTCTGATTTATGCGCCAGAGTCATGGAAAATTGGACATTTCGGATGCGCTCCACCAGAGAAGCCGTGGCGGACATTTGAACGATGTTATATTCTACAGAAAATGGCATCAATACGTCTTTCAAACGAATAAAATAATTCCTTTTACACACACTTTCTTTTAATTAAATTTAAAGAAGGGAAGCGCTTAATGAAAGAACCTTTAAAACTATGAATTCGTACCTGCGTTTTATTCATATCCTGGGGTCATTGTCTGGTCATCATACAGCGACAAGAAAAAACTTCATGTACACCACGCACCATCATGTTGTTTGTTTGTTTGTTTGTTTGTTTGTTTTCTTTGTTGTTTTTTTTTCTGCAACAAAATTGAAATGCGTAAACGCACAATATGCAATAAACCAGCAACAATTAGCAAAACAACGCTCGTTGACATTTGTGACACAACAAGAAGTCAATGTTAAAACAAAACTAAGTGAGTACGGGGTTGGGGGGGTATGCTTTACGGGGCCTTCAAACAGTTTCTACAATTTAAATAATTGTCATGAATTATTTGCATACGAAAACACACAGGTTTCTGGCTGGCTGGCTCCCTGGCTGCCTGGCTGGCTGATTGTCCACCATGACAATGATGGTAATATGGTTGTCACTATTGTTGTTGCTGCTGCTGCTACTATTACTGGTGGGAAATAAATGACATGTTGTTGTTGTTGTTGTTGTTGTTGTTATTATTATTGAGTTAGTGCTTTAATGGCGGTGCGCTGGTGTTTGGGGGTAGTGCAAGTGAGTAAGTCAGTTTCAAATATTTATTGTCAACTGTTCGCAAAGGCATACACATGGTTGCATGTTCACTTCACGAACACTCATTGAATTTTCAATCTAAAGACAGTCATTTGCTAGCAAATTGTTAAGTTGTCGTTGTTGTCTGGTTGGTTGTTTAAAAAGTTTGAATAGTATGAAAATCAACAACACTTTGTTGACATGTGTAACCATAATGTTTGCTAATGCGCATGCGTGAATGCCCATTGCAGTTACAGACCCAAAAAGCCAATGATCAGCAGGTTTCGTTTCGTTTTTTTTTTGTTCATTTTCCATTTTCAGCAGTTCCTTTAAATGTTTGCACTTTGCTTTGTAGCTTTAAAGCAAATGAACATTTGATTTAAATGTCAATGCACGTTAGATTTATTATGCTAGACAAATTTGCAATTTTCAGCAGCTGTGGTTACTTAAGTAGCACTGCAGCAAAAGAACTCATGTTAAATGCAGTTTGTCTATGACTTCAATCGAATCTTCAGCAACTCTTGTGCTACTTAGTTAAGCAATGCTGTGTATTTGTTAGAGCCTAGTTATGATACACCCCCATTTGATTAAACATAAGACCACATTAATTTAACTGTGTATGTACAATATCACACTTAATGATTTAATGACGTTTACAAGAACTTTGTTGTAATTGCTGCTTCTTTTTGCCTGCAGTTGGTACCGGCTCGCTCTTTAAGGTCCGCATAGATATTTAATTTTAACAATGTAGGAATGTAGCAAAGTTTTCTTACAAATATTGCTGATTAGAATACTAAGGGAGTTGAATGAACGTTTCAAAAATTGTATATACAGTCGACTCTCGATAATTTGAAATTCAAGGGTGCAAAGAAAATGTTCAAATAATCAAGAGTTCAAAGCAAGAAGAGTTTATTTGAAAGCAAATTGGCATGGCCAAAGCATTGTGATACTAAAGCGGACAACAAAAACAGAAATACAGTGTAAGCTCGATTAACGTAGCAATATAAATTGTAGGCTGTTGCGAAAACCGAGTCAAAAATTTCTATGCCGGTTTTACGACTAAAAATATTATTTTAAACCAAATAAAAGTTGTATTTAAATAACCAAAGGTTAACTTTTAAAATTAATAAAATAAAATTTATTTAATTAAAATGACGAATAAAAACAAAAAATCAAAAATATATTTTTAATAAACAAAAAAAAAACACATTCTATGTAAATTTGTGCTGATGGTTGTTATCAAGTTGAAGCTTCATGTTTTTTTCTTTTTTATCTGAGACCAGCACTCAGAAGATGACTCCTACACATGCGAAGCATTGTGCTGTCACTATATGAGGAGAAACGACAGGAGGTGAAGCTTAATTAATTGCTTTGCAGCTCTGCTTTTGCACGTTCTTTGTTTATACTCGTAGCAGTGCTGAAGCTTCGGTTTAGTAGTCATTTTTATTATTATTTTGCTTCGCCGCTGCTACACAATACCGACAAAGGAGGGCATTCTGATGCGATTGTGGATTGCTATCAGCTGAAGCCGGTATTGTTCAGTGACCAGTGACTATGCCTTCGTCACTGAAACCTTCCGACAACAACTGACACACAAAGACACACTAATGCACATCAGAAAAATGCGAGATGATTATTTTTGTTTTAAAATTTTTAGTCTCTAACTGGAATTGAACCCAGGTCTGCTTTTGGTTTTGTAGTCAACGACCAGACTACCATCCATCGTGCCATCGCCACCCTCATCGCCACCGTTAACAGAAGAAGGGTGCAATTTTTCTTTGGGGTTTTTTTAGCTGACATATTTTTTATTTATAAAAAACCAAATTTAAAAATAAAACTATACTTTATTTGCAAAGTTGCATTTTGGTATTTGAAAAGTTGCGTTAACAGAGTCAGCAATGTTAAGAATTTTTGTTGTTGCAATTATCGAGGAGTTGCGGTTATCGAGGGTTGCCTTAACCGGGGTTACTCTGTACATTCACAGTACGAATTCAAATTGTACAATGTTCTTCTGACATGCATTTTTAATTGAGATAATTTAAGAAATTTAATTTAGTATTCACACATATTTAAATTAGTCAATTATCATACTCAATTAGCATTTCACAGCTGGCAAAAAAACACGTTTTGAGCTGTATTTAGCTGCTCATATTTTTTTTGTATTTTTTATTTACTGGTTTCACATTAGGCTTGTCACTGACTGGCTTGTCCCAGCGAAAATACTTGTGAGAAGCTTTGCATTTCAAGTTTTACGCAATATTTATAACAATTTCGTACTTATTGCGCAATAACTTATTTTTTTTATTTTTCATCTTGGACCAGCAGTCAGGGTATGTCCCCTACACAAACGATCCATTGTGCTGGAACTAGTGGAAAGGGACTGTGAGAGGGTAGCAGGTGATGAAGCTTTACTTTCTTACAACTCTGCTTTTGCAGGTTTTTTGTTTTATAGCAGTGTAGCAGCGCCTCTGATGTCAATGAGACGTATTCAATTTTGAAGCTACGTTTTTAGTAGCTATTTTTTTTTATTAATTATTTTACTTCGCCGGTGCTACACAATAACGACGAAGGAGGGCGTTCTGATGGGCCTCTGGATTAAATACAGCTGAAGCCGTTACTGTTCAGTGACCAGTGACTATGCCTTCGCCACTGAAACCCTCCGACAACAACTGACAGAAAGACACACAAATGCGCATCAGAAAAAAATGCGAGATGTTTTCATGAGTCTGAAACTGGGGTTGAACCCATTAACATTTTTCGTTTTGTAGTCAATGTGCATTCTACTTTGACCATCGCCACCCTCACATGCCTAAAAGATAAATGAGAAGCTAAAATAAATTAGCAAATAGTAACGGTACGTACAGTTTTTGAAATATGTAAAAGTAGTTTTATTTGATTAATTTGTTTGTTTTTCAGATTCATATACATTTGTATGGATGTGAATTTCTTAAATAAATAATGTGTAGTTGGTATGTTTATCAAGAGAACATGTTGAAGTTAATAAATATACGAGGTCTGTTCAAAAGAAAATGTGAATTTTGTGTTCTTCGATTACAAAGGCGTGGTGCTTCATGAGTTCTTGCCAACAGGTCGTACGGTTAACAAGGAATACTACAAAGAAGTTATGCAACGTTTGCATGAAGCATTACGGCTCAAACGATCGGAATTTTGGAAAAAAATCACGACTTCTGCATCACGATAATGCACCAGCTCACACATCAATGCTTGATCGTAATTTTTTGGCCAAAAACAACACCCTAATCATGCCCCAACCACCTTATTCACCAAATTTGGCTCGCTGTGACTTTTTCTTATTCCCAAAACTGAAGAGAATAATAAAAGGAAAGCGTTTTGCCACAATTGATGAGATAAAGTCAAAATCGCAGAACGAGCTGATGGCCATACCGAAAAGCCCATTCCAGAAGTGCTTGGAGAATTGCAAGAAGCGCTGGCATGAGTGCATTATATCTGAGGGCGTTTACTTTGAAGGGGACAAAATGGATATTGATGAATAAATAAATAATTAAAAAAAAAAAATTCAAAATTGAACTTTTCTGTTGAACAGACCTCGTATAAACATATCGACCAATAAGCCGTAAGCGCCATGAAAAAAAGGAAACAATTTCATAAATTTTTTTTAAAACGCTCCGTTTTTCGTTGCAGAAAGTTGTTAAATATTTATGTTTTTCAAGCAGATTACCGAGATATTTGAAAGAATGTAATCACTGTGTAAAGATAAAACCAAATATCTAAAGTTAACATTTTTTTATTGCAAAATTCTTTTCAAAAAGTTACAAATTTACTGTACCACGAAACTCATTCACAATTGTAGATAAAAGTATTATTATTATCTATTTATTTGTAATATTTATTATAAACAGGCAGTCATATGAGAGTGTGTTTACATAGTCGATACTTTTTGTAAACAACGAGAAATAAGATAATAAGTTTAACAAATAAACAACAAAATTGTCTGGAATAACAAAATAATAAATTTTTTTTTTGCTCGATTGCACGTGTCAGAATAACGCATTTGCGTTTTTATTTTTTTTTAATTTCCAGCAATAAATTCAAACAACTGATTGCAAAATGGGCCGGCAAATGAAAAATATCAATCAAATTGTCAATTGTAAAATCTTTTACTGTTGCGAAATTTAATAATTGAAAATATTTGTTTTTTTTTTTCAAAGACGGACTAACATGAATGAGGTAAAGAAAGCAACTTTTTAGTGTCATCAATTTTGAAAAGTAAATATTTTCCTGCTGATAATATTATTTCATTATTGGGAATTATTATTTAAAGTTTTTTGATATGCTCCATATAATACAATAGTATTATATATTTTCATTAGTTCTTAGAAATAAATATGAAGTAGATATAATATTTTATATTAATAACACTAATTATTTTAAGCCTAATATTATAAACAAAAACCAATTTTCCTGAAGAAGCTACACAAAGGAGTAGCGAAATATTGAAATAAATATAAAATATATAAAAAGACCTTAGGCTTAAAATAATTAGTGTTATTAATATAAAAAAAAAAAAGGTCAAAAAACTAGAAAAATTATAATATTTTATAATAATTTTACGCACTAATTTTCTCAAAATATTTTACTTATTCAAATTCACAGTCATTAGTTAACTAATAGCAATAGTTTAACCAATAATATTTGATTCACAGCTTTTTGTTTACTATTAGTTAAAACGTCAAATGTCATTGGTTAACTTTAGACAAAATGAAATGATGAAAAAGTAAAAAAAAAAAATTTTTTTTTTAGAAATATTACAACATTTTTGAATTAAAAAAATACAATAAAAAAAAAAATTTAATACAAATTATTATCTCCTGACGATGCTACCTATTTGGTAGCGAAATATTGAAAATAAATAAAAAAAAAAAACTTTTCATAAAAAAGACATCGCTCAAAAAAGAAATATAATTAAAAAATTTAATAAAGGTCAAATAAAAATAGAAGTGAGACTAAAATTAAAAATATTCATAAAAAATAGAAAGCATAAAATAGTTCACAGTTTTACTACTTAATCTTAAAGATGAATGTTATGGAAATACAATAAACTTTATTTCATGACAATCCATGAATAAATGCTTGTTTTATTGCCCATTAAGTGACATCTTTTTTCCAAAATTTGTGTAGAGCAGAAAACGGTTGTAGTGTTTTGGTGTAATTTGCAATTTTATTCTTTTGATTTAGTTTGTTTCTTAGCATATAACTATCGCAAGTAATTCTCATTGCCTGCAAAGGTATCAATTATCAACCTATTGACCAAATTATTATGTATATTAACTGAAGTTTTCCCATAAATATGTAGTATGTATGCATTTGAAACAATTGAAAACAAAGTTTTTTTTTGTGTAAATATTTGTTTTATTTAGTTAAGAAGAAGAACAACAATTAATTAAAAAAAAAATCAGAAAAATTATAGGATTTTCTTTTGTGTGTATGTAAGAAATTTTGGTTGCGAGCTTCAGTCAATTTAGAAAAAAAAAATAAAAACAACTAAATCCCCAAATTATTATCAGTTGAATCAAACTTGATTTCGATTGTAAAACTGTCGAGATGAAACCCGTTAAAAAAAGTTTAAAAAAAGCTGTTCATATTTCAAAGGTTTGCATAAGTTCATAGTCAAAGGAAGGAAAAAAGTGTTCATATTTTGGGCTGTTCATATTATGGCGAGTGCACTGTACTTTTTCAGCAGTTGAAACACTGCTTGATGTGTTCGTTGTAGGAATGATCGCTATTCTAATTATTGAATGCCGTTATTAAATAATACAATAAACGTTTTGAGTAACACTTGTGTATACTGATTATATAATCAAGCGTCATTTCTACCATGCGGACAGATAAACGATGATTACAAAAATTTGAAATGGAATATGCGAACGTTTTCGGTGTTTAAATTTTCTCTTGGTTTTGGGCGAAAAACCTGGAACCAAAATTTCTTAAAAAGCTTGTTCAGTTATTTAGTTATTTTTCTTCTTATATTTTCTATCTTTATTCGCCGTAATTGATAGTCAATGTTTACAATATCTATGTACTTAAGTGTTTGCAGCCAACAACAAATAAAATTAAGAAGTAAATATATTTAAGTAAATGTCTAACACGTGCACATACATGTTCACATTTGTTTGCACATGTGTATCAAATAATTATAGTGAGTGTGTAAGCGAGCAAATATTTGAATTGAATAAACTAAAAAATGCTCATGCTGTAGGATATAAAAAAAAAATTAGAAACTAAAAAAACGAAACACTGATTAAAATCGACAGCCGCTGTCTATTGCAAAGTAGTTTGCTTTTCTCTAACTCTTAAGTGATAATCTGACATAAACGGCGATATAAAACAGATTTTAAGCAATTTAATGAAAGACAAAATAAATTACTCAGTTTTACCATACAGTGGCATGTATTATTACTGTATTATTATTATTATTTTTTTTTTTTCTTAAAAAGTTGGTAAATTATTTCTTCTTATTATTGTGTTGAAATAGGAATGCAAGTGCAGGGATATTATTTTCTTGAAGGAAATTAAAGTAACAGTTTTTTTTTTTTCAAATATTGCTTAATAATAAAAATTGGCCAGTAGGTGAATTATTTTACTAGAAGAATATTTCTGAAGTTAATAAAAACATTTCTTTGCAGTTTAAAAATTAAAATATTTCCCACTCACAAACTATAAAGCCATAAGGAAAGTTTATAACACTTTGAAATAATTCTTGTACATATGCCAAGGGCCCGGCAATAAAAATATTATTAATTTTATAGTGTTTTTACACCAAAAGTTAAAAACTCATTATAAACTTAAAACCACAGTCAGCTGAGATTGCGTTCTCTCTCTAAGTTTAATTAAGTCAGGGTTATAACGCACGGTTTGTGTAATAAAATTTCATTTATTTTCTGCTCCCATAACTCGATGAAAGCATTTTTATTATGCTCTACCCAATAGCTTTTTGTTTTAATATTGTTTTTGATGCTGCGTCCATTGTTTTCAATTATTGTTTAATTATTTATTTATTTTATTTATTAATTCTTTTTTTATTTTCTATTTCTATTTTTACTGTATGTAATAATATTAAAAAAAAGTTTTTTAAATTATTTATTTTTTCGATATTTCGCTAAACCTTGGTTAGCATCTTCAGGAAAATTAAATAAAATTATTTTACAAACATAAAATCAAAATATTTTATATTATTTGAAATGAAAAACTTTTTTTGTCAATTATATAAAAGTATTTTGAAAACAATGTTTCTTTTCTTTTTTATAAAAATTCAAAAAAAAAAATTATTTTATTTATTTATTTATATCATTATTATTATTTTATATTTATTTTATATTTATATCATTTCAATTAATTAAAGAATTTATTTGCCAAATTTTCCTAAGTTTTTTTATTTCATTGAGCGTCATTTAAATTAGCAGTTGCTTTAAATTTTTTAACTTGGTAGCACTGCTTTTAGTAAATGAAAATCAATGTTGTATTTCAATAAATCAACTTAACCCTGCATTTACACAAGGAATTGCTAGTAACAAATACGTATTATCATCGAAAAAGTAAAAAATAAGTTGGAATTGTTGGCAATATGTGAAACAAATATTATCATAAAACTTATTTTTAAAAAAAAAAAACCTTAGATTATTGTTTAGAATTACCATTAAGACGTCTTTTTGTGTAGTTGTCTTCCTTGTTATTTCTTAATTGTTACAAATACAGTAAAATCCAATCAATCCGTACTTTATTCATTTGAATACGGAATAGTAAATTAATAGAAAACTTCTTAACACTGTTCCTTCATTTGGCAGAAAGTTACTCGCAAGACAATTTTGTTAAAAGTACACTCGCAAGTTCGAAAAATGCGAAATTGTGGAAAATAAAAAACCTTAGAGTTTTTCCGACTTGCACTTGCATGTGTAAATGTGTGGTGTTACCTATTCAAAAAAGGTTTTAAGAAACTATTTTTATATGATAAAAATAGGTTTTAAAACTTTGTGTATTTCTAATAGATATTTATTATTGTCTTTGCTATCAGAAGAAACATTTCCGTAATTTGGAATTCTTTATTTTCCAAAGGTCTTTATTTCTTTTTTTCGATTCTCGCACTTTACTTCTCTGTGCACTTTTCACTTTATTTATTAAAAATATTCGCACTTACTCTTATCTGTAAAATGGCTTTGCGATGGAAATACAAAGTGAAAATTTTAAAAAAGAATTTTGCAAAACTGGGCAAGAAATGCAATGCAGTTTTGGTTGAAGAGAAAACACCATTAGATGCACTAATTTCTCTTTTATTTTTTTATTCATATATTTTATTTATTCAAAAGTTATAAAAGGAAAAATGAAATCAAAATGTCCGCATAACACTACAAATTTTTGAAATTTAAAAAATTTGTTTTAAGGACTTTTTCGCTTAAACAAAATGTCTGGAATTTTCATAACACATACATATTTATTTTAGAACATTTTTTCCCTTATGCCACTCCATTCTTGTCGGCAATATGTTTTATTTTCGAAATCTGTCATGCTGAGCTATTTCTGGCAAGGAAACTTATCAAACCTGAAAGAACATAAATTTACACAAATACTTTTTTCTGTGGCTGATTTTCAAAACCGAAAAAGGCAAAAATAAAACACAATTCGCATAAACAAACAAACAAATAAAAAAACAAAAAATAAAAATATAAAAATAATTTCTAAAAATCCCTTTAATGTTGAAAAGTACAATATTTCAACTTTGTATTATTCACAAATTTAATGAGTCATTATTTTAGATTTATTTCGTCTTTACCACAACTGAAATAAATGAAATTGAAAAGAAAAAACCTAAAATGACATGCACAAAACAGTCATAAGACTGCAGTTAAAATAAAAAATAAAGCAAAAAAAAAAAAAAAAAAAAAAAAGAAATAGATTGAACATGAATAGAAATACATGATGTTCTGCAACATATTAAATGAAATTATTTGCAATTAGTTGCACATCAAGAAAAGAAAAGGAATAAGTCAAAGAAAAAAGCATTTTCATGAAAACAACAGCGACAACATAAGCAGCAGCAAAACAACAGCCGCAACGGGGCAAGAACGCAAGAAAAAAAACCTACTCGTACCACAAATATCTGTGTAAGAACAAAAAGATGGATTGATGAGGTTGGCTGTTGCATTAAAATGGCAATCTACAGCAACAATTAGTATTTGAAAAAGAACGAGAAGAAAAAATAAATAAATAAACAATGTAAAATTAGACATTAAAACGAAAATTGCAAATACGCAATTAACCCATTATGAAATCAACTTTATTTAGCGCAACTCCAGCAATTATTCTTAAACACTTTTATACTTATTTACTTAATTATTTTTTTTATTTCAATTAAATTTATTTTTATGCTCATATAAAAGGTGATTTTTTTAAGAAAAAACACGTATAATTTAGAGAAATGCAAGAAATCTTCTTTTGATCGACTCACGGCCTCCTATGCTGGGTTCAATTTGGGCGTACTCTCTGCTACATATCGGCAGGTATTTCACGAATAAATTCTTCAATATTGGCTTCCAGTGCGTCATCCGTTGCGAGCATGTCCCTATAGACATGAGCCTTCCATAGCACCACAAAAAATATTCTAAATGTGTTAAATCGCACAATCGAGGCGGTCAATTGACCGGCCCCAAGCGTGCAATAAACTGTTCACCAAACCTCCTCTCAATTGGTGCATTGTGGCCCGTGCGGTGTAGCATGTCAGCCAAGTCCAACTCTTCCATTTTGGTAGCTGTACGAACGGCTCCGAATCGATAATTCACGGCCATCAACAACACTGGCGGATGCAGCTGCGTTATTTTCCCTTGTCCGTACTCTACGTATGCGTGTTGATGGTTTAATAATCCAATAATGGAAATTTGGTGGCGAATAGCTGCCTCAGAAGTTCGCCCAAACTGACCTTAAAATGGAAGAAGTGCACCAGGACAGTTTCTTAACCGAACATTTTTTTTTAAAGAGAAGTAACACTCAGGCAATGATTGCATTAAATTTTTGAAGCAGTATTTGGTAGACATTTTATTAATTATTTTACTTCGGCGATGATACACAATACCGGCGACTGAGGGCGCACTGATGTTACTTGTGAATTAGTATCAGCTGAATACGGTACTGTTCAGTGACCAGTGGCTATGTCTTCCAAAAAAATCCGGCAACAACTGACACAAAGTCACACTACTGCACATCAGAAAAAATGCGAAGTGGTTTTATGAGTCAGTCTGACTCAGGACTAGTGGCTTTGTAGTCAACGTGCTAACTAGCTCAGCCATCGCAGCCTCCAACATGAATTTTGATACTAAAATTTTTTATTCTGCGGGCATTGTTGGTTTGTAAATCGATTTATGGTTAAATTATAGACCAAACTGAACATGTTTAATTATAACATGTTATATGAAAACAGAAGAAAGTTGCTGAAAAACTCACCTTTTACTTATTTCTATAGCATATAGTTGCATTATAAATTTAAAATATTTAATTGTCTCGTATTTTTTTTTCTTGCAGGTAAATGATTTGTTCTGAAACTACAACAGGTATTTTTGCAATTTTAAAAATATAAATTAAAAATATAAATAAATAAACAAAAAAAATGTGCTGCCCTTAAAGACTTAATGCACATGATGTCTGTCTATTTACCTTGTACACCAACAGCCCTAAAACACAACAACCGCAGTAACAGCAAAAAAAAACATATAAAATGATGATGTTGCTCCTCAGCTGCATACATGTTTCACTGCTTTCTATGACATCAAACATGTCATCAATTTATTTTTGTCACTGAACAACATTTTTATAGGGAAAATCAAAACAATAAACACAAATTTTATAAATTGCTATTCGTAATCATTTTCATCATGTTATGAGTGGCTTTTTGTTAAAATTTGTCATCATAAACAAACAGATAAAGATATTTGTAACAAAAAAAAAACTTTTCGATAACTTTATGTCTATAGAAACAAAAGAAGATAAAAGTAACGATACTTTTACTCTAAAAAGTTAGCGTTATCGAAAATAAATGTATCGATGAATTATCTATAAAACAGAGGTTTCCAGCATGTTTCATGGTACACAGTTTTCTGCGCACTCTCATTATCATACATATATGTACATTTGAAGGGCAACCTCTAATTAAAAGTGTGACTTTTCGCAGTCCCACCCCGTAGTTTGGTGAATATTGTTAGAAAAAATTGATTCTGTCAAATTTTCAAATCAATCGTTTGGGGTTAGGACGTGACGCAAGCCCGCTCAAATTTGGGAGGAACCTTATAATTTCAGTTTTTTGCTTGATAACTTAAAAAATATTAATTTTAATGTTGTAAGAGGGAAAAATTATCTTTTGTTCTAATAAATAATAAAATAAGGGCAAAATTTACAATATTCACCAAACCGGAGAGTGAAAGTCAACAAAATCGACAAAAAAAATTCCCATACTGTACATGCATATGTACATTAAACCGTACCCAAAAAATAATTCCCCCACACCCACTAATATAAAGTATTTTTGTAAGAGAATTCAAAAAAAAATTTTTATTTTTTTGCGGTCGCATTTTTTAAAGTTTTCGTTATAACTTTGGCATTTGCAATCGTATCTTAAAGTATGATATATCAATGTTTTTTTATCTGGAGAAGACCAATGTTTTGACTCCTTCTAGTATTTGTACACCTCATCTCTGTTTTCCTCCTTCTTAATGTTAGAAAACAAGGGCTCGCTAACAATCAATATACACTCTACACACGATTTAATTTCTTGAATAAATTTAAATTTTTAAGAGAAAAAAGTTTTTGAAGTTTTTTTACATTTCCTAAGACAACAATCTTTACAGAAAATAAAAAAATAAAAATTCACGTGGTTCAATATTATTGAATGATAAATTTCATCAAAGCAAAAGTCTACATACGGATACGTTGCTAAAACTTTGGGGTAATTTAGGAAATATTTATTGGCATCGAAAACTTCTTTAAGTCTTTTAGACATCGAAGAAAATAAATTTTTTGTTATATCGGAGGGAAATATTTCTGTTTTCCCGTTTAAAATTATTTTCAAGTGGCAAGTGCAGGAAATCCTTATATTTTTTTTATTCTATTTCTGTTCTAAATGGCTTCATAAATGTCCGCTGTTAAATACTTACAAGTAAGAATTTACAAAAAACTTACTTAATATATAAAATAATGAATAGATTAATGAAATTTCGATATCGTATGTAGAGTTTTACAACTAATTGTAATTCTGCTAAAGGCGGAATTCGATAAGTGCAGCAGAAACATCTTAAAATTTAATTATACAAAAATAATTTAAAAAAATAACGTACAATTAAATTTTAGAAAGCGATGGCTGAAGTAGTCTGCACGTTGACTACAAAAACCAAAACAGACCCGGGTTCAACCCCAGTTTCAGACTAAAATTATAAAAAAACAACGGTGACCGCCTTTGAAGATTCATGAACACAGCACTCGGTATTTTTCGAATGGCATAAGTAGGTAATCTGTGAAAATAATTAAGTTTAGCAAAGGAAATTATCAAAAACATTGATATATCATACGTAAAGACTGCAAATGCCAAAGTTACCTTATAGCAGGAATTGAATGGAAGGTTCATGAACTGTGCTATGAACATGCTTATACAAATATTGTGTAGCCTATGAATTGATAAAATGCTGTTCCTAATCAACAGTACAAATTTGACCAGAAATAAAAGTAAATATATATTGAGAGAAAGTATAGTATAGATTAATATCAGAAGGATAAGACTACCCCTACTCCCGCAGCAAGGGGGGTTCATGAAGGCAAGAAGCTATGCATTGGATTGCAACTCATGGCACTGGTCTGTTTGTTTCCATTCTTGGTTGTGACGTTGCTTTTGCACACCCGTGTTCTTGGAATACCATCCGATTAGGCCATAATGGCAGGTGCTGATGTAAAACCAAAACACAATCTGTAAATGCCAAACATAGAACGAAAAGTTTAAAAATGCGACCCTCGGCAAAAAAAAATTTTTTTATTTCGAAATTGCCTTCCAATTTTATTGTAAATTGATATACTCTGATCTAAGTACAACTATATACACATACTTATATACGTAAAATATTGTGATTCTCAAAAATTAATGCGTCTATTTAACAGCGATGTTATCCAACTCGGCATTACAAATCAACAAAACGTGTAATAGCAGTGTTGAGTAGGAATAAAGCCGAACTTCACCACTTCACCACTTCACCATTTGTGTCTTCTCCAAAGAACGTCTCACATAATGTCACCACTGCCTGAATGTCAGTTCTATTAAAAATAGTTCTCTGTAAAGATGCATAATTACTAATCGCAAGCTATTTTGTAAATTGAGAAAATTTATCTGATAATAAAAATGTAGGCTTTTTTTCTAATAGATTTTTTTTGTAATGTAGGCAACAACATTTCTTACCAATATTCACCCCTACCGCGAATAAGAGGTGAAATTTTGTTCCCGTGCATTTTTCTGGGAAATTTGTGAATCGTGAAGTTTATTTTGAATTTTTTCCCCATTATCAGTTCTTAGTGAATGTAGAAAAAGAAAAGAAAATTTGAAAAAAAATCAAAACAATTTAAATTTAAAACAGAAATAAAAATTCCTGTTTTTATGTGGAAAGACTTTAAGTGGAAAGTTGTGTTTTTAAAGATGAAAGATTTTACAAAAGTTGGAAAATTTAAAAATAAAATAAAATAAAAATAGTATTGTCCAAAATTTAAATAAAATGTTTAGAAAAATTTTCCTTTATAAAAATATCGAATAAGATTTTTTGTTACATTTTGGATGCAATTCCCCATAATGAAAAATCAAGTGAGCAAATTATAGGGAAAAGGGAAACAATTTCGAGGGATACAACTTTGGAAAATTATTCACGATTGCAATTTTGTGAAAACGGAAAATATTTGCTAGGAAATAATATGCACAGTAGAAGAAAAGATAACAAATTTGGGAAAAATTTTCTTTATTTCTCAACATATTTATTTATGGTACCGAATACAAAAAATTCAGTATTGATGTATTTTCTCATGACATTTAAACAGACACAAATTAAAAAATCATATAGCAAATGAACAAGTGTAAAACCTTATGCAGCAGTCCTTTTTATAAAGGGTGGTTAAATTTCAAGGGCCGATGTTGATTTTGAATAAAACACAAACTATTTAGGAAATTATTGTAATTTTATTATATTATGATATATTGGTATTACTCAATTATGTATGGAACAAAATATCGGCCAAATGGGCGTCGCGACCACGGCGGCACACCTCCATCCGATGGTCCAAATTTTCGATGACCCTGAGGCACAATGGAGGTTCTATGCCGTTAATGTGCCGAATATCTCATCCTTTAGCTCTTGAATTGTTGCTGGCTTATCGACGTACACCTTTTCTTTCAAATAACCCCAAAGAAAAAAGTCCAACGGTGTCACATCACATGATCTTGGCGGCCAATTGACATCGCCATTACGTGAGATAACACGGCCATTGAATTTGTTGCGCAAAAGAGCCATTGTTTCGTTAGCTGTGTGGCAAGTGGCACCGTCCTGCTGAAACCACATATCGTCCACATCCATATCTTCCAATTCGGGCCATAAAAAGTTCGTTATCATCTCACGATAGCGAACACCATTCACAGTAACTGCCTGACCGGCCTCATTTTGGAAAAAATACGGCCCGATGATGCCGCCAGCCCATAAACCGCACCAAACAGTCACTCTTTGTGGGTGCATTGGTTTTTCGACAATCACTCTTGGATTCTCATTCGCCCAAATGCGGCAATTCTGTTTATTGACGAATCCACTGAGGTGAAAATGTGCCTCATCACTGAAGATGAGTTTCTTCGAAAATTGATCATCCACTGTTGCCGTGGTCGCGACGCCCATTTGGCCGATATTTTGTTCCATACATAATTGAGTAATACCAATATATCATAATAAAATAAAATTACAATAATTTCCTAAATAGTTTGTGTTTTATTCAAAATCAACATCGGCCCTTGAAATTTAACCACCCTTTATATACTTCTGTAAGAATTTATGATTACAAAAACGGATTGTATTAAATACAGCAAACTTCTATATACTGAGTAGTCAACACATCTTTTATTTTTACAACAGTATAACTTTTAGTGAACAGCTATTTTGAATAATCTACAAATGTGGACAATTTTTCTTTCGTTTACTTTTTTGGGTAACTGCCTGTTCATAGAAGACGAGTGAAAATGCTCATTCGGCCATTTACATTGAAAACAACAATAACGAAACTCAATTTTTTTTTTATCTAGGACCAGCACTCAGGAGATGACTCCTACACATGCGAAGCATTGTTCTGGAACTATAGGAAAGGGATAGTAGGAGAAACGACAGGAGGTGAAGCTTAATTAATTATTTTTGCAGCTCTGCTTTCGCACGTTCTTTGTTTATACTCGTAGCAGTGCTGAAGCTTCTTTAGTAGCCATTTTTATTATTATTTTACTTCGCCGGTGGTACACAATACTGACGAAGGAGGGCGTTCTAATGTGATTGTGGATTGCTATCAGCTGAAGCCGGTATTGTTGAGTGAAAAGTGACTATGCATTCGCCACTGAAACGTTCCGACAACAACTGACACACAAAGACACACTAATGCAACATCAGAAAAATGCGAGATGATTATTTTTATTTTAAAATTTTTGGTCTGAAACTGGGGTTGAACCCAGGTCTGTTTTTGGATTCGTAGTTAACGTGCCATCGCCACCCTAGTTTTCAATATAAATGGCTGAACGATTATTTTCACTCGGCTTCTATGAACAGGCTGTTAGAGACATTTTAGAGTGTAATTTTTTGAAATTGTACACAATTTACTCTAATTTAATATTGTACAATATACTGACAATACTTTTTGTGACAATGTTGCCAGATAAAAATTGTAAGTTCATACGGTTGTTAAACATTTTATGACAATTATTCTGACAATCATTTAATACACGTATCTGACAATCGTGTGTACAAAGCTTAATAAAGCTGTTGGTAGTGAATCTCTTACTGAAACCGAAACAATTAAATTCCATATATGGCAGGCGTATGATTAATTTGAAAGAAATTCTTAAATACTGCAGTACGTATACGTAATGTCAACTTACTACGCAACTTAAAGTTGTGCAAATTTATTGTTTCATATTAAATGTTTAAAATTTCTACTCATACTTATGTATGTATGTAGTATGTATGCACATGCTCGTATTTGTAGCATTTAATGCATGACATTTCTAACGATTCAAAACGTTGTAACTATTTCTCTGTAATTTCGCTCACATATGGTACCTGTTAAATAATTCAAAATGTTAACATGTTGCAGCACAGACGTGCAAAACAGTTTACACATACTATGTACATACATAAGTATGTATAAACATGTGCATGTTCTACATACATTTATTTATTTATTTATTTATTTCTTGTACTGCATGTGTACTATAATTAAGTATTTATTTGCATATCTGTGAAAGTAAGTTTGTGATTAAAATAATTTGTAATTTTACGGTCAGTATGTCTAGACATGCAAGACATTTATTTGCAATTGCTTAATTTTCTATATTTATGTATGTACATAAACGTATTCCCCCCCACACACACACACATTTGCATACACGTTTATTACTCGTGTTATCCTGAATTGTATGCACATAATTTGCAAAATGGTATATTTTTGTGTGTCAACGTTTTAAACTTTATGCATGTGCAAAATGATTAAATTATTTAATGTTTACCACAAACAGTTAGACAATAAATTAAACATTTAATGTGAAATAAATTTCCCAAAAATTTTGTCTCTCGAATAATTTCCACAAACGCACGTGTTATTTATGCCAATTTAATTGACAAACTTGCTGCAGTACATCAGACACACGTTGAAATTTTTTTTAAATTTTATATGAAGTTTTGCGATTATGAGTATATTGATTTGTATGAATAAATAATATTCCAAATACCAGGTAATTTTGTCACCAGATTGTGCAAAAAATAAAAAATAAATAAATAAAAATTAGTTGGAAATTCAAATAGTTGTAGAGTAATAAATTTAATTGCAATTGCTATTCAATGTTCATGGGTACAATTTTCTTAATTTGATTTTTGTTAAATAATAGTATTCGCGAACGGCTGTGTCCGCCTTAGTTAGATGTTGGTGGTTAAGGAGATGCTACTGTATTGCACTCAATGCTGGAGCTTGTTCAAAGGCGAATTCCTACCAGGTAAAGTTATTAGTACAGCAAGCACACAAATTATTGTACGTTGTCAAAATAACTCAGACAATTTTGATATCGAACAATGATAAATAGTCGCCAGCTGAGCTCATAAGTTCACCTAATATGAATTCGCCTTGGGCTTGTTTCAGAGAAGAAGCAGCAACGGCACAACGTTTGCGCTGGGCACAATAACTTAAGCTTAAGCACATTGATTGACTACAGCAGCAGTAGTGGGTGGGACAACAATCTGACAAAATTAAAATACAAAGGCTTAGATGAAAACAAATATTTGGGTGACAACACAGCTGCACGGCTATACGACGACAGTATTAGCCTTCGCCAATTTCTATTTTTTAAAGCGACTATGCGTAAATCTAGTGCTGTCAATATAGTTATTAAGAAAAATTAAATAAGCTCTCATTACAAATATTTATTTTTATTGCTACATTAACAAGAATGTTTAAACAAACTAAATGATTTCTTTTATCACTTAGTGTGATATGAAGAAGTGTTTTTATTTTTATGAATATAAAAAAAGAATAATTTGTCAATAAATTGATACTAAAATGTCGAAAACAAATTAAAAACCTAAAATAAAGCCCAGTTTATGTCTGGAATTCTTCTAAAAATCAATTTGCTATTAAAATTATAAAATTGTTCTTTGGACACAAAAAATTGTTAAAATAAATACAAACAAAAACAGCTGTTGCCACTGATATGAGCTGAATCATTTTTTGGACGGCGGCTAGTAGTTAAACGTTGAGTGGCTGCCAGCCAGATAAGTTACATAAGCAATATGTTCTCTCTTGTATATATTTGTTTTATTTTGAACCACTATTCAGGAGAAATGCTCTACATATGCAATGCATTGCACTGCAACTAGATTGAGAGAAAGAGAGGGACAGTGTAGAGACTGGACACTTGGTGAAAATGGTGGTAAATTAATTATTGTATAACTCTGCACTTGTGCGTAAATTATGATATTAATTTTGACGCATTATTTTTAAGCTAAGGGGAGACATATTATTTATTATTGTACTTCGCCGACGTTTTATTGCTCAAATTCCGGCGCAGGAGTGCGCTGTAGCACAGAAAATTCAGAAAAAAATTTTCTTTTACTTGACCGAGCTGGGAATCGTACCCGAGTACTCGTCATCAGTACCCGCGTAATTCTTTTTCATTCGTATCTATTTTTCTGTTATAAGAATGTCAAGAAATGAAAGTGGGCAAAAATTTTTTTATATTTTTTACTTTTTCTTTTTTGTTTTTTTATGACAAAAGCATAAATTTTCAAAGTTCAAAGAGTCTCTGAGTATTTTATGTTTGAAGCACAAAAAAAAAATGTAAAAAAAAAGAAAAATATAAAAATAAAAACTTCCTGAAGATGTTAACCGAAGGTTAACGAAATATCGAAAATAAATATAAAAATAATAAATAAAATAAGAAAAAACCTTAAAGCTTAAAAAAATAGATTGTTAAAATTTTTAACTATTCTACAATATGAAAAGGTCAATTATTGATTGTAACCGAACTTCAGTTGAGTTGGAAATTTGTGGTTGCCAGAGAAGCACTAAAATGTACTGAAATTTAGGCAACTGGTCTTAAGGCAGTGTACTTACATATGCATCACCTGCATTACCATTTTTAGCAACTGACAACTGAACAACAGTTCGATTGCAACCCAGCACAATGCATCGCATGTGTAGGGGTCATCCCCTGAGTGCTGGTCCAAGATAAAAAATCCATAATCGAGCGATAAGACATTATGGCAACAAGGCTTAATAGTACATTGTTTGAAGCCGCCAAAACAATTTAAGGTGGCAATACTGAAATATGATAATGCAGATCGACCCTGCATAAACTACAGCATGTATTTCGCCCAACCGTGGAAATATGTATTTCTACAAAAAATAATTAAGTAACAGACCCCAAGTCAACGAATGCTGCCCACAGTAATTGGAGTCATGCAGCTTTGTAGCCTGCTGTGGTCTATGTGTTTAATGATTTATCGCTAACGTTAGTATTCATAAAGAAAATCAATTGATTACTATTAGTTATTGGCCGTATTACTCTTTTGGGATATTTGGAAATTATTTCCACTCATTTAAATATTGATTTTTGTTTTTGGTTTAAGTGGCTTTAAATTCCAAAGTGAATGCCAGTCAGAGTCATATCCCAACCACAGAAACCGCACTGGCACTATTAATCGTGTACTCATTAATGTAGAATGTTGCTGGGCGTTTTTTTTTTCGTTTGGTATTTGTAGACTGGTTTTGCACTTAATTTATTTTTAAAGTCTGTGTGGATGTGTGCGAAACGCAATTTAGTGAATGAAAAATAAGGTTCAATATTAATTTTCCTGCAGCAGACAATTAAATTTAATGCCTGTTTAAAATGCCTGACATTGTAGAAAACTGAAACGTTAAACCTCCTTAAAAATCTCAAAGCTTTGAAAAATCTTCAACAGCAGAAAAAAAAGAAAGAAAACTCTAAACTAATTAACATTTATTGTAGTGAAGTTATACTCGTACTAAACACTTTCGTTTGATGTCAAACGTCAGAGGAAAAAAATAGTTTTAAAATTTGGTTTCCAAAGTGGCAACAGCTGTTGGCGGCTATAACTGTCTTTTTTGTTAAAGTTCAGTCACACACAAACACACACACACACACAAATACTTATCGTATTAACAGCCACACCTCTTAATACCCTATCGTCGTTTTATTTATTTTATTATTTTTTTTTCTTTGTCTAATTTTTAGCAATAGAAACGTAGAAAGGTGAAATGGTGCTTAAAACGCATATAAATTAATTGGCTTTGGGTGCAAAAAAGTTAAGTTATTTTATTTCATTTTTGTTTTGTGTTGAGCTTTGCGGCAGCATTAAGAGCCAACATATTGTGGCAACACAATCCATGCCACACATCCAAAATCCCTTCCCCTAATGACTGTGCGATTAAGCCAAACAGCAGTGCACTTGGAAGAAGAAAAAAAGTTATGCATGGAATTTTTGCTTTCAATAGATTTGGATGCTTTTTCCGAGTTTTCGTGGGACGTAACAGGGTGAGAAAAATTTTTGTTGCACCCTGTCTTTGCTGTATTTCGTTTCTCTGAAATATCGTACTGCAGTTGACAAACAATTTTAATAAAAACAAAAAAAAATAATGTTTTTAAATATGTTCTATTTAACAACAATTGTTAGAGCGACTTTTGTACTTTATTAAATTCAGCAACGTGTAAGAATACTTTATTGGGTTGTTGTTCTAACCCAGCGAACATTACAAATATTTATATATAAAAATAACATGTTTGTTTGTGTGTTTGTGCCTTATGGAGAGCTAAACGGCTGAATCGATTTTCTTAAAATTCTCTGTATTCTTCAATCTCTCTGTATATAAAGAAGGAACTATTATAGGCTACAGAAATTTTAAAAATTCTAAGTGGGCGTTGCCACGCCCATCTAAAGTAAATATTTATTTTTGTATATCTAGAGAACGGTTGAAGTGAAAGTTTCTGAATATGGTTCAAATGACTTTGTACTTAAAAGAAATCATCAGTCAAAAACTGGGAGGGTATGGACAAGTGGGCGTGGTACTTACCATACAAATTAAATATTGATTTCTGTATATCTTGAAAACCGTTTAAGAAAAATCTACTAAATTTAGTAGAAATGACTGCAATTTAAAAAAATCATCAGTCAAATACTGGAAGCGATTGGGCAAGTGGGCGTGATACCTCCCATACAAAGTAAATATTGATTTTATTATATCTGGAGAACGGTTAAAGTTAATGTTACTGTATTTCGATTGACTAACTTAATGGACAGTACACATCATCAGTCAAAAACTGTGAGGGAGTGGACAAGTGGGCGTGGTTTACGTCATAATCACAGAAGTTCAACATTTATTTCAGATAAAAAAAATTTCAATATAAGTTCATAAACATGTGCTTAATATAGAACTTTTTTTAATTTAAATGGGTGTAGCGAAGCACGCCGGGTTTTAGCTAGTTTATATATGAAAATATGATTTTCAACAGTTTTCTGAATAAGAAAAACCTCGAAATTTTTAAATTTAATATATTTCCATAAACATTTTATAGACTTATCTTTCGAATGCAATACCTATATATATATATACCTATACAAGTGCCTATATTTTCTAGATGCTTTTTATATATTTTGTCATATAATTCGATCTACCTTGTAATCGACTTTGTTTTAATTATTTACACTTTTTGGCGTTCTTCTCATTTTTGTTGGCTTTTTCATCACGTAAATGGGGCAACCATTAAAATCGGGAAATATTCACTGGGTAATTTTATGCTCAACCATACACACACGAACACACGCAGACTCAAACATTTGCAACTGGCAATAGGGGAAAAATGTTTAAAGTTAAAATTGGGGAGCAGCAGCATAGAAAAAGATTTGCAATCACAAATGCAGCTTCAGCAGCAATAAAATACAATAATAAAACGGTAACTGCAGCAGCATGAATAAAAAAAAAACACACGAATTGAGGACATTGAGTCAAATTAATAATAAAACACAAAACATACCAGTCGATAAAAAAGAATCGTAAAATTTATCGGGCGACTTAAGGCAAAAGGGGCTGAACTGGAGACAATTAATTGGGATCTTTAAGCCACGGTGAATACGTAATTACTAATAGTGTTTTCACACCACAAACAGCTGAAATGGCGTTCTCACTATAAATTAAATTAAATCAGGTTTTAATGTCTTCATTTTCTCATCCTACAACTCGATAAAATCATTTTCATTATGATCTACCAAATTGTTTTTTTTTTCTTTTGTATTTTTTTTTATTGTTGCTGCTGCTGCGTCCATTATTTTAAATTATTGTTTTTCTTTATTTTGTTTTTATTTAATTTAAATTGTCAGCTGTTTTAAACTTGTTAACTTGGTAGCACTGTCTTTAGTACATGAAAATCAAGGTTGTATTTCATTAAATCCAAAAAGGTTTTAAGATGGTTTCAAGCAAATATTTTTATGTGGTAAAACCAGGTTTTAATAGTTGGTTTTAATCAAAAACCAACTTTTACTTTAAAACCAGTTAGTGTGGAAACACTATACAATTGATGAAAACCTTTTGCATTCCCAATTTTCCTTTGTTTTTGTATATTTCTGTTAAGGTAAATTTATTTCGAATATTTTACAAATGCGTTGAGGTTTCTTGAAGAAATTCATGTATACAAATGGGCAATTTCGCATTAATATTTCTTAAATTGTGAAAGCTTTTTTTTGGTGGCAATGCGACTACAACCCCCATTAATAAAGTAAAACTGCAGACTTGGTTTTTCATTGCCTCATATTTGCCCTTTAAATGACATTTGTATGTCGTACATAATGGCCAGGTATAAACCAGGTCTTTTATTTAACTTTAATTTTGAAACGAAAAAATTGATAACCCGTTGTTATCCTTCGTATAAACGTAGACAACAAGGTCCATCAATTACACGGTGAATATAAGTAATCAGGTGATTTTTTGCCCCTCTATTTTTCTACAGCGTGATTGTCAAAATATGTTTACTTTTTAACACTGCTTTTAGATATTGCGCAATTTTGCTTTTTCTTCTCTATTAAAACTGCCGCAGTGCTTAGACACAGACACAATTGCACTGGCAATTTAAAAGAACAAAATACACGAAGACAACAACATCTGAAAGAATGAGAATGAAATAAGAAAAGAGAATTGAACTAACTTCGGTACAAGCACTTATGTACCCCTCTTTTTCCGCTCTCCTACAAAATCAGACTTGCTTTAATAAAAATAGGCCCAATGTAAGGAGTCTAAACCCCTGACAAGACTTGCAATTTTTAAAAATTCTCGTTTGAAATTGCATTAATGTGCACATTAAGAAATTCTAGTTTGGAAATTTTGAGAAGTGCAAAGCAAAAGGGAATTGCAGAAGGCATGAAACCGTGTCGCACTGCAAGAGCAGTGCAAAAGGAGTGAAATTTACGTTTTTTTTAGTATTTTGGTCAGCTGTTTTTTTGTTTGACAATCTCGGTGGTATTTTACACAAAGAAAAGGCTGTTGTTTTTGGTATTGGTGTAGAGTTGCGTCTACTTGATAAATACATATGCATATGTAGACGTATAGAGAGCATTGTAATAACTTTTTTTTGTGGGTTTGCTTTCTTATTGCTTGACGTGAATATCCCTACTGCTGTGTTGAAGCATACATAGAGTAAAATTCCTTGCCACACGTAGACAAATAGTGAGAAAGAGTCTTGCATAAAGTAAAAAATATAAAAAAAACCCAACACAAACAAAAACAAGTACAAATGCTACATTGTGCAACGTACAATGACTTGAGTCTAAACAAAAGCAGCAGAAAAAAGAGCAGAAAAGTTAAATAAAAACGAGAAGCGAGGGAATGGAGAAAAAAATAGAATCATAAATACAAATATAAATTCACATTTATTTAAACAAATACTCGAAACTCATACAGTCCCTCATACAGTTCTCTTCCCAGCCACACTAAGCAAGACGTGAATACGTGGTGAACAGTCAAAGATGCAGATGCCATTGCAAATGGTAGAGTGGTAGCAGCAGCAGCTCGAGAGATGGATACACAATTGCTTTTTTTTCTTCCTGCTTTCATTAAGATGGTCAGAGAGTGAGTGAGAGGGGTGAGCGCATGGTCGCGGGAGGTAGGGAGGGAAGTGAAAATATTATTAAATGCAGGAGCACAATTTAAAATTTACTGCACATGGCAACATAAATTTTAATTTGCATAAGGGTTTACCTCATAATATGACACATCCAGTCATGCAGCCATCCGACATGCTAAAGTAATAAAAATGCAAGAGAATATGAAAATATAAAAAATCAGAACAAATAAAAATAAAGTTCGAAGCAAAAATTAAAAAAAATAAAGAAACACTTCTGGGGAGAAATGTTTGTATAAAAAATTAAGCAGAGTTTGTTTTCGCATCCAGCATATTAAATATGAAATTAATGGTGCACAGGAACCAGGAGTAGTGGGTTAAAGGAATTTTGAATGCAAAATTAATTTGGTGCATAGACGGAGGGCATTAAATTAAATGTGTAGAGATTAAGGAATTGAATCGTAAATATTGCAGAGCTTTCCTATTTGAAATCAAGAATAATTTTGCACTGCATAACGTTCTGCTCGACTTGTCTTGGTGTCTTCATACCCTTAAACTTCTGAAGTCTGTTGTAGAATTTTTGATATTCTACTCTGTCTGCTGCACCTGACTCCTCATCTGTGCACACTCGTAGAACTTTTGCTACCCAAATGTGTCGTTGTCTTTTCTGTCTTGTGTCATGGCAACTTTGAATGCATTTTTTTTCTTCTTAATTTTTGTCTCATTTGGAAAACAACAAAAAATAAAAAAAGGAAAATCTTGTATGTTGTTTTTCATAACAATTTTTCCCTACAGCTTTTAAAAGATTTTTGATGCGTGCTAAAGTTACAATTTTTGTTGCTGTAAGATTTTTTTTCCTCTTTTTTGAGTTGAGTTGAAGTACATGGAGTCTTTTTTCCATTTTCTGCAACGATTATCTAAAGGATTTTGAACTCATTCTATACGTTGTTTTCAGATGGTTAGAAAAAAGTTTATATGTTTTTAAATTTATGCATTAAATGAGAACAACAACTCCAAAGTGGAGTTTTATGTTAAAGTCATGTCGTAGTTGGAATATAATAAATTGAAATTGTTGTAATCGGTCAAGTTCGGCAACGATTAACTTGGAGGTTACACGATCAAGTTTTGTTTTTCAAATTTTAAAACACTCACAGTTTTTCACTAAAAGATTCATACTTTTAAAAATTTATGCGAATTTTGCGTTGCTGCGTTTCACATTAGAGTCAAAAAACAGCTCATTGCTAAGAACAGTTTTGTTGCTGCTGTCTTGACGATAACTTTTACAAAATAAAATTGTATGAAACCAACCAAAATAACGCGGCGTCAATTCCTTACAATTGGAAAACCCAATTTTGACAGCGCGGAAAGAAGAAATTGTTGAAAAGTTTAACAATTTAATTGTTTTCAGATCAATTTTGTGATTTGTCTCTATTTTTTATTTATATTTAACGCTTTAATGTATGTTACTCATTGCAGGATAAAAGCTAAGCGCTAAATTATGTTGCGCTTGGCGTCGTAATTTAGGTTGATCTGTAACATCTTATATCACAGCCAATGATTTTTGCCAAACACTAAAGAGCAAAATTTTAAAAAATTTCGAAACAAAATCAAGAGTCTATTTTTTACCTTCTCCGATTTTAATGAAATATAACATATACTCGTATATACTACTTTAGCGTGAGCATAAAATGCGCAAGAATTACTTTGATACCTTTTCTGGTTCCTATTGTATAGTGGTCTAAACTTGAGGATCTCGGCCAAGCCAGAAATGGCCTCAAGTTTAGACCACTATAACTGGAATCAAAACAATTCTAATTTGCCCATACTAATAAGAATACCTTTAGGGTACATATTTCTATACCAACAATATACGCAGTCATGTGGCTTTAAATGAAATAAATAAATAAATAAAGAATAAAGAATAATAAGAATAACAAATTTAAATAACACGTAATTAAACAATTTTTGAAATATGAATTTTAGTGTCATATTTTGTGTGAAAATACTTTCAATATTTCTATTTATTCTCTTGCAAATAATATCACATTTCTGTTTACTATTCCACGACTATTTATTCTTTAATTGAAAAATTTGTGGTATTTCAGTACGAAGATAAAGCCAACGATTTTGAATAAAAAAATAAATAAATAAAGAAATCTAATACAAGACACCCACTTGATCAAAGCAAAAAAAAAAAAACCAAAAAAAAATACCACAAAGATTCAACTTAGGTACAGGCTGTAGTATTGTGAGTTTGAATATGCAACTCAAACAAAAGCTGCAATTGTACAAACAAAGAAACACAGTGTATGCTAGTCGCTCGCTCTATTGAAATCTCAATGTATGTACGAGTATGCGGTACAAGGCCACACGTGTGTAGTTTTTGTATGCTGCTGCATTTTAGCGGCAACAATCATTCATTCGTTCGTTCAAAAATTATGCTCAAAACAAAATTACAAGAAAAATGTTTCGAACTGCTGCGAAAAGGCATTTCAAAGTTTAGTGCAGAATAAAGCGAATGTTATGCAAATGGTTGGCTGTTTAAATGCATGTTTTATTTTTTATTTTAAAATTTTTTTTCCATACAGCGAAAAAAAAACTGGAAAAGTTTCAAATTTAGATATCCACATACAAATTTTTATTGTCATTGCCAACGCGCCTGTTTGCCAGCACAAAAAAAAATGAACTCTATTCTTTGAATGTAGGGATGAGCAACGGTAACATAATCGACATGGTTCGTGTGACTATATGCGCATAAGCGTCAGCAATTTGTTAATTTTTTTTCTTCTCAAATGCGCATTTTTTAAACGGATGTTCGCAGGCATTTCAATTATGTTGTGATATTTCTTTAAAGCAAATGGCAACTGCTGATATAACAAAATATGATCTGAAAAAATCTCGATGTATTTTTGTTTTTATCTTGGGATTGAGAGAGATATTGTAGAGAATAGACAGATGGTGTAAAGTGGTAGAAAGATAGAGGAGCTTAATTCTTGCACAACTCTGCAGGTGCCTGTCAATTAGAAAACAGAGTTTCGCCGTCGCTGATGTTAATTTTGTTTGTAAAAAAAAAGAAAATTACTGAAAAGTTACTCACGATACCATTCCTATTTGAAGCGCAGCCTCGTTGCTCAATATCTCAGTCACATACGAGTCGCTAAGTCAACTGTATTTTTTCGAAATGAAGGTTCACCGTCGACACTACCGACATATAAACTTTTTATTAACAGACAATATTAAATGATTCAAATTAAAAAAGAAAAATCTGCATGTCTGTCAGTCCGTCTGCCTGTTTGTCTGCTCGTTTGAATATCTGTAAGATCTGGGTTTTTATTTCTTTTTCAACTCATGCCACTTTTTTTTTTTTTTTTTTTTTTTGTAGTAGTGTTTTCATTTAGTTGTGTAAGGCTGTGTCTAGTATGTGTGTGTGCGTATGTATGTATGTATGAATTTTTTGCTTGTTTCAGTCTCAGCGTGTTTGTTTGAATTGCACCCTGGCATTTGCATTAAACTTGACAGCAATCGCTCGTTTTAGATACAAATTTAAATACAAGACTTACTGCGGAGCTGTAGCACATTTACACTACTACAACAAGAACCATACTCGTATCATTATTATTTTATTTATTTATTTTTTTTTTTTTACAAATTTTCTTCGTTTTTTGTGCAAAACACTTTGATTCTTTCTGCTGTATTTTGTTTTTCATATTTTTATTATTTAGTTTATGACTTCATTGTATTTTGATTGTCTTAAAAAAACGTTTTCTTTTGAAAATGTGTGTTGCTCTACCTTTGATTATATCTAGATTGGCTGTAATGTTTCTTGGCTGGCAGATTAACTAAAGTGAATCGAAGTTCTTAGAAAATCCTGGATAAGAGTGATTTTTTTCTGCATTTCATTATTAAAAACTATATAATTGAAAATTATCTTGTGACATATATAAAAAAATTTAAATAAAAAATAAAAGAGTGACTTAATTTTTATACAAACTGATTAATAAATGTTGATGTTGTACAGAAAATTTCGCAATAAAATGTTCAAAATTTGCCAAAATACGCCTGCTGTCTAAGAACAGCAAATTTTTGTTTTTTCTTTTTTTATCCACCCGATATATTTGTTCAGTTCATGAGCTCGTATTAACGTCATATGCATTTTGTAATCGTTTCATTATAAACCCAGCAAAAAAAGACTTGCAAAAGAAATAGTTCTATTGGAAATTAACTGGTTCAAATTACCTGAAGAACGCATGATTTTAACACAGGGATGTCATTGGCGAACATTTCTTCACATTTAACAAAACAATTCGTCATTGGAATGAGTGCTTCGAAACAGTGAATGCTCCATGTTTTGCTTACGTTTTGCCATTGGCTAATGACATCCTGTAACACAGTTAGAAATGTATTTAAATTATAATTACAATTACGCAGTTGTTCATATGAATTAACCGCAGAGTTGAACGCATTTTGCATGAATTCAAAAGTGATAGTCTGGCTAACATTAAAGTTGGCATTAATTGAATTCAGATAAAGAAGATAGAAAATCATAAAAATACCAATGCATTCCCTTTTTTTTTTTTGCTGGGCAGTATTGTATTTTTTATTGTTGGTAATTTTCATACAAACGTACATACGTAGTGATTATAAGATAAGAATTTTTTAAAATACATAGTTGTTGCATTTGTGAAAATCTTTCAAATATCCCTGAAAGAAGTCAAGGGCCAAGAGATTTTTGCATACTGCTTTGGTGATTGTTTGGCGGCTGACAATTTTTATATTTGCCCGAGGTGAGAAAAAAAATTGTGGCGGCGGCAGTAGACTCATACTGTGTCGGCGACACATATACAGCTGACTATTCACTTTGACTGTACAACGCGAAAATCCCGGGTTCCAAACCTACTCAAGTCATCAAACATTTTTCTGAAAGCCAACGCTTTTTATAAAAACTCAATTTCTAAGCATTTTTCAGGAACTTCTCTATCATATAAAAAGAGGGATAGGTGTATTACAGTTTATAATTTCTGCTACTCAGAAAATTGTTTTTAACTGCTTTGTAAGTCTGTTGTAACAATATTGTCTTGTATGTGCTTTTTTTTCCATAATATTTTAAATAGAATAAGAAAAAAAAACGTGATAAGACTATTAAAAAGTAAATTTTTTTGTGTTCCTTGTAAAGTCAAGAGCTTAGAATTTTGCTAAAATGTTTGTTGTTTGTTCTGTTTCTGAATTTGTCGACTTTGAAAGGAGTTGTTTGTCATGTTACATGACAAAATCATTTACACGGAGTGAAACAAAAGGCACAATATGTGGTTGTTTAACATAATTTGAATTTAAATATGTCTGTCAAATCTCTCTGAATGTAAAATATTCTCATGTTGTTGAGTAGCAGGATGTAGTTAAATTAAAAAGATTTATTTATTTTTTTTTTTTTTTCAAAATATACAACAAATTTTTGTTTGGAATTAATACAAGAACTATAAAAGGTGTTGTTTCGAGCCCGACAGTGCTTAGAAAAGGTTTAACTGTCATACCGTGCTCACTTTTTGACGTTTATAATCAGGTTACTCGGGCAAATCATCACAATTTTGTGCTTGAACAACGTGATTTTTAAGACGCACATAATTGTTCATCAGAGCGATAACTTGATTTGAAGAGATTGTCTTGTCTATTGACCTCCAAGGTCGTGCGTTTTAACACCCCTCGATTAATTCCTGTGGTGCCATGTGTATTCATTGGTTGATACACCCGCAAGAATTGACGCCTTCGAGGCCGACCAGCATGACCTTGCATGTTATGCATGACATACGGCCAACAATGCTCGAAAAAGTGGCTCGTCCAGAACAACGAGGTGGCCATATGTCTGAATTCAATTTGAAATGTTAATGGCATGTCTTGATCTTTCGGATAGAAAATATTTTTGTTACAATTTAATTTTTATATTAGTTTTTACAATTTAAAGTTCTATCATCGGCGCAGTAAAATAATTAATAAAATGTCTACCAAATACGGTTTTAATAATTGAATGCGTTTCCTTGATATCAGTGGCGCTGGCACACTGCTATAAAACAAGAAACGTGCAAAAGCAGGTCCCAAATCGTCGCATTCGTGTTCGAATGAATTTGATCGAATTTTTACGTTTTGAGATCGTCATATTCGTTATCGAATAAGACGTATCGAAATTTCAGATCGTGGCATTCGATAACGAGCAAACGAACGAGTATATTCTCTCGAAATGTCATTCGATAGACTAAATGCTGTCGTAAACTAGTTTTTTTGTTCGCTATTTAAGAAAGAAACATTTTATTTTATTATTCAGTCATATTTTTTTTATTAAACATGTAAGTACATACATAAATAAATAAAAAAAATTTACTAACATCAAAAATTTTCATTAAGACAAATTAGCCAAAATATGTCATAATCAATCAAAAAGTCGATTTTGAATTTTTCGTTTGTATAGGAGGTACCACGCCTACTTGTCCAATCCCTCCCAGTTTTTTACTGATGATTTGTTTTAAGTACAAAGTCATTTGGACCATATTCAGAAACTTAGACTCCATCCGTTCGCAAGATATACAAAAATAAATATTTACTTCTTATGGCCGTAGCAACGCCCAGTTGGAATTTTTGAATTTTAAATTGTTCATTCCACATACCAGGGATACTGTGAAAATTTCAAGAAGCACACATACATACATACATACAAACATGTAACTTTTATATATTAAGATTGTAACCATATGTTTTTAATCTATGACAAATTTCGATTCGAACGCTATCGAATGCCTCGATCTGGCTATTCGATACGTCACGAAATGTTATTCGAAACGGAAGCTCATTCGATCACGAATGCGGCGATTTGGCCCCAGTATTGTACGAATAATGAAGCTTTCTCCTATCTATCCCTTCGTCACCTGTAATCTCTATCACTATGCCTTTGCTAGAAGTTGACACCTAGTAGTTGGCAATCATTGCCTGCGTGCAGTGTTACCATATCTGAAGATTTATTTTATTTTCAAAGTTTTTGAGATGTCAAAATGATAAAAAGTTTGTTTTTGTCTTAAAAAAATATTAAATTTAATTATAATACTTTTAAAGCTTAAGATCAGTAATAATAAATAAAAAAGGGTTTTAAAAAGAAATAAATTTATTATTAATTGAAGTTCCTCTTTATTAAACCTGCTGATAAACGTATATCTCAATCAGCGAAATTCTTCCGAATGTCGCTGATCCGAGTAATATTCAACAAATTGATGAGGAATGGCGAGAATTGCGTCACTTCAAGTTTAAATAATACAATTTATTGAGTGCAGAAAATATTGAAATATTTTAGGATATCATTTTGAATGATAATCTTTCCGATTGCTTCTGAAGTTTTCGCTTTAAAAAAAAAATTGTTTTTTAGCCGATGGTCTTACACAGCCAGTGATATCAATATTATATTTATATAATTAATATTATTTATATAATTTTATTATGTAGCAAATAAATAAATAAATAACAATTGTTTCTGCATAATGGCAATAGCAATAGCTAGGTTAGGTAGAACAGCTCAGCCCACTGGGGTTCAATTCATCATAGTCTCGTTGTGATACCTGTGTGGCAACAGCTACGGTTGGAAGCATTTTTTATGAATATGAACAAAGTAAGAAACTATTGAAGTACACTGTGTGGTATTTTAAGCACATTTTGAAAATATCTGATCGTAAAGCAGAAATTTTGAATAATCGGAAGAAATTAATAAAAAGTTTAATAAACAATTGTACAGGGTGTCTGGTGGGAAATTTATATTTTTAAATAGGATCATTTCAAAAAGTAATAAACGGTGCGAAGAGAGGGTGGCGCCATTGGAATTATCGATTGTGCGGATTTGTCAGTCACGAGTAATGATTCTTACGTAATAGCTCGTCGACAATTTTGTTCAAAGTTTGGCATTCGGCGAATAAGTGATGGACCGAGTGTAAATTTAATTCGTTCGTGGGTGCAGAGATTCCGGGCAACTGCTTCGGCTATGAATGCCCCACTGCCAGGGCCCAGTCGATCTTCAAGGACTTGGGAAAACATTGAACTGCTTGAAAGCAGTTTACGTGAAAATCCGCGACTTTCAATACGGAAAAGAGCAGCCTCACTGGGACTTCCAAGAGCGATTATACATGAAATTTTTAAAAAGGATCTGGATGACATACTCTTTAAAAAATAAAATCCGCATTTCCATTCTATCGTTCTATGCTCTTAATAAAACTTTGTGTCAATTATTACGTTTTTTATTTAAGTTTGAGAATATAATTCTGCTACCAGACAGCCTTGATAATGTTATTCCGAGTATAAACAATTTACCAATGTAATGTTTGTAAATAAATATTTTATCGAAATTTGATTTAAAAAAATATTTATTTCAATGGATATAAGATTTTTTTTTGGTCAATATGAGTGTGACTTCTCTTTGAAAAAAAAGTGAATTTCAAAGTTTCAAGATAAACCTGTGGCTCTAAAAAGTGCACAGTGTCCTGCTGTTATAGAACACGTGTTCAATAATAAAGCAGGAAAAAAAGTAATGCTTTCCACTTGGCCCTTTCACTTCTCCTTTAACTGTCACTTTCGTTTATATAACGTGTCATTTTACTTTACACTTGGACAAAGCAACACATTGTTTTGACATTCTAGAATCGAAATGATTGAAACAGACTAGTTTTCCCTGTTTGTTTATTGCGGTTGGTTGCTAATGATAAACCAGGAATCCTTAATGACTGACTGACTGACTGACTGGTTGACATTAGCCAATCTCTCACGTTCGCCTGTCAAGCCTTATTTCATGTACTCGTATGTAAATATGCGTAACACTGTGTGTGTCCATGCATAAAAAAATTTAAATTGTATTTAAATGTGTGTGTGTGTGTGTGTGTTTGGCTGTTGTCATTTCATTTGGATTTTGATATGTTGGACCATTGTCTGAATATACAGTGCAATTGGTGTTCGCATTACTGCAGCTGCTGTTGATGATATTGTACTTGTGCTAAATTTTGCAATAACAAAGGCCTACAAACCCATTCATTATCTAAATTATCAACCTCATTTTTATTTGAAATCCCTGTTCTAACCACTCGAGTGCTTGGAAACATTTGTTCTTGTGTTTTTTTTTTTATTGTATTGAAAACTTATTTCAGTGTTATCAAACAAAAACTATAGAAGTGTACACAGCAGCACAGATGCGCTCACTTCCACACACACACACACACACACACCTACCCCAAGGAATATTTTTGTATGTGGGTATGTGAGTACCCTGCAGAAATTAGTGGATTACATGATCCATATTAGTTAAAAATGAGTAGTTACAAAATAATGGTCCCATGTAATGCAGGCATGGACCATGTTATTTTCAAGCAAGAGCTTATTGCTGACCAACAAGTGTTCGTATTTTAGCGACTGCAGACATTGCTCTTTAACTTTGGGTAACACTGGCCAAAAACTGTATGCTTTAAGGCAATGGTAACATTGGTTTCATTCGTGTTTAATTTTCTGCTGATAATGCGCGGAGTAGTGACATAGAGTAGTTTTAGGATTACTCTGATGTAATGCATGGCTGGAGTATATGGTCCTCACCTAGGACATCGCAATGTTAAAGGGAACACGTTTATTTCATACATTTGGGTTACTTTTGGACTAGTCGTAGTCCCTTATGGAGTATACTTTACAGGCGTGAGTGGAGTAGCCGCGATTTCTGCAGGGTATGAACCCTGCAAATAATATTGGACTACGTGGTCGATTTTTGCTGAAATGGACTGGTTGCAAACATGGTCCTGTGCAATGCAGCCGTGGACCATGTCATTGAAAACAACATTTTAGTGTCATACGACAAGTGTTCGTGTTTTTCTTCGTATTTAGCATTAGTCGGTCGCATTAAAATTACTCTCTGAGATGCTGCAAGGAGTGGTTGCAAGGAGTAATTTATGGTCCGATGGGTTATATGCTCCACCGCATATATTTGGATTAGTCTTGGACTAGTCCTAGTCCTCTGTGGAGTGTAGTCACGTGTAGTGTAGTCACATTATTTGCAGGGTATACTTAACGCACTTGTTTGAAAATGAAATACGGACGAGTATGTGCATTGAATATGATCTGGGTTATGTTTATCATCAAAGTTTATAAAACGATAGTGCTACAACAACATCAACAACAATTAGAAACACTTTTTCTAACACAACCAAGTGCGTCTGTTTGTGTGTTTGTATGGAATGGAATAGTTATGTGCGAGGTGTTTAAGGACTTTTTACTTTTTGGTACACTTTTATATTTTAGTAAATTATGACTGTTATTCTAGACTACCGTAGTTTACAGTGGGACAGATTGATATTCTTGAAAGGCAACTAACACTTAAGCCGCCTATATGGCACTAAATTTTATTTGCATTGTACTGTTACAATTTTGGAAAAGAGCGCAAATATATTGTAATGGAATAATTAATCAGGTGTCAAGAGTACAGCCATATTAAGATAAATGCAAAAACGTCAATCCGTCCACTAATGGTATCGATAAAAAAATGAGGAACTGACGAAAAAAATGTAAAAAAGTTTCAACTTGAAATTGACGTTTCTTACTTAAAATCTTTAATATGTTGACAACTTAGCGGTTTATGCACAATGTCTGCGATTTTGAGTTTAGTTTTTGACCGTTTTTTTTATAAATTAGTAAAAGGACGCAGTATTTAATAATGTGAATATGTCCCTTTCTATCAAAATTATACTGGGTGGGCCAAAAGTCACGCCTGCATGTACAAATTTCATAACTTTTTTGTTTCTGATTATTTTTTATTATTTTTTTTTTAGATTTTATTCATCGAACCGTGTTACACCGCCATTCAAAATTTAACGACCGAGCAGCGAACCAAAGTGGTAGAATTTTACTTTTCCAAATGTCATTAAATTTCACTGACGCAACGAGCAAATTGAAGTTATCATGATGAAGCACATTTTCATCTTAATAATATGTAAATAAACAAAATATACGATTTTGGGGTACTGCAAACCCCAGAGTTGTACCCCAACCCCAATTGCACTCGCTCAAGTGTACGGTATGGTGTGTAGTGACTTCAGAAAGAGTTATAGGACCCTACTTCTTCGAGAATAAAGTTGGTAATGCAGTGACGGTGAATGGCCCTGTGGCAGCCAACAAGTGCTTCCAGCAGAATGGAGCAACAGTACACACAGCCAGTGCTACAATTAGTTTTTTAAATGAAATTTTTGAAGACCGAATTATTATTATTACGAACTGTGAGAGAGCTGTTTGAGACGAGAAAAAATTCACAGTTTTTGCGAAATACTCAACTTGCTGGAACATGTCATCAAAGTACAAAGCCTCAGATACAACATTGACAGATTGTGTACAAAATTTAGGTCTACGACTCCCCGAATCAGACATTGTCCTTAATGCCGCGTGAATTCTGAGCCCACCAGTGCGTCCACGGGCACATGGTAAGACATCTAGGGAATGAATAGGTACACAGAGGTTGCAATCCAAGTATCATAGTTTTCCTCTGCCTATGATATTACAACTTGCTGAGGTGTTTCGGACTGTCTAACCCCATTATTGCAATGAGGGTTTAACTCAATGGTTCTTTAATGCATGTCATAAGATAGAGCACAATGAACTTCCACCAAGACCCCCTCCGGTGACTGCTGTTGAGTGGCAACAGCAGCTAGAGCAGTCACTGGTCATTGAACAGCACCGGCTTCAGCTGTAATCAATCCACAGGTACATCAGAACGCCCTCCTTCGTCGGTATTGTGTAGCACCGGCAAAGTACAATAATTACTAAAAAAAATAGCTACTCAGACGAAGCTTCAAAATTTAATACGTCTCCACGCCATCAGAGGCGCTGCAACACTGCTATAAAACAAAAGAACGTGCAAAAGCAGAGTTGAAAAATAATGAAGCTCTCACCACCTGTCATGTCTCTCACTATCCCTTGCTTCTAGTTCCATCACAATGCAACTCATGTGTAAAAGCCATCTACTGAGTGCTGGTCCAAAATAAAAAAAAAAAACTTAAAGGAAGTTTAAAGCGATGCATTACCGACCCCATTCATATTTAATTTATTTTCTTATTTCGTAAGTCAAATGGCTACGACGGTATACATTAATTCATAGAATTTAAAGAACGATGCGGTAATTCTTCAACTAATTAGTTGGATACCGCGCATCGCTAATGTCCCGTAAGTTATGCAACAAATGTCCATAAACCCCTTGCGGAAATACAACAGTTACAAACACTCTAGCAACTGAGTCTTTCATTATAGTCAAAGACCTGATCCAAGTACTGGTCCAGTGCCAGAAAGTTGATCCACTATGCTGCCAGTATGACTTTCGTTAACTGTTTAAATTTTTAACTCAATTAGCAAAAAGTGAGCGCATTTTTGCAGAAAAAATGATTCGATTAGAGCTTCGTTACGATTTTGTGTAGCATTTGCACGGTCGCAAATAGAGGCTCTAGTGTACAGCCTTTGTCTTTGACAGAGATTTTTGTAGCAGCACTCTTATTTACCACTTAGTGGCGAACGTGTTATTTCGAAAAATTTTTTAATGAACATACTACATGCCTACATTGTGAACATTTCGCGCCCACTGTACTAACAATATGTGATACATAAGAGTGCAAATAAAGTTGTTGTTTGTGTATGAGAAACTGTTTTGGTGTGTTCCATTTTTCCTCTATAGATCCTGCATAATACTTCTGAAGTGTATTTACTTGCATGTGTATGTAGGGCTGTGTATGTGCGTGTTTCCACAGCTTGTTCTCTAAACTTGTAGTCTCTTGTCTGCTGTAATGTAAGTTGTCATTAAAGTTAGTTTTTCCAGCTAACAGCGTGTTTGTGCAAGACTTGTTTACCAACATGTTTTTTTACAGTTCTGTGTGTGTGTGTGTGTGTATGTGTGGGATGGTGTACTTGAATAGAAGTACATAAAACTGTGTGCATCCCTGTGTGTGGGTAAATGGTAAATGCATGCGCCTGTATGTGTCAGCATAATGCATGTTGATATCAGGGTTGTAATTTGGCATACATTTTGTGGCCTAGTTTTGCCATTGTTTGTATGGATATGAAATATGACGGTAGTTTTCTTGTCGTTTTTTTCTTTCTTTTATTTTATTTTTTGTTTTGTAACAACGTTTCTGCCTCTGCTCTCTTCAGCTTAGCTCTTTTTAAAGTTTTCTTTTTGTCTGTATGTCTGTCGGCTATTTCTTTTGCCCTAAATTATGTTGCTGACAATTCCTTGTTGTTGTTGTTGCTGCAACAATTTTTTCCGAGACAACATATTTTCATTTCGTCGTGTCTTCTATACTTCTTTTCTTCAGTATCAGAATAAGAATAATAATTCAGGTCATTTGAAATTTTAATGAAGTAAAAGAGAAAACAAAGAAAAATTCAAGAATTTCATGAATTATTAAATTTTCAGAAATTTAATTTCAATAAATTAAAATATTGCAATGCAACTTTATTGCATTTAGTTGTGCAGGATTATATTACTACGGGTTTTGTGTTAGAGCGAGCCAAATTTAAATGAGGTTTTATATTACATTAAGTATATTAAGTACACAAACAAAGTTTTGAAATATTTTACCATGTATGCTTAGTAAAACCTTTGAGTTTATTTTGGTGCTGTTGTCGGCTGCTGTGTGGTTAAGGACTCAACCACCAGAAGATCGTGGTTTCATTCAACCCTCCAGTAAAAATTCTTTTCCGATGTGTATGCTAATCGCGACGGTATTTGAACATGTTGGACCCAGTTTCGATTTCCGGCCTGATCGTCAAAATTTTTTTCGTCCTTTCACCGTGCTATAGCGCCCTCTATCGCTCGGTATTTGAGCAATAAAATGTCAGAAAATTAAAGTAATAAATAAATTGGCTCTCCTTCGCTTAAAAATGATGCGTTAAAATTAACATCAGAGACGGCTACTCTTTGCTTTTTAATGAACACGCAACTGCAGAATTTGTGAATTAAGCTATATCTTCCTACAACTTTCAGCACCTGTCTATTCTCTACCAGTGCATATGTAGGGGATATCCCCTGAGCACTGGTCCAAGAAAGGAAAAATATATAAAACGTCGGCAACTTAAAAATCAATGCGTCAACGAAAGATTAGAGCAACTCTGTTTTACAAATTCATAAAAAAACGCGTTACTGCGATATTAAGTCCCACTCTATCCCATTCAAACTGGCTTCGGTGGATTGTATACGTAGTACTGATCTGATACTGAGTACTGATCTAAGAATAGAAATTACGAATGAACAAAAGAAAAATCAAAATTTTTCTTTTAATTGATGGAAAGAAATGTGACCTGGAAAATATTTTGAAATTATATTTTAGAATTACAATTCCTAAAGCAGGTAAGACCCTACATTTATTTTTCATTAATTAATATAAAATTTATAGCATCAAAAAAAGAGAACTTCCGGCAAAGACAACTCTATGTAAAAAAGTAGTACTAATTCGATTTTGCACTGCTTCCGGATCACAAGTTCAGGATCCTATTGACTTCTTGGGAATCACTTCTTTCACTGGGTATTTTTAGATTAATTTTAATACCAGTCCGTGTGTATGTATATATGTATGTATAACACATCTATAAAAGAATGAAATTAATTCCAGTATGAATTAGTAAAAATAAATTTTATTTTCTTGGCTTAAAATGTCAACTATTTTGGAATTAATTTCAACTTTAAATCCAAATTGTATAAAATGGAAATTAAACAATAACTTTTTATCGTGCCCTATAACATTAGTATATTACAAGGTGGACCAAAAGAAATCATCCGGGGCAAAAGTCCATCACCCGATGTTCTTTTGCGGTAATTTTTTATTTTCACGGAAAACTTTGGTTCAGCTTCTGATATCGGCCAAGTGGCTGCCGCTAGATTTGAAGGCCATCCAAGCAGAACCAAAGATTGTCATTAAAAAAAAAATTACAGCAAAAGAACATCGGGTGATGACTTTTGCCCCGGATGATTTCTTTTGGCCCACCTTGTATATTTTATATTTAATTTTTTTTGATATTTGAAAAGTCTGCTATAAAAATTGTTCATTCGTTTACAATGTCGTCAACATGAACATCTCTGATGGAATACGCCGCCCTGTCAGTACCATCAACGACATATCGTTTTATTTAAGAAAAAATAAATAAAATAAAATGCTGCCAAAATGTTAAAATCAAAACCAAGGTTGATTTCATTCAAACACCTTTTTTTATAAATACATTGGTGTTGTATATTTGAATTTGATTTACTATTCATATGTGTTTTTTTTTTGCTGGACTTTAAAGCGAACCAAAAGTGACCAAATATAGAAGTTAAACAACAAGTAATTGGTAAAATCATCGCTTGCCTGTTAAGTTCTTTTTTCCAATAAGCCAGTAGTTTAAAATTATGAATATTTTCTACGTACATAATAATTTTTTACCCCAAAAATTCCCCTTTTTATACAAAAAGTATGTTTTATTGCGCACATTATTTATGCAGAAAGAAAGTGATTTTCCACTTCAATAATATCCTTTTTTTTTGTTTTACATTAAAGGTACTTTTTCATAACAAAAAGTACACAAAAATATAATTTGTTGGAAAGTACTTTTATAAACAAAAAAAACTCTCTTTTTTACACAAAACGCACTTTCCCTGTACTTTTTTTTAATACTTTTTTACTCTTTCGGTTTTTTTTTTCACACAATCTGCGGGAAGTGAACTCGCAACTTCCAGATTGATAGACTAAGGGCTCATTTAGCCAAGCGTAACGTTGGTGTAGTTGCATCGAACCATGATGTTTGATGTATGGAAATGCTTACAAATGTGATGTAACATCGTAATAAAATTCTATTTTCTATAGATTGAAGACATTACAGTGACGTGGTGTTTCGCTTTTCCATGCGTTCCTTGGGTTTGGTTATAACGATCTCGGGACGACCAGCCAATTTTGTTCGTTAATGGCGAAGTTTGTTATAACCGAAGTAAATAATTTTTCATTAAGCGGTGTTCGTTATAATCGTACTCCACTGTTTGTGCATATTATTTTTTGTAAATAATTATCTGCTTTAAATTTTTTTATTTTTTACACTTAAAATACAAAATACATTGATACAATATACAATAGGTGTTCGCAAAACAAACAAAAAAGTGAAATTTATACCAGATACACGATACACATTGTTGTGAATTCGACAAATAAATAAACTTAATCGGTTGTATTTGCATTTTACTGTGTTACATAATATAAATGGAATATTTGATATATAATTTGCCAATATTTTGCATATTTTAAAATGAACACATGGATATTTTTTTTAGTCGTAACAATGGCCAAGCAATCATCTATCAAATGGCATTATCAAACACATATAAACATCGTGCGTATGTTGGCAGTCTAATTTGGAATTGCAGTTGCTTGTTGCATTCACTCACCACGAAACAATCGCCTCGGTAGACAGCGGCATTTAAATAGTTGTTTAAAATATGACTTGGGCATGCATTTGCTATTAAAGCATGAATGGCATCATGGTCAAATCAATAACACAAATTTTTGCTGCTTTAACAGTTTGAATGAATGACACAGAAAATAAAATCCGCTGTAAATATTTGGGAACAGTGTAATGATGTGTAGTGAAATGCATGTCTATGAAACTTCAATACCAGAACGCTACAATTTTTTCTTTTGCAGCGACTGTTGGTGGTAACGAGGAGCTAAAATTCTCGGATGGATATCGTCTTCAGATGGGCGGAGGATCGCTGAATTGTAATAAAGTAGATTGAGTTTGAAATAAATGCACACTGCATCGCAGAGCCACTGATTCTGTCTGAAATGACGAGTTGTTTTGTTAAATGTGAACACATGCACGCCAATGATACCGGTGCACAGAAAAGAGTAAAATCAAGATTCAATTAAAAAAACGAAGATTCAATTAAAATAATAATTAGATTTCAATCTATTACGAAAAACGCAGAATCAATGAACAGTTTTAATTGAAAAAAATTTAAAAATTTGGCCATTTTGAGTGCACTGCCTTCACAGAACACCAAAATCAATTAAAATAAACGTGAATTTAATTAAATTATTAATTTAAAAAAAAATTTTCCTGAGCAAAGATTTTAATTCGAAAAAATTTAATTATTTTTTCTGTATTTGTTAAAATCATGCATTATTCACCTAAGCTAAACCACCAGTTCATTTGCAATAGAAGCCATGCATTAACAATTTTTTTGCATGTAACCCAGTCATACAGCAAATTATCCAGCATACGTTCATGAATTTCCTGTCCATGCACTTGAACATCTATAAGACTCTTAAAAAATGAGCAGCAAGCGTTGTTTGTGCGTGAAATATTGTCATGCCAATTCAATTTATATGAAGCAAACCAAACCAACCCACTGTGGCAACGCTGTGCGGTTGGAAAGTCGATCCGGGCATTAACAAGTTAAGTTGGTTGCAGATAGTGAAAAAAAGTAAATGCATTCATATGAAGGCTAAACACGATGCAACACGATAACACTCATGTTGCATATTTTGACACAAACAGTACAAGCAACAAGTAGACCATAAACAACTAACTCATCATAAATTCTGAATTTTAATATCGCTGGAGAAACACGTTTCAAAAAATACAACTTTACAGCTTGCTTGTTCCCAATGAAATGAATCAGTAAAAATACTAGACAACGATTCACACTAGGCAACCAACACCAATGCAAACAGAAAATATGAAAATATTTTTATGTTTTTGAAACCTCGAATGCAACACGAATTGAAACTATAAACTTTGAAAGCATAAACATGTTGCATCTTCAGTAGCCAACAATATTTATTAATCTTCGTTGACATAGCGTTGCCCCATTTTTGTTAGTGTTAGTGTGAAGTGAAGTGACATAAAAGACCATGCTCAAACCTGTCTCTTTACAAATAAATAGTTTGATGTTGTTACACTGTGCGATTTATTTTTATTTTGCACAAATTTCATATGACACTCTGGTGCTGCTGCTCACGATGATGGTGATGATGACAACACTGGATTTTTTGAATTTGTTGAAAAAAAATTATTTTCAAATATTTTAATGCGCGCCCAATTGATATGCCTGATAAATAATTTGCAAAAAAAAAACGCCAATGTTTTTGGTGTTGCTGTTGTTGTTGTAGCCGTAACGTGTTGCCATTCATATTCAAGCTGCATTCAAAATTCGTTTTTCAAAATTGATTGTCTTTTAAGTGTTAAACAGATTTTGTAGCTGCTTATTTCTTTTAGGTTTTTTTTTTGCGACAGCTCTTCTGTGTTTGAATGGCTTGCAAAGTGTGCCAAATCTTTGAAAAGTATTAGATTTACATGCAGGTTGTGCGACGATTTAATGCTTTTAGCGATTTAACGTTGCGATACAAAGTTCATTAATTTCTTGCTTACTTTTTCACTTTACAAATGTTTATTCATTAAAAGTTATTTTTAACCTGCATACATGCCCATAATTTTAGTATTTTTGAGCTGTGCAGTTGAATTTGAATTTCGCAAACGTCGCGTTTGGTATTCTAGACATGCACTGATGTTAAGCACTAAATACCATGATGAATTGCCGTTAAATGTTTTACCAAAACTAGACAATTGCACAGTCACTTATTTCGAACTACAAAAGTATTTGTTTAGTTTTGTTCAAATAAAAAAAAGCTTTTGTTTTTAAACAAATAAATGAAAAAGATTTTATGGGTATTAAGCATGTATAAAAAATTCACTAGTCATTTTTGTTAGTGTTTTCAAGATAGTATACTATAAGTGTTGTGGGTTCTATTCCTGTGGTTTTGTTGACAACATGACGTGTTTGTGCCATGTGTGTGTTCGTTACAAAATACTTCTCTAATACATTTCTTTAAGCCACCCGTTATGCAATATTATTGTATATGTTATTCGTCATATCATTTACATTTTGCAATAAGTTGCACAATATTTTCATATATATAATATGGTGTAATTTTGTTAAAATAAAAGGTTAACATAACCTGTTGTACAATATTTGCGAACACATTGCACAGTGTAATGCACTTCTTATCATTATGGTACAATAAAAATCAAATGTTTTTTGATTTTTTGCAATTTATTTGTGTCACCTTCGAATATGGATTCCACATTCGCAATATGTATTATTTATTGCACAATACGAAAAATTGCACAATTTTTTTTTTGCTACATAATACCGACGGTCTGAAGTGCCTGTGGATTAGTTACAGCTGAAGCCGTTATATGGCAAATGTATGGGCCGCTTAATCATAACCCCCTGTTCTGTAAACCGAGTCGATTTAAAAACGAGGGAATGCTCAAGACCTAAGTTTTAAAAACGAAAAATTTTTGCGGATTCGGTTTACAGAACATACCCGATAATATTTTATTTTATAAATATTATTGGGGGATTCACACTGTCTGTTATTACGTCATATTATGATAATGTCTTAATATTTTAAAATAGTTTAAACAAATTGTTGTTGTGTTACAAACAAAAAAGACATAAAATAATAAAAATTTTCGAGCTTTATTGTTTTGTCAGTAACAGTAGAAATCTGAATCGTACGCTGAAAGTTTTTAGTCGAGCCGGCCATTATATTTGCAATATGCAGATTTAGAATTTTTTTTGTAAATGATATAAAAATTAAAAAAATTTTAAAAAATCATTAACACTTATACTTTTACATTAAATTACATTTTTATAAGAAGGGAATGAAAATTCCACAAAATATTTTCTAATATACAGGTGTTTTTGTTCGTGTAACTTATCTGGCTGGCCACCAGTTAACGTTTAAACAATAACCGCCGTCGAAAAAATTACTCAACTCATATCACTGGCAACAGCTGTTATCGATTATATTTGTTTAAACAATTTTATGTCCCAATTTTATAAAGTTTAATTGAAAATGGAATTGTTAGGAGATTTACTTTCTCATTTTCTATATTAAAAAGTATAATTATTTTTGTTTCTTCAGTTGTTTTTGTTGTATTTTGATTTCAAATATTTATAAGTGTGTTTTTCTTCTCAGCTGAAACTTTGAAAGGGCACACCAAATTATGACGTGTAGTTCTATGACTGCTAAGTCATATATTTTCGTGTTATTATTTTAAAACTTATGAATTTATATTTTATAAAAATTATTTAACTATTTAAGCTTTAAGGTCTGTCTCGCTTTTATTTTTATATATATTACACTGAATATTTTGCTACTATATTGTTTTTTTTTATGTGTAACAATATTATATGTTATTTAAAATTCTTGTTTGTAAAATTAATTTTTCAATTAATAAATTTCCAAATGTTACGTAAATGTCATTGACCGCTGTGTTTTAGTTACAGCAATTAACTATCTCTCTGTCTGTATGTTTGTCTGTCTGACTGCCTGCCTGCCTGCCTGCCTGCCTGCCTGCCTGCCTGCCTGCCTGCCTGCCTGCCTGCCTGCCTGCCTGCCTGCCTGCCTGCCTGCCTGCTTGACACATGCAATAAATTCACCTTAAGTCATTTCATTTGTTAAGTAACCCTGCGACCAGACATATTAAATCAAATTAATCACTTGGTTTTAAGTAATTGTTTCTAGCAGTTCTTTTCATTTTAATTCTATTCCTACTTCTAAAAGAATTTCCATTTAATGTCGAGCTCTGCGAAAAGTAATCTGATTAATGCAGAGTGTTTGTGTGAACAACACTAAAAAAAAAAATCGTGCTAAAAGAAAACAAAAAAAAGTCACCAACAGCAATTAATTTTGTAGTCGAAATGCAGAAAAAAATATTCAAGAAAATGGTGTAAATAAGTTTTAAGCACATAAGAATTTGTCTTTATTGCAAAGAGTTTTATAATAAATACGAATACGCGTTAAAATAGAATGAAATTTGAAGCTCTGTCAAATGTTCATAGATACACAATGTGAACCAAAAGGAGCGAAGATGTTTGCATTCCTTACAACTGTATAATTATAATTTTTTTTTGTTTTCAGTATTTTGTACAGAAGACTTGGAGAATTTAAAATGGAACAGTACACATTTGAACAACGTGCCAAAATCGTTGAAATTTATTGCAGAAGAAAATCATGATTTTATGCATAATTTTATTATGAGCGACGAAGCCTGTTTCCAATTGAATGGGTTCGTTAATAGGCAAAAGGGGCTACGGAAAATCTTAGAGTTGTTCAGCAGCGAGAATTACACCTACTAAAGTGTAGCGTTTGTTGCGGTGTTTCGTCGGAAATTATAATTGGCCCATATTTTTTTTGAAAATAAACACGGTGTCCCCGGTACACAATGAACTCAAACTTCTTCGGTAATTTTGGGCTACCGTGTACATATATATTTCATTTTATTTGAATCATTTAAATGTTCAGCTCGTTTTAATGACTGCTTTTTTTATACTAAATCTGCATATTAATATCTGTTATAAAATCTGTTATATAGCACCGTACTATTGGAATTATAACAATAAATTGTCTTCAAATTCCCCTCAATTTGAAACCGGTAAACGTTTTAATGACTTTTTAAGTAAAGCGATATTTATTTCGACGCGTAAAGTTTCCCCACTTTAAATAATAAATATTTTAACGATATATGTATGGATGTGTGTACTTTTTTCTTTGATGTGTCAAGTTGAAGATTCGAGATTCTTGGCTCGCAATGTTTTGTTAAGAAAATTTTACCTTTCCGATTAATCTTGAAAAATTTCGTTTATCTATCGTTGATTGATGCCGAATGGAACTGCCAAATTTGAACTAACTTTATTGGAAAACCGTCTATGCATATAAAAATATTTCTGCTTAATTTGTTTGCGGTTGTCAAATGAGTTCGCTCGCTTTAGCTTCAACTTCCTTGAAAAAATAACAGAAAGCATAAATTATGGTCTGCTCTGAAGTTATAAAAAATTTATTTCAATATGTTACAAATCGTGATAGAGACTGAGCAACAATCAATTTAAAAAAAGTAAATAAATAAATAAATTTTTTTCTTAGCAGGCATATTTCTCTCTAAAACTGCAGTTCAGATCAGAGACCTGCAAGCGGTGCTCATTAAAACGTTGTTATTTTTCAACACTCGAAAAAGCAATTTGTTTCACTCGTATCGAACAAAACTGTCTGGGAATACTTTTATTCTTGGAATATTTCATTCACTTTTAAATAAATCATAACAACAATAAAATTAAGCACAACATTTGTTTTAAGCACTCCGGGTATTAATCAAACATTCAAACGTGCATGGTTGACACTCGTTTTAGACACAGTAAAAATTTGTAGTTTAATTTTAAAAGGCTCTGGTTTTCATTATATAGCATTTTTTTAATTAAATTAAAAATTTAGTCCAAAATAGTTGACATTTTAAAATAAGAAAATAAAATCAACGTTTGTCTGGAATATAAATAACACAAAGATTTCAATTTTACTCATTTCATCTTTTTATGAACCTACTATACTGGAGTTTATTTAATTCGTTTTTAAATTTAGTATGTATAACAACGTTTTGGTGTTAAAATATATTTAAAGTAATCCGAAAAATTCCACCAATTTTATCTTAATCATTTCGAATATTAATCAAACAATCCAAAATGTTTATTAAAAAATGTATACCCCACGATTTCTTGCATTTTACTTGCATGGCATACGTAAGAGACATACAGTGAATTCTGGTCTCAGAAAAAAATTATTTTTATTGTTGAACGTTTGCATTTGAGCTTGAATCATAAAAATCATGTTTGTTATTCATGTTTGAAACAATGTTCGAACCTGCTTCGTTGGATGCTTGATTATTCTTCGGAATGATTAAACTAAATGTTCTAATTTAAAACAATTGTCGAACATGCACGGTGTTGGAGGATTGATTCATGTTCGATATGACTAAATCAAATATTCAGCTGTGTCACATGCATTTTTCGGAAGTGAAAATTGTCAAATTTTTCAAATCGTAACGTTTTTGCTTTGGTACTCCAGCTGTCATACATTATCGTAAATACCAAAAAAAATTTAAATCTATTTATTTTTTTACTAAATATCACATCCCTATTTAGTAGCTGCTTTGTAAACAATTAAAAAGTAAATATAAATAAACAAAATGGGGAAAATATGGAAATAATTACGGTTATTTTGAAAATAAAATAAAAAAAACGTGCTTGAAATTAATTTTTATTCTTAAAAAATTGTCAAGTATTAATGTATTATTTAATAGTTCAGTAGTTGCTCTTCTGATAGGAAATAGAAAAAATGGCAATGATTTTCACATTTTTTCTTGTACATTTTGAAAACTTTTAAAAATATATATAATTCGCTATTAAAACTGATTTTTGCCTATTTTTTGAAACAGAACTTAAGATTTGTTTTGAACCGCAAATCTTCGTTTTTCGAGCATACCAATCAACAAATATGAGATTTTTGCTGTTCTCTAGTTCATATCAGAGAACTTACACAACTTAAATTTTAAGAATAAAGAAGAAAGAATAAAAAAATGGTGAAGAAAAAAAAAATAGTAAAGTAAGTCTGATCATATTCCTTAACGAAAATTGAATACGAGAACAAAATAACAGATTTTTCTTAAGACAGTCCTCGCTACTGAAATTCTATTTTATTTTTCCCTCTGCATAAAATTTTCATATATTTTGTTACATTTTCACTTCTTTGCTTTCTTTTAAAATTTGTTGGGCACAAATTAAAATAAATTTATTATTGTAACTTTTTAAGTTGAAGAGTCGTAAAAATTGATTTACATTTTTGATCTTTTTTATGTCTTATTTTTATGTTATTTTTATTTTATTTTTATTTATTTCTTTATTTGAACTTTAGAACCTGTCATTTCAAAAGTGAAACAAGTTTATTTTTTTTTATTCATTTAATTTTTTTTTTTACAAAGAATTTTTCTATGAAATGCTTGCAGCACCATCTGGCATTTTAGCCAGACGCTGCTACAGACAAATAACCAGACAGTTTATGAATTAAAATTTTTTGCGAATTTACAGAAAAAAAAAACAATAAGTTTTGTTTGTAATTAAAAATTATAAACAAAAATTTTTTATACAACAGTTCCACTTCATAACATCGATAATATTTTATTAATAAAAAATTAATGATTTTTAACTGATTTTGTAAACAACCCACTTGAAATGCAAATATGTCGATGTGATTAAAAGGAAAAAAAGAAAAAATGTAGACAATGACATTTGGGAATTTTTTTAAATTTTTTAAAATTTTTTTTCCAACAGATTCGAAAATTTGTGTAGTGATTACATGAAGAAAAGAGAAATAGAAATAAACTGGTTTTTGGGCCAAATTGATTAAATGTGGTACCTGTTGAATATGCTGCTCAGTTTTCGGCTGCTGATGCCAAATAGCCATGATAAAATTTTTAATTCCGCACCACAAGCAGCGTTGGCGGTTTCGTTACTTGTAACCATAATCGATAAGTTTTTTCTCGAATGTGTAGATTTGTACTTTTCTTCCATTTTGGTTACATTTTTAAGCAACACAATGATAACGGTAACTATTGCAGTACTATGATCTTTTCATGAAATTCGCATATTTGCGGCTCGACAATTTCAAGTATTCCATCTTTGTGTTCTTGAACCGATTGTGTGCCATTGGTATGGACATTATTTTTCACGTAGCTTTAAAGAAAAAAAAGCCTAAACATGTTAAATTACAAAATCTTGGGGGCCACTTGTGATCGCCTCTTCGCCCAACCACATGGCCAGGATATTGTTCACGGCAGTACATCGTAAAAGGTACTCGGGAGCCTTATTCTCGAAAAGTATGGTGCAATGACTCTGCTAGTCGAAAAAGCGCACCAAAGGGTCACACATTAGATATGGAGGAGCTTGTCGACAATAATTCTTCTGAATGTCGCCTCCGAGCGCCTTTGTGAGCGTGTATTCGTCTGTTGATTGATCTTGAAAGCCTTAAAAGGTAAACGAAATAAAAAGTGTAAAATATGGTGTGGAATGATCAATTCGAAGAAGAAATTGACACAAATGAGTTTTATTCAACATTATGGGCATTGTGCGAAGTGCAGCTCCGTCAGTTTCACAATTGCTGGCCCAGAATATGCTTCACTATGATTCAAAAATGCTTTAGTTTTGCGAACTTTGACCGCCATTTTTGTAGTGAACTTCAATGCGTTATTGAAGCCATATAGCGGTAAAAAGTAAACCTTTTATTGGAACATTACTTCTTTCGTATGTGGTTACTCTTTTTTTTAAATTTTGATGACAAAGCTTTTTTTTTTCTTTTTTTATATTGGACCAGCACTCAGGAGATGACCCCTACACATGCGTTGCATTGTGCTGGAGCTAGAGGAATGGGAGAGAATTCGATTCCTATGGTGCAGCTTCACTATCTTACAACACTGCTTTTGCACGTTCTTTGTTTTATAGCATGTGTTGTAGAACCCCTAATGTCAAGGAGAAGTATTAAATTTTTTGAAGCTTCGTTTTTAGTGGCCATTTTTAGTAATTATTTTACTTCGCCGGTGCTACACAATACCGACGAAGGAAGGCGTTCCGATGTGCCTGTGGGGATTGGATACAGCTGAAGCCATTACTGTTCAGTGACCAGTTACTATGCCTTCACTACTGAAACCTTCCGAACACAGGACTATTTGGTTTTGTAGTCAACGTGCAGATTACTTCAGTCATCCCCACCCTCACTGTTTATTACTCTTCATATATGAACAACTAGAGTTTTTTTTTATGTTTCTCACTGGGCCTATATTATGAATAGTGCGGCCAAAAAAATCATATGCTCGCATACATGTACGCACATTGGCAACAATTTTTGTACGTTCATTTGGAAGTGTGAGAAATTAATAACCAAATTTAGAATTGAGAAATCTCATGTACTTATTTTAGTAAACACGCATTTGTATATGGAAATTTTTTAACCCAACTTTAAATCTTCTTGTCAACTAAAAAAATTCTTATGTGTACATATGTACATAAAAAGTGTGTACTTCAAGTAAACATATTCAAATTCATGTCTGTCTATCAATTTTCGATGCTTAAAAATTTAGGCACTAATAAAAAGGAATTGAAAAATATATAAAAATTAAATATGAATGTTTATGTGAGTACTAATATACATACAGATGTATATATACATATGGACCTATGTACAAACATACATACATATGTACATATGTATGTATTTATGTGTTAGAAAATTGCCCGACATTTTCAGTGTTAATAATAAATAGTGTGTACGAGTATGTATATGTATGGACCTATTTTCATTTAAATTTAAATTTACGACCCTTTCCCATTTGGTTGTATCATATTTTCACACATCATCACTTCTCCCATTAGTAGCCATAAAACTATCGCCTAAATTGGCGACATATTGTTGTCGCCATTTTGCATCTTCACTTGTGTCGCCAGGCTGTTAGGAAAAAAAAGAGACAAAAGCCGAATCACTTAAATAAAAAGCAAATAATTATGCAGATTTCTTAAAGCTACAGCAAGCAATTACATATACTACACATGCACACATGCATACATTCATGCATACATGCATACATACATACATGCAGGCATATAAATGAAAACAGTAATTCCAACCAACAACAAAAATAACAGGACAATTCAAATGTTTCTGCTTTGCATGGGTGAGAAAAAAATAATACCCCAAATAAACAAACACCCAAACAAACCAACAAACAAATGATTGTTGTTATGTATGTATGTATGTGTGCAGCGAAACTCACCAACGAACTCATTATCCTCGTACTTTTTCTCTGTTTGTAAACAGGCTGCCAGAGAAAGTAATTTGTTGCTTTTAATTGTGGGGCAACGTAATTTAAAATAATTAAAATATGCATTATGAAATATTGGTTTTGTTGATTTTTATTAATTTATATTTTTATTAAATGTTTTGTTTTTCATTGTGCTAAAAGAACAATTTTCAATTTTTGATGGAAAACCCGCCTGCAAATTAAAAATAAAGAAACTGCCTTTCCCTTCTTCTCTTTTAAAATGTTGTTGTGGTTTCTGCCAATTTTTGTTGCTGCTGTTGTTTTTAGTTGTTATTTCAAATGCACATATACGACTATTTATTGTGTTAATTTATTATGTGACACAAGAATTATTGCTGTCTTGTGTAGTTTTAATTAAAACAAAATAGAAAACGAGATGCGAACGAAATTATTTACAATGTCTAAAGGAAAATTTCCTTAATATACAGTCTACGACTTAAGTCTTCATACATACGCAAATTTACAGAAAATCATCAGTCCAAACGATAAGAAGAAAAAATTATAGATTTTTAGGAACGAGTTTTGTTTACCGCCGTAAGTATGTAAGTTTAATATGTTAAGAAATGATGGTCGTTATGGTGTTATTATTTTAAAACATATGATTTGGTGACTACCTTGTGAATATCCCAAATGTTTGTTTGCGATGTCACAAAACGGCATAATGTGTACGAAACTCACCATTCATTTTAAAAATTCAAAATTGATTTATTAGTTACGGTTGGTCTGTTCAAAGTCCAAATAAGTCAGCTCACAAAATTAAAATTTTTCTTGATTCTTTTTTAGTTATAAAGGGTGTCCCAACAAGAACGCAAGATTTAAATTTGGCGCCATTCGAAGTGTCATTGTTTGACATGTGAACAATTGTTATTGTTTGCTAGTAGAAGGTTCGAGGTTAGTAAAAATGGAGCGCTACACGAATGAACAACGCATTCTCGTTGTGAAATTGTTTTACCAAAATGGTGAAAGTTATGCGGTTACAGTTCGCAAATTGCGATCAATTTGGGGTCACACTGTAAAGAGATTAATGGATAAATTTGCCGAAACTGGGTCTGTTAGTGATGTAAAGACAACAACGCGCCTTCGACCAGGTCGATCGACCGAAAATGTCGCTCTCAAATGAGCTCAGCAAATTGGTGTCTCCAAATCCACTATGCAGCGAATTTTGACGAAATATTTGCATCTTCATGCATACAAAGTTCAATTGACTCAGGAACTGAAGCTAGCTGACCATGGACAGCGAAGGGAGTTCGTTAATTGGGTATTGGAGAGACAACATGAAAATGCTGATTTTGCCGATAAAATCATCTTCAGTGACGAGGCCCATTTCCATCTTGATGGCTTCGTCTATAGGCAGAATTGTCGCATTTGGGGTGAGGAAAATCCTCGAGTGATTCACGAGAAGCAAATGCGTCCTCAACGTGTCACTGTGTGGTGTGGATTTTGGACTGGAGGAATCATTGGACCTTTTTTTTATGAAAATGAGGCAGGTCAAGCGCAAACAGTCAATGGTGTTCGGTATCGTGAAATGATAACCAGTTTTTTCGCGCCTAGAATTGAAGAAGTGAATGTGGAGGCATGTGGCGATGGCACGATGGATGGTAGTCTGCACGTTGACTACACAACTAAAAAACAGACCTGGGTTCAACCCCAGTTTCAGACAAAAAAAGAATTTTTTAAATAAAAATAAACATCTCGCATTTTTCTGATGTGCATTAGTGTGTTTTTGTGTGTCAGTTGTTGTCGGAAAGTTTCAGTGGCGAAGGCATAGTCACTGGTCACTGAACAATACCGGCTTCAGCTGATAGCAATCCACAATCACATCAGAACGCCCTCCTTCGTCGGTATTGTGTAGCACCGGCGAAGTAAAATAATAATAAAAATGGCTACTAAACCGAAGCTTCAGCACTGCTACGAGTAGAAAAACAAAAGACCGTGCGAAAGTAGAGATGCAAAATAATTAATTAAGCTTCACCTCCTGTCGTTTCTCCTACTATCCCTTTCCTATAGTGCCCAGCACAATGCTTCGCATGTGTAGGAGTCAACTCCTGAGTGCTGGTCCTAGATTAAAAAAAAAAAATAAAAAAAAAAAAGACGGCGCCACATGTCATACAGCCAGAGAAACAATTCAATTGCTGCATCAGTCATTTAAATCTTGCGTTCTTGTTGGGACACCCGTTATTACAAAATTTTGTCGTAATTATCAATATATTTTTTATTTAAACATTTTTTTTTTCCTTCTCCTCTAAAATGTTTGTCCAAATTAGGTTTGGACACCAAACTATAATCTGTCACCACTTAAGAAGTTAGTGATTAAGTGGTGTGTTATCGATTACAAAACCACCAGAGATATGAAAAACTCGACTGATCAATATACGAATTAATTGCATTTCAACCACCGGTTAACCAGCACGATATACTTGAATTACTTAAAATTGAACTTAAATTAATTAAACACTTACCGCTATACTTGAATTACTTAATTTGGTAAACTCCATCCTTACATTACCTAATTTGTTAAAATAGAATTACTTAATGGATACATACAATAAATCGAAGGCATTCATAATCACCCTCAACATCTCCTTAGACACTGCTCTTGCCCAGTACAAGGAGAATTAAATACGTAAGTATGAACATATTCATGGTCCTTCGAGCCGGATCTGAACCAGCGACCTAGGACTTTTTGCATTTTCAGTGACGATGTGTAACTGTGGTCTGAATAAGGAATATATATATATATATAATGTATTATAGAAGTATAGATGCTGTTCACAGCAGGACCTCTTTCGTATGGATTTTAGTTGTCATTTTTGTAGGCAATTCTACTTTAAACGTTTTTCACAACCAAAAAAAAAAAAATAAATCAACATGACTACATTTTTGCTCTCACTTTTGGATTTATTTTATTTCCACAACCACAAATAATTTTTATTTGTTTTTGCAAACGAAAGTGAAATACACGAACTGAATGGCTGATAAAAAGCAATTTTTAAGCAAAAAAAAAAGTGAAAGGAAAATTTCATGTGTCTGACAATAAAACAACAGAAAAAGAATATCTGAAAAGTTTTTCTAAAATAATAATAATAATAAAGTATAAAACTTTTGGCGTAAAACTAACACAAAATCCAAAGAAATTCATGATGACGAACCAAAAAAAAAAAAAAATTCAAAGAATTTAATGAAAATTAATGGCTGGCTGCCTTGCAACATAAATCTTTGTTTAAGTGCAACATGAACACAATAAAATCCGAAAACATCTACAAGAAAAGCCACGGAAAAAAACAATAAATAAAAAAAGGAAAATCTCGCAAAAGAGATGCTAAAATTTCTAACGCATTTATTAGTATATTTTTGAGCAGCCTTGTATGTATGCCCATACATACGTACATATGCATGTGTGCATGAATGTGTAATAGTATAGTAGTAAGGGGATTTGGAAAACGTTTGAAAGTGAAAAAATAAGCAGACACTTAGAGAACATCTTATTGGGATATTGAACTTTAAGGGGTCTTTCACTTAAAAAAATAATATATATATTTTCAAGACATTTTTCTTTTAAATAGTTTTGAGAAAATTTATTAATTATTTTAGCAAATATGTATGTATGTCTTCGACTCGGCGTAGAAAAAAAAATTTATTTATTTATTTTGTTGTCTTTTTGACCCTGTGACTCAAAATTGTATTTCATTTCTCATTGCAGGTACGTACAAACTAAACAACTTGGAACTGCTTTATGTGAGTCATTAAAATTAATTATATGTATATGATTACTTAACTATGTTTGTTATATGGTTTAGCTGGTCTATATGCAGCTAATATCAAAATCTTCAGTAGATCTTTAACCAAATTTGTGAAAAAAGCTAAGAAATTTCACATGTTTATACAAGAACTTCCCCAAACATATTTCAGAATTACGGAATATAGAAACAAAACAAACCAAATAGCTGCTTTAAAAATGTTCCTTATACAACAAACATTTTATTATTTGATGTTGAATCTATTTCATTTTTCTAAGCTAAACCATAGATAAATAATCGTAATTTCTCAGTTAAGAAGTCCGTAGTCTCGGCGAACAAGAAAAATTACAAGCCAAAAAAATGTTCCCCTGTTATTCAAGATTATTGAAGTAGTGCTGTAGCATGCTCATGCACACTAGTGTGTCCCATAAAAACATTTTTTTTTTTTTTTTTTTTTTTTTGGTGGTTCAAGCATATTTGGAAAGCTTATAGGGTCCAGTATTTTTCAGATTTTTTTTCAGCAATTTCGCACAAGTCGAATTTTTGCCAAAAATCTGGTTTGCCGGCCGTTTTTTCCACGGACCGAAAATAATAATTATTTTTGAATCACTATATTATATTGGATATTAAAGTTTAGCACACCATTTTGATCGTCTTAACATAAATTTTCTTAAAATCATTTGGTTTTTAAGTTCTTGATTTTAATTTTTTTTTGTCGAAATAATTTTTATTTTTTATGGCCGAAATAATTGGTTTTTTTTTCAGAAATAATTGTTATTTTCTGACTTTTATATTTTTTTTGCAGAAATAATTGTCATTTTTGCATTTTTTCCTAATAAAATAAAATCACTTCAAAATTCTAAGAAACCGCCAATTTGGAATTGAGTATAAAGATAATGGTCGCGTTCATGAGACGTAACAGTTGCGCAACTCTTGAGTATTTGTCTTAGAAACGCATAATTAAATATTCCGCTCAGCTCAACAGTTGAGTAATCTATGACATTTAATCCATCATAAAATGTTTTCGCTACATTAACGCAACGTGTTGTGCTCAGCCCATACAGCTGATTCAATAAAAATTAAAAATTAAAAAATTTTATGAATTAGTTTTTATCAAAGAATATTTATTGTCTATGGTTTTTAATTTTTTGATTTTTAATTTAATATATAACTGTTCAACATCAAGCCGTTTCTAAGACGTAACTGTTAAGTTCAACAGTGGGCAACAGTTTGGTAGCAGTTGAGCTCAACAGTTACGTCTTATAAACCTTCCTAATTATTTCCATAAATTTTTGCATTTCCAACCGTACATTGATGGCATATATGCCAAATGTGCTTCTATAGATAAATAAAACACATTTTAATTTATCTTGAAAAAATAAAAATCAAAAAGAACTTTTATTTCTGACAAAAAAAAAATAAACATCATAAAATAACAATTATTTCTGACAAAAAAAAAGTACAAATCAGAAAATAATAATTATATTGTGATTTCTTTTAATAAATGAGTAGAATAGTGGGAACGTTTATGGCCTATTAGGCTAAGTCTTTTTGAAAAGAATTAATAAATGAAATGAAATAAATGGTATAATTGTTACGGTCCCTGCTTTTTTCCACGATTTGCTTCACTTTTGTCTTAATAATTTTTAAAGAAAAACATTCAAGCTTTATTTCTGTACGCAAAAAATACAAGTTTTGGCAATGACTTTGCTCATTTAGGTACCTCACATTATAATTTTACGCAATTTTTCCATAGATTTTAAAACTAACGCTTTATAACTTTTAAAATTTCTATGAAAATGAAAAAAAAGTAATAAAGCAGTTTGAAAGACCAATTAATTTTAAATAATTTGGAAAAAAATAATTTTTGAATTTGCCCTTACCCTATCGGAAGAGTTATAACATTTTTAAGGGTTCTAGTGCAGTCATAAGGAAAACGCGAATGATGGTGAGAACGTAGTTCGAAAAGTAATCGTGCAACTGCTAATAACGGTGCCTTGATGTATATTTTCTTGTTATCAGTTTTGCATACTCATCAAAAAGAAAAACTTGATTTGCTTTGACACCGTGTGTTGACAGGTGTGTTGATGTCTGGACATGTTTAGTGTAGGTGGAAGAAATTTGTTTCCTTCCCTTTTTCCCGTCACCACACATACCGCGTACCATTTATTAAAGAAAGAAATAAGACATATCTTCAATGGAATGAAATAAAAAATAATGATTGAATTCTCTTCCAAGCAATTAAGTAAGTATGTACGTGAATTAATGCTCCTGCTGTAGCATAATAAAAGAATAAGTAGATTCAAATGTAATCACACACACACACACACACATACCGTATCGAATAGCCAAGAGGAAGAAGAATACATAAAATTACCAAACATCAACAGCAAAGACAACTGACAGTCACGAAAATCTCGCCAATCAGTCAGCACAGCACAGCACAGCACAGCTCAACAATATCCAGCAGATTCTATTTTTTCCGGTCGTAACTGCAAAACAGAAACAAGAACAAGAACAACAGCTGTAACCAGCTTTATTTGTTGATTATTTGCCCAACTAAAACTGACAGACACTGAATGTCAGTGTTCAGTTGATGTGATATAAAAACATTTATTCATTCATTCGTTCGTGACAAAAATAACTGTCACACAAGCCATGGGGTTGGTTGCTGACGGTCTGACAGACTGTTTGGTTTGTTCGTTTTATTTTTGCTGGAGGATGATGATGACGGTGACGGCGACGGCGACGGTGACCGGGTTTTGGTTATTTATTTATTTGTTTATTTGTCCATTCAACCATTTCGTTTCCTTTCGATATCCCTTTCCCCGACAACACTTACAAATGAGGGAAAAAGTAGTAGGAAAAATCGATAAAATCTTACAATAAAACTAAACGAAGTCGGGCAGTGTTGATAAGCTTTTCTAAAGAAGCGAAAAAGTAAAAAAGAACGTTAACTAGGATTTAACTGGCATTAATAAATAATACTCGCAATGCAAAACTTTGGAAAATGAAGAATGAAATCTAGACATTCTTTAAGTTGCGTTGAATAGTATCGTCCGGGATTATAAAGATTAAAGCAGATAATTAGAAGCAAGAAGGAAATCTAGAATAAAAAAATATTAAGAAAGTAACTTTAAAAGATACGAAGGCCTTTCCTCGTTGAATCTCGTTGCCATGCATCGCACTATCGCGGTTCTCACGGCTCATTGGGCCCATGGAAGGTACGTTGATCGACTCGGCATGCCTTCACAGGATTTTTGCCGTAGCTGATGGTATTTGGAGGAGGAGACTATTGCTCACCTCATGTGTCAGTGCCCAGCTCTTGCCATCAAACGACCGAGATTTTTAACCTCTTTTTTCCTGTCATCGGATGAGGATTTCCGCATTAGCGGTATTTATTTTGAAGTCACGGTGGTTTCATGTGGCGACTGTCTGATCCACGTGTTTAATATTTTGTGGTATCACAATGGCACCAAACTCTGGCCTAAGTGGGGCGTTATACTTCGGCGAGGGTCCGCCACCTAACCTAACGAAACTTTAAAGCGTAAGTGTAGACTCGCTATTACGTAACGTAACGATATACTACTAGTTTAAAATCAGGATCGCATGTGCGTTTCCTACTGAAGCTTAATTTGTATTTCTGCAAATTCTATAATCTTTATCTCCTGAGGGTTGTCATGAAATAAGAAAAGTTTAATTACTGTTACTGATACATGAACCTCAATTACGCGTCAATTACGCCTTCTAACAGTTAAAAGTCGTTTAGTTATGTGCATATTTTAGGATTCGTTAAAAGAATGTTGAGGTGAAATAAACATCGAAAAGATCGCTTACAAGTTGAATGCTTGTGCCCTTGAAAAACTATTGCACTTAAAGAATTAATAGATGTCCTCAAAGAACCCTTCCTTTAAAGGGGTGTCATTGACGATGTGATTCGATTATTGGTGGCGGTGATAATTATATAATTATCAGTATGAAAGTGACTTTCAAGGACTATTGCAAGACTTGTAATGATCCAGATGAGGCAAAGGTTAATGTACTTCACAAATGTTCTGCACTGTCTCATGCTTGCAGAAGGATTTCCGACTTTTATATCTTGGATATATTGTATGAGCTGTTGGGGATTCCTAAGGGAATCTGAATGGTTTAGCGAGTTAGCGGAGCCTATCTGTCTGGTCTGGTCTCTCGACTGCTCCATCTTTCTGGAGAGGCTGCCCTTAGAAGGTAACCTAACGTAGGCGTCCTCATCGGCGTGTGTTTCCCTACAACGAGCCACAGTATAAATAGAAACATTCGAATTCCCATATTCTTATAATGATTTCGATTCTCAAGAAATGCGTTGCACATTCAACCTTTTTTATAAAATATATTTCGACTTTATTGTTTTCAAGTGCTGCAAAATGGCTTTATGGGGAAGCAAGAAAGTGCAAATGTTTTGAATGTTTAAATCAAAATCGGGCTAGAAATGGAATTCACTTTTAATTGAAAAGAAAACAGCATTAACTAATTTCAGGTTAATTAAAGAAACGGATTTTGCTGCTTTTCTTCTACTCATTTTTTAAGGATTAATAAAGCTGGCGAAAATGTTTGCCTGTGTTTGCCTTAAAATTTCGAAAAGCATCTTTGTAGCGAAAGAATGTGCGCTGTTCCAAAATACCGATTATTGGGTAATAATTTGATTAGGAAATAATCGGCAAGAAATTAATTTTGGGAAAACAATTTTCCTTATTTAATAAACGTTTCTTAAATTAAATTCATCAATGAAAATAATTCCTTTGCTAACGAAGACACTTTGACAAAACTTTGGTGGCAGGGAAAAAAGTTTTACGAGTTCAAAATCACCCTTGAGACAAAAAGACTCGTTAAGAACTGACTTGGAAAAGTTTGCAAGTTGTTGTTGTCTTTGTCGTTGCGTTGTTGACGTTTTTTGTGGGATTTAATATTTTCATTTTGCTAAAAATTACAGATACACAACACACACATACACATAAAAAGTTTGAGAAAGAAGAACGAAGGCAGAAAGTTATATACATGCACACATGTGCACATAAAACCGGCAGTTACAAACAAGAAAAAACATGCACATTAACACACACATACGCACAAACACATAGTAGATGTTAAAATCAGGAGTAGGTTGGAACCAACTTAGCAACAAGCAAAAGTAAATGGAAAAATGGCAAGAAAATTTTCCAAGAAATAAAATAAGAAAATAGGCACACACATATACACACACATAAATCCCACCGGCCGGAAAGAGAAGCAGTACAAACATTTGCGCGCACACACACGCGCGCCACATAAATTGCTTTTTTATATACTATATAAAAATTTTTGATGTAGAGAAACTAAAAGAAAATCGAATAACGGCATTCACTGAAAATTTTTTTTGTGTTGCTGTAGGTTGTGGTTGTGGCTGTGATGGCGGCTGCAACCTAAATTCGTTAGTAGACATAAGTTTTATGGGTAGCTTTTAACAACAACAACAACAACAACAATAATAACAATGAATTTAGCGCGAGGTAAAAAGCAAAAAATAAGAGAATAAATAAACCAACAACCCAATTTATACTTAACGGGGTGTTGTTTAAACTTGTGCTTCTTCTTCTGCTTCTTCTTTTTTTATGTCTCTAATGATTGTTGGAAAATAATCTAAACGACATTTGAAGAGAATAAGCACGAAGTACAGGAAATTATCACGACTCTGAGTGTAAAAGTTTGTGAGTAAGAGGAAATCAGAGATAATATTTTACAACAGTATGAAAACTAAAGCGATGTAAATGTTCCTTTTCTAAATATGTTTGTGTGCGTGTGTGTGTATGTAAGCATAATACATATATATATATATATATATATATATGTATGTATGTATGTAATCATTCTTATGTGCTTAATTCAGAGGAAATTTACATAAAAAAAAAAACGTAATATGTGTGTATTGAAGTTACAGAGTAACAGAAATTAACTGAAATACTCAATTTTTATATAAGAAAGATATTGTTAATTTGAAGAAATTTGTTGATTAATTATCACTTTGTGAAGTTTTCTGTAGAAGTTTTCTACAGAAAATCTATCACAGTGATACGAATATAGATTTGAACTATAACGAAAGAAAATTTCTTCCAGAACCAATTGAACCAATTGTTCTATAATGTTTAATGTTAAGTTTTCTTTATTAAGAAACAAAGCTGACGCGGCAAACGTTGTTTTGCCTTTAAATTTAATTTAATTAATTCTTTCTGCGTAGAAAAGTATTGATTTAGACATTTAATGTTTCATTGTTACGGGTATGTTTAAAATACAGGTACATGATAATATTTAAAGGAGATCGGTGCTGTTAATCCATATTTATTTGAAAAAAAAAATTTAAAAATTGTATTATTCACATAAACTATTAAATGATAAAAATATACACATAATTAAGAGAATGTTAGTGTTATTCATTATAGAGGACCCGGCGACCTTCTTCTCGCAGGCTTTGCCCTCCATCATTTCACATTGCAGAAAATCTGTGACCAATTGGAATCTTTGTTTTGAAATATTTACAGGATGGGTTGCGGTTGGGTCGGTTTGGTATTGTGTTTCCCCTCATTGAAGCACTCTGTGATAAATAATATTTTTCGTTTTGTTGTCGGGTTCGAAAGCGATCAAAGCTCATGGTTTTCCGACACGGGAGCATGCGACGTGTGAAAAACATTCATTCTCCAAATTCTGGCCACAAAGACTCAATAACTGGCCTTGTAATCCATCTAAAAATAAATTGCACATTTAAAAACGTTTGGATTGATTATCGATGCTTTCGCAATCACAAAGAACATAACCATTTACAATGTGAACTCACCGCTATGAAATCACTTTTGATAAATAGTTTATACACTTCAAAAAAGATTCATTAAAAATATGAAACACTTCAATGTCTGGTGAATAAAAGCTGGCTTTCTTTATTTACACTTCCCTTAAATACTAATATTTTGATTATTGCTGCATTTTCGTTATTGGAAATGTAGCACGTAAATATAGATACATAATCAATTCTTTGGAAATTTGTCTGCATTTTCGTTTGTGGAAATGCGCCCAAAATAAAATATTACAATTCTTGGGAAAAATAAATACAATTTTCAAAGTATTAAAATTCTTTGGAAATGGAAATAATTATGATTGGTAAGATTTTAAAAAATAAATGCAAATAAAAATATTAAATTCCTTTAGAATGAAAATAATTACAATATTAAAAATGTATAATAACAATCTATATATTTAAGCTCAAAGGTTTTTTATTTTTTATTTTTCTATATATATATATATATATATATATATCGATCTTTCGTTAACCTTCGGTTAACATCTTCAGGAAATTTTTTATTATAAAAAAATAAAAATATAAAATAATAAAAAATTGCTTGAAGATCTTAACCGAAGGTTAACGAAATATCGATATATATATAGAAAAATGAAAAATAAAAAATAAAAAACCTTTGAGCTTAAATATATCGCACCCTAAATACAAAAGCGGCACAACTCAAAATTCTCAAATTTTCAGGAGAGGCAAAAAACTGTTTATGCAAAAATGATTGTAATATTTAAAATAAAATTGGTTCCATTATGAAAGAAGTCTATTTCGAAGAAGGTTTTGCTAAAATTTAATATTATGTGTAACAAAAGTAATCAGCACTTCTTGAGAACATTGACGCAACTAAAAATAGGTCTTTTTAGTCGATCGTGCGTAAGCAATGCAATTAACATAAAAAAGTTAAAGAAAACAGTGATGAGAAAGAAATTTTTGAAGTAGTTAGAGATGTGTACTGTGAATTATTTTACGGAAAAAAGTACATTTTGGTAAATTTTGAGTTGTGTCACTTTTGTATTTAGGGTGCGATATAGATTGTTATTATAATAAAAAAGAGGTTAAAAAACAAGTATTAAGAAAATTAAAAATGTATATTAAAATTATTTGGAAGTTAAGGCAAAGAATGGCAAAAAGTAAATTGAGGGAATAATGGGAGACACTATAAGAAAGAGAATTAGTGGGAGACACTGTTGTAACAATAAATCGCAACACACGTCTGCACAATACAAGAGCATGCGATGGAAAAACTGTGCAAATGAATCAGCTGTCAAAAGTTTATGCACACAACGTCATCTACTGGCAATACCGGAATCAGCATTTGAAATCATGTTCGTTTTTAATGTGTGACAAAAAATATTGCTACTTGTCACACAAATTGCGTGGAAAAACAATTGTTGCAAAAAATTGTGACAACTTAATGTAAACAGAAACATAGATGACGTTGAGATGAAGATGCCGTCGTAAAATCACTCCATACAAAATGTATGGGAAAGTTAATTTTTTTGATTTTTTTTCGGAGATATTTCGGGAGTGAATTTTCTTGGGTAATATTCTTGTTTGGACGGAGACCAGTTCTTGAGCTATAAGCGTAGTAACTAATGTCACTCTCTGGGTGTCTGGTGGCAAATTTATATTTTTAAATACGATTATTTCAAAAGGTAATAAACAGTGCGGAGGGAGGGTGGAGTCGTTGGAATTATCGAATGTGCGGATTTGTCAGTCACGATGTCGCAGTGGTCGAGTGAGCATCGCGCGTTCGCTGTGGATAAATTTTTTAAGAGTAATGATTTTTACGTAATTTCTCGTCGATAATTTTGTTCAAAGTTCGACTGTAAATTTAATTCGTTCGTGGGTGCAGAGATTCCGCGCAACTGTTTCGGCTATGAATGCCACACGGCCAGGGCCCAGTCGATCTTCAAGGACTCCCGAAAACATCGAACTGATTGAAAGTAGTTTACGTGAAAATCCGGAAAACAGCAGCCTCACTGGGACTTCCAAGAGCGATTATTCATGAAATTTTAAAAAAGGATCTGGATGACATACTCTTTAAAAAATCCGCATTTCCATTCTATCGTTCAATGCTGTTAATAAAATTTTGTGTCAATTATTACGTTTTTCATTTAAGTTTGAAAATATAAATCTGCTACCAGACACCCTTTATATATATATATATATATATATATATATATATATATATATACAGGGTGGGTCAAAAGTAATCACCCGGGGCATAAGTAATCACCCGATATTCTTTTGCTGTAATTTTTCTTTGAAGACAAATTTTGGCACTGCTTGTGATATGGGCTAAGTGACCGCCTCCAGAGTTGATGACCATACATGCAGATCCAAATGTTTTAATTAAATAAAATTACAGCAAAAATACATCGGGTGATTACTTATGCCCCGGGTGATTACTTTTAGCCCACCCTGTATATATATATAGATTAAATTACTTCTATATATTCTATATATATATATATATATATATATATGTATATATAGAATTTTTTTTATTTTTAGTAACTGTTAAATTTTCTTTTAAAAAATTATTGGCGAATTGTTTTGTGTGAAAATTACGGCCAAACAATTTTCTTAGAGAAATTATCCCTGCGACAAGTTTTCTCGAGGAATCAATTTCCTTTAGAAAATTAATGCGATAAATTAGTTTGGCAAAAATATATCTGTGATAATATTGCTGTGGGAAATGCATCGCTGATAAAGTTCTTCGAATAGTTAACACAGTGGATAAGTCTAGTTACTGGGTTTCTGTTAATCAGTGTGACAATATATTTTTTTTCTAAGTTTTTGACAGTGAGATTTTTTTTTTGAAAATACTGCTTTAAATTTTCTTACATAATTGTATGATGTAGTTGCTTACCTCTTTTTTTCTTGGAGCGAGATGCACTGAAAGTACTGTCAATGGTCTTTAGTCTTTAACACTGCCTGCCTGCCTGCCTTCTTTTGCTGGCTGCAACCTGTAGCTATATTTATATGTCACAATTACTTGCTGTCTGCCTGTCTAGCACATTACGTTTGATACATTTTCTTTGTTGTTGTTGTTTTTTTTTTTTTAATTTCTTTCCTCTTTATAGTAGTAAATTGTAGTCGAAATTATCATCATCGTCGACGACTTTTTCAATGTTGTGTGTAAAATATTGCAAGACTTAACAAATACATATGTATGTATATATGTATGTATACTATATATGCATGTATGTGTATACAAACAAGGTTCCAAGCGCGCTCAAACAAGCACACATTTCAACATAAAGATCTATTTATTTTAAACACAGTTACAAACATTTGTATAAGAAAAACTCAGCCATTTTCGACAGTCTGGCAGTGTCACAGTCTGTACGAATAAGTATGTATGTATTTACGTGTGCACGAACTTTCTTTTTTGTTGGCGCTGCCGTTTGCTTATTTCTATGTGTATTAAGAATTTCTTCTCAAATATATAACAAATACTCTTGTATTTCATTTTAAACAGACATTTACGCTACATGAAATATTACATAGTACATACATACATACATACAGATATCCATATTTACATCTCCCTGTAAACATACATACATACATATGTAGATATGTATGTTTCTGTGTATATGTATGTGTGTGTTTGTTTGATGGCTATGCTATTTACGTTCCTCCTCTGGCTCTTCTCCAAAAATTTTAAGTTATTAAGTGTAGATGTGTGTTTGTCCAAGCACACAAAAATATTTGAGCTGTTTTTCACACACACACGCACACACACACACTCACGCACACACACACACACACACAACCATAAAACAGACACGCTGTTACAGCCCAACAAATAACAGTTTATATTAAACATATTATTTCTATAGCATACCTTAAGGGGTTTGAGTTCACCATGTATTTCATTTTCTATTTTATTCTTTTTTGCTCAAGTTTATTTGGCGCGTGTTTGGCATTAGTGACAGACATGCCAGTGTACAAACAAAAAAAAAAACAGAAAAAAAATTATATCCTTAAACAAAATTAAATATGTATTTCGTGTGCTCTTTTTTTGTGTGTTTTAATACGTCAATATATTTTTTATTATAGTTTTTCTTAAAAATAAAATACAAAGAATATTATGGGAAACTTTGAACTTCTTTGAAGTAAAGTTTTTTTTTTTATTCGAATTAAGTAAAGATATTAAACGATGGCCATTATTCTATATAATAACAACCGTGGTATTATTTTTGTTGAACAAAAAATTAAGATACTTTGATAAGCGCCTACTTGTTTATTAGAGATAATTTATTCTTTGTGTTAATTTTTTTTTTTCGAGAAAAATGCGATTAGAAACTAAATTATGGGCTTATGCTAAAATTGAAGTAGCATTAGCTTATTTATTTATAAATTATTTTTTTAATAATGTTGTTTTTTAATGCTTCCTTGCTTGTTGGGTTGCTTTTGCAATTACGTAGGCGAGCTTAATGCGAGTAATAAAAATAAAGAAATTTAATTTCAAAAAATTTCAATTCATGAGATTTCTCAAATGTCGGTTGTGTCTACTCTTAGGTTAGGTTAGGTTAGGTCAGCAGGTTGCTAGATGGAAAGGTAAATAATGGTCCCAGCCCACTTGGGTACAAGTTATTATACTCCCTGCTGTGCAAAAAACTTTTCACGTGTTGCCGCGATACAGACCAGAGTCTCTGTTAGGAATCCAACCTAGAAACCCCAAACTGATAAACTAGCGCACTAGTGCAGCAGGTCTTACTGCTATTTAAATTTAATAAACAACTCATAGCTGCCGTATCGTAAAAAAAGTTTTCGGATTTATGGTCCAAAATAATTGTATGGCAACACTCTATAAAGAGCGTAGCGGTTGTTGTATTGCATTTATTAAAATTAAATTCCGTCTTACAACTACATTTACAGTTGAAATAAAGTCAGCCTGTGTAGGTATAGGAAAGTAAGAAAATGAGAAAACAGGTTGTGTAATGAATTCTTGTTCCAGCTCTGATTTTAAAAAACTTCTCAATTATTTGCATGAAGGTTTAATACAGGGTGGCTGATGAAAGCCGATACCAAAAGAAAACTTGATAACTTTTCTTCTATCTAAGTAAACTGGGATTTTTTTTTGGGTTTTTGTAGATATATCCTTAGATTTAATGAAAATGGAAAGTGGGACACTGGAAAAAGAATGCCGCTACCACGCATTGGAGTCTGTAGTTTTGGTTCATTTCAGGAAACTCAACCTTCCGTTGTCTCCCCAGATCGCCTGACATAACTCCACCGCACTTTTTCTTGTATGGTTATTGTAAACAGGAAGTGTACAAAGCGCAACAGACAAATGTGGAGAAATTAAAACAATCAATCCGAGCGACAATAGCTGCAGTTCCAGCGTTAACTTTGCGGGCAGTAATGAACAATTTTTTGCTAAGATGCCTTACCTGCATCGATGAGCAGGGCGGGCATTTAAATTCGATTATCTTTAAGACTAATTCAATGTGCTTTCAAATGAAAACAGATTGAAGATATTCCATGCATTACAAAAGAAGTTATTCCAGTTTCTTAATGTAGCAAAATTCATTAGCCACCCGGTATAATAACATCTCTAGTTGCTCTAAGAAAATTTTGGGTAAAGCTTCCCTGAAGATCTGCATTAGAAACAGTGCAAAGCGCATAGGAACTAGCTAAGCCCTCCTAAAGCAATTTCATTGTATTTTTCTGAATAAGTTAAATATTTTGGGAAAAGCAGTGCCTAAAATTATTATATTTTATAGAAGGTATGTATATATTGATTGAGTTTTTTTTATGGAACTTTATCTAATAAAACTTTCATAAATAAAAAAAAAGTTTATGAATACTTATTTAAAATTTTCTCGTTATTTTAAACCAATCTATCCGTACTTTGCTAAATAAATGAGAAACTTTAAAAAAGTGTAAATAAACGTTAGACATCAATTACTAATTGTGTTTCAAATTGCTCCACTGACAGACATTGATTATGATGTAGTGCTTTGTAACATGTTGAAGATCCTTTCGGAGAAAAACAAGCAAATTATTTAAACATTGATCTTGCAGATGTGAAATGCCACAGGAAACAATGTGTCACTTTTAATGAACTTAACTTTCAAATGAAAACATGATCAGCATAGAAAAAAACCAGCAAATACCTCTTCGGCAGTTGTTTTTATCTGATTTGAGAGTAGAACAAGTAAAAAATAAACAAAAATCTTGTAGACTTGTGTTTATTTGTGCGATTGTGTTTAACTAACAAATTGCCTGCTCAGATTAAGATTAAAGAAAAAGCTTTTTCTGCTACTGCCATTTCAAGTTAATCCTCATTTAAGAGAAACATGCAACATTATTGCATTAAACTGCAATATATAACAAATGCTGATACACCCAAAAAAAAACTACAGTCAGTAGTTGACACAACTCAAAGAAAAGTGTAATTTGCGTGAATTGTGGAAATAGAAGTTGTCAACGAAGTGCAGCCACCGTAACTAGTCTGGCACTAGATTTCTTTGACTGCAACAATAACTTATGTTCTTAAAGTTAAAGTCTTCTGCCACATTCACGATATAAATGAAGCGTTTTTGAAACATGTTTGTAGAAAATTACCACTTGGTGATGTACTGGAAGTAGATATTGAACGACATCACTAATTCCCTTTTTTCTGTGTATGTTTAAGCTTGAATTTTTTTAAAAAAAAAAAGGGTGCAAATACTAATTTAATTTATTTCATAAGTTTAAACTTGTCCACTCTTTCGATTATCAATCAATCACAGAAACAACTGAAATGAAGTTGAACTAATCTGGAACTAAATTTGAATGACTTTGAAGTTGAAATCATATGGATGGCCATGGCACGACGGGATGGTAGTCTGCATGTTGACTACAAAACCAAAAAAACAGACCTGTGTTCAACCTCAGTTTCAGATTAAAAAAAAACTTCGCGCATTTTTTCTGATGTGATTTAGTGTCGCTTTGTGTCAGTTGTTGTCGGAAGGTTTCACTGGCGGAGACATAGTCACTGAATAGTACCGGCATCAGCTGGAAGCAATCCACTGGCACATAAGAGCGCCCTCCTTCGGCGATATTGTGTAGCAGCAGCGAAGTAAAATATTTACTAAAAATGGCTACTAAAGCAAAGCTTCAAATTTTAATACGTCTCCTTGACATCAGAAGCGCAGCGGCACTGTCATAAAATAAAAACGTGCCAAAGCAGAGTTGTGAGAAGCGTCACCTCGTGCCCTTTTCACTCACTATTCCTTTGCTCTAGTTTCAGCAGAATTCATTGCATGTGCCATCTCCTGAGTGCTGGTCTAAGATAAGAAAAATAAAAAACATATTGAATAAGCCAAACATGCCGGACTAAAGGCAACGGGCCATCCCAACCCATCGACGTTGAGAGTGCGATGGAGGAATTTAGTGTGGCCAGATGCTAGTGATAAGTAGGGACCGCTCGACTGCTAGAAATTATTTAGATTTTCGCGAATCTCAATGGCTGATGGCTTTGGCACTAATTGATTCATTGCGATACACGGGGACGAAAAGGTACCCGATTTGCTAGCGGTCTGCTTCGAATTTAATAATAAGTCAAAATAATAATTGTTCCAAGAAAATTGTTAAAAATAATATTGAAATTTTCTCCACCTTGCTGCAATTGTGCAGTTGAAGAAGAACTAAATGAAATCCGAACTGCCATGACAGTACAATTGAATGGCAACGCAACTAGAAAACGATCTCTAAATCCGCTATGGAGCTACAGAGCAAACTAAACATCATTCGAAATTGATTACAATTGAACTGTAAACCATCTGACGATCCGAAATCTAAACAATTTCGAACAGAAATAGACGGCTGCACATAAAATTTTTCTCTCAGAGTCATAAACACAGTCCCATCTGTAGCATGTGGTCGATGTTTTTTTATCGAATACAATTTTTCGAGTGTTCTAGTGTTCTATTACATGTAATAGTTTAGTATTTTATGTTCTCGAACAAACATTTGTTAATGTCCAATCAATTCCGCTTTAAAGCTTGTTCTCTCTCTCTCTATATATATATAGATAGATATACCGGTGCTAACTCTGCGTCTTTAACTATTTATTGCTTTTTGCTCCGATCATGTTAAATGCCTGTTTGTCTTGATTTAGCCCCACCAGATGGTAAAAACGAAAAAAAAAAGAAAGGAAAACAAAATTAGACAACAAGCCGCCAATTGCCGCCCTAAGTTTTAGCACAGTCGGCCTTCATTCATGTTTTTTTTCTTTTCTTCTTATGAAAAATGTTGCCACAGTTGGTTGCTTAGCAAGGCTGATTGCTTACATGCAATCAAACGTAAATAAATAACTTATTCACTGCTTACATGTTCAGCTGAAATCTATTTAGAAATATACTATGTAAGTATGTGTGGACGCATGTGTTTATATTTGTGTGCATACAGCGCCGCCAACACATACCACCACCACTCCCAATAATACATCTAATTGCAAACGGTCATACAACACGTTTTCATATGGCAATCAGAGAAAACAAACATTCACATAAATATTTACAAGATCATTTAGCTACCAGAGTTTTTTCTCCGTCGCCGTCGCCGTCTCCTTCTTCTTTTTGTGCAGCCTACAATAAAAAAGAAAAAAAAAAAAAGCGAAAACGAAAACGAAAAAAAAACATGATTGTTAATGACATAAATACAGCAAATACTCGTATTAGCGAGAAAAAACATTTGTTTATTGGCCAGATCTTTGAGCTGTTGCACTGCACTGCAATGCAACATATGTATGGTTTTGGCCTTTGACAATCGTTATGATCAACATTTTAATAGTTTATTGTCATTAACGTGATTTTAACTCCCCATCATCATGATCAGCATCGTCATTATTAAGGTTATCGGCAACTGACAGTTAACAACAGAGATAACTCTTGCAACAGCAACAAGGGCAGCGGCTAGAAAACCATCATATTCATTAGCAACAACAGCAACCGTAACATCATCAGCAACAATAAACAACAAAACATCAACTTACAACATGTAATCGGTTTCTTTCAAGTTTTTTTTTTTTTTTTTTTTTTTTTTTTTTTTTAATTTATTTTAGACTTAAATTGGTGTTGGCGGTTGTTTGTTGCTGTTTGTGTCTTGTCAGTTTCAAGAATATTTTTTGTTTAATTGCCTTCAGCGCTTTAAAGGAATTTTTTCGTAATTGTTTTAACTGTAGCTCAAATTGGATTCATTGAGAGGAGCTTAACAAATTCATAATAATGCAAAGTCTAGAAGTGCAAAGGCAATTTTTGTCTTTCTTTTGAACTGGCTCTCATGTCCAGACACGAACATTTTTCTCAGCAGTTTTCTCGTATTTTCTTCAGCTGTAATTTTCTTTTTTTTTTTTAACATATCAGCTGTTTTGAGCTTTTTGATTGCTTTTTCAATGTAAAAAAAGCTCACTATTTAAGGGATTTCCCGGAACACGTACATATTTTTTTTTATCTTGCACTAGCACTCAGGAGATGACCCCTACACATGCGTTGCATTGTGCTGTAACTATAGGAAAGGGATTGTAGGAGAGAAATGATATGAGGTCAAGCTTCGCTATCTTACAACACTGCTTTTTGCTTCGTTTTTAGTAGCTATTTTTAAGAAATAATTTAACTTCGCCGATGCTACACAATACCGACGAAAGAGAGCGTTCTGATGTGCTTGTGGATTGGATACAGCTGAAGTCGTTACTGTTCAGTGTCCAGTGACTATGCCTTCGCCACTGAAACCTTCCGACAACAACTGACACAAAGACACACAAAAGCACAACAGAAAACTGCGAGATGTTTTTATGAGTCTGAAACTGGGATTGAACCCAGGAAAAAGTTTTCGTTTTGTAGTCAACGTGCAGACTACTTCGACCATCGCCACCCTCATATTGATGTACAACAAGCTTGTGCAAGGTACATACATTCATACGTACATATGAAATTAACATTAAAACGTCATTTTTCTTTAGTGATCTACCTACAGCATTGCTAAAAAGGTCATCTCCACAAAGAGTTTTTTATAAAAATATTTTTTTTTTAAATTTCGATTAGAAAATTTAGAGAGAAAAATTACTGGTGCCATACAAATTATAAGAAAATTAATTCGATGTCAATATTCCTTGATCATACCATCACAAAAAAAAAATTGGCGATAGCATCAGTAGCCAGGCATTTGAGTAGAATATTCACAGCTGCAGAAACCGTGGTCAATCAAGAAGCACCCCCGGAGATGCACAATAATCCAATGAGACAACACAATCTAATATGAGAGGAAGCAAAAACAACAGCGGCCAACCCTTCAAAATGGAGATGCTTTGTGGAAGCCCTACACAGAAAATATTAAAATCAACTTTAAAAAAAAAAAGATTCAGTTGAAATATTAATTAAATTTCAACTTATCACGAAAAACACAGGATCATCATTAACAGTTTTAATTGAAATACAGGGTGGCTGATGAATTTTGCTACATTAAGAAACTGGAATAACTTCTTTTGTAATGCATGGAATATTTTCAATCTCTTTTCACTTGAAAGCACATTGAATTAGTCTTAAAGATAATCGAATTTAAATGCCCGCCCTGCTCATCGATGCAGGTAAGGCATCTTAGCAAAAAATTGTTCATTACTGCCCCTAAATTTAACGCTGGAACTGCAGCTATTGTCGCTCGAATTGATTGTTTTAGTGCCTCCATATTTGTCTGTTGCGCTGTGTACACTTCCTGTTTACAATAACCATACAATAAAAAGTCCGCTTGAGTTCGGTTAGGCGATCTGGGTTGAGTTTCTTGAAATGAAACTGTAAGTTAGTTGAACCAAAACTACAGACTCCAATGCGTGATAGCGCCATTCTTTTTCCATTGTCCCACTTCTCATTTTCATTAAATCTAAGGATCGATCTACAAAAACCAAAAAAAAAAATTCCAGATTACTTACATAGATAGAAAAAAAGTTATCAAGTTTTCTTTTGGTATCGGCTTTCATCAGCCACCCTGTATTTGAAAAAGTTTTTCTTATTTGGCCAGTTAATGGAATTTCGATTGCATTGTTTTGTGAGAACATCAAAATCAATTAAAATAAACGTGGATTCAATTAAATTATTAATTTAAAAAAAAAAAGTTTCCTGAACAAAGACTTAATTGGAAAGAATTAAACCATAATTTTTTCTGTTTTTGTCCCTGAAGGAAGTAAAAGAAAAAATCATGTGTAGCGAGGTACTGTGCCTAATTCCGTAAAGAATGAGAAAACTTTATGAATCGAAAACAAAAATTTTGTATAACTTCGTACCTTTCAACAAATTCAAATAGATTATTTTGGAAAGAACGAATTTATTATATTCAAGCTTTTCAAGTTATTGAAGAAATTAAATGTGGCGCCGCTTTCATTGAGTGACTTCTTCCGGTTTCCACCGAACGCAAAACCCGCTTTAACACACAACTTTGTTGACTGTTCTATCTAAGTTTGTTCAAAGCATTTGCTTTATTATTAAAACAAACAAGAAAAGTCCTAAAACTTTGCTGCCTTTCGAAAAACATTTCAAACACAAAACTTTATTTCACAAAGCAGTACAAATCGAAAACACATCCATGCTGGTATTAACGTTGTTGAAATTATTTTTGCTTATTTTGCTTTTATGTATTCAACTTTATTTATTTATTTATTTTTTTTTTTATGATGTCTGGGTTTTATCTTTCTACATTCCTTTTTTTTCGCCTTTCATTTCCTCTAACAGCATTTTAAGTTTTTCGTGTGTATGTGTGTGTATTGTGTGTGTTTGCTAAAGTCCATTTCCTAATTTTCTATAGACATATTTACGGCACAAATATTGACACGTGGAAACATCTCCCTCACCTTACACAATAAATAAAAATTTCTTCTCTTTATTTTTAACAATGTCCTCTGCTCCCCCAAAAAAAAAAACAGAAAAGCCTCACGCCACACACACAGCCATACACACGCATACGTTTTGACAAATGGTGTCCTTAAAATATCTAAAAGATGGCAAATTCTCTTGTAATAAAAACATTTTTACTTCTTTTTCTATTTTCTTTTTTTTTTTCTCTGTTTTTAATTTTTCTTTTTCACCAATACTCCGATATTCATGCAAACATTTTGTTTCTGTTTTATTTTTAAATTGTTGTATCTGTGGGTTTTGTGCAGAGCAGCGGGCGCATGCAAACAATTAAACAAGCACAAGCATACATACAAAAAAAAATTAATATATACATATATATTTATATATATACATATATATATGTATGTATGTATGTATGTATGTATGTATAGATACTTTACCAAATATAAATTCAACCATTGTAGCGTGTGTGTCCTTGATTGCCCATCATCGTCATCATCAGCACGAACCCCATCATCATTGTCCGCAACACAACAATGCGTGTACGTACAGCAAAAGGACTGAGGCGCACAGTGCCAATAAATTATTATTAACTGGCTGAGCTCGTGAGCTCACACGATATTGTTGCAGACGCCAATTCAAGTCTTACGACTTTCAGAAGGCTTTGTGCGTAAGAAAACTAATGAGATTTAGTGCGGCTGTCAAAAAATCTGAATTAATCAGCTGTGTCGCAGAAAATTTTCGGAAGTGAAAATTTACACATTTTTCAAATAGAAACTTTTTTGTTTTGGTTCTTCAGCTTTTCTTTTCATTCGTTTTCATAAATACAAAGAAAACTAAAACAATGGTTTTTTTTTTTTGCTAAATATGACATGACTGCTTTGTAAACAACTGAAAAATAAATAAAAATAAATAAAAATGCAAAAAAATTTAGTAATAATTGCAAGTATTTTGAAAATAAATCAAAAAAACTGATTTGAAATTCAATTTTATTCCTAAAAAATTGTCAAATATTAACAGTTGGTGGTTCAATAGTTGCAGTTCTGATAGAAAATAGAAAAACATGCCATTGAATTATTTCTCTTTATTTTCACATTTTTCCTTGTTGATTTTGAAACCTTAAAAAAATATATAAAATTCGCTATTAAAACTGATTTTTGTAATACATTTGTTAAAACACAACTTAAGAAACAGCAGGATTCTTTACCATTTGAAATATTCTTTCATAGTCACTGACTGGTCACTGAACAGTAACGGCTTCAGCTATAACCAATCCACAGGCACATCCGAATGTCCTCCGTCGTCGTTATTAGGTAGTACCATAAAAATGGCTACTAAAAACGAATCTTCAAAATTTAATACGTCTCTTTGACATCAGAGGCGCTGCAACACAATTATAAAACAAAGAACGAAAAAAAGCAGAGTTGTAAGAAAGTAAAACTTCACCTGCTGTCATTTCTTCTAATATCTCGTTTCTCTAGTTCTAGCACAATGTATCGCATGTGTAGGGGTCATCTCCTGAGTGCTGGTCAAAGGTAAAAAAAGTCCCCTCTAAAATTTCCACCTTGGAATTTTTCAAAGAATTTAGAATCAAACATTTTTGCGTTTTACGTTTTCTGGAGAAGGCAAAAACGTTTTGATACTATAGGCACGGTATGTATGACAGTATGGCGATTACCGCCGCATGTCCTTACATGGGAGGCACTACAATACTTTACTTAGACCATAAGCCATCAGTCTGTCAAATTTTATTAAAATCTTTTAACCGGTTTTTGCGTGATGGTGGTGGAACGATCACCCAAACATACAAACATTCACATTTATAATTTTAATAGGATTAGTAGGATGTTATAAAGTAACTACTGGATTCAGCATATTTTTAATCATTCATTTCCACTGTGCAACATACATTTACAGCATCAGCAGAATTATTTGTAGCAGTTGCGGCAACAATCCACCAACTAAATAAAATCCTTAAAAAAAAAAATGTTTTTTATGTTGCTGTTGTGTTGGTGGATCTGAATGGAGCCTTTTTTGTTTGTTAGTTTTTTGTATAAATTTATTTCAGCTGAGTTTGTTGGGTCTTTTGTTAAGTGTAAAACAAACACAAACACACTCGTGTAGCCATTATAATTCTTGTATGTTTTTGATGTGAAAATTTATTTGTGTGCTGCATGTATGCATGTGTTCGTGTGTTTAATGTATTGGCTGCTTCGTATGTATTCCCTTGTAAGCACATGTACTGTCATATACACATACACACATGCACTCATAACGTATGTGTATTTGTGTGCCTTTTTCAAATAAGGGTGGGGATTTGTATTGTATTCGTAGCATGAATACAATGTGCTGGTCTACTTTAGTTCATGTTGTTGTTCGCAAAAACAAAAACAAAAAAGGTTCATTGAATGGCCTTCAGAAAGCAACAAAACAGAAAAAAGAAAAAAGGAAAAAAAAAGAAAGAGTAATAATAAATTTTTATTATAGTAGTTTGTTTGCGGACTTGTGTGTGGGTTTTTGTCTGCAGGACTTGTTTCTTATTCAGTTTTTATCCCCCATAACCGGCTTCCATTCTGCTTGTGATTCACAATTTTTAACTTCTCCTTATGGAAAAGCGTACTTTTGTTAAAACAAAAAAACAAAGTTATAAATTGTATAGGAGACGAGCGGTTTGCAGGAGAAAATGATTTCTTTTTAAACAATTATGTTAGAATTTGTACTCAATGAGTTGAGGTTATTAAGGAAATCCATGTTAATTAAAGGAATATGTGATAAAAATACCATTATATATCGTTACTTTAATATACTGGGTGGCGCAAAATTAATCACGCCATCGTAAGACGTAAAAGCTTTTGCAAATGGCGTTTTACGTCTATCATATTTGACATTTGTGAACTAAACAGCTGCAGAATACAAACAGATAAACAATGAAGCGCTATACTCCACAAGAGCGTGGAATAATTGTGTGGGATTTTTTAAACTAATAATCGGTCGGTGGTGTTAGTTCAGCCTGAATATCGTCATAGATTTCTTAATCGTGTCGCACCAACTGAACAAGCGTTACGCTGATACAAACAGACTGGAACCACAGCAGATCTTTTAGAGCGTGGCCGACACCGGACTGGTCGTTCTGTGGAGAATCTTGCTGCTGATGTTGCCTTCGTTTCTGGGGCACTGAAAATGCGCGTGTGATGCACGAAAAGCCGTTACATCTAGTCAAGGCTACTGTGTGATGTGGTGTTCAGGCGGGACGAGTGATTGGAACTTATTTTTTTTAGAACGCCAATGCAGTTACTGCTACTGGCGAACGCTACAGTGTCATGATAAGCGACTTCTTACTGCCGGAATTGAATGTGCGGGCTTGGTGAACAGGTGGTTTCAACAAGACAGTGCAACCGCACACACAGCTAGAGCCCCAAGGGATATTATGAAGGAAAAATTTCCTGATCGAGTAATCTCCCGTTTTGGCGATTTCGCATGGCCCGCAAGATCGCCTTATTTAACCATCGCAGACTTCCTTTTTTGGGGATACATGAAGTCGTGGGTTTATGCCAGCCCTTAAGGAGAATATTCGACGGGAAGGCGAACACTTATAACCAGAAATATTGTAGAAAGTTATGGAAAAAACGATAAAACGGGCACAAATGTGTTTCAACACTGGCGGTAGCCACTTGGCTAATATCATTTTTTCCAATTAACAGAAACAATTGTACAGGTCCAAATACAGATTTCCACCACTCAACATCATTTTTTTTTTTATTTAATAAAAAAGTTATTCAAAAACAAAATTGCATGATTAATTTTGCACCACCTTGTAGAAAGGCCCTCTCTAACGATTTACTTTCCAAAAAAAAGGAAATATGTTGTTAAAAATTTCAGTTTTGTAGTCGGCAGTATTTTTATTAAATTCTCTAAGCAATTGTCAGCTGGAGCACATCAAATTTTTTTTATAAATTAAACAATCCAACAACCCAAGTTAAAAAGAAAAATGAGTTAGGGCTTTTCTATATTAAGTTAACGGATTTGTATTCACAATTTTGTAATTTTATTACGGAAATTAATATTTTATGAATCTAACGATAAGAAAATATTCTGCTATCAAAACTATTTATAACGTTAAAAATGTACAGTTTTTCCCCGTGGGACGCTTTGCGTATGTACAACAATAATAACTAAACAAATACGTAAATAAACAAATAAATAATGAAAATGAAAATAATATTAATAGAAATAATTTGTTAAGCTCTTTGATTAAGTGGAGCCATCAAAATGTTTTCGAATGTGCATAATTATCGTCTGTGACAAAATCTTTCTCAGCGCTCTTCCACGACGATATTTGAGCAAAGCAAATGTTGTGGAAACGCTGCCTTGAAGGCCGATTTTTATGAAAATCGTATATCGACTATTTCGATGTTACTCGTTTCGTTGTTCTATAGTTACTATAATGGCATGTGATCTGATGAAATCAGGGAACTTGTTCCCGAAACCCGCTTATTCCTCCTCACAATGCAATTATCATTAAGGTCGCATCCATTCACAGTCGATTTCGCAATGAATCTCACTAAGCATTACAGAAAAAACTAATTTTTCGGCTGAAGAGCGCGTATGTGGAATAAACTCCCAGCAGAAGGTTTTTCTGTCACTTTTGACGTGGGACAATTGAAATCAAATGTCCATAAATACTATTCCCTCTAGCCTCCCTCATTATTTGCTAGTTCCAGCACATTGCACGCCATGTGTAGGGGTCATCTCCGTAAATCTCATGCTTGAACACCGTATAACATTGTTCATTGGGCAGGCAGGGTTAAATGATATAACGTATCAAATTTGGTCACATAAAGCGAACCTCCGATATGATGCGACATCGCGGGCCAGGCTGTTACTGCAAAATAAAAACTCTAAAATGTCGACTACGTAATTGAAAAGCTTTGAAGTTCATCCAATATAAAAGCATAGTAAGAAAATTTGCCCTGGATCCTAGTGCGGGGTAAAATAAATAATTTTTAAACTTTTCATTTGAACGCTTGATGTTCGTTTAAAAGATAGCGAAGATTCAACAAAAAAAAAGTGAATAGAAAATGTATGAGTTCGTATAATTAGACGTATGCGTATTCTTGATAACCTCAAATTCTTCAAGTACGAACATATGGATACGTGTGCATGCATACATATGTAAATACACGTGTGTGTGTATGTCCCATATGTATGTATTATGCAAATTTTATACAGTCAAACTTACTCGTATTTATTTATTTTTTTCTGTGCAAATCCTCTCATTTGCATAACAAAACAATGTGCATGCGAGACTTTTCATTTGACTATGGCTGCTGGTGATAACAATGGTAATTGTTGTTGAGCGTAAGTATATACTCGTACGTATGTATAAACTGGTGTGTTTATTTGTGTGTGTGTTCTATTGTTGTACTTTTGTAGTTGTTGATTTAAATAGTTTATAACAGTCAGTTGTGCAAATGTTGTCTGTCCTCTGTCTGTTGTTATTTTCAGCATTATTTTTAATATTTATTACTGTTGATACTGACGCTGTTGTTGCTGCTGCTACTGCTGGTGTTTTTGTTCTTGCTGTTGTTGTTCCTTTTATAATATTTTAACATTTTGCTGTTGTTGTCGTAGTTGTTTGTAGTGCAAACATGCCCGCGATAATGCGGAGAAAAAAATAGCTGACGTCAACCTTTGATTTTTTTAATGATAATTTTTCTTCTCTGTGCTTGTGTCTCCCTCTCGGTCTCGCTCACTCTCTGTGTTGTTTTGTTTTTCATACCGTTAGCTATTTTTATTGATATTTCTCTTCTTCTTTTTTTGGAAGTGTATTTTTTTTTGTTATTTAGTTTATTGTTGTCATTATAACGGTTGCAAAAATTTTTTTGTCATTCATTTATTATTTAGTTTCTTCCGATGGGATTCTTTTTACTGACAACTTATTATGTTTGTAAAATTCAAACTTTAATGTATTTTCAACGGTTTTCCACAGATTTCCATGTGCGGTAACATGTCAGTTCTCTGGTGACTAATTTTTGGATATTTTTCTTTTATTGTTTGAATTTTAATAAAACAATTTGTGAATGAAAGTTTCCATGCAAAATCCTTTTCATAAATAGTTTTTACATAAAAAAAAATCCTTAGAGATTTATTGGATTGAAATATATTATACTATATGTATTTATACAGGGCCAGCTTATTTAACGGACAGCTCTAACGAAATCTGAACAATATCTTTTATAACTCATTGTATACAAATAGTTATCGCAATATAAGTATGTAAACTGATGGATAAACTACTTTCAAGAAGGAATTGATGAAAAATCCCTCATAAATGAACAGAAGTGGCAGTTTTTTAATTAACTTTTATTTACCAAATCGACTTAATATTTCTTCTAATGTATGTAATTGCAAATTATAATGTCAGACGCTTTCGTTAAACGGCGAGATTAGTTATACGGAAGAACAATGTTTTGATTAAAAACTGATTTTTTTTTGGTTTATTTTATAATGTTTATGTCTATTTAACATCCTGTTTTAATTTTTAGACATTTGCAGACACCTACTTATAGGTAACCGTCATGTTGTGTGCAAACTCGTTGTATGAGACAAAAAATTTGAGAAAATAATGGAAATTACGTTTCAATGTTTATTTCATAATATGAAATAAATATTATTATTAGTTGCACCTTATTCGGTAAATCACCTAATTAAATAAGAAAAACATAAACAGACATGACTCCCAGAAATGTTTATAGTCATTTGGAAACTAATAGTATTGTAACGTTCCTGCTTTTCTCTTTTTCTGCAGCATTTGTTAAACAGGGCGTAAAATTAATTAAACGTTCGTAATATATGTAAGTAGCTAATGGAAAAAGATGTTCATTCGCTATATCGGATTTTCGTTAAAGCGCGCGTTTTTTATACCGGACGTCGTCTGTATTTTGTTACTAGAAAGAAATTAACGTGATTAACATAGTGTGCGTCACAATGGGTCCACGGCTTTTGATAAATGATCTATAAAATATTTTTTACGGGAAATAAGTTATTTCACAATTCTCTTATTTTCTTTTTTTTAGGTACTAGATTTTGTGTGTTGTATTATGCAAAATTGTCTAAAAGTTACGAAACCACACTCTTAACTCTCAAAGTTGCTTTCGTATTTTTGTAACGTGCGTCACAAAACTTTGTGATCAACTATTTTGCAAGAAATACCTATTAACAAATTATGTTTCATGTTATTCGAAAATACACTAAAATCCCCCTAAAGACTATGTATAAGTTGTAGGCATCTCTTTTGAAAGACCAAAAAAAAACTCTTATGAATTTAGAACGCAGGATTTTCCCATATAAAGATATATATATGAATGTAAATATTTCTAATATTTATAATTTTTGTTTCAAATTGTACGCGAAAAACTTCTTAGAATTTGTCTTGCTACTTTGAATATTGTTTTTTTTTATTCTTTCTGTTTGAAGTATTAGAAATATCAGCTTTATTACACTAATTCTAAATTAACATATAAAAACCTGTATTTTAAACAGGAACGTATGAGTAATATCGTAAAAGCCTTAGAATATTTCTCATACGCCTATAATTATTGTCCTCTACGCTACTAACACTGCCTTGGTGAGGAGTTTCAGAACTAAAAAATTTTATTTTAAATGTTTTCTCATACATTGAGTTGCTTTAACGATTGTTAAATTTAATGTCGGTAGAAAGTACGAATTTCATACAGGTTTTAATTTGCACTGTAACTTTAACAATCGTTTTTCCACATGACTGTACGTGTTTTCATATGTTAAAAATTTCTACTTATAAAATTTAGCGGTCGGATAATTTCATGAGGTCTGTTCAGTTGTTTTTAATGTCATTTTGACGTGTCACCAAATGTAATTTTCATAAATTTGACGTTGTTTTCCATTAATAAATTTTATAAATTTCTATGCTGCAGACATAATTTAAATATTTAAATTCCCTATACTTGCAAATTTATTACTTTCTTTGTATTTGAAACTCATACAAGAATTCTGAACTAAAACTTCTTTCCGGTTGAAAATGTTGTTGGTCTAAGAAGTAAACGTATTAAAGAAAAAAAAATGGTTCTTTTTTTTGGCATTGATCGACGACACAGTCACGCAATTGGTGCAGAAAATTGTTGAAAAAAAAAACAAATTCACAGACTAGCGAAAAAAATATTCTTTCTTTGCAAAGTTATACTCAGTAGCAAATGCACATGCCTCCAAGTAGTTGGGTGATTTTTCTTTCAACACGAAAAAAAAAACTGTAAATAGCGTTAGTAAATTTCTGCTTGCCACCAGTTGGGCGGTCGCCTTCATCATCACACTATTTTAACATTTTCCATTAGTTGAAAGTGTTCGCGCATGTCGTCACTTGTTATTTATTGTACTGGGCAATGTTTACTCATTGCAGCATGTGGTGCAAATGCAAGGGGCGAGCTAAGAGGGTTGCTGCATAGATCTGTTATGTCAGACAGTTACTGTTTTGTATGTTCGACTGGCGAGTTGTTCAAATGTTTGGCTTTTAGTATAAATGTCTGTTTAGTTGTTACAACCATTGTTTGGATGAAAAAGTCTGCAACGACTGGTTTCGGTTTAGTGATGCTCGTTTTAAGAATTATTTATTTCTAACATCACTAATGGTTGCCCATGTCAACATATGAGAATTATTTATCCTCTAACATTTTGTTGCCCTAAATTTTCAGGCATTATAAAACAGATGAAAACAAAAAACTGTCGAGGTTTAAGATGCAATGAATTGCGGTCTCCATAGTTAAGAGATGACTGTAGTGACCATGCTGATGATGATGATGATTTTGTAGTTGCGAGATTTAAACTGGAGTAAAACTAAATATTTCAATAATTTACATATCGAAATTGCCGCATATAGGTCAAATATATCTAGCAACTTTGTTGTATTATTTTGTGTTAGTTTTAAATTGAATCTCAGAATTAACGCTCTCTTTTCTTGCAAACTTGTTTTGAATTAGACTAAACAAGACTTGTAGGATTAAAAATAATATCGCAGAATGCCAATTGAACATTAAATATTAATTTTGATTTATCGGCGGTCACTTAAATAATTTATTTCAGCAAGCAATCCTTAAAGTCAAATTTTCTTTACATAACGTCCCAGCAAAAACTACTGCACCACAGTAAGTAGGTTTGTACGAGAATACTCAGGTAGCTTTCGCTTACAAATCAACTTACGTATCGAATGATATTTCTTTGCAATGTCCCATTGCAATGGAGCATTTCCTTTTAAAACGTTTTTTCGAAGCAGAAAATATTTGGTGAAATCATGGAATCTAAAAGCATTTATCCGCATTCATTATGTTTATTATGTCGGTTCATTATGTTCGTTGCACTTCGTAAAGTAGATCAATGTAACATTGCCTTAGAAAAGTGTCTCTTAGTATGCACTAAAGTAAGGGAATGTAGTGAACACTAATTTTTTTTTTATTCTTGTGTTGTTAAAGAAGCTAAAAACAAATGTGTATTTTCTTCTATATATTATTGCTCGTCTTAAGGTAATACATATGTATATGCTTACTGTAAATCACATTCATAAGGGAGAAAAGTAAATACTGTTTCCAATATTTTAATAATTTTTTGCGTTGGTATTTCTTGGGTATATGTACATGTAAATACATTGCACTTAGTAGCTGGCTATCATTGCACGAGTGTTACTTCTGTTAACGCGTATAAATGAAACAAGTTCACTCGAACACTCACCGTGCACAAATTTTTTGCTTATAAGAAAGAAAAAAATTAAATAATTTTTATCTACGCTGCAACATTTTGTATGCTTAAGAGAGATGTCCGTGAGTAGAGCTTTCACTGTACATATCACTTCCCATTGCTAGGTCTTATTTGATATTTTATTTTAATTAAGGCGATAGTTTCTGAAAAAATACGATTGCGTATGAGCAATATTTTTTGGTATGATATTATTATTGCTCATACGGCTGTATCTGCGAACTAGAATAAGATATGTAAGTTGTGATAAAAAATTAATTGTGTTTTCTTTTCTGACAAAAATGTAACATACGTTCAGCTATGGACATATAAATGGCACACTTTTAAAAAGTGCAATGATTTTAGTATTTTCTAACTAAACTTCTTAAAAATGCAAGTTTAATCTCTTCTGATTGTTGTTGGCAGAATTTTTGTCTCAACTGCTCTCGAATTATCCGTTATATTTTTAATAGTTATTTACCGTTACCTTTTTTGTGTAAACAATGCTGCTTTTAAGTGGACATATAAATGGCACAATAAACGAAAAATATTCAATTCTCGCGTAGATTCAATTCAAATCAGTTAATTTTTTGCGTAGTTTACAAAAACGAAATAAGCTGAGAAATTATTAAAAAATGGGCTCAGGCAAACATACCACAATTGAGGAAAGACGGATCATATGGAAATTGCACCCAGATGGTAAGAAAGTGGCGGAAATTGCTGGAGTAATGCAAATTTCTCGAAAAAAAGTGTACAATGCAATTAAATCATGTGCTGGAGATTCCCATATCTTGATTAAAGCTAAAAGTCGGGAACCAAGACCTCGAAAAACAGATGAGCGTACGGATGCAGTCATAGTAAGAATAGCAAAAGTTAACCCATTCAAGTCACCACGGCAGATAGCAATATATATAAATGATTCCTTGAACTTGGAAATATCTAGCAGGCTTGTCAGGAGAAGATTAAACGGGGCAAATTTGTTTGGACGCATTTCCCGAAAAAAGCCACTTCTCTCAAAAAAAAAATATTTCAAAACGTTTAATTTTCGCCAGAGACCATAAAGAAAAATCCATAAATTTTTGGAAAAACGTGTTATGGAGCGACGAAACAAAAATTAATAGGATCCAAGCATACCTCCAAAGTAGTAAAAAAGTGGTTTTGTGAGGAGAAGATTGATGTTTTCAATTGGCCAGCCCAGAGTCCTGACTTAAACCCCATAGAGAACCTATGGAACGAAGTCAAGGTTGAAATAGCGAAACATAATTATAAAAATATGGACGAACTGTGGTCAGCAGCGCAAAAAGCTTGGTATGAGATACCTAAAGCAAAATGCGAAAAACTCGTTAGCTGTATATATATTTACACATATACTTTTGGTGTAGTATTCCAACCCTCCAAAAACGTCCTCCGAGATACAATAATAGTATCCAATATACCATGAATGCATATAATGTGGAACTCATGTCATTCGGGTATTTATTCATTTCCATATTAATAAGTCGTCGATTCAAAAGCACAGATGAAACCAATTGTTACGATTACTCGAATAAAAGTAGACAATTCTTCGATGAGTCGTTTAGTGAGTTATTTTTCCAGTTTAAATAAAACGCAAATTTTTTTCTTTTTGCTCGCACTAGTGCTCAGGATATGTTATGCGATGTATACAAAGTAGTGGTCCGCCATTTTGGGCTGTATGCCCCATTGTGCTTGCAGGGATTTCACTATATTTTCTAGTTTCGGAAAATGATTAGGCCTATTTTTCATTATATACGCAACTATTTTTTCTGTATTTTATGTTGCCCTACAACAGCGGTTGTATAGATTCGGTGAAGGTGAAATTGCCCCCTACTCTCCTTCAGTACCTTCTTCTTTAAAATAGCCGTAAATCGGGTTTGCGACTTTACTTGACTATAACTCTTAAACTAAGAGGTTTACCTGATTGATACACACACGCACATATTAAAAAAAATTATGTGAGCATGAATATTTTATAACTATGTATATAATGATCAGCATGATCATGATATGGTGCAACAAATGCAATTTTTCTACGAATGTATAAATTAACAAAAACTGGGAAAATGGGAAAATTTTCAAAAATTCTTACTACCCGGTGCCACTGGTTGATAAATACGAACTCTTCCTTTTAAACATCAGTGCTACACACCCAAAAATATAATATGTAAGTACATACATATATACTATATTTGTGAGAGCGTATATTAGTACATGCAGACATATGTATGTACCTTCATCCATATGTATGTACATATGTATATATGGTCATGTAAATATGTGTTTGCATATGTACATACATATATAACTGTGCAAGAGTGTGTTTTAATGTAGAAAACATGTTAAAAGTTTTTGTAAATTTGTTTTCATCTTATTTCTGTATTTTGTGTCTCTAGAGCAGACACTCCTTAATTCTATGTGGAGTATAAACGAGTGCACAAGTGCACATAGTTACAGAATTGTGAAAGGATTCTGTTGCACACATATACATAAATACACTCCAACACGTACACATACACATACACCAATCGTGCACTTTCCATCTATTCATCTAGTACATACATACACACATACAAACATACATATGTATTTTGTGAGCTCAAAATTTCTGTTTTGTGTGTCACTAATACACTAACGTAACGAGTAAGCTTTTCTAGAAAAGCAAACACACACACACAAAATATATACATATGTATGGGTATATGTACATAGCAGAATACACACATACACATGCACTCACAATGAGCTGTTTGTAGACAATAACCATGTCTGTGATTTTAGGTCGAAGTCTGTCTGGCATATATTTATAACGTTTGTCCTACTGAAAAACTGCCAGACCCGAGCAAAGCTGGTTGCAAGATAATATTCGCCAGTCGGTGAGTCGTTTGTGCAACTTATCGACTGGCATGTGCTTAGAGCAACAAAACAAACAAAAAAGAAACCACCCTATAACTACCATTTTCTACATCATCGATGCTTCAGTCAGTATATTTAATGGCATTATTTTTTTGGTATTGGGAGCGTATGTGTGTTTTGCAAAAAACTGGCATTTGCAATTAATAGCAGTACATGATTTACAACAAATACGACATAGTAAACTGTCGAAAACTTTAATATCAAAGCAAATAATGACGAGACGAACGTAGAGCGTGTCTAATTTGTAGTAAATTATTTTTTTTAATCGGAATTATTATTTTTTTGATGATATTTGCACGGTTGATCTTAAACACAAAGCAAAACGTCTATTGGAGTTCTTTTGTAAGCAAGAAGTGCCTTTAAACTAGAGAGATTCTTCAGCTTAGGTTAGGGTCCCCGAAAGAGAACGGCTCACACCCGGGGATCAAACATTCGCTACACGAAACCACCCCGATTCCAAGATCAATCCCGCTGTTGCGATATTCTCCCCGCAGGGGTGTTTGGAAACTTGTTTCTAAACCTACAGGTGTTTAGCAAGCCCGCGGTCACCTTAAACTTCCTTGGAGTTTGAAGATGACAGAAGAGGCGACTCTTCGAAATCTTACTAGAGAGTGAGGAGGTTATGCTTGCATTTCCGTATCACTGTAGGAAGACAGTTCAATTTTAATCTAGTGCTATGGGGCCAGCGAAGCCCCACTGCTCTAACGCTCAGTAAGGGTTTAATGACTGATGTACTATTGAGTTGCTCGTTGTGAGTACTTCGTGTCCACCCCAAAAAGTAGGAGTTTGGGTGCTGGTTTGGAAAACTATTCGTAGTGGCTGTGGTGGCCACCAAAAGATACGCTGGGATATAAGTTTTTGATCTGTTCGAAGGCACATATATTCTTTTACTTAACGAGGTGCTGTTGCCATTCAACAGTAGTCACCGGCATGTGTCTCGAACAAACAGTATAACTGGCTTAAGCGTTCTCGACTCAAATACATTCTGATGCGACACAGAGTTTGGACAGCTCGAAACACCTCAGCAAGGTGTACTTTATAGACCAGGGATAATTATAAATTTGGATTGCAACCTGTGTGCACTGGTAGTGGTACCTGATTTTGTATTTTCGAGTGCCCATGGGGGCGGTAGTGATCGTCTTAATTTCACTCAGTGATGAGAGCACCGTGGAGTTAGACGCTATGCGAGGTGTCCACGCAAATCTTGAACACATCTGTTGTGATATTCTCACAGGAGAAAGTTCAGTCAAAGATGACAGAAAATGTGAGGCGTAGAATCACCGCTCTTTCATGGCATGAGCTGGGCACTGGCCACTTTGCTTAAATAAGAACGATTCATCAAAACCAAAAGGGAAACTGTGCCATGGGAATAAAGGCATATGCCTATGTTCCGACAAAGGGTGCCTCCGTAGCCTCGTGCTTGAGCATTTGTCTTTTAATGTGGTGGTGCGGGTTCGATTCCCGCCTAGACAGTGGGTGTTTCTTGTGGTATCAGAATAGGCCGAAGCTCTGGCGTAAGTGGGTCGTTCTCCTTTAAGGAGGGTACGTCACCTAACCTAACCTGACACACGCAGTGATTTCAAAACCCAAATCATTTTAAAAACGCAAATCAGCATGTTCTGAAAACCGCGCTACTTGCTTGCGTTTTGTTTTCTTCGCAACTGCGTTCGAGCAATGAAAGTTCATATATGTTTTCTCATAACAAAATACAGTCAAAACGAGATAGTTCGTACCCCGTTAATTCTAAAACCTCATCAATTCTAAATAAACGACTGGTCCTTTGAGAAAATATCAGTTCAAAGTCTGAGGACATCCTTATAAATTGTACTTAATTGTTAAAAACCTCTTTTAATTCGTAAGAAAAGCAGTTGTTTCTTTTGCAATAATCGAAATTTTTGTGTTTCTTTAGATTGGTTTATTTGCACTTTGACAAAAAGCAGCTGAATAACCAGAACTATAGAAGCGACTTATCGTTTGCGCAGTGTTGACACTCTAAATCGCTGCAAATCATTTTTGATTTATTTTAACCCTGCTTAATCGAAATCCCTTTACTTCGAAAACTCCTGTATTTCGTTGAAAATTACTTGTCCTTTCGATTACGAATTAAAGGGATTCTACTGTATAATAATGGTTGCGATATTGGCTTTTATAAAGGCTACAATCAAATGATGGTTGCGATATTGGCTGAGACAGGCGATTGAAAAATGCACTGGAAATTTTTACTAAAATTGTGAAAAAAAGATTACAAATTTTCTTTCAAATAAAAAGAAAACATATTAAATTTAATTTAAATTAAATTTAATGAATCAATTTATTTTCTCTTTAAAGTACAGTTTGAATGAAATAGACCAAATAGCTTCATTTTCAACTAGCGGTTTGAAACGCCAATGTTCTACCGTTTAGAACCTGTTAGAACAGCCGACGGTTTCAAATCGTACACGCCAATTTTAAGCGGGCTACGTTTTCCAAAACATGGGTGATGAAGAGAGAGAGAGAGAGGGAGAAATAGAAAGGGACCAAACGTTTTTGCTATATTAAACCCAAGGCGAATTCATAACAGTTAAACTTACTAGCCCAGCTGCCGACTATTTATTAATCACTGTTTGATGTCAACATTTTATGATTTATTTTACAACGTATAATTGTTTTTTAGTTGTTGTACTAGTAAGTTTACCTGGTAAGAATTCGCCTTGATTAAACCCAGCCATAAGAACAGAATGTGCCAAAAACTCGTATGTCAGACAAAAATGTGCCCGTAGAGCTGGCGCCAGAAAGTTTTCGTATGGAAAAAGAGAAATGCGAGTATATAAAATTTTGAATGTTTATTGAGAAATCTTCCACTTATGAAGTTTTCTTCTTCAATTGGAAAAATAAATTTTTTTTGCGAGTAAATACGCTGACAAATATGGGGGTCAATTTGCAGCTCTCGATATCGAACGCAATTCTAATACATTTTAATACAATTTTCGAGTGCCATAATTTGCCCCATGTTTCCTTTAGTGAATTAGAAACAGAAGGAATTTCGGAAAACAGTCCCAATTCGCATCAATGTGCGGAAATGTAAAATTTTTCAACTTTGTCTTCACTTTTTTCAACAAAGTGTTCTCATCAGTGTGTGGTTTTGTTGTCTGTAGTTTGTTGTTTGGCCTGGTTAGTGATAAACTTATAGATTTTCTGTTACGTGTGTGTGTGTGTGTGTGCATGTGTGTTGTTGACGACCAAAATAACAGCTTGCGAAATGCGGCCATTATGTTGCAAACTGAGTTGAGTTTAGTCTATGACGTGAGAATCCTTTCGCTCTCTCTATCCTTCTCTCGGTGGCTGTTTTACTATTGCAAAATGTTAGGCGTATTCACTGCTGTTCTGACGGGCACGACAGCTACGGCAACAGCTGGTGTTGGTTGGTGCCTTTAACGCCATTTATTTTCAGCCATGGAGCAATAAAACAAAAAGTGGCTTTTAGCCAAAAAAATAAAAATCAACCAATTCAACATGCATACGTGTCAGTCAGTTAGTGAATCATACTTTGGTTTCCAGGGCAGACGATATGTAACCGAGCAGACAGGAAACTCAAATAAATATGTATATGTTTTCAGAGCATTTAAACCTTTGGCCCGAAGAATACAAAAGCTATCAAAGTAACATGAGTAACATGTGAAGCATATTTCCAAATTCGTACATGTGTTTTATAACTTTCTGGTTTAAAATTAAAGAAAAGGATGCAAAGAATTTTATTCAAATATACCATTTTATTGGCATGTGTACCAAAGGAGAAGCAATTTTTTTTTTTTTTTATTGTTGGTTGATATTTTTTTTTTTTAATTTTTATCCCATTTTTTACTCACTCTATTGTTGAGTCATGTTCGAGTATGAGTGTATGTATTTAAAAGATTGTGTGGTATGTGTATCCATTTATGTATGTGTGTGTGTGTGGGTTTGTTTTTATGGGTCGATGTTGGTGATTCTGACTGAAGTTTTTACTGAAGCTGCTGGTATATTGTTATTCATTCACTACACACAAAAGTTACTCACACCCACACACTCGTACATTTTTTATATACCAGCGGAAACTACACTTTATGACGTTCTGTATGCATCACTTGTTTTAATGGGTAGTTAGTTGGCTGGCTGGCTGGATGGGTGGTTAGTTGGTTGATTGGTTGTGCCACAATTTATTTTGTTTTTTTACTGTACCGAAGAAAAGAATTGCATTAAGTAGGTCAACTTAAATTTGTGCTTGAATTCTTTAAAAGTTAATTAAAGATTTGAAGTTTATTCATTTATAAAAAAAATTAAAATAAAAAACGAATAAGTATTTACAAACTCCACAATATTCTTATAATCCTCCTGGCCACCAAATTGTAGTCAACTGTATCACTTTTCATACACAGTAGTGCCGTTGTGGCATTACAATTCCATGGCCACAATCTTTGCTAGCGGTATTGTACAGTGTTTTGTTGCCTTTTTTTTAAGCCATACTTTGCCTGCTTGTATATATTTTCGCGCTTAAAGGCAACAATTCAATTAAAACACAATTTTTATGTAAAAATATGCCAAGAAAATTTCAAAAGTGGGTGTGACTTTTGTAGTTGTGTCAACCGATCAAAGCGAATTCACATTACAAGTGATGTTAATTCTACAACAAATACAACATTACAAAAGTAACTGACATTTTATTCTCTATGTTGACATATAAAAATTTTGATATAACAACATATAATTGGCCGAAAGAAAAATTTTGCAGATATGCTACCAACAACACCTTAACAGTGCTTTCACACTGACTGGTTTTAAAGGAAAAGTTAGTTTTATCATATCAAAATATTCGGCCCTATTGCAGTTGTCAATGTCGACGTCGACACCAAAATTTAGACTCTCTCAAATCGATATGCAATATCGTTCAGTTAGAAGCTTAATTGACATTTACATGGGGATTACGCGTTCAATTTTCGCCTTTCAAATTTTAAAATTCTCTCATTATTTTAAAATTTGATGAGAGTTTGCTTTCAATTTCTGATCAACAAGTTTTGTTTCAAATTATGGGCCAGAAAACAGCTGATATCTATTCTTTTGAATAGCGAAGCCATCTTGATAAATGAATTTTGTTTTAATTGCTCAAAACTTGCGTGTAGACTACGTTACAGTTATCAATACACATGCCTTTTGAGAAGGTGTATGTATAAAAAATTTTAAAGCAAAAGTTGAACGTGTGGCTGCAGTGTGACTGAAAAAGTAGAATTTTTTTTAAATGCCAATTTGAATTTGGCTCAAAAGCGGCGCGCATTTCGACGTATTACGGGCTAAGATTTGGTATCGTTGTCGAAGTCGACAACTGGAATAACGCTGATGTTCTTTAAAGCATCTTAAAACTTTTTTGGATTTGTCTTTAAGTCGATTTAATGAAATACATGTACCAAAATCAGTGCTACCAAGTTAAAGAATTAAAATTTGTTGGCAATTTTAATGGCGCTCAATGAAATAAAAAAATAGAGTAAAATTTGGTGAATAAAGTCACTATAATTATTTAAAACAATGGACGCAGCAGCAAAAACAATGAGAAAGTGCAAACGAAAAAGAAGCTTTTTCGTAGAGCATAAAGAAAATTCTTTCATCGAGATGTGAGAGGAGAAAATAAATGAAGTTTTATTACACAAACGGTGTGTTAAAACCTGATTTCATTAAACTTATAGTGAGAATGTAAAATCAGCTGTTTGCGGTTTTAAAGTTAAAATCAGGTTCTAACTTTTGGTGTAACAACACTGTAAAGTGAATTCGCCTTGAACCGAAGTTAAACGATGGATTTTTTTTTTGCATTTTTGTGCTGAATTGATTAATTTGCTTTTCATAATTCATAAAAGAAACATTTTTGCACGCAAAAAAAATTGTCTAATGGAGAAAAATTGGAGTTTAATTTATGGGGTCCAGAAATCGTTTAGTTTAGAACATCTCATCTGTAGTTCGCTCTGTTGTACGCAGTGACATACTAATGAAATCACACAACAGCATACAATTGATGTGTAAACGCTTTTACGAAATTAACTTTTCGGCCAGAATTAAACGATGGGTTTACCGTTACTATAGTGCCCACAATAGACATTCCAACTGAACCGCACGCAGAAACTTGAATTCAAGCAACTAAATGTAGAGCTAAAATCTGTGCACTAAATTTATTTCAATTTTCTACTAAAGAGACGCACATAAAATTTTACAAATAAACAAACAAGAGAAAATAGAAACTCCAGTTTTTTTATTACACGTTTAAGGAAGAGCAGAAAACATTAACGTTCAGTATATGTATTTTTTAGCTCCTTCTCAGTACATGCCCAAATATTAAACATCTGTGCCATAAAGCTGTGTTATTGCCTAAAATTTCATGAAAAGGTCATGACCCTCATACATTTTTGATAGATTTATTAATATGTATGAGTATTAATATTGCAAAGAACAAAACAAAAAAATGTTTCGTCAGTGGGTGATGTTTCGAAAGGTATGCAAATAACGTGAAAAATATTTTTTTTCTCCTAAACTTATACTGGCTTACTTATACTGCATTACATACGAAGCACAAACGTATCAACTTCAATGTCTTCAATGCATCATATGTGAGACACAAAGTAGTAAAAGGTTTAATTCGTAATCACATGCAAATTTTACACTTTTTTCATGTGTTGTCTTCACAGCGAAACAACATTTTTTCAAAGTTTTGTCTTGAGGCTTTTTTACCGATTTTTGCGTTAATTTTTTTTACCATTTTTAGTATATACATGACACGTTGTTCTTCATTTATAAAATGGCATCACTGTATGGCTGTCTTATGAGTTTTTCTGGCAATCACAAATTTGTGGGTATTTATCTCCAAGAATACAAATAAAATTTTAATTCGAATCTATATCCTTAAAATTTATGTACATCGGAACATACTTATTGCACTAGCGCGTTTTTTTATGCCTGAACAATGCGTTTTGCTTCGAAAAAGTTGACAGCAGTGACTTTCACAGTTGGCTTATAGTGCCCTCAATGCATTTGTTGTACTTCATCAGATTCTTGAGTCAAGCACAAAAACTGATAGGCCCATACACACTCACTCACACACACACACACACACACACACACACACACACACACACACACACACACACACACACACACACACTTACATCTTGTAACCAAATACTTAAGGCTCTACTTAACTTTAAAAATATGTCCTCCAAAAAAACCCCTTCTGCTTGAAGAATAAATTAATTAGCACCATTAATAGTTTAATAGTTTACTACACTTCGTCTCTCTCGCGTACCAATTGTAAGCCCCAAATCTACGTTGTGCACGTTCGTAAGATTTACAAAACTAATGAATGCTGTAGGTTTGTCTGTGTATTTGTCAGTACACAGATTACTCGCATGAGTATGAGGCATACGCCTTTGTATTGTAAATACTTGTAATACTTGAACCCAATAAAAAGAACAAGGAACCTCCTAATAAGTATAAAGATACTCAGTCGTACTAGCGGCAACCTTTTCAGAACTGGCAGACAAATTAAAGACGTCTGACGCGACAATGTCGAGACTCTTGGAACACAAATACACACAAACACGCAACTATTTTTTAAATAAAGAAAATAAAAAGAAATAAATGAAATTACAAAAACGTGTAAGAAGAAAAAGGAGAAAGTGTGAGAGTGAGGACGATATAGAAAGAGGTGCAGAGCAGTGTTACCATATCTGAAGATTTTCGAATTTTTTTAAAATATCCAAAAGATTCTCAACTTGTTTTAGCTTGAAAATTTAATATTTAGTACTTTCAACTATTCATTGAAGTTCCTGTTCACTGTACCTGCTGATAAAATTATTTCTCAATCAGCGAAATTCATTCAAATATCATTGAAACGTGTAATATTCAACAAATTGCTGAAGAATGGCTAGAATTGCACCCCTTCAAGCTTAAAGAATACAGTTTATTTGGTGAAGAAAATATTGAAATATATTAGTAAGTTTTTTTGTTTTGATTTCAAAAGAATTGAATAAAAAGTTTAATAGACAAAGATGACTCAAAGATGTCTTTAAGATTTGATATCAAGTTTAATTCTCAAACCTTTTTATGTAACATTTGCATTCAGGTTGATAATAATTTTGAATATAAACATTTGGAAATCAGGGTTTTTATCAAGTTGTTATCAATTATATTTTAAATAAACGTGGCAGCACTATTTAAAGCGCAAAATAAATTTTAAACATTTCATTTAAAATAGTGTATTCACACCAAAAGTTAAAACTGATTTTAACGTTAAAACCTCAAACAGCTGATTTTACATTCTCACTATAAATTTAATTAGATCTTGTTTTAGCGGACATTTTGTGTAATAAAATTACATTTATTTTCTCCTCCCACCATTCGATGAAAACATTTTCATTATGCTCTAACTTCTCTCTAGTTTCTTTTTCGTTTGCACTTTTTTATTGTTTTTGCTGCTGTGTCCATTGTTTTAAAATATTGTAGTGACTTTATGCACCAAATTTTCCCTTATTTTTTTTTTTTTTATTTCTTTGTGTGCGATTTAAATTGCCAGGGGGGTTATTCTGAATTGCGATGCGAAAATCAATGCGATGCGAAAATACATAAATGCGAACAATTGCTATTCTGTATTGCGATATTCGCAAAGTTATTTTTTAATCGCATTTCAAATGCGAAAAGGTGGCAAGTCGGTATTCTACATTGCGAAAACAAATGTCAAACACATATCAAATTCGCAAAATTTATTCGACAACAAAATAGCATTCGCAAAGTACAAACATGTAAGTGAAAGATAATATGTTATTTATTTATTTATCATATATTTATTATTTAATTCAGGGAAGCAAGCAATAAGACCACCAAACCACGTCAATTTGAAATAATAACAGAATTTATGAATAAGCACAGCCAATTGGCAAGAGGCCATTTGAAAACACCAAATGCACGTCAGTCGGCAAATACTTTGTGGCGAACGTTAACTGAAGAACTAAATATCAATGGACAACCTTTTTTATAAAGCTGAAAAAGAAATATTCTGCATAAGTAAACGTATATTTTTCGCAAGCATCAAAATAAATTACCTGTTTTCATTCAAGCTTAGAATATCGGATTTGCTTCTAAGCAATCTTCTCTGTATCCTTTCATTTTGCTCATGCCCTTCTCCGTCGTCGAACCACAGTGCCACAGAATTCATTTTTATTATTTTTTTTTTCTTGCAGAATTTCCTAAATAAATTTTATAAACAATTTTCACAGCCAAACACAAACAATTTATGTATTTTTAATTTGACGTTTGTTAACACTGATGTTTATTTGAGCAGCGTTGCGACGATTTGAAATAAATTGCGAATGCTATTGCTAAAGTCTAACAGAATACCAATTTTGTTTCGCATCGCATTTCATTTGCGCATCGCATTGATTTTCGCATCGCAATTCAGAATAACCCCCCAGCATTTTAAAATTTTTTAACTTGGTAGCACTGCCTTTATTTAGTACATGAAAACCATGATTGTATTTAATTAAATCAACTTAAAACCAATCCAAAAAAGCTTTTGAGATGGTTTTAAGAAAATATTTTCCTATGGGAAAACCAGATTTTAATAGTTGATTTGAACGTACAATAAAATTTTACTTTAAAGCCAGTCATTGTGCAAGCACTATTAAAATCATTTGAGAAAAGGTTTGATTTTAAATCGAATTGAAAATTTAAATCAAGCCTTCGTGTTTGTTGGGGTATTACTCCGAGCATAAAAAATTTACAAATGCCGTGAATGGTAATATTTTAACTGAATTTGATTTAAAAAAAAATATTTATTTCATTAGAAAAAGATTTTTTTAAAGGAAAATAATTTTTCTTGGTCGATATGAAGAATTTAGAATAACAAAAATTTGGCAACACTGGTCAAAGAGTCAAAGGAAGGTTAATATAAATATAAGACCGTTAGCTTAACACAACCACTGAAATATTATTAATAGACTTGTGTGCAAATGTAGTAAATATGTAATATATACTCGCATTCCATATAAATGCACATGTTTGGTTGTGTGTATTTATATTTGGATTTTTAATGGAAAAAAAGTAGACACACGCAAAATATTCTTCATACTCATCCACTTGCTTTCATGCTCACCCTAACAAAATTGCCGTTAACAACGCACACTCGCACAAATCTATATATATATATATATTTTAATAAAAGGAAACGGAAACGGATGTATGTAGCTATAAGGAACAGTTGGCAATGTTTGACACTGTAAAGGTTAAAAGATTAATAAATTTTAAAGAACATTTTGGATTTCTAATTATTAATCAGTTTGTTTACGAACCCCTTCGTTATCAGACTTTTTTTTGTTAAGTTTATCAATTTATCGCCTTTTATCGCCTAACTTTTTTTATTATTTTGGAAAAATATTCTAGATATTAATGAAAAGGATGAATGATTGAACGTCACGTAGACGTTGATTGTACGTCACTTGCTTCCTCCCCCTTGGACCACATTGAAATTGATTATAAATAATCAGGGCTGTTCTGCAAACCACGAGCTTTCAAATTGTACTAAAGGCTGGTTTCAATTTGCGCCAGCGAACGAAATTCTTGTACATTTGAATAGAATTTTGTTATTGATTATTGATCGGTTTCCTTGTTTTTGTGTCCTTTAGACGTTTAAATTTTTGTGTTATGAGGGTGGCGATGGCTGAAGTAGTCTGCCTGCACGTTGACTACAAAACCAAAAGGTCTGAGTTTGATACCATCTTCGGACTACGTGATGAAAACATTTCGCATTGTACATTAGTGTGTCTTTGTGCCAGTTGTTGTTGGAAGGTTTCAGTGGCGAAGGCGTAGTCAGTCACTGTCCACTGAACACTACCGGCTTCAACTGATATCAATCCATAGGCACATCAGGGAAACATTCTTATTGTATGCAAATTTCTCTGCAGCGATCCCCGTGAGAGGGCAAGTTGTGTCGAACGTCTCCTGGTTGATGTTTCTCCATCTCATCTACAAAATACTGAAAACAAACAAAAAATTATAATAAAAAAGTTATAAAGAATTCAAACATCTGTGCTTCCCTGTATAGGAGTAAGTATGTGCATACATTTTCATGTCAATATATTCGTATCCGAAAACGTACCGCAAAACTCTGCCCACAAAACTCAAGCTCACAGCGAAAACGTTGTACTTATGTTATTTATTTTTGTATATATATTGATAGATATATTTCGCTTTATTAATATAGATTGTATTTCGCTTTTTTATAAATACTTGCGAGTATGTCTCTTCAACTTTGCTGCATCATTGTGGTGTAGTGTTCTTAGCTTTCCATCGGTTTCATTTTTCAAGTGACATTCCGCATTGCGACAACAACTGTTGTTAATGTCATCCCCTATTTTTGTAACAGAATATTTTATTTATTATTTTTCATTTCATTATCATTTTTCCTTTTGTTTTCTGTTTTTTTTTAATTCATAACCATTTTAAAGGCAGAGAGTGACCAGCCTCAATAATGCAGTAATGCAAATTGCAACAGATTTGTGTTCCTATTTGGGCAAATAGACAGAAATAAGAATCGAATGTCTCCTAGCAAAAGAGGAACTTTTTTCAAATCATTTACGAAATGAGTTAAGAAGCATAAAAAAGTGTCTGAAGGAAGAGTAGCCGAATTGAGAAACTCTTCCTTTTATTTTTAAAGGCGGTGGAAAAGAACGACTTCCGTGTTCTTAAAATTCATGTTTTTGGTATATTTTTTCTAAACAGAGAGAATTGAAGGCCATTAAAATCCTTATTCAATTTACAGAAATGCTCAAAGGTATTCGTAGAGACGCCCACAACATGCAGCATCATGTTAAAAACATGTTTGTTATTGATATTAAGAAATTTGAAATTATGAATGCAATGCTGCGCCCCACCCAGATAGCTGAGGTAGTTAGTACGTTGACTACAAACCAAAAAGTACTCAGTTTGAAACCAAAATATCCGACTAAGTCATAAAAACTCACTTTTTTTATATGCATTAGTACAGGGTGTCTGGTGGGAAATTTATATTTTTAAATACGATTGTTTCAAAAAGTAATAAACGGTGGGGAGAGAGGGTGGCGCCGTTGGAATTGTCGATTGTGCGGATTTATCAGTTACGATGTCGCAGTGGTCGAGTGAGTATCGTGCGTTCGCTGTGGAGACATTTTTTAAGAGTAATGATTCTTACGTTATTGCTCGTCGGCAATTTTGTACAAAGTTCGGTATTCGGCGAATAAGTGATAGACCGACTATAAATTTAATTCGTTCGTGGGTGCAGAGATGCCGCGCAACTGCTTCGGCTATGAATGCCTCACGGCCAGGGCCCAGTCGATCTTCAAGGAGTCCCGAAAACATTGAACTGTTTACGAAAATCCGCAGTTTACGTGAAAATCCGCGGCTTTCAATACGGAAAAGAGCAGCCTCACTGGGACTTTCAAGAGCGATTATTCATGAAATTTTAAAAAAGTATCTGAAAGATCTGGATGACATACTCTTTAAAAAATCCGCATATCCATTCTATCGTTCAATGCTCTTAATAAAACTTTGTGTCAATTATTACGTTTTTTATTTAAGTTTGAAAATATAAATCTTTTACCAGACACCCTGTAGTTTGTGACACAGGTTTAGTCAGCTCAAAACAGCTTAGCATATCAAAGACAGGGATAATATGATGAAATTTGCAACATATGTGCACTTGGTAAGTCACTAGTTGCTTTCTATTGTGCCCATTGGGGCGGTAGTGAACGTTTACTCATTCACTGTGGGCTTAGACGCTATGCGCAGGTACCCACTAATTTGATTGAGGAGCATTAGAGACGCTTACAACAGGCCTCATCATGTTTGAACATGTCTGGTATTGATATTAAGGAATTTGAAATTGTGTCTGTACTGCGCCGCACCAAGATGAGCATTAATGTGTCGGTAGGTTTCAGTGGCCAATGAATGGTATCGGCTTCAGCTGATACTAATCCACAAATAACATCAGAGCGTCATGCTTTGTCGGCATTGTGTAGCTTCATCGGCCAAGTAAAATAATTAATAAAATGCTACCAAACACGGCATAGAAAATTTAATGCGTCTCTGGAACACTGCTATCAAAGTAAAATAAGGCAGAGTTGTTAAAATAATGAACTCTTTCCTCTGTCTCTCCCTTCACCAACTGTCACCTCTATCTATCACTATCCCTTTCCTATAGAAGTCAACAGCTGGCAGTAGACAATCATTGCCTGAGTGTTACTTCTCTTGAAAAAGATAAAAGAAAACACAAGTGCATGTTATAACCTGAATACATTCTAATTATACAACCGAGTTATGTTTTATATGTCCCATTTCCATTAAACATTAACAAATAGTGTACTATTTTAGGACTGTTCCAACATCAATCCAAATCTTTACCTATTCAAATGTTTCATAAATGTCTGCCCTTAATTTGGATTATCACTTCAACAAAAGAAAAGGCAAATAAATATAAAATTGTTCCACATAAAAATGAAGCAAACGCACACTCATCATCATCACCATGCATCGCAGTCATGATTAATATTTACAACCAACGTTTTGTACTCATCAGCATAGAAATAAACAAAATAGAAACGTAAAATGCAGATTTTTCCATTAAAATTTTAATATTTGATTTTTTATATTTTTCGTTGGTTTGTTTTCGTTCATTATTTCACTTGTTTTTATGTTTCTAGTTCTTTGACTTCTTTTGTGGCACAAAGGAATCCTTATTTCAAAAGTCAGCCTCTTTCTTTCGCTCGCCCCTCAATATCGTTCACTACCCAGCCATCACCCCAACCCCCCGTACTTTTTGCCGTCCTTCCTTCCTTCCTTGCTTGCTGCTTGCTGCTTGCTGGCATCGTTGTTGTTCAACAAACCTACTCGCACTCACACAATATGCCACATTTTTTCCTTTAATTTGTACGCATTCACTTTGAATGTTGATGCTGCACGTAATGGCAACTACTTCATTATACAAGTGCTGCAGGAAAAATCAAAGAGAAACTTTTTCTGTTTTATGATTTTTTTTATATTTTATTTCGCCATTAATGTGCTGCTTGCTTTTTTATGTTGTGTTATAATGCTTCTTACCTAAATGTATGCTAAAATAATATTTGAAAATCTAAAAGCAATAAATACTTGTATGTGTGTGTGTTTGTGTGTGTGTGTTTGCTTAAATGCATACATACATACTCGTGTATGTTAGCTTTGCAATTGTTCATGTGTTGTTTGTAACTGGGTTAAGCGGTCTTGTCAAACCATGTCCTTTTACACCCTTTTATCCTTTTAGACATACGCTAAACCTATTAATCTAATGGTATTTTCCGCTCTCAAAAAATATTTCAATGACTTGTAGCTGTTGGAAATAAATAAATAGAAATAATAAAGGAATAGTTTTGAAACTGCAGCATTTATTTATGTATGTCACCATCTTTTCAAATAAATTGATGTGTTACAGTTTTCTTAGGAGGTTAAGCTGCTCATTTCGTTGCACATTTACATTTAATCATATTCTTGTTATGAAATTTTTATTCGATCCTTCTGCTAGTATTAAAAAATTTAATAATAATAATTTGAAACGACTCTTGGCCAAAATAAACTTGCAGGAAAGACTTTAGAAAAGTAGTGCAGAATAACCTTGTGAATGCAATTTGGCAAATAATTTAACGTCTCTAAAAATACTCCCAGCATATTTCAATGAAAATCGTTTGAACTCACCTGCTTGAAATCATATGAAATAATCACAGGAACACAATAAATTTCAAGAAACTGAAGCGAGAAAAGATTTTTACGAAATTAGCGGAAAATTTTCCAATATTTTCTTGCCAACATTGCGCGATTGAATAAATTAGAACTGACTAGTGGCTGTTATCAAAAGTATCAAACTTTCTATTTTAACTAGTAAGTATAGTGTGAACGTTGCTACGAGAGTTGTTCTAGGAAAAACAATTTTCCTGTTTTAGTATTTGACTAAAAGTATTTATTACAGCTGGTGGCTGAGTAGTTAGCGCCGTGACTCTGCGCTAACGAGAATATCCTCGGTTCAAATTTTTTATCTTGGACCAGCAGTCAGGAGATGACCCCTACAAATGCGATGCATTGTGCTGGAGGGGGATAGTGAGAGAGATGACAGGTGGTGAAGCTTCACTATCTTTCAACTCCGGTCTTGTACGTTTTTGGTTTAGAGCAGATTGCAGCGGGGGACTGATGGCAAGGAGACGTATTCGATTTTGAAGCTTTGTTTTAGCAGGCATTTTATTAATTATTTTTAATTCGTCGGTGCTACACAATACCGACGACGGAGGGCGTTCTGATGTGCATATGGATTGCTTATAGCTGAAGCCGGTACTGTTCAGTGACCAGTTTGGGTTCACACACGTTTATGAAATGTTTACATGCACACATATACACGTCATTACTGACATTATGGCGAAAGTAGTCAGAATCGAGCAGGATCTCAAAACATCGGAGGAAAATTGCAGTGAAAACTGTGACATCCTATAGCGGGAAGTGTAAAATTAATGCATCATCATAACACCAGTGGCGCAACAACTCTGCTTTACATATTCTCAGAAAAAAAAAAAACGCCCAACTGCAGAGTTGTGCAAGAATTAGTTCTTCACTCCTTATCACTTTAGCACCTGTCTCTTCTCTACAATACTCGTATATGTTTCCCACTAATTCTGAGCCATTGCAAAGCATACGTAGAGAACCTCTGCTGTAAAAAGTTCCGTTGCTATAAAATACTTTCTATAAAAAGTTAGTTTTATATAAATACGTTTAAAAAAAACATAGTTTATAGGAAGAAAATTTTATTTAAAACACTTTTGGAAATTTGTATTTTTCATAAAAAATAACTTTTATAACAATTACCTTTCATGAAAAGCTGTTGTTGCAACGGAAAAATATCCGACCTACCCTCGCTGTTATGCATGAAAATATTCTGCTTTAAAATCTTTTCACTTCATCAAGCAAACAGCCAACGAGCCAGCCATTCAAACTCAGTGGTGAGACTGAAGTAAACCAGCCAACCAAACAGCCCAAGCAACCAACCATCCAACCAATAATCGTGGCACGTTATCTTAAGCGGATGCTAATTTAATTGATTATTTGGTTTATATTTTTGAAACTGATATAGTCTTTCAATACCTGACCATCGTCTCTACAATCTCTATTCAGCACCAACTTGAATTAAAGCGAACCTGTTATTTTATATGTGTGAGAAGGTGTACCCTACGATGTTGCCTTCGTTCAGTGCTAGAGGTGAGCGTAATTTCTTCAAAAGTCAGGGTGTTTGTAATTAACTACTGCGATATACATACACACATACGAGTATAAAGTTTTTTCCCATTGGGACTCAACAAGTTTGTTGTTCTATAGTGAATGGACTATTAATGCTGTCCGTTAACTGTGAATGACAAAATAAACAGCAAATATAACATTTTCGTCAGGGTACAGTACACGCATTTACAACGTTTACAAATAATTACAATGTACTAACGAATTTCTGATTTGGTGGTCGTAACTTTAAGACCACTTATTACAACTTTCGGCCGTAATAATCGTCCCAGCCCATATGCAAGTTCCCATGGCAAATAATGGGCGTACCGCTCGAATGGTTGAAAATATAGTAGCAGCCGTAAGTGTATCTATTCCAAATTCAAATTCACATCAGTAGATTACAGTTCGTCGTCAGTTTTTTGCGTATTTTGCGTAAAAATGTTGCCCTGCATCTCCACAAGTTCAAATTGCTCTCTTGAGAAATGGTACGAAGGATTGGCCTCCTCGTTTTTTTTATTTTAGACCAGCACTTAGGAGATGACCCCTACACATGCGATGCATTGTGCTAGAATTATAGGAAAGGGATAGTGTGAGAGATGACAGGTGGTGAAGCTTCACTTTCTTACAACACTGCTTTTGTACGTTTTTTGTTTATAGCAGTTTTGCAGCTCCCCTGATGTCTAGGACACGTCTTCAATTTTGAAGGTTTGATTTTTACCGACGAAGGAGGGGGGCTCTAATTTGCCTGTGGATTGGTTATAGTTGAAGCCGTTACTGTTCAGGACCAATTACTATGCCTTCGCCACTGAAACCTTCCGACGACAACTGACACAAAACACAATAATGCACATTAAAAAAAATGCGAGATGTTTTTTTTATGATTTAGTCTGAAACTGTGGTCGAACCTATAATTTTTTGGTTTTGTAATCAACGCATTTTTGTAAGGGAGAGAATATAATAGAATAACTAGCAAAGGCACTTTCTTAATGTCTGATTTTTGGTCGGTATGAGCAGATGAGAAGCATTTGTTTATGTATCCTAAAAGACAGGAATACATTGTTTAAGCATTTATACTGCTATGAACAGTGTATTCACTTATTTTAGTGCATTTCGGCAGCATTTTCGTAAGCATTTCTGCTTAAATAAGCATTATATTGCTAGCGACAGCGTTTAGTGCTTCCAACTTTCGATAATATTTTGCCGGGAAGACGAAATTGTCAACGACGGACGAATAAATTTCAACTCAGTATTTCTGTGTTTTATTACTATATATAAAACTGTTATGGCGTTATTGTAAAATCCGATACATATAAATAAGTATATGTGTATATATACCCTGCAGGAAATGACAATAATAAAACTGTAGTGATTTGCTACTGACTTAATCATCAGTGCTATCGCAGGCACTGCAATTTATTATGGACATTTGAAATTTACTACTGAAATTGGTCCTGTGTAGTTAATAGAGTAGTTTGAAGTTTTCGTGGGAAACTGAGAGCAAGGGAATTCGCCTTGCAATTACTTGACAAAAGTCACAAAAACCCATCGACAAAAGCGTTGAATTGGGGACACTTGGTGCCACGCTTCTTGCACGGTGCATTCATATATAGATGACTTATTAGTTTTGCTATTAATGTGTGTGTGTGTGTGTGTGTGTGTGTTTCCGTCACTCAACCACATCATAGATATCGGTATCATAAAACCTGTGGGTACATTAACCACTCCTCTCATTCATTATGCCCCTACTTTATTCTCCTGATAAGCGACATGTCTATGCAGGCTGACGCACTATACACACACACACACACACACGCAAACATTAAATTTACTGATCACACCGGGTTACACAGTGAAAACTTGAATTTGCTCGTTACTTTGGCAATAGAATTAAAAAGAATTAAAATTGTGTATTGCTTCTGTTTCTTTTGATTTTTATCAATAACTTTTTATGCACAATAATAATCGTAACCAAAATAGCGGTTCTTATGAGTACATATATACATATGTACATATATATTTATTTTTATTTGCAATAAACTTAAATCATTGAAGCAAAGGCACTTCATTTATCGCATATTGTGGTTGTAGTCAGTCAGTGGTGATGCTGGCAATTGGGTTGCTGTTATCGATGTGCCAACAGTAGCTGATCAATGATCAATAATATTGATTGTGCTCTTTTATAACGTCTAAAGTATTTAAGCCGCTGAATATCAGTGTGCGTCACCCGCCAATGTACCATGAAAGAGTTCATTTTCTTTATAAATCCTAATGACGTCATTAGACAGAAATGTTTTTTATTTAGTATGGTTTTTTTTTTACCAGTGTTTGTTTGTTCCCTACATATGCAATGTAATGTAAACCAGACGGACTCGGGTTCGATTCCCAGCCCGGTCAAGTCGAAAAAATTTGTTTCTGAGTTCTCTGTGCTACAACACGCTCCTTCGTTGATTTTTGAGCAATAAAACATCGGCGAAGTAATATAATAAATAATAAATAATATGCCTAAAAATAATGCATGAAAATTAATATCAGAGACGAGGCAATTTTGCTTTATTAATTAATTCTCAACTGTAGAGTTGCTCTCTCTTCCTACCAATTTCACCACAATTTGTTCACAATCCCTCTCTGTATCTAGTTCCAGTGCAATGCATTGCATATTTAGAGGATTTCCTCTGAGCACTGGTCCAATATAAATAAAAGAAATTTCTAACAGTAAATTTTCTATAGATACATTTTTAACAATAATTTTTTTTTATAGAAAAATTTTTAACAGTAAATTTTGTATAGAAAAATTTTTAATAATAAATTTTTTAGAAAAAGTTTTAACTAAATTTTTTTTAAAAAAAATTTTTAGTAGTAGATTTTGAATAGAAAAATTTCCAATAATTATTTTTTTATAGAAAAAATTTTTAATAATAAATTTTGTATAGAAAAAATATTAATAAATTTTGTATCGAAAAATTTTTAATAATATATTTTGCATAAGAAAATTTTTTATCAGTAAATTTTCTTTAGAAAAATTTGTACCAGTAAATTTTCTTTAGAAAAATTTGTACCAGTAAATTTTCTTTAGAAAAATTTGTACCAGTAAATTTTCTATAGAAAATATTGTACCAGTAAATTTTCTATAGAAAATATTGTAACAGTATATTTTCTATACATAAATTTTTAATAATAAATTTTTTATAGAAAAAGTTTTTAATAATATAGAAAAATTTTTAATAATTTAATAATTTTTATACACAGAAATTTTTAACAATAAATTTTGTATAGAAAAATTTTTAACAGTAAATTTTCTATAAAGAAATTTGTAACAGTAAATTTTCTATAGAGAAATTTTTAACAGTAAATTTTCTATAGGGAAATTTTTAACAGTAAATTTTCTATAGAAAATTTTTTCTTTAAAATAATTTTCAAGCAACTACTTGCTCACTCCGATTGTGCCACGGGCCATTATAATTGCGGGGTCTTTCCTTGTATACCGTTTTAATTCTGAATTGATTTGTGGTTAAAATTAATTATTTGTCAGTTCATTGAAGATCATTACGATTTCCTTCTGTTGTTGGTGCTGTTGTGGCCGCTACAACCCATAAGAAAATGAAAATTATGTATCTGTAACCGAACGATCAATGTGTGATTCTCATCGGTTATTAGTACAGAAAACCACTTTAGATACGTCGAATTATCTTTAATGATAATTCTATTTAATGGTGTTATTTCTTACAGCTTTCCTTTTTTCATCTTTTTCCACAATTAAGCGTTAAATTACAAAAAAATAAAAAAAAATTGTTCTCCATTGAGATATAAAAGTGTGTGGGTACGTGCCTAGATTACAGTTCGAAATTATAAAAACATGCAGAACATTTATTATTTTATTTGTGAATCATTAAGTTTTTTTTAAATTTATTAATTGTCTTAATTTTCTTACAGCCTGACATCAGTATAGATTTCAATAAATAAAAAGAATTTGGATTGTAGGAATTTTTAGTTTTATTTTTGTTTTTCTCCTTAAGAAAAATAAACGTTACGCCAGAAGTACTCGTATCAGTCAACTCAAACATCACATTGTAAAAATGATACCCAACTTTCCACTTTGCAAATTGCAATTATCGTTCAGCTACACGAAGAAAATAAATAAATAAATAAAAAAAAGTATCAAAAACCATAATTATATTTCATTTTTAATTTTTATTGTGGAAAATTGGTCAATATCTGTCTAATCAAAACATTGCACCCAGTGGAGTTGAAAACACAACACTACACAACACAACACTGCAGTGGCAATTAATTAAGGCGCCCTGTCGCCAACTTCTGTGGTCATAATTACATAACAATGACGCAAGAAGCACAGCCATTCTTTTAGTATTTGAGGAAGAGAATGGGGCAAATAAATCGTGATGCAAGCAACACTTAACAGCAGACAGTCGAACATTCATGCGAGCGTGTGTCTGAAGACATGCTTCTACACATACAAATTTAGAAAATTCTTGTGCTCATGAGTTGCTGTCCAATCGTTTTGAGTTGAATGTGAGACAAGTCTTAATAAGCTGAAATTAAAGCTACTAGAAAAAAAAACTTTAATACTCGTATATATTTATTTTTAAGTTAGAATCTTAACCAACCAGCATTTCTGCTTTGCTGCCATTTAGTGTTTATGGGAATAATAAAGTGGTATTAAATTTGAACAACATGCATCCATTCTACGTTGTTGCACACAAGTTAACTTTGCATCTGAATGGTGTGAGATGTCGTCGATATGAACTTCCCTTTTCTGAATTACAGACAAGCAAATAGCAGCACGATAGCAACTGTCGTTTGTAAAAGATATATTTTCATAAAATGTACAGTTGTATAAAGGAGTTGGAAGAGAGATATTTTCTATGAACAGGAAATTATTTGCTGATATTAATAGATTTTTATAAATTAGTAGATTTAGCCGGGGTGCTTCGTTACCGCCCTACAGCCACTTATACAATTCCGCGCATTATTTTATCGATATTAGGAGGGGATATTCCATATTCATGTATAACAGCAGTTCGTTTAGAAATCCGAGTGAATTGATTTCATGTGGAATGCAGAACTATTGTGTATTGATAACCAAACCATCCACATTGTTGTATATTTTTTGTTTTTTTAACTGGGACCAGAACTCAGCAGATGACCCCTACACATGCGATGCATTGTGCTGGAACTATAGGAAAGGTTAGAAATAGTTAGAGAAACGACAGGAGGTGAAGATTAATTAATTATTTTACTGCTCTGCTTTTGCGCGTTCTTTGTTTATAACAGTACTGAAGCTTCGGTTTAGTAGCCATTTTTATTATTATTTTACTTCGCCGGTGGTACACAATACCGTCGAAGGAGGGCGTTCTGATGTGATTGTGGATTGCTATCAGCTGAAGCCGGTATTGTTCAGTGACCAGTGAATATGCCTTCGCCAATGAAACCTTCCGACAACAACTGACACACTAATGCACATCAGAAAAATGCGAGATGTTTTTTTTTATTACTTTTAAACTCTTCTTTATATCTTGGCTTTTGCAGTCGGATCTTAAGGAATGATATATCACTGTTTTTGTCTCGACAAGACAAATGTTCTGCAGCAATGGCCATTGAGTTCAAGTGTCCTGTTCTAGTATATATCCACCATATCGCCTGTGGTGCGTTGCAATGTCCATATATATATCGTATGTGTTCCTCTATACAATCGGTCAAATATGTAATTTTGTAGAGGCATATATTGTCCCCTTACCCACTCCTAGTTTGCAGGTGGCAGAACGGTAAAAAATTCCTTACTTTTTATTTCCATACCTACCAATGCACAGGCACATCAGAACGCCCTCCTTCGTCGGTATTGTGTTGCACCGGCGAAGTAAAAAAAAATTGATTAAAATCGATGGTGCCGTTTCGGAGGAGTTGGACCACAAACATCGTGACACTGGGTTGATTTTTTTTAATGTGTTACAGTTTGTAATGAGTAATTGAATTCTTTAAAACGTTATCGACTCACTGCCTTAACAATTAAGATTTTATTCTTTTGTAAGTCTGTTGCTTCAATAATTTTAATACACACTTGCACTTGGCAAGCAAACGCATGTTGATAATCACAATAAAAGGAAGACAGCAGCAACATCGTAAAGAAAAACAAACGAACTGTCGGCACTTGTGATTGTGGAAAAGTGATCCATCTCTAACATTCTTAAAAACTAACGAACATTTATTGAAAGCAGCTTGCAGCAATGTCAAACATTTTAAACATTGAATTCACCTGCTTCAATTGATGGTATGGTTGATATCTTTCCATGCTGGACTCGCTCACTCAGTCACTTGCCAGACTTACTATCTTACCTTTAAGTAGTCACCACTGTGTGTGTGTGTGTGTGTGTGTGTGTATGTCGAGATTAAAACATTTGAAAATGATGTTGTTTTTGTTGCTGTATGAAGTGAATGTTGCGCATGCCAAACACGCACTATGTAATGCGACATCTTATTATCTTTGCTGGAAAATCTTTGTGTTAAGAGTCGCTGCATGTTTTCGCGCACGCAAAAAAAGCCCGACCAACCAACAATCCAACTAAACATGATGTTAAATACTTTGCATGTGTGTGTGTGTGTGTGTGTGTGTGTGTGTGTGCGTGTGTGTGTGTGTTTCTGTAAATATATTCATTGATAGTTTGAAGAGTATGAATATTCCTTGTTTCTTTGCTTAAAACAAAAGATTTTCTTTTTTTTTAATTTTATTTGCGCATCGAAGCAATCCAGACTTGTGTCTCCTACCCTAAACGCCAAGGCGTGTCATTATAGCCCAAAGAAGCAAACATTTGCTGCAAAATGTACATACTTATCCATTTTAGTTTTAAGCACTACGGCTTTATGCTTGAAGGTTCTGTTATTTGTATTCGCAGACGCCATCCTTAAATGCATAATTTACATGCTCCAAGGTCTACTTCAATCTGGCTGTTTTCCTTACAAATTTTCCTTAAATAATGAACGGCGTCAACAATTTTTTTTTTATTTTCTTTGCAGCCTCCATCGAAATTGTATGTGTGTCTGGCTGTCTGTCTGCCTGCCTGCTTGCCTGCCTGTTTGTTTATAATAGTGTGGCGGCAGATTATTTCCATACAAATCATAAAAATAAAATTTATCATACGAAATGATTTTTAAAATAAAAAAAATGGAAATAAAGTTTAATGACTTTAAAATGCAAAAGGAAAAAAAATGACTTTAAAATCCTCTATTTAGTGCAAAGCGCCGCACAGAAGCACGTTACCAATTTATTTTATAACCAGAATAGTAGTAGAGCAAATAAAATTAACAATTAATTGCCTTGGTAAAGCAAGAAACATAAAATTATACTGATTATTAAAATGTGGAAGGAATCGAGGCAATCGAAAAAAGTAAACCGTTTATTTGAATTGCCATACACGAGAGAGAGCCCTGCAACAGTAACGAACTGTCGGTCGGGTGTAACCGGTCATATACTTTGATTTTTAATGCAGTTGTTCATGGTCAACAGTGACAGAATGAGTGTGTTTTGCATATTCAGTTTGTTTATGGCAAAGTTGACACAACGTCCAAGGAATTTTTCTTGTACAGAATAATGCATTGTTTGATTTGCAAATTTGGTATGGCGCACCATCATATAGAAACCGATTTCGTTTCTGAATAGAAATTACCCTATAATTTTTGTGTCAGCAACATCAGCACAAACAATTGTTTAATCTTCAAAATGTTCCCCAGACATTTCAAATTCGGTATTGATCACTTCACCCAGTTTATTAGAACGTCTTTCACATTGGAAAACAGTTTTTCCGAAGATTGGACACTAAATTACAACACAAGTCAAGATATTTTCGAAGGCACGTACTCGGAGTTCAGACACTGCAATTTAAAGCACTATTTTCAGCCTCGCTATTTTAATTCATTGTTCTTTTGGTGTACCTTGTGCTGAATAAATAAACCAAAGTGCCATATCGACATAAGAGTTGGCTCAGGCGAATTTTATTTTATTCTGTGTTACGTGTCAGTCAGTGACCGTTACGCAACCGTAATGATGATGTTGTTGCTTCAAACCATTATGTTTGATGTATGAAAACCTTCGAAATGTTTACAAATATTACATAACGTCGTAATAAAATTCTATTTTCTTCAGATTGAGGACATTAAAGTTACATGACATTTCGGTCAACAAGCATTTCCATAGATTTTCATATATCAAAAATTATGGTTTAATGCAACTACATCAACATTAGGGTTGGCTAAAGGCTCATTTAGTCCAGCGTATCGTTGATGTATTTGCATCAAACATGATGTTTGATGTATGAAAACCCATGGAAATGTTAGTCTAAGCTCAATGCCACCTAACTGTAACGCCATCGAAATAGAATTTTATTACGATGTTACGTGACATTTGTAAGCATTTCATACACCAAACATCACGGTTTTATGCAACCATCAACGTTACGCTTGGCTAAATGAGCCTTAACAGAGGCTTTAAGTTCTAGTTAGTAAAAACTTCGTGTTCTCAATATTTCTCAATATAAGTTTCATTAAATCTGGTTTTATAGCACAGTTTGTGTAATAAATTTTTCATATATTTGGCCCTCCCACAACTCGATGAAAGCATTTCCATTATGCTCTACTCAATAGCTTCTTTTTAGATTGCACTTCTTTATTGTTGTTGCTGCTACGATATTGTTTTAAATTATTGTGGTGATTTTATTTGCCAAATTTTCCTTTATTTTCTTTTCTTTTATTCAGTGCTACTTAAATTGCCAGCAATTTTTAATTTTTAACTTGGTAGCACTGTCTTTAGCACACGAAAATCAAGGTTGTATTTCAATAAATCAACTTAAATCCAATTCAAAAAAAAGGTTTTAAGGCAATATTTTTATATAATAAAACCAGGTTTTAATAGTTGGTTTTAAGTGAAAACAAACTTTTGCTTTAAAACCACTACTGCTTTAAAAACACTATTAGATGACAGCTATTGAAAAGGCAAACAATTCTGCCAGCTGTTGGTGTTTTAAACTATTTTATGAATCCAAACAGAAAGTTAAAATGATAAAAGAAAGAAATTTATCAATTCATTGTTTATTATTTTCCATTAAGTTAAACAATAATTTAATTTGTGTCTCTTTATGCGCCTTCTATTTTTTTTTTTGTAATACCAAGTTTGACGTTTGCTTAACTCCTGCAGATTTTCCAACTGACAAAGTCAACAATACGTTTTTAGTAAACAACAAGACGCTTTATTTTTTGTTGCAGTTTGTGCCAGCTGATGCCCACGAACGCGATACGTTTTACTAACTACACCTTCACGCGCAAGATACCAAAAATTTTTTAACAAATTAGAATGTAACATTATGACCATGGATACTTGAAAATTATATACTTTTATTAACTCCTTTTCTCTACATACATACATACACACATCTCCGCTCCTATAGAGAGATCTATTTGAATGTTTTCCAAAACATTTAAAAAACAAGAACATTTTTGTACAATCGATTCATTATTTTCAATCCAGCACAACAGCTACTGTGCTGCTACTTTTAACCTCGAATGATTGATTTGCCTGATGCGGAATATAAATCGTGGCAAAAAAAAAAAATATATATAAATAAATATATGAAAATAAAAATAAATAAAGAAAATTATTGCCCTGCTTTAAGTAGAATAAAAAGAAGAAAAAAAACATAGAAAACTCTCAAACTACTCGTATCGCAACTAGAAAAAAAACACAACATTAAATTTAATAAAAGGTTTTGCAAAGGCCATCAATTTTTATTATTAAACAGGCCGTGTATTTATTGTATTGAATTATAAAAGTAATAAAGAAAGGCATTTTAAGACGTTGCTGTTGTTGTTGATGTCGGCTTGTTATTGTTAGTGTTGGGTTTGTTCTATTTTATTATAACTATCATTTTACTTCCTTGTTTGTGTGTATTGTTTTTGTTGTTCTTGGTCTCAATTGCTGTAACTGCAACATGCAACTAACTAATAAAGTTTGCTGCTGCTGCTGCTGCTGCTGATGCTACTACTTTGTGCTGTCTTGTGCTACTTGTTGCAGGAGAGAAAAAATATTGCCAACAAACTGTATCATAAAATGCCCATCAATTGAATGGGCTGAAATATTTTTTTAGAATTGATAGTACTTTAGATTATTGACGTTTGCAGCTTTAAAAAAAGAGTTAAATGTGAACGTACTCGAAAGATTGGTTGAAAAGAAAACGCTCCTTCGAAAAATTATTGTGTGTTATACACACAAATGCCCCTGCATATGCACATGATAGTTAATTTTTATTTGTGGCAAGACATAATTTTGACTCAAGCAGTTATTTCGTTACTTCAAAATATATGTATGCAGATGTGGTAAATGAAAATGTTTCGGTTAGCCAAGCGATTGAGGTCAGTTAGGTTCTTTGTGATACTCAGGCAGCAGTCGCAATTAAATCGGTATCATTTCATATGCCCCACCCACCACCAGAATAAGACGCTGCTGATGGCGAGTAGTTGACTCTGCAATCAGCAGGACCCCGGTTCGATATCCAGCCCAGTAAAGTCAAAAAAAGTTTTTTCTTCGTGTTTGAGCAATAAAACGTCGGCGAAGTAAAATAATAAAAAGAGTAATAATACGTCAAAATTAACATCAGAGACGCCGCTATTGCAGAGTTGTGCAAGAATTCAGCTCTATCTTTCTACCACTTTCACCAGCTGTCTATTCTCTACACTTTCCCTCTCTCTATCACGTTCTAGTGCATTGTATTGCATATGTTGGCGATTTCTCCTGATACCATGTTCACACGCACAGCTCTCTCAAATTAAAGAAATGAGTAAAAATGATATTAGCGCACATAAAATGTAAACAAATTTTGACATTCACATCGTGGAAAACATAGACGAGCAAAAAAAAATCACCTGATTAGTTGAATGTACTCGATAAATATACTCTGGATATATCACTGTTTCCCACAGTTGCATATATGTATGTACCTCCGTTTGAATGGTTCTCAAAAATTGTACAACTTTTAATACCCGTTAACATATTGTGCACATTTTGGAAATGCCGCCACAATATTAAGAATTTCACCCAAGTTTGCGCATTTCAAATTTAAAAGAAAATAATTTATTTTCTTCTTAGTTAAAATGAATAAACGGTTAGCCATTACAAAGATTATAAATTTAGTTGCCATAAAATCATATCGTCATAACAATCAGCATTAATATTGCTACTACTTTTCAGGCAAAACTATGAACGTAATTCTTTTTTTTTTATAAAATATAGAGAATATAGACTTTGGTTTTTTCTACGATTATTTTTTAAACTACAAAGATGATAATGGTGATGATTAGAAGTACTGCAAAAGATACATACATATATACATACACATAGATGCATACACAGTCGTACATGTACGTATTTGAAATTTGAAGCCAACGCGACTAGCAAGAAGCGTTAAGAGGGGCCAACAGACTACATATGTGTGTGCATTTCTATTGTATATAGTAAGTACCTATATTTAGATGTGTGTAATTATAAAATTGTTTGAGATTTTTGTAAAGAACTTATTACAGTGTTGCAGCAGGCATTTGTTACAACAGCCGTTTGTGTGCAACTTGCAACCCATAATTATCAAAATACTCGTACATACATACAAGTAGCTGCTGAACACGCATATAGAAAACTACTCTCTAAGGTAGTATTAAACGGCTTAAAATGAATCACTTCTTCAAATGCCACACAATTTTTTAGTTAAGTTTATTACGGAAACGTTTTTCGTTAGACTGCCACACAATGGCTTAATGAAATTTGTTTTGTGAAATAATTCTCTATTTTGCGGATCGTAGAAGTCAGAGGGAAAATTATGGCATTCGATTTCCAACGAAATTCCCATACATTTTAATGAAATGTAAATGTGTGCCTCTGTAGCGTAGTTCTTGATCATTAGTCTATCAATCGGGAGGTTGCGGGTTCGATTCTCTGCTATGCAGTGGGTTTTTCTGCAGACAAGCTAAGAGCTTCACAGATTGTGTGTTGTTTAAATACATTTTTGGGGCTATTCACAAGGTAGTCATAAAGTCATATGTTTTAAAAAAATAACACCAAAAAAATATGACTGCTATGAACAACCGGTCATAATTTAATGTGCTAATTCATTCAGCTGATAAGAAAAAAAACACTTATTAATGTTTAATACCAAAATTCTAAAAACCAATGAAGAAGTTAAAATATTAATAAACTTAAATCTTGTAATAATTCCATTCCGTCGGTATTGTGTAGCACCGGTAGCATTCTTTGTTGTTTGTGTGTGTGTGTATGTGCAAAAAGCAGCGGTTTTTATTTTAGGTAGCGTGTGTGGGTGCTTTGGGTAATTAATTCACTCATAATTTTTGACATCAGCCTTGGCTTTACACTAACAAAAATTCTTTTTTTTTTTGGAATGCTGTATTTATCTTCGTTTCAAAAAAGAAAATACCGATACATCTGCGATAAACGTCCATAACGGCAACGGTAGTGACAAATCAATGTTTTTATTATAGTTTTATATTGTATATTATTAGCGGAAATCACTCTTCGTAGCTTATCTGCTATTTTATCATACATGCTATGAATTTCTGCTATAAAGCGTGACTGTCTTTTTTGACGCTGTCAACTAATTTGTTATAACAGCTGATTTTTAAGATATTTAACGGAAAAAAGATATTGTACAGAAAAAGTAAAATTAATTAAAATGCCTAAGATAACAGGAAAAAACAAAATCATAAAGTAAAAAATAAAGTTTTCTATAACATATTTGCGCGGTCGGCTTCTACAAAAAAAGAAAAAAAAACAAATGTTTCTGTTTATTTGTACTTTAGTGGATCAACAACATACCTCGAATTCTTGATTTTCCAATAAATATTCAATTATTTGTCTGACTTCACCATCGGTCCACCTTTTGTTGTTAGACCTTTCTTTAGTTATTTTCATTTTTTTATTTTTGGTGTCTTCACAATTCATGTTTGTTTCTTTGCTGTAAACACCAGAGTTTTATAAAGTAACTTTGCCGCATGCAATAAAGTAAGCCGTAGGCAGATTTTAACGTCACCGCCGACGAAAAAAATTTTACGTGGTACAAACATTTGGTTTTTATATATACATACTTTATAAAAACTTAACCAATTTCAAACTTCATCAGTTAATTACTTTTTTAATGTTAATGTTTAATGTAATCTTAGCAATATTTCTTTGAGAAATTTCACCTTATATTTGAGCTACTGTTTATTTTTGTGGCGGCACAGCAAACGAAAAACTTCGTGGGCGCAGTTCTGTACTTGTTTTGAACGTAAAAACAAAAGGAATAAGACAGCTATTGTAGCATTGTAAACGTTGGAAATTAACAGTTTGCAATGCTTTTTCGTGATGCATATTTTTTTAACTTGTGCAAACTTTAATTTCATATATTTTGTTGTTGTGTTGTTGCAAACTTATGCAAATATGCTATATTTGCAAGATTTCCAATGGATGCAAGGGTAGTTTGCAACGAAGAGTGATTTCCGCTATTATATTATTTATCGTTTTAAAATTGCACCGGTAATAGGCCCTATTATTATTATTATTAATATTATTATTTTATTATTCTCTTTTTTTTCAGGTATGTGATATTTACATGAGACCAACCATAAATACATACATATGTAAGTATATATATCTCTAATATATCAAGTCCAATACAAATGTTGCTTTCTGTGCACATCAAGGTTACGACTCCGTCGCAAATGTTCTCATATGTTTTATTCCTAATAGATCATGTGGGTTTTTAATTATAAAGTAAAAGCAAAAAAAAAATATTTGAAATTCTTTAGACAAAGAATTAATTTAATTGTGAGAAACTTTTATAAATAAATAAAAATGCACACACGAGTTCAATATTTAAACCTACAAACGCGAACTACATTGATTATTTGTTAAAATTATTAGGTATTTCATGCAACAGTGTCAATGTGCGGTTTTCGCTGGTGTTCAAAGCAAGAGATAAACAAACAGCCAGAATGATAAGCAACAGCAACACCATACGTTCAACTGCAGACAATTTGGCATTTTATGAAGTCTTGTAAAAGATATCATTTTGTAGAATCTCATGAAGAAATGCCTTGTTGAATATAAAATCACCAAATCATCTTAATACGGTGTTCAGACATGCACCTTTATTCAGATTTCTGCAATAAATGCCATTATAGAGCTTAATATTTCATATAAAAATAAAATAAATACATATAACTTATTGCGCAATAAGTACGAAATTGTTATAAATATTAAGTAGAAAATGCAACCCTTCTCACAAGTATTTCTACTGGGAAGTCTGTTCAATGAAAACTAAAAATTCTGTACAATGGCAAGCCAAATGTCAAAACAGTAATTAAAAAAAGGAATTTATTTTCGATATTTTTCAAATGTATTTTAAGGAATTAAAACCACTTGGACCGTAAATGAAACACTCTGAAAGCGCTACATTTAAGAACAACAAAAAACTCTACGAGTGTATTGTGAATTTTTAAGCCGGTACGAAAATTTCATACTTCGTCCCATACCAATATCTCTATAAAAGTCCTTTAAGAATTTTCCCGAACTTTTAACTGTTAAATTCGTAAATAATGTGCAAAACAAGTCGTAGAATAAACTAAATCTGCTCATCAACAGTGCAGCAGCCGTTCACCACTCGTAGTGCAATTATTTAACATCGACCGCAAAGCTGTTTTATTATGAATGTTTTTTGTAGCTGTTGTTTATATGACATTGACAGTTGTGGTATTGGTTTTGTATTTATTTAAACAGCAATAAGAATTATTAAAATATATTGAAATATATTTTTACATTTTCAAAATGCGTTCACTGCTCTAACAAAATCCTTTTATGGTCAAGTGTTTCTAAATGAAAAAAAAAATTACTTTTAATGTATATTTCTTTTTTTTTTTAACATGAAATACTTATTTTCTCACTGAAACTTGAACAGTCATGATAAATTATTCTTTAAAGCATTTATGTATCTATTTATGAAATGAGTATGATGTTTGTTTAAATATTTTTAAAACACGGAAGCAAAATTATTTTCAAATTTTGTTCACATTTTCATATCATGTATTATTGCGCGGTTTTTTTTTCTTCTTGATATTTATAATTTATCTGCCCATAATGTGCATGTCCTCCTGTCAACAATGTGCAGCTAAAAAAAAATCTAAAAAATAGAAGATACAAAAATAACATTACATTTTCGTTTTGTTTTAACATTATAGTGCATTATCTTCATGCTCTATATGCGCAAACAATTTCATTTGTATTTTTTACTTGACTTGAGTTGTGTTTCCTCCTGAAAGGCACTGAAAAGAAAAGTGCCTCCAAAGCACACCAAGTACTTCATAAGCGGGCCAAAGTGACAAAAAGAAACAAAAGAGTGGTACCTTTTTTAAGCAAAAAGCGAATTCCTGAAAAGACGAATTGTTTTTAACAAATAGTACTTTTGTGATAGAAAGTATCTCTTAATATAACAACTAGTTTTCAAATTAAAGTACCCGTTTAATGGATAGCCTATTTTTATTAACAAACAAATTTTTAAAAAAGGCACCGTTTTAATAAAACGTTTCTTAAAAAAATATATAGATTTTTAATAACAATAGTTTTTTAAATAAAATGTATCTTTGTTTATCTATGTTTGATATATGGTTTAGCTGGTCCATATTATTGAAAATATTAAGAAATTTCACTTGTGTATACAAGAACTCCCAAAAAATATTTGAGACAAGACAAACCAATTAGCCTCTTTAGAAATTTTCCTTATACAACAAACATTTTATTATTTGATTTTAAATCTATTTAATTTTTCTAAACCTTTTTTACAATTAGTCAACACTTTGGTTGACAATGGTTGTATTTAAAAGGCAAAATGATAAATTGAACCTTCCAATACAATTATGTATTGTATATTATGTTTGTTATATGGTTTAGCTAAATAATCGTATTGGATTTTGACTAACGTTGAATAATTGAAAGAATTGTTACATAAAATGTAAAAAAATTTACCTTTTAAATAACAATAATTTTTTAAATAAAAAGGTTCTCTTTTGTAGTTAGTATCCTTTAAAAAGAATACCTTTTAAATAAACAGTGTCTTTTAAGACACAAAGGTACTTTTGCTGTAACAAGTATCACTTTAATAAAAAGTATTTTTTTTTAAATAAAAAGTATTTTTTTAATAAAAAGTACTTTTTAACTTTATTTTTAGTAAGAAGTGTCCTTTAAGAAAGCTACCTTTTCCATAGAAAGTGTCTTACATAAAAGGTAATAAAAAGTATATTTTTAATAAAAAGTGTTCTTTAAAAAAAGTTGGTTTATAGAAAACGCACTTTGTTCCTTAAAATTATCTTTTTAATAAAAAGTTAATTTGTTTTTTTCATACTTTTCACTCATAAAAAGTACCTTTTTAATCAACAACAATTATTTAAATATATCCAAGGTATGCAAATGAAACCGTGCAAAATATTAAATCCAAAATATAAATACATATGTATATTGAAATCATATGCACTCGCATGTACATACATATATACATATGTACACATGAATGTATTTTGTAACAAGTGCACATTCATCGTGTGTGTCTGTCCAGCAATGCTCATCTGTAGTAAATTAACATTATTCGGCACTATGCAGTCAAATGATTCTTTTTTTTTTGCATCTTTCGTTAATAATAAACATTTTGGCCTAAAGCCAAATAAAATTATTTCTTTTTTTTTTAGTAGAAGCTACTTATCAATAGATTCTGCAAAAAAAATAAATAAAACACAAAAATACACAAATTTTAAATGGAAAAAAAGGGCCAGGTTGTATTGCTGCCACCGCTAGCGCGCTGTTAAAAGGAAACTTTTGTAAAGAGAATATAATGGAATCGAGCTGTACGGAGTAACAAATTGCTATTTAAATTAATATTCAAAGCTGCCTCTACTTTGAAACATGTCATTCAAAGTATTACTTTTAGCTGTGTCTTAGAATTTAGAATGTTAAACTTATCAGCTCATAAATCGTTTTAACTCTCAGTTACAAATTTGCATTTCTTTTTCGCTATTGCCTGCCTGCCTGCATTTGTAAATTATATCTGGTTTTACGGTTCTGGCGTAATCATTAGTTTTATACATGCAAAAATTAATTTGCAACAAAAATCTTTTTGTTTTTTATTTTATATAATTTATTTTGCCAAATTCGTCCATGTTCACGCTTACGTAGTTTATTAATTGCTCATTTGACAGTTTGAGCTCGCGCAAAAATATTCATTATAATTTTCATCTTTTCTTTTCTTTTTTTTTCATTACAATTGCCATGAAATAGTAAAAATATATGTATGTACGTACGTATATATTTTCTTATGATTCAAATCTATTCAAATACACTTTCTGTTGGATGTCTTTTGTCTATCTTTCACATTTTGTTGAACTTTATCAACAGCACATCATGCAGACAACGAACGAACGACTGCGTCACAGTATGAGGTCTCTGGTATTCATGGTTGATACACATAATTTTTCAAATGCTTTTTAGTTGAAACGACTACGATAGACTATTTCTATTTACAGCAGTTTTGCATGCTGATGTGTAATGATTTTTTTCTAATCATATTGCAACATGTTGCAATTAACTTTTTATGCTGAAGATTAAAAGTTTTTATGTAATTTTTCAGTTGTTGGTAGGTTTTTTGTTTTTTTTTGTTGTTGTCGGTTTTAGAAACTACATATTAGTTCTTTTTCTAAAAACTATTTTATAAAAAAAAGTCAGACAACCTGAATAAATACTTTTGTCACGATGTCACGTCAAGATAGTCATACAAAAAATGGGGAACTCGTATGATGCTGTAATATTGACGGCTGTTTTATAATGTCCTTAGAAGAGACGTTGAGAAGGTGTACAAGTTCTGTTTTTTTTTTTGTTTTTGGACCAGTGCTCAGGGAATGACCCTTATTCAATGCATTGCACCTGAACTAGTTCGAAAGGCATGATGTAGCAAAGAGAGAACTGGTAGAGTGATAGAAAGGAATAGAAGTGTTGAACAACACTGCATGTTTCTGTATGTTGCGGCATCTCTGACGTGATGGTGACACATAATTTTTTTCAAGCTAAAATAGAGCCATGTTTTATTGCTCAAATACCAACGAAGAAGGAGTCTCTATGCTAAACACATCAGAAAAATATTTGTCCTGATAGGGGATTGAACCCTTTATAAATATATAGTCATGTCGGTAATAACAGCTAATTAAATATTATTTTCTTAGGAAAATCACCTCTTTAAGCAAAATATCAGAATTGTAAGAAAAAGTACTCATTGGTTTCCTCCATTTCTGTAGGATCTTGCTGAAATATGAAATATGCGAAATGAGTATGTGGAACTCTGACCGATCAATTGGGATAATTGTACATTCTCCATACGGTTCAGGCAGCACAACTGTACCAAATTCGCTGATTGTTTCATAATTGGCAGCATGTTAACTTAAGTAAACTTGGCAGCAGTAACTTAAACTCTTTAAGAAAAAAATGATTTTTTTTCGAAAAATCAGCCTTTTGTTATTAAAAAAATTCCCCTGTTTCATAAAACAACATTTTCAATATGACCAAATATTAGCCATCTCAGACAGAGAAAATTATAAGACCTCGGTAAAAAGAAAAAATAAATTGTAAATCTTTCTTTAATATTTGGACTTGTTTAAATAAACTTGGCCCACTAACTTCAAAATTTAGAAAATGTTTTCTTAATAAGTCATAACAAAGCAACAACAAAATGTGAATAAAAATCAATGTTAGGAAACGAAGTCAAGCATAAAACCGTTAAGTATTAGCAATTGCATTTAAAATCTTGATTAAAAAAATACCCAAATACAGGGTAGTTGAATAATAGCAATATTTCAATTTATTTTAATACAAAAAAAAATTTTCTGAAAAATATATATGTATGTATGTATGTATATGTATATATTTTTTATCTTGGACCAGCAGTCGGGGGTTGACCCCTACACATGCGATGAATTGTGCCAGAACTAGAGGAAAGGGATAGTTAGAGAAATGACAGAAGATGAAGCTTCAGTATCTTACAAATCTGCTTTGCACGTTCTTTGTTTATAGCAGTGTTGCAGCGCCTCTGATGTCAAATGAACTCTCCCAATAGGAAAAGTCTTTACACAGTTTGACTATTGTAAATTTATGAGAAAGAGTTCAATACATTTGAGAACGAATTTGGTTCGTGGGCGATGTTCTGTTAATTTTCCATATGCACATATGTTTTTTATTTCTGATGACGAAAGTTCACAACGAAAAATTCGACGTCTGTACGAATTCTGTTGTCAGCATAAGTCCTTATGAGATTTCATTTATTTTTAATTTTCTAGCAAATGCTAGAATCAAAACTTGTATACAAAACTTTTATATTTCTTCTAAGTGTTAAATACATATGCAGTGTCGTATTTCGACACTCAATTTATGCAATTAGTTATGTTAGGTTATGTAGACAGATCGATGGTGAAAATAAAGAGGCCAGCCCACTTGGGTCCAATTCATCATGGTCCACTTTGTGATACCGTTGAAGATGAAGAGAATACGGATAGAATAGAATAGGTCAGGAAGAGATGCATCACTGGATGAAGATGCGACAGAGTAGGAAGAGTCCAGTAGGAACTGAAGAAACCGACGGTCCGTCGAAATCGGCGACGCTAACGCAGCAACCAACCGCTGTTTCCAATAAACCCGTTCAGTTCCCTGAGCCCCACCTCCGATAGGTCCGATATGGTGCCGAACGATGCAGCCCCAGTACGCGGAGGCGCAGCTCCCCGTGAGCTGGGCACTGAATTTTTTTAAAAGGCTAATGTTCGATAACATATAGGCAATCAATATTACATGTGATAGTTATTAAGAAACAATTTTAATTTGAAAATTATTTACAGTTACTCATTTTTTTATCGCCATCAATAGCGAAAGATTTGACGTCTTATTTGCATGTTAATTTAGTTGAACTCTTAGCAGCAATATATTTGCGCTGTTCTTATACATTTTTAGGGATACAAGAACTGAGTATAAAGATATTTCAGCACACCCTTTAAATGAAACATAAATTTAGTTTTCAAAAAGCAGACAAAAAGCAGCAGTAAATTTTACCTCGTTAAAGTTTGTTATTTATTTTGCTCTTTCTTTAAGCGGCATTGACTGTGGCCAATAATTACGAACGAAAAGAATTTGTTTGTAATAAAAAGCTGCATGTACATGGAATTGAAACCGTCAAGTCAATTTGTCTATTTGGGATCCAACGCAAAATTATTGAAATATGTGTGTTTTATATGAGTGTGTTTTTGTTTTTTTTTTTTTTTCATTTGGCAGGCGTTGTTTACACTCACAGACATAAGTTGCCAGAGAAGTTGTAAACCATGGCCATGTTTAACTGAGTATTTGTTATGGTGTATGAACTCGCTGTTTAAATTAAATAAATAATAAAAATGAAACGAAGAAAAAACATGTCTAAAGTAGAGGGTAATTGCCAGAAAGCATGAAACACATTCAAGACAGCAGGCTACCGACTACATGTGTGTTTATGAGAATGATTATTTTAACTACAATATGGCTACATGACCATACGAACACCGTTGGTACCCAATTAGTATTTTTGGGAGCGACATGAACGGATTTAGTGTTGCCAATATAAAAAAAAGTAAGAAATGAGACCATATAAATATTTTATTTAGTTAACAGAAATAAGAGCACTAACGACATTTCTTTCCCATCGAAAACAATTTCCATCACGACTGCCAGAATTAGACCCCTGGTTACTGTGTAGCTGGCGTCTTCATATTATAATTAAGTACTCGACTAAAAGGCAACGAAAGTAACCAACTACATTTGTAGTTAATGTAGCTAGTAAGTAGTCTGCTGTGACGAATGTGTTTGATGCTTAAGATTTACGTTTTTTTATTTGTGAATATAATATTTTGTTCTTTATATTATCGAAAAGTAAATATCAGAGTTGAGGTAATTAATATACGAGGATGGGCGTAACAGTACATCAATATAATACGTACGCACTAAGAGCTTTCTGCTTCTTCTAAAACTTAATAATTTTGGTTTTCACTGTATTTATGTGCCAAAGTTATAGAAATTTTGCTGATTTGAATGATTTCACTACTGCCTTCGCTGCAATGAAATAGTGGTAGTGTTCAATAATTGGCATTTGTTACCTTTTTGTTTAACAGACATTCAAATTATAATTACTGTACTATAGCAACAACAACAACAACAAGAACAACGGACTTTGAGTCAGTGGGTGTGGGTGGCTTTTCGTGTTATTACGAACATCAGAAATTATTCATAGATTTTTATTTTTAAATTGCTCGGTTTTTACTTCTCTATTTTTTTTTATTTTTTTTTCTATTTGTCTTTCTTGGAAAACATGTGGTTGATTGCGAGTATGTTTTTAATGGTTGCATGTGTGTTGCTTTTGTTTTTTGCAATTGACTACAATTATTGTGGCAATTCTAGCGTCTACTTGTCTACAATAACTTTATGCGGTTTTATGAATATATAGTATTCGTTCGTCATACAGGCACAGTGGGAATAGGGGGAAAAATATGCCAATAACTGTTAATCTGTATATTTAGAAAGATGTTTGCATGTTTATGTTTGTTAGTTAACTTTTGGATTATTATTAAATTCAAATCAGCCTAAAGTCAGAACGAATTAGACATGTTTGAAATGTATGGACTCCTAAACCTGTGAAAAATAATCTTGGTAAAATTGACATCGTATGCTACTGGATTGTGTGAAAGGAACAAGAAGCTATACGTGGCAGCTCCCACACCAAGTACAGGGTAGGCAAAGTTGAGGTTAGTAAGTAAAGTGGCTGTCAAATGATGAAATGTCGAAAATTTATCTGTCATCCTTTGACATTTATATAGTAAAAAGTTGGGAAATATTAAACATGGAACGCTTGCACTCTTGAACAAAGAATTTTAATTGTGAGAATTTACTATCACAATGGTGAAAATTTTACTGTATCACTTCGTAATATTTTACCAGCTTTTCCTCGCAATCATCGCTGTGCGTAATTTAATTGCTAAATTCGAGGCTTGCGGTACTGTTGTTGACAATAGACCAAAACAATACGTTCGTAGTGGCCGTAGTGATGCAAACATAGCCGCTGTACAGGAAAGTGTTGAGAATGAGCCTGCAACATAAACTCGTCGACGTTCGCAACAATTGGGCGTCCCAGAGGCACTTTGCGCAAAATTGTGCATAAAGATCTTCATCTGCACGCTTATAAAGTTTAACTCGTTCAAGAATTAAAGCCGGCCGACCGTTTGTGCTTTGTTGCAAAACGTGGTTCAAAATTTTGTGAAAAGAGCGGACGTCTGCTGACATACTAGAGATGTAGATTGGCCCGAGATCATATTCCATTGTTAATTCAATAAAACTGAATTTGTCAGAAAAAAGTGTGTTTTCATGCCAATTTGCTTCCTAACCTCAAATTTGCCCACCCTTTATGTGTTTGTAATTGGCTAAAATTATCTGACCAGTTGACCGTTCTTCTCGAAATTTAGACGGTATGTTACGCAAACACAATGCAGTCAATATTTCAAGCGGCCATAAAAAAGGCAATATAAAATTCATCAGTGAAAGTAAACAAATTTGGTACAGATGTGAATGCCGAATGTAGCGAAGCGCACTGGGTTAACAAACTAGATGTTTACAAAGCCAATAATATAAAATTCGAAATTCTTCAATACAAACACGATTTAGGCCAATAAGTTGCGCATGAACATTTTTCATATTTTCTGTAAATCATTCTTTAATCCAAAATATAAATTTGATCCACAGTGCACTATATAGCGTTCGTTGCCGCTTTAGATTAAATTTTCATATATATTTGTTTGTAAAAACTATTTTTAATTATTTATTCTATTAATTATTTAATAAGTTTTGGTTTTTTATTAAAGCAACGAGTAATTATTTTGCTGCCCGAAAGGCTGTCTGTCATTGTTAATTGGTTTCATTATTAATAACTGGGGCGTGTTTAAATTAATCTGCGAGTGCAGTATAACAAACATAGGAATGCTGTTGGACAGATTTTTCAGGGATAAGTATGCAGTCTTAAATTTAATTTCTGTGAAAACCATAGTGAACAGATGGTGTAGACATCAGCTGTATAATAATGGCTAGATGCCAATGTCTAAATGCAGATCGTGTAATATTAAATTTGTTAAAAGAAAACAATTTTAGAAATGGTTAACATACCGATTTTTACAAAATTAAACTTTTCAAAATAGCAAATTTTTATAAAATTCTTTAGTACATTGTAGGTCCTAAAAAAAGTACTATTTGAAAAAATTTGTCTCTGTGAAGAAATACCTTTCAAAAAGAAGCTCTAACACGTCTTTGTAAATAAAAAAAAAAAAAAAAAAAAAAAACGTTACGTTCTAAAAAATTTAATTTTCAGTTTTCTCAACGCGAAAAGTTACTTTTTGCATTTCTTAAAAAACTACCTTTTACCAAAGTGCATTTCAATAATTTCTAATGGCCTCTTGGTAAGGTAACTTTTAGAAAACTATCTTTAGGGAATATGTATGTATATTACTATTCTTAACAAAAAAAAATTTTCTTTTCCAAAAGTGGCTTTGAATAATATAAAAACTAGAACAGTATGAAAAAGATTATTTAAAAATAATTTCTTAAAATGTGCGGACTATCTGGCAAAACGAGGGGCAAATTTGCCCTTAATTGTCCGATCCATTATGTGGGTTTACGAAAAGCCACAGAAATGAAATTCAGAGAAACTGGGAGGAAAAGGAATTCGTTTCTCACTGGTATAATAGTGCCGGCCAGCGTGAGGCCGAACGTTTCCTGAACCCCAGTAGAGCAATCTGAAATAGGCTGCTTTCGCTAAATAGGGCGGACATAATTCTTTTAACGGGGTACTTTACAGGCCATTGTGGCCTGAGGTACCACCTTCACAAAATTGCTCTCTCCGATTTTTTGAAAGTGACACTGAAAGCTCTGAACACATCCTGCACTCGGCAGGCAGAGGTTTCACCATCTGGATGCAATTGCCATGGCTCCACAAAAGCTGTGGAACACCAGACCCCAAAAAGTGCTTGGATTCCTTAGAAATCTTAAGATGGGGATCTTATATGAGGGTCTTTGTACAATTGATTTTCTTGGTCGCAGTGCTTCCTATCCCAATAATAATAATAATTCTCAAAAGTACTAGTGCTTCAGAGGCTGTACGGCTGGCAGCAGCTGGACGATGGTAATGAACAACAGGCGAAAATTTTGGATCGGTTCCCTCCGGACCTGTGGACTATATGATGCCTGAGATGGACTTTGAAATGACTTTTATAAGCATCTACCCGCACAGGGCGATATAGGGAACGACGTCGATACCAAGGTCTACACTGACGGAAGGAGTATGGTCTGCGGAGTTGCATCTGTAATCTCAAGGGAGCTTGGCGTGGTGCAGCATTCATACCGGATTCCGATTGGGGCACCTGTGTATCAGGCCGTAATACTGGTCATAAGGGAAGCGGTTAGGATGCTTAGTGAGTGGAATGCACGTGTGAGGATTGGCATATTTGTCGATAGCTTGGCCGACGTTTGATTGCTCAAATACCGGCTAAGTAGGCCGCAGTTAACATAGACACATTAGAAATATTTTTGTCTGAACGATGCAGTGATCCTCTGAGGGATTCTGGGTGTAGACTCCTTTACTTAGCCAACAGCACCCACTTGCTAAGAAGTGCCTCTTGCAAATGTACAAGTAGTAACCAAGAATTTAATTTTTATTACAATATTTTTATTTCTGACGTGTGTCCGTACATTAGTACATTAAAAATTGTTTTTGTACAACAAATCTTTTAAAACAGCACAATTTTTGTAAACGCAACTGCATTGTACAATAGTTTTCGCATTTACAAAAGCAAAACGTGAACATCGTACACATGATTAAAATTCAGCTCTACACATAATTTTTTAATTGCGCTGTGTTAGTAATAAATTAGGAATTTAATGTTGCAAAATTGTATAGACAGTAAACTAAACCCTGGCGATGAATGAAAAGAATGGAAATTTAAAAAATATATGAATAATAACAGCACATGTTCTTCATAATTATAATGTTTATTAAACTGCAGCAGAAAATCCAAAATAAATTTGTTCGTTGGGTTACACATGGTTGCATTGCAAGCAAAGCAAAAAAGTTAACTTATATTGCATTTTTGTTGTTTTATTAAAATATGAGCAAAATAATTAATTCAAAAACTAATAAACACTTAATAAATTTAATAATTCCTTACAAAATCTCATAGCGATAGAGATCAGCTCAGTAAGCAATTATTCAACGCCCATTAGATTTTGTTCAGTGTAAATGAAACCTACTCTTTTGGTAGTGTAACCTTTTTTCCCCCAATTAATCTGATAATAAATCATTGCAAAGCCCGCATTAATATTTTCACAATTCATGTGCATATTTTAATAATCTTTAATCTAATATATCCCTTATTTGGCGACTTGCTATTTATTTATTATGCAATCTAGACTTTGTTAAACTGAGGATGGGGCTGGCCTGGCGACGGTAATGAAACATTCATTTTCAAGTATTAATAAATTTATTTAAATAGACATTTTTATGGTTTTTTAAAACTAATTTAAAAAGATGTGTGTTCAGATCGCAAAATATTTATTTTGTTCATTTGTAACGTATTGTCACGTATAGTCAATATTTGGTGTGATATTTGAAAACTAGATTGCAATTCTAGATTTGTGTATTGCATTTAGAATAATAGCTGAACTGAATTTAGAAACTAGTACGAAATTAAAATGTTAAAATTTTGGATTTTAATAGACGTATTCAGAAAAAAAAATATTTTGTTTCTCAAATACATTTTAGTTAAAAAACATTTTAAGCCTACAAAAGGTTTTCTAAAGATTCGTATGCATAATCGATATTTTAACTAAAAACAATTTTATATGTTTTTAAACATTATCGTGGCAACACTACCTTTTTTCTTTGTCAATTGTATCTTAGTTCTGAAAAAGAATGATTATTAAATAACAAAGTACTCGTACTCTGTTACTACTTCTTTTTGTGTCGAAGCAAAAAAAATTTACTATCAATTCATTCAGACCAAGATGAGAAACTTTAGCTTTAAACGATCTCAAGATGTACAAAAATCATTATACTTTATATGGGAGGTACCACGCCCACTTGTCGAATACCTCCCAGTTTTTTATTAATGATTTCTTTTCATCACAAAGTCTTTTGGACCATATTCAGAAACTTTGAGATCAACTGTTCTCAAGATATTGAAAAATAAATATTTACTTTGCATGGAATTTTTCAAATTTATAAGGCCTATAATAGTACCTTCCAGATATACACAGAAATACTTTGAAAATTTGAAAAATTTAAAAAAAACCGATTCAGCCGTTTAGCTGTCCATAAGGCGCAAACATACATACATACAAACATGTCATTTATATACTTATATAAGAAGAAATGCATCCCAACTATTATTTAATAAAAATAAGAAAAAATAGTGCAAACCGAAAATTTGCTGAAAGTATTATTTTTGTGCAATTATCATTATTATTATTAATGTTTATTTTCGCAAAAATGATTAACGAAATAGTACAGTTTAAAAATAATAATGAAATTACTTTTTTTAATATTAAAGGGCTGTTGTATTTTGCATATTTTTTAAACCAAAAGCGTTACTATCATACGAAAGGGAATTATGTACACACAAACATACATACAATGTCATTTTAAAATTGGTTTAAACATGTGTGCAACAGTGGCATAGAAAACTTCAAAAACCAAATGACAAATAAAAAAATTTCTGTTCACTAATTAGCGAAGAACTTATACCTCTTATGGCCATTTTCACAATGTCTGATTATTTTACTTTTAACAGAAATTAACTAACTAGGGGTTTGTTTAACAGGCGCTATTTAATCGGCGGTTAATGATTTAAGTTCCAGCAAAGTTCAGTTACTTGACAAAAGTATGGCAATATTGTTTGTGTTTGTTTACGAAAAATATTACAATGACAGAAAATAGAAAAAATCTTAATGTTTGTGGGAAAAACATTGACGAAATTGCGAAATTTTCATCAGCAACAAATTGTTCCAGCTTGGAAATTCTAAAAAACAAACGAGTCGATTAAATTTTAACCGAACTTCAGTTGCGTTGCCAGGGGCAACGAAAAATTAGTGGTTGCCTAAAACAACCAAAAACATTGAAATTTTGGCAGCTGGAGTTAATGCAGTTTCGATCTGCATAAACTGCCTTACCATTTGGCAACTGAACAACAGTTAATCGAGCGGTTAGATACACAAATGTTAAAAAGTTTTTAGTAGAGCCCCTAATTTTACAGCAAGATTTGTCTTTTCTGTTTAAAAGTTTTATAATTATATACCATGGAGAAAATAGAAATGTTGCTCTTCCATTTTTTAAAAAATTTTTTGTATATATGTATTATAAAGGGTGGTTAAATTTCAAGGGCCGATGTTGATTTTGAATAAAACACAAACTATTTAGGAAATTATTGTAATTTTATTTTATTATGATATATTGGTATTACTCAATTATGTATGGAACAATATATCGGCCAAATGGGCGCCGCGACCACGGCAACAGTGGATGATCAATTTTCGAAGAAAATCATCTTCAGTGATGAGGCACATTTTCACCTCAGTGGATTCGTCAATAAACAGAATTGCCGCATTTGGGCGAATGAGAATCCAAGAGTGATTGTCGAAAAACCAATGCACCCACAAAGAGTGACTGTTTGGTGCGGTTTATGGGCTGGCGGCATCATCGGGCCGTATTTTTTCCAAAATGAGGCCGGTCAGGCAGTTACTGCGAATGGTGTTCGCTATCGTGAGAAGATAACGAACTTTTTATGGCCCGAATTGGAAGATATGGATGTGGACGATATGTGGTTTCAGCAGGACGGTGCCACTTGCCACACAGCTAACGAAACAATGGCTCTTTTGCGCAACAAATTCAATGGCCGTGTTATCTCACGTAATGGCGATGTCAATTGGCCGCCAAGATCATGTGATTTGATACACAAATGTTAAAAAGTTTTTAGTAGAGCCCCTAATTTTACAGCAAGATTTGTCTTTTCTGTTTAAAAGTTTTATAATTATATACCATGGAGAAAATAGAAATGTTGCTCTTCCATTTTTTAAAAAATTTTTTGTATATATGTATTATATTATTCTTATCGATTATATTGCCAACTGTTACATTTTGTTCGTTTAAATTTAACAGACACTTTTTTGTTAAATGCTGTCAGTTAAAAGTTAATCATACACTGTGAAAGAGATTTTTACCTAACCTACTGCTAAAGTTCCAATTAAGTTTTAATCAGACATTGTGAAAATGGCCGTTAATTTTAAACTTATCACACTCGCATAAAGTAAATAAATTTGTTATAAACATCTACAAAGCATTAATTTCATTTGTGTTTTGTGCGAAAGTTAAGAGGAAAATAACAAATTGATGTTGAACTGCAATCCATGATTCGTGCAAATACGCCAACTTGCAAATTTAATAGCGATGAAAAAATTAATTAATACCAGTTCAGCAAAAATCAGGTGCACAGCGCGCAACTCTTGTTTGTAGGTTTCGCTTGCAACAACATGAAATTAACAACATTTTTGTACAACAACTCATGCACTAAGTAGGTGGTAAATAATTGTTGAAATAAATTGCTGATGATGTGTAGTGGTGGTTTTTGGCAACAAATGTCGCCGTTTGTTTTTTTTTCTTTTTTCTGTTTTTTTAGTCGTTTAAGCCAGCGCCAGCCACTGCAGTTGAAAAGCTAATTTTTTTTATGGAAAAAGTTATTTGAATTTTTTTTATATAAAAGCGTGCTTGGCATGAATTTTTTCATAATTTTCTGTTTTAATAAATGTGAATTGCCGACAAAGTTTACCATACAGATGTGCGGGTGGAAGAGAAATATACTTTATTGATGATTAAAAGAATAAAAATGAAATGCTTTTTAAGGCTCCGAATAAAGACTTTGTGTGTCTGCTACTGCAACTACTTGTCAACAGTGGGTGTTAATTGGTAATTATCGCATACAAATGGTAATATTTCAATTTAAAGAGAGTTTGTTTTTGCTTTTTTTATAATAATTTTATAAAAAAAATTCCAAAAATGGTTCAAGCAAAATTACTGCTGCCAATAAAAGTTTAAATACACGTGAAAAAATGCTGTTGAGTTGTTTTATACACAGTTTGTTTTGATTTTTCATGTTTCAACTGTTGTTTAAAATTCTTTCTATTTTCTTTTTACATTTTTTTTTTGTAATATTTGGAAATTTATTTTAAACTGGCAGTTGTTGTAATAAACAACTGCCACAAGTGATTTGAAACTCTGTGTGTAGATGTAATTAAAATTTTAAAATTTATTGAATGAATTTAAATTCGAAACCGGTTTAAAATTAACAAAAATTTATTGGATATAATTTCTTTCCAAGGAATACAACATTGTTCACATCCATTTTTTTTTTGTTTATATATAAAAGTAAAACTTGTTCATCAATTTTACAAAAAATTATCAAAATTTTTGCCAAGACTAGCTGTTTCTTATATCAACTGTTGGGTTTACTAAAGTCCAATATTTAGTCAACGTTGACATTGTTATCAGTTGGAATATGAAACTATGAAATTGAAAAATTGTCAGAATTTCTTAACAGCAGTTTGCTAAAGTGCAATTTATTTGTTCATTATATTTAGGAAAGTGGGTTATTAATTGCACAATAAATAGAAAAAAAATCAACATTTGTGATTTGACGTGCGGGAGAAATCTTGTTTGCTACTTTGAGCTTTAGCAAACGTGAAAAATAAATTTAATTTCGAAAAAAAATTAAATGCAAAGATTTCTCCAAAGATTTTATTCTCATTTCAATAAACCTAGTTTATTTTAAGTTTATTTTTTAAACTCAGTAAACCTGTAGTAATAAAAGCCTCTGTGTCAAACAATTTTTTTTTCTCTGCTACCGCCTTCAATTGTCCATTAGCGCACAAGCGCTTTGGTTAGAATTTTTTTCTCGTGTGCTTTTTTATGTTGACCATTTGTTGTTGCAATGTTTTTTTTCTCTTTATAATATTTTTGTTGTTTATTTGCAAGCTTTTTCGATTCGTTTTATTCGCTGCCAGAATAGTCAAAGTGAATTTGTTCATTTTGTTTCTCTTTTTTTACAGCCGGGTTTTGTTATTCAGTTGTTGTTGTTGTTGTAGTTGTAGTTGTTATGGTTGTTGCACACCGTTTGTACATACAGAATCGCACTTTTCTTTTAATGGTTGCCGCCTTTGTCGGCAAAACTGACAACTTCAATCAATTTCAAAGTTGGTTTTTTTTTCTACTGCAACACAAATCCTGGCGAATTGTTCTTGATATTTAGTTACACGGCCTGTATGAGCCCCACAACAAACGAAAGAGTGTGTGAATAGTTTTTTTTTTTTATTTAAACTTAGTGGGGATTTGACAGCAAGGTATTGCCAGATTGCCAGAAAAATTTCTGAAAATCTTTACACACTTCTAATCAGATTTAATTAGTAAATAAATGAGAAAATGAAAAATATATATTCTGGTGATAAGCAGAAAAATGTTTTTTTTTCAATAAATTCCTCAAGTTGTCTATAACAAAATTATCTAATAATATGGCATCGCATTCAACGCAACATTTGCATTAGACAGGTATATTTGTTAGATAAAGTAGAAATTTTCACTACTCACTACTATGGGTATAGAATAAATAACTTTAACATATTGAAAAAAATAGAAAAATAAATAAACAAACAACTACAAAAAGTATATAGGTTTTCTTTCTTTTAGATTGATGCAAAAGTATTTACTGATACAACTTAAAGGAAAAAATTCAATTTAATTTTAAGCACAAAAAAAGAGTTGAATGGAAAAAAACCTAATAAATTAAACTGTAAAACAAAAATAAATCAATAAAAATTCTCATCGGAAAATACGAATATTCTGATTGAAATTTACATATAAATTTTCTTTCAACATAATGTTACATATCAGGCTTATAGTGTTTTCACACCGACTGATTTTAAAGCAAAAGTTGGTTTTACGTTAAAACCAAAGGCAGTGCTTGCAAGTTAAAAAATTTAAAACATCTGGCAATTTAAATGGCGCTCAATGTCATAAAAAAATTTAAGCAAATTTGGTAAATAAAGTCACTACAATAATTTAAAACAATGAACGCAGCAGAAACAATAATAAGAAAGTGGTAAAAGAAAAAGAAGAGATTGGGTAGAGCATAATTAAAATGCTTTCATCGAGTTGTGGAAGGAGGAAATAAATGAAATTATACTACACAAACTTTGCATTAAAACATGATTTAATTAAATGTATAGTGAGGACGCAAAATCAGCTGTTTTTGGTTTTAACCTTAAAATCACGTTTTAACTTTTGGTGTGAAAAATTTATTGAAAAACATTCAGTTGTCAATATTAACGACTATAGTATAGTCTTATAATTGTACAAAAAATAAATACATATATGGTTAGGTTAGGTCGGCAGGTTGTTGGATGTAAAGGTACAGAAAGGTTCCAGCCTACTTGGATGCAATCCCCTTGTGATACCTGCTGTGAAAAAAAGTTCACGTGTTGTAATGATAGAGAACAGAGTTTCTGGTGGGAATCGAACCTAGACCCCCAAACTGATAAACCAGCGCAATACGAACTTGACTACCGTGCACCCAACGAGTAAACAGTTACCGAATGCAGTGTGAACTCAACTTATTCCATGTTTAGGCACGCATTCTTAATTCTGTTAATTGAAGCAATTTAGTTTAGTATTCACACACGTTTAATTTATTAAATTTAGTTTACTCAATTAGTATCTCGTAGCTGGAAGAAGAGCGACGTTTTGAGATATAATTCGCTGGTCATCACTTTTCCTTTTTTTGCTTTCTTTTATTTACTGTTTTGACATTTGCCTTGCCATTGTACAGAAGTTTTTATTTTCACTGAACATACTTCCCAGTGCAAAATCCTGTGAGAAGGGTTGCATTTCAAGTTTTACTCAATATTTATAACAATTTTGTACTTATTGTGCAAAAACTTAATTTACATTTTGAATGGAATATTGAGCACAATAATGGCATTTATTGCGAAAATCTTAATAAACGTGCATGTTGGAACATCGTATTAAACAATTGTTGTGTGTACATTTTTTGTGAAAATACTTTTGGGAAAAAATCGTTTCGATCGATTCACATATTCTACAACACTCGATAAGTATAGTAATCTTTTTTGCACATCTGGCTTTCGAATATTTTGTTACACTCCAGGTAAATCTTTTCTAGAGATGTATCCTATCGTATTTCATTTTCTTGTTCCTTTTGATGTTGAGCGCAGTTTGCGAAAGCTTTTGAACAGAGCTTTTCATAATTTTCAAATGATTTACAACATTTCTAACAATAAGCGCAAATAAATCTTAGATCAGTGCATGTGTGTGCGTGTGTGTTTCTGTGTGCCTGAGTATGTGTGTGGTCTTTACATATCATACGTCTGTTTCTTTAACCATAAACATATCGTTAATGGCTTTGACCATTAAGGGAAAATGACTTTGAATAAGTTCCTTCTAATCATAAACGAGATTGCATAAAAACATAAGAAATACGTACAATGTGTGAATTAGATACAAAAATAAACTGACAATAAGAAAAAAACATTACAAACATCAAACTTAAAGATCGCCATAAAAACAAAATGTGTGATGATATTAACGACAACTTGGACGCAGAAAATGATGATCATTCTTTAATAGAAATACAACAAAAAAAAAATCTAATCGTATCGTACAGACATTCACATACGATTGACTAATTCTAAAACTAAAGCGAAGAGACAAGTCGGAAGAAGTAAAACCACAAAACAAGATCAAAACTCAATATAGAAATAGAGGACCACACACATGGTGATGGTTTGGCTATGGTTGGTTAACAGCATCGTGATCATCATCAAATGACTGACTGGCTAAATGAATGAATTGACACAACATAATGGGAATTCAAGAAATCTACTGCAGACAAGCAGCCGGACAGCTTGAGACAAAAAAAAGCTATTGCATCAGTCATGACTAGTATTTCTTTTATTTTGTTTTCTATGTTGCTTGGACATTTCTTTCCGTTTTTTACCATTTTGTCTCCAATGAAAATGTAGGAAAGTAATGGATTTTTATATGACTTTAAAAAGATCAATATATTTTTTATTGACAGTCGGTTGTAAGTGAAAGTGATCCATATAAAGAGTGTGTTAATCAATCAATTTGTCATTTTAAATCGAGCAATGAGCAAATGTTGTATGTCATTGATCTGTAAATGATGTGTGATCTTAATGAAAACAAAAGTGACACGAGTTTTTATTTTCATTCAGGCACAAGTGATTCGAATTTTATAGGCAATTGAGTGAGCTCTTTATAGCAACAAATGGTTTGTCATAACGACTGCAGACTTTTCAACTTCCCGCTTCAGTGAAAATTACCCAGCAAAAACTAGAGAATGTGTTACAGCTATCAAACAGTATAGCTGCCTTCCTAAATATCTGTATGTAATGTCAAAGCAGTAATATTTTACCAAACTTGCACGTCATACATTGTTATTTTAAACTTTGTAACACCGTCGACGTTTCGCAACATCTGTTTGCTTTGCATTATAGAAAACAATATCTTCGTAAAAGTTAATTTCGGAAAGCAATTAATGACAATAATAATAATTATTATTTAATAAAATAATTAAATTTTTAATTAGAATTAAGTATCAATTTCATTCTTTAGGCTTTCTTGTTTAGGCACCATTGTTATAAAAGGCATTGTCAATCGAAATGATGTGTTTTGTTGCATTTATTTGCGATCAACTGTGCATCTGATGACTTGAGGAACATGAGACATTGCCATCTGCAAAGCACCTTACGTTTAGGAAGGCAGCCATAAACCATAAACTACATTCCGCCTGCATTACTTAGAATAAGTTATATATTGAATTGATTATCACTTGATACAGAAGTATTTATTATTGTAAAAAAAATTTTTATTTTATACTTTTTAGTGTCTCAATACAATGCATGGTTGGCACTTGCTTTCCCATGACAAAAAAATCATTAAAAAGGGTCCACTCAGTAAAAAGTTCTGAATTAAGCTCTTAATCTTCTCCTTTTTTTAAGTCTCTCCGAGACCAATGTCTGTCAATTTTGTGAAAGTGACACTGAAAGCTCTGAACACGTTTGTGAGTGTTCTGCACTTGGCAGACAGATGTTTCACACCATCTCGGTGGCTCCAAACAAGCTGTGGAACAGCAGACCCCAAACAGTGCTGGGATTTCTTAGAAGCCTTAGGATGAGGGTCTAATATAAGAGGCTTTGCACAATAGATCTTCTTGGTGCTTCCTGGCCCAATAATAAGAATAATAATTGAATTCGATAATAGGGTTGTCCGTTCAATAAGTCCTTGATTAGAGGAGAAAAAGAAACAAAGTGATTTTCGTATTAGAATGATCACTTGAGCACACTTGGGCGAAAGCTTTCGCAACATGAGTGCTCACAATCGACCGCAAACGCAATTATGTTAAAACTTTGCAGGTGTGCTTGACAACCGCAATATCCTCTTTTTCTATAATATTTCCTGTAATTTTTTTATAACAATATTTCCTTTAACTGTGTTCAGGGAACGCATACAATTTAAAACTGTAATGTTGATACTCAACGTGATAAGTATAATTAAGCCAACAATAATAAATTATAACAACCAAGTTGCAGGCTGTAATAAAATTTCCATTCCGAAGGCATTCACAATCACACAATTCCTTACGGAATAATTTATGCAGGTTGCTTGGCTTCATTTTGTCAAAATTTTAATAACCAAACAAATACAATGCCATTGGGTGTTATGAGTGCAGTGTTGTTAACCGTACGGTAATTACCGCATTGAACGGCAATTTATACCTTCGAACAGTAGGCAGGTAATTGTACGATAATTTTAAAAACTTTAATGTTTTAAGTGCTCAACCCCAAAAGCTTTTTTTTTATAATGTGTCTACATATTTCACATAAAAACAAATCACGAAAAATACGTTGTCATTACAACTATGCAAAATAACGCCAATAGTAGTTAAATTCTATACATTTTAAATATTACAAAAATGCATACAATGGTTTTACTAAAAGTAAAAATTTTAAATACTTTATTTTATTATTACCCATTACTTTAATTGTTTGTTGTTTCTTAAATAAATATATTGAATTGCAAATATGTTTTAATAAACAAATATAATTTTTGTACCAGACTTTGCTCCTGAAAACGGTAATTTTTCTTATGAATGTACGGAAATATAAATAAAAAAGTTAACATCACTGTATGAGTGTTTGTAAATATACATATCTGTATTTGTATATACAGTCGACTCTTGATAATTTGAAACTCGTTATTTTGAATCACGTGATAATTTCAATTGTTTTCCAGATTCCTTGAAATTCATTCAGTAAATTAAAAAAAATCAATGTAATTTGGTCCTCTCGCTAATTTTAATTTATTTCCTTGATCGGCGACGCACTATAATTAGAATTTTTGCTCCGGCTCTACGCTTTCTAATTTGGTTGATATTAATGTGCGTCAAGGAAAACAAAATACTCATTTGTTTTAGTTTATACGCATTCGTCCAGGTATGAAAATGTCATCTTGCTCGCCTACGTTCTTTAATTTGAAGTTTGAATGAGTTTTTCTTCTTGTAGCAAAAAAAAAACTAAATCATCTGCTTTAGTATCGTTATGCTTTTACCAGGCTCTTTGCTTTAAATTAAACTCTTGTTATTTGAAATCTCGATAATTGGAACTTTTTCTTTTGTCCCTTGAATATCAAATTATCCATAGTCGACTGTACTATAATGATATTGTAACAATTTGTGGGTTCAGGCTTGACAAGGCAATTAACTCAGTTCACATTTTATTTCGTGCAGAGGTGTTTAGTTAACAAAATGCACGTTTAAATGAAAACAGTAACAACAACATGTGTATTCGCAGAAAACACATTCAAAGCACATAGAAACATGCATGATGATGCATGTAGATCAGAATCTTGATTAGAACACTAAACCACACACATTCGATTAAGCATAAATCAACATATGAGAACACACCGAGGCAACCGGTACTGATGGACAGTTAAAATATGATATTTTTGGTTCCTTTTTCTTGAATTTTTTATATTTTATTTTTGTTCCTTTGTCGTCGTCCATTTTATAATAGTATTCTATTAAAACAAAAATACCTGAAAAAAAACCAATATGGCTTTAATTATAAAAGGCCTCTTTAATTTTGTTTCTCATCGTAAATGAAACCTTCCTAGAACTAATCTCAATACAAAGTTCAAAGTAACGATAAGAATTTAATTAAAACCCGCCTACAAACCCAAACGCAGCCAGACACATACATACATACTTATGTACATATTTCAGATATTAGATTTGCAGACAGAGATCAACAAACGCAACATCTCACAGCCGACATTGTTTATTTTTTTTGTATATTCTATTCGTCAAAACAAAAGAGTAGAGTTCCGCTACTTAATATTTCTAGGAATTTTATAAACAGATCAAAACAGAAATCATATCAAAAAGAGCACATGATGAAATTTGTGATAAAAGGGGAAAATTAATGACTGATCATCAGAAAAAAAAACAAAACAACCAACTGTTGTTGTTGAAATTAAATTGCGAAAACAGCAAGAAGGTGTGTGTGAAACTAATTTTTGAACTTAAGACAATTGTGTTCAAATTGTTAATCTAAATGAAAGTTACTAAATTCAGTCCGATCACCAGCCGGTGAAAATGTTATTCATTCCTGTTGTATTTCAACGAGAATAACAGTGTTCTTTTTCTAAAGCGACGTATTTCGGGGTGGTAGATTTATATAAGTTTTGAACGTTTTCAGGTTTGCAAATATGTATGTCTGGCATCGGCATCCTTGGTGATTGTAGTTTTGACAAATCTAAGACCATATTGATGTACCAGAGATATTTGTAGATATCTGTAAAAGCTTACTTTCCAATTCCGTGATGGAGTTATTGCTGATACAGTAAGCCCCGCTTAATTAACTCATCAAAAATGCCAAGAATTTTGGCAAATATACGGGGAAGGTATTTAAGCGTTTACGTTTAATTACCCCACCTGAGTAATTATGCGAATACTCTTAAATACCTCTAAAGAGGCAATTATCCGAATAAATATACATATACATATGTACTAAATAAAACGTATAAAATAGAAATTTGTTTATTAGAATATTTTATTGAAAAACAATAACAATTCACATATTAAAACTCAAAAACAAAACTCAGCCATTTCGTGAAATCAATATTTTTTAAATACAATTTACACTTTAATTAAATATACTACATAAATCAAAAACCTGCTTTTTAACACTCGTAAAAAATTATGTGCATATGTATACATATGTAAATAATAATTGCCAAAACGAATTTGCTTGCACATGCAGAGTTGCAGTAAATATGTAGTAGGAATTTTTTGGTAAATAAAAGAGCGAAATTTAAAGTAACTTTTATTTTGGGGCATATTTTTTTGGGTAATTAACCGAAATGGGTAATTAAACGTTGACTTTTGCATGAAAATATGTGTAAAAAACAGAGGATTTTATACTTGAGGCAAATAAGCGAGAAAGGTAATTGACCAAGGGTAATTAAACGGGCTATAATGTAAATCAATATTCTTGAATAAATTTTATATTGATTTGTGTTCATTTGGTGTAAATGTTATATGAACTCATATTTTATTATTTTTTTATTATTCATGACATTTTATTTTACAAAAGATTAATTCAGACAACATATTTATAAACTACGTGGTCGATCTATACTGAGCTTTCTCATCGAACGCACTATAAGAATTGTTATAAATGGCATTACATGAAACCGGTTCAAAATTAGTTCAAAGGTACCACTGGTCTCCGTTCTTTCTCCTAGTCCAGTTCTTATCTTACGTAATGACCTTCTATGTCAAACTTCCAATCCTATCTACTCTTTTGCAGATGTCAGCACTATTTACTATTCATATTCATTCAATTATAGGCCAATATCGACTGAGATCGATGCGTAGAGCAAAACCAGAAAGATACATTGAATAGTGACCTCTCAAATATATCCGAATGGCGTCACGTAAACGGGGTCAACACTGGCAAGATCGAATAATGCATGCCTGGGCATGCCCGATGATTCCATTGATTGATTTTTTGTGTGACGATTTTTTTAACTACTGACGGTTTTATTTCCAAAATTTTACGTTTTTTTTTGGAAAAAGAATCCCTGGCAGCCCTGTTCTTACGACGAATTTGTCGTGTTGGGCGAAATTCATCGTTTGTCCCAATTGTGTTCCTAATAATGAGGTTGTAAATGTGTATGTTCATTGTTCTATCCGAAGTGTAAATTAGTAAATTAAATGTAAAGCGACTCCCAATAAAAATTTCTCCTACTATTATTTTATATGCATATATGTATATTGAAATTTAAATATAATTTGTTTTCTGGAAAAAATTTTCCTCGATGTCTTTTCTGAGATTTTATATACTTATGTACCTCATGGTTTTAATACCGCTACTGCTTTGGCAATACACTTCCTTATATTTATGTGCATACATATTCTCATAACGTTTCTATGTTTTTGGCTCTTTTTTTTCCATCATGTATTTCTAACGGAGATGTTATTTTAAACCTTAAAATAAATTTAAGAAGAAAAAAAATCTGCTTCAGTTTATGGATAAACAAAGACAATAAGAATATAAACAAAATATTTAATAACGTAAATAATAAACAAACAATTCCAAGAAATGAATGGAATTCTTTGGTCATAAAACCCAAAACAAAATTTAAGCTCAAGTCTGGGGATATAAAAAAGGCTTATTTTCTTTGCTTCTTTTGCATTACAATACACTTTAAGAAATTAATAGAAAGAATAAAACAAATAAACAAAAAAAAAAGACTTCCTATGCTATTTACAAAAGTGTACATTCTTCATTACGTCTTCTAGGTAATGGAAATAACACTTGAATTTTCATAGCACTTTTAATTACAAGAAAAAAATTTTCCATAACTGTTGAGCAACTGTTGCGTGATTTTATGCGAAATGCATAGTTGATTATTCCGCTAAGCTCAACAGTTGAGTAATTTAGGACATTTAATCCATCATACAATTTTTTCGCTAATTTAACTCAAATTAGAAAAATTAAATAGATTTACATCGAATAATAAAATGTTTCTTGCATAAAGAAAATTTTTTAAGAAGCTATTACTTTATTTTTTTTTAGTATATTTCGTAATTCTCAATGATTTTTTGAGCGTTCTTGTATAAACATATGGAATTTCTACGGTTTTTTTCCCAGAATTTGTTCAACGGTCTACTGAAGACTTGGGTATTAGCACCAAATTAAATCTACATACAGACCAGCTAAACCATAAAATAAACCATTTAATTTTGACTCAGGTTGAATAAATGAAAAAATAGTTATTTAGATAACAAATTTGCGGTCACCCTTCAGAATTATGGGTCTCTGAACAAGACATACAAAAAAATTTAATTAAAAATTAATCAAATTTATTTTACTATTTTTATAAGTCCAGGGAAGCAACGAACCTGACTAAAGAGAGCTTCATCAGAATCAAAAAAAAAAAAGAACATCCCGCAAGGTATAAAATTCAATGGCAAAGATCCGCACTGGGACTTCTTCCATATCACAATATTATGATATTTTTCACTTCTTTTTAAGTTCTTCTTCTGCTGGGATAATCACGATTTCGTTTTAAGAAGTGGGTATTGTATTTTCATCGTCAAACGTCGACACTAAAACTTGGCCTCCATTACGTCGATATGTTGCGGCTTTCATTTCCAGTTTATATTGGAAGAACTTAACACTGCTACTGAATATCAGTTGAATTTTGAAGTTAAAGCTATGGCAAATGGATTTAAGACAGGCTAAGTTTTGGTATCACCGGTATCGACGTTGACAACTGCAATAAGGGTGAATATTTTCCTCGTATATTATTTAAACAAATACAAATTCTAGAATCATTTTATTATATAAATATTTGTGGTACGCAACTATATTTATTTATTAATTAGCAAACAAAAATTCTACTCAAAATTGTTACTAAATGAACTAGGAAAATTGATTAATTCTATAGAATACTACCAAGCTGTCGGCAGCAATACATTGCATATTTAGGAACAAATGCTTACAAAAATTATGCCGAAATACACTAACACTGTTTACGGCAGTATAAATTCCATTATGTTGTCTCCATTACATAAATGCTTCTAGGCAAGCACTAATTTCTGCTGGGTACCGATGCCAACACATTGTGAGCACTCTACTTTATATCCTCATACCATGTTCACACGCCAATATGAACCACTTCTTTAGCTCTCTGAATCACGACTTCCAACCATATTGTTCACACGACTGTTTTTCGTTCATGGTGGCACTTCGTTTTCAGAATTATCTTTTTTTTCATTTTTCTATATACTATATGTATATTTATTATTTTTCTTTTTTGTAAATGCAAATTTATTTTCTTTTAAACACTTTTTTCGTTAATTTTATTTCTTTTTTTGTTGTTTTTTTTTCAGTTAATTTAGATAAAGTAGCAATAATTGGTTATTAAAATTAGAGCTAATACTAATTTCTGCGTGGTTCGTAGTTGGTTCTGAATGAACCAACATGGTTCGTTCTCAAAATTTTGTAGGGTGAACCAAGTAGTTTCAATCATGGTTTGGGTACGAACGACGAATTAGAGAGCGAACCGCGAATATTGCTGTCCGTGTGAACATGATATTATGTACATCAAATAAAAATAATGCTGGGTACACATCTGACATCGCAAGCACACATAACAGGGTGTACTAGTGCCACCGTTTGTCATTTTGGATACATATTGCACGCATTGCACACACTTCAATTATGGCATCACAAAATAACAACAACAAAAAACATATTTTAAATTTCATTAACGATTGTCCCAAATATAATTTTAAGTGTAGATTGTGTGGGCCTTTCTACGTTCTGTAGTAGACATGAAAAAAACATAATTTTGTTTTTATTTTTGCCAACAACAAGTGATACAGGGAATTATAAAATTTTCTGGGAATTATAAAAAATTGTAATACAATATTAATTTGAAAATATAAATAAATTCTATGTGTTTTTTTGGTTTCTTTTCAGGTAAAATTTTTGGAAAATTTTTTTGTAAACAAATAAGTGAGTAAAAAAGACAAAAATATATATCCACACAAATTTTTATATCTATTAGTAGTAGTAGCAGTGGTATGTATGTATGTACAATTGTACGATATCCATTCGACAGGCGATATTAAAATTCCTGATACATCATGGGAACGGTCGCGTAAAAACTAAAGGCAAGAAAACGCACGCAAGCACACATGCTTACCCACACATATTCATTTTCTCAAACAACGTCATAACTCACTAAATACATTTTTTCAGTTAATAATGCAAAATAATTTCTCATATCGCCTTTTATCATGTGTAAGAAGTTCATAAAGAAACCTACAAAACTCCCCTCGTAACAGAAGAATATGTAAATTGAAAACTTTAAGCACGTTTTTTACAAACTAGTCTTTTGGAGTTATGACATTGTTTGAGTAAATGAGCGATATGTATATGCATATGTAAGACTTTCAATCTGATATTGATTTATAGGAATTTTATTAAGACATATGTATGCAAAAAGCAAAAGTTATATATATGTACGTTGTAAAGGAGATATTTATCTGAGTTTCTACAGTGAAAGACATTTGTTTGAAATTTAATTGTAGATTCCTGGTTGCAACTGAGGTAATTGGCGCCCACACCACTACCTTAACACACTTACATAGCGCGAATATCAAAATAATTTCAAAATTCAACTTTTATTGAACTCAGTCTCGGATAATTTCCCTTAAAACGTTATTAAATAACCAGCCAATACCCTGCGCGTTGCTGTGGGAGGCAACTATATTTAATATATTTATTACGATTTTTGTATCTAAATTTATTATTCGTATAAGGTTTAGCTGGTCTATATGCGCCATTTCATTTGGTGGTAATACCAAAATCTTCAGTAGATCTTTAACCAAGAACTCCCAAAAAATATTTGAGACTTACGGAATATACAAACAAAACAAACCAAATAGCTTCCTAAAAAAATTTTCTTATACAACAAACATTTTATTATTTGATTTTAAATCTATTTAATTTTTCTTACAATTACTCAACACTTTGATTGACAATGATTGCGTTTAAAAGGCGAATAATTGAAAGAATAGTTCCATAATTTAATATATTTATATTAAATTATATTTTATTTAGCTATATTAGTAGTAACTTTGTTATTTAAGCGATGGTGGCGAGGGCTGACGTTGACTTCAGAACCAAGAAAGTCCTGGGTTCGAACCGAGTTTCAGACTAAGTGTTAAAAATATTTCGCATTTCTTCTATTGTGCATTAGTGTGTCTTTGTGTCAATTGTTGTCGGAAAGTTTGAGTGGCGAAGGCATAGTCACTGGTCGATGAACAGTATCTGTTTCACCTGATACACACGGCCACAGCAGGCTTCACCTCCTGTCATATCTCTCTCTTTCTCTCTCTCTATCCTTTTCCTCTAGTTCCAGCACAATGCAGAGCTAGGAAAAAAATTATTCTTTCTTAATTTTATTATCGAATTTAATGCACTTGCTACGTTAAAATTTCTTGAACCATTAAATAATAATTTTTTATTTGACCAGTTTTAAACACAGTAAGTGACTAAAACTAAGATTAGTCAGGAAATTTTCTGTATCTTATTTAATTTCTTTAATATTTCCCATTGATTCGTTATCATCATTTAACTGCCGTATTCATAAAATTTAAATTTTATTTACAAAAGCTTTATTACACAAATTTTCATAGAAATTTTTAATCAATACACCTTCCATAAATCCGAAAAATTTTTATTTTCCATTAGGGGGTCAAAAAATTGTTTCCTTTTTCCGGTGTCAATGGACATAACTTTTTGATAATTTTATTATTTTATTTAAGGATATACCTATGGCTGTATGTTAAAGCAGATATAATTGGAGTATTCACAAGGTAGTCATAAAGTCATATGTTTTAAAATAATAACACGAGAAAATATTACTGTTATGAACAACCAGTGTGCTTTAAAAAAAAAATTCATTCAGCTGAAAAGAAAACAAAGTTATTAATGTTTGATATCAAAATACTAAAAAGAAGTGTAGAAGCTAAAATGTAGTAAATAAGAAATTGCTGGTAAATCTCGTAATAATTACATTTTTGATTGAAATTATAAAATTAAACTTTTGGCACAAAAAATTGTTAAAACAAATACAATCTAAAACAGCTGTTGCCAGTGATATGAGCTGGATAATTTTTTTGGACGGCGGCGGGCGACACAATTGCTGAAGCACAACAACAATTTGTTTAAACCATTTTAAAATATTAAGACATTATGATTAATAACAGACAGTGTGAATCCCCCCATTGTATTTGTGCTTTAAATTTCATTTAAATGAATTTTAAATTGTTCCTCTAACCACGTCCTAAGCCAAGTTTTTAAAAGGTACATATCGGATGTCTCCTTCTATATTTTAGAATTCATTAGAAGCGATTTGAGAGACCCTGAGAAAATGTCCCCCTTGCTGGCTCTATTTGATTTTCTATGTTCTAAATTTTATTAAAATTATTTCGAAAGTTTTGAAGAGGCAGTAATTTTTGCCCCCTATCAACCTCCTCGTGTTAGTTAAAAAAATATATACCCAATAATCTTCCGAGAGGTGCAAGAGTGCGCCAACTTTTTGATTCAACGGATAAGTGGTTTGGTCGCACAAAAAATACCGAACAACAAGCAAACATTAATTTTTACATACGTAAAATTCTTCTTTACATTTAATAAAAATCATAAGCAGCATTAATTTATTTTCAAGTTGCAAATAAGTTGAGTAGAACTACACGCCACATTGCATAAAAATAAGAAATTCATTGTTTTTTTTGTTATAATGCTGCTGTGTTCATTTTGTTCTCGTTGTGGCCGTTGCAGATGTTGTCGTTGCAACAACCAGATGTTTTGCTGTTTTGGCTGGTTGGTGGTAGGAAGCTTTAAGGAACATTGAACTCTCTGGATTACCTGAATCGTAAATAAACGACTGCATTAAAAAGTGTGTGTATATTCACATTTATACTATTAATGTGGTTTTTGAGGAGTAAGCAGAATACTCGCAAAGAATGAACAAAATATAAAAGCTCTGGCAGTAAAAATCACCCTATTTTTGTCATGGTCCCTGTGCAAAAATTTACAACGGTCTCTGTTTGTTTAAATGCGAGTAAATATAAATTTTACTCTTGTTTAGTGCAGTTAAATGAAGGGCAGATAATTGTTGTTTCTATTTGAAAATAGTGAAGTTGTGTAGTAAATTGTAGTAAAAAGTAAAAAAAGGATTAAATTACACATTCATAGAAAAATGTAGGTACACCGAAGGATAAAATTTACGTTCGAACGGTTTCATGAAAACTTAAATACGTGTAAAATTTTAAGTAAATCTTGGTTTTCTTACTTTTGCTTTTCTAATACAGTCTACTATCGATAATTTGAGCATCGTCGCAACGTGGGGTGCGTTTCGTTGTTCTATCGTTACTACAATCAGAGAACTTGTTCCCGAAAGCCGGTCATTCACGTGCACATCGCGTTCATCATTAAGAGCGCATCCATTTGTGGTCGACTTGGCAGCGCACTACGCATTACAGAGAAATTTCGTTTTTTGGCCGAATGGACTGCCCGCAGAGGTCTTTCCTGTCACTTTTGACGTGGGAGGATTCAAATCGAATGTCAATAAACACTACTCCCTCTATCCTTTCCCCCAAAACCTTATTTCCTATTTCCGGCACAATGCACCGCATGTATAGGGGTCATCCCCTTAGTGCCGGTACAAGGAAAAAAAAAATCATACTCTTCACTACTTCTACTTTGGCTTTTTAATTAATTATTTAAACATGGCGATGTCATTGGAGGCCAGTACTTACCACTCTCGCTTACGAATTACAACTTCTAAATGCCATTACAAATACGTTATTGCAGTAATCAGTTATTTTGAAGGGCATTAGTTAAAAGTTACCGTTAAACACTTACTTCATTTATCTTTTTTTGACATATGTACTCGAAAAACTACAACAAATGGCAATGTTGTTTTTGCAAAAGTTGTAGTTGTAATAATATTGACCTTGTTTTATGTAATTGAAAGCATTCAAAAATAAATAATTAATGTTTTAAGTCTAATCATATTATTTTACAAATCTTTTTTAACCGACTTAAAAGAAAGATTCACAATCTGACTGTATGTTATTTCAGAACTTTTTACTGAGTGGATCGGTTCCAATGATTCTTTTCTAATAGGAATGTTTGTGGCTCTCGTGCGTTGCAATAAGACACTAAAAATTATAAAATGAGATTTTTCAAATAAAAACTTAAACAGACTTAAGTTGTTGATTTTAACTTTTTTCAAAGTATTCGAATTTTTATAATAATTTTTATTTGTATAAATTAATTAATAAAATTTGTATTTGATAAGAAAAGTTTAAACATACACAAGTTAGTGGCATTTTATTTTAAAATATTTTTTAAAACTTGAGATATAAAAAAATTCACACATTTGAAATGTAACTCTATTTTTTTAATGCGCCATCATTAGCCATAAGTGAAACTAATGGTTAACATTAAGCCAAACGAAAGCTAAGCGAGTTCAATGACTTTAAAATGCGCCATATTTGTTTCAGATCGGCGAAGCCATTCGTATTTCGTAATTTCGATTTCGAACCTCGAAAAGTGAATTGCAGTTTTCACATTATGTAAATTATTAATAAATTTAATATATTCAACACACTTTTATTCCATTGCGATTCATTTATCGACATGTTCCGATATTTCATGCTGGTTTGGTTGGCGAAATATCGGTATTAAAAGTTTCCAATTAAAATATGAAACGAAAAAGCCAAAATTCCTCTGAAAATGTTTTTAATCCCAAAATAATATGTCCATAAAAAGTTCTGAATCGCATAAATATGAGAAAATGTGATAAATCAAATTTTCCGTTTCGAATTTCTGAACACTTTTTTTATAGTATGTAAAACTAAAGTTTAGTCTGACCTTAAAAAATATGACACAAACGCTTTTTTTTTTTAAATAATTTTTTTTTAAATAATTTCAAAATAATAGCAAAACATAAACATGGAAAAAATGGGAAAAAATTCAAATTCATGTCAATAAAAATGAAAAATTTATCCAAATAAAAGATATGAAACTGCTTTTTTTATAGCACTTTATTAAGTTATTAACGCTTTCAGTACCTGAGGAGATACATACTTACGTATGTACATATATTTCGTGGGACTATCGCAAACACATTCATTCAGTCTTTCGATGTCTTAAAATGAAAGTTTCCCTTAATGTTGAAATTTCAGTGTTTATAAATTGTTTCCTTATCATAAAATATTACAGGTAATTTTTCAGAATAATTAATAAATATCTGTTTTGGGTTTATGCCATGAATATGACGCAAATAATCAATAATTAGTTGTAGCTCATCCAGAAAACTGTCTTATTTTCAAAAAAGAAATATATGTATTCGTTAAATTTGTTCTCCTTTTTTTTATTGTTTGTAACTGGTTCTTAAAAGGCATTCCTTTTAAAAAATCATCAAACGTCCTAAGCAAGGTCATTCGGCTACAAAAACCGGTTAAAAGTTGGCTATTGAAACTTACAACTGACAACTTTGCACAACAACAAACAAAAGCACAAAAGGAACAACGACAACAAACAATAAGTTTTTTCAGAAATAAGAGAAAAAGAAGAACTTTTCACATACAAATGAATTCGATTCATAACTGAGATTCAGTCATCATACACTACGACTTCCCAACCACTCAATATGCTGCAAAAAGAGAAACGAAAAAAAAAAAATTGAAATGACGCACTCCATTCGAACACGTCCATCCAGCCAGTTGTATTTGTGGCTTAAACATGTTTGTTATTGTTATTTTTTTTTTCGCTTTCTTCTTTTTCTTTTGTGCTTCCAACGGCCAATGTCCTCCTTGTATTTCAAATTCAGAGAATCAGATTTATATTTAAACCAGCATTTGGTTGCAATTAAATTTACAGAAACACATTTTTAATTCCATTCTACAATGTGTGGCATGATGGCTGGATTGCATGCATTAAAAAGCGATCTCTTTTTTTAAAAAGATGTACGTTAAGTACGAGTATAGACTAGCAACACAGGCAACAACAGCAAAAGCAGCAGCAGGTAAAAACATTTGCAACTTAACAACTGGGTTTATGTTGTATTAAAATTGCTTTAAGTCAAATTATCTTCTAGTTATGACAGCTTTTGATTGACTGTGCGTTTATGATGGATTTTGTAAATTAGAGCTTGATTTAAGCTTTTAGACCTGAGGGGTACATAGCAGCAAACAAATCGCCCGCTGCAAACATGGAAAAATAAAATAATGATTTCATTTCAATGTACGCAAAACATACCGTCTCATTTGGGTTGGAATTATCGTATCTTCCAGCAATCCAATTTCATACAAGTTTCTTTCATATGAATTTGTTTTTATTTCGTCTGGTAATACCACTACCAATAAATAATTTTTTTTCTATTAAATTAAATTTTGAAAGTCTATGTATACTGACATATACTAGTGGCCTGCAAAGATAAGTTTGAAATGCTATTCAAAATACACTATTGCAAATTCGTCGTTGTTTGGTTTTAAAAAAAATAATGGCCAGTGATGATAAAGTTGATACAATTGTATGTTTTACAATTCAAACATAAAAAGTACTTTGGTACTTTCAGGCACACATTTGGTACTACATAATTTTTATATTTCTCAGAAACCGACACTCTGATGTTCGACTGCTGTCGAATGAGTTTCTCGAACGAATTTTCATTTGGTATTATTTTTTATAAATTTTTTTTTATTCACAATAGGGTGTTAGGGTTTCATATTATCACCACTTCACTGTAATTTCTATACTTCTGAGGAACCGAGACCCTCATGTTCAACTGTGGTCGAGTTAGTTTCTCCTACTAGTTTCCACTTAGTATTATTTTCATCAATGGTTTTTATTCACAATAGAGTGTTAGGGTGTTCATATTATCGCGAGTGTACTGCAGTACTTTTTGAATCAGAATTTTTGGGTATTTCCAGTTTTCTTTTTTCTTAAATTCTAAAATAATATAATTGCAGTGTAAATTTATATTTATTATTATATATTAATTTTATAGTTCAAAAGCAGTGTTTACCACTTGAACGCCCGCGGGCATTGTTTATGTGTTAGTGTCTCATACGTGTGAGCTGAAGTGAGAAAGAGAAATATTGCAAGTGTTGCCAGTGAAGAATTTCGCATTCTGCCCGGTTGAAGAACTATCAATAGTTGTCACGCTATTTTCTCCCTGATATTCAGCTGCCATATTTTCGTAAATACGTTTTTTTAATGTCATGAGGATTTCATTTCTTTTATCACTTTTAACACCTTTTTCGTAGTCCTTATGAATACTTCTATAATGTCTCTCAATATTATATTTTAGACATTCCGATTTTCCAGAGATATTTTCTGCAAAAAAAAATATTTTTTTTCCCATTCAATATTAAACATGTTATATATTTATTAGGCAACACATTAAAAAAAAAAGTTAATTTCACTGTTTTTATTATTTGACAAGTTTTGTTTTATTCTTTAGAACTTCTATCTCGGCTATATTGACTAACAATTCAATCGATAATAATTAAGTTACAACTTCAATATTAATAAAAGTAATACACAAAAAGGAATACAATAAATACCGTTAGCAATTTAATAAGAAGTTTTAAAAAAAACTAGTGATGTACATATAGGGTTACGATTACAGTTTTAGTCATCGGCAACACTGAATATATCAACTTTACCTGTTTTATTCAGTCATAAAGAAGCAGTTGCCAAAGGATGGTGTACGCCGCTTGTTTCTTTAATTTTATAAAAAAAGAGAATAAGAAAATGCCTATGTATGTGTTTGGTAAACACTGTTCAAAAGTTTTCGCTGCAACGTAATGTAATGATGAAAATGTCCATACATACATATGTGACGGTTTACTGTCGTATTCATAAAAAGTTTTTGTTCTTAAAATATGTAATTGAATTTCCTATTGAAATTTGTCTATTAAACCTTTTATAAATAAAAAAAGTTTTCATGAATACAGTGTAGGGTTGTCGTTCGAATAAAAATTTTTCGAATAATTAAAAAATTGTTTTAATTTTTGTTTCATTTCAACTATTTTTGAATTTAGAAGAAAAACTATTCGAATAATTTTTGTCGAATAATCAGACATTCGAATAATTTTCTGAACTACTTTATGTAAAAAAATTTTTTTGTTACGTAATCAGATTATAAGTACTTGAGCAGGACTGTGTCTACATATATGTTCGCTAAACACATCTTTCTTTTTTTGGAAGCATACACACACAGCTACCCTGAAGAATACCTGCTACCTGAAAGAAAGAAAAAGTATCTCCCAGTCACCACTTTTGTGTCAAAATTAGTGACATTGTCGACAAACTGTCTATACTTTTTACTTTGTCGTTTGTGTGTAGAGAAACTTTTGACAGATGAAACCTATGCTTCTTTTGGGGCTTTTTTTATTGTTTCCTTTTGTTGAAAATAAATGTGGTACGCGCAAAATTAAAGTTTTTTATTAAAAAATGTCATAAATAAAATAAATTTTAGTGAAAGTTAAAACTATAGAAAACTATATAGGCTTTCGAAAATTTTGTCTTCTACAAAAAAGAGCGAAAAATTTAAAAAATGAAACAGCTCCTTTCGAAATTTCGTTGAAGAAGCTGCTGGCTATATTACAGGCGGAAGATGTTGAGGTATCGCTTTCAGCAACAGTTTTGTGGGGCAAAATGCAACAAGTACCAATCAGAAAAGATTTCTCCGGGAGTTATTGCCTCAGGTATAAAAACTCGACTAAGGAAAGTAAATCATATTTTAAAAAAATATGACTAAATTAAAATGGATAAAAATATCGAGGGAATTCTTTTATTTGAAAGTTGGCGAATGTAGAAACTCAGAAAATATTTTGCGAAGGAGTTCTAATTATTCAATAGTACTAGTGAATCGCTGGTTTCAATGTCGACGTATGTTCCTAAGTGGAGTACCAAGTCAGTAGTACTTATAGTATTAGTACTTTCTCATAGATAAGCACATGTTATATTTATATAGCGCAGAACATTGTAAAGGGTATTCCGAGTCAGTGAGGTAAACTCAGTATAAGAAATCATAATTTATTTAATGTTTCAATCTCCATAAAGAAACATTCTTACATCTATGGATTTTTTTTTATATTTTTTTAATGAATTTTATCTCGTTTTCAAAAATATTTTTAATGTTTTTTCTTGTGTAATAGATTGTTTTGTGTTTTTTGTTTGTGAATATGAAATGTTAAACCAATACAAACAGATATGTCGTTTTTTACTTATTTTCTTAGATTATTCGATTAAAATTGTGTATTCTTTGTACGTTCAAACTATTCGAACAAGATTTCAAAATTATTCGTTTATTCGAAGAAAAAAAATCTTGAAATTTTATTCGAACAAATAAAAAACACATATAATTGACCATTCTAATACAATGGGCAGGTTTTAGTGAGACTGTTTAGAGGCTGTTTATTGAAATTATCTTCCGTAAACCCTGTTACTTACTAACAATATATAAATAACTCCAGTTGTGTGCTTTTGACTTATAAAATAATATTTCAATTTAGATAAATGGAGTATAAATTGAATGCATCGTTAATTTATAAGCACTTTGCTAAAAGGTTTGTTTCAAAATTTTACTATTTGCCAAGTGAGAAAAAATTCAAATTGTATATAGCAAAAAAAAGAACATTAGAATATTGTTCAAAATATTTCAGAAACAGCTTCAAGAGTGCAATTCATATTAGGCTACAACTCAGTCATTATACCGTAAATAGAATTAAATATTCTAAACTCGCTGACAAATGATAAGATAGTTAGAATATTGATACATTTCCCGTAAAAATCTTTTGGGCCAAGAGAAAACATTAACAAAATTGAGGTTGGATAGAAACCTTTTTAAAAAAAACATATTTTTTTATGAAAATATTTTCATTGACGTCCGGTTTTCCCCTAATTTTAAATGCATGCAAGCTCATCCGCCAGCAACAACGACAATAATTTGCTATAGAAAGCACGCCAAAGTCATAAACAGCAAAGCAATCAACCAAACAAACAAGCTAACCAACCAACACCAGACAGTCAGCCAGCCAGCCAACCAAGTCATCCAGCAATTTAGGACTTTTGGATCATTAAATATTTCGATGCCTGCATTTTCGTAATGCATTGATGCATTTTATAAGGCATTACAAAATGAATGCAATAAAAAAACATATTGAAATTTAAATTTTGAAAAAATATCCATTTGAATTTGTAAATTTTTATCTCGTACACAATATTTTGTGCGTATTTAAAACACTACTTATTTCAATTTTATACAAAATAATTTCTGTATTTTGTATTAAGTTTTAGTAAAATAATTATTACAGTAAACGCTCGCAACTGCTTAAAAAGCAGACATATCGCGGAAACTGAATTTTCGCTATAACCGGGCCCAAGAATTTCTTCAAAATATGTTATGTAATTGTTTCTGATAAAAAATTTTTGTTCGATGTACTTTTGCTGTAATTTTTTTCTGCACTTTGTAAGGGAACATCTACAAATCTCTCACCAAAATGCTGCGTAGGCACCGCTGGCTAATGCTCAAAACGCCGCAGTGTTTGACCAATTGGTGTCGGACGAACAGGAAATCTGCGACGAAATTCACCCTGCGCCAACATAACCGACGAATCGTTGCGCTAAAAATATATTTTGCGTTCTGGCGGAGTAAACCAATTCAAGGCTTTTCGATTTCTATTCTGCGTTTGTTTGCTTAACGAATGTAAAAGCTGAATTTACATTTGCCGTCATTTGCAAAAGTTATAGCGTTTTCCAATAGACTGATTACTTTTGCCCCACTTTTTATTTCTGATAAATATGCATTTAGTTGGTTGAGGGTGGCTATGGTCGAAGTAGTCTGCACGTTGATTATTTGTGTGTCTTTGTCTATCAGTTGTTGCCGCAAAGTTTCAGTGGCGAAGGCATAGTCACTGGTCACTGAACAGTAACTGCTTCAGCTGTATTCACACCACAGGCACATCAGAACGCCCTCCTTCGTCGTTATTGTGTAGCACCGGCGAAGTAAAATAATTACTAAAAAATACTAAAAACGCAGCTTCAAAATTTAATACGTCTCTTTGAGATCAGAGACGCTACAACACTGCTGTAAAAGCACAATGCATCGCATGTGTAGGGGTCATCCCTGAGTGCTGGTTCAAGATAGAAAAAAAAACAAGTTTAAAATTTTAAGTTGCTTTTCTGGCAAATTATTCTTTAAAATAACGGCTGAATCGCGCAGTTCATACAGAGCAATTGTGGGCTCTGCATATTATAAAGCCCTTAGTATACATACGAGGACTGTTCAAAATAAAAGGTTAATTTTGAATTTTTTTTGAAAAGTAGTTATTTATTCATCAATATCAATTTTGTCCCCTTCAAAGTAATCGCCCTCAGATATAATGCAGTTATGCCAGCGTTTCTTCCAATCCTCGAAGCACTTCTGAAATGCGCTTTTCGGTATGGCCATCAGCTCGTTCTTCGATTTTGACTTTATCTCATCAATTGTGGCAAAATACTTTCCTTTTATTATTCTCTTCAGTTTTGGGAATAAGAAAAAGTCACATCGAGTCAAATCTGGTGAATAAGGTGGTTGAGGCATGATTAGGGTGTTGTTTTTGGCCAAAAAACCACGAACAAGCATTGATGTGTGAGCTGGTGCATTATCGTGATGCAGAATCCATGATTTTTTTCCACAATTCCGTTAGTTTGAACCGTATTGCTTCATGCAAACGTTGCATAACTTCCTTGCGGTATTCTTTATTCACCGTACGACCTGTTGGAAAGAACTAATGATGCGCTACGCTATTGTAATCGAAGAAAACAAAATTCACCTTTTATTTTGAACAGACCTCGTATATTAATCGATCTAATAGCATCATCGACTTTAATATAATTTTCGTGGCCACTATCAATTGAATCCTCCTATGTAACTACGAATAAGCTCGAAGTATTAATTAAATTACAAAACACTAAAACTTGAGGGAAGATTCTTCTTATGCTGAGACAAAAAGCAAAGAAAAATTAAAAGTCGCAAAAATAGAACCTTGTTTTAACAACTGTCGCGGTTATAGTATTCATTACTTTAAACTTGAAATCCTGAGTTTTGGAGTTTTTAGTTTAGATTTCAGTTTTCTCCCAAAGGCTGCCGTTTCCGCAAAGTTCATTGGCTCTAAATGTCACAAGTGACAACTGCCAACTGACAACTGATGACTACACAGCAGCAACAGTCATTTTTATGATCGCTAACTAAAGAGAAAAAGTCTCATATAAATAAAACAACAATGAAATAAACAATTTAACAAAGTCATTGTAGTTGTTTGCTGTCGTTGTTGTTGTTGTTGTTGCCTGTTTATTTTGCAATTTGATACTTTTGCTGAAATTCGGCACAAGAACAAAGTGAGCAGAAATTAAAAATCCCTTTTATTTTCGTTTGAACAAGCGTGAATTGCATTTCTTTAAGGTTTATGCTCTAATAGAGTAATTTAAACCAAAAAAAAAACATAAACAAAAACGAAAACAGGACAGTGGAGTTCGAGTAGAAGACCAAAGAAAAAAACGAGTTGAAAATGAAGTTTTGTTAAAAAAAAACAACAACAAACTTGCCGCACATGTTGGCAAAGATGATGACTATTGGACGTGGTGGTCATCAACCTTTACGATGTATAAATAAAGTGGTGGTAAACATAATAGCAGCATTGGCAGTTAAATAATTTCGAACTGTTGGTGCCAGCACATCGAATCGAATCAGTTCAACATTTAAATAGACCGAAATTCGCCCTATTTTTCGGAACCAGTTATACAGACCAAATTTTACAGTCTGAAATGTTTATATTTGTATGAATGTGTATGTTTCATTGAACAAACGTAGTAAATTTCATTGAAACCGGTTAAGTCCTTTTAAAAACAATATTATATTTAGCTTATGCCTTAATGGCTCAATAAGCTTCTCTATTCATCACATTTCTGAAAATATATAAATTATTATTCAGAAATGAATATTAAAAAAATTTCACACGGAATGAGAAACATATATCGCACCCTAAATACAAAAGTGACACAACTCAAAATTTTCCAAAATGTACTTTTTTCCGTAAAATAATTCACAGTACACATCTCTAACTACTTCAAAAATTTCTTTCTCATCACTGTTTTCTTTAACTGGAAAAATACCGTTATGTCTGTTTTTATGTTAATTGCATTGCTTACGCACGATCGACTAAAAAGACCTATTTTTAGTTGCGTCAATGTTCTCAAGAAGTGCTGATTACTTTTGTTACACATAATATTATATTATAATATAAAATTAAAAAAATTTTAGCAAAACCTTCTTCGAAATAGACTTCTTTCATAATGGAACCAATTTTATTTTAAATATTACAATCATTTTTGCATAAACAGTTTTTTGCCTCTCCTGAAAATTTGAGAATTTTGAGTTGTGCCGCTTTTGTATTTAGGGTGCGATATGTATATACCCGTTACACTTAAAGTGAAGGGTATAAAAACGATTGCAGGGGTTTGGACTGTCAACACTGCGTAAATCATAAAATAAGGTAGTTCTCTAGTTCCAATTATTCAGCTTCGTTGTCGTTATCGATGTTCCCACTATGAATTCTTTTTTTCAAAAATTGATGAAAGCCTCGAAGGTGCGATGCCAAATTTTTTTGGCAACTGCAATTTTCTTTTCTCCATTTTTACTAATCTAAAGACACACAGCAAAATTCCGGTTATTGTTAAAATATGTGTTGGAAAATATTGCTTTTGTTTACGAATTTTTTTATTACGAATTATAAGAGGTTTTGAACAATAAATAAGTGCGATTTATAGGGGGTTTCTTAGACTTTCAACTGCTAAAAAAATATGAATTAACCAGGAATTAAAGAGTTTTTCGCAAGGCATTGGAGATATTAGAATTAGAACGGGGTAAAAATTATGGCGCTTTGATTGTATATAAATACAGAATATAATAAGTAAAGTGCTATTTTTGTAACCGCAGTTGTTCGTAGAAACGTAAAACTTAAAAAAAGCCTAGTGAAAAGTTAAACTTACCATTATTTTGTTCACACACATGTACAAACGCATAATAAAGAATGCCTTTTGAAGTTCTGCATGATTTAACAAAGAGCATTTTTACACCAGAATTAAAACTAAAGCAACTATATAATGCCATGACAAACAAACATCAAACATACAACAGTTTGTGGAAAAAGTCAATTGACAAGCAAAATAATTCTACTTTGTAAAACTAGCTTCGTTGCCTTATATACAAAGTATGTCCTAAAACACTGCATAAATACTTATGCATGTTTGGACGAGCATGTAAAGGGTCTTTCAACAGGGACTCCCGCACGTTGGACAGTTGATAACGGCCATCTTGTTGAGGCTACCTACATCTGTCAAATAAGTTGTCATTTATTCAGTCTGTTTTTCCAAATTATCATGAACGGATACAGCATTCAACAACACGTGCAAATAATAAAATTGTTTCATCAAAATGGATATTCGGTTCGAATCGCGCACCTCGCCCATATCGCGGTCGCCATAATCAATCGTCCTACCGTAAATAAATTTGAGTCCCCTGGTTCAGTAAACGATCGACCAATGCCCGTACGCCGACGAAACACTAGATCTGCCGTGGGATTGTGCAGGAGAATCCGAGACTGCCGATTTCGCGTCGCTCATAAGAACTCGGCCTTTCGAATACCACAACTGATTTAGGCCTGCACCCGTACAAAATTCAACTAATCCAGGATCTGAAGGTAAACGACCCTAGAAAACGAGGGTCTCACGTGCAGGTGATGGGAACTGGCCACCGACATCCTTCGATTTGTCCCCGTTATACTTTTTCTTTTGGGGTTTTCTTAAGTCGCAGGTGTGTGCGAATACGCCACAAACCACAGCGGCCTTCAAAAGCAACATACAGCATGCCATCGGTCAAATTTAGACTGATTTATGTGCCAGTCATGGAATTTAGGATATTTCGGATGCGCTCCACTCAGAGAAGTCGTGGCCGACAATTGAACGATGTTATCTTCCACAGCAATTTCATCAATAGGTCTTTCAAACGAATAAAGAATTTCGATGATATGTATTTCACACACACACATTGTTGTATTGAAACTTAAAGATAGGGAGCGCTTAATGGAAGACCCTTTAGTATGTGTGTGTAGCATTTTTCTTTTAATTACCCTTCCGTATGATATTTTTATGGGGTTTATATTACATTTGTTAATAAGTATGTTTATGTGTGTGTATATGCTTTCATTTACATAAAATTCCCTTTAATGAATTAACAAAGTTGTTACACAAAATGCACTACAAATAGCAACAACGGCAAATAACAACAGCAACAACAACAACAACAACAGTAGCAATTACAATAACAGCAATAGGCCGTAAAGGCAGCAGAAAAACACATAAGGAAATCGTAACCTTCTACAACTAATTGTTAAGTGCCCCTCACACTCTCGCTCTCTCTCACGTACTCTCCCCCTGCCGCTCACTTTCCTTTGCTTAGCCGCTTGCTTGCAATTTTGCGCTCTTTGGCTCCTTTGTCGATACTAAAAAGACGGCTTTTAATGTTTGATGTTTTTAAATTTCTGTCTATTTTATTTATTTTTTCATTAATTTATAGTTTTTGTAACAATATATTTTTAGTTGCAGAAGCCTATTGTTATTGTTTTGTTGTTAAATATTATTGAAAATTATTACATTCAAGTTTGGTTTGTAGCTGCTGCTACTGTTGTTGTTGCACAAATGGTCAAAACAATACGTATTACTATTCAAAAGAGTGTGAAATTCAATATGCGTGCTTTTGAAGAATCCACATAATTAAAGACATGACTACAGGAAAATGAATGCATACCCGCACTGAAAAAATTATATTTTATAAGGCCATGTTAACAAAATATGGGGGAAACAAGTACAAGGGGATTAATTTCCCCTGATATTTAAATAATATTCTTGTATCCGTACGAGTAGGTATAGAAAATAACTGCCAATAGTTGTTAAAAAAACACACACACACACATACAACAATAACTGAAGAGGATCCAACTAATTGACGGATTGTTTGTAGTACGTTTATATTAACATACATATATATGTAACTATTATTAATAAGTTACAAAGAAATTCTATTTTGAAGTATAAGCACACTCCCATTCGTTTGATTAAAACTACATGAGTTTTTTCTACCGGGTGAAGAAGCCAAATATCTTCGTTTAACTTCAATTTTAATTTTCCATACATTTTTGTTATGCTGGCTGCTGGTTCAGAGCAGTGCAGCTAAATGGGCATTTCAAGTGATAAAATACAAACGTGGTGGTAACAAAATTGCTCTTCACTACCGTAAAAAATTAAATTAGTGTCCGACCGAACCTTAACTCCAACTTCGGCAAATTTTGCCAAGTTCGGCCGAATCCGACTTTTTTTTTAAATATATTTGCTTAAAACAAAATAAAACTTCGGGAATTAAACACATTTACACTTTCGCAAAGATGCGAAAAATATAAATTGCTGATGGCCAGTAGTCAGCACGTTGACTCTGCAACCTGAAATATCCAGGTTCAATTCCCAGGCCGGTCGAATCAGAAAAAAGTTTACTACAGCACCCTCCTTCGTCAGTATTTGAGCAATAAAACGTCGACGAAGTAAAATAATAAATAAAATTATCTTAAAAATAATGCATGAAAATTAATATCAGAGGTGCCGCAAAGTTGGTTTATAATTAATACGCTACTGCCGAGTTGTGAATTATCTCCATCTTCCTATCACTTTTACTGGCTGTCTATTCTCTGTACCATCCCTCTATCTAGTTCCAGTGCATATGTAGGGGATATCTCCTGAGCGCTGGTCCAAGATTTAAAAAAAAATAACTATTTCATAGTTTTTGGTTTTTTAAAATTAAAAAAAAATCGTAAAATATAAAAAAAAATCCCAAAAAGGAGTCTTTTTTAGCGTCTTCTAGAAATTACTATTATTTATTACTATATATTACTAAATGATTTATTTTCTATTGAAATTATAGTTTTTATTAAAGCAGCCATTTTGTTTTTATTTCTTTTTTATGTTAAATGATTTAATTAATAGACCAACCTAAATTACGACGCAAAGCGTTGTTTGGCTGTCAAAATTTCTCATAACGCAGCGTCATCGCTTTCCAATTGAAAAATTCAGTTTTACAGCGCGTAAAGAAGTGAACTTGGCAGTAAAAAAATAAAATTGTTGAAAAGTAATGACAATTTAGTTCTTTTCAGCTCATTTAGTGATTTACCCCTATTTCTTATTTCTATTGGGAGTTTTTTATTAATCAAAGTGCAAAATCAAAGCATTTCATTTGAGCGTAAAAGCTAAGATCTAATTACGTTGCGCTTTGCGCCTTAATTTAGGTGGGACTATAAAGAAACGGTTTGAAGTTAAACGAAGTTGCATACTTTCAAGCAATAAAAGTGGGAAATTTAAGGAAATCGCGAGATGGGCTACTTTAGTACATGTCAAATTTTTCGCATGGAAAAATCACTGCTGCTCAACTATTTTCGCACATTCGAACAGAGTAGTAGGCTTTAAGCATTTTATTTTCTTATCGTTGTATATTTTCGTACTAATAATCATATCGAATCATGGTTGTATTGTTTTCGTATTACAATATACGCACATAAAAAGTGTGCTGTTCGCCGAACACCCAACTTGGGCTGAACAGTATTTTTTGCCGAACGCAAAAGTTCGGTTAGTCACTAAATTTTCATTTCCAAAATTTCATTTAAGACATCATTTTAAAAAACTACCATTTAAAAAAACAAGTGAAAAAAAGAAGTGCTTTTCAAGAAACTACATTCTTAAAGCAGTGCAGTTTTGGGGCAAAACCTGGAAAAAAATCATTATAAAAAAAGTGTGACTTTTATTTCTATCACTTTTCTCCCACTGTATCTGCTGCATTCGTGGTCTGCGTTACTTGTAACAAAACATTGTGCTACCTTTCATTAAAAATGAAAATTTTCTTAACGATTTCCACATGAATCATCATACTAAAATTGCGCTAAAAACAAAAACAAAAAAATTTCTAGTGAAGAAGTTGTTGTTTTTCTCCACTTTTTTTTAAACTAATTTTAGTAAATGGGCGGATATTAGTAGGTTCTTTAAATTATGAATTAAATTAAAGCGTAGTGAAGACTATTATGGTAATTAAATTTACACGTTTGAGTGCGATGATTATACTCCTTAATTTGTTCATCATTTCAGTTATTTCAAATTAAATGCAGAAGGAAGTAATAATTAAGTCTTAAGTCCAGTAAGGGACGTTACTCCCCATCACCACAACGATTCGAAGTGCGTTAGTTATTTTTATTATTTCATTTTATTTATTTTTTATCGCTCTGAATCTGAATCTGAATCTGTCAGTGCAGTAAAGTAATTTTTGACATTAGGATTGATTTATATTGCAATTATATTTTGTGATTATGTATGCAATTATATTTTACTTTCTCGCGGTAAACAGGGTGTTTGATAAACGTAATTTGTAAATTCTTGGAAATAATGCATTATTTGGAGCATATTACATTCACAAAATTTAGTTATTGTAAAGAAAAATGCATTCTAAAGAAGTTCAATATAGGGCGATCAAAGTGCAACCTGCAATTTTCAAATCAATGCATAATAGGAGAGCTTTTTTCTACACAAAGCAAACAAAACCAAAAAATACTAAGAACAATTGTAAATTATAGTAAATTTGTAAAATTTTGTAAATTTGTAGTCAACATGCTAAGTTGACCTCACCCTGGTCGATTTAGCAGCGAATCGCACTACGTATTACAGAGACAACTCTGTCACTTTTGAAGTGTGCAGATTCAAATCAAATGTCCGTAAATACTACTCCTTCTATCCCCCCTCGCATAACTTAATTTTCTAGTTACAACACAATGCATTACTTTTGTACGGATCATCCCCTGTGTGCCGGTCCAAGAAAAAAACAAATAAAATTTAGAGGTTAATTATGGGGAAAAACTAACGGGGTATAAAATCTCTTCTTCTATTACTAATTAAGAAATATTTATAAGCGAACACGAAGAACGCTGAAAACGCAGGTGTAGCAGCCATCGAAAACAGCATGTTGTTTCGTTCTGCTAATGTTTGTCAATATGATTTACAATTTTTGTCTCGTTTTTACGTTTAGGTTTTTTTTGGGGAAATAATTGCCATATGTGACCATACCTTTAGGCGATGATGCATTCATTGCTGTCGATTAATTTGAAACTTTTGGAACCATGACTTTCATTGACAGTACGAATCAGCGTTCAATGACAAAATATTTGCTGCGACATTTTCGTTTTTTTTAAATAGGTTGGCTTCTTTCTAGTCGCTACTCGTAACGCATCATGTGAATGCTTACAATATTTCGGTACGGAGAGACGGACAACAAGTTCAAGTATTATTTTTAGAATATTGAGATCCTAAATTGGGTGTATGCTTTCTTTTTGTAAAAGCGCAAAAAAATACCAAAGAATTGGGTCGATTATGGGAAACAGCAATTTGTTGTTGCCACATTCATAATAATTAAATGCTTGGAAATTACAAATGTTTCACAGTACCGAAATAATTGTTCATTGTAAACGAAAGAGACATTAAATTGCTGTTACCACGATTGCAACTAGATTTATGGCTACAATTAAACAAAATGAAATGTGCACTTAAATCTTAACAAAATAATATTTTCGAAATTGTTGCAAACTCTTTTTTTTTTAATTTGGCGTCTACAAAATTATTGTGTCTATTTTCAAACTTTATTACTCGTACATGCGAAAGCATTTATCTAAAAGCAAATAGAAATGATCGAAATATATTCTACAGCAGCGGTAGCGGTAGCTACCTGCAGCAGCAGTTACAAAAAATGGAAAATTGTCTGCAATAAAAGGAGAGAAGAAAAAAAAATCAAGTTGGAAATGGTTACACATTATGGCAACAATTGCCAGTCAACACTAACTGAAACAAGCAACAACTCACTCACTTGCAGCACTATACGCGCTCACCGTAAATAGAACCTCTTCATTCATTCTAATTGTTAAACAAGATTTATGTATGAAAACAGCCCGGAGGGGCCTACAAATTTATTTCCTACATCAAGGGGAAGTTGCACCAATGTAGCAGTGCGTGAACAAAAAATAAATAAATTTAAATACCATGAGGGTTAACAGAAACAAAAAACCATATTTTTATTGGGGTTTCAAATACCCAAAATTTTAAAATTTCACTGTAAGATGTTTGTTTTTAACCGACTTCAAACAGACCAACCTAAATGGCGACTGCCAAAATATCTCATTCCCATACAAAATGTATGAAAACAACAGAAATAACGGCGTCAACGATTTGCAATTGGAAAATGTGATTTTGACAGCGCGTAAAGATGTGAAGTTGACTGCCAAAAAAAATTTTGAAAAGTAATGACAATTTAGAAGTGTTCATGTCAATTTAGTGATTTATTTCTCTTTAGAGTTTTTTATTAATCAAAGTGAGTAAAGAGTACTGTTTCTGGTGCAACGTTAACGCTCTAATTTCGATTACTCATTTCTGCGTAAAAGCTAAGCGCTAAATTACATTGCGCTTTGCGTCGTAATTTAGTTTGTACTGAAAAAACGAGGAGGTTCGCAATTCGACTGTGTTTTTTTTTATGTCTGTTACCTCAGAACTTTTGACTGGGTGAGCTGATTTTAATTGTTTGATGATTCTTTTTCCATTGCAAAGGTCGTTCTTACAGTGTAGCGGGTGAATACAGCTCCCCCTAGACGGAAGTTTTTACTGGATGGACCGATGATAATGATTCTCTTTTCAGTGGAAAGTTTATGCTCACAATGTGGTCCCATTTGAATGGCAGGCGGGTCAGGGGAATACAGCTCCTCCCCTTGGCAAAGATTATATATTTTAAGAAGTTTGATTTATTACAGACGAATTGAGAATAAAATAAAACTTTTAAGAAGATTAACTAAAAAGTTTAAAATAAAAATTAAAGAAAAATATCACAATGTTTCGGTGTTGACCACATTCATTATGAATCCAACACCAATAACCGATACACAAACTCCAACTTTTTCATTGATCCAACACCAATTGATTACTTATGATTCAGTTTTTGTTGTTGTTTTTATTGTTGTAGCTTTACTCAAGAACTTTTTTTTGGAAAAGTTTTACAAAATGCTGCGCTAAAGATAAGAAACATTTAATATGTTCGATTGATTGTTGATAATGTTTTCTTTTTTTTAATACAGCCAATAATGAGCTTTTAATATATTAGAAAGACAAAAAGAAACAAAGTTAGTAATTCTAATTTGTTTTTGGGTCATCCTTCCCCTGATTATTTTCTTATTACGTTTTTTTTTCATTTGTGGACTTGTTTGCCACGGTAGTCAATATTTTAAATGCCACTTTAAAGTTGTTAAGATGAGTTTAAGGCAAATGTTTTGGCCATCTATTTTAGTCACTATTTAACGGTTTTTTTTTTTATTTTATTTTTCATATTTATTGTGAAAATAAATATCGTCAGCGTAAAAGTGACAAACTACTCTTTATTACATTCTGAAGTAGAAGGGAAATATTTAGTAGAATAGTTCAAGTAATACAGACGGAAATTTATTTTAGGAACACATCGGGGTAGAACGACAAATTTCGTCGACTTCAACACAAATAAGACGACACGAATAAGACAGCTGTTCATGTGACCATATTTTAACAACAATGAGAAACGCATAAACATTAGCAAAAAAAAACAATTACAACAAAACTATATAAAAATCTATACAAGCTTTAAGCTTGAAAGAGAATATAGAAATATTTATTAAAAGAAATAGGGATTAAAAAAAATTATATAATTTAATAATACGCTTACTGCCTGGCCCTCGATGTCAAAAGAATGTTTTCATTCGTACAAATACATTTAAAACAAATTTAAGAGCAGCGCCTTCGGCTATGCAACATTCGATGGTGCACAACAGTTTCGTTGTTTGATTAACCTGTGACCCTTCTCACCGTCTCGTAGAGTATATTTGCTGTTGTGTTTATGTGATGGCAGCAAAATAATTTCCTGCAGACATGATCTGACCCTGACCGTTCATATAAAATTTTTAATTACAATAACTACAATAAAGGAATTATTTGTAAGTGATATGGTTCTATGGTCTCAGCTGACGATACGTTTCGTTTGGTAGTTGCAGGCACATTTTAACCGTGAGGGTGCCTGGCTTAAAATATATTTTTTTGTGTTCATCTCCAAATGGATATTTCTACATTCTATTTGTGTATTTTTAAGTGTGGCATTAACAGTAACAAAGCGTTTTTCATATTTTCTTTTTTTTTTATTTTTGGCTCTAAAACAATGTCTATATAGGATCCTAGCTACCACTGATGTTTAAATAATCTGTTTAAATAAATGATTTGTGTACGACATAAAAGCGTTTAATTTGGACGAAAATTCTTTTTCTCTTTTTGTCCATTTTTTTTTTATCTGTTCGTGCCAGATTTGAGCAAATTAGTCATTCGCATTTAAACGGTTTAACGGGTTTGGTGTATTCACATTTTTTACTATTTTACGAAAAAATCTTGTAAAATTATGCTTTTCAACTTTACTGCTTAATTTATGGCCAACAATTCGAATGTTTTTGCAATCTCTTTTAATTTTTAGTTTTGTTTTGCTGTTTGTGGCAATATTTTCTAATTATTTTCTATGTTGTTGCTTGAATTTGGCCAAAAGTACTTTTAATGCTCCAGCATTTTAGCCATGAGCTTCGTTATTCGGTAGTTTTCGGAAGAAAAAAATATGCTATTTTCCGTTTTTTCAAATGTCATTGAACTTTTTTGTTAATATGTTTCGAAAAACATAAGGTTGCATTTGCAAAATGAAAACTTAAGCAATATTAAAAGCAAACACAAACTTTAGATACAACCCCTGGCATTATTAAATACTAACAAAGTTACTGATGTAAAAATGGGGAAAAGAATCTGAATTAAATTCTACACATACATATGTATAACAGTTAAACAGAAACATATAGAGTTTCAGGGGTTCTTTATTTAATATTTCAATTGAACCGTAGACTCACGAATTAGGAGCCAGCGTCAGCTTATATGTTAAACTTTTCGAAAATAGAAAGTTTTGTTAATGTTTGGCAAAGTCAAATGGAAATTGTTTAAGATGTCTGATCAGCGACATTTTTAAGAACTTTCTGAAAATTTAATAAGCGGTAGATTTCATAAAAGAAACATAATTTGAAACTAAAAGGGTGGCGAAGGCTGCGTTCAACCCCAGTTTCAGACTCATAAAAACATCTCGCATTTTTTCTGTTGTTGTTGTCGGAAGGTTTCATTGGCGCAGGCATAGTCAGCTGTAACCAATCCACAGGCACATCAGAACGCCATCCTTCATCGGTATTGTGTAGCACCGGCGAAGTGAAATAATTATTGAAATGTAGTTGTGGTGATGCAAACCCTTTCTAGTAATTCCACAAAGTTCTTATATAAAAAGCAATGTACAAAACACAATGTACATGTATGACTTTTATTGATGACAAATTCTTTTAAACTATATATAAAATTTTTCTACAAAGTGACACAACATAAAAAATATTTCAAAGCCAACTATGTGAATATACATGTTGAATAAGCAAAGTGTTAATGCTCAAATTATATTTCCAACACTCCTCCTCAACATATATATTTTACAAACTGATTTTATGTTTTTAAATTTAACAAAGTAACAAATTTATTATGTTTTAATTTAGACAAATTTTTAGTAAATATATCTGCAATCATATCTTCCGTAGGACAGTATTCCAAATAGATTTCATTATTATTTACTACTTCTCTAATGTGATGATACTTTATATCTATATGTTTGCTGCGATTATGAAATACTGGATTTGTTGCTAATTTTAAAGCTCCTTGATTATCGACGTTCAATTTAATACTTTCTTCATTTATGAAACCAAGTTCTTGTAGTAATCTTCTTAAGTATACTGCTTCCTTTGCTGCATTTGATATAGACATATATTCAGCTTCTGTACTGCTTAATGCTGTTGTGGATTGTTTTTTCGACTCCCAAGATATTGCACAATTTCCAAGATAAAATATGTATCCATTATGTGACTTTCTGTCAGTTTTACATCCACCCCAGTCTGCATCAGCATAACCGATTAACTCTTGATTACTTTTGCAAAATTTTAATTTAAGATTTTGAGTTCCTTTCAAATATCTAAGAACTTGTTTTGCCGCTTTAAAATGTTCTACATGTGGATTAGTATTTCTTTGTGCTAATTTATTTACAGAATATAATATATCTGGCCTTGTCGTTAAAGATAAATATAATAAAGAGCCAATAAGTGATTGATATAATGTGCTATCAACCTCTTCACATTTTTCATTGCATTTTGTTTGAAAATTTGGTTCTAGTGGAACTGATGATGTTTTACAATTTTCCATATTGTATTGTTGTAACAAATCTTTAATATAATTTTCCTGACAGATATTTATATCTCCAGTTTCACCGTTACGTTCAACTTTCATCCCCAAAAAATGTGCCAATAAACCTTTATCTGATACTTCAAATTTCTTACTAATTTGAGACTTGAATTTTAATATTTCTGCTTTATTTTTACATCCAACTATTATATCGTCGACGTAAACTGCGACTACAATCAATTCTTTGTCTTGTATTTTTTTATATAAACACGGTTCATTTTTGCAACTTTCAAATCCCATCTTACATAAAACTTCATTTAATTTAAAATTCCATGCTCTCCCGGATTGCTTAAGACCATAAAGAGATTTGTGCAGACGTAACACTTTATTTGGATACCTTTTGTTTTCAAAACCTTGAGGCTGTTGCATGTAAATTTCATCATATAAATCTCCATTCAGGTATGCTGAAGTTACATCTATTTGGTGCAAATGCATTTTGTGCTCAACTGCTAATGCCAAAATCATTCTTATCGTTTCGTATCTTATAACAGGGGAAAAAGTTTCTTCGTAATTTATGCCGTATTTTTGACTACAGCCTTTGGCGACCAATCTTGCCTTAAACCTTTCAATTTCACCTTCACTATTTTTCTTTAAAGTGTATACCCACTTACTTTTAATAGTTTTATGACCTGCTGGTAAATCAACTAATGACCATGTCTCTTTTTTTTCCAACAAAGACATTTCTTTTTTCATAGCTTCTCTCCATTTTTCACTTTCACGACTGGATAATGCCTCTTCTAAAGTTTTTGGAACTTGCTCCTTCACTGCATTATTCAGTTGTTGATATATTTTTCTTGGACGACCTGGCCTACCATTACTAAAAATTTTAGGTCTACCTGGCCCACGTTTACCTTTTTCATTTGTTTCTACAACCTCATCAAGTGAAATATCGCTATTTACTGATCTTACAATGCTATACTCTAAATCTTCTTGATTTGAGGTATTATTTGTCTCAAATTGTTCATCGACATCTTTCTTATTTACAATCGCTTCGAAATCCATAAAATTTTGAATGTTATCATTAATTTCTTTACAGGGTAATTTATATTCATTAAATAAAACATTGCGTCTTTCAATAACTTCTCGTGTTTTCTTATCATATAAGCGATATGCTTTTGATACTCTAGAATAACCAACCATCATCATATTTGCACCTTTTGATTCAAATTTTCCTCTTCTTTTATTCAAAACTACTGCATTTGTACCAAAAATTTTAAAATGATTTACACATGGCTTACGACCCGTCCATATTTCATAAGGCGTTTTTCCATCGAGACTTTTTGATGGAGATCTATTACGTAAATAAACTGCTGTTGCTACAGCTTCAGCCCATAAATCTTGTTTTAAACCAGCATCGACTAACATACAACGAGCCATTTCTACTATTGTTCTATTAAACCTTTCCGCTACCCCATTCTGTTGCGGCGTATAAGGTACCGTTAACTGACGTTGAATTCCGCATTGCTCCAAATAATTATTAAAATCTTTATTAATATATTCTCCTCCATTATCACTACGAATACATTTTATTTTACGATTTGTATGACGTTCTACTAATTCTTTGAAATTTTTAAATTTTTCAAATACCTCGCTTTTGTATTTTAAAAAATAAACAAAAACTTTTCTTGACTTGTCATCTATGAATGTGAGGAAATACTTTGAACCTCCAACTGAATCTATTTTCATAGGACCACAAACATCCGAGTGTATTAAATCTAACAACTCACCAGATTTACTTTCAGATTTCTTCGGGAATTTTATAGCATGAATTTTGCTAACCATACATATTTCGCACGGATCTTGATGTTTCTGCGTCAAATTTATACCATTCACCATATTTTTCTTCGACAACTCAAACAGGCTTTCATAGTTCAAATGTCCATATCGACGATGCCAAGTTTCATTAATGGATTGTACAACACATAATTTCTCGTTCGGTATTTTTATTTTAAATTGGAACAAATTTTCTTCTTTACGGGCTTTTAAAACTATTTCACCGTAAGCATCAGTAAATATTGCACCCTTATTATTAAATTTGATTTTGCCACCATACTGTACGACCTTATTGACAGATAAAAAATTTCCATTCAGATCTGAGGAATATAAAACATCTTTTAGTACAATTTTATTATTATTTATAAACAGATTGACTGTTCCTATTCCTTCAGCAGCAATTGATTTTCTATTTGCCAACATTATATTATCACTGCATCTGTCTAATTTACAAAATAAATTTCGATTTGCACACATGTGACTTGTAGCACCGCTATCAATGTACCATGTCGATGTTTGTGTATCTCTTTTTTGAGAATTCGCCATTTCAATCAAAGAGTAAGTTTTTTCTTGATTACGTTTTTCGTTGCACCTATTTGCATAATGCCCTTTCTTACCACATATGAAGCAATTTCCCTTTTTAACATTCAAATTATTATTACCTTTCTTGTAACCTGTTTCTCTTTTGGCTGCACCAAAAGCTTGTTCAATCGTAGATGATTTGTTTTGTTGATTTCGACGTTCATACTCTTCAAGAAGTTTAACCTTTAGCATTCCTAACGCTGGTAGAGAATCCCTCGTTTCTATGGCAATAACGAAGTTTTCAAACTCTCTCGGAAGACTTGACAATAAAATGACTACCAATAATTCTTCTTGAATACTAATTCCAACATCGGCTAATTTCTCCGTAATTTCACAAAAACTGTTTAAATATTCGGCCATATCTTTGCTGTCTTTCATGTTCAAACTTAACATCTTTTTATATAAGCTAACCTTTTGCATCGGACCACTCGGCTTGTAAACTTCCTTAAGTTTAATCCAGGCATCTTTAGATTTGTTAATGTTTTTAATATGGTTCAACTGGTTAGACTTAACACTTAATAAAATTGTTGCGAGCGTTTTTTCATCATTACTCTTCCACTCCAAAATTTTATCACGACTCCAGGTTGAATCTGCTTCTTCTTCGCCACTTGCATACTTCCAAAAACCAGAATGAATAAGGATACTTCTCATATGAATACTCCATGTTTCGTAATTCCTTTCATCTAGCTTTTCTATCTGATATAATGACGACGATGCCATTTTTTCTTTTTAAATCTTGCAATAAAAATTCAACAACTTCCAAATCGTATGTCTGGGCCCATAACCTATTGAAATGTAGTTGTGGTGATGCAAACCCTTTCTAGTAATTCCACAAAGTTCTTATATAAAAAGCAATGTACAAAACACAATGTACATGTATGACTTTTATTGATGACAAATTCTTTTAAACTATATATAAAATTTTTCTACAAAGTGACACAACATAAAAAATATTTCAAAGCCAACTATGTGAATATACATGTTGAATAAGCAAAGTGTTAATGCTCAAATTATATTTCCAACAATAATAACAGTGGAGCAATATTAAAAATAATAATGGAATCTCGCCGGCAACATTTTCGTCTGTGTGACCGCGAATTCCAGATGTTTTTCTTTCAAATGTTTTCTCGTTTAAACTCAGATATCAGCTATGCAAATTTAAAACCGATTAAGATGCAATTTTGCACAGCCGAGTGTTTGGTTTCGCTCAAAGATGGGTTTACTAAGTTCCAGTCCACACTTGAAATTTGTAAAAATTTTGCTTTGAAATTGCATTAGTGTCCACATTATGCAATTCTAGTTTTGCAATTTTTATATTTCTTACACAAGTTTTTCATCTACATTAAACTTCCAGTTGAATAGTGAGAATTGCAAATTGAAAAGAAATTGCAGAACACATGAAACCGTGTGCCCCTTCTCAGTCTTCTCACCTCTCTCGCCAACAAACTCAAGAATTTCTGCAACGAAAATTGCAAGTCTCGACGTGGACTAAACAGAATACGTACGTTCAAGATGCCGTAGCAATAAATATTTAAGTTCACTACTAAATTCCTAACCTGATAAATTTATAACATGATGATAAAGAACAAATTTTTAATCTTATATTTTATATAAAATTGCACATCATATAATTGCATCAGATGTAGACACTATATTAGACATTTAATATTATATACTATATAAGACTGTTTGAAAACCTCTGAAGGCATTTCTACACCATTTTGAAAATCATTGCTTGGAAAAAATTAAATACAGCCGTGTCTCTTTCGGCAAGACTGCGCATAATCTTCATAGACATTATGTCACACATTTTCTAAAATTGTATGCAAAAGGCCCAAATATTAAAATAACAATTTCGAGCTATAAAATCGTATATTTTTATTTAATTCACATCACTTTTTTATACACATGGAAAATTAGTTTTTTTTTGGAGTTTTTGAAAATATGTCTTAAAAGTCGTGATAGATAATTTCAGTTTTACATTCAACGATTTAAAAAATCGAGGTTTTACCGTACAAATCATAACGTGCTTTAAAATCTTTTAGTAATTTTTATTATTATTTTCTTAATCACATTCCGCAACTCACACATCAGCCCTGATACTTTCGTCATATTGGCAAAAACAGGGCAGACTCAACCAACAAACATCTCCACGGCCATACCATGTGGTTTAAATTAAACAACACCAGGCAGTCATCATACAGTTGAAAAATAGGGTTTCTACAGCATAAAAATACAAGTATCCATACATGCATATTTGAAATAGGAAAAAAGAGAAATACAATCCTTTTGTTGGCTAAAAAAAAAATCAGAAGCCAACATGCCAACGAACCGAAAGTCAAGTTTGATTCATGATGAACCGAAATCCAAATCGTAAAAATCAACAGCAGCAATGAATTTTCTGCAAATTAATTTCGCATTTTTTTTATTTTATTTTCTTATTTGTACAACTTCTGTAACATATTGCGGGAATATTTTAAGAGAGCCGTTCCACTAGGATTAACCAAACCAAACGCTGGCGAACAATTCTATTGATTTTGAAAATTGGCATGCTTGAGGCATCTTTTTTTATCGTGTAACTAAGCATGGATTTAGGATAATAAATTTTTCATATGGAATTTGAAATCGTTAAAATCATATTATAAAATACATATGTATGTAAATATGTACCCTCATATATGTGCATATGTGTCTATGATGTTTATGTTTATGAGAAAATTCGAAGCAAGTGCACGCGTTCAGCGCCCAAAGTGTTTCCAACAAAGTGTTTTTTTTTACAGACTATTATAATTTATTTATACGTCATATCATTAGAAAAGCATTATACAATTTTACTTCCAACGCTACTGTATTTTTGCTTTGTAATTGGTTGGAAAATCTCATCCAACCACTGCACTTTCATATTTACATTTACAATATAATGGCGACAATGGTGGTGTATCGCAGCATTACACGTTACAATGATCGTGAAAAGTTAAAAATGCAATGACTGAGCACAGCCAAAATCAGCAACATCGTTAGAAATGCTTCAAAAGCTGAAAGCCAGCATGACAGCGTAAAGATAAATCAACTAGTCAAGCATACAATAATTTTAAATGATGCTTAGTTATTCGATGTTCACACATGCTTTTTCTATTTAGTCAATATTCAGTTTATTGACACAATAATTTTAGTGTTCAGGCATGCAAAATTTAGCTAACTCAATAAGCATTTGCCAATGTCGTTACCATTTTACTATAATCATTTGTGAACGTCGTTACAGGAAATTTTGTAGAATATTTTGCTTAGTAAAGGCACTTTTGACAGTGTTGTATTTCAAGTTTTAGTCAATATTTATAACAATATCGTACTTATTGCTCAATAATTTAATTTATATTTTGTATAGAATATTGCGCTCAATAAAGCCATTTATTGTGTAAATCTCAATTAATGTGTATGTCTGAACACCGTATAGTAACCGTAAAGTTTTAATTATCCCAAAAAGGCCTTTAAAATTAGCTGCCTTTTCACATTAATATGCCACTCCATTCCACGTAATTAATTTCAAATGATCCTCTGTTGAAACCAAAGTATGTAGCAACTAAAAAAACATGTTACAGTCAAGGTCTTAAGCCACATCAGTAGTGCGATTCACTAACTTTTATTACGAGAATCGTATGCATAAAATAAGTAAAACGAAATTTTATCGAATTAGCAATTCAGTAAGATATATTGAAGATATTCATTGTCGCTTGAAGTCAGCTGTGATCGTTAAGTTTGTGATAATAATTTATGTGCTGTTTATTTTGTCGGTAAAATATATGTGGTTTTTAAAATGTATTTTTAGAATATTTGAGTGTGGACATGCATACACACACCATTAAATCATATATATGTGTGTGCCTTTGCTAGCATTTGTGTGTATAAATATATGAATATAAATATTATTATATATCTATATTTGTTATCTCGTTTAGCTGGTCTATATGCGCATTTCATTTGGTGCTAATACCGAAATCCGCAATAGACCTTTATTTTGCTTAAAGGCCTTAATATGGCAAAGTTCACACGGCTACTGGGAAATAGGCAGGAGGGTTCTGATAGTGATTTAGCTGGGCACTGCTTGATCGGGATAATGATCAGCACCTCATCTGTCACTGCCCCGGTTTGTGACGCGGCAGGCTGATGTGGCTGAGGGACATCGCAGGGCATGATACAGTGGCTTTATTTTAGGGATAGGCTGGCTATGAGATGTTGACTGAGGGCGAGCTGTAACTTCGTCATCTCTTTTCTTTTCTTATCTTTTTTCTATTCTTATCTTGGTCTTTACTTCTCTCTAATTCTATTCCTTTTCTCAAGGGAATTCACAATGGACCATATGGGTGTGCGAGTGGAGGTGTTCCGGTAACGGGGAACCACCCTTCCTTACCTTGCCTTACACTACCTTATGTGCACCCTTACAAAAAATACTCTGCTTTTCAACTTAAAGTAAAGAAATAATTTCCTTCAGAGCCGACTGTCTCAGTATTATGGTGGATGTTAAATTCGCTGAATGAATATGTCTGGTTGAGTATGAAGTTGATGTGTAATTAATATGGTGCCTGCATTTCTGACTTTTCCATTCAGTGATTTTACAACAGAAAAAGGAAAACTAATTTGAAAATGTTTATTCACTGCAGTCGTATTTCTCATATGCAAACACTTTCTCTCTCTCTTTCTCATGTATTTGTATTATTTGTTTTTAGTGTACGTTTGATGATTAAAATTTTGTTATTTTTTTCACTCTTTCATACCCTTGAATTTGTTTTAAAATTTTTTACTCCATTTGTCAAATACGAAATAGGTTTGGGAATATGTGTTTTAATACATTCATATGAATGCACTCACTCTATTAAAAAAAAAAAAAAAAAAAAAAAAAAAACAGGTACATATCTGGCCCTAAACTGGAAAAAGGCCTGTCATTACTTAAAACTTGATAAAATGAAAAGTGTTATGGTTACAAAAGTGTTGTCTCAAAAGGAGGAAACTGGTAACATTTTTACGTTCCTTTATTTTTCTTTTTATTTTTATTTATTACATTGGTTTTGAAAGCTTAGTAGAAACTGCCTTTTGAATTTCTTTAATAAAGTCGTTATTTTTAAAAATTTGTGAAGTTTTGTGTGCATTGATGCGCTTTACCAATATCCATTAAAAACTCAATCACCACTATCATGAATACTTTTTCACGTGAAATAATTCCCTGTTCCATAATTTGTAATCGTGAAAAAATTCACCGTTAATAATTTCACGGCAAAATAAAATTCCCCTATCGTGAATGATTTTTTCGACAGGAATTTTTTCGCTTTCCGCTTTAATTTATTCACTTAATTTTTGCTGGGGAATTGCATACAAAATGTAAATAAATTCTTCCTTTATTTAGATATTTTGATAAATATAAACTTTTTTCTATCAAGATTAGCTTTTATTGTGGAAACGTACATAAATAATAAATAAATAGCAACCCAAAGACCAATTGAGTGTGTTTTGTTAGAGTATACACAGATATCACGCCTCAATTTTGCAGTCCTCTTACGGATTAACTTAAACTGTTGGTACATCAGAATTCCAATTCTCAACATTTTATTTAATTAGTTGCAGTTCTCTATTTTTATTTATTTTATTTTTAAATTCTTTAATTTTCACACTTTTGTTAATTCTTGCATTCAGGTACTTTTATTGTTCAATTCAATACTTTATATGCGGCTGACTAATTAAAAATACAAATTAATTAATTAAATTGTTTTGCTTTTTAATTAATTTGTATGCTTTTGAAATCTTTTTCCCTTTTCTACATTCACTGATAGTGATAACGTGAGAAAAATTCCACGCGGCAAAAAATTCTACTTGTTATTTACGATGGGGATGAATTTGGAGTTTTTTGGTTGTTACGCCCTTTTGCATTTCAAGCGACGATATGTATATGTGTGCTAGGAAAAAGAATAGTTCAAGAACAAGTCCTTTAAAGAATTTAACTCGTGAAAATACTATTTAATTTTTATTCAACTCTTTTTCGAACAAATAATTTTCCTTGTTTACTCTTTAACGGGCTTGCATTGTTATTGGCATTAAGAAAAACACTGCAGAATATTTTTTTTGTAGCATCATCCTTCGTAGTTGTTTGCCTGAATACCGTCAAATACTTCTTGTTCATCCTCTTGCTTTTTTCCATTATGAAAATTGCTGTTCTTGAGGGATGTTTTGTTGCCCAGAATATTGTTTTTTATCGCTTAATATTTTCACTGCTGGCATATTATGGTTAAATTGCTCGTACTTGTATTTTGGAGTTTATTTTTTTTTTTGCACTTTTAATAAACTGCAGGATATTAATGGCTTCCTATGGCTGGCTGGCAATGTCTCAACAAAATATTTAATTTTTTCTTTTTTTGTTACATTTTTAATTTCTTTAGTCAGATTTTTTCCACTTTCTTTTACGATAAATTGTCCAAAATGAGTCATATAGGCGATGGGAGGCATATTTGTGGGGTGTTTTATTTTCGGGTATTGCGCACAAAATGTTTCAGTGGATAAAAATAAGAAAAGAATATCATGAACGTGAGATCAGATATGACAAATATAAGAACGATTCTCCAAAAGACCGTTCCCTATATGACTTTATTTTGGCCAACCGTAGGGCGGTGAGCTGTGCGCTGTCCCGGCTGTAGAAATATATAATGGATAGGAGGAATCACAAATTGTTACCTTTTTTATGACTACCGTCTGGTTTGTAAAAATGTGCGGACTTCGGCATTAGAGCTCCCTGAACTGATCAGAGAACATTCAATTGAAGTAGCAGTAAACCAGTCTCATATATCACATCACATCATTATGATGCTGCAGTGAGTCAATTAATTTAACTATTCTACTCTCCCCGATAAATTTTTTTAACTGCCCCTTTGTGCTGTCCATCAACTTAAATTTATATAGTTTTGAACCTTTAATCCCATATTACATTACATACATATGGTGAATCTTGTCTGGCGAGTGCGGTACAGTCTCAAAGTGGTGTTCAGAGCGTTCAGTGTCACTTTCACAAAATCGACAGACATTGTTCTCGAAGATGGTAGCTCAAGCCACAATGGCCTGTGAAGTACTACCTCATTAAAAGGCTCAAGACCGAGTCCCAGTTTCTCAGAATTTAATTTCTGTTGCTTTTTCCTTTTCATTAACTGTCGGACTAAAAAAACACCCTTTAACAATGAAATCAGATGGATTGAATGGATTCTTACACCCTCTTAAAATGTTCCATTAGTGTTTATTTTTTTATTTGAAAAATTGCATCAGCTTTTCGATTATCACGGAATCCTGCTGAGTCCTTAATATATACAAGCACTGATAAAACACAGGTCATACATGAGGCGCTGTTTCTATGACACAAGTAGTACTTGTTTGCAAAAAATTTATAAGAAAACCGCTCAAAATTCTTAGTGCTTTTCATATTCATTTTGCACATCACCTTAATGTGAATGGCAAATATTGCCGTCATCTGGTGGCAAGTTTGACAGAGAAGGCCATAAGGAAACTAAGAAAATAGATTAGAAGAAAGAAAATTGCAACTTCAATTTTTCAATTTAATTATTCGTTTCGTTCTATCCATTGTTAGTCAAATAGATTTCAGAAGATTTCGTCCAGATTTAGTGAGAAAGTAGATTTTTCGTAAGTATTAGATTTCTCTTAGGTGTAACACATGAAACACATTCGCCACAGCAAGCTACCGACTTCAAGATGTCGAAAATAAAATACACACATTTATATGAGAACGACTATTTCGACTACGATGTACTCAAATTAAACTAATTTGTATTTTTGTTGGCTACAAAACGAAAACAGTGTTGAAAATATGAAAAGAGAAGTGACTTAAATAACAGCTTAAAATATGGCAACAAATTTATTTTAGTGATAAAAAAAACTTTAAAATATGAAAAAAAATGCACTAAAAGAACTCGTGAAAGCCCATAATTTCCTAGTTATGGGCCTCTGAAATTTTCATATAAAAGTACAAATGTGTATTGAGTTGCTAAACAAATCAACAATCAAGTCAACCTTCTAAACCTTATAACAGGCCTGGATGAGTGAGTATTCATGATGGATTTTGACTAACGTTGAATAATTGTGTTGGAAGATTTAATTTTTCATTTTGCCGTTTAAATACAATCATTGCCACCCAAAGTGTTGACTAATAGTAAGAAAGGTTTACATATTTTATATATGTATTTTATATTTCATAATTTTCAACTATTTTTGGGTGTTCTTCTATACACATGTGAAATTTCTTAGCTTTTTTAAAGATCTAGATCTAAAGAATTTGGAAGAAAATAATGCTGCAGTTACCGTCTTCAAAATAATTTAGTAGCCGACTACAAGGCAACGACTGCAGCCAATTACATTTGTAGTCTCTGTAGCTCATAGCTTGCTGTGGCGAATGTGTTTTAGGCGGAAGATTTTTTTTTTTGCAATTTTCTTATATGTTTGTAGTTGGAAAGAAATTAATGAAATCATTACCGAATTAATATCAATCATACGTCACCCATTAAGAACGCTTGCCATATACAACACGAGTACAATTTTCAATTTCATCGAAATCAAAGATTCCTAAATAATTTAAATAAAAGAAAAGTGTAAGAAAGTTGGTAGCAACATCACTTCCAACCTGCCATTCTTTAATTGCACAAAAATTTTACTAAAATAAACTGCAGCAGACATCATTTAGAACTCTTCATAAAAGAGAGCGAGATAATACAGGTCTGCAAAGAAGAATTTTTTGATTCTTAACTCCTTTCTTCTTTTATTATTTATTACTACGGGTATTATTTTAATTAATCTTGAAGGACTATACAGTTCCAAAGCTGCTATTGCATACTCAGTTTGTTGTCACCTCAATGTTAATGAACTTTTAAAAAAAATTAAATGCAAAGAATAACAAAAATTCTGTTTTTTATGCATTCATTATATTTGTTCGTTTCACCATCACGTTTCGTTACTTATTTTGTTGTTTCCTTTTTAATTTAATTTTATTTGTTTTTTGTATTAACAGCCTCATTAAATTTCAATGAAATAAAGTCATTTGTATGCATGCAATTTTGCATTCGCATACATACATACATACATATATATATGTATATGTGTGTGTACGTATTATATATTTTCAGCATCATTATTTTCTAGTTTTCTTTTAACGAAACAAAAGAATAGCATTATGAAAACTGTGAAAATAAGTGATTTTAGTAAAAAGCATAAATTATTAAAGTTTTCAAAAAATAAATGCTTATTTTTTATTTAGAACGTTCTTAAAAAAGTACCAAAAAGGGTTGGTAACTCAATTTCCAAATTAAAACAAATTAGAAATCATTTTTTTTTATTATAATTTTCTTTTTTTTTCAAGTACTTATTTTTTAACCTTTTTTATTTGAACAACAATTTATATATTATATTTTAAGCTTTAAAGGTTTGTTTTTATGTTTATTTGTTTTACTTCGATATTTCGTTAACCATCGGTTAACATCTTCAGGAAATTTTTCATTATTTTTTATAAAATGTTTTCCTTTTAAATGAATATTTATTATTAATATTTAAATTTTTTCAATTTGACACGAAACCAAAAATACTGCAAAGCTTTAAAAAGCGCTACAAAAAGACTTAATGCTCTTGTATATCACAAATTTAAAATTTTATTTGCAACATCTTGCAAGTCACTTTTATACGTTGGCGTATGATTACTGTTTATTATGACAGTATAACAGGTTGGAGGTGGCGTGCAATAACTCGCAGGTGAAATAAGTACAAGAAAGAATAAAGAATTAAGTCAATTTTCATAGAAATTGCATAATTTTTAAAAAACACTGATGTTATGCATATTTTTTTGTCTTGGATCTGTGCTCTGGGGATTTGCCCAGGCATACATAGAGTAGAGGGTTACATCGGAACTAGGAAAGAAGATGGAGATTTTCTGATAATTAGTTTTAAACTTTTTACCATCGCAGTTGACAGGGACGACATAAACGGAGTGTGATTCGTTGGAAGAGCAACCACAAGTCATGCGCTCTCGCTGATGACTTTTGCGTACTACGTGAAGTGCTCCGTAAAGTGGTCACTGAACAGAACCGTCTTCATCTGTAACCAATCCACAGACACATCACAGCGACCTCCTTTGTCGATATTAGTAAAACGAAGTAAACTAATTACTAAAAAGTGGCTACTAAAACGAAGCGTCAAAATTTAATACGTTTCCTTGACATCAGAGGCGCTGCAACACTGCGATAAAACAAAAGCACGTGCAAAAGCAGAGTTGTAAAATAGTGAGGCTTCACCTCCTGTCCTTTCTCCTACTATCCCTTTCCATTAGTTCCGGCACACTGAATTGCATTTGTAAGGGCCATCCCCTGAGTGGCGGTCCAAGATAATAACAACAAAAAAATCGTGCAAAACAGAGCTGTATGACAGTGAAGCTTCACCACCTCTCATTTCTTTCACTATCCCTTCCCTCTAGTTCCAGCACAATACATCGCCAGAGTGCCGTTCCAAGACAAAAAATAAAAAAAAATCAGGGAATATTTAAAACCGGTTTCACGGACACCTTTGGAATTATTTTTCTAAATGTTTCATCAACGATATCTCTGCAACGAATCATCCGATTTTAGTCAAATTGGCAGCAATCGACGTGTCTCTTTTAGGTTGAGACCGGATTAGATTATGAAAAAACATATTTTCGAACATTTTCGAAATCTAACAAACCAAGCCGATTCGTTGTTGTGTTTATATACACCCACACATATATTTATACGGAGATCATTGCGAATATAGTCTGAATCGACTCCCAGTCCCTCAAAATTTCGAAATGTGATGAAAAACGTTTTAATAAAACCGACAATTAAACGATATTAACCGTTGTATTTCAAACGTTTACAGTTTCTGTTAAACTAACAAATTTAACTAAAAACAATACATAAATAATCAACTTTAACAAACAAACAAAAAAATGTATCAGTGCACTGCAAAATTTGGACAAAAGAAAGAGAAAGATAAACGCATTAATTAGTTTTCAATTTTGTTGCCGCACGAAGTTCAGTGACATTTTTTGCAAATATCGGTGTGCACTAGCAACCACAAAATAATAGAGTCAATGACTTTGACTTGGTCGAAAAAATTAACTACAAATTAAAATGTTCTATTTGAGAGTTAAATTTGCATTTCTTTTTCTCCAACCATGCATAACAAGCCTAAAAAATCTCTATTTGAGCTTTAACTTTAACTAACATTAGCAACAGAATTGAAATGGAAAAATAACAACTCGAAACAATTTATAAAATAAAAGTAACACAAAAGGTCATTGGGGTGTTGTTACTCGTACCACAAAAGCGTTCACTCGCTGCAACACACAATGAAATCTATAAACTCTTTCAACTCATTTTGACAGTTTGACAGTTGTTTGAATGCACACTATGATTTGACTACAGTTTCCCTCCAAACACTAAATTAAAATCCAAATAAATAGTAGAAGAATCAACTCCCAACACATGTGGTTTTTTATGTCTCTCTTGCGATTAACTCACTTTTAAGGCGGACATCAAGGATTTTTATTTGTATGGAAAAAATCATAAAAGAGAAATCTAAAATAAAATAGATTAGAATAGAATAAAATAAAATGGCAAATGCATTTATTTTTTTTTTTGGCATCGCATTAATGTTCGTATCAAGTGGCTGCGTTGATTATGCCACAAGTACGTTGTTCAAATAAAATTTTAAAAAATGAATAATTTAAATTCAAATATAAATACGAGTAACTACACAGTACATCAAAGTCATGCTAAATTGAAAAATGCATGAAATCTATACTCACACATATGTACACATGCATGTGTAGCCTGTAAGAAATATCAATAGTGAAACAGTATTGATTCACTACTGACATGGCTAACAGTACTACTGACACACTATACCCCAGGCAAAGTAATATTCTATAGACATTTAATATGTGCCTGTCATTCGGAAAGCACTAGTATAATATATGAACTATTGACTCGGTACTCCACTTGGGGACAATATATGATAGTAGAACCACCGATTTACTATAGACACTGACTCTACTGACTAGGTACATCTATTGGGTACATTTGTAGACTTTTTGAACAACAACACACATTCTGCGAAAAACTGAAAAACAGTCGGCATTTATACAGGGTGGCCCAAAATGACCGCAGGGTTTGGAGTTCATTATAACTTGGCTTATTTAAGACATTAATAGTAAATTTTTTTTATTTGCATTACTGTATATTAATGGAGCATATTTTTAATTTAATTATGAATAATTATATCTCGCTTCGCATATTCGTGGTTTTTCCAAAACATTTTCCATAACCTTTCGCAAAACTTCAGGTGTTATGTTGTTGATTTCGTCGCGTATATTATTTTTTTTTAATTGCTGTATGGTCGGAGAAATAAATCGTTCACTAAAGATGTTGTTTAAAAGAGCTAGTGTGTCCCCCGCAGTTTGAATTTTGTATGGAAACATTCTTATTGTATGCAAAATTCTTAGCAGCGACCCTCGTGAGAGGCCTATTTGTGGCGAACGTCTCCTGGTTGATGTTTATTTTTTCATAAATTTATTGAAAATAAAACTAGTTTAGGTTATGAAAATATATTTATTGATATGCAGGCATATTCTGAAAATCACTTTTTGTGAAAGTGATTTTAAATCACAAGAAAGCTGTTCTGCACACAGAACTTTTTAATTTTTGTGATTTTTAACCGGTCAGCTAAATGGCTGTCGATTTAAAAGCATTTGAGAAGTTTTTCAATTTCTTTAACTTAAATGTTACAAGAAATTAATTGAATGAATAACTTAAAATGGTTTTTATTGTTTTTTATAGTAAAAAAAAGCAATTTTGCATCAAAACACATATCAATGATGAAAAAATTTAAGACACTCTGTTTTACAAGAAATATTGTTATTTGCTTTTGAGATTTATCATTTACTTTTCATTTGTTAGCTGTTTTAGTTCTTCGAAAAAATGCCGATGCTTGCCAGAGTAGCAAAATATTTTTAATTAACGAGAAATATATTAAATATTTTTATATAAATGAATTATTTGCAATAAAAGTTAATTATTTTTGTTAATTTATATTCAAAATAATTATTAACGATCAATTGATCACCTAATTTTCAAAATAATCACGTATAAAGTAATAGCAAGTGGCAACAATGTTAAATGTGTCTTCTTCTTAAATTTAGCAAATTGAAATTTTTCGAGCTCCAAATTTAAAGTTAGAAGGTTTTCATAATAGAAGTATCTTTAATGGCATAAAAAAAATTACTTTAGGTTATTTTCCGTTTATATTTTGACCACAACACTAACTAATTTTCAATATACTCGTACATACAAAGAAATTTCATCACTTCTTTTCTTGTGTTTTCGAAAAAATAAAATTACACCGAAAAGTTAAAGCGCATGATACACGTATCAATATTCTCTTTGTGTTAGAATAAAAAATATGAAGCCTCTGACACACTACGTCAACATTTCTCATCAATAATCATTTCTTCAAGTGCAAACATATGGAAGTTACCGTCGGCAAAACATTTTTTGAAGTTACCGTCAGCAAAATAGATATCTATTTATTTCTTTATTTATTAAAAAAAAAGCACTGATGATATTTTTTATTTTGTTTTCGTCACTATATTTTTTAATTTGCACGTCCCAAAAAGCCATTAATGAGCGATATGCTTCAATTAATTTGATTACAAAAATTTTTTACTCTATTTGTAATGCGTCACAACTACGATGTGCACTCAAAGTTACCAGAAATAAAACGAATATTGACAACAACACTGCCACAATACGTCAAACTGCTTCAATATTATGATGAATATCACAACCATTTTGATATTCGTAAATCTTACACAGAGCGTATATGTGTGACTATTTTTCGCACACAATGACAAATATTGAAACTGAACATTGATCGTGTAGCATGCGCTTAAAACTTTTGTGATTTTCACAACACTATGAAATCACAATTGTGATTTTAAAATAACTAGTGATTTGAAATCTTGTGCTTTTCAGAACATGCCTTATAATGAAATATGAAGAGCAGCAATTGCAAGATTTAATGTATCTAATATAATTGTTCATTGTATTAATAAAAACTTTCATTATTATAATGAGGAACATTTAATGAAACTGTTTCATTATATTAATGAAGGATCTTTTTCAGTGCAGCGTGACTGCAGAAACACCCAAGGTATAGGCGGCAAACGAACCCACAACTTTCAGTTTTATAGGACAATGCACATGCACTAGAATACGGAGGCATCTATCGGCGAAGTAAAATAACAAATCAACTGCATATTCCACACATTCTCTGCTTTCTGTAGGTACTGATTATCATAGAATCATTTGGCTTTCGTCAAGCGTTTCTTTTTTTTATTTTTTGTTAAATGCAACAAAGAAACCGTTGTTCAATAAAATTTCGTTTTACAACCCGGCACTCACAAGTCACTTTTATCTTTATTTTTTTTCTTCTCAGTTTATTCTCTATAATTAAGGTAACAAACTGAAAGATAGTAATTGCAGGTACTAAAATTCTCTAATGCACATAAACTAAAAGCAATCAACACTTGACAAACCCATACGTTCTCTTCAAAAAAAAAAACTTCTTCATTTTTGAATTTACAACAGCAAGAAAAAAGAGAAATGTATTTGATGTTGCTTGCCACTAAACATGGATCAAATAATTATATAGTTAAGTCGAAGGAAATATTTACAAATGCACCAAAAAAAGGCAGAGTGTTAGAATTCGTTTTATAGAGTAACAGAGGGAGAGAGAGAGAGAGAGAGAGACAAAGAGAAGAGTGGAAAAAGAAGTCAATAATCACACTAAAACAGTAGCTAAATTGTCTAGCATATCTCATGATAAGCAACACTCAACTGAACTTCATTTTGTTTTTCTTGTGTTTTCTTTTTTGCCTGAAGTTTAAAATATGTCTATTCGAAGAAAATATATTTATATGGATGTGTGTGTGTGTGCGTGTATGTGTGTGTGATAAACAATTAAGAGGTGTATGTTTTTAAAACGCTCGTGTGTAACAGTCATTATTTTTCATTTTTCTAATTGATGGAATTTATAAAACAGATGAGGAAAAAGTGCAGCCATGAAAACGCGTTAATTAGTTTTCCAATACGAATATAAACTTTTCCAATAAATTATTTATTTATTTTTTCTCTTTGTATTTATAGTCAAAGGAGGTGCTTTTGAAAAACTTTGTTTTAGAATTTTGTGTACAAAAGAGTCATGATATTTATTTGTAGTTGTAAGACAATGTAGCATTTTAAACTGATATTCCAAAACAAAAATAGTTATTTTATTTATTTTTTTGTTTAACAATAAATAGTCAGTCGCGGCTAAATGCATAGCATAGGGCGAATGAGGAAGTAATTCGTAGCCCCCAATACATGGGTTGTTGCCCTGAAACCTGCCCATGTCTACACGCTTCCATTGTCCTGATGGAAAATAACTTTATTCTTTTTTTTAATTGTTATTAAATAGTAAGTTGGCATAATATGCACCATTGGTTGTTTTACCTTTGTGAATGTAGTCAATGTACCTTTATTGGCTGACAAACCCACCTCGGGCTTCTTTAGATCAGATTGACTAGAATATACGGGTAGTTAAAGTGGTAGGGATATAGAGCTTAATTCTTCCACAACTCTGCAGTTGCATTTTAATTATAAAACAAAGTTACGTCATCTCTGATGTTATATATTTTTAAGCTAAGGGGAGCCATTTTATTTATTATTTTGCTTCGCCGACGTTTTAATGCTCAAATACCGGCGAAGGAAGGTGCTGTAGCACGGAAAATGAGACAAACCTTTTTTTAATTGAGCGGGCTGACAAACGCCAACTACTCAGCCATTATAGTCGGTGAGAAAATGCGGCACCCATGTTGCGGAGAGCTTTTTATACTTATGTAACCATTCCACAATCTTACTTTCAATCTCCGATCGGCGAAGAGTAAATAGTGATTTTGTTAAATTTTTCGTGGCAAGAACGTCCAAAAAGCAGAGATGTACGATTGTGAAGCTTCACCACCCGTCGTCTCTCTTACTATCCCTTTTCTCTAGTTCCTGCACAATGCATCGCATTGAACTGAGTGCTGGTCCAAGATAAAAAAAAAAACAAAAAAAGTGCTACGCTTTTGTGGCTTTGATAAAACAAAGCGTTTTTAAGAACTTTTCAAATAATTGTCTCGTAGGACCTTTTTTATGTTACATACGAGGGGTACTATTTATTTTTCAGGTATAGCAAATAATAACAAAAATTTTTAAATGAAAATGGCTTTATTGGTTTTTGAAATATTCATGTATTATTATGTTGCCAGATCCCGAAATATAAATAGTACCCCTCGTACACATGTACATATATTTTTGAGCTTTGAGAGGTTTTCGACAAACAACAAAATAAAGATTGTAATACGAATCTGTCTTTACCATCCATTTGAACTCTAAAAGTGTTTTCAATTTATACATGCATACATTCATACGATAATTACACACATAAAAATATATATGTGTGTGTGGTTATGCCGTGTTTATAAAGCATTTTCGTGCGAGTAGTGTAAAGTGTAAAACAGTAGCCAACTTCTGTAAATTGTTAACGCATTCTCGGACATGTGCAGTGATTAATGGTTTTTCAGACTCAATATGTGCAGGCCACAAACATAAATGCATTTTTCTTATAACAAAGTTAACAAAATTTAAAAATATTCCAAATAAAGAAAAAAAAACTACTAATGGATTTATGTGTGGCTTTTGTGTGTGTGTGTGTCTATTTGCTGTTGTTGCTTTCACAGATTATAATTTAAGATTATAAAATCATAAAAAAAATAATAATAATAATAATAAACTAATGCAATATTTGAGCTTATGAAGAATAACACCAACTGAGTATGAAAGAAAATATTTGAATTAAATGCTATAAATTTTCAGTTTTTTTTTGATGATTTTTTTAAAATTTTTAGCAATTTATTTTATGATTTTTTGTTTTATTATGATTATTAGAAAAAAATGAATACAAAGTTGTGTGATGTACAATAACAGCTTAAAAACATGCATCTTTATAGAGCGCCTCTAGAGACGTCAAAATGTCAGTCATATTTGATGGAAGAAGTATTTTTTTTTTTCATTTACATACATACATATTTCTTGCTATTTATTATCTTTGTTGCAAATTGTTAATATTTTTTTTTGAATTCTATTAAGGTGAGATATGTATATCGGAGTGTTATATTGTAAAATCTTAGAACGCCTCCCAGTGATGCATGCAAAAAATTATATTTTTATTTAGTTCCTTAAACGCCTCTAAAAAAATGTAATTTTCTTTTTAACTTTCAACTCTCAAATAGAAATTATTTTGAAAAATAAAATTGAAAAAGTTTAGGTTTAAAATCTCTCATTTTGCATTCCTTATTGTTGCTCATTTTGACAGTTCGCTTCTATGCGACGCTGCTGTGCATTTTCTTTTAAAATCACATTTATTTTTTTTTACAAGATATAATTCTTAGCACTCAAATACAATTAATCAAGTTCCAACTGAAAATATTTCAATTAAGGAATTTTTTCAAATCAATTATTTATAGCTAAAATAACAAATGTCTAAACAAACGTTTGTTAACTTCATGTTGCCTTCATCTTATGCTCTTTATTTGCCAATAATTTGTAAAAGCCCCACCTTGATTATTTCTGCGACAAAACAAAAATCGCCTTTAAACAAACGAAAAAAAAAGATTGAGAAAGAACCAAAGAGCAAATAAAAAACCATCTCTAAACCCATAACCACAAATCTTTTTAATCATAATCATTTAAAATAACTGTCAAGACGAACCTTTATTGTTTTAAACGTCAATGCTTGGCTATGGTTGGGATTACTGTTGTCATAGGTATTGTATATGGCTAGATATATTAGCCATACAACGACAATAATAATGATGATGACGGTGATGTTGATGGAGGTAACATTGTCCCATGTGCCAAGTTGTTGGACTTGAAAGCATCCTTTTAGGTTTTCTAGTCACTCAGCCAGCGTTACCATATATTTTTTAAGAAAAACTTTTTATTTAAAAAAAAATTAATTTTTCGACAAAAAACTTTTTCCCACAAAATTGTCCAAATAATGAAATAAAACAAACATAGTTTGAATTAAAATTTATTCTAAATAAGATAAAGAAAACAAACAAACAAAAATTTAAACAACAACAAAAAAAACGTATTCTTCCCACGATCTTGAGCAGACCCCAATTTTTAAGCTTTTGTTGGAGCCTCCGATGTGTTTGTATCATATTCTATGCTATTTTCTCCACTTGCATTGCTGCTTAAAAGTAATAACACCAAAAACTCCATTATCCTTACCGTTTCTCTATAAATATTTATCCATGCTTTCCGGAAATAGAAAAGTTTTTTGAAAAAAAAACACAAGCATAAAAAACTATAATATTATTAATACGGCGCAGTTGTATTAAATAGGGCATAGACACATTTAATACTGTTGCACCAATCTACAATCACATCAGAACGCCGCTACTAAACCGAAGCTTCAGCACTGCTACGCGTATAAAAACAAAAGAACGTGCGAAATCAGAGCTGCAAAATAATTAATTAAGCTTCACCTCCTGTCGTTTCTCCTACTATCCTTTTCCCATAGTTCCTAGCACAATGCTTCGCATGTGTAGGAGTCATCTCCTGAGTGCTGGTCCTAGATATGACGTGGGAAAATTCAAATCAAATGTCCATTCACACTACTCCCTCTATCCTCCTTCCCATAACCTGATTTCCTAGTTCCAGCACAATGCATCGCATGTGTAGGGGTCATCCCCTGAGTGCTGGTCCAAGATAAAAAAAAAAAAAAAAGGAGTGAAAAATGTATAAGATTGTTTACATTACATGGCCACATCAAATAATATTTTCATCATATATACTGTAAATTAAAAATTAATAAACAAAACTTGAAAATTTTAATGAATTTTAAAAAAACTTGAAAACTTTTTGGAATTTCAAAAACCTTGACAAATAAGGGAAAACTTGAAAAATGGTAACGCTGCACTCAACCATCTTTAAAGCTGCCAAACCGTATTTCTCTCTCTCTCTCTCTCTCTCTCTGGGTTGAACTAAACCGTTGTCAATGCTAATGATAATATTTACTAATGATCACGTGAATGTCAACAATAGTTGTAATTTCGTTCTTGTGTTACTTTGTTATTTCTGGTGCAGCATTGTTTTTGTTGTTTCTTTAACCATTTCATTATTAAGCTTTTTGAAGTATTTTTGTTATATGATCGCAGACTGTTTTCCATCGTATTTTTGCTCACTTGACTTCCAATGGAAATATGTGCATACATAGATTCATACATACACAAACAGCAACACTGTTTCTTGCAATTATTTTTTAATCTTATTATTAGTTATTCTGATAATTTATAATCGATCACGGGTAATAAGTAAACTTCACTTTAGGTGTTAGCAAAGCAACTCCTAGTTGCCATCTTGCCTTGCGTAATACCACCTGCCCTAATTGGCAATTTAACTAAGCCTCAATTGCCATTCATAAGCATTCCGGTGTTTTTTATAACACAGTCCAGCAATTTATTCACTGACCAGTGATTATGCCTTTGCCACTGAAACCTTCCAACTACAACTGACTTAAAGACACACTAAAGCACATCAGAAAAAATGCGAGATGTTTTTATGACTTAGTCTGAAACTGGGCTCGAACCCAGCACTTTTTTTTGTTTTGTAGTCAACGTGCAGACACCTTCAGCCATCGCCACCCTCTAATTCATTCTTATTTGCTTAAATGTTCATTTCATTACATCATGATTTTGCTATATACTCGTATGCTTAGGTTTGCATATTGTATTATAAATTCACATTTATAAATGTTATAAATGCATATTTTTTCATATTTTATTATAAGTTCCTATTTTGTTCTAAATTCATATTTTCTGTCGTAGATAAATATTACTCTTTATTTTGTTGAGTTTTCTATTGATATTTTTCGTTCACGAAAATTTAATTTTGGCGGAAAGAATTTTTTCATTCATTTAATTTTTTGAACTTTCAGGGGAAACGATATGGCATATGCCCGTTATTTATTTTTTTATGCTGATGCTAGTGGCTAATATTTTGCCAATTTTTTATTACATATTGTTCAATCATAATGTCTATTGTTGTATCCCAGTAGTTGCTGGGTATTGCTGTTTAACAAACATTTCACTATATCTGTATGTCTACTGTATTAACTAGTAGTTGTTGAAAAGATATTGCTTCTTCTGACGTCCCTAACTATATTTATGATGAATGCATATACGAGTATTTTAAAAAAAAATAGATGTTTTTTGTTTGCTTTTTTCTTAATGATAATAAATGATACTCGTATGTATAGGCAATATATGTAAGATGCCAACGGCTGGTAAAATATAAATGGTACTCTTTGAACCTTCTACTTACTACCTTAATTTTTTGGAAGAAATCTTCATTTTACATGTGGAGAAACTTGTAAAAATATAGAAAAATGGAAAATTATTTGTGTATTTAAGGCGTAAAATTAAAAGAATTTGCGATTTGATCGTCCTGAGGCAGACTTCATTTATAGTTGTAAAATTAATATAAAATAAGAAATTCGTAATTTTAGTTCTTAAAGAAATTTTACGAAGCATTTGTTGGAAATTTTGGCCAAACAGGAGGCAATATTGCTGATATTGATCTATAGCTTTTTCATATCAAAAAAAAAATATGCAATTAATGTGCAGCAGCTCTTGTAGAACAGGCTGGAATGCAATAATTCAGTTATTGCTTAAATAACAAATGCGAAAAAAAAATGTGCTGCAAAATGTACTAGACTTCTTTTAGTGGTGCCATACGCAACGTCTACAACTGTCTGTTGCAACTTGGCCAATAATACATTAAGTATGATTACAACGTTAAAAAACAGAATACTATACATTTTTCCTATAGTTTTAATTATTTTCTCAACCTTGTTTCTTAAATCAGTAATGAATTTAATAAGGTTCCTAATGTACTTTCTTATCACTTTTTATTTAATTGCCCTGTTTACACAATTTCACTTGATTTTTTTTTTTTTTTGTTATTAATTGCTATTTTGTTTTGCAAAACGTTTATTTGATTAAAATAGTAATTTTTCTTTAACTCTTTTAATGAAGATGTACGTTAAGAATAGAATAGAATAGTTTCGTACTAGTATATACAGGGCCTTTGGTCCGGTGAAGTATTATAATAGGGAAGGTGATGCATCGCCTTGAATTTTTCCAGAACTTGACGATGACCGAGGAGGCGACTCGGCAAGATCCTATCAGAGATCAGACTTGATTTGGCTGTTTAACCTCAGCCCTTGTCTAGTCTGGTTCGACGGCAAACTGGTTGCCGACATAGCTACTGCAAAGTACGGTTTGAATGACTGATGTACCACCACTTAGCTCGCTTGAGCTTTGTGGACCAAATATTCATGGTTATCCAACGGGGTTTAACAATATGGCTGGGTCTTCTATCTGAGGACTTTGTGGGAAGGTACTTTGTGTCCACTCTTTTTTTTAAAAAGAGCATAAAACCCCTCAATTTTGCTGGTTTTTGGAATGAAATTTCAATGACACTAAATCCAGATTTTCGCATATTGCATTTAAGTTTTGCAGGGATTTCTTCCAGGACGTATGGAAATGCAGTTTTATTGGGTTTTAATGAGTTGACAAATCTTAAGGGCAATAGAAAAATTAATATAATAAAGGTTATTTCATAGATATCAAATATCAATTCTTCAATTGAAACGTGAATGGCACATATGTATGTATACTCGGATGAACGTGTTGTCGCAACTTGTAAAATAAAATCCAGTACTTGGTAAAATTTGTTATATTGCCAAAAATAACAAAGTGAAATATTGGAGCGCCACCACACTTTCATAATTTTTATTTCTGTTTTCTGTTCTAGAATACCAATTTAAGAACGAAGCGACGATAAAAACGAGCACGATATTGCAACCGCAATTATAACAACAACCCAAATTTTTTGGTTATTAAAATTAAGATTCTCCGCCTTTAATATTCTCTCTCTGGCAAAGTTGTAAAACGCTGTGTTTTGGCATTTCCAGGGCGCACTCATTGTTTTCACATTAATCTTTTTCTTCCTTATTTATTTATTTGTTGTCCAATTTTTCTTTTCTACATTTTTTTTGTAAACTAAATATGCTTGAAATCAAGTATCAACCAATGTAAACAGATTATTATATTTTGTTGTTACTAAAACAAAAACCCAAAGAAAAAAAAAGTTTAAACAAAAACAGGCAAAACCAATTTTACCGTTAATGGGTCATAAACATGACCAATTGACATTAACTACCGCTACAATAACAATTTTCGTAACATCAGCAACAAAATCGCAACGTACACATCGTTTCGGTTAAGAGTAGACAACACGCCTAAATGCATTGGCTTCCTAATTTGACGATCAATTTCTTTAGGCCAATAACAAAAACAAATACACAACAAAAAAGTTTCTTTAAGATTTAGATGCAACTTATAAATACTCGTATGTATGAATGTGTATTTCTGTGTTAATATACGTATAAAAGTTAACAATGATCTTCAGGTGCTGCACCTAACACGATCAATGTCGTAGCCAAAAATAAAAACCAAAAAGTGCAATAAATAAATAAACAACAACAACAGCTAAGCAACATAATAATAAAAATAAAAAAAGTAACAAAAAGTCAGAACATGCTTATTTACACACAAATTCATGAAACTAACATCATGATGCTGTTGCTCATCATCATAATCACCAGAGCAGCCAAGCCAATGTTAAACGATCCCAACCAAATCAAAAGCATCAACATTTTAGCTGCAAATAGTCAAAGATAAGCAACCAGACACAAAAACCAACACTTAAACAAACTTCAACATTCCAAAAATATATTGTTGCTGTACATACATACTCGTACATACATATATATGTACATACATGCATATATTCTTCTACAACCTCATCAATTTCAATTTATATCAATTCAACTCGTAAAGTTAAACCAATCAATAGTTGGTTTGGCATTGTAAAAGAGTATGACTGAAGATATTCAACAGTTACTACCAATAACAGATCGATCAATTCTCTTTATTTCATTTCTATACAAGGCATGGCTCATTTTCCTCCATCCAAAGAAATAAAATTAAGAAAACGACAGAATATAATAATCATTTTGCCACATGCAACACAAAACCTTCGTTACGATAAATAAAATTTAAAGTGCTACTACAACTTCTACTACTTCTTGCGTCTTTGTTAGAGGACAAAAAAAATTAAATAAAACAGAATTTTAAAAGCCTCAAATCATGAAGAAAAGATCAGTGGTTGAGAAATCTAGCAAATGAGCTCTTAATTATTACTTTCCTTACTAATAATTTATATATAGAAAAGATATATCGCTCGAATGGCCACCTCGCGATTTGATGCAAAATTTTACTAGTTTGGGGTCAGTTTGAATTGCAATTTCTTTTTCAATGTCATCCTTAAAGACTTACAAAGTTCGTCATTTGTTGTAGTAAAGTGGAGTTTTTAAACAGCCCCAAAGGCACAAGTCTGGTGCTGCTAGATCTGCTGATGGGGAGCGAGATATATCTGCAAAAATTGTGATTGTAACAACTGAATTGTTTAATTACCACAATGAAGTAAGTTTTCCCACATTTTGAGTATGTAGATTTGAATTTATTTTCGTTAAAATTGTATTTAAAAATAGCAACTATATTTTGTTATATTGCTAAATGTTAGCTTCATTTGCCTTGCAATTCATAGCCAACTCTATTAAGAAAAAAACTGCACAGCGAAATCCCCCCAAAGACAAATACAATTTGTTATGCATCAATGACTTGGAAAACACATTTTGAATTGAGGTTGGGGTTGCCTGACTGCTTGAACTAGCCAGTATATTTTGCGATGCTGTTCGTCTTGCTTCCTTTTGGAAATTGTTCTACAAATCATAATGGGCTAACGGGCCCATAACATATGCGACGTCGACAGCAACAATCATCGTTACTGTCTACATTATCCTCATCATTATTCAATCTTTTCAGTCCTGTTGTAGTCTGGTAGAAGAAAAATGAGTAGCCGCGGTATAATGTTAAACAACAGCAACAACGTCAGCCTTTGAAATATAAAATAGTACGCATCAAGGCAGCTTTAAGCAGGTATCACCAGTTCTACAACAAAACTACAACACCAAAAACCACACGCACTTTGTTGGCTTAAACACACAGAGATATGTCAACTTCAGTTGTCTGCGGATGTGAAATAACTCAGATATATACATATGTTGGGTATGCTTTCTTCGAGATATAAAACATGCAGTTTTTAAACCAACTTTGACACTTCTCTGTAATGTTAACATTAAGCATATGCGCTAGTAGTGATATGTGATTAAAGCTGGCTCGGTTCATACTTTTTGTATGTTAAAAAAATGCATTACGAACTTATCAACAAAAATTCGTTGTCTAAATTCGTCGAATGTCATGTCAAATTATTTGAAAATTATATACATACATAAAAAAATACATATTTAAAAAAAAATATGAACAAACTTCGCGACTTGTGCACGTTATTAAAAATTATTTGTTTGTTGTTTTATCTTGGGCCAGCACCCAGGATATTACCCCTACACATGCGATGAATTGTGCTGGAACTAGAGGAAAGGAATAGTGAGAGAGATGACAGGAGGTGAAGCTTCATTATCTTACAACTCTGCTTTTGCACGTTATTTGTTTTTTTATTGCAGTGTTGTAACATCTTTGATGTCAAGGACACGTATTAAATATTTAAGCTTCGTTTTTACTACCCACTTTTAATAATTATTTTACTTCGCTGGTGCTACACAATAACGACGAAGTAAGGCGCCTTGATGTGAATTTGGTTTGTATCAACTGAAGCCAGTACTGTTCAATGACCAGTGAGTATGCCTTCGCGACTGAAACCTTCCGACAACAACTGGCACAAACACACTGATGCACATCAGAAAAATTTATTTATGACAGTTTCAGACTGGGGTCGAACCCAGAACTTTTTGGTTTTGTACTAAACACGATGTTCAGCACGGTAGAGGTCTTATTTTTTGTGCGAGAGAATAGGGACGGCCAGTTAACATGTCATTGTCTTCCACAGAATAGAAAAAATAAAAATAAATAAATTTCTATTTTCATATGTGACCAAATCCAAAAAAAAAAAACATAAATAGAATATTGTGCAATTTTAATAAAAATAAATGAAAAGCGATTACAAAGGATTTATATGGAAAACGAGCGATTACTGAATTTATATGCCGTAAATATAAAAGGAAAGTTCTTAAAAAATATAAAACCAAAAAAATAAAAACCGTCACGCAATCCATTTTTAGCCGTACATCGCTACTTTTGGCAAAGTGTGTTACGCACAACGAATTTCATCATACGTTCTGATTACGTACATTTTCATACAAAAAAATTAGTTTTATTTCCTTCGACGAATATTCATTACGAAAAATTCGTAGTTCGTCCTAGTTGCGTTTGTCCCATAAATAAGCGTATAAAATTATGTTGCTCTGAATCAATATCTGTAACTTTTTTTATGGACCGTACCTGACAGCCAAGAGTTCAACTCCTGCCAAAATCGAATTGCTTTCGCGGTTTATGTGTGAGCTCTAAAAATGAATATTTAAAAATAGATATAATACCATTAATTTCAATCGATATATTTGAAGTTTTCCCCCCAATTACTCGTTTACATTATTAATTGTTGTCATGTCGTATTAATATGTAGTGTCACATATTTTTCCAGCACCATACAATTTCACTAAAATATGTTCTGCTTTGAAGTTAATCGTATTAGACAGACGTCCACTGCGAGGAAACAGACTTCATCAATAACAACAATTTTATAGATTTTAAATAAATTTGTGAATTAGAAGTGAGTTTTTCGAAATGGAAAATAGCAAAAGGAAAATCTAGTATCAGACGTTGTGGTTAACAATCGTATCTAGTTTGTGCTCTCAAACAGAAAGTTGCAAGTCGAAAATGAGACAAGCGTGGCAATTGAAAGCAATTATAGAAACAAGCGTAAGGCAACTGGATGCAATTCATTGCTTGTGTATAATGCAGTCTAGTAGTAATGAAATGGCTCTAAAGTTTTTGCCCATAAATTCGTTCGACAACGGCAAAACAACATCATCATGACAATATCATAGTATTCATAAAAAATATTTAAGTTGAAGAGGAGCATAGATTTGAGTCAATAGAATAGAATGTTAAGTCTACATATATGTATGTGTTTGTGATGACACAAACATTTCATAATTTACAAATGGACGTTGCGCCAAAAAGGAGAAGTATTCAGAGAAAAAAAATTCTCATATTTAAAAACTAGGGCCTTTAAGAGTGGATTGTTTTAAGAAAGTTTTTGCTGTTTTTTTTTGGTCAAGGGAGATGTGTCATATTCAAATAGTGCATTTGTATGAGGGACCATAGTGCAATTCATTAAGAATCCTTCTTATGTCAATCGATTTCGACTTCCACGGCAAAGAAAATTTATTGCAGTACTTTACAATAAGCCAATGTTACTGAAAGCTTTTTTGTAGAAATGAAACAAAATTAAACTAAACAATGGAAAAAATATTATTTCTCAATTGAAATCCATTGTCGTAAATTTTAAAAGCATCAAGTCGTTTTATTGATTTTAATTTTTTTTTTAAATTTTTTCATCCTCTTTATTTTTAGGCCGAAATGCATATGGATCATGCATTACTAGTGCCATCAATGGGTTTAGGGCCACCACCACCTCATCAGCCGCTACCTCCTAACGTGGTAAAGCATCGCGGCGAACAGCTGGAAATTCCATCGTCGAAGAAATCCAAAACTCTCGATGAAGCATCAGCATATCAATTGGAATATCAGCACTATCAGTCTTTAATGTACGCACATTGTGCCCAGCAGCAAAGAATGGTGGCTGCTGGTCAAATGTCCGCCTTTCGGCCTTGGCCTCAGCCCAAATCTTTTATGCATGCTGCTTACAATGCAGCAGCAGTGGCAGCTTTATCCACACTTCCGTACTTGAGTCAGGAACCACCGGTGTTGCAAAATCCAGAGCGTGTCGTGCGCTCCACCGATCGTGAACGTTTCGAGCGTACGTACCAGCCAAACGTTGCATTGGCGCCAAGAAAAACTCATCTTTCACAAGAGCGTGAAAAAGAACAACGAGAACTTAGGGAGCGAGAGAGAATAGAACGAGAGAGAGAACGTGAAATTGAAAGAATAAGGGAACGTGAGAGATCAAGAGAAAGGGAATTTGAACGGGAGCGTGAAATGAGAGAAAGAGAAATCCAAAAGAAGTTGCAAGTCCAGCAACAACAACAGAAAATTAAGCAGCAATCTCCTGTGCCGGGTCTGTGTGAACCCGAAATTCAAATAAAACAAGAAAGGGCGCCCACACCTTGCGAAATGTCGTCAACTCCCCCGCCCCTTAGCAACAACAGTGATGAAGATCGACGAAGTTGTAACGGCCAACAAGTTGAAGCGCCAACAACGCCTTTAGTCTCCCCTTTGGCCTTAAGTCGACACAAACCCTTGCCCTCCTCGCACCTCAGTCATATGGAACAGCATACACGGCGTCTTTCCCTGCAAACTTCTAATTCATCTGCAGCCTCTGCGCTCTCCTCTTCCTCTTCTTCTTCTGCCACCTCAACAACACCAACAAATTTAACATCCGCAACCACACCACCACAAGCTTTAATACCTGCCCAAAAAATACAACAACAGCAACTACATCATCATTCTCATCACCCACCACCCTCCACACCGTCACACCTACAACGAATACCCAATCAACATGGCACCGTACATGGGCCGCAGCCATATATAAGACAATCTCCTTCACCACACGCCCATTGCACCAGTGGCGGCTGTAACAATCCCCGTAGCCCTGAGGAATTCAGCGGCTCAAATGAAATAACATCGTCAACATCGCCTTTGCCTCAAAACCAATATCAGCAACAACTTGCACAAACAATAATTGCCACTGTTAATCATCACAATAAATTGTTGCCAAATTGTGCAACATATGGAGCTAACAACAGCAGCAATAGCGGTCAACAGCAGCCACAACAACACAACGATCTGACGGGCCGTATACGCATTAGTAAAAATTTAATTAATCAAAATAATATAATGCGGTCACCTACACCGCCGCCTCATCCAGCACCTTCAGCATCTAACAAGCATTCTTCACATCACCACCATCCTCAGCATCATCATATTCAACATCAACCTCAACACAATCAGCATCCGCAGGCTGGAATTCAAAGTCACCAAACTGTGATGGCAGCTCAAAATCATCAACAGCAATACGATTTTTACAAACAAAATCAAAGATATTATCAACAACATTTGACGCCACAACAGCAGCAGCAACAACAACAACATCGTAATATTACCCCACATCCACCACAAACAGTAAATCTTAATCATCATCATCACCATCATCAACAACAACAACAACAACAACAACAGCAGCAAATGCAACATTCACCATCTCAGTCTTCTACTACAAACACGCCAACAGGCCTTAATTTAACCACAAATTTGACAGTGGCCTCAAATGCAACAACAACAAATTCGGCTGGAGCAAAAACTCATGATAAAACTCATTTGCGAACGCCGCAGGCTTTTATGAATCAACATCATTTGCTGCAAAATGGTCGTCCAGCGACCATCATGAACAGTGAATTTGAATTGTCGACAGATACGGATGATGAAAGTGTCAACGATGGCGAAGCCGACAGTAGCAATACGCTGACACCCTGGGAGTTGGCCATCGAAACATTACGTGACTCACGACCCAAAGACAGAGAACGTTTGCTCAATATGCTGCAAAGAATTTTAAATGAAAACCAACATTATCGGTTGCAAAATCAACAACTAAAAGAACTTATTGAAGTGCGCAATGAACAGATTGTCAAATTGCAAACGGAATTGCAACATTGTCAACGGCAGTTGGAGAACTTGCAAATTAGTACTTTACCGGCGGCGTTAAATGGCAGTGGCTGCCTTGGTAACGGTTTAATTACGAAAGCTTTGAGAAAGGAATGTGATGATCAATTGATACTAAGAGTGCCTCTGAAAAAGTCTCAACGTAGAGAGCCTGAAATATATGAGCGAGAATTGAGTGAGAAAGATTTAAAGCAAAGTAAAGAACAAAGGCAAACACAATGCAATGAGCGAATCCAATATAATTTGATCCAGATCAAGAAAGAGTTGAGTGATTCCATGGAGGAGGATAACAATGAGGAAGACAATATTGAAGATGATAACAGCATAACCATTATAGAGCGAAGATCGCCGAATGGGAATTCTCAGCCTAATGAGGAAAATATACAGTCCAAGCATTGCGAACGTGCTGATGATGCAAACAGTGACAATTCATCCGAATCGGAACAAGAAGGTGGTGATAATGCAGAAGACGAGCGAGGCATGAGACAAATGCTTACTAGACAAAATAAGAAACGATCTCGAAATGACGATGATGAGGAGGAAGAAGAAGATCGTTATAGATTTGAAATGGAAAGCCAAAAAGACTTGCTGAGAGACAGACATCAAATGGCAAATGACACTCAGCGGCCCGATGAAGAGTTCGAACAAGAAGACGGAGAAGTTGAACGTTCGTCTGACGGTGGAAAGGAAGTCATGGACGTGGATGAAGATGAAGACGAAGACGAAGAGGACGAAGAAGAAACGGAACGCGTACAAGCACCGCGTACGAATGCCCTCTCAACCCCACCCACTGCTACCACACCTTTATCACCCGACTCTGCTGCCACTGCTGGCCAGTTATTTGATAGCAGCAATAGTAGCGATGAGTCCTCTATGAAAAAGGCCCAAATGTCAGCCTCGAATGCTTTAGCCAAAATAAGTTCTGAAACCAATGATGCCGATGATGATGACGACGACGACGATGATAATAACAATGATAGGGACGTCGCCAGCGGCAATAATACAAATCCAGAAGCCAACAACAGTCGCAATTCTGACATTGACGACAGCAGATCGCAAGATGATCAGACTGAAAATGATAATTCCAATGGAGCAGATGAGTATCATCTCCAAACGCCACATCATACACCCAAAACACGCCATTTCAAAGTCGAAAAAGTAGCATCAGCAACAGCCACAACAAAAAAAAACAAACTGAACATCATAAATACTTCCAAAAATCAAACGACTACGCCTCCTAACACTACAACGGTTGTGTTGGCTACAAAGGCCAGCAAAAAATTAACTCCAACAACGAATAATGATGTAATAATCAAACAGGAATATCTATAATTAAGAATTTTTCGAAACTCACCCTTAAAGCTCCCCCTCTGCAGCGCAAAATTAATCAATAACGAAAATAAAGTATAAAAAATTTAAGAAAACTTTGCAGAATTACAATTAAAAAGCAATTTAAATGTGCCGATTATAAAAAACGATAATAAGAATAGTCTAAAAAGAATTTAAAAGCAACAGTCAAACTAATTCTTACTTTCAATTGAGGGCACACTTTCGTTTAGAAAACCTTTTTTCCAAAGCAATTCTTCTATGTTTCCAACAAACTTGAAAAGCTTTTTTAAAATAACGGTGACACAAGTAAGTTTTTACAAATTAAAAAAAAAAAACGTTCTCCGAAATGTTACACAAATGTTGGGTTAAGTTTTTACAACTTCTAAAATATTTTGCGAAAAGGCCGTGAAAAATGAATTTAAATTCCAATCTTTGCATTTAGTTTATTGCATGAATTTTTTCGTTTTTGTCCTAACACAAATGCGAACCCCAAAATACTTATGTACATACTGTCGCTAACCTCGGAGAATAATCTCTCTGTCTCAGCGATTTGACGTTATTATTTAAAGCAAATTATATAGCCAGTTTGAAATCAGTTTGCATACGTAATCGGCTGTTAAATTGCAATTAAATATATATTTGTGGAAAACTAAATTCATTTACTCATAATTAAATTGTGAATTTTAAATCAAGTGGTATTATTAAGAAATTTTTTGTAAAATCATATCGCAATCGTGGGTATCAGCTAGGAAAAACTGTAGCATAAATAACAAAACGAATTCATTCCGGGTAAACTTACTGGTACAACAACAACGAAAAATCATTGTACCTTGTCAAAATAATTCATACATGATAAATAATCGGAGAGATGGGCTAGTAAGTTCATCGGTTATGAATTCGCCTCGATAAATAGAGCTCTTTGCTATTTACGAAAACGTAGCATTGACTTTGTCATGTAGAAAATCTGCAGAAAATTGATTTTTACCTTGCAAACAAGAAGCTTGGCATTACTTATAAAGAAAAGAAACACAAATTAATGGAAAATATGTATAATAATAAAGATTGAATTGCTTAAATGCATTTCTTTCATTGATTAATTGCATTTCATCTTTCTGTTAATTTTTTTTATAAAATTGTTTAACAAACTAACAGCTGACAAAAAGTGTTACCTTTTTAATAACGGTCACTTAAAGTTTATTGATTGGACGATACGTTTTTATTAAATATTTATACCGTTTGCATTTCATTCTTGAAAAAAAGCTAAGAAATTTCACATGTTTATACAAGAACTCCCAAAAAATATTTGAGACTTACGGAATACACAAACAAAACAAACGAAATAGCTTCTTTAAAAATTTTCCTTATGCAACAAACATTTTATTATGTGATTTTAAATCTAAGTATTTCATTTTCTAAACTATTTTCTTATGTTAATCAAAATTTATTCTTCTAATTTCTTCGATATATTTCTTGTAGAATTATAGTTTAACTAAATGAGCTTGAGATCAAAATTAAGTACGATTATTTATCCATGTTTTTTATATAGTAAAAAAGTTTAGAAAAATTAAATAGATTTAAAATCAAATAATAAAATAACAATTTATATACTATCTTAAAGGTTTGTTTTTATTTTTTATTATTCTATTTCGATATTTTGTTACCCATCGGTTAACATTTTCAGGAAATTTTTATTACTTTTTATAAAAATAGAAAAATAAAAACAAACCTTTAAGCTTAAAAGATAATATATAAATTGTTATTAAAAGAAATAAGGAAAAAAAATAGGGATTAACAACTAATACAATATTAACTGAATTTATTTTGGGAATATTCATTTATATATATGATTCTAATTGTGCTTTTTCCCTTATAAATTATTATATATTATAAAATTATTTTAATATTTAATTTAATAAATATAATAAAATGCTTTATGATATTTTTCATACTGTATGAGAATATCATAAGGTATGTAATAATAAATTTCACATATAGTTTATAAGGGAAAAAGCACAATTAGAATCATATATACAACTAATACAATGTTTGTTGTATAAGAAAGATTTTTAAAAAAGCTATTTGGTTTGTTTTGTTTGTATATTTCGTAATTCTCAAATATTTTTTGGGAGTTATTGTATAAACATGTGAAATTTCGTAGCTTTTTTCAAGAATTTGGTTAAAGATCTATTGAAGATTTTGGTATTACTACCAAATGAAATGCCGCATATAGAACAGCTAAACTTTATAATAAATATAGATAAATGTTTCAAAAAAATTTTTAACAACATTTCAATTTGTAATTTATTCACATAGACAAACAAGGCAAAAATCAAAACAAAGTTTATTAGGCCAACAGTTCGCCTGATATGGTAATTTTAATTATATAATATTTAATTATATGGTAATTTTGGAGGCATTTGAATAATTTTCAGCGCAGAATTGATAAAAAAAAACTTAGTTTTTGTTTTAGAAAAGCTTTTCTTAAATTTGTACAAAAAAAGATAGTTACGCTTAGTGTTTATTTTTTATTAAATATTACAATTAATGAAGCTTCCTTCTCGACTGCTTCTGAAAGCAAATTTCAGAACTGTACTCTTGCTATCATACACAAAAAATGTTCTTAACTTAAGTTTAAACATTCTTATCTAGATTTTAAGAACAAGAAAAACAACAACAACAAACAGCTTGTTTCCAAAACAAAATTATTTTAACTACTTAAAAGAAAAAAATCATAAGTACTACGAGTACAATTGTAAAAAGGAAAGTTATAAATAGTCATCTGTGAGATTAAAAAATAGAAATAAACTAGAGTTTTTAAAACTTTAAATCAGTCCCAACCTACTCATACCCCCCGCCCTCGCCCCTTCCACACAACCTACCTTTTAGAAAAGTATTAGTTTCACTAAAAATTAAAAGGCTTAAAAGTTTAGGAATTAAATTTTAAATTTTAAAAAAATCTTTCATAATAATGGATTGATGATATTGGAAAACATTTAAAATAAACAAAAGTAATGAAAATAAAATTTATCCAAAACCGAAATATTTTTATTGTAAAATTCTAGAGTTACTCTTAACTATCGTAATTTCTTGCGCTATCTATGTATCTCTATCTATCTCTATTACTATCTATCTTAGAAATATTTGGAGTATGAAAGTTTAGATTAAATAAATACGCTTCACAATCTAATGTCCTTGTTTAATACATTGAAAAGAAAAATTTGTAACTTATTTTTAATTTTTTTTTTTTTTTTATTATAATTATTTTGCAAAACAAAATTGAAAATTTTTATTTTGGGTAACAATAATAATTCTCACGGCCATCAATAATATTACAATTTTTTATAATTATTTTTTTTTTGCAAATCTGATTCATATCGTTCATATGTTCAAAAAGCGGCATAAGTCTAAAAAGCTAGTTTAACTGAAAACAGCTTTAAGATTTTCAATTTATTTACTAAGCCTTGTAATGTGTAAGACAAAAGTCAAAAAGCCACTTATTCGGCATTAACTCCAACATTTCATTTTATAAGTTCTGACCAAGGCGAATTCATAACTTACGGAACTTACTCGCCCAGCCGGCGACTATTTATCACTGTTGGATGTCAAAATTTTATGAATTATTTTGACAACGTACCTTGCTTCTGACGTTGTTTGAGTAATGAAAATGAATTTTTTGTTTTTTTTTCTTTTACAATATTTTGAGAAACAAGCAAAGAAAAATTTTCAAACAATCTTTTAATAGACTGCCGTTTCCTATAGTTTTTTTTTATTAAAATTTTGTTCCAGAATTACAACTTTTTAGAGACGAATGTTTGAAAATCACCTTTAAGTAACCTCAGCTTTAAAAAGTTTGTTCGTTTTTTTGACATTAAATTGTTTTGTTTGAGTATATAAATCAATTTGTGTTTAAAAATTATTACATAAAATTCTTAAGTATTTTGATATTTTACAAACATCAATTATAACTTTCGCTAAAAAATCAACCGTTTTTGAAAATTAATTCAACATGTGCTTCCCCTCGAACAGATCCAAAATTTGTTAATTTCAAAGAAATATGAAAAAATCGAAAAAAATTTACAAGAATAAACAATTTAAAATTCCAATGCCCTAAATTTTGTTAAAATGTTCTTTACGTGCATGATTTTAAGTTTTGTAATTAAATTTGTTTGAGGGAACTGTACATTTTATATAATATATATTTTTAATTTTTTTTGTTGAACAAAAAACTGTGCCAATTAATTTAAATCAAATTAAATGAAATTTTACTGATTTATTTAGAAACAAAAGACTTCTTAAACTAAGAAGTTTGTTTTTTGTTATCACATTGAAACCAAAGCTTTAAATTTAGTTATGAATATAAATTAAAAAAAAATTGTTGAAATTAATAAAAAAAATCGCATAATTTTTTAATATAATTTTTTTAGTAAATTTAATTTAAAATTTAGTTCTTAAGTTTTTTTTTTGTTAAGTGAGGCTTAACTTTTAAATAAGTTTTTTGAATTATTTTATAATTAGCGAGTTAATTTTATTTTCGTATTTTTTTTTTGCTTTAAGACATTTTATTTTAAGTTTTATACATAAAATTTATGATTAAGGAATATATATATACATATAGATATATATGCATATTATTTTTAATATTTAACAAAGAAAAACAAAAACACAAATTGTCAAACCCACCAGTTATTTATTAAATTAAATTATTAATGTCAAGCAAAGAAAAAATTTAATAATTGAGTTTAAATAAAATTTTAAGTATTATTCTCAAACGTCAAACAAACATTTGCAACAACAACAAAAAAACATCACAATGTTTTTTTTTTAATTTCTTAATATAAACGAAGTAATTTGCTTTTATGTATATTATTTTTTAAACTTTAATGAACACTTATTTGCTTTAAGCTCAAATTACAGAAAAATATTTTTTTTTCTCTTTGTACATATACTTCTTTTTTTAAGAAAAACCAATTAGCAAGATTTTAGAAAAATCTTTAAACAAATAAAATGTTATTGTTAAATTTAATTTACTGTTTAGATTGGGTCTTTAGAAAATACAAATTACATATAATTTTAAGCATTTTTTAATTAATAAAATTAATTAAACCTCCGCTCCTTTATAAATTCCCAATTAAGACGTTAGTTTAAACTAGTTGTTAAACAAAAGTTTAAAAATTAAAACATTACAAAAACTGTAGCAAATAAGGTGCGCTTTACAGTGATGAAGTTTCTTAATTTATATTTTAATTTTTTTCTTTTTTTTTATAATTCTTCATAAAGGGGTGCAGCTGCTTCTTATATAATAAAAAACGACTTTATCACTTTGACGCGTAACTTGCAGCTAGTAATTATGAACTCAAACTACAAAAAATATATGTACATTATGAAAATAAATTTATTTCAAATAAATACGAAAAAATAAAAATTACATATTTAAAACTTTAAACAACATCATGATTTTCATTTTCTTTACTTTAGTTCAAATAATGTCTTTAATAGAAAACCAAAAAAACAAAAGTTTAACAACAAGACTTACCAAAAAAAAAAAAAACTTATATAAAAAAGACCATAAATATTACAAAAATAAAAAAAAAAAACATAACAACAATAAAAAACAAATGGTATTCAAATTAGCATTAATTATATGGCCAAAAAAAACAAACAAAAATTTCTACTAGAAACAAAAACTCTTGAATTAAAATATTTAAAGGAACAAAGAATTTAAATAAAAAAGAAGAAGAAATCTTATTTCTATGCTATAATTTAAACCTTAAAAACAAAACAAAATATATTAAAGGTTTTCAGTACAAATTTTATATTTAAATAATAAATAATAAATTGCATTCACAACAACTTTAATAAAATAATAATAATTAAAGCATAAACAATCATTTTTTTTATGAAAACAAACAAATTCCGCAATATTTTCCAATACTATTTCCAAAAACAGGCACATTTAAGTTAAAGCTAGTACATTTCTGAAAATCTATTCAAATTGATTCTCTCAAAAAAAAAACAAACAAACAAACACACACTAATTAATATTAAAAAAGAAACGTGTACAAAATTAACAACGTTGAACCGAAGAAAAATTTAATAAAAATCAGTATATAAACATAAATATGCAATAATTAAAAACGTACATACATACATAGTTATCTTAAAAACAGCAATAACAAAATTAACCCGTTAAGAAGCTCCCTCAGAGACAAACGAAATTAATAAACAACAAATAATTGCATAAACATAAAGAATCATTACATTTTAAACTATAAAAAACCAATTTATGAATATGTGTAAATTATAAAAGAATCTTCATGCAAAAAATACCAAACAAAAATTAAAGAAGTTATTATAAATATTATGCAATAAAATGATTACACAAAAAATTAAAAAAAAACTCAAACCTGATTTATCACTATAGTACGACGTGTCCGGCAAATCAACAAGTTCCCAGGAATTTTTAATAAATACGGCATTTTAAGAAAATTCCTGTATAAGATTTAACAAAATATATGTAAGTATGTATTAATAAAATTATGTTGGGATTGTGAATCCAAACGTAAATACAGTGAAACCTCTCATATCTGTACACTCACTGATAAGAGTACATAATGCAGAAAAATTCGATAAAAAAATTTACAACGTTTCTAATGTTTCTGTTGCATTTTATAAAAGCAGAACTTAAGACCTTTCATATGAAAAAAAAATTCATCCAAATACATGGTACGGTTCTCGAGAACAATATACTCTCTAAAAATAGATCAACAACTCCGAAATTTTATTATGTGAAGAGATATGATGGTAAGTATTATAAATCGCATTTTATAACTAGTATGGGGTAGCCCATCGTGTAGCATGACCTTCACTCTATCATATGGTGAAAGTGTTTTATTGAAACACCGTTACCAAGTTATATCGTTTCCAAAAAAAATTTTCCCCAAATTTTTTTACAAGAAAAGTAATTTTTGATTATATAATGTATCTATCTGTGGAAACTATGTTTAAAACTGGTTTCAATCCCACAAAGAAACATTTTTAAAATATGTAGAGATATTTGAAATTTAAACTGTTTCTTTCAATTTTAGTAATAAAAATCAATGTTAGGTCCAATTTACAGGATGAATTTTGATTCATGAAGTTTTTCTATATTGCTTTGGAAATAACTTTCAAAAACTTCTTACATTTATACAGTGAATTATAATTCATGAATATTTTTATTTAAGTATTGATTTTTTTTAACGTACTATTGCTTATAATTTTTTTTTATTTAAATGACAGGTACCAATGAGTACAAAGAGAAACATGAAAAAAAAACGTTTAAAAGAGAAATCATGAATTTTTTTCTACCCCTCTCCTTCTCTCACTCATGAATTTTATTCATCGTCTAAATTGGGTGTTACAAAAAGTAGCACGTTTTTTAAACTGCAGAACATTTTAGCACTTGTTTTTTGGCGATTTATCACTTTTCTTTTGTCTTTTTTTGGCAACCCTGTGTGAAAAACTTGAGTCACATGCGTCTATTTTTTACAATTGAATTATTATGATCATTGGGCCGAGAGGTACGTTAAGAAAATAGTTTCAGGGTGGGTAATTGACATTTCACGCATTCGATTTTTTTAAATACGTATTCGTTTTTATTTTTTTGGTGCTGCGTTACGATAACGTAATCAAATACGTTTTTAAAGATTTTGTTTCTGCAGGTTACGTTATTTTAGCGGTTACGGCTGGATATGTAAATACGTACATATATATTTAAAGAATAGTTTGCTGCCAGATATTAAAATTTTATTTTTACTTATTAATGTGTTTTTAATTTTTTCATTTTGACAACATGAAATTTTGCAATGAATCTGTGTTCTACATTAATTCATTTTTCAGAATTGTAAAATTAGTTAGCGCAATAAAAACAGAACGTTAATTATAAATTTGCTTACCTCTGAGACCAATTTCCATATTTATACATATTTCCAGTATAAAATCATAATTTTCTTGTTCTTTTGCAATAAGCACTTTCATTTTAATTTCATAGCTTTATTTTATACAAAGCTAATATTTTTGTCTTAATGATCTTGTGCAACATATGTACTATAAACATATACATTTATATAAACATATGTACTATAAAAATATTAACATTAAATATCTTGCTTAAAATCTATGTCTGCCTTATTCATAAAAATATTTTTGCTTTATAAAAGCTCTATAGAAATAAGTTTTTGTAATCGGATTTATAAATCTAAAATAAATTTTATGAATAAGACAATAAAATTATAAGTAGGAAAATTACTAAACACAACCGAGAAACCAAATCTAACTTAAATAGAAATAGAAATTAACATAAAAGTATAAGGTTTTTTAAACTAATTTTATGAATTTATTTTATACATAATTAAGTTTTAGTATACTAATTATAAACTAAAATCTATGACTGCTGATGTGTGTAAGATTTTGCATTTTAAGGCACATTTAATAGTGTGGAATCCCTAACAGTTGAATTTAATTTCTTTAATTTATTTATATAAAATACAAATAGCATTTCTTGTAATTTTTTTATGTTCGGTTTTGAAGAGACGGTTAGTAGTCAAACTTCACACATAAAAACAACAGAGCAAAAATTATTTTTAAAAGTTTTAAATCAACTTTTCTTCAAGAGAAATTTTGATGGGTCATTGATGGCGGTATTATAAGTTTTAGTTTGTATCTCTTGTTGAATCACAATCAAATTATGTATATAAAAAAAAATCTCGTGGATCATTCGTGCCATCATATCTTGCCATAACACCGCTTACATAAGTAGACGGTGATTAAAAAAAAATATCACTTGATTTGTCTATTTATTTTGTAAAATGTAAGATTATGAATTAAATTGGCTTTATTGTGTTTTTAGTTTGCCTTCGTTAGAATTTCTTTTTAGTTTGATTTTGTGCTATTTGAAATTAAATTTAATAAAATTTTTTGTTGTGTAACTTAAAGTATTAAATATTTTACTTATTTGGTGTCTTTTTGAATTAATTATAATTTTTATGTTGCTGCACATATCTGTTTTTAACTTATTTGATGTTAAAATATATATTTTTAGAACTAATCACGACATACATTTAACTAATCAAGTATTTTGTTCTACCATAAGAAAGTACAATAGTTTTAGTTTAGTTAAACAAACTTTAGTTGTTAAAATTTCTTAAATAGTTTGCGTTAATTAATGATTATTAAGAAACTATTAAAAAAGAAATGTTGCCTGTCGTCTGTTGTTAAAATATAAACTAAATATGTTAAAATCTTCACCAATTTTTTTTATACTCCTTAATTTTTATTGCAATTATTTTGTTTTAGAGGAGCTTTCAAGAAGAAATACATATCTTTTGACAACAATATAAACTCGATAAATCAGTTCACTTTATATAGATCATGAAAGTTCGCCTATGGGGGCATTTTGTAGCCACAGATCATGTATGAAATTGTACAAGTTGTCACTGACCGAAACCTGTAAAAAAATGTTGTTAAAATTTGCTTTTTAAATTGCATTCAAATATCATCAAACATAAAGTATATAAAAAAAATTATTGCAGAAATTTATAAAATAAATCCAGCATTCCATGATTTCTTTCTATACAGAATTCCTATTATTCTGCCTTATTTATTTAGATTACACTGAATGTAGAATACAATACGCGATTGTAAAACAGTGTTATGAGCATGTTTTACATATTACATTTACACATCACATAGTGGTACCACTTTATTGAATAAAGGCAGCCAGCTGTGGAGCGCCAACTATACATGGACATATTACAAGATGCTGTTCTGCCATAGTCAGAAGAAGAAATGGCTTTGTTTTGGGGACTTAAATAATACAACGACATAAAATATTTAATAGAAAGGTTCATCAATGCTTTATAGGTAGAGAAACTTTTTTTTTTAAAGAAGTAAAACTCAGGCAATGATTGTCTACTACTTCGTGTTACGTTCTATAGGAAAGGGCTAGTGAAAGAGATGACAGGTTAAGAAGGGATAACGTGTTTTTGCACGTTATTGTTTTTTTTTTTTGTATCTTGGACCAGCACTCAGGAGAGAACCCCTACACATGCGATGCATTGTGATGGAACTATAGGAAAGGGGTTGTAGGAGAAATGATAGGAGGTGAAGCTTCGCAATTTTTGTTTTATAGCAATGTAGCAGCGTATCTGCTGTCAAGGAGACGTATTAAGTTTTGAAGCCGTATTTTAGGCTTCTAATTTTGGTTAATTATTTTACTTTGCTGATCAGACACAATACCGACGAAGGAGATACTGTTCAGTGACCAGTGAATACACTGACGTAGAGAAAAAAAGAGTATCTGAAGCAAACCACACATGTAATACAAAATGTGAATACAAGATTTAAGTTATATGGAATTAATTTTACTTTGAAAACGAATAGTTTTACTTCGAAAACCTTAACGACTGGTCACCTGAAAAAACTCTTAAATTCGTAAAAATTCCATAAATTTTGTTCCCCTCGTTAATTCATAATTTTTCCAGTTGAAAGGCTAGGTAAATCCTTATAAATCGTAGTTAATAAAAAAAAAATTCAATTTCAACAGATTTTTTTTTAGCAATAACCGAAATTTTTTATGTTTCTTATATTTAGTTTATTTGCAATTTTACTGAAGAGTATGATGAAAGACGCATAGAACATTACCAGTCTAATTTTAGCAATTATAATAAAGAAAAGAAAATTGTAGTTGCTAGAAAATTCGCTATTGCACCTCCATCGCTTTTATCAATTTTAGAAAAAGAGAAATTGTAGTGGAAACTTCTTTAGATAGTAAAGTAGAACGACAAAAAGAAGCTGAATAACGAGAATGAAATGGTCTTATTTTATGATCTGCGCACTGTCGACAGTCCAAACCCCTGTAAATCGTTTTTAGTTGTTTTAAACCCGCTTAATCGAAATCCCTTTATTTCGAAAACACATATAATTCGTAAGAAGAAATAGCTGGTCCCTTCGATTACGATTTAGCGGGATTCTTACTTACAAACAGTTTTGGAAATACATTAACATACATTTACCTTATACGGAGTTGGATTCAAGGTACGTTTATGATCATTTCTCAGTGTTTTCAGAGACATTTGTACACGTTCTCGTACTTGTTCTAGTTTAGGTAATTGCTGACATATTTTCCCATTTTGCCAATAGATTTTGTACAACGATTCAACATGTGATGGAATGACATAGGCACGTTTCGATTCTTGAAAAGGATGACGGCAAAGAACTTTTTGACCTACTGCTGGAGGCGGTTCGGTTACTTTTTGCAAAAGATCAATTAAAGCATGACCATCTGCACTGTACAACCTAAAAGCAAAAATATTTGGAAAAATTTTTTTATTAAAAAACTAAAGTTGATTTTCAATACCTATAAGCATTTTTATGTCCCGGCATTGTGACTTTCTCTACATCTTGACTTAGTTTCATACGTGGTTGAAAATTGATTTCCACCAGTTTGTAAACACAACCTAGAGCAGGCTGTCTTTGGCAGGTCACTGGTACAAAAGAAATGTTTTATTATTTTTTTCCTTTATGAAGCATTTTATGTTTTTTAATTACTTACCCAAATGTGTACCAATGCCAAAACAATCAATCTTATGACCCTGTTCATTTAAACTTAGAATTGTATCCTCATTAATGTCATTTGAAGCCACTATAGTCAGTTTGTTAAACCAAGAAATTTTAAAACGTTCAGCAACACGCTCAAATGTATCACGTGCTAAGCAGGATAAATATGCCAAGTCTCCAGAATCAATTCGTATACCAACAGCACGATAGCCCAAGTCATTTAGTCCCAAAGCAACGGCAGAGAAATTAAGTAATCCGCTCCTAGATTATAAATTGTATTCGAAAATATATATCATATAAACATTTTAAAAATATAAATAAAAAATTAATTAAAATATATTTCAACAATTTTACTAAATTGCATTTCCAACTGCTTTGGGTGGTTTTAAATAATTTGAGGACAAATTGTGAAATCATTTGCTTTTTAAATTTGTAAAGTGCGACTTCTTAAATTTATATTTTATAACATATATAAAACAAATTGCTGGCGGCTAATCAAAATCGCAACCGCTTTCAAGCCAGATCTGCAGAAAGTTTTTGTGCACTCAAACGGCTTAATGATAATATAATTATTAATTTATATTTTCTTTCGTTATTTCATAAATAATGAAACGAGTTTTCCTCAGAAAAATTTTTGTTTTTAGTTCTTATGCTGTAATGCTATAATAACATAATGGATAAGTGCAATCGAAAATATCGTATAGGTGCCACTTTTTGTGGAAAAGATATTAAAATCAAAATATCGCCACATTGTTGTTCTGTTAATTCGCAAATATCCCTATGTCCGAGTTTATACAGGCGAACATTTGGAAGAAAAACTTCTGGAATTCTCTTTTCTTCTTCATTCGCGTCCACACAGACGAATATGTTGAGGCGATATTCGATTATTATTGTGATTGTTCCATTGTTATTGTTATTTTACTTTTGTAAGCAAGTTCAAAGAACTAAGAATAAAAATGTAAATTTACGCAACTATTTCTGGCCATAAGATGTTAAAATATATGTTTTAAAATATTTACAAAGAAAATAAACGGTATTAATCATTGTTTTACGAAAGCCATGCAGTGGTATCTCTCGGACCATTTAATGAATTTTAATAATAACAACAATAAAATTTAAATTAAATAAAAAATTTTCACTGCAATGTGCGCACATTTGTGTGTGTTAATTTGTTTAAGTACGTACTCGTACTTTGCGAAGCACATAAGTATGTACATACGTACACTACAAATAAAATGGATTTTATAAATATGTAATTGGTTTTACAAACTAAAGACAAACACAATTTAGCTATTAAAACATCTAAATAATTACACATACATACATAATATTAAGAATTACAGTAATAAATCAATTCTTGCACGCAATGAATGCAGTGCTCAGTGCACGTTTCGAGATTGTCACTGCAATCTTATTTTATAGTAATGCAATCAGTTCTTAATTCACATTTATTAAATTTTTAATGCAATTCATATTTTCATTTACACATCCATACATACAGACACTCTGAGTCTAAAGGTAAAAAAGTACACCTTAAAAATTTCCACCTTGGAAAAGAAATATTTTGTAAAAATTGTTTATGTGGAAATTGAGTTATCACACAATTAAAAACGTCATCTTCATTTTTTACCAGGTTTTTATTTATTTCTTAAGATATATTTATTCTCTGCTTGCAGGTATACCCTGCATGAACTCTGGGGACAAGTCACCAGTTTTATCGACTATTCTTGATGACTTTTGCTACAATGTCAACAAAACGTCTACATCGTAATATTTGCTTTTTATGATTGATTGCGAAAGTAAGGGTGGCGATGACTGAAGTCGTCTGCACGTTGAGGACAACCCCAAAAATTTCCTGTGTTCGATCCCAGTTTCTGACTACATCATAAAAACATTTCGTATTTTTTCTGATTTGCATTAAGTGTCTCTGTGTGAGTTGTTGTTGAAAGATTTCAATGGCGGAGGCATAGTCACTGGTCACTGAACAGTAACGGCTTCAACTATAACCAATCCACAGGCAAACTAGAGCGCCCTCCTTCGACGGTATTGCGTAGCAACGGCGAAGTAAAATAATTCCTAAAAATGGCTACTAAAACGAAGTTTAAAAAAATTTAAAACGTATCTTTGACATCAGAGCCTCTACAACACATGCTATAAAACAAAGCAACATGCAAAAGCAGAGTTGTAAGATAGTGAAGCTTCACCTCCTCTCATTTCTCTAACTATCCCTTTCCTCTAGTTCCAGGACAAATCATCGCATGTGTAGGGGTCATCTCCTGAGCGCTGGTCCAAGATAAAAAAGTCCATAAAAAACGCCAGCTTATGGGTTCGGTATTTAGTGAAATTGATTGAAAAAAAATTATTTAATAAAACATCAAATGTAATTAACTGCATATTTTAATTATGTTATCTACATTTACTTTAAAAGAAGTACCAAAAATTTTGACTGGAATTACTAAACTGTACCAGCAAGTCTTTCCTTCCAAACCCTACATACTACTAACGTCAGCAGTAGATTTCAACCAGACGCACGTGTTAAATGTCGATAGTAAAGTGCATTGCCTGGTGTGTAATAAGTCACTAGTACTTGTGACTATGTCAATAGCAAATCAGTACCGTTTTACTATTGCCATTTCCTGCTGGGTATATATAAATATGTATGTGTGGATATGTAAATTGTGAATAAATTTTCATCGAAATTAAATTAAATAGTTCTACACTATTGCCGCTAATTTCTAATTAAGCTAAAAAAGCTAAATAAGGGATTTTTACAGTTATTGAAACCAATAAAAGTAATCAAAAAGCAGTTTGCACGTGTAGCCACACTATTGCGGTAGTAATGAATATAATGAGGTGTCCAAGAATCGCTTTATTACTGTATATAATTTTTGATTTATAATAAATTAAACTTTTATATGAATGATCTGATTAAAACTTCGAATAGATTTTTTACATACCTCTGCCAAAATAGAGCCGGGAAGTCATTTGTTTTAGATATCTTTTTTTATTATTGTAAATTTCATGTATTTTTGACTATTTATTAGACGGTCAAAATAGTATGAGTAGGAAATTTTTATTGTTTAATTTAGTTTCTTCCAGCACAGGATAATATATTAAAATGTTGTTAGAAAGGAAACCAAAAAATAATAAAGCCAATAAATAAAAACTTCCAGAAAGTGAAGAAGAATAATGCAACAAAGTCAGTGAATACAAAATCATTAAGTGTTAGTATGAAATAATCACCCGGTCTTCTTTTGCTGTAATTTTTTTTTTAAGACAAATTTTGCCACTGCTTATGATATGGGCTAAGTGACCGCCGCCAGAGTTGATGACCGTATGGTCATCCAGATCCAAATGTTTTAATTAAATAAAATTACAGCAAAAAGACATCGGGTGATTACTTATGCCCCGGGTGATTACTTTTGGACCAACGTGTATGTATGCAAAACATATGTATAAATATTATAATAAGTATAAACATTTTTATGTTATTTTTAGTTTCAGTTTTATAATATTTTTTGTATAACATATGAATTTTTAAACCTTTTCATTAATAAAATTAATTAAAGACAGTGTAATACTTGCAATTTCTTTTAAGTATTCAAAATATTCGAAAACCGATTTCTCAAAAATGTCGAATAATTGATCACCCTAATACATACACGTACAATAAAATATATTTTTTTTCCTATGCATATTAAAAAACGTTCCTTCTTTTTAATAAAAGTAATTGACCCCAAATTACGGTATTCAATATTGAACAAAATTCCTATTCATTTTAACAGAATTTTTTTTTAAATTTCGATTTGAATTTGAATTGAATACAAATCATAAAAACACTAGTAAAGACCCTGTAAATCTTTAATTGCGTATTTTCAAAACCGAAAGCGGTTTTTTGGAAACTAAATAGTACACACAGACTAGAAGTTAGCAATTTTTTAACTCATACGTTATTATAAAGTGTTTCTTAATTTCATCTAGCGTTAATCTGATTAGCTTAATTTTTGAAATTAATATTTAAACTAAAATATTCTTAAATTGAAAGAAATTAGTAATAAAATAAGGGAATAGAATTTATTAAAGTTTAATATCAAAACAATTATCACCTCGTTTTGTGTAGCCAATTAAAATTGAGGACTGTCCAATGACTTTTCTTTTTTAAATTACATAACAAAATTGAAATTTTAACCAAAATGCTATTATTAATAATCATTAAAAGCAATTGATGGAAAAATAGTTTAAAGCGTTAGTTGTTATTCTTTTCAACACTTTTGATTCAATACGTTTATATTGTTAAGTATCTGCAATTGACAATTAAATATAATGATAAACCTTACACTCTAACTGCTGTATTCATATTTTTTTCTTTTCATTTATAAAAGGTTTAATAGAAAAATTTCAATACAAAACTCAATAAATATACCATTTATAAATCCAAAAATGTTTATGAATACGGCAGCTTAAATATGAAAAACAATTTAAAAATGTAATTTTACGCATCGAGCTAACATACATACTATGTATGTATGCCGTGACATAAAAATAAGAAATTTTGTACTGATACATACGGATATGTATATATGATTTTCACATAATGCGAAGGGCCAAAAGTGTTGAAGGCAAAAAAGAAATAATTCAAATACAGATGTATGTCGGGTGGTTCATAGTGATGCACTTTGTTCAACATCAATTTTTTTTTTCAACTTTCCGTCTGTCCCTGTGTCCGTTGAAATCAACTTTCCGGCCAAACTAAACATCGCACAGAATTCGTTTTGGTTGCTATTTAAATTCAGCCTAATCAGTCCAATAGTTTCCGAGCTACAGCCGAAGAAGTACGAGCATCTCGTTTATACTACAACTTTCAGTACAAAAACGTTCATAACTTCGAAACGGCTGGTTCGCTTTGGGAGAAATTTAGTCCGTGTCTGTAACTTCTTACTTTAAATACCATTTGAACCCGCTATGTGGCGCTGCGGTAAATTTATAAGCTAAATTCATATTTTCTAAACGGGTCCTCCGATTTTTAGATAATTTAGTATATATGCTCGAATATATGTACATAGGGATAACCGATTTGAACTTAAAAATGTGCGACTGGATTCAAAATATAGGTTAAAATTTGGCCCAGCTAAACGACTGAGCCGATTTCGATCAAATTCGGTATGAATGTTCAGATAGGCATGCAGACAAAAGTGTGTGCCAAAAAAATTGGTCTAGGGTAGTAGGTTCGAAAAATATGTATGTTAAATTCCGGGCCGCCTAAACGGTTGAACCTATTTTTATGAATGTTCAGATATGCCCTTAGACAGTTATTGAGTTGGCTATTTGAAAGATCTGATCCGAAGGACCAGATTCAAAGAGTAGGCAAAAATACGCTACTACTAAACTACTAGGCGGAAATTCAGACGAATATGGGATATAGGGTCGGAGAGTGAAGGGTCTCTAAGATTTGGCACAGCCCAATATAACACTCTTACTTATTTTTACATTTAATTGTAATTGTCGCCTAGGTGAAAGTGTTAAAAGTGTATTACGACTACATCCTCTTCCAAGATTCCAAAGTTTAACATATACATAATTCAGTAACTGGAAACAATTACTGAAATAATCATGTTTAAAATGTACATCAAAAGAAACCACCTTGTGACCACATATATACATATATATATATATATACACTTTTAAACTATTTTGGTATTTCTGTATGGAAGTTAAATAAAATGCTCTAAATGTTTTGCAACTATGTAACATCAATCTCACAAAACAAAATGACATTTGTTAAGATGAACAAATTCACAAAAGCATGCAAGAAAATTATAAAGGAGAAATTATAAACAGAAATGTAAATTAAAAAAGCAATTTAATTGAAATATCTGTGACAATGTGGAAAAACTGTTTATGTTTGATTGGATCGTTGGGCAACAGAGATCTTTTAAGCAAACATGTAATAGTTATACTCCTAACGTATACTCGATAAAAATTGCACATTGTTATTATGACATAAATTATTATTATTTTCACGCTTTGTAGTAAATTACTACTGTAGAACTTTTATTGCTTGCAGCTTTATTAAATTAATGAATTTTGTTGTTGTTATGTTACAGCTACAAGATCTAAAAAGTCGTTACTACGAACCGTGAATTGGGCAACTACTTTATTGCTTGAGGGCAATTAGTTTAATAAAAAATACTTGTTGCATAAAATAATTTTTGCAGTCTTGTATTTACATATGTAATTCTCAAAAATTTCTTGGGAAGTTTTTATATAAACATTAGTGAATTTGTATCTTTTTGAAAAATTTCGGTGAACGTCTACTGATGAGTTAGTATAAGCACCAACGAAATGTACACACATATACTCGTAGACTATTTTAATCATACGAGTACGAAAATATGTGTATAAATAATCGCAATTCGTTCTGACTCGAGTTAAATAAATAACAAAATTAATAGGTTAACTAATATATTACATTTTAATAAGCTATTCGTGTCAGCAGAACTTAAGTGCTTAAGCCGACTTAAATAGGTTTTCACATTTGTCACAGATATTGATAATGCAAGGCTTAGAATTGAAAGAAAATTATGTTTTTGAAAAGGAGAATATGCGATCAAAATCAGAAACTAAATTATAATAATTACCTGAATGACTTCTCGACATGTTTTGGCAGATAAGCTTGTGACGTTAATAATGACGGTGGTGATGGTAATGAATTTGAGTCCACTGAATGTTTTTTATTCATAGTGGGATTAGCATTTTTGGTAGAGGTAGCACTTGAATTATTGACATTGATGCCGTTCTTATGCGAGCTATTTGTTAAAGCATTCGCATTTAAAACAATTAGACCATTCAAAAGTTTTTTATCGAAACATCTTTTTCCATTGGCCTGTTCGACATGGCGCTGTTGTGCTGTTAACTTTCCATTCGTTTGTGACGACTTTGCAAAACTATTTTGTTGCTGTTTATTATTAAAGGAATTTTTTGATTTCATATCATTTGCGAAGATTTTAGGATTAACAATTGGCTTTATATTGATTATTTCTTTAGTTTTGCCTTTATGTCTGTTAAGAGTTAAGAATTTTAAATATAAATATTTCAAAAATTCAACGATAATACTAATTAATTAATATACAAATGTATGTAAATCTAAACACTGATAGGACAATACAATGTGTCAATTGTTATCTTCTGCATAGAAATTGAACAAAATTATTTACGAATTATACAACTACAACAAAAGAGTTATAGTGCAAATGTTAGACTTTTGATCTGGTTCTGTTCAAAATTAGTTTGGTTAAAAAGTAGAGAAATGGCAAATATAGAAATTGATTTGTTCCGAGAGAAATTGCCTAAAAGCGAAATACCTCTTAACATCATACGTATCGACTAAAGCCATGAAACCATCAGGAAATGCTATGGCATAAGAGACCATGGCAGCTAGTTCGCCCTCGGAAGACTCCTCCATGGAAACATCCAAAACAGAAGCGAGCGATTGGCGATGTTTAACAGAATGTTCCAGTAAATCTCCCGCCACACCTTTTTAAAAGAACAATTAAATTAAGTGATTGAATGTTTGAAATTTTGGATTATGTCCAACTTACCGGTTGTCTTATGCTTCAGCAGTCTAGTTTTTAATTCAGCAATACCGGAAAATGACGTTATATAGGCATGTGCATGAGTTCCTTTCACGGGAATATTAAACAGTTTTCCAGCCAAAACATTTGACGTACCATCAAAACCACCTTTTAATTAACATATGTATGTATATAATTTGAATATTGTACAAATATAAAATCTACATGCATAGTATAATATACTCTAAAGAAAGCTTCTGCGGAAAAAATATTTTATGAAATATTTCAGTTTTCCTATTTATAAACTTTTATAATTGTTAAGAATCTAGAAATTTTCTATGAATACTACGGTGAGTGACTTTTTTTTGTTCAACAGGCGTATAGCAAAATCGAAATCTGTACAAATCTCAAAGTACGGGGGTTAAAATCAAAACATAGCTTCCGCCGAGAAACATCAAAATTCACATTTGGGTAATTCCAAGTCCTATAATATTTCAAAAAGTTTTTTTTTTTGGTAACAGTAGTCTCGTAGTGTACATTAAGAGCTTTAAAACAAAAATAAATTGGCCTTTTTAGCTGCAATAGGACCGAAGATATTGAATTTTGAAATTGCAAAAGTGGAATGACTTGGCAATTTTAGGGGAAATTGTAGCCCCTGAAGACCTAGCGGGCTAAAAACTTCCATTTTTTGGTTTCTTAGCGACTATAACAAGTATACCACATTTTATTGACATCGGAAGAAAATTCATGAGTGATTTGGCTTGGAATTACCCAAATGTGAATTCTGATGTCTCTCGGCGGGCGCTAGGTTTTAATTTTAGACCGATTTTGCTATACGCCCGTCACGTTTTATCACACCCGAACAAAATGCCCCACCATAATGAATACATTTTCTTATTTAAAAAGTTTTTACATTTTTTAGAAACTGTCTGTTCATAGAAGCCGAGTGAAAATAATAGTTCGGCTAATTTATGATGAAAACAAAAGCAATTTGAGCTTTTTTTATTGTTGTTTTCAATATAAATCGCCGAACGAGTATTTTCCCTCGTCTTCTATGAACAGGCAAAGAATTTTACTACTTTTGAAATTAATTTTTTATATTTTAAATTTCCATTTTATTTTTCTAGCAGTAATTGGTACAGTGAAACCTCTCCTAACGGACACCTTCCATAACTGGACAAACTTTGTAGAACCGAGATTTTCATCAGTTGTTCAATACAAAATGTGTTCTCATAACCGGACGCGGACACTAAATTTTAAAAAATTTTGCCCCAAAAGCCTTTCATAAGCGGACAGAAGCGTTAATTTTAATTAATTCGCCTTGATTGAAACGCACCAACGCTAGTAGTATTTCTTGATTTTGCAACTCTGAGTCGTATTTGTGTTAATGCCATTGCAAATTGTGATTCTCGTGTTAACACGAATATATTTACTCATGTGTTGGGGATTGCATAGAACTTGCTGTTTATTTGAAGAAATTGTTTACTTAGATCGTGTTGTCACCTTGAGAGTTGCATAATGGCACAGAAAAAAAAAACATTTTATCAATTAAAGAAAAAATGCAAATTGCATGTACCTGATTCCTTAAAAACTTGAGATTGTCGGTTTGAAGTATTTTACTTAAAAAATATTTACAATAATAAATGTGTACATCTTATCAGCGGACACCTCTCATAACCGAGCAAAAATAATGGGGCAGTGAGTGTCCGGTTATGAGAGGTTTCGCTGTATTAGCCTAAGTATCGAAACCTTTTTTATAATCACTTAAAACTATAAAAGAGTTGCTTTCGCGCAATCATTTATTTGCATTACATATATTTATACATATGTATGTATGTATGTATGTATGTACTATATGCAATTTCAAAAAATTTCTATAAAGAACGAACGCATATGACAAGCATATTTATTTATTAAATAACAATAAAAGAAGAAAATTCTATTGCATGACATCTACACTGCAGTAGAAGCTATTTTACTGCCACTAATGGATGAGTAATTAAAGACAAATAACAAAAACATTGTTTATTAAAAGAATGAGAATTTTACAAACAATTTATTTATTTATTTATTTCTTTTTTGTTAAATAGTTGATAGTTTTTGTGAAGAACAGAATGTGTAACCGCATTAATTTGTAACGTATAATTTACAACGTGTTACTTCAAAGCGAAAACATTTGCGCAATCATTAAAATACATATAATGAGTAAGTACAAAGGAAACAACGTTATCCTGGTACCAAATGGTACTGCATAACAACAGTAAAAATAAACAACTTTTTAATATCATATTCAAGAAATTATTTTCATACATACATGTGTTAGATTATGTGCGGATTTAAGTATACTCAAATCCGCACGATTGTGATACATGGATTTCCTTACCAATACAATTAGTATGAAAATAAAAAAGTTTTTAACAACTCCCGCACTTATTTCTTTTTGAACAAAAGCCAGTGTTGCTGTACTTACTTTCTACATTCATACCGCTAAAATTATTTCTGTATTTTCAAAATACGGTAATGGGGTATTTTTAATACACAAAATTGATAAATATAATGAATCTATCAATTCACCAAGACAATATCTTCATAAAATATTTCAACATATTCCTAATTTTTTGGTGAAAACCGCTTGTTTACATGAACAACAACAACATTTCAAAATCTCTTTCTGCTTTTCCAGACAATGTAGAAAACAAAGTAACATGACAGTTGGGTCCATTTTTATATTATATCTATATTTAGTTAGGATAAAAGGTCCCATCAAAATAAGATTGCTGATTACTTCACCGTACCAAACACCGTAGAAACGTAATATGTATAAATGCATGTCTAGTGGATAACACTTACTTAAACATAGTACTTTACATATAAAATGTTACGCCACTAAAAAAAAGATGTGAATCGGCTGACCTTACAGATTATCTCTGAAACTTCCCGCTGAACCCTAAGGAGTATCGATCATTTATTTGACAAGATATTACGGTGCAATTAAAAACAATAAATAAATTTCTCCAATAAACCTTTTATAAATAAATAAATATTATGAATACGTCAGATAAATGTTAATATAATGTAATTATAATGCTATTAATCATAAATATCGACTATTGTGGAAAAAAAATTAAATCAGAAATAATGAATTAACTTAGCAGAGATTACAAAAAAAATCCACTTTTGTTTTCCTTAGTATTATTTACATACAGTTAGCAACACTACAAAAATTCAAATCCTATATCAGAGTGAAATCAGGTGTTATGATAGAGGGCACTGTATGCAAAACTGAAAAAAACCACAGACTTTGCCACAAAAAGGAAACGCCAATGTATAATACCATACAAATCTGCACACAACCAATATACATGTGTAAATATGTATATTTGGCATGCACATGTGCATACATAAAAAAAAACTATAATTTGGCTTATACGAGTACATGTTAATTAAAGAAAAACCAAATAGTTTCTCACTAGGTTAGGCTAGTTAAGAATGGGAAGTTAGGCCCATTGTGGTACCACAAACTATTCACACCCGGCACCGCAATATTTCCAACATTTTTCACTGTCGGGAAGAATTTACTTTCACTTACATAGTTATTGTTTATTTATGCAACATCTGATGCTTGTTTACTTGCCCAAACCCAGTCAGCATTTGGAAGATTGTTTTGGCAGAAATCCCCAAACTGAGTCTTTTAAGACTACCTCAGATGACTAAAAATGGATTAATCAGTTGTGCGCTTAAAAAAAGACCCGAAAATGAATCCGACAAATGCTTGGAAAGCGACTTGTTTAACAAACGCAAACAATATGTATAGAATGTGCGCAATCATAAATTCATCATGTAGATGCCCGAAATGTGACTATTAAGAATTTGTATTTTTATTTTGGAGTCATATTTAGCGCGTCTTGACGATGAAAAATTGTTTCTTATGGTTTTTGCTACTGTTTATAACGGGACAAATTTTCTTACTGATTTTGAAAGAAATGAGTTTTGTGAATTTATATTTATTTTTGTGGTAAGCTCATGGTGCAAAGAACAATAAAAGTTGATTAAATTAAAGAGTAATAAATAAATAATGAAAAAAATAAAAGAATATACTTTCTTTATGTTATACCAAATAAAACAAGACTCACTAACGGCTAGTAATATGACTGTAAAATGGCTTGAAAAAATGTCGTAATTGATTGTAAGTACTTTTGCAAACTGCCTCGAAAATGAGCCAGAAACGCGAGTCATAAAAGACTCGTTTTGAAGAGTCGTATCTAGGGTACCATTTTCTCCCGACAGAACAGTCGTTTTCGATTCAGAAACGTGCGCATAAATGATTAATTTAATCGCGAAGAAGAATAAAAAAAGACTCTAATATGATCAATAATTAATTAAAATGCTCACTGGGAACTAGCTCTTAGAAAAATGACGGACTGTTTCGTTGAAGAACAACATTACTCTCTCAACACCTCTCTCATTTCATTTACCCAATTTTCGTGTACGGGAATGATTTCTGATAACATTGGGATTTCTCGGGCGGCCAATTTAGAGTAAAAAACACACCTAATATAAAACTATTGCAAATAAATTTTAACATATGATATTGCATGTATATATGTCGTTAGTTATTTCGTCCCCAACTACTTGCCAAATCATTATGAAACCTTTTATCGTTAAATAAGGTGCAAAAATCAATAAAGCACTATTTTATCATTTATTACTATTTCTTTTTATAGTGATATCTTTCGAAGGAGAGAACGTTTTTTCTAGTTTTACATACATATATGTACATACTTTTTATATTTTTGGCAATTTTAATTGATTGTTGTAAATGAAATGAACACGCCACGTGTGCCACTTGGTATTGTATAATAAAAATGTAAGCGAGTTTTATTTAGTTATTAAAAATGTATCCTTAAACCAATAAGCAAACATGACCTTATCTGTCAATCATAAAAAGTTACACCTAACATAAGCATTCGCTTAAAGTTAGCCAAAATATTTAAATGAAATTAATTTTACGTACATACATACATACATACATACATATGTACATAATATACTACTTGACACTTGAATAGAACACTACCTTGAATTTTTTATATAAAGAGTACAAGGCGAAATCACTTTACAGCTGGAGTTAATTACACAGCAATTACAACATTACAGCAACAATTGATATTTTAGCCTCTATGTAAACACATAAAAATTTGGCTATAACGGCATTTAATTAGCCAAAAAAATAATAATAAGTAGCACAGCTGTGCTATCACCAACATCTGTAAAGTGAAGTTACCTTGAAAAGAGCATTATTGGGAATATCTAATATATAAAATTCTCGTGTCGCGTTGTTTGTAGTTAAACTCCTCCGAACCGGCTTGACCGATTCTCATGAAATTTTGTGTGCATATTGGGTAGGTCTGAGAATCGGACAACATCTATTTTTTCATCCCCCTAAAATTAACCACGCCCACTTTACTCCCGCTATTTTTTACCTACTATTTCCTTTTTTGCAATATGGGTATCAAATGAAAGGGTATGATGAGGAGATTTTGAAAAGTTTATCATCAACCAAAAACCAATATGGCGACGGACCCTAAAACTACAAAAAGCTATTTTTAATGCTTATTTGCAATATGGGAATCAAATGAAAGGGTATGATGAGGAGATTTTGAAAAGTTTATCATCAACCTAAATCGAATATGGCGACGGACCTAAAGGGAAGAGAACGAAGCCGGTTTCCTGTCTTACTCACTATACAGTTCATAGTAAAAATATTAATAATTATTTTTAATGTTTAGATAGCTATCGAGCATTGTAATTGAAGATATATTTGTTACTTTGATAAAGATTAATTTATTAACGTAAATAAAGCATACTTTCATTGTCTACAATGCTTTCAATAATAAGTAAATTCCCGTACACTTATAGTAGATAGTTATTTTATTGAATTAAAAAAATTTTTCCTAGAAATAATATATGTACATGGCAAAACAATGTTTGCCGGGTCAGCTAAAAACAGCAAAACTTATTTTTGTTCTCATTAGTAAACAGATTCCGTGCGAAACCGGGACGGTCATCTAGTAATATATATGTATATTGTTTGTTTTTTTTACTTTATGAGTAAAGTTTGGTAAAATGCGGGTAAACTATAATTTATCTCAATAAGACACAAAAATGTTGAAAAGTACGGGAACGCAAAAAATCTCAGACTTTACCACAATATGGAAATGCCAAAGTATATGACCATCTACGTATAATACAAATCTACACATAATTAAAGAAAAAACAAATGATTTTTTAACTAAATCATGTTGTAATGAATTCATTATCTCAGTACTGCTGAATCAAGAACCCCTTTCGATTATCCGGGAGAGGAAGGGGGAGATGTTCTACGGTTTCAGAGTCACGGCCTCCTTGCGGAGCGCCCTCTCTAACTCTGCGTCAGTGGGGGAATTCTTCAAGGCGGCTGATGACGCAGTGGACGAGGACGTCCTCTTGGAATCAGAACACGGCTGGATTGGGTAAGATCAGTTAGTGCATTCTTGCTAAGAGTAGACTGAATCCTCTTTCGGACCCTCCGACCATTTTTTTTTTTTTTTTATCCAGTGCTCATGGGCTATCCCCTATATATGCAATGCATTGCACTGGAACTAGAGAGAAGGATAGGGAAGAAACAGACAGGTGGTGAAAGTGGTAGAAAGATAGGGCTTAATTCTTCCACAACTCTGCAGTTGCGTGTAAATTATAAAGCAAAGTTGCGGCGTCTCTGATGTTTTATTTTGACGCATTATTTTTTTAAGCTAATGGAGCCTTTTTATTTATTATTTTACTTCGCCGACGTTTTATTGCTCAAATACCGACGAAGGAGGGTGCCGTAGCACAGAAAACTCAGAAAAAACTTTTTTCTGATTTGACCCGGCTGGGAATCGAACCTGGGTCTTTCTGGTTGCAGAGCCAACACGCTGACTACTCGCCATCAGCACCCCCAATTGACCATTGAGGATAGGCGGGATATCGAGGAGGCTGTGGCTGCTTTCACTGGCGCCTTGAGCCACGCTACGCGGCAATCAGGTAGACCTACGGTCCACAGGGGTGGCGTCAGACCACCTTGGTGGAATGGCGGTAATACGGTGGCCATGCGCCCACAAGAACTTCCCATGGATTGTGGATTACTATTCGCCTAGGCCTTTCCCTGATAGGATTTTCTGGGTGGATATGTCTGGGGTATGGCGGATGATGGAGAATCGCCCGGGTGTGGTGGATGTATTCACGGATAGATCGAAATCGGACAGAGGAGTGGGGGCTGGAGTGTTCATTCCGCACTGTGGGCGGAGGTTGAGCTTCAGGCTGGTCTGCCTGGCGGCCTGCGACCTAGATATAGATTTTCTGATTTTTGTTGTGTTGCCTTTAGTTATTGTAAAAAATTTTAATTAAATATTTAGAAAGTATGCTTTAAACAAATATTTTTTGTCCATATTACATTAACTAATTTATCAAATGGTTTATTGGAATTTTCTTTAATAAAAAAATGCAAGAGTTTACAACTTGTATTTAGCTAAAAATTAATATTACGGACCTTTTCACAATGTACGATTAAAACTTAACGTGAGCTTTAACAGCAAGTTCTGTATGACAAAGTTGACGTTAGAGTCGACGTTAACTTTAAATCGGACATTGTGAAAACGTCTGTTAGTCCGATAAGATTTTGTCGCATTTTACCAACTAGCTTTCATTAGTAACGATTATAAAAAAAAAGTAAAAACTTACCTATGTACGAATATTTTGATGCAGATAAGCCACCATCAGGACCTTGAGCTCGCCGCAAACCAAATTCCAAAAGGTTAACATGTTTTCCCGCCACCATACGATAACGAGCTGCATTTGTAGCCATTAAGCTAAGAGCAAAAAGTACATCATCTAAATCAAGGTATTATAATTTCATCTAAAATTCACCTTGCATAATTCACTAGGGTTAATAGAGTTGTCTCTAACAATTGTGCCATTATTAAGGGTCCTTCAACTTTTATTATCGGTACCCTGGGAAATGCTACTGTTCCCTCATCAATAGCATACAGTGTTACATCTTTGGCAGTCAAATTTCCTAAAAATTCGAAAAAATCACTTTCCGTGCCTTCCGGTAAAGTTTGGCGCAAATATTCGATGTCTTTAATACAAAAATATGTTTATATATGTATTTAATAAAACATTTATTCATTTTATTATTTACCGCTTTCACTGTAATGAAAACTATCTAAAAATTTCATACATTCATCAAGACCAGCAAATATGGTAAATTCGCCATGGAATGGATTTGAGCGAAAAAATAAATCAAATACGGCATGATCGTGTGTTTTTCCGGATTTCCAATACGCATATGCCATTGTAATTTGATACAAATCTGAAACATATAAGAAAAGCACTCAATGTACAACAATTTAAAAATTTAAGAATAATTAAAAGAAAATAAATGTGTAAATGATTTATGGTAATGTGTATTTTTTTTCCAATAAATAAATTCGTTTAAAAAATTTAAATCGTTTGATATGCAACCAAGTTACAGGCTGATAAATGAATACAGGTACGAAAAACCGGTTTCCTGCCCGTAACTCTTGATTTTGAAAATGTTTGAAAAATTTTTGTACTCGTTAATTCTATTAAAAAAATAGTATCACATCCCAGTTATTTTTTTTTTGTCGCACAGTGCAATCATGGCTATTATTATACATACATTTTTTAAGTTGCCGCTGTAGGATTTCACTTCAATTTTCGAAAATCGAGTTTTCATTATATTTCGACGTTTAGAAGGCTTGGTAGTCGATGCTGACTACTTTCGCGATGATGTCAGTATTGATGTGTGTGTGTGTGAGTATGGCTGGGTGGCTGTGTGTGTATACATATATATAAACATCTCTTAAATATAGATGTCAACGTCTCGGAACAAAATGTGTCGTGAGATAATACACCGATTCGGTGCGATAGATTTCGAAATAATTCGAAAATAACATTTTGGAAAAATTTTTTTTAGCGACTTAAATTTTAAACTACCAAGCAAATCGAGTTTGAAATCCAGACAGCACTTAACACCAAGAAGAAATGTCCATTGCTGGGAATTTAACTAAAATAATGTTATTCGTTCGAGAAATTTACGAAACTTTTCGAAAAAAAAATTATTCTTTTTAATAACTCCAAAAGTATTCGTCAAATTGAGTTTAGATATTCATCGATTTTAATAGACTTAAAAATTATATCGGATGGCGCAAACTTGAAAAAAATCTGTACAGTGGTTTGAAAGATATTGATGTCGAAAAATTTCGAAAAAAAATTTTTTTTTAATTACTACGTAATCTCTTGTCAAGTCGATTTACGATAGTCATTAATTTTTCTGGACTTAAAAACCTTGTGCAATGCTGCAATTTTTTTGCTTTGAATGAATTAAATTTAGCGGGAAGATTCCGGAATGAACTACAAGGTCAACCGATTCTTATATTTTTGTTTTAATATCACTAATAAGTCTTATTTTACAAGTTGTTATACATACGTATATTTTTAAAATGCATATGCTATGCATACCTACTCTCATTTAAAATGAAACAATATGAGCAATAAATACAATAACTTGATAGCAAGCCAAAGAAGAATTCATCTTGTTATCTGTTTGCATACATACGTATATAAATACATATATGCATTTTTGTATGCATTTCTTTTTATTATTTCCAAATAAATTAACTGATAATTATTTAAATGCAGTATATTAAGAGTAAAAGATAAAAAAATGCTCTGACTGTGATGACTTTATTGTCCTCACCCATTTTACGAGTGAATACTGTTTTAAGGTCTAGGTTTATATGGAATCTAGGTTAATCAATGTAATCAATTTAGTGTGACCGAAATATTTCTTCCGTCCTTTTTGAAATTTTACAAAAAAATATTTGAAAAATCGATTTTAGAAAAAGTGATATAGTATTTTTCGTAAAATGCTTCTCTTAGACACATATATTGATTCCAGAAAAATTTCGTTTTAAAACTTTATTTATTATTTATTTATTTACTTTAGTTAGCCTATGATCTTAAGATTTGCCAGCTCTTGCTAAGCTTTTTCATGATTTTTTTTTATTTTTCACTCATCTTGCCTTTTCTGACTACAAAACGAAAAAATGTTCCTGAGTTCAACCACAGTTTCAGACTCATACAAACATCTCGCATTTTTTCTGATGTGCATTTGTGTCTTTGTGTCAGTTGTTGTCGCAAGGTTTCAGTGGCGTAGGCATAGTCACTGGTCACTGAACAGTAACGTCTTCAGCTGTATCCAATCCACAGGCACTTCAGAACGCTCTCCTTCGTCGGTATTGTGTAGCACCGGCGAAGTAAAATAATTACTAAAAAAAATAGCTTCTAAAAACAAAGCTTCAAAATTTAATACGTCGCCTTGACATCAGAGACTTTACAACACTGCAAAAAAACAAATAACGTACAAAAACAGTGTTGTAAGATAGTGAAGCTTCACCTCCTATCATTTCTCCAGCTATTCCGTTGCTCTAGTTCCAGCACAATGCAGCGTATGTGTAGGGATCATCTCGTGAGTGCTGGTCCAAGATAAAAAAAAATTTATATATGATATTAATGAATTTACGACGAGCTCCTGTTGACCAGTCTCCAGCTGGTGTTGGATATTATTTGTTCTTTTTTTTCTAATCAAAAAGTAATTTTCACACTATTGTGATAAATTAACTACGTACTTAAACACAACAAAATTAGCATTCATTCATAAGATAATTTTTTTTATCTTTAGAATCACATTTTTTAAATTAAATTTATTAATTTTTTTTAATTTCTTCAATTAATGGAAAAAATGCAGAATTAAAAACTTTTTCGCGCTTATTTCAAAGGTCTTTTATGCTTATTTAAGTGTTTAAAGCAATTTTTCTCATGCTGAAAACTGTATGCCCTATATACAGGGAAGGTTCAAAGTCACCATGGGGTTTAAAAATTTAATAACTTTCTCGTTTATATGTATATATATATTTTCATATTCAACCAATTAACAATCCCCTGTTTCAGCTTCGCAATATTAAGCTCGTTTTACAGCATTTTTAATTACATCTTTCGAAATTTGTGGCTGTAGCGCTCAAAATTCTGCCACAATGTTGGCCTTGGGTGCAAGGCTTGTCTAGGTCTTGTCAAATATACTCGCTTCTTCAAATAACCTCAAAGAAAATATTCGGGTGCTGACAAATCTGATAAACGCTCTGGCGTATTAATTTCGGAATTGCTGGAAATTATTCGCACAGCAAAAATTTTACTTTGTTTCTCGTGCAGTGTGTACAGTTCTAAATGTTCTATCATAAACCTGTACCGCTCTCCATTTACGGTTTCCAAAATTCCATCTTCATTTTCGAAGAAGTAATGCTCTACAGGTGCAATATTTTGCGAAGTACGAATTAAACGTGGTCTAACGGTTCGATACAAATCTCTTTTAGGGTGCCATGTTGTGTTGATAGTGACGATACAATAAGCAACGAATTGTCGCTTCAGAGAGCGAAATTCTGCCGTCAAAATGTCGACGATGTGCTCTGTACTTGTAGATCCGTACACGTTCATTATTTTCTGCAGTTCAAATGTCGACAATATGCTAATTGATTGTTGATTTAAATAATAAATTTCTATTATTCTACTTCTGTCCATTATTTATTTTAAAGGTGTTTTTGATTTAGTCTGAAAAAATTAATATGTAAACGAAAAATTTATTACGTTTCGAAACACCAATGTGACTTTTGTCCCACCCTGTATAACACATTACACGTTTTAAAATAACTCATCGGCACTTATGATTTTGTTTACTTTATATTATATGCCGAAAGTTCAATGAATGTAAAGAAAATAGAAAAACTATTTTTGTAGCCGCCAAAATAGCAAAGTGACGCGGCAATAGTAGACACATTAAGAATAAACAAAAGATATTAAATATTCGCTAACAAAATTTACACTTTTTAAAAACACAATTCAAATGTACGAATAAATTCAATATTAAAAAAAATTTTAATTTTTGTACAAATTATTATGACAAATTCAACCTGTCGTATTCTTAATATTAATACCAAATTTGTTTCCGTTTTTTTTATTTTTTCATGAGTAAATTTTTTAAATTAAACTTTAAAAGTGGATTTACAATCATGCATTCCTCTCTACATAGAAAAATCTCAAACTTAATTTCGCCACCTTTTTAGTGCAATTCTAAATTTTTTCTATTAAATTAATGTCATTCAATTGGTATATGCATTTCGTTATTAGTTTTCAATACTCAAGCTAAGTAGATATTTAAATTTTTTTCGTTTCTTAACAGAGAACAAAAAAACATATAGACGAGTGAAAACAAAAAATCCATGGGAATCGGTTTATCTGGCAGGCCATCCCTGAAACTTCCCGCTAAGTTTAACCCATTTAGAGTAAATTTGCAGCATTCGGGCAGCATACATACATATGTATGTATCTGTATATCTATTTATTTCGTCATTTCCATTCATTTTGTAGTAAATGCATAAATAAGTTATTGATAATACTTATGTATTGATGTACATATGTATGGATTAGTATTTTATACATATTAAAAAAAATTAAATGCATACAATAGATTTAAAATTTACTGACCTGTTAGTAATGGTTGTACCACACCATTTTGATTCATACGACCACGGTCCATAAATTGTCCGGCTGTGAAATTACAACTTAATTCACGGTCACTCATTTTGTCAATTGTTTGTATTTTCTCTCAGTTATTATTGTTTATTCTCGAAAATTACTTTAAAAAAAAACTATGACGAAAAAAACAATTAACGTTTTCTAATTTAAATTAAAAAACAAAATATTTAGTTCAATCGAGCGTTGCGACACTCCAGTTCACTATACGATCGGAAAATTACTGATAATTATACTCTCAGAAATTTCTAAATGCCACAAAATAACACAGTACTAATAGGAAAAATGATACGTTCGTACTTTTTTGATACTAATTGGTTTTAAAAAATACCGCAGCACGCATCTAACAAATTCGATACTCTCAACTCATGGTAACTTATTAAACTTTATACCACTTTTGTTTAATATCTTTCCAAATGAAAAGGTAAGTTTTTAAAGCGTTGTAACACACTGTAGAAATCTATCTGACGTCGACGAATTAAAACCATGAATAACCAACATGTGTATTTTCTGATATACACTAGACAAAACTAAAAACAACTTAAATTAATATGTATTTTCTGATGTCCCAAAATTGCTTATGGAGTTTCGTCTATAGATCGATCTGAAAATCGAGCTCAAGATGGTCAGCCTTTGACTGTGCTAATTTCAATCTTACTAAGTTCTAAATTCATTTTAAGTCTGCACCCGTTCTATCTCAATAATTAATAAAGTATATTGTTGTGCCAATTATATATTATATACCTTTTTAGTGACTACTACGCACGTCTCATCATATACACGGGAAATACTATAAATATGCCGCAATACCATACGATATGTTATATTCGCAGTCAAGCATGTCACCGTGCTTCTTCTGCAATTTATACTGACTCAATGATCATGTCTTGAAAATTTTGGCTGCACGTGCATTCATTTTGGACCTGCCCTTAAACACATAACATAATAACCCACTATCATACCATGTACCAACTTACGTTAAGTCAGATGCAAATAAAACACATCATCTTGAAAATTGTATTTATTCGTGCTAAGGAATAATCTATTAGGATGATGGTGCTTGCACATAGAATTTCGTTTCATATAGCACACTCTTCTGGAAATCTAGAGAGGATTTTCTCTTACGAAAATCTTATTAAAACAGGAAATAATTTTCCAAGTGTATCAGTATATACTAGATATATGTGTATAAATGAAAATTATAAAAATTGTCAGGGGAGAAAAAAGTACTACAATTTTTGTAATACCGAAACGAAAGATTTATTACCCATCACAGGTATGCAGTAAAATATTTTTATACTCTCAGTTAAATGTAAAATGTTGACACTCATTTTATTACTTTTGTATTTTATGCTTAGTTTGTAAATATTTACATTAATAGATTAGAATTAAATTATATGTTGAAATATACAAACATACATAAGTACATACATATGAATGTGTATATTTCTACCCCATATTTCTTTTTATCAGGAGGATATATGAATGTATATTATTTTACAATGAAGTGTCCAACTTTTTTTATAAGTTGCTCCAAACTCCTAAGAATAAACTACAATGAAAATTTGGCTCTTTTCGGAATGTGGAATAAATAAATAATGACTCATTATTGACCTAGGTCATAAATTGAATCTCTTCAAATTCATTCGATATTACAATATTATATTTTATTTATGTATTTTATTATATTTATATATACATATGTACCTATAGTGATCATAAAATCGTTTATTTTTATAAAAAGGAATAAATTATTTGATTGCAATATATCCCTACCATTTTTGTGTTGGCTTGTTTAGGGAAATATTATAGTGTCAATTTAGAACAATGAAGAATTTATTAAAAAAAAACATTTCAAAAGGAAGCTATAAATCAGAAAATTACATATAAGATATATATGTCGCCAAATATGTACATACTTATATTGTTGAGCGCAATACTCGAGAACGATTCGGACGGCTCATGTTTTTGTTAAGACATAAAAAACGTTCGAAAATTTTAAAGTTGCTAGGAAAACACTTTTATTTCCCCTTACAAACCACAGAGTAAATTAATTTATCTGAAGATTATGTAATCTCACTCTTTATTGACTTTTTGAGAGCAAAAACATCATTTTGTAATAGTAAGATGGATTTAGTCATCTACACACACATATATCTAAGTTACATAAAAGCGATCGGATTACACCAGATGGTGTTCGAAAGAAAAGATTTCCTCATATTTTAGTCTTTCTTTTACATGTATGAAGGGTGCTTAAAATGTGACATATGATGAATTTTATCTAAAAATATAATATCGGCACATTTCTGGAGCGGGGGAAACTGCTGCTGAAAAGGTTTTTCCATAATTTTACTTGGCAGGAAGCCGTAACACTGTTTTTTTATCAACCCAATTTTTTGCTTTAAAACCATGATGCAATTACGTTATGATTAAAACCTTATATTTTTCACCATTGCCTTGAGTTCGAGAATAAAACCGAAATATTTTTTCTCTTGTCTTATTGAATATTTTATACAATTAGCATATGCTATTAATTTTATAGAATAAATTTAAGTTCACAACAATTATTGAGATTTATTTTCAACTCGAATTCTCAATTATTCAAGAATTTTATGACTTGGAAATAGTAGAACGATATTTTTATATACGCAATAACCGCTATTTGTAGTAGGTATTAAATTTTTTTCAAGAGAAGTAAGCAAACAAAGAAAAGTAACACCGAGGCATTTGGTCGAATCGAAATCAGTGCGAATACAGCCTACACAGATTTGCATTGACCTATCGCAGGATTACTAACTTCAAAATGCTAACAAATCTAAAGTCGCGTTCAGACTGACTGCTATGAATTGGAGACGTATTGTTTTTGTTTATTTTTTATTCACAAAATTTTGTTACTCTTTAAAGAAAACAACTTGTTTATTTTGTGTTACTTAGCAGCCGATGAAGAAATGTTGCAGTGGAACGGAACTTTAAAGGTGCCTAATTTAGAGAACAAACATCGTAAACATTCCAATATACAAGTATACACGTGAGCAATATTGACCACCCGTCACCATTGTATGCAATATAGGATTATTATTATTATAGCAACAGTGATGAAGGTTGCCTGAAGGTCGGTGGTGGCGGTTCACGTTTCTTTACTTTTATTATACCCGAAATAGATATCAAACAGTGGGAGTAATTTTAGATATATTTCATATATTACCACATATAATTCTATTTTTTTACATTTAGTTAGCAATTTATATTTCTATTTAGCCATTTTGAAAACAATCACAAGTTCAATTTAACAGACCAGTTTCTCACTTGGTGAGAACGATTCTGTATAAAATCCTTAATTTCAGTATCCCAAACTTTAGTTTATATATATATATACATATAATTTTATACGAGTGTGTTTACAAATTATATTTTTAAAACAACTTTTATTTAATAAACTGCGTTTATTTGTAAAGAACTACAATGAAATCCTTCATACAAAGACCGTAAATAAGAACTAGCTCGTTGTTATAATAATAATGATAACATATGGTGCTGCCAAATCATAAACGAAAAGTCAAAAAGAATTGTGGGTACAACAGACTACCCATGTCAGGGATGTATAGTGTATATTTCTAATTTGTAAGATAATCATTCATAGTAGGTCTGTTTTTTTACTCTAAATTGGCAACCGCGAGATCCCTATCTTACCAGAAAGCGTTTTCTTACACAAAAATTTAGTAAATGAGACAGGTTTTGAGACAGTAATGTTCTTGCACGAAACAGCCGGTATTTTTTCTGCGGGTTCAAGGTCTATTTATTAGGCCTATGCAGCTCTACAACAATGAACAACACAAAAAACACTAGGCATTTTGTTTGTGTAAATTAATTTTGGGATGTCTAAAAAGAGACTACTAATTTCAAATCGTTGGAATTATCGATTTTGCGGATTTAAAAGCCATGATGTTGCAGTGGTCGAGTGAGCATCGCGCGTTCGCTGTGGAGACATTTTTTAAGAGTAATGATTCTTACGTAAATGCTCGTCGACAATTTTGTTCAAAGTTCGGTATTCGGCGAATAAGTGATGGACCAAGTGTAAATTTAATTCGTTCGTGGGTGCAGAGATTACGCGCAATTGCTTCGGCTATGAATGCCCCACGGACGGGGCCCAGTCGATCTACAAGGACTCCCAAAAACATTGAACTGGTTGAAAACAGTTTACGTGAAAATCCGCGACTTTCAATACGGAAAACAGCAGCCCCACTGGGACTTCCAAGAGCAATTATTCATGAAATTTTAAAAAAGGATCTGGATTACATACTCTTTAAAAAATAAAATCCGCATTTCCATTCTATCGTTCAATGCTCTTAATAAGACTTTGTGTCAATTATTGCGTTTTTTATTTAAATTTGAAAATATAAAAATGCTACCAGACACCCTGTACTAGGTAGTATCGCATTCATTTCTGTATTCAGTAGATGACGCATGCGGTGCATTGTGCTGGAACTAGACGAAAGGGATAGTATGAGCTTCGGTTTAGTAGCCATTTTTATTATTATTTTACTTCGCCGGTGCTACACAATACCGACGTGTTTACTGAAAATAATTTCCAAATCCTTTTTTTTTTTTTTATTGTTCTCAAACTTGAAATCTAGGCAAAGTTTACTTGATTAAAATGTAGTAATACGAAAACATATTATACTAATAGGCATCAGGTCTTGGAGGATCAGCATACAGATCTTCTGCTTTACGTTCACCAGCCTTATATTGCCTCATACGTTCTTTGCGCATGGCCTAGAAAATAACAATTATATATAAATTTAACATAAAGTAAAAATAATATCATATACTACTATTCAGGTTAAAAAATCTATCGAATCAACAAATATTAAAGTTTTTGAAAGTTTAATTTTTAATTTGAAAGTTTAATTTAAAAAAAAGGTCGTATTAACAGGAAGCCGGCAAACTAACTGAAGCATCAACACCAATAATAAACTAAAAATCGAATTACAGAAGAGTGTCCGACCAATAAATTTAAACAGAATAACGATGATTATATTGAGAAAAACTTTAGTTCAAAAGCTAAATTGGGTGCATTCGTAACCTAGTGCATGACCATTAGTCTTATCACTCTGGAGGTGCGTGTTTGATTCCCGCCTAGAGTCTGGCTGTTTCTTGTGGTATCACAATGGGCCTAATTGGGCGTTCTCCTTTGGGGAGGATCCGCCACCTAACCTAACCCATATACGACACTGCATCAACAAGCAACTGTCACTATAAAGACTATTATTAGAAATGGTACGTTGTTCTAGGGATCAAAATCTATTTCTGGTCGATCGATTAAAATGTATGGCATTGGCCACACTTTGGCCTAATAAAAGGACATAATACGTTATGTTGAGCATTGAATTACATTCTCTGCAAAAACTCTTACCTCCATACGCAACAGTTGTTTCCGATTGGCAAAGCACTCATAGAAATCTTCAATTAAAGCTGAACATTTTCTTTTGCCTCTATCGGCACCATAGGCCTCCAAGCACTCCATCATTTTCATTTCAAAATCACCGCATTTATCATAAGTTTGATGATTTATCAAACAACCGGTTAAATCGGTAAATGGCGAAGGGAAGAATGGTGAAATAGACATTCTGACCTGAAAATATATTAACCGTAGCTTATAAAAAATACCAATAGAAATCTTACAACAGAAAAACAATTCGCAATAGCAATGACGTAACAGTAGATGCTGAATTGCTAGCTCAATCTATTTTGTAAATAAGCTAAAAAGAAATAGTAACTTATTGCTGAGGTTTTTCTGACTTGCAATTTACAAAAACAAATTTGAACTTTATATGGATTTCTAAATACTTGGAATTTCTATAAATTTATAAGTTTAATGTTGTTCAACAGCACACAATTCTTAGCAGTTGCTTAAAAAGGTGCCTTATCAGCTGTTAAAAGAAGTTAAGTCAAAACCTGTCTTATCGACATTTAAATAATTATCGTACAAATTTTGTTTTTTTTTTATTAATTTCACGCGTGGAAGGGACAGCTCCAGAAGTTTGTAAACAATTTATTTCTTTTAATCGTTGTATACTTACGCAGTTATTTAAGTTGGAAAATATGTTCAATCAGCTATTAGTAAATTATTTGAAAGAATGTGGTGCTTGTCAAATATGTCAATTAAGATACTTAAAAGCCCGTGGTAGTGAATACAGTGACTTAAAGGAGAGCTTTGATAGGGTGAATAAAAATATAGAAGAGTAATTAAAAATTTTAAAAATATGTCTTTATTTTAGCTTAAAGTTAGTTATGAACCCGATAATGAGTATGAGGAAAGTTCAGCGAAAAAGCAAAAATTAACAGTGTGTCCTTGCTGTATAGGTCTATTTTCAAAATACTTCCAATCCGAGCTCGTTGAGCGTATATTTAAAACGGATATAAATACTTTTGAATGTAATGATATTGTCGTTGCCATAAGCATGCCTATGCTAGTGCAAGTGCGACAGTTATCTATGTGGTTTGCATTGATAGAAAAATTTGGGGCTAAAATCGATAAAGATAAACCAATTGATGTCCCTTTGAAAGAAGCTATCAAATTGATAATTAACCCAATTGTCTGTCAAGAACTGAAAAAGAATTACGAGGCTAATGGTGTGATGATAAATATAAGAGTATCACATCTTCAAGAAGCAGAAGAACTGGAAAAATTGAAACAATTGCATGACAAAGTATTTCCCACTCCACCAAATAGAAAAAAACAACTGATATCTAGAACAGTTCTAGAAAAACAATACACTCCGAAGAAAGTTAATGCAGAAATATTCAAAGAATTCTTTCCGGTACCTCCTACCACAGCATCTGAATATTTGACACTGGAGTCAATAGTTTTAACGGGTCCTACAGTGTTTGTTGCGGGCCGTTATCGTAAGATTTCGCGCGAACTGTCTCACACTCCATGGATTTTAAATGGAAATCGCGTTATGGACGACAGTATAGAAGAAATTATTATGAGAGCCGTGACACCACACTTTTGGTAGGTACATTTGCCGAAGTTGTTTAACTATCAAAACTTGCTTCAAAATTGATAATATTATACAGACAGCGATAAATTTTAATATGTTTAAATTTGTTATTGTGTATAATAATTTTAAACAAGAGCAAATTTCCTGAAGAAGCTACACAAAGAAGTGGCGAAATGTTGAACAAATAAAAATTAGAAAAACATTACTGACCTTAAGCTTGAAAATATTATAATTTAATGTTGAAATTATTTTTATAGCAAAGAATCATCAAAGGTAATTTTCATGTCTAGTGGCCGTGAAGACGTTGATGTTCGGTGTTTGGGCAAAGGACGTCCTTTTGTGTTAGAAATACCCAATTCATTTCGAACTACCCTTACGCCCCTCGAAGGTAATCGCATGGAGAAGAAAATTGAAAAATCTCTAAAGTTATCCGTACACAATTTGCAAATGGTTAAACGTGAAGAATTGGTACATATAAAATCAGGAGAAGAACAAAAGAAAAAATATTATCGAGCCCTTTGTATGTTGCATCAGTCTGCTACAGTAGAAATTTTGAACAAATTAAATATACCAGAAGGTTTTGAAATTAAACAAAAAACACCGATTCGTGTATTACATCGCAGACCACTACATACCCGACCTCGAATGATATACAAATTAAAGGCAATGGTGCATAGAGAAAATGCAAAAATGTTAGTTCTAGATATAGTAAGTCAGGCTGGTACTTATATAAAGGAGCTAGTTCATGGAGAATTTGGCAGAACAACACCGTCGGTTGCTTCAATTATTGGACAAGCAGTTGACATAATGGCTTTGGACGTTATGGCTATAGATTTAGATTGGCCGAGAGACATTGATAATAGCTTAGCTGATGTGTAAATTTCAGTACAATTTTAATTGTTAAATAAAAAAACGTTTTCTATTTTATATATACTATATATATATATATATTTCATTCCATCCAATTTATTTTTGTATAGAAAAATTGTTCAAGTTTTTTAAATTATTAAAAATAATCTACGACTTATAACCAATAAGATTTTGTGAAGTTATTTGGGGTAAATCTTTAATACCGTCTTTGTCTACCACGGCTACGTTAAATTTAGGTAGATTTATGACCAAACGTTTTTGTATTTCTATAACACATTTTTTTAATACATCATATGCTTCCTCCTGTGTAATTTGTTCATGGTAGTATCGATCAAATATACTGGCACAAAACATGCCACCATATCCTTGGCCAGAATATTTAACAGATTTTGCATTAGCTAAATAGTCGATGTAGTGCAATTCCGCACCTTCTTTTGGATCATATCTATTTGGAAAATTAAATACATTCGAGTGAAGAAATTTTGTTTTTTATATGAAATCGGGACCACATGAATTATTATCATCTATTTTGCTTACCCAGCCAAAAACATATTAACTTGGTAGGGAGTTCGAGATCTCAAATAATCCGCCAAATTTTTGCGTGTGAAATGAGCTGCACACTTGGGGCTTAAATCGTACCCATTCCGCATTTTATACAAAGCAATATTTTTTGATATAAACTCTGTAAATTGTACTGTATCACCAGATTCGCCAATCGTTGCTATCATTAAATTGTCTGCAATTTTATGTATTTTACTTTCATCTGCAAAAGTAGATAAAATCCGTTTATTGCCAAGTTATATTTTCTAGTTACTGTTGCATAGCTTAGTGGCCCAAGTTTATTTACCTTCTTTCATTACAATAATGGAACGTGCTTGAGTTGTATCGGCACACACCATAACGAAATCAGGTCCCCGTATACCCAAAATTGTTTCCATTTTTTTTTTAAATTAGTTTAAAGTAATTGGACGAAAAAGTTTTTTTTGCCCACAATGACAATTATGTTTGATATTGTTTATGAAGTTGGCCGCAGTTGATGCTGCAATGTAGGCAATGCCGTTACACAATTCATCGTAAGTATTCAAATCGTTCTTAAACAGATGTCATTAATCAAATTATAATAATTACCAACTTGTATAAGAATTTAATATATATTAATATAACGTTATATTATTAAGTTTATTGTTAATTGGTCTTATTTTCATTATCCTGAACCAGCACTCTAGAATGACACCTACATATGCGATGCAACATAGGAGAGGTATAGTGAGCGATATGACAGGTGATGAAGCTTCACTAGCATACAATTCTACTTTTTAATTTTTTTATTTTGTTTAATAGAAACAACACAACTTGTTAAAGAAATTACATAGTAGAGATAAATATTGTCTGTCAGGCATGTAAGTTTTCACAGGTTCCAAATATTTTTATATCTTGACTGTGTAGTTACAAATCGTACGACATTACAATTTTTGGTGTAGAAGAGCACAAGTCGAATAGTCTAAACGTAATATGTAATGAAACTCTAAGATTTTGAGAAAAATACGGATGAAAATTTGACAGTCGTATGGCTCTCTTGATTTTTTAAAATTTATCAAAAACCAACGCGCACCATTAGATCAGGGATGCATTTTTATGTAAACAAATGTGAGAAATCCAGGGAGGGAAAATTGCTTTCATAAATTTATACCAATTATAAAATCAAAATGTATATTTTAGACCACAACAAGACAATTTTATAAAAATATACGTATATTTTCTAAAAGTACACTAAAAATGTTACCACAAAAATCACATATTCCAAAGTTATAAAAATATTTTTCAAGGTTATTTAAAAAAAAATTCAATTGCACAAGAACTCCATTCCTGGGAAAACAAGCAAAAAGCTGTAGTTAAATTAAATGAGAATGTTTTCATCTTACTTGATTTTATCCATACCAATGGTGTAAAAGCCAGAAAACAACCATTCGATTTTTACTCTCTTTTTTTTTTTTTTTGAAATACGGATGGAATTTAATTTTATTTTCACACTCATTTTCCGTACGACAAATCTTATCGTCTAAAGCACCCTTAAACGCAAACCTGCAATTGACACGTCAACCTTCTAAATATGTGTTTTTGACGTTTTCCAACTGTCCATATTTGAGTGCGTGTCAATACTATTTTTTTACGATTTTCTACTCTGTTTCCGAGGAAACCGTGAAATATTTCAAAGTATTGTTAAGATTTTTATAACTATTAAACATAAAGGGTATACCAAACATGTCAGGTGAAGTTGCTGAGGAAATACTGAAAGTTGTACAAGATGCAACCATATCGGCTGCTGAAAATGCAACTGAAACTATAACAAAGGCAAAAGTTCCCTCAACCCCAGAAGGTATTGCTTTGGCATATGGTAGTCTTGTTATAATGGCCATGTTACCAATTGTTTTTGGTTCCATACGATCTGTAAAATTGCACAAGGCAAAAAAGGTTAGTAATTTGATAATGCGGGATAATATTCGGACACTATATATATACATATACATATGACTAATTATGGTTACTTTCCGTTGGAGTGTACATCTGCTGTGCATTGAGAAATGTTCATAAACAATATGGTTTTATATAAACCAGTGCGTGTGCACCTTACATTCATTTTAAATATAAGTTTTATCGTTATGTTCCCTCCATGGCCAGAGATCCCATTCGTTCGTCCTTGAGTCGACTAAGAGCCGTGGCCGAATTTTCTGTGGTCTCAAGCCGCCTCCGATTTGATCGGCTCGTTTCGGCTAATTTACGTCAGCCGAATTATAAACTATGATATTTTGGAAATTTATTTATTTATAATTGCTACATCATCTAATAGTAGGTGTGTTTTTTTACTCTAAATTGGTCACCCGCGGGCGTAAATGAGAGATGTTTTGAGAGAGTAATATTCTTGGTCTTCATGAACGAAACCGCCCGTCTTTTTCCTTCGGGCTAGTTTGGGCGAGAAGAACAAGCAATCAGCTGGTTTATAAGTAAACAATAATGAAGTAAAATGAAAAGTTTCCCAAAAATGCAATGAACAAATAATAGTTAATTTTATTTCATGATTTATGATGTATGCATGTGTGTAGATTTGTAATTGTACATGGTCATATACATTAGGTCTGTTCCATGTGCATAACAAAATTGCCCGAACTTGCACAAATTTATTTTATTTATATATGATTCTAATTTTAAAATTGTGCTTTTTCCCGAAAAAATATGTGAATGTATTATTACATACTTTATGGTATTCTCATAAAGTATTTTTTTATATAAAAGCAAACTCAAAAATTGTTGAGGAAAGCATATCCATATAGTAATATTTCGCTAATGCTTACTTAGCTCACCAGTGGACTCTTCCCAATTTTTGACTACAAATGGAAGATTCTTATGTTGAAAATTCAACTAATCAATCGAGAATTACTAATACCGTACAAAAAACCAAAAGTTTACAAACAAAAACATAACAATCCATTAGTTTACTTCTTTTATTATACATACATATTTCTATTTTTAGATTTTTCTTCTCATCTATATATATATGCTTTCCTCCTCATTTATTGAGTTTACTTTCATAAAAAAATACTTCATGAGAATACCATAAAGTATGTAATAATATATTTCGCATATTTTTTCGGGAAAAGCACAATTTTAAAATTAGAATCATATATAAAGAGATATTCTATTTTATTTATTTATAACAATAACCAACCGAGCTCATAGGGCCATATATAGTTGGTGCACTACAAGTGTAACATAAGAATAATTATATAATTGAACTACGTGTAAGATGGAATCCTCTAAATTTACGCAAAAGCGTGCCAGCAATTATTAACAATTTTTGTACAATTTTGAAATAAAATTAGAGAGTACAATTTTTAATTTTCTGTACAAAGTTGCACGAACTATTTCTTTGCGTAAGTTCGGTCTAGAATTTAATTATCGGCTGTTTTTTATTTATATATGAAACTAAGAAATTAATCAGAAAATTTTCAAAGAAACGACAAAAGTTTTTATTTAAAAATTTAAAAAAGAAGAGGGTGGCGATGGCACGATGGATGGTAGTCTGCACGTTGACTACGAATCCAAAAACAGACCTGGGTTCAACCCCAGTTTCAGACTAAAATTTTAAAATAAAAATAAATATCTCGCATTTTTCTGATGTGCATTAGTGGGTCTTTGTGTGTCAGTTGTTGTCGGAAGGTTTCAGTGGCGAAGGCATAGTCACTGGTCACTGAACAATACTGGCTTCAGCTGATAGCAATCCACAATCGCATCAGAACGCCCTCCTTCGTCGGTATTGTGTAGCACCGGCGAAGTAAAACAATAATACTTATGGCTACTGAACCGAAGCTTCAGCACTGCTACAAGTATAAACAAAGAACGTGCGAAAGCAGAGCAGCAAAAATAATTATTTAAGCTTCACCTCGTGTCGTTTCTCCTACTATCCCTTTCCTATAGTTCCCAGCACAATGCTTCGCATGTGTAGGAGTCATCTCCTGAGTGCTGGTCCCAGATAAAAAAAATTAATTTGAAAATGTAAGTACATATATTTGTGCATATTTATCACTTTATTTAATAAAAAATAGCTCTTATTTTTATTCTCAATTTATTTTTGTCCACATTTTACAGCCGTTGCCAACGATGCAAATGTTTTTGTTATGCACGTGAAACAGACCTATTTTGTGGTAAATTTTATGGTTTTTGCGTTTTCTTATTTTTGTACATTTTTGTCTCTTATTGAGATAAATTATAGTTTACTCTCATTTTACCGAACTTTACCAGAAAAGTAAAAAAACACACCTAGTATGTAAACCATTGTAAATTTTATGGCAAAATACCAAAATTTCGTGACGTCCCAAATTCCTACCCATTGATCGAAGACCTAAATAATAATATATCGAAGAAAGAACTTATATTTTAAAATTATTAATAAACTTGAAAAAATTGCACTAGATTGTATGTGTACAACACATGTGTTGAAAGCACATAATTTCTATCGGAAAATTTTTGCTAAGCAAAAAAAATAAAATTTACCGCGGGTAAATGCTAGTATACATATACATGATGATAAAAAATATATTTTTTTCCATTTTTATCTCTCTTGGCCCTAATATATTCTAAAACAAAGGTTTATAAAAAGGTATCTGCTCGAACGAAGTTTGGTGCATGGGGGTTAAATAAAAACAAATAAACGAAACATGATCCTAGTTTCTAATAATGATCTATAAATAGAATACGAGAAGTTTTACCCCGTTATTTTTTCTCTTTTAAATGAAGTGATAAATTTACTATCTTAAACTTGCAATAGTCGTTTTCGTTACGTAATTTTTGTTTCCATTATTAACTGTGCACACGTGTTTTTTTGTTATACTTGAAGCAAACTTGTTTGGTTTGTTTCGTTTGGTATATGTTAAATTTTCTTTTGAAACGGCATTTACGTTCAAACACGAAAACATTTTGCCGTCAAGTTTCGCTTGTTTTACAATACTACGGTTATGAAAAGAATAGAGAAAGAAATAAACTTGACGAGTACCGTCAAGTGTGTATCTTTTTTCCCCGTTCATCCAAATACTCAAGACTTGACGAGTCATAAACTTAATGTGTGCGAATCATGAGTAATAAATATATAAAGCTAATAATTTACATCTACTGACCACACACAGTGGACAAAACACGAAGAACGCTGATGATGAAAGTGTATCAACTTTCGAAAATGGCATGCTGTTCCGTTCTGCTAGTGTCAGTGTAATTTACAATTTTGTTCTTTGAATTTAGTTTGTTTCTTAGTATATACATAACTATCGCATGCAATTCTCAATGCCTGTAAAGGTATCAAAGGTATCAATTTGCAGTATCAACCTAATAAAACATAATTAAACTGAAGATTTCGCATACATATGTATGCATTTGAAGCAATCAAAAAATAAATTTATTTTATAATTCTAGTTTTTTGACCTCTTTTTATATTAATTACACTAATTATTTAAGCTGTAGGTCCTTTCATTGTCATTGAGAAAAACTTTTTCTGATTGTGAATTTAAAAAAAAAAAATTTTTCATTATAAACAAAAACCAATTTTCGTGAAGAAGCTACACAAACGAGTAGCGAAATATCGAATAAAAATAAATATTACATATATAAAAAGAACCTACAGCTTAAATAATTAGTGTAATTAATAAATTTATTTTGGTTGCTCCATTAAGCTAGCGGGCCTATAAGCTTCTTATAGATGATACTAATACAGTATCGCGAAGACTCTAAAATAAAATAAAATAAAAATAAATTTGCTCTCTATTTTCAGATAAGCGGTGAAAAGACTGATACAATGACTACAAAAGATGCAATGTTCTTTCCCCTCATAGCATCCGTAGCTTTGTTCAGTCTTTATATAGTTTTTAAAATTTCATCGAAGGATCACATTAATCTATTATTGACCGGTTATTTCTTCGTTTTGGGTGTCATTGCTTTGGCCCACCTACTAAGTCCAATTGCAAATTCCTTAATGCCTGCTGGTGTACCTAAAATACCATTCCATATACATTTCACTCGTGGTGAAGGTAAAAATAAAGAAGATATTATAAATTATAAATTTAGCACCCATGATATAGCGTGTCTAGTGATATCTGCTGCAATTGGAGTATGGTATTTATTGAAGAAACACTGGATTGCCAATAACATGTTTGGTCTAGCGTTTGCAGTCAATGGTGTGGAAATGTTGCATTTAAACAATATAGTAACCGGTTGCATTTTGCTAAGTGGTCTCTTCTTCTACGATATTTTTTGGGTTTTTGGCACAAATGTTATGGTCACAGTAGCCAAAAGTTTCGAAGCACCAATTAAACTAGTTTTCCCCCAAGATTTACTTACAAATGGTTTAAGTGCATCTAATTTCGCCATGTTGGGTTTGGGAGATATTGTCATACCTGGAATTTTTATTGCTCTTCTTTTACGTTTCGATCACAGCACCAAACGTAGGAGTCGCATTTATTTCTATTCAACATTAATAGCTTATTTCTTGGGGTTAATGGCTACGATTTTTGTAATGCACGTGTTTAAGCATGCTCAACCAGCTCTATTATATTTAGTACCAGCTTGTATGGGAACCCCCTTGTTGGTGGCTCTTGTACGTGGCGAAATAAAAACACTATTTGCGTAAGTATTTACAACAGCAATGTTCTACATATTTATATACTGTATAAAAATGTGAATTTTAGGTATGAAGATAATCCTGAGGAAAAATCTGAAAAGAAAGAAATCAAGGAAAGTAGTAGCAGCATCAGTAAAAAGAAAGAATTTAAAAAAGCTAAATGATTATCAGGTGCCGACATTCCTGGCACAACAACCGCTGATAATACAACCTGTAGAAGTACACCACAGCATTCTTCAACCGTAGTTAAACGTTATCCCAAACACTTAATAAATCGTCCAAATTCATACATATAAATATATACATTTATAAGTTTAATTTTCCATTTATGTAGGTGACAAAAATTTTTTTTTTGTAATGGTAAACTCAATAATTTTGTTTAAAAAAAATATTTATACTTTTTTCTACTCGTTTGCATAATAATTAGAAAACACAGAAGTAGTTGAATATTTTATAACTTTTTATGTTCTATAAAAATCGATATTATATAAATATAAAAACGTCAAATAATAAACTACAAGTTTGTATATAATTAGATATCTTCCACAAATAACTATTACATATTTATAAGGTTTGTTCCAGGGGCATAAAACGGTTCGGACTTTTTTTTTATCTCGGACCAGCACTCAGGAGATGACCCCTACACACGAAACGCATTGTGCTTTAACTAGAAAAACGGGATAGTAGGAGAAATGACAGGAGTTGAATCTTCACTATCTTACAACTCTGCTTTTGCACGTTCTATGCTTATAGCAGTGTTGTAGCGCCTCTGATATCAAGGAGATGTATTGAATTTTGAAGATTCGTTTTAGTAGCCATTTTTAGTAACCGACGAAGGAGGGCGTTCTGATGTGCCTGTGGATAGGTTACAGCCGATGCCATTAATGTTCAGCGACCAGTGACTATGTCTTCGCCACTGAAACCTTCCGACAACAACTGACACAAAGCCACACAAATATGAGATGTTTTTATGAATCTGAAACAGGTTTAACCTAGAAAATTTTTGGTTTTGTAGTCAACGTGCAGACTATTTCAGTCATTTTGAGAGTAAAACTAAAATGACGCTCTAAATGTGAAAAGTTGCGCAAAATTGCCGGAAGCAATAAATTAAAGAACTTGAAATACTAGTGCTGCTAACTTTCTCAAATAAATTTTATTTTGGTGATTTTAGAGGATTAAAATTTAAAAAGTGAATGAAAATGAACTGAAAAAAAGTAGAAGCCATTTTTTATGAAATAAAGTGATAAATATGCACAAATATATGTACTTACAACTTCAAGTACTTTAAAAAAATCTTCCATTTTGCTTTTTAATTAATTTTAAATACAAATTTAAAATAATAATTTAATTCTATTCTGAACTTACCCAAAGAAACTGTTCGTACAACTTTGTACAGGAAATGAAAATTTGTACTCTCATTTTCTGTCAAAGTTGCATAAAAATTGTTATCTTGAACGATTTTGGGTAAATTTGTGCGAGTTCGTTCACTCTTTTTTATGCACCTGGAACAGTCCTAATTTATACGATAAGCTGCTTAATCTTAGTAATCCTATTTTTTGTTTACATTTTGCTAAATAAAATAACAGTTTTTAGATTAGACATTAATGCAGTTATGATACAAAGCGTTTATTTTATTAAACTTTTATTGTGAAACCAGAATAAACAAATTAAAATTAACGTTTTCTGATTATATATGCCAATTTTTAATATAAGACTTTAGAAGGAATTATTTGTTTCGAAACAAATAAAAATAATTTTAAAGAAATTTCAAGTGTGCTGCTAAGGTAATGCAGTTTTCTCTTATTAACTTGGGGGCCTATACATAAAATCGGAGGAATGTTAGTACATAAGTATTATTTTCGTTTGATTGAATAAGACTGGAATTTAACTACAATATAAATTTCTGAGGCGTGACGAAAAAAACATTTTGTGGGACTAATTCAGACTATTAATATTTTAGTCTATTTTGAAAGAAATTCTCCATTCAATAAAATTTTACTAATAAAGTTTTATTTTTATGGAAATTTTAAAAAAAGATGAAAAATTCTTATTGAACATTTAAAAAATTATTTTAATTATAATTACAACTGCGCAGTTGTTACCATTTAAGATGTCACTAAAAATTAATTCAGATAAAGTGCTGAAGAAATCATAATAATACCAATTCATAATGAAGGCATTACATTTTTCTTTGCTGGCTATGTACATATAGTAAAAAAATAAATATATGCTTTACAAAATTTATTCATTCATTCATTGCGTTTATAAATAGAATTGTACTGACGACATCTTCAATAATATAAAAAAATATATATAATTCTTTTAATATGCTTCTAACTGCTCCAAAGGCAACCATTTAGAACTTTCTAAAGCATCATACAGATTACGGTCCGAATCGAGGGCATCACGATTTAACTTGTCTACATCTAATGTATACTTGTGTTCAATTAAAGCATAATCGTCCTCTTCGGCTGCAATACTACCATTTAAAGAAGCGGCTGCAACAGCGTTTTGTTGTTCATATTGCGCACTACGTTGGGCACTCCAAGCCTCCGCATGTTGTGCCAATGTTTGTGGATTTGAGTGTGACTGAGCCATACTATGTTGATAATAAGCGCTACTGGGATCTGTAGATCCAGTTCCGGAAGGATCATAATAATTTTGCCATGCATTGTAGCCCTGCCAATACGTACTGGTTGGATCGTAGTATTGTGTATAGTCTGCACTAGAGGCTGCTGTAGTAGCAGAAACATTTGAAGAGCTACCGTAGCCATAGTTGCTAGTAGTACCCAATGCAACTCCTAATTCATTTTTCGGTTTTGGGACCGCATTACAGATTTTAATTGGTTTTGATCCCAAACCAATGTAACCATTCATATCATACAAAGCTGACTTTTGTTCATCTTCAATACCAAAACGAACGAATCCGTAACCTTTGGAAAACCCAGAACCGTCTAATATAACTTTGGCTGTTTTAATGGAAGTATATTTCGACGAAAATGCTTTATACAACTGGTAATCATCTACATCAGAACTGAGATCTCCCACCCATACACTGAATTCTCTTTCGTTTCCTGGCAATTTGTAAGAGTTACTTGCACTATTTAATCGGAATCGCACAATAGGATTCGTACCCGGAATGGGTTTACCATTCAATTTGTGCATAGCATCCATGGCTTTATCATCCGTTGCAAAGTTTACAAAGCAATAACCTGCTGGTTCACCAGTATATTTGTTTCGCATCAGACGCACTGTTGTAGGATCTTCTCCCATTTTTCGAAAAGCAGCAATAATAAAGTTTTCCGTCATGTAAGGCTCCAACTAAAAAAAACATATTATTGTAATCATAAGTTAGTACTTTTATCTTTATAAATTTCTTACACTTCCCATCCATAATTGGCAATGTACAGATGAAGCCATTTCATATATTTTCAATACTTTTTAACAAAATTTTAACAGTCTTCTCGCATTCGCTGATAAAACTTAAGGTTTGTTTACACCACATGTATATTAATAGAAATTGTCAGTTTTATGGCTAATATGTTTGATGATTTTTTTTTTGTAAGAACGACGGTATATTTAAGAAGGTGGTACCGTAAGTTCAAAAGTTATGCTCACTTACTTTTGTTCATACAAATGCCAAAGACAAGTTTATTACTTCATATTCAAAGAAAAGCAGCCTTAGAAATATTTGTTTTTGTTTGTGAAGCGCGAAAACTAACAAATAAATATAAAAACCATATAAAACGAGTGAACTTTTGCCATGAAACTAGACACACAATACTAGATCAGAAAACAGTACTCTGTCTAGTGATGTCATTATCATAACTATCTGAGCTTTCCGTATTCTGTGGGCCAAGGCGAAATCATACCAGGTGGCTACATTAGCTATAATTTTCTAAGCTGATTTCTGTTCAGTTGTCAAAGTTGTGTTCTTCACAGCATTTAGTACGTAAACTATTTTGACAAATTGAATAAAATTGTATTTGTAAACAAAAAATTCTGTTGCTGTATGAACGAGTTCACCTGGTATGAATTCGCCTTGCTGTGGCCTTTGTGCAAATTCTTTAGATTTATTTATAAAGCCCTGAAAAAGGTTCTTGCGTTAAACTGAAGAATTACTAAAAGGAAACTGTTGATTAAAAGTCACAGATTAGGATTAAAAAGTGTATATTAGAGATAAAGATCAATTGTTCTAGCCTAATTAACATAATTATCAATTGCTCAACTAAAATTTTAAGTGAATTAAAATTTCAATCCTAATATGACAATGAAAAAACAATTGCGTGTGCTAGTTAAGCCCTATTACTGGGTGAACATTTTAATGGCTCTGTTCTATTTAATAGCGAAAAAGATAAAACCCATTTGCAGTAACATATTCAATCAACGTGGCGATGATGTCATGTGTGAACTAGACAGCCGGGAGACAGAAATTTTGTTCTTTTTACTAATTGTAATAATGATAAGAAGTCGGAAGACGGGCAGTGTTACTATGATCAATTATTTGTCCTCTTCGTTTTTGTACACAAAAGTTGCAAATGGAATTTTATGGGCGTACAGTGACTTTCGTTATGGTTTGGGATATTTGCTGATGTGCATATTGGTGGGTATGCTATTGCCTGAACCAACATATAAAGGTCCAGAACACATAACATACTTCCGTACGGCTCAATCTTTTGACGATGAACTGGCCCGTGATAAACGGGTTAATTGGTTAATTTGCTTTTATACAGTATGGAACCCTAGCTGTGTTAACTTTGCTCCCATATTTGCTGAATTATCAGCTGAATATACATTGGATAATTTAAGGTTTGGAAAAATTGATATTGGACGCTTTCCTGAAATGGCTCAAAAATATCATGTCTCAGATAGCAGCTTCTCTCGCCAACTACCGAGTGTAATTTTGTTTCAAAATGGTAAAGAGATTGAACGTCGTCCTATGCCCGATGCTAAAGGCAAAGTACAAAAATTCTTCTTTTCCATGGACAATGTAAGAGCAGCCTTTGGTCTTAATAATTTGTATAAGCAATGCATAGAAAATGCAATACCTGCAAAATCTACGAAACAAAATGCAGCTATTAAAAAATCTCAATAATGTAGAAGATACGGCCTATAGCTACATCTTGCAAATTGATTTTGTAATACATGAGCATCATTACAAATTTGATGAATTACGTGTGTCTTCATAACTATGTAGTTATTTATAATGTGTTTTAAATTGTTTTAACCAAAAAATAAGGAATAAGCAAAATCATTTTTTATGTACCTCATAAAACTATATATATTTATCAAAGATTTGCTTTAATAATGTTTTAGTTTAATTTGTAGAATTCATTGCATTTTGTTTTTGTTTGCCTTTTATGCGTACCTTTAAAGTATATTTTATTAATATAACTCATGATGCACACACATCAAGTTTGACTCGTCAAGTCTTGAGTATTTGGAAGAGTGGTGAAGAGAGAATGAAAGGGGTACAATCTTGACGGTACCGTCAAGTTTGTTTCTTTCTCTCTTCTTTTCTTAACCATAGTTTTGTGAATGAAGCGAAACTTGACGCAAATATGTTTTTGTGTATGAACGCCACTACAGGTTCAAAAGAAAATTTAACAAAATCTGTCCAGGTGAACTAGATATGTGTGAATCAGCTGTTTTCATGACATATATCATTGTTGTTTTATTATAGTTATATTTCCCTCTTGAAATCAAGGTTTTAACATATTACAAAATATTTTATTTTCTAGCTTTAACAATAAACGATTACTCTTATATTTACGCTTTAAATTCAGTTGTATGAACGTATATTGAAGAAATTGACTTTAAATAAATAGTCTGTTTCAAAGCCGAAGAAAATTGTAATAAGTTTTTAAAATAATATTTATTTATTTCATTTTGTAATATGTGTAGCCTTTTGGCCTCAAAAGTATATATTACAACATACAGGTATGTGATGGAAATCGTTCGATTTGAAAAGTAAATCGTCTTTTGAAATCGATAGTAGTGTGATGAATTTCGATCGATTTCATATTCCATATTTGTTTCGTTTCCATATATCTCCTCTAAATACAACTGCAAAATATGTAAACATATGTGTATGTGAGTGATGTTTGTAAAATATTGTAACAAAATAAAATTTGTATCAACACATTTTATCATGTTTATTTATAAAATGCCTTTTTTTGCTGCGGTTTCGCTAATTCTCTTGGAAGAAAATAATAGGATGAATAGCGAAAATATTCTAAGAAAACGTTTAAGAGATAAATCGGATCCCTTAAATTTGCCAGACGGATTTATAATAATATTTTATTAATTTTTTTTTGTGTATTTCTTTACGTCTTGTTCAAGTAAAATTAAACGATTTGAAAACGAATTTAAACTAGCATTATCGAAATGCGTCACATGTTAAAAACGTCTTTTTTTCAATGAAACAAGATGGAATATGTAATCGTCACATACAAATTCATCACACTATTTGTCGATTTCAAAAGTTTTAACGCCGAAAACGATTTTTATTACATACCTGATTATAGTTAAAGATATAAATAAAAATTAAATCAAGTAATAATGTTGTATTAATTAAATTGTACACAATTTTATAACAAAATTTATTTATTTTCATTATATCTTCTAATAAATTTATAAAATATAAAATAAATGTGACATATGCGCTCGAAGATTAACATATTGCAAATACCCAATAATCAATATTCAAAAAGAAACCACCAATTTAAGGCAGCATATATCAGAGACATCTATCGTTCAGGAGCTGTATATATATAAAATGCTAACTGCAACTAACTTCATATATTAAAATTTTCTATTTTCTGAATACTTCCGAATCACTCGCTACTTCTACTTCCTATACTTGGTTTCGCTCTTTCTTTCTAAGTCAATATGGCTGATCAGGTAAGGCGTAAATGGAATTATAGTTTTTTTTTTTTTTAACAATGAACAAATTGTTAATTAAAAACTAAAATTTAAAAAAATTGTGAAAATTGAGAAAGGCAATAGTTTCAATTGTTGTTTACGTGAAAAATCTGAAAGAACAGGTATAATATACCTTAAATTTTTCTTCAGTGCTAACACGCGGAGAAAAAATAATTAAAACTTCACACGACGATTTAGCTAACACCTTATTCTTGTCGTACATGGCTGTTGCTTTGAAAAAGTTAAATTAAAGTAATTTTCTTTTATTTTTCGAGGGTATTTATTTTTCCAAAAAATAACCTTACTTTTTTGTACTCTTTTGTTAATCAATATTGAAATCTTCAACTAAAGCAAACTGAGCGTGCTTTTCGTAAACAATTTACTGTGCCTGTAATTCGGCGCAAACCTAATAACTTAAAGAAAAAGCCACGATTTCATCGAAGCATTGGCCTGGGTTTCCGCACTCCGGGCCAGGTGAGTTTAAGGAAGACGAGCTTACTAATTTGTGTTTTTGTTTTTTATTTCATTGCACGCCACCTCCTACAAATACATAAATGATGTCAACATTATATTAACACAAAATTCCAAAACACTGAAATCTTAATTGTTGCAATAAAAATAACCCGCCTTAACACAAACCCAACTTCTGAATGTTGTGTTTGTGCAAATAGCAAACTGAGAGAGCTTTTCAAAAGCAATTCGGAGTTAACTTAAACAGGAAGTTAAAGCCAGGAACGAAGAAGAAGGTACTCCGCCGACATAGAGATATCGGATTGGGCTTTAAAACTCCGCGGGAAGTAAGTTCTATGTTTTTTGTGTACTAACTAATTATTATTTCCAATTTTATTTTATTGTTAAATCATATTTTATTATAGATTAAAATTAATAACTCAACTTTTTTAGGCAATAGATGGCACATATATTGATAAGAAATGCCCCTTCACAGGGCATGTGACCATACGTGGACGCATCCTCACTGGTGCTGTTAAAAAGTTGAAAATGCAGCGAACTATTGTCATCCGCCGCGATTATTTACATTTTGTTCGCAAATACGGTCGTTTTGAGAAGCGTCACAAGAACATGAGCGCTCACTGCTCGCCTTGTTTTAGGTGAGTGTCTACACTAGGTTCCTTTTCTATAAGCGGTCTGTCCCCATAATCAAGAGTGTTATTTGATAGATACTATTGATAACAATAACATAAAATTAATGTCTGGATTATTGATTGCAATCGAATCCATCCTAAGAATTCATAATCGAGCCATAAATATTTTTTTCTGTTAATATTATATTTAATGATAGATAAAAATGTACAAATACATTATCTAAAATTATTAGTGTCCGACCGAACGCACTTTTTCAGACCTAACCAGAATTCGATTTTTTTTGTTAATAAACAAGGTGTTGCAAAATTAATCACTTTTTATTTGCTGTAGTTTTTTTTAATGGAAAACGGGTTCTGCTTCTATGGTCATTAATTCTACCGATATCACAAGCAGAACCAAAGTTTTTTATTAAAATAAATTGAGCAAAATGAAATCGGCTGATTACTTTTACCCCATGTGATTAATTTGCCTCACCTTGTATTTATTTAAAACAACATAAAACTTCAGATTAAACACATTTACACTTTCGTAAATATGCAAAGGTTAGGTCGGGAGTTTGCTGGTTGTAATGGTAAGGTAAGGTCCCAGCCCACTTGGTCCAATTTATTATGGTCCCATTGTGATACCAGTTGTGAAAAAACTTTCACGTTTGTAGTGATACAGACCAGAGTCTCTGCTAGGGATCGAAACTAGAACCCCCAACTGATAACCGGCGCAACCATCTTAGGTTTACACATATCAGAAGTTGAAATATAGTTCAAACGTTCGAACAGAGTTGTACGTTTTATCGAAGCATGGTTGTGTTGTTTTCATATACACAAAAAATGTTTGATAAAAAATTCGTCGCCCTTTGGCTGAACAGCATATTTTGCCGAACTTTGTAACCGAATCCGAACGTTCGGTCGAAAACTAAACTTTATATTTTGTAGAGGAAGTTCACGTAATTTTATTTTATCCCATGTATTTAAGTAGAAACTTAATAAATGTTTTATCATAATCGAACTTATTCGACTGTCATATCGACTCGAGACAGCGCACAACTTTTCTTTAATCTATTACAAACTGGCGAGTCGATTCGACAATGGTAATAAGGCTGAATAATCAAACCCATTGGCTATAAAGAGTAATTTTATTTTAACTTAAAAAGTGTTCTTAAGTGATGACAAAAAAATCTCGACGGTCTTCATAAACATAATTGCTGAAAAAGATTTAGCACATAAAAGAAATTATACTTAACTGATCAAGAATATATTCTAATAAATTCTTTACATTTTAAAAATGCTTCATTTTAACAATTTTTATGTATTTGGTTTAATTGCAGAGATGTGGATATTGGTGATATAGTCACCATTGGGGAGTGTCGTCCCCTATCAAAGACGGTTAGATTCAATGTTTTGAAAGTGTCGAAAGGTCACGGAGCCAAAAAAAGTTTCAAAAAATTTTAAATAATTTCTAATTTAGTTTGATGTTCGAAAATAAAAACAAAAAATTTTACATGTGTGATTTTTAATTTTAAAGCTTCGTTTTAGATTTAAAATATTTTAACAAATTTAAATGGAAATTCCCGTTACATCATCAAAAGGTAAATATATATATTTTTATTTTAAATGTTTGCTAATAATTTTTCAAACGTTTAGAAAGCAAGTTTCATATGTGTATTTTTAAAATCTTTGATAAATATTTATAATCTGTGATATGATGATAAAATCGCGATGGTCTTCATAAAAATAATTGCTGAAAAGACTTGATATTTTAACATAATTTTACTGAAATATAATTTTAAATTATTATTATATCGTTAAGTTACAAATTCTTAATGCTTTTTTTTTCATATATATACTTGCAGGCCCCCCATCGGCGGTACTTTCACACCAAATTTCAAGTTGACATCTTGCACCTTTTATAATAATTATAAAAAAAAACATTACCAAAAATGGATCAAGCAAGTGCTAAATAAAGGAATTAGGCTTAAATCTAGTTTACCAACGCATCACCAAATGGAAAAAAATTATATATGGTTATAGAAAATTAAAAAATAAGAATATAAGAAGTGAAAAAGTTGGCGGCAACGCTTAGTTTTCGAGTTATTGACATAGGAAGTTTCCATATACAAGGGCGATTCTCCACTATATATTATTTAAAAATTAATTACACTAATTACTTAAGCTGTAGGTTATTTTTATATATGTTATATTTATTTTTATTCGATATTTCGCTACTCTATTATAAACAAAAACCAATTTTCCTGAAGAAGCTACACAAAGGATAGCGAAATATCGAATAAAAATAAATATTACATATATAAAAAGGACCTACAGCGTAAATAATAGGTGTAATTATTATAAAAAGAGGTCAAAAAACTAGAGGAATTATTTAAAAATTCTTAACCTTTGTGATGAACTTCTATTATATATAAAAAAAGTTGTATTAAACTTAAAAACGAATTAAGTTTGTCATTATTTATTTCAAATTAAATTAGAAATAAAACGTATTCTTTGCTGCCAGATTCTTCTTCCAGCGAACTGTGCTGCAATTAAACTTTTATTTTACGAAGCATTATTTGCTTGTAAGGGATTGTACTTTAATCATGCAAACTACTATGCTGCAAATGAGAAAATTATGTAATTTTATTTTTATTGCACTTTTTCCGGAAAAATAAATATACTTGCGTAGAGCATCCCAGAAAAATGAAAATGTAAAATTACGTAGAGTATTTAAAGTTTAAATATTTAGCATTTTTTAAATAAATTTCAAATATATAGAAAGATATTTTAAATACCTTTCAAATGGTATTAATATTTGTCATATACGTTCAAATATTTGGAGAACCGTAATTTTATATGGAAACTTCCTAGGTCCATAACTCGAAAACTAGCGTTGCCGCCAACTTTTTCAGTTTATATTTTCTTATTTTTAGTTTTTTATTTGGTGCTGCGTTGGTAAACTATATTTGTTCCGGAATTAATATTAGGTTTTTTTTTTGTCAGGAAATAAAAATTGTTTTATAAAACCTTTGCGATGTAGAGGAACAGACGCATTTTGAACTACAATTAAATAAACTATATCCTTGCACCCTAAATTTCTTGTTTTTCATTATAAATAAAACTCGTTATATATACATTAATTTTTCTTTTGGGAGTCAATTCTAGCGAGAACACTAAGCCGCATAATTTTTGTTCTTTCCAAAACACGAGACTAATTTATCTGGCATAAAATTTGTACGTATACATAGCTTTGTGTGGATTAGTATTTCATTGCACGACGATGGCCAACAAGACTAAATACGCTCTGTAAAAAAAAGAAACAGAACCTGTGTTTTCATATGTGTATAGTATTATGCAAGAAACAATTGGGACGACCGACGAATTCTTCGTTGCGAACTTTCGTCCTCAGAAATAGAACATTTGTGCATATGAAAATAAACAATAACGTTGACGAAATCGGTCTTTCGTTACGAACTCGAGATAAATTTATTTCTATTGCATACGCCGACCAAGGCGAATTGATATTGATATCGCCTTGATACCGTCGAACAAATTAGTGCAGTGACCGTTTTTCAGTTTAGTTTTCAAATATATTAGTAAATAAGGTTAATTTTTATTTTAATAGTTGTTTAATTTTAAAAATAAATAATTTAAGTAAATATATACAATTATTTATCATACAATAGCTTTCTAATTGTTTTCTGTTAATGTTTAATTTTTTTAAAGTATTTTTTGTACGGTAATACGCAAGGTTTAAGGAATGTAATGAATTTGCTTTGGTAAACGAACAGCAATCAACTTTGCTGATTATGACAGCTGCAATTTTTCGTCGTTATTGCGTCCCACACTGCGAATTTACGCAGCCTACTTTTACAGACGAAGTTTGTCATTCGACCCAATTGTGTTCCTAGCATTAGTTTTGAGCTGCTAATGCGGGTTGTAACTGGTTGAAAAATTATGCCAACCAAAAACTATTCACTTCTTCCTTCGTCGGTATAGTGTAGCACCGGCGAAGTAAAATGATTTCTAAAATGGCTACTAAAACGAGGGTTCAAAATTTAATACGTCTTGATATCAGAGGCGCTACACACTGCTATTAAACAAAGATCGTTCTAAAACAGAGTTGTAAGATAGTAAAGCTTTACCTCCTGGTATTTATCTTACTATTCCTGTCGACTAGTTCCACAATGCAACCAACGCATGTGTAGGGGTCACCTCCTGAGTGCTGGTACAAGATAAAAGAAAAAGTTTGCTGTGGTAAGGCTATATATAGTTTATTTAGTACAAATAAATTGAATTCTGGCAACATTATGCTGTCTTTTCGCGCTATTTTGTACCACAGACCTCTGTGTTTTGTACGTTGTGCCGTGTTTCTACTCTTGTTTAAAGTTCAAAATTTTTTTTGATAAAAAATGAATTTAAGTGTTGTAATTAAAAGTTTCGAATAAAAGAAAATAAATTTTGTTTTAATGTGAAAGAAACGTCTAAAGGTAAGCGAAACAAATACAAAATTAAGTGCTATAGGTACATATGTATGTATCCATAAGTGCGTGAGTGCGTTCAATGAGGTGTATTTTTAAGAAAATCTAAAATTTCAATCTACTGAATTACAAGTTATTTTATTTATTTGCTGTTAAGAAAGTTAAATACCTATTAGCATAGTGATGTACATATGTATGTATAACTGAAATGGTGTTTCGGATCATGTTCAACACCAACGAACTTTATGAGCTGAAGGGTTTTAAAGATATCTCTATGTATGTATATGTACATTATTAGAAAATTCGTAAAGTATTACGAATCGACGATTAGTTAGTGAAAGTAGAAGTTTTTTTTTTCAATTTTTAGCTTTTCTTAGCGAATCCGTTGCCCCCCCCCCGATAGTGTAGTGAGTAGTGTGGGGGTTCTACGTTCGATTCCTAGCAGAGGCTCTGGTATGCATTACTACAATACGTGAAAGTTTTTTCACAACTGGTATCACAATGGAACACAACTGGGCTGGATCTTTCTTTACCTTTACATCCAGCAACCTGGCGATCTAATCTAGCGAAGCCGGTGTTCGTTATACCATAGAGGAGAAAATTTATGCGAGCGACCCATAACCGGCTATGCAGAGCAGCATTTGTTAGCGAAGATATATAGCCACTCCAATGGACTTCAAGAACCGCGTTATATACGTAGTACATATATGTATGTGTGACAATTTCAATACAAATATTGACGCGAATATTGATGCGTGTAGCATCCACTTTAGATGTTCCCATATTGGATTTATAGTGACGTCACTTTATATTGTGTGTTGTTCTCAGCCAGCCCTTTTATTTGATATTTATATTGTAATTAAAAGAAACTCGTTTGTAAAATTTAGGGATAAACGAACAAACCAACTTCATGACATTATTCATTGTATAAACGTTAGGTTAGAGGGCAGTCGATTAAGACGGGTCGACACAACTAGCACCGTAGCTGCCGATTTGCTACCCTAGCCTCGTAGAAAACAGAGGACGGAACAGCCACCCTGTGACATTCACGTACCTCCGCAAGTCCGTCGTATCCAACCGAGAGCACAGCTTCAAAGAATCTCAGCCTCGATCAAGCCACATCGGGGCACTGCACAACAGTCTTCCTCTCCGAATCCTACGTACAGCCCCTACACCGCGCGTTGAACGGAATGCCCATCCGCTCAGAATGCGTGCAGATGGCCCAGTGGGCCGTGCATATGTCCGTGAGTCTACTAATGGACTATCGGGAAAGCTTAGGAGTTGCCGAGTTCTACGCCATTCATATAGAGCTCTTGCTATGGCGCAGCAGGAGATAGAATCCCACCTCTCCTGAGCCTTCTCCCTGAAAAACTCCTGTACCTGTCCCTTTGCAACAGCAAAAAGCACCCTTATGTCAGAAATAATAACAGCAGATGTTGGAAGACACTGGAGATATCTGGAAGCCTGTACGAAACAGAAACTCCCATATCATCGTAGAAAAAACCCGCCCCACCCTTGTTTCCGTCTTCGTTAGTCTCCTCCAGTTATTCCTGCCAGGGAAGGTGCCGACTGCACGCTCCTCGAAGACAAGTCTCCGAGTGGAAATATCCAACGGGAAGTCTGTAATGAAGCCCGGAAGCTCCGGAGAATGCTGCCATGGCCTGGCCGGGATTCCCTGAAGAACCCGGCCTCCCTTAGCCTAATAGTACTCGAAGCCGAAACGGAGAATATATGAACATCAATTGGTATGAGATTCAGAATCGTGTATAAACGTTTATACAATGAAATTCTTTAATTGCCACATTTTTCTTCCTGAAATAAAATAACAATACATACATATATAAATATTTGAAAGCAAATAACACTTTATTAAACTTTGTGCACTCTAATAGGAACACCAAAATATGCATTGCATTCATACACATGACATGGATGTGCTTAAAAACATATATGGAAATAAATACAATATTTAATCTTCTATATAACATTGATTGCTCTTTTAAAATCTTGGTTTGAAATTATGAGGATATTGGTGAAAACGTGGCCGTAAAGCAGCATTTACTTTATCGTGCTCTTTGTCAGACTGTCCTAAAATAACACCTTCAGCTAATTTGAGATCTTTTCTTTTTGGACTGTTAGCTTCGGCTACATCTATGATACGCGGATTCTTGCGATACTTGTACCACCAATATTCAAAAACTAAAGTTAAGCATGCCATGCCAATGCCTACAAAAATCACAATGAAAACGCCACCAATATTTTCTATTGAAATGCCATCCGATTGATCTTCTAGTTTACCACATTTAGCTTGGGCTTCATCATTTTTCCACCATTTTTCCTTCAGTTTTTCCAGTTGTCGTTTGTTTAGAAGAGTTAAAATACTAAAGGAAAATAAATTCTTTTGAAGGGTTTCCGTTCGCCACGAATGTTGTAATAAACTTACGCATTGTTAAACTGATCTTTGAGATGAGATCCCTGTTGAACAGCTATTGCATAAGGTTTACGTGAAAACTCCTCCCCTACCACTTGCAGATCACAATTTGTCATTACTAAATAGCGTATATCTGTAGCATCTCCCAGAAAGGCGAAACCGGTAGCGGTAGTCGAATTACGAACTCTATCCACAGCATCTTTTAATGTGGCGGGCAACTGAGCTTCTTGCATGGCCTGCCACATTTTTGTGTATTTATCGCTGACAGGATAATCCCAAACAGCCAATTTTGATCTTTCCAAAGGAGTCAGAGAGTCATTCAGCGACAAATCTTTCCAAATTTCATAAAACATTTGCTCTATATTGGCCATACGTTCAAAATATGTCATAGCTGAAGAACCATTAAGGGGAGCGTACAAAATCTTATATTGTTTAGCCAAATCGTCGAGAGACTCAACAGGGGTATCCAAACGTGAAACAGTTAGGAAAGCGGCCAAATTAGCAGTGTATGAAGCAATAATAATGAAACTAATGGAATGAATGTATTTAGATTGAAAATATTTAATATATGTTTGCATAATTCTTACCCAAATAACCACCAAGTAGCCGCCACCAAACGGCCTGAGAGATTTTTGGGTGCCTCTCCTCCACCTTGCGGTGTTAAAGAAGTCATGCAGAACCACAGACACTCCTTTAAATTAAACTCTCTTTTCTCATCATCGTCTTTGTATTTATCGCGATTATTTTGATAACTATATGGACTCCAACGATCAAATACCCACATTAAGAAACTAGTAAAGAAATATGCCGCTAAAATGCACAACCATACATTTGTTTCCAGAACCGTTAAGAATTTAAACAAAGAACTCTGTGTACTTGGTCTTAGCATCATTATTGTTATACCGACCAAATCATAATAGGGAACTGTGAAATCTATAACAATTTCACGTTCCGCCATTACGGACATTGAACCTAACCCAATGTCGGCTTGCTTGTCGATTAGCTTTTTGACTATACCATTCCATTCACCCTTCTCGTCCATGTTGCCAAATTTACCATCTTCTACCTCCGCAATGGTATAATCGAAGTGAACAATTTCGGCGATTTCATCAATTAGATCAATGCAATAACCTTTGTAGCCTTTAGGAGCCGTATCATCTTTAATTATAAAAGGAGCTTGCTAAAAGGAGAACGATTGGTGAATTCACAATTTTATAAATTTAAAGGTTATATTTTTTTTTGCGTAATTTATGTATAATTCTTTTTGTAATTACTTTTACTTACAACAACAGTGGCAATCCTATAAACCGTATCCGCCGTTAGATTTTTCATAGCCGCTTCATCTCTAATATTTAAATCCGAGTCTAAGCCAGCAGTCCATGAACCAATTGATTTACTATTTACTGAATTGCCTCCACGTATTTGTATTACATTAACGTCCATTTCAAATTTATAATAACTGTAACCATTAAACGTTTTGCCAGGTGTGGCTAATTCAAATTCACCATAGGATGTTGGTTCGGAGACCTTTCAAAAATTAGAGAAGTTTTGACAAAAATCCAAATACAATATACATTTACATTTATATATACATATACATACATATTTATTAAGCTTGAGGTCTTTTTTTTATTTTATTTTGTTTTATTATTCGATATTGCGTTAACAGCTTGTTAACATCATCATTATTATTATTATTCCTGATGATGTTAACAAGCTGTTAACAAAATATCGAATAATAAAACCAAATAAAATTAAAAAAGACCTCAAGCTTAATAAATATATTTCAAAAAATATAATAAAAAAGGTCAATTAATAATATAATTATACATACATATGTATATTATATAGACAGTATACCTGCGAAATATATTGTCTTAAATCGATATCTCTGTCGGGTGTATTGTTAGCTTGAAATTCATCACATTTCAAATATTTCATATTCACGTTCCAAGCACCCGATTGCAACATTTCCCTGCAAGTTAACAAAAGTTTTAAACATTCCAATCTAAAAAAAAATCTTACTTTATAGCCAAAAATGTTCTCAATGCCAAATCGAAATAGAAAAGTGTCATTATTTGCGGTTCTTCATTTAGATTATAGGTGGTACGTAACAAGCCCAAACGTTCACGGTTTTCGGGATATACTACCGGTTTTAAAAACATTATGGTAGCATTATCGCGTTTGCTACTAACTTCTCCATCGTCTTGGGTTATAGCATGCCATGCGAAGTTCCTCTCAAAAAACGCCGGTTTAACCGATTCTGATTAGAATTTATTTTTATTTTTAATTAATTTGATTAATTATTGTTAATCAGATCTATAGAAAAAGCTTACCCAAAACTTTTCCGATTGTTTTTAAACTGCCTAATATAAGAAAATTATTTATATCTAAATTTCTCAATCTCTGTATCTGATCGGCTCTACGATCATCAGTATCGGCTATTGCAGTTATAACATGGCGGGTTTGAATATTTTGTAAGAGTGATTTGTATTTGTGGTCCATTACAAATGTGTCGTCATATAAAATAGCTGCATTAGTGATATTCATTTTTCTTACTATACTTCTAACCACATCGGGCATAATATCCGCTGGTGGCATAATTTGTAAAAGATATTTTTGTTTGTTTTCATCTATATCACGCCATTGTCTAAGATCACCTTCTTGGCCATAGGAGGCACTTACAGTGGGTAAACCGAGCGCTTGCGTAAATGATTTAACTGTTTCTGAAGCTATTCCTGATTTTGTAGTATCGAAAACAACATGTGGTGGTTGTTTATTTGATATGCTTTGAGCATATTTGGTACAAACTGTTAAGATTTGTTTTAATCACAAAAATTTACAACAATATTAATTTAACAGAATTGAAAACTTACTCGCTAATAATAGAGCTTCAGCATTCGTTTTATTTGCTTCGATTTTATCGATTTGCACCGACAAACCATAGCTGGAAACTTTCTTCAAATAAGTTATTACGGTATCAATAGCTTTATTGGCCGGATCGTTATCTATTTCATTTATGTACACTAAATTTAGAGAAAAAGTACTAAGTATTGTTTTCTGAATAATTTATAATCGAAATGAAAAAGTAAAAAAATCATTATTATAAAAATAATTGTAGGAAAGGCTTAGAAAAATTAAATATATTTAAAATCAAATAATAAAATGTTTGTTGTATAAGGAAAATTATTAAAGAAGATATTTGGTTTGTTTTGTTTGTATATTCAGTAATTGTCAAATATTTTTTTGGGAATTTTTGTATGTGAAATTTCTTAGCTTTTTTCAAGAATTTGGTTAAAGGTCTACTGAAGATTCTGATATTAGCACCAAATGAAATACTGCATATAGACCAGCTAAACCATATAACAAACAGATAAATAATCGTAATAAATTTTAACTAACGTTGAATAATTGAAAGAATAATTATATACATATATAATTATTTTATTATACAAATTATGTAGGCACAAATCGGGTATTTTTTTTTTTGGATTATCTAATGCGCATATGTATGTAAATATATAAATACTTAAGGTAATATTAAACTAATTAAATATAAAAAAATCGATAAATATTATTATTGGTTAATGATGTCATTTAAAGAAGCATTAATAAGTAATTTTTTGTAACAACAAATTATAGAAGAGTAATGATGAAATACTGTAGGGTTAAAAAATACCTAAAATACTAAATTAAATATAATTTCAAACAGTTATTTTACTGATTTTTTTTAATCATTTTATATATATGTATGTGCCCGTTTTTCTACTCTAAAATATAAAAATTAAGGTGCAAGATTTATTCATGATTACAAATACGTACATGTGTAAATTATATATTTTTTAATAAATGTATTTGCTTACTTACAAACATTTATGTTTTGACTTGTTTGGGTATATACGATTTTATTTCTTATCGATATTCCCAAAATTATGAAAAATATAATTTTAAAATTATTGAAGTAAGACAAATCCATTTGTTTTCCATATGACCTTTAACGTGGAAAATTTTGAAGTTCTGACTAAATTTAACTTTGTTTGTTCCGTTTGAGATTTTATTGCAGCGACTTCTAGAATAAGACTAATAAATTTACTATCGTACTCAATAAAAAAAATACAAAAATATGTAGTATGTTGCTTGTATGTATGTATGTAAATACATACTCGTACATACATATTAGAAAATAGTGAAATAGAAAAAAAGCGAAAATTACAGTAATATTTTGATTGTACAATCAGGAATTGTTAGACTGAATGACCGCAAAACGTATTGAAAGGATAATTGTGTTTACACATGAGAATTGTTATTGTTACTAATTATTTCGGTCTAGGGTGGTTGGGGTGTAGACAATTGCATGCACAACATTTTATATACAATATACATATTTACATTAGTATACTATCTGCAATTACATATGTAGTATGTAGAAATATGTATGCATTTGATTTCGAGCACAGGAACGCAATAAAAAACTTATACAGCATTTTTAATTTAGAAACTTTATTATTAAAGAGTAGTGGAGAAAAATATAGTACGTCAGTGTGCCAAGTAAAATATACCCTACATAAGTTTGGAAAGTTTGTTTTCAACCGCAGGACAATCAATAAATTCACATTTTAGGGTAGAGACTTCGTTCTCATCGTTTTGAACATGGAAATTTTTTTCGAATAAAATCTTCAAATCATTTCTCCGAGTATTATAAAACATAAACAAATTATTAATTTGAAACTAATGAGCGTCTACTTCACAATTTGACGATATGTACATATGTATGTACATCTTAAGGCGGTCATTAGCACTTGGTGAGTGCTACGTCGGCGTTGTTTATTGTTGTAGTATCCTTGCTGATTGCTGACCATTTATTGAATGTTACCAATTTTCAAAGTACACATAATTGCGTCAGGTATGTAAAATTGTTACTTCCTAAATATATTTTAAAATTTTTCAAACTAATATCATACTTTGCTGTTCAAGGGCGATTACTGAAGTATCATTTAATTAAAGTTATGAAATTTAGAGACGTGCAATAACCTAAATATAAGCGTTTTTCAAACAGTCTTCTAAGCAAATTTTTAATTTCACTCCAAGTATGTAAGAAAGGTAAAATATTCAACAAATATTCATCAAAATACTTTGCTTTATTAAAAAATTTAGTAATGAATTTTCTTTATGAATATTTTATACTTTACTTTCGACACTACAATTTTCTTCAAACCGTTGAAATTGTTTTAATGATTATTACATTACTTCCCATCTTTGATTCGTATACAAATCCACACCCAGCGGTATGTGTATTTACTTATTGTTTGTTTCTTTTTTAGAATAGTGCAAATAAAATGGAATACAACTCTCATGTATGGGCCGGCGCTTCAAAGACTATTTTGAAGTTACTCGACCGTGTACAAGAAAGGGCGAAGAAACTCATAAGAGACAGTAGGGTAGCCAACTATATTGACTCTCTTGAGCATCGTCGCAACGTGAGGTGCGTTTCGTTGTTCTATCGTTACTATAATGGGATGTGTTCTAATGAAATCAGGGAACTTGTTCCCGAAACCCGGCCATTCGTGCGCACGACGCACTACGCATTAAAGAGAAAATTAATTTTTTGGCCGAACGGCACGTATGTGGAGTGAACTACCCGCAGAGGTGTTTCCTATCACTTTTAACGTGGGAAAATTTAAATCGAATGTCAATAAATACAAAAAAAAAAAAAATATCACGGGTTAACAGCACGGGTTAGCTTCGACCTTAGTCCTTATTATAATCATCAGTATTATTGGTACTTTGAATTTTAATTGGAAATTAATTTGTAAATTTTGTCGTATATTAATTTCTAAATTATATTATATTTAATTTAATAGTTTTTGCTCTGCAACTACAGGGCAATATTTAAAATTAGAGCTCTAAGTTCTCGACAATAACATTTTCCATGCCACCGTTCACTTAATTTTTTTATTATTTCATTATGATGTGATTGTTTCAATGACTTCTTGCGTTTAAAAATTCTAGTGTCAACAAATCGGCGCCCATGATTAAATTAATACTTAATAGCAAATTACTTATTACTACACTTTTTTCATTGAAAGCTATTAATACTAAATGATAATTATAATTATTGTGCTAAAATAAAACTATAGCAACGGAAATTTATTAATTATTTTGCCAAACGGTGAAGGTATTGTTTACAAAGATATATTTTGACTTTGAACAGGAGATGTATTTATATATTCAAAGAAAATAATTATATTTTATAAATATCTGTACATATGATGTGTGTACATATGTATGTATGGATGAAGAGCTTGGAAACTATTTCAGTTCTCAATGTTTTCACCATTATTTTTTATCTCTGATCTTAATTAAATTTTTTTCAACGACTTTAACAGTGAATAACTGCTTGAGATATTTCTGAAAAATTTGACAAATTTAATCTATTTTTTGCCGGTATCACAATGCGACCATATTCGCATTCCGATTTTTATTCCGTAATGCCGTAAATACACTTGCTTGTCATGATACTGATTTTTTTGTTTTATTTGGCGTAATGCCGACGTGTTTTTAGTAAAAACATCTTCACATCAACCCTTAAGTTCAAAGTTTCAAAAGTCTAACGGTATATTAGATAAGCCAAACATCTGGCAACTTTAAAACGAAGGGTGATAAATTACCGAATAAAATAATGAACACAACTCTACTTGAGTCAGCTGTGCATGTACACTAAATTAACAAAGCCTGTGTGTGAAAAATTTTTTTTAATTAAAACCACTTTTTTATAATATATAAATTTAAAGCAAACCTCTCAGTAAAATCAAAAAATAGCAATGAGCGATAGTTCCGATGAAGAGTGGGACGGACAATGGATACCATATAGTGAACGGAATGAATGGTGCGATATTACTCCAATAGCCCAAGATGATGGGGAGAATCCGGTAGTAGCCATAGCCTATAGCACAAAGTGTAAATTTTTTGTTTTATAAATTGGCCTTTTATATTAGTACTCTTGTTTTTAGTTCGAGAAATATTCGACTATTTTCGTGCTATATTGGCGCGAGAAGAAAAATCTGTAAGAGCTTTGGAACTGACCACTGACGCTTTACGTTTAAATCCTGCCAACTATACAGTATGGCAGTACCGCCGTGATATCTTACGTGAATTAAGTAGTGATTTGAATGAAGAACTTAATTATATAGAAGTTGTGATTAAAGAAAATGCTAAGAATTATCAAGTTTGGCATCATCGTCGTGTTATTGTTGAAATGTGCAATAACGCTTCAAAAGAATTAGAATTGACTGAGGTGGCGTTAGGTACTGATGCTAAAAATTATCATGCCTGGCAGCATCGACAATGGGCTATTAAAACATTTAAGTGAGTATATGTACTACATATATGTATACTATAAGTCATAAATTATGAAAATCAATTGAAAGGAAACTGGGAATAACATTGTAAAAGACATTTTTTGCCAAATATATTTTTGCGGATTATCGCTAAGATTTCTCTCTTACATTGGTGAAACACCAAATCGGCTAATATTCTGCACCTTATCGCTACCAAAATGCAATTATGAAGAGCCGGTCAATAGAAGAACCAAGAATAAAATGGTACGAGCAAAATTCACGAAAGCAATTTAGCCGTTTATTTTGGAAGTGACATAAACAGCTTTTTCAAAAATATCAAGTTTATTATAACATTGATTACAATTTAAAGTTGTATCCTTTTTTTTAAGAAATTTGCAATCAAATGTTAAGCACCACTGAGACTTTGTTCGCGAGAAGTTTTACTAATCAACGTTATAACAAAGGTGTTCATTTATTTAACGCAATCCTTAAATATAAGTGACTTATGCCACTTTCAACATAAAGGACTCAATTGAAATGTGTAATGGAGCTACAAAAAGGAAAAATGTATATGGAAAAGTGAAAACTGTAATGAAATTGAAAACGCGTATATAATAGAAAAAATGCCGTCAAAAAATTATCCAGAGCATGCATGTATTATATAAAAACATTTTAAATGCACATCATATTTTTTATTTAGATTCTTGTTTTATAGGTTTGTGACTAAAAATGCTCTTTTAGTTGTAAAAATTTAGCATACATATATGAAAAAGAGAAAATTTTTATAAATTCAATAAAAAATTACAATGAACAAACGGACTTCTTGGCACCCTTAATAGAATTAAGTGAAGCTCAGATTGTAGAAAGAATAACTTTTCACACATTCAAAGTAAATTTTATTTTAGCATAGAGATTACGATAAGATTTTGCATGAAATCTTAAATTTTTAAAAGTTCTAGTTTTTGAAATATTTAATTTTATGGTTTTGACGCGATTTTGTATTATAGTTATTTTTTTTGTTTAGGGTAATGCAATATTGTTTTGGTTCATTTAAATTTCCCAACTCTGCTTTGTATATTTATAGTCTATTAATATGGCAATTAATATTTCACAAACATATGTGTTAGTGACGGTCATTAGCGTACGAAATATGTAATATAGTACATTCATGATAAAAGAGAACACAATATCTTCAATCAACATTCCGCCATATAATTTGAAATGGAACAAATAAAATTTCATTTAAACTACTCTGAAAACTAAACAAATGCAAAATTTTAATTACTATTGCAGCCTATATGACGATGAACTATCTTTTGTTGATCGCCTTATATCTGAAGATATGCGTAATAATTCTGCCTGGAATCAGCGTTTCTTTGTCGTTGCACACTTCGGTTTTACAGTCGAACGAATACAAAGTGAACTACAATATACTATGAATCGTATACGCATTGTAAAAAATAATGAAAGTGCGTGGAATTATCTTAAAGGCGTTTTACGGCAAAGTGAAAGCAGATCGCTTAATGAATTTCCCGAAGTTATAGCTTTTTGTGAGGAACTCTACAATGGTAATGTGAGATCACCGTACTTATTAGCATTTTTGATTGACGCTTATGTGGAGAAATGTCTTAAGAGCTTCGTATGTGAAGAAAAGGAAACATTATCACGTAAAATATACACTTTGTGCGATGATATGTCAAAGAAACATGATGTTATACGACGCAAATATTGGCAATATGTGGCAGATGACTTAAAAAGTAAATTAGATTCGAATAGCTGTAATGCTGTATGAAATTTTAAAATTTTAGTTTTTAAAGAAAATTTTAAAATTCCTTTTTTAAGTTTTTCTCAACATTGCTTAATGTTTTTTTTATAAAGTTTTTTTTTTGTTTTTGGGAAATATTGAGGTACTGTCGTGTTTAAAAAATAAATGGATATTATTTTTAAAATGATAATTTTGTTTTACTTATCTTTTTCGTATGAATTCTCACAAGGTTTTTTCATTTATTTTTTTCTATTTTGTTGTATGTTATCTTTAATCCATAGAAATTTTTCAAATAACACCTGAAACATTCAATATTTTTTTATGAATTAAATATTCTGTAACTGGTAAAACGTTTTTTTTCGCATTGGTTTAGCCCATAAAACTTTTACGTTGAGTTGTTAAATTTTGGTGACATATGAACTTTTTTTTTCTTTTATCGTAAACTATAATTTATCTCAATAAGAGACAAAAATGAACAATAGTAAGAAAACGCAAAAAACCATAAAAGTTACCACAAAATTTGGACAAAAATAAACTAAAAAAAAAGTAAAAGAAATTTTTTATTAAATACAGTGCTAAATATGCAATAATATATGTACTTACAACTTCAAATTTATTTAAAAAATCTTTTTTAATAAATTTTATTTAAATAAAAACTTGTTGTTTCTTTGCAAATTTTCTGATTAATTTCTTAGTTTCATATGTAAATAAAAACAGCCGATAATTTGATTCTAGACCGAACTTACCCAAAGAAAAAGTTCGTGCAACTTTGTACAGAAAATGAAAAATTTTACTTTCTCGTTTTATCTCAAAATTTTACAAAAATTGTTATCTGGAATGCTTTTGGGTAAATTTAGAGCATTCCATCTTACACGTAGTTCACTTAAAGATAAGCAGTTCTCGCAATTGAACTGATCTGGGTTCTGAATATATATAGTCAAATGAATGCGCAATATAACTTCCAATTTATATTGTAGCGCTCTAATAATATCATAACCATTATTTTTCCATAAACATTATTTCTAGCTTATTTGTTGACTACATATTTAATTATTCTTATGTTACACTTGTAGTCCACCAACTACATATGGGTTCGGTTGGTTGTTGTTATAAATAAATAAAATAGAATATCTCTTTATATATGATTCAAATTTTAAAATTGTGCTTTTTACCGAAAAAAATTTTTGAAATGTATTATTACATACTTTATGATATTCTCATAAAGTATTTTTTTTATAAAAGCAAACTCAATAACTAAATATATATACATAGAAGAGGAGAAAAATCTAAAAATAAAAATATGTATGTGTAATAAAAAAAGTAAACTCATGTTTTTGTTTATAAATTTTTGGTTTTTTTTTCGTATTCTCGATAGATTAGTTGAATTTTGAACATAAGAATTTTGAATTTGTAGTCAAAAATTGGGAACAGTATATTGGTGAGCTAAGTAAGCATTAGCGAAATAGTACTATATGGATATGCTTTTCTTCTCAATTTTTGAATTTGCTTTTACATAAAAAAAATACTTTATGGAAATACCATAAAGTATGTACATTCACATATTTTTTGTGGAAAAAGCACAATTTTAAAATTGGAATCATATATAAAAAAAATAAATTTGCGCGAGTCCGGGATATTTTGTTATGCACTTGGAACAGACCTATTGTATATGACCATGTACAATTACAAATCTACACGCATCCATACATCCATAAAAACACAATAATTTGGCTTGTACATGTTAATTAAAGAAACCCCAAATAATTTTAAAGTATATCATGAAATATAATTAACTATTATTTGTTCATTGCATTGTTGGGAAACTTTTAATTTTACTTCATTATTGTTTACTTATAAACCAGCTGATTGCTTGTTCTTCACGCCCAAACTTGCCCGAAGAAAAAGTACGGACGTTCTCGTGCGTGAAGAACAAGAATATTACTCTCTCAAAACCTCTCTCATTTACCCTATTTTGCGTAAGAAAACGCTTTCTGGTAGGATTGTATAAATTAATTAATTAGAGTAAACGAACACACCTCTTATATATAGATTTTCTTGTGTTGTTCCCCTTTCTTTTTACTTTACTCACCTGCGATTTATCAATAAAACAAATCGTATAAGTCTGCTGTGTGTCTTTCTTACCAGCTTTTAAAATATTTTAATTATATCTTTTGCATTATTCTCATTTTATTTTTTTAATTTTGGTTACATAGTTTTTCAAGATCTTTCTTTCAGATTTTTTTAAATCAATTAATTCAGCTTTTGTTTTGATTTTTCTGCGTAGGTATATCTTTTTTGTTGCACAATTTTGTTTTCGAAGAAGTGTGTTTAAATTTTTTTATTTTTGGTGTGTTTGTTAAATAGTTTTATTTGGTTTTGTAATAAAATATTTGAGATTTTTCATTGCTTAACTTAAAGCAGAAGAAGACTTTTAAATATAATTAAAAATTGTTTTTTATTTGTTTTTTTTGTTGCTTTCTTTTTAAGAATTGTTGAAAATGTTGTTATTATTTGTTCACATTTCTTATATGTGTTTGTAAATATATAATAATAATAATAATAATAATAAATTGTATTTGGGCAAAAAGCTTCAAATTGTTATAAAAAAGAATCCTAAGACATTTTAAATATCTCTTACACGATAAGGTTTTTATTTATTAAAACAAATTAAATTAAAGGATAGACACAATTATTTTGTTTGTTATTTTGTTAAGAAAACTAATATTAACCTTAAATTCATTGTTTTATATTGAAATGAAATTATTTTAATATACTATAAAATATATTTGGAAATGTTTCTAATTATTAGAAATAAAACTTTTGTTTTTCGCAAATGAAATGTGTTTATTAGCTGATGATAGATAATATATTTTTTTCGCGTTGGTTACTCTTTCTAACACACCAAGCCTGCATTTACTCGTTTAGAGCTCCAACCGAACGGATGGTAACTGCCAAATGTTAACCTATTACCATTTTTCTGGCAATTATGATTTCTTATTTATCGATCCGTAACCGTTCTATTAAGTTACATCAACTTAGTAAGAAAATATGTAATTGCTAAATATTTATTTTTCTATTATTTAAGATAAATTGCCAGTAGGCTTGTGTGATTATTCATACCAGGTAAACTTACTAGTACAACAATAACCAAAAGTCATTGTACGTTGTCAAAATAATTCATTAAATTTTGACATCAAACAGTGATAAATTGTCGCCAGCTTGAAAGTTCAACTGTTGTGAATTCGCCTTGTATAGAACTTTATATTAAAAATCTTTCAATATTTTCCTTCTTTATTGCGACTAAAACAGTTTCAATGCTTCTTTATATATATACATAAATTTTTTTAATGTCCGCTAGTAGCAAAAAATTGATTGAAAAAAAAAATATAATAAAATTATAAAAATACAGTTACATATGTATGTGTATATATTTTTCATATTCAAAGAAAATTAAATTATAATAAAAGAAGGTATCCAAGCCAAATATTTTCTATCTCATACACATTTTATCAACGTTTTTTAATTTGCAGTATAGTTCTATTCCCATCCATCTGAAATTTTTTCTAAAAAATTTTTTTTTGTGAGTTTTCTTATGTATGGATGCTGTCTTTATGTTTGTTACATAATCAACCCTTTTTCTTTTATATACATATGCATGTATATGTAGTTTTTTTTTTAATTTATTCTGGTATTTGTTCTTTTTATAATAATTTATTTAATTTTTGTTCTATTCATTACTACATTTTCAAGATTTTTTATTTTTTCTTATTAAAAATGTTGAAAAGTTTATTCTCTTCCGTTCTACGGTTCTTAAAAGTACAACTAACTACTTATTTATCATCACCTATACCTTCATCGGCTGTAGTGGTCTTTTTATTTTGACCCATGGCAGCTGCTGCGTTATCATCGTCATCAGCTTTAATATCACACTTTTCGGCAAGCATATCCTCGATTCCCTCATCAATAGGTTGATTCTCTTTGTTGGCTTCTAGATAAGCATCAGCGTCCAATTCTGGAGCCGATGGTTCTGCGGCGCCGTTCGTTTTTATAGGATGTGGAGTCATTTTGACCCGGCATGTTTCGTAAACTTTTTCGAAACCTAATTTAGTATATAGATTACGAGAAGCATCATTTTGTGGACGTATCACAACGAAAGGTTGGTAACCACGTTCAATAACTTTTTTAGTCAAAGCGGTTGCTAAGCGAATGCCATAACTGCAAAAAGAAATGAAGAAATTATAATGAAGCTTTTAAGAATATCTACATGAACAAATGGAGACTGAAAATATTTCATACTTAAATAAAACATAGATAGATTCCACGGGCATTCGATTATATAAGTATATGCATGTATTGTTAGTTTGAGCACACCTAAAACTATAAGAAATTGATTTTGATTCATTTAAAATCATCATTATTTACCCAAAATGGCTTAATATGACGATTGCTCGAAGAATTGGAGAGCATTAATTAGATTAATTGCAATTCACTTAAAAAAGCCAAGAAATAAAACTGAAAAATATGCGCGCCGTGTGCTTATTTTGATATTAAAATAAGAGTTATAATTTTATCCTTTATCTGATAATTAATTAATTTTTTAATATTTTGAGATTAATTTATTTACGAAAATTGTTAAATATTTAGTCCCATCGTAATTTTTGCGAAGGCACTTCACAATAGTTAATCAGATCTGTTCTGTAAATCGAGTGATTACAATTCGCACGATTTCCAAAAGATAATTTCGACAATTGTGGGTTTTGTGCCCGTGTTTTCTATGTTTAATTAAGTTAAATACTTACATTGTCCGAAGCTTTTTTTATATTAAATTATGTTTGAATTTTTCTACTATAATTAGTTCCAGACGTAATGAATATGTTATCGATTTGACCCTTTTGTAAATCCCTTGTACTTGAAATTGCAAGAATTCTTAAATTTTTTCCTTATTTCGTATGTTGTGATATCCAATTAATTAAATTTTTAAAATTTAAAAAATCTCGTGGCTATTAACAGAAAATAATAAGCTAATAATAGCTACTAGCTAAAAAAGCTAATAATTTACATCTACTGATAACCCACACTCAAGTGGACAAAAGTACGAAGAACGCTGAATATAAAGGTGGAGCAGCCTTCGAGAACAATACTGTTCGTATGTTCGTATGTTCGCTTCTGCTAGTGTTTGTCAGTGTAATTTACAATTTTTATCTTTGATTTCTTTATTTCTTAGTATTTATCACATGTAATTTGACTGCCTGTAAATGATCGTGAATTTGCCTATTGAAAATTGAAAAGATTTTAATTAATTGCAAGAATTCTGTTCAACGGAGTTAGTGACTAAATTGGCGGTATTGCATTAGGTGAGATTTTATTTTAAAACAGAAAGTGTTATGTAATATAAAATCTTACAATATTATTAAAAATTTTGATCTGTACATCAATTTTACCATCACTGCTTAAGACTTAGAATCGCTTAATGCTTTTTTTTGTTTGAGGTAAATTCATGTATGTACATATATATGTATGTATATAATTAAACTCACCCCAATCTTCTATAATCTGGACGGGTTTGCATAGAAAACATTGCACCATAATATGAATGTACCATCCAAGCTGCTAATTCGTTTGTATCTTTGCGGAAAATACCTAAACCAGGCAGGACTCGTACCAATATTTCAAATACATCGACACATTCAATCTCATTGGCCGGATATAAATCGTGAATGTGTTTCACATCATCCACAGTCAACTGACGCATGTACGCATTTTCGGGTAAATCATCGAATTCCAACTCCGTATTTAGTTTATTACACACATAAATATCACCCTCAAGCCTTTCCATGATGCCCATTTTTTTATAAAAATCATCCAGGCGGTTCATAATGGCGATGTGCGTGAAATTCAGGTACAGTTGTTGTTGCCAATCTATCAATATGTCTTCGGTACGCATTAAATCCACATGTTCGATTTGTTCGGATGGGCAGAATATGCCAAAGCTTTGGTATATATTGTTGTTGGGCTAAAATAGTATTGCAAATTAAATTTTATTATTGTTAGTTTTTTTTTTCGTTTAGACCAAGTTAGAATAAATACCGTTAATGTGCATCCTGGAAAATGTAACAATATTGGTTTCTCGGGCCAATCTTTTGAAACATAAAATTTAAATTCCCAAACACGATCATTCAGGTACGTTTGTATTGTTTGATGAAACTGAAGGAAGACCAAATAATATACTGAAGTTAATTCATATTTATATATAAAATATTGATAACAAACATATATCTGTTGATTGAATCTAACATTAATTAATTAACTAATGAAAGGTACAAACAATTATCAATTTGAAGTCATAATTTTTTTTATAAATCTTGTCTAATGAATGTAGGTTGGTTTCGTTATTGCTGGACTATTTACACCAACATATATATCGTCATATGAATTCATAAAAGCCTTATGATATATTGAAAAATTTTTACAGGAGAAGCAAAACACTTTCAAAATAACCTTTACGCTTTCACTTATATCGTTTAGAATTCTGTTGAGAAGAACGTTATTTCCAATTATAGACGGGCAAAAATTTGCATACACATGTATTTTGATATTTTGCATCATAATCAAGCAAAAAGTAAATTTTTATTTTTTTTTTTAAATTTAGTCCTGTGTTGAAATGATATATGACGATATGTAGGTATTATTACATTTGTACTGTTTAAAGCCCTTTATGAATCAGTAATGTATAGTATATCGAAAACATTATAGATCGAAGAACTACACTTTGAGGTATTATAATTTTTTAAAGAATATCACGCTGGCAGTATTCTAACTGCATCGCAATAGACGGATTGTGGTAATCAAGGAAAAAAATTTTTTTCCCATTTGTTGCAAATTGTTATGAGCGACGAAGCCCATTTCCAATTGAATGGGTTCGTTAATAGGTAAAAAGGCTACGGAAAATCCAAGAGTAGGTCAAGAGGAAGAATTACACCCACTTAAGTGTACCGTTTGGTGTTGTGTTTCGTCGGAAAGGATAATCGTCCCATATTTTTTTGAAAATGAAGACAATGTCGTCGTTTCCATCACTTGTATTACTGGTCTTAATAGCCAAAAAACATTAGCGATATGAATTACCGATTGTGTTGATTTTTGATAGAAATCAATAGTTCCGAACAGGCGCCCAGCTCATAAAATGTAAAAGCTGGGAAATGTACCATTACAATTTTACAGCGGAAACAAAACAGATCGTGCAAATAATATGACAAGTCCACACATGCATGTATAGTGTAGTCCACAGTTGACTATGACTAGTCCAAGACTAACCCAAATGTAGGGCGAAAACATTTTTTTTTTTTATCTTGGACCAGCACTCAGGGGATAACCCCTACACATGCGATGCATTGTGCTGGAAGTAGGAAATCAGGTTATGGGAAGGAGGATAGAGGGAGTAGTGTGAATGGACATTTGATTTGAATTTTCCCACGTCATAAGTGACAGGAAAGACCTCGGCAGGGAGTTTGTTCCACATACGCGATGTTCGGCCGAAAAATGAGTTCTCCCTGTAATGCGTAGTGCGGTTCGCTGCCAAGTTGACCACAAATGGATGTGCTCCTAATGATGAACGTGTCGTGCGCGTGAATAATCGGGTTTCGGGAACAAGTTCCCTGATTTCATCAGAACACATCCCATTATAGTAACGATAGAACAACGAAACGCACCCCACGTTGCGACGATGCTCAAGAGAGTTAATAGAGTTGGCTATCCTACTGTCTCCTATGAGTTTCTTCGCTCTCTCCTGGACCCGGTCGAGTAACTTCAAAATAGTCTTTGAAGCACCGGCCCAAACATGAGAGTTGTATTCCATTTTCGGTCGGATGTAGGCGGTATAAATAGTGAGGAGATCAGATAGGGTGAAGTATGTCTTGCAAAACCGAGGCACTTGAATGCTTCTTTTGAGACCTGAAAAATGTGCTCAGTCCATCGAACATCGCACTGAATTTTCATGCCAAGAACATCAAGAGCTTCTGATTCCTCGATGTTTATACCGCCCATAATTACAGATGACGTAGCGTCATCGGGCATGCGTCGATGTGTAAGCATGCTGCATTGGGTCTTTTGAGCATTGAAATCGACCCTGTTTGCCTGACCCCATTGCGATATTTTGATGAGGTCACAATTCAAGGAGTCACTCATATTCTGCCTCAGCGAAGTGATCATAGTCGATGTTGGCTTACGACTAAATGAATATGAGTGAGAAAGGATGCTGTCATCTGCGAAAGAGTGGATAGGGTTAGAAGTTTGACATAGGAAGTCATTAAGAAAGACTAGAAATAGGGTAGGAGAAAACATGGTTTATTTCACATTACGATGTCCTAGGGGTGGACCATATAATCCATCGGATTAAGCCAAAAACTAGTCCATGTAACCACTCCATGGACCACCTCAGAGAGTAATTTTAATCAGACGGAGTAATCGTAAATGCGAAGAAAAGCACGAGCACTTGTCGTGTAACAATATGTTGTTGTGTTGGTTCACGGCCGCATTACATAAGACCATGTTGAAACCAGTCCATTTCAGCTAATATGCCAATCTTATTTGCAGGGGACGTATGTATGTGCAGATTTGTTTTTACAAAAACAATAGTAAATAATAATGCATACATATTATACATAAATGTATAATTTTTGCGTGGCACATTGACCACCGTTGCGTATGTTTAATATTTCAATAATTAAAATGCAAGTATGTATACATATATGTATGTATGTATGTACATATGTGCATACTTATCTCCATAGGTATATAAATATCGCTTTTCTATAGCAACGTAATCAAAAATCTTATCTCATTATTTTTACTTTTGAAGGAAGAAATTGCAAAGTAATCTTTAACTAAGATAAGTCGATCGAAACGATGGCCAAATCATATATGAGTATTTCCACAGAAAGATCTGCCGGGATCGAATGTCAATTATGTCAATTTACAAATGATTTTTTTTTAACTTTCTATAAAAATTATATATTAACTGAATTTATTCTGGGAATATCTCTTTATATATATGATCCTTTCAAAATTGTGCTTTTTTCCCATAAAGTATTTTGTATAAAAGCAAACTCACAAATTTGTATGGAAACTGAAAATTTATTTAAAATATATAGAATATATAAAATATAGTTTCAAAATCAATGGCTTAATTATTATAGACAAAAACCTAAAATTTGTATATATTAATTTTAAAACAATTCCTTTCAAAAATGGTGTTCTAAATTGCAATATTTAAAATTTTTCCAAATGCAGTCCAAAGCGAATTCTAAACTTTGTCCCTTTCGTGATACCGTTCGTGTTTATTGCTTATACAACAGAAAGAACAAATTACATACATAGTCCTATTAATGTGTTATAAAAAAATGGAAGAAAGAAAAAGAAAATTTAAGATTTCTTTATTTTACCCCACTTCGAAGGCGAGCGAGTGTATATTATATGAATTGCTTCCACATCCGCCGTATTCTCTAAATTTCGAGAATGCTCCAAGGAATGCGGAAACTGAGGAGAAATTTTTTTCTATAAAAAAGCATCGAATCATTGGGATCAGTACATCTCCATAGAAGGAAACTATAGTGATGAATAAAGGCTAATTTGCTATTTTGTAGAAGTTACGCCCACGACTTATTCAGGCATATGTTAATTATAATATTCTTCTAATTTTAAAATTGTGATTTTTGCCGAAAAAAATATATGTCAAATATATTATTACATACTTTAATTAAGATTTTAAAATTAGAATCATATATAAAGAGATATTCCCAAAATAAATTCAGTTAATATACAATTATAATATTCTTGTACAAAATTGCACGAATAAAAAAATAATCAAAAGCCGACCGTTGCCAAAGCAAACAACAAACCAAACACTATTATTTGCAAATATGATGATTGTTGACCTTAAACTTTTGAACTGCGTTATTCATTATTGCGTTTTGGAGTTTGTTCTATGCCTGTTCAGAAAATAAAAAAATAAAATTAATATTGATCAATAGTCCTTAAAAATAATAATCCTCATGTTCGGCATTAATTTATTTAAACATTTTTTTTTATCTTGAACCAGAACTCAGGAGATGAACCCTACACACACGGTGCATTGTGCTGGAAATAGAGGAAAGGGATTGTAGGAGAAATGATAGGAGGTGAAGCTTTACAACACTGCTTTGCACGTTCATTGTTTTTTTAGCAGTGTTGTAATGTCTCTGAAGGAGAATGAAGGAGACGTATTAAAATTTGAAGCTTCGTTTTGAGTAGCTAATTTTAGTAATTATTTTACTTTGCCGATGCTACACAATACCGACGAAGGAGGGCGTTCTGATGTGCCTGTGGATTGCGTACAGCTGAAGCCGTTACTGTTCAGTGACCAGTGACTATGCCTTCGCCACTGAAATCTTCCGACAACAACTGACACAAAGACACACAAATGCACAACAGAAAAATGCGAGATGTTTTTATGAGTCTGAAACTGAGGTTGAACCTAGGAAAAATTTGTCGTTTTGTACTCAACGTGCAGACTACTTCAACCATCGCCACCCTCTAATTGAAAAATAACAGAAATAGAAAATCAAGAATGTTAATTTTAAAACTAAAAAATGTATCTTATAATTGGACTTGAATCTTGCTCAGTTGTTTGTTGTTTATTGACGGAAAATTTTTAAATTTTGCTAGGTTGCCTAACAGAGCAGAAATAAAAAAAAAGTAAATTTTTAATTTTTTGTTAGCTAAGGCGTTTTGTATTTTTAACGGCGATATGTACATATATGTATATGTATGTATACATGTGATATAACGTAAAAATTTCGTTTGTAATCTATAATTTCTAAACTCTTCATCCCCTTTTTTAAAAAAGAAAAAATGCTACGAATCTGCTTGTCTGCCTCTTTATTTTAATATCTTAATATAAAGATTGTGTATGCATTTCTCTGTATTAATTGTGTATTTCGGTTAAATATTCATATTTATTTTGAGAATATTTGTACTTGTACCATGAAACCCTCATCATCACCATCATATTCTCACCAGTTGTTGGTTAGATTATAAAGGGTGTCCCAACAAGAACGCAAGATTTAAATGACTGATGCAGCAATTGAATTGTTTCTCTGGCTGTATGACATGTGGCGCCGTCTTGTTGAAACCACATGCCCTCCACAATCATTTCTTCAATTCTAGGCACAAAAGAACTGGTTATCATTTCACGATACCGAACATCATTGACTGTTTGCGCTTGACCTGCCTCATTTTCATAAAAAAAAGGTCCAATGATTCCTCCAGCCCAAAATCCACACCACACAGTGACACGTTGAGGATGCATTTGCTTCTCGTGAATCACTCGAGGATTTTCCTCACCCCAAATGCGACAATTCTGCCTATTGACGAAGCCATTAAGATGGAAATGGGCCTCGTCACTGAAGATGATTTTATCGGCAAAATCAGCATTTTCATGTTGCCTCTCCAATACCCAATTAACGAACTCCCTTCGCTGTCCATGGTCAGCTGGCTTCAGTTCCTGAATCAATTGAACTTTGTATGCATGAAGATACAAAGATTGGAGACACAAATTTGCTGAGCTCGGTGTTGAATTGAGGTGGATGGAGTTTGAGCGACATCATCACGTACAGCTGCGACATTTTCGGTCGATCGACCTGTCGAAGGCGCGCTGTTGTCTTTACATCACTAACAGACCTAGTTTCGGCAAATTTATCCATTAATCTCTTTACAGTTGACTCTTTTGGAGCATTATTGTGACCCCAAATTGATCGCAATTTGCGAACTGTAGCCGCAAAACTTTCACCATTTTGGTAAAACAATTTCACAACGAGAATGCGTTGTTCATTCGTGTAGCGCTCCATTTTTACTAACCTCGTACCTTCTACTAGCAAACAATAACAATTGTTCACATGTCAAACAATGACACTTCGAATGGCGCCAAATTTAAATCTTGCGTTCTTGTTGGGACACCCTTTATATGTTTATTTTACTTGTATTAAGAATATTTTCTGTTTTGTGTGCAAAATTTTTTACACGTTGCACATATGGTAATTACATATATGTTATGTACATACATGTGTATGTACAATATTTTATTATTTTTTGTGATTTCTAGGCACAAGTTTACAAATCATTAAAAAGAAATATGAAAAGTTTTGTTTTCTTTATTTTCCTTTCAAAATAAAAGTGCTTTAATTAATCATTTCAATTAATATTTTATACTCTAAGTTGCACAAAGTATACATACATACATATGTACATATGCTCATAAACAAATAACTTTTAATTTTTATTTTGAAAATGTTGTGCGTTAAAACAATTCGCTTGTTATTCAAAGGATTATAATAAAAAACTTGTGCAAATGTTATTTTTTTTTATCTGCGACCAGCACTCAGGAGATGACTCCTACACATGCGAGACATTGTGCTGGAACTATAGGAAAGGGCTAGTAGGAGAAACGACAGAAGTGAAGCTTAATTAATTATTTTACAGTTCTGCTTTCGCACGTTCTTTGTTTATACTCGTGGCAGTGCTGAAGCTTCGGTTTAGTAGCCATTTTAATTGTTATTTTACTTCGCCGGTGCTACACAATACCGACGAAGGAGGGCGTTTCGATGTGATTGTGGATTGTTATCAGCTGAAGCCGGTATTGTTCAGTGACCAGTGACTATGCCTTCGCCACTGAAACCTTCCGACAACAACTGACACACTAATGCACATCAGAAAAATGCGAGATGTTTATTTATATTTTAAAAATTTTAGTCTGAAACTGGTGTTGAACCCAGGTCTGTTTTTGGTTTAGTAGTGAACGTGCAGACTACCAGCCATCGTGCCATCGCCACCCGCAAATGTTATTTAAAATACAAATGTGTATTAAGATGTCTTTATTTTTATTGAGAAATAATTGAAATTTGATATGAAAAGAAACATTCTATTGCTATGCCTCAAATATATGCTCCCTATAATTTTACTGATATGTGGAGGAAAAAACAAATTTATTTAGCACGGTACGGATTGCTACATTCACTCGCAAAACCGTACCAAAAGTACATTTATCAAATAGTCGCAACTCTACAACAAAACAACAACACCAAAAACATCAGGCATTTTGTTTGTGTAAAACACAATGAAATTGTCAATAATAGATGACTACAATAGCAAAAAACAAAAATTTTGTTTATGTATGGTTTAACCGCTTTGGCAACGCTCTCTCAAAATAAACAAATGAGTATAAATGTTATTTGATCGCTCTCTCCAATTAAACAAATGAGTAAAAAAATTAAAGAATGATTGAAAATATCAATGGCGTGCTTAAATTTTGACATTCACGCTGTGTAAAACAAAAATAGTCACCTGATAAATATACTATGTCCCTGCCCTAAGGTACTGAATGACGCAAATAGTTGTCCTAATTTTAACGTTGTGAAAGAAAAAAAAATAATGTATAACATAAAATTGACTTATAAACGTAAAACATCACTATTGTGAAATGAAAAACCAATATTTCGTTTTATGGAGGACTTTCAGTATCCAATATTATTTTTTATTTGATATTTTGCCAATAAAGAGTCCAGTTTGCACTTTATATACTCACGCTTCTTCACTAACACAGTTACATTTTTTAACTTTCCACTCAACATTCTACAAAATTTTAATGAAACAGATTTTTTGACACTTTCTGAAATTAAGATGGTAACTATGTGAACAGTGTTACTCATCTACATTGTATACGAGTATACGAACTTTCATGATTGTGATAAATATTAATTATATTTTAACATGTTTTGTTGAAGACAATTAATATCGTTTCGTGCTCATACATTCTCATTCAAAAATTAATAGTAAAAATTATTTTCAATTATTCCACTCTACATTTTTGTGTATTATATTATTGGTAATAAGAGTTATTGGGAAGTAAACAAAACAGTAAGAGTTTAAGTAGGTTTTTTTTTTTTATTTTGTGGCCTACATAAATATCTACATGCGTCCGCTTAGACGGCATTTTTTTAATGAAATTGCACTCTCTTATGTAATCGAACAAGAAGAATTCTTTTAAATTTTTGCAGAAATTTCAAGTCAGCTGTTATATAAGGGCAGAGACAATAGAACAATTTTTGCTTTGATCTGCGATTTGAACAGTGCATCTTTTGGCTGCAGAGTTAACACGCCAACTACTTGCCAACAGCACTCCAATAATTAAGGAAAGCATAATTTAGTATATTTAACTTAAAATATGCCTAAATGCGTGTATTCAGCACTAGCCTTACCTTTAGCGATTCTGGAAAAAAACGTTCTAAATAATCCACTATTTCGGGAAGCTCAGATTCTTGCACCAAACGGAAGTGTCTGCCTTCAGCAATGATTTCCATTTCTAAAATAAAACAAAAATATTTACAAGTTAAGTGTTATGAATTATAGCAACTTGTTTTATAAAATTTAAATGATTTGGAAAGTATTTCCGTTTTTCCAATTTCGTTTTTCTTTTTTTGTTTGTTTGATTGTACGTCAATTCATAATGGTCCTTCTGCAAGACCATGAATGCAGCGAGTATAAACTCTTAGAACATTTAAACAAAAAATAATAAAAATAGTCCTGCATAACATTAAAAATAAAATCAATTCTGTTGTTGAAAATTTAAACTTCACTGCGTTTACAAAAAGCAATGCTCTTGAAGGGCAGCAACGAAAACAATTTTTTTGTGTTGCTGATAATTGTGTGACTGCTACTATATTTATATAGCTTTTTGTGACGTGCTGTTACATGATGAAATTCGAATCATATCTGACGAACTGACTGTGTAATCATAATAATTAATTATTGAACACATTATTTTTGTAATATAATACTAATTTAAACTTTATTTATGTACGTATGACTGGAAATTCATTTAAGTGTCTGTTTCTTTTTCGAAAACAAAAGTAAATTAATTCCCTTTTATTGTTGGTTCCAATACATGCAAATCGAGCCACAACCGCTAAAATAACGTAAACCCCCAAAATATATTTTTATATATATGTACATACATATATGTGAGTTGTGTTTAAAATTTAGAATTTTGACTGGCGTGATCAAAATTTTTTTTTATTTATAAAATGTTGAATAGAATAATTTGCATAGAAAATTCAATCAATAAAACTTCCATAAATTCCAAAAATTTTTATGAATACGGCAGAAAATTTTAGACTCTGAATTCACTGTGGCTTCCATTATATGTACATTGAAAATATTCTGTGTATAAAATTAACTCAAATTGCAATTTAAAATAAATGGAACTTCACTTAAAAACCGGTCCTCTTATTTTTCACATACATTTACCGAAAAGTTCATTTAATTTTTTGTGGTAAAAAATTAGATGACTTAAACCCGTAAAAACAAATGTATTTTCTTTTATTTTAATTTACAAATAAACAAACAACGAGTTCCGTAAAAATTAGAGATTTTGTTTCTGCTATTTTTATTACCAAATAATCAACACCAAATTCCGTAAAAGCAACGGATTTTTACTTTGGTTTTGTATAGTTCAAGTAAGGAATAAATAAATAAATCAAATAGAAGTTTAAGAATACTTTTTTAATTATTAGGCCTACGAATCTTAAAAAAAAAATTTAAAAATCTCACACGTTTATATAAAAATTCTCCAAACTATTCAAGAATTATTAATATTTTACCATACCAAAAACAAAACTCAAATTCCGTAAAAGGAACTGATTAACTCATTTAAAACCTTCTTTTATATATTGTATTGTACCAAAAACGTATGACATAAAGGAAGGACAATTTCGAAAGCAACTGCAATTTTGATGTTCCATTTTAGTGGCCATTTTAGTAATTATTTTACTTCGCCGGTGCTACACAATACCCTCGTAGGAGGGCGTTCTGATGTGCCTGTGGATTGGTTACAGCTGAAGCCGTTACTGTTCAGTGACCAGTGACTATGCCTTCGCCACTAAAACCTTCCGACAACAACTGACACAAAGCCACACAAATGCTCATCAGAAAAATTGCGAGATGTTTCATGAGTCTAAAACTGGGGTTGAACCCAGGAAATTTAAAGTTTTGTACGTTTTTAGTGCTTAAGGCGTTGACTCAACAATTAGGAGATCAGGATCACGTTTAGTTAAAATTTTGTTTTGTTAAAAAAAACTACTTCCGTTTTTTTGGACAGCAAAGTTTATAATATTTATAATTCTATAATACGCTAAGTGAAGTCATAAGCAATCGCCCATAACGCCAAAACTTTCAGATTGCGTAAAGGAATTGCTTTCAACACAGTAACATTTTTTAAAATATAGCACTCTTACTTGTTTTTCTATAATTTATATTCGTATTATTAAAACGAGACTTTTTTGCAGACTGATTAGTTGTTAAATAAAATTCTGGGGTTTTTATTAATATTGACGGCCTGATATGTTTTCGACAATTTTAACCTCTACATGTAGAACATGTGGTAGGCCGATAATTTTTTTTGTTATTTATTTAGCATAGCATATTTCAGTAGTTATAAATAGGGTACAAAATCTCATTTTATGAGCTCAAGATATTTCAACATGATGAAGAGATAAATAACGAACTCATGGTGGTAAAAATCGCAATTTCAAGGGAAATTACCTTTGTATAAAAGTAGCTGTACTAGAACTTATCTTAAGCACCTGTATAATTAGCAGAATTAAACTACAGGCAACTCTTGATAATTTGAAACTCGTTAACTTGAATCTCGGAATAATTTGAATTGTTTTCCAAGTCCAGGAAAAAACTTCATATAATTTTGTCCCCTTGATAATTTGAAACTATTTTAATGCCAACTTGAGTGCCGTACGCTATAATTTGAAATTTTGCGGCTCTACGCTCTATAATTTGAATTATATTATTGTGTTGTATTTTATGCAAAATACAAAATAAAAACTAAATAATCATTTATATCAATTGTTAAATAGTGTCTTAATTCGAACGTCATTTTCACATCAGGCAGGCAAAATTACATGTGATAATTTATTTAGTCATTGTATGGAATTGTCATCTTGCTCGCCAACGAGTAACGACCCTCAAATGAGAACCTACTGACCGATTTATACTCCAGGAACTTAATTTTTGATCACAACTTATTTATTACCCCCAACATATATATGAAAATGAACGGCGATCTGAAAAAATAACACTTTTGTACATCTCATATGTTAAAAAGTTGGTCTAATGTGCAGACATACATACATTTATTCGTCTTTGTGTCTTAGAAATGTTTTTGTTACTAAGTCAATAAAAAGTTGATGTAAAAATAAAAACATAAATAAATAAATAAGCGTAATTAATGTTCACTTGCGTTAAATAAATAAATAATAATAAATATAAAAACAAACCCTCATTTGAGTTTATTCTCTTTCATATCTACTGTAATTCAATGAAAATACTCGTACTTTTCGATAAGAAGTTTTTTTATTTTTCTAAAAAAAAAATCACCATCATTCTGTCAAATTTTAATATCATGGTGTTGAAATTTAATTTGAGCGTGTCACATATAAAATCATGACAATTGTCTTTAAAGCATTTGGACGAAAATTTGTTTAATTAAGATTGAATTAAAACTTGTGTAAACAAATAAATTTCCAGTGTATGATAATAGTGTGATTAAATAACCAATTAACATTTGTAAAGCTTCATTGTGTTTTTTAAAGAATATTTAAATATACACAGTTCGACATAAATTCTTATTATTTGTTTGTTATTTCCATACAGTCACAATCAGCGTTGCCATTTTTGGTTATTTCTAAACAAAATTGATTATATTTTTTCATTGTGAATATGTTATTTTTTTATTTTGATTGCTTTTTTTTAGCTTAAATAATAGTGCATTTGTAAAGCTTGGTCCAACCATACGATGTGTATTGTGAGTAACAGTTTAACGTCAACTTTTTTGTCCAATTTAATTTGATATTTCTTTGTATCAGTATTTGACAAATTTAACTATAAAGAGGTACACAATTGAGCAGTGCGTTAAGATTATTGAAGCCTTTTACGAAAATGGGCGTTCAAATCAAAACGCATTTCCTGTATTTCGTGATTTTTTTGGTTAGCATAATCGACCAAATGTATCCCCAATCGGGATGATTGTGCACAACTTTCAACAAGCATAGTTTGTAGGAAATGTGAAAACACCTGTGCATGCTTGCCAATTCGTTTTGCGGAAAACTATGATGTTGTTCGCTATAGTGTGGCAGAAGAGCCATCAACCTCGGCTCGTCGTCTTCCCCAAGAATTGAACATCTCACTAATGCGAAAGAAGGAAGAATGAAAAAAAGATTGAATTTACACGCATACAAGGTTCAATTGACTCAAGAGCTGAAGCGTACTAACCATTTCAATTATCATCGTGCGATTTGGTTGTTTTTTTTTTTGGTTCAAAAATATGGCTGGTCCAGAGCACACCAGCGGAACAATTTTTATTTATTTATTTAAAAATTTTTATTATGTAGATAAAGAGGATACAAGGGACTAACAACTAAGGTTTTCGCCCTCTATTTTTATTATTTAACTACATGAAACATGTTTTGTTTATTTGTTATTTTTTTTATTTAGTACTTTTTTGAAAAGATTTGATTTCAATAATTTTTTTTGCTGTGGCAACGCTGGCTGGTCAAATTTTTTTTTTTTCATCTGTGACCAGCATTCAGGAGAACACTCGTACACATGCGAAGCATTGTGCTGGAAATATCGGAAAGGGATAGTAGGAAAAACGACAGGATGTGAAGCTTAATTAATTATTTTGCAGCTCTGCTTTTGCACGTTCTGTGTTTATACTCGTGGCAGTGCTGAAGCTTCGGTTTAGTAGCCATTTATTATTATTATTTTACTTCGCCGGTGCTACACAATACCGACGAAGGAGGGCGTTCTGATGCGATTGTGAATTGCTATCAGCTGAAGCCGGTATTGCTCAGTGACCAGTGACTATGCCTTCGCCACTGAAACCTTCAGACAACAACTGACACAAAGACACACTAAAAATGCGAGGTGTTTCTTTTTATTTTATAATTTTTAGTCTGAAACTGGGGTTGAACCCAGGTCTGTTTTTAGTTTTGTAGTCAACGTGCAGACTACCATCCATCGTGCCATCGCCACCCTCATATATTTGTACATGTATATTATTGCATATGATCTGGGAACTCAATTAATATAGTAACTGAGCGTTTGGGAGACCAAGGCTTTAACACGTGCATATTTTTGTATGTACATTAGGGTGGGTCAAATTGTACGGATGAAAAAAAAACTGAAAAGTCGTATAGAAAAAATTAAATTTACGGAAAATTCTAAGAAACTTTTCAGAAGAATCCATAGGTCTAAAATCATATTCTATTCTGTGCAAATCCACATGAATGGTCACTAAGTAAAAAAATCCGGTTTGTATATGTATAAAACGTACCATAACTTTGTCAACTTTAACAAATAAAGTCTCCTTTTACTCAGAAAATCACTTTTTTTTTAGGAATATATTTCTTCTTAGAATTTCGCGTAGATTACATTTTTGCTATACGATTTTTGACGTGCAAAGTTGGCGACCCTAGTGTATATGATTTTTTTCAATGAATTATTAACATAGACTATAATGGCGACAGTTGTTTTACTACGGGCGGTGGCTTTAAGATACATTACATAATTTGTACAAGAGAAAATTATTAACATGATTCGGTTAGGATGATGTCATATTCATTTCTTCAATTAAAGAATGTAAATTAATTTTCAACATTTTTCGTAATTTTAACACAATATTACAATATTATTATATAAGATATTGGATATTTTTCTCTCCGTTCTAAATATTATATTAATTAGAACCACAGTACATATGGCAAAGATATCATGAATCCTGTTCCATATAAAAATAACATTTTGATTATGTATATAAACTTTTTGGTCAAATTCGAAAGTCCAGGAATATTTACTTGTGCTACGTTTTAATGATTCTATTCTGTTATAAAAACATATCGTTACATAAATTAAATATCCATCTTTATTTAGAAACAATTCAAAAGCAATATTTCAAACTTTTTCCTTATACATACATACATACATACATATGTATATTATTAAACAATAAATAAGAAAATGTGTATAATACGACTAAGCTTTTTGCCCGGAAAGCATTTATGAGAACTACAAGCAATATTTTATATATGAATTACCAAAAGTATATAAAAAAATTTCAACAGACTTTTAATGAGCGAAAATTGTGGTCGTTATAATATTTGAAAAGTATTGCACATGAAACAAAGTTGTCTGGCAAAGTTATTTGTGCAATTTGTACTACAATATTAATAGTTTGTGCTGTTACTATGGCTACAAATATCCGTTTCTGTGTCAAATTCGCTTTTCCTCCCTTTAATTTTCCTTAAATGAAAGCATAGAAGAGAAAAAAAATTAAAGAAATAGAAAAAACAGCAAATAAAATGCTGATATTCAACAAAACCAATTCACTCAATATATTCATTCACTATTTTTTCCATTTAACTACAACTTGACATGCTGTACAAAAAGAGGCTTAATTTAGTAGCGAATTAAAGAATATATAATAATTTATAAATTTCAATGGAGTAGGTAACTTTTGATTAGAAATTATATCACATTTTCTTTATTTTGTTGTTAATTTTTTAACTTCACGCTATATGAAGTTACTGATTTTAGAGCAATTTTCCAAAATCGGATTTTCAAGTGTGTATGTGTGTGTGAGTGTGTGTATGAATGTAAAAAAGAGATCGAAATCAAATATGTCGCACTTGAATGATATTGAATTCACTTTGAAATTATGAACGGATTCGATGGATTTCGAAAATTTTGTTATGTTTAAAAAAATTTTAAACCATTAAGCCGATCAAGTTTGAAATCTTATCAGCTCTTAACTTCAAAAGTTCGAGAGATATCGCGGACCATAAATCTCGTAAAAATCGTTTTTTTATTAACTCCAAAAGTCGTTTAGATATTAACCGATTGTTATATATCCAAAAATGTATGTATGTATGGGATGCGGCAAATTTTTAAAATCTGTAAAGTGGTTTGAGCGGTTACAACTGTTTTAAGTTATTCCGTAATTTCTTGTCAAATAGATTTTTTTCGAGAGCTTAGCGGTCAACCAACTCAAATATTTGTTTTTCAAACATTAACAGAATGTCTTCAAAATACAGTTCTACTCCTTTAGTTGTACTTGAGCATCTGTAGTAATAAGAGTCGGCAGCGACTCGCATTACATTACAGAGAAAATTGTTTTTTTGTAAAAATAATGTAATATATGTAAATAATGTAAAAATAAGGCCATGTACCCAAAATTTCGCCCAATAAAAGTACTGAGATAAAAAGTGCACCAAGTTTCTGATATGTATAATTCCATCTCATTTCTAGGCAACCAGCTACCATGGCAAAATTCGTTTACCTAAAAATTTCAGTTCTCTAGCTGCACTTCTCCTTAGTCTTTTACAAATAAGGAGGCACATCTAGGTAAACAATGGCCGTTTTCAGATTTTCGTTTTCGTAGCCATTTTTACTAATTATATTAGTTCGTCGGTGCTCCACAATACCGACGAAGGAGAGCGGTTCAGTGACCAGTGACTATGCCTTCGCTACTGAAACTTTCCGACAACAACTGACACAAAAACACACAAATTTACATCAGAAAAAATGCGAGCCATCCCCACCCTATTTATGAAACTTATGCTTGGCACAGACTATGGCAAGCAAACATTATAGTGTGTACTAGTGGCAACGTTTGTCTTTTCCGATAGGTATTGCAAGTGTATAAAAGGCATTATCATCCTCCCATATGAGCATACCTATGTATGTGTTTGTTTGGCGCCTTAATATATATGTAAAAGTAGGCGAAAAATCAGTCCCACATACAATTCCTAAATAAATTTGTTCCGTTTCAAATGAGTTCCGCTAAAAAGAAGTAAAGTTCGAAATTACTTAATACCAACGCATATTTGGAAAAGTTTTAAAAATGTGTAAGATTACTACAAATCAATTTAAAACTTTTCAGAAATTTAAACAATTATCTACCAAATATAAAAGTCTTAATGGGTCAATAAGTATAAATTCATACATAGCGCATATGTACATACATACACACATACGTATTGCAAAGATTACTGTTACTTTCGAAAGCTTATTACATGAATCATCAATCGACTTGCTCACAAATATTTGCAGGGACATTTGAAAATGTCCAATATCATCAAACAATAAGTATTAAAAAAATTCTTTATAATTTTAATTACATACATTGGTTGGTCTTATTTTTGTGTTTATTTCGTAAATCTGCTTTAAGTGGTTTGTGAACAATAGACCTTCTATTTTTTGCTAAACTCTCATGTTTGTACTTGTAATGTGTAATTTTACTACATGGTAGCAGGCTGAATGCCTGTTTCAAGGTTGACTGCAATATATGATTCTCTTATATTATTGCAATAAATTTACTGCATTATATTTATGTAATATTAGCAAGATCTTACTATTACAAGATCTTATTATTACATATTTGACATTTTTACTTTTGGATTTTGAATGTTGTGCAATCTACAGAGATTAAGATTACTTTCAACGCAAAATATAATTGAATTAGTAAATTCATCAAAGTGCTATTCAATTTATGTTTTGCAAAGAACAGTGGAGTTCGGTTATAATAAAATTTTTGTTCGTTATAGTCGAAGTTCGTTCTAACCGCAGTAAATAAATTTTATTGGTATTATTCACTATATTTTATTTAAATTGTTGGCAATGTAGACTTTGGAATTTCTTATTTTTTTCGAAACCCATATTTAGAGAATTTCTGTTAATTTTTGAGTCTTTGAAATTTTTAATTGCTGTGGGTTTCAATTTAATATTTATATATTAATAATTATGAATCTAAATAATTTAAAGTTTCAACAAAGATCAGACAAAAATTGCCGATTTTTTTTGGTACGTTATAACCATATAAATTTCCATTTTTGTTTATTGGCTTTAAGAAATAGTTCGTTATAAACGACAATTGGCTATAACCATAGTTGGTTACAACCGTACTAATTTGTATGAAATATTGATGGAAAACTGGAGAATTTTTCGTTGTAATCGAAAATTCGTTATAACTGGTGTTGGTTATAACCGAACTCTATTGTAAAACTATTAAAATTGTAATTTGTTTCTTCTTTTTTGGAAATTTTTCAGGAGAGAAAAAATTCTTTTAATTGTCGAACAAAACTTTCTAGAAAAAAGTATGAAAGATAAGCTGTTTTTCAACGTAATTTACGACGCAAAGTGCAACGTATTTTAGCGCTTACATTTTACGCTGAAATGAGTAACCTAAATTAGAGCGTTAACGTTGCGTCAGATATAGCAATGTTTACTGACTTTACTCTAAATAGAAATAAGAAATAGAGATAAATCGCTAAATTTACATGAAAACAACTAAATTGTCATTACTTTTCAACAATTTTATTTTTTTTGTAGCCAACTTTACTTCTTTACGCGCTATCAAAATTGTATTTTCCAATTCCAAAGTGTTAACGACGCGTTATTCCGGTTGGTTTCATACATTTTGTATGGGCATGAGAAATTTTGAGAGAATTTAAGTTGGTCTGTTAGTTGTGATAAGTTCATTTTTCATCGAAAAAACATACAGATTAGACTGAAAAACGCTTGTTAGAAATTTAATTTTTTTTTAAAAAATCTGGATACTTTTCTCAAGTCGCCTTAAGTTATTTTGTCAAAGGTTCACAGAAATAATAATACATAAAAATAGATATTTATATTTAATAATAATTATATTCGGAAGGTTAAATCGAATTCTCTGAAGTAAAATTTTTCGCTTTTTAAAATACGACTAGATCATCCTTAAGAGACATTGTAGTACAGTACAGTGTTTTTAACACAAAAACTTTAAATTATCTCTTAACTTAGTTCCTTCACCCTTTCATGTGAATTTTGCATGGAACAAATAAACATTGAATGCCATTTCTAGCAGAATATCTTCTAAAAATACTGATCAGCACTATAAATTTCAAAAAATCAATTCTTATATTGAAGTTAAGGAACTCTCCGCTTTTGCTGATATTAATTTCGCAGAAATGTTTACAATACAATGAAGTAATATAGTCGTTATTTTTATCTAGTACAATTAGGAATGTATGTGGTAGAGTGTGGTACATAAATATGTATGTACATATTCTAAAAACATCTAAAATTCATCTTATTATACGAACAAGTTATTTTTTTTCGCGTCAAGTTTAAAAATGTTTAAGCTTAATTTTACGCTACGTCATATCGATTTTCGATATTCACTGATTTTAATAGACTTAAAAACTGTTTCGGATGCCGAAAATTTTACAAAAATCTGCAATCGAGAGATATCAATTACGAAAATTTGCAAAAGATGTATTTGTTTTTAATCAGTAGGGGAACAGTTTTCAGAATGAAAAAAATTGATTTAAGCACTTAAAAAACATGAAAACCCCTTTAAATAAACACTCTAAATTTTTTAATTTACAACTTATTTGTATATAAAATAGCAGAAATTTAACAAATTTATTTTCAAAAATTTAATTTTGAAACTAAAAAATTTATCTTATAGTTGGACGTGGGCCTTGTTCTGTGTCACGGTAACAATAAACCAATAAGTACATGCCTAACTTTTTCATATTAAAACCTCTGTATTAAACATTCCTAATTCACCTGGCCATAATTTACGGATAAAACTAATTTTTTTTTAATTTATTGTTTTATATTTATTTAAATTATTGATTTATATATTAACAAAAGAACTTAAAAAAATAGTATAAGAACTAAAAGTTGAAAAGCACAAAATTATAAAATCAGTAGATAGAGCTAAGCATGTTATGATACATAAACTTAACGGTTTTTCAAAAATTGGATCATGAGTAGAGAAGCGTGCAATTTCGCCCTCTCTGAATCTATACAACAGACTGCGATGCAACTTTAAATCCAGATGTTTTTCCGAAAATTTAAAATATAATGAAATCTTTGCTAACATAAGCACTACCACTACCACTACTTTGTATACGCCGCGTGATTTGGGTATCAAATTAATGGGATTTTTATGAAAAGAACTCCAAATCAAATGGAATCACTATAAGCAGAATAAAGCGGACGCCCCAAAATGACGGACAACTACACCGCACCGGGTTAATCGAGTATTTTAATAAATTTAAAGTAGTTTTAACTGTTACTGATATTGTCAGGCTATGACAATGGAAACTAATCCATGAGTAACTGTCAGCTATCAAATTAGTTGCCAAACAAAACATTTGTACTAACTGAGAATTGGACGTTTAAATAAACACCCTTTAGTAAATATCTTTTGCTAAGATTATAATAATTATACATTTTTTCAACGCCTTTTTTTTATAAATTCTAATAAAGATTGAATGCCAAAACCTAAAATAATGAACTTTTATGCATAAAGCATGAAAATAAAAGAAATGAAAACAAAATTAAAAAAAAATAAATTTAAATATATAAAATAAACAAATTAAATTTGCAAATATGTATGTATATATTGAAATTGACATGGACATGTGCATGAGTGAATAAATAAATAAATAATTTTATTTTTTTTAAGGAAATGTTCATGACCATTTCTAAAACATAATATGGTTTTCCAATTTAAGAATTGCCACACAAGTTTGATTTGTAAACCTTTTATAAAGCTGGAATATATTTCTTATGTAAATTATATTATATTACAAATTATGTAATTAATTACTCAAAATTTGGAGTGCTTTTTTTCATAAATTGTTTTTCTATTCACTTGAATTATAAAAACTACACCTGAAACAATTTTTAATTTATATATATGTACTTACAAATAATTTTTTTTATAAATCCCACGAGCCAGAAGAATATGTATGAGAAGGTGCGATTTACTTTTTTATAATTCGAAGTTTCTTTAAATTGGATTTTCTGTTTGTTTTTTTTTTCGTAAGTGAAATTTTTATAAAAAGTGCACAAAATTGATGACAAAACTATTAAAACGTATGTGTATGTATGTATGTATGTATGAAGTTATTTTTTTAAAGGTGCGGTATTAAAAATATATTAAATTTTTAAATAATTTAATCACAGATTTCTTTATTTTGTTTAAAAATAGTTAAAAATTTATTATTAGATTTCTTTTTAAACACGGGTGTAATGGCCTACGGATCTGGAGATGACGGGAGGCTTAATTCTGTCAAGTACTTATATTTTTATTTATTTTGTTAAGATTTTTGTTTTATTTCTTTAAGAAGTTGTTGATACGAATTTTTATAATTCCCCCCGGAGCACCTCCAATTGGCCTGACCCAAAATTGTTTGAAGTGTTAAAGTGTTATTTCACTTGTTTTTATTCTTCTAGAGCTCTTTATTTTATTTTCCTTCTTTTCTGTTGGTTTGGTAAGTGCGAATGTATTCTTTTATTTGCTGCAATCGTTGTTGGTGCCTTATTTGCACAACTGTATTTTTTGAGTAAAGATTGTACGTTTGAGTATATAATCGCGTGTTTGTTCTTGTTGTTTTGTTTGCGTCGAATGTAAGTTTTTTTTTTGTAGTTCTGGATTTTGGTTTATAGTACTTTTCAGTTTAGTTTTGTTCCTTTTTCCTCTGCTGTTACCAGTATTTTTGTTGCAGCTGCTGCGACTGCAAATTTTTCACACATGTAGTGTTTCTAAATTTTATCAACATACATACAAAAACAACACTGCGTGACTCAGCTTTTGATTTCGACAACGTTAGTCTTTTAGATTTGTATGTCCTTGATTTGGAGTAATATGTATTTTTTATTTAAAATGTCAAATTTTCTTTACAATTGAGAACAATTAATGCTTTAAACAGATTTTTTTTATATTTTGTTAAGAAAAATCTGTCAGCAGGGCTGCCTTGTATGACTCTGTCTGGTGTTGTTGTTGCTGATGCTGAGAAATCAATAAGTTTTATTTTCTCTAGTCAAAATGGCGTTAGTTATATACATATGTTTTATCCAATTCGCAATTATTTCTCAATAAATTGAACACAAATTATTAATTTATTATTATTATTTCAATTTGTCAATTGCACTCTACTTCATTAATTTTATACATTTCCTTTTTTGCAATTTAAATGCCAATGTATGCTTGTGTGTCCATATGTATGTAAGAACTAACGTATGTGTGTATACATAATGTTAAGTTTTTAAATTTTTAGTCTGTCTAAAAAATACTTCCTAATTGTTCAATAGTTTATAGCAAAAGCCTTATTGGATATACCTGACTGAATACGCACGTAGTATGTATGTATACTTTTTTCAAGAATTTATTGCAAAAGAAATTTTCACGTTTTTAAACGTTAGATTTACTTATTTATTTTTTTAATTTTTCTTATACTTTTTAATTTAGCAGTATTTTGTTATTTATTAAGTTGATTCTTCTATTCGTTGTTCTTCATCGGATACTGACTGGCGTTGTACTGACTGTTTGACAAGGAGCAGATGTTGCACTATGACTCTTTTGTTTGTTACAAGAGTTTTCGTTCTTATTCGTCTCGTAACCGTTTTATTGTTGTTTTTATTCTGCTGTTGCAAGTGAGATTATTGTTTGTATGTTTGTTTACCGAAGGGCGGCTTTTTTCTGTTATTTCTCTGTTTAGCTTTTTTCCGCTATAATCCTGAAATGGTTTATTTAACATGGTGAGCACAAATTTTAATTCATGCTATAAAATTTATAGCATAGTGAACACTCATTTCATACATATATTTCTCTTTGCTTTTATGCACATGTTCTTTATGAGTGTTGTGTGCATTGGCATATTTTTGTGCGTATATGCATTCCCCTATCAGTCGGCATATAAAACATTATTTTCACTTTATGTTAAGGGAAAAAATTCTTGTACACGTGTCCATAGCGTTTTGCCGGCATTCGAATGTGGACAATAAAATTGCATTAGAATTAAATTATATATAAATTTTTATACATAGTTCAGTACGAGGTCAATCTGAAATGTGCATTTAGATTTAAGAAACATTAAAAAAAAAGTTTCTACTACATAATATGCGCAATTTGATATAATTTCTTTGTTAAACAACAAACAAAGTATTTTACTATATGGATTATGAATTTGTAAATATGTAAATATGTATGTGTGTTCATATGTATATATCTAAGGAGACGAGAAAAGCTTCTTTGATTTTGCCAATCCTTATGTACATACAAACATGTACATATCTGTGGACTGTTGTCAAAACATCAGAAGTGCAGTTTATAAATTTTTCAGGAGAGCGAAAAACTATGTAAGTAGTCGTTTTTGTTTCGCCTCTTTTTACGTTATTGTTTTACTTTTAAAAATTTATATATTTACTACCATATTCATAAAAAATATTTTTGGATTATAAAAGCTTTAATAAACAAATTTCTATATAAAATTCAATTTCTTAAACAAAATTTTTTTTTATAAATATCCAATTAGTATACGAGTATATTTATTTCTACTAAAATCTATATTAACCTCAAGCTTACAAACTAAATCTACAATGAGTCCAGATTAGTTCATAAATTTTTGTGTGATATATCAAAAACTGAAATTCATAGAAAGACTCAGATTAGTGTTAACAAAGCGTCTTGTGAAGCTTCATTTACGATTAAAATAGTAAGAAATTTTTTTATCTCGACTCGTCGATCTTTTGTCAAAAGTCCACGGATATGTAGTTATGTAAATTAGCTGAAAGTTACGAGTATTAATAATTAATACATTTTACGAACAGGTGTTGTGATTTTTTATTTAAAAAGGATTTTGTGAGGAACATGTCACAGTTTGGAAGAAATAAATTACTAAAAAAATTTTCAATTCACCACATACATACATATATTATGCATACAGCTTTCATAAAAAAGCACCATGAATCATTGTGCTGGTTTCTATAATGTATGAAATAATCACTGTCAATCGATTCATATAATTGACTCTAATTTATACAGCTAACTACAGCACACATACGTACATACATACATAGGTGTACAAGTATGCATCTCCTTTTTATCTATTGTACATTCTAGTCATATGCAACTTAATTTCTTATATTGTTTTTTGGTATATATTTCGTTATTATACCAACATTTAATAGGGGTTGATAACGCATACCCACTGATATAAATAAGAAAGTTACACCAACACAAACGTACTCTTTCGTTATTTATTGTAATCATTGTTTCTCTCATTGGGCATGCTCTCTATATTGTACAAGTTTTGCTATAATTGTAAGCATTTTGCACGTGTTTAAGCATCTCATTAGTCAATATGTAGAACAACAATAACAGTCTGTTGATTAATAATAAAAATAAGGAAATATGTTCTGTTGTTCTTTCTGATGTCGTATGACTAACAATAGAAAACCTTTGAAAATGAAATCTGAAGAAATTTTAATATCTCCGTATACCAAAATCATGCAAGCATAAGTACACATTCATCTAATCACATTCATACATGCATGTTATTGTAAGTAAATATTGTTTTTTAAATATGCATGTATGTCCATGCATTAAAAATTTTCATATAAATAAGGAATACGTTGTAGATGACAGTGTGCATGATTACGTGAATATATGTACATATGCATGTGCATAATTACATATGTATGATGAAAACCACATCTTTTTATTGCTTTGGCATCATTTGTTTTTGAATCAAGTAGGTACATATTTTTGATTATTACGCTTGTCGAATCGATTTCGAACAAAATGGTTCTTTATTCTAGTATATAAAATGTAGAGTCGATTCGACAAACCTAATAAGGCTAGAATTGTGTTTATTAGATGATTAAAGTAAGCAATATTTCTAGTTCAGTTCAGGTAATTGGACTAGGTCGCTGTTTTAGATCAGTAGCTCCGTTGAAGCACTATGTGGAAGCACTGTTTGAACTCAACTATTTCTTATAGAAATGGTAACACAGCTAATCATTTGAAATCTGCTTTTTATTATTATTATTAGTTTGATATTTTGCAAAGTAAATTTGAAAAATATAACTGTAACTAAGACCATATGCCCAAGATGGTATTAACAGCAATATAAAATTGTTTTGTGACTGACTTAAATCGGCATATGCCTTCCCATAGGAAGAAGCAAAGTATGTAAGTGTATTTGGTAGGCATTTTATTAATTATCTTACTTCGCCGATGATGCTACACAATGCTTCTCGTACATGCGAGAGTAAAACAAAGACTATAAATATATGTATATAGTTATACATATATAGAGTTGATTTGGTAGGAGTTGCTGCGAATATTTCGTGAAGTGTGGTTCTCAAACGAAAAAAATAGATAATAAAGAAAACTGAATACTTTCAATAAAGTACAATTTACTTTAAAATACACATCATTAATTTAATTGAGAAAGCAAAACTCTACAGTTGATTTTAAAACGTTAAATAAAAATGGAGACGACCGATGATCAAATGCCTCTAAAAGAGGCGCGTATGAATGAAAAAGGATGACGTTGACTCTATTACAAAGGAATTTAATTATGTGGAGAAGGAAAATAAGAAATTCCGCAGGAATCTGGAATAATTAATGGCAAAAGTAACTGAAACCCTAGAGCGGAAAGCGAGACGAAGATGAGATGAAATCCAGTTACATTAGCGCCGCTGTAAAGAATAAAGATAAGAAGGATTCCTAACGAAAACAAAGCACAAAGCAAAGATGATATGAAGAGTAGTAAATTTTCGGAAATTGGGATAACCTATTGTATTACTACATAAGGAGTATAATATTCAAATCTTGGTTAAGAAGGATTTTCAAATCAAAATCAATAACCTATTTAAAGGATTTACGACTCTTTTGAGAGCAAAGGGTTAGTGGAGTATATGAAGGATCTTGAGATTAACATTAGGCTTATTGGCCTCTAAAAGCTGGGTAGATATAGATGGCTATTCCAGCTTGGTAGGGAGTCTGGCCATGAGGGTTTTCGAAATATTACTGAGTAACTGGCATTACAATACTGCGACCTTCTTGGTACATGTTACTTGGCCTTCGGGTGGATTTTCCCTAGGTTGGAGGCGCTGTTGTAACCATTTGACATGATGTTAAATTATAAAAATTAGAATATAAAATATAGTCGAAGCTCGGTATAACAAATACGCGATTTAACGAAAATCCGATATAACGAAAGATCATAGTTTTCCATTAGCTTCCTTACGAAGAGTCACCTTATTTTATGGCCTGTTTAAAGAATGGTACAGCAAAATGGAAACCAAAAATATCGTTACTTTTTTTAAATCTTCTAAATGAGTATAAATCGTAATATATGTCATTCATAATAATAACAATATTCATTTCATATTGTGAAATAAAAATTATAAGGGCATTTCTTTGCAAACAACACGTGTGAAACTTGACTACACCGTTGGAAGAGAGTTGGCTGTCTTGCGATGAATAATACACATAATCAATTAAATGTAACACTGAATTACTGTAGTTTTCATATAAAACTAATTTGTTCGGTATAAAGAATATCCCAGTTTAACGAAAGCGTTTGACATTATATCATTCATTATAGCGGGATTCGACTGTATGTTTAAAGACAGTCCTAGTAGTAAAATGGATGAAAAAACCAAAAATACGTTCAGTAAATAAAATGCGTCACCTAATTTTGATGTAGAAAATAAGAAACCAAAAAAAAAAACAATACAAAAATTGTTTGTGTTCATAAGGATATCTTTTGGTGGAAGTACTTTTATTATTCTTATTATTACATCTGATTTTACAATTTTCGTTTCTGTTGAATTTAATTTTAATTAAAGAAAATAGTTTTATAGCATAACTGCAAAGCTTAACTTTATTGGAGCAAGGTCTACGCTATAATAAATATATGTATATCATTTATAAAGTGTCAGTTTGAAAAAATATAATTAAAGCGTTTTATAAAATATTTAAGAATTAGTTTGTAATTGCCTAAATGTACTTGTATAATAACTTATTTCGATACATTGCCAAAAACACCATTTAAAACTTTATTTATTCGTAATATTTATCCAAAGGCAGGCGACAACAAAATGTGGCGGTCATAGGAAATAGAAATAAATTTATTACTTAACATATGTATGTACATATGTAACACTTTCATTGTTTTATGAACATTTAGAAATGTAGTAACTTTTTTCATTTTCAAGGTCAGCGCTGTTGTTGACTGTTAAAAACTCTAAAAGGAATTTTGTTGAATTGTTGGAATTTTAAGGCAAAAACACATACACTTATTTTAATTTGCCATACTTGGAATGTATCTACAGTGTCCAACATTAATTTAACATATGTAATTTTTTTTATTGGCTACAAAAAGTAGGTCTGGTTGAAAGTTAAGTTTATTGCTCAGCATTAAATTTCTTAAAAATATACGTAATAAAATGTATGTATATGCGTTTGAAGCACTAATCTAATGTTTTTTTTCATTACCTCAGTGACCGCAGCGTAATACCTTTTTAAATTAATAAGTAACATTTGTCCGGCTTCAAACCGTCATACGGATATAACAGGTACGACTTTTCACTTTTTCATATTCTCATATTTTTAAAAACTTGATATGGAACAGTCCGAATTAGAAGTAAAAAACCTTTAAATATATTGAACCAATTTGCAGTTGTATTTTACTTTATCGTTGAGTTTTTGTTTCTTTAATATTAATAGTATTGTTTGATAACCTTCTAAACACAAAATTTTGAACTTGTTTTGTAACATCCAAAAATTTTCCCGCTGGATCAGATGGCTGCTCGCCTGATAAAAATTTTTACACTTAATTAAAAGGTTTTTCCAAAAACGCAACTACGTAGAAACTTATCAAAAAAAATATGTAAATCGAAGGCTTTTAAAATTTTGCAATATTTGACATTATATATACATATATATGTATATATAGAATTTTTCGCAAATATAACAATTTTAGAAAAAATATATCATACAATTAAAGGGATTCTTGTGACTCACTCATTTTCAGACTTTAGATACATTGAAATTTAAATCTTGTTATTTCTTTAAGTCTATGCAAACTTCACTGAATATGTACAGACATTTAATTATGTATGTATGTATATATTTGAATATGCATTTGTGAGCATGCATATTTTCATTTGACACTTCTTTTTTGTTCGTTTTTTTTTTGCGCTTTCTTTTTATCTTCTATAAAAAATCCGTTACATTTTAATATTTTATAAAAAAGGCTGCTTATATTGATTGCCTCGCATTTGAAGTGCGGAGTTTTCGGGTGGCTAATTTAAGTTACTAGTTTTCTGAACTTCTCTACACAATGCAAGGAAGTATCACGCGATTCAATTTGTTTTGTTGTTAGCAGAATTGTGTGCCACAAATGCCAATTTGACGCCATGTTGGCACGCAATCTACAAACTTTTTGTTATGTGTTAAATCAGTAACGGAGTTGTAATGTGTTACCAAACTGTTTTTAAGCTTCTTTTAAAGTTGAAATTAAATAGAATAATGGTGAATCATAAATATTACATAAAACTAGTTTCCTTACAGTTTTCATGTTAATGGGATACATTAAGATTTTATATTTAGAAATAAATACATATGTAAATAAATATGAGCGTTTAGAAAAAAAATAAGTTATATTACAAAGAAAATTAAGTATATACATAAATTTGAAATCACGATAAATTTTTTAATGTTCTCACGTAACAAAATATTCTTCATTTCATTTATATATACATATTTTTATATTAAAACTTAAAGAACTTTAAAACCTTTAAAAATACTAAACTTTGGCAACTTAGTTCAAAAGTTGTTCGCAATAAATTAAAGCCCTTCAGGATATGGCTTAAATAAATATGTAATGTGTGCATTATTGTGTATTAAGTATGTTGTATGTAAGTAATTTAAATATATTTTACTTTCCCATTTAGCATTTTATACCGGTAATTCTAAATTATATGCAAACATACCCAAATGTTTGTATGTATAAATTTACATTTGGGGTATTCACAATTCATATGTATGTATTCATATGTTTTAAAATAATAACACGAAAAAATATGACTTCTATGAACACCGCGTCAGCTGTTAAGGAAAAAACATTTATTAATGTTTGATATCAAAATGCTAAAAACCATTGAAGAAACTAAAATAATTCGACTTTTAATATAGTATATAAGAGCTTACATGTAAGCCTTATAAAAATTTAATTATTAATTAAAATTATAAAATTTTTCTTTTGGCACACAACATTGTTGAAACAAATATAATCGAAAACAGCTGTTGTCAGTGTATATCATTACATATTGTGGTTTTTTCTTTCCATGTTCTTATAAAAATGTAATTTAGTGTAAAGGTATAAAATTTTTTAAGCAATATTTTATTTTTATATCATTTATAAGTAGCGGCGCCTTGTAGACATTATCGCCGGCTCGACTGATTAGTTTCAGCGTACGACTCAGATTTCTACTGTCATTTTATGACAAAACAATAAACATAGCTCGAAAAGTTTTATTATTTTATGCCTTTTTTGTTTGAAGAACAACAACAATTTCTTTAAACTATTTTAAAATATTAAGACATTATGACAATGTGAATTCCCCTAACATGTATTTACATATATGTATACGATTTTTGACTGCATTCCACAATAAGCTAATACTAAAAATCGAATTTAAAATGTTCTTATATATTGAATAGTTTAGTTGCATTAAATAATGTATTTAGAACAAATGAGTTACATTTTTTGATAAATTTTATCCCCAAATTAAAACAATTTAATAAAGAAGTTTTTGATATCGAGAAAAGAGGCACATCTAAGGTTTCCTGAACTGAAATAGTGATATAGTTTTCTATTAATGAACAGGCTTTATGATAAATAAGAAAAGCAAATAAAAATATTGTGCCTTTTGAATAGGGTATACCGAAAACGTTTTTTATCTTTTAAGAAGAAAAACAATCAGGCATTTAAGATACCTGCCAATAATGATGACGTTATATGTTACTTTGCTTTCGAATAAGGATAGTGTAGCGAAAAAAAAGCTGCTTAATTCTTGGACAACTCTTCACGTTTCGTTAATTTAGGTTAAAAGACACGCAGTTCGGGCTGTAGAGTTAACGTGCTAACTATAGTATACTTCAGCCAACAGCGCTCTCGATTAATTATGACATACATACGAGTAGTATGGTCAATAGAGTATCATTACACTTTGTTTCTTACGACTTTAATATTCATTCTGCTATTATTTCCGAGATCATGCCACGGAAGCCAAATTCAAATGATTCACTTTTTACGAGATGGCAACTATCGACTCCGCATTACATTTTTAATTCACCGTATATAAGGAATTCTACTTTGTGTCATAAAAACAAAATAATTAAACTATAGCCAAAGTTAAATCGTGCAGGATATTTAAAAATTAATTGGAAAATAAAGTTATATTTTTCACAACTCCAATTCTCATAACTTAAGAACGAATCAACGTTTCGGAAACAAATTTATCGCGTTCGAAAGACATTTACCTCAATTAGATGTCGTGAGATAATCAATGAATTTCGGAAAATTGTTTTTCGATATAAATTTTAAATTAAGCTCAAAATGTAACCAGCCCTTAACATCAAGAAGAAACGTCAATTGCTGCCAATTTGACTAAGATAGTGAAAGCAGGTTTAGATATTCACCAATTTTTATAGACTTAAAAAATGTATCGGATGTCTCAAATTGTACAAAAATCTCTAAAGTGGTTCTAAAATTTGCGAAATTTTTTTTATTTTTAATTACGCATTGATTTTTCTTGAATAAGGTAACTTAGCGAAAAGTTTCAGGGATATCCTGCAATGTAAACCCATTCCCATATTTTTTTTCTAAAATTAATAAAAGCATTTTTGAAAGACGCAGTTTCCATGTAAAATTGTCCATGGAATAGTGTTAGGTTTAGCATATTTACTAAATCAACTACTAATTTGTATATACATATGTACATATATGACGTTAACGGCATACTATTTTATTAAAAATAAAAGTACAAATATACCATATTATATCCGCAGTGCCTTGGTGACGTAAGCCACATCTCTAATATAAGTACATACATTTCTATGCATGTATGTAAATCCATATATGCGTATAGTTATTTCAGTTTTAATATTTTCATGGTCACATTTTTTGTGTTTTTCCTTTTTGTTTTATTTATTATTTTGTTGTCGAGTTAAATAAAGTTCAAATGGTACTCTTAAAAAGTAATGACAACTGCATTACATTAAGAATACTCATGTATGGTATATTTTCTCAAAGGTTAAAATTTTGAAAACAAGCAAGCTTGTAATAAATAAAATAGCCCGATGTCTGTCAGGTATCAGAGAGAAACGACGACAAAAAATAAATCAGAATTGTCAAGGTGGATAACACGAATTCTGAAAGACATGTGGATGAAAATTCTGAGTTCTTTTGCCGACATTTCTGATAGATATATGCCAGAAATAAGGTGAAAATTCGTGGAAAATTGTGATTTGTTATCTGACATTCGTACTATTTTCTTACGGATTTCTGAAACAAAATCAAATATAATTTTAATCGACTATTCGTAGAAATTTCATATACGAGTATAAATCTAAGAAATTGTTTAGAAGAGTTTGAAGATAAATTTTTGGTGAAAGCTAGAGAATTTTGTAAATCATTTTTATTAATTTTATTTCTTATATATAATAGCACATAAATAATTTACTTTTATATATTTAAATTTTTTGCTGTGTTTTCCACCTTAATGAATTCAGTCCTTGAATTAGTTGAACATGTCTTCAACGAGATCGTCCAAGGCGTCACTTGTTGGTCTTGAAATATTTACCAAGTCAAAATCTAGAAAAGTAAAACTTTCACATTGATTATAATATGTTTTAACTTCACTCGACGGAACATTACAATATAACTAAAAGTGATAGTATTTTTCATTCTATACGATTTGAAAAATTCTTTCTATTAATTGAACTGCAAAGAAGAAAATTTTTTTATAATAATAGTAATTATCTATAACGTAAATATTTCTGTAAAAGGTGAATTAAATTTTCAAATTTATGAAAAATTTTGCATTTTCAATGCATGTAATACTGAGCGTATACGCTACAAACAATTATACAAATTTTTATATAAAGTATACGTACAATACCATGCTAATTAAATTAGAATTCACACTGCAGGAAGATATTTACATATAATTGATTCACGATGAAATTTAAAATCTGTATATGTTACTTTTCGACTTTAATCTCAATGACCATTATGGCCGTACATAAAATTATTTTTAAAACATTTATCCTATCATTTCAGATAAATGATATACAGTGCTAGCTCGCTGATCCGAATTAATGATAGCAGACCGTGATTCGGATTAACGAGATATTCGGATTACTGGATGTGCTGTGTTTATGAAATATAATTCACTATATTCGCAAATAAAATACAAGCTAAGATTTCAAAACAAATTTATTTTATTTTTATTAAACAAGAATAAAAAAATTAAAGCTTTTTTTAAATATTATGTTTTTTTAACATAATTTGTGATGTAGGTTTGCTGCTCTTTCAGTGCACATGCTTCCAAAGCTTTGTTTCGCAATTCCTTCAGCATCAATATGTAATCTGTTTGAATATCTCGTTAATTTTCCTAATCTATTGAAGTATTTAAGGCCTGCACAGCTTCACGATTTTTAACGTGTTTCATAATTATAGGCTCTGATTCTACATTTTCTGTGTCTGATTCTGAACTACTACACGAAGTATAGTCAGAGTTAATAATCTAGCTAAGAATTTCATCCTTAGAAATTCGCACGCCATTATTGCGGTGAAATAAATTGGTTATTGTGAGAAATTCTTCTGTTTCTTCAACACAATAATTCTCAGGCAATTATTGGTGTAACAATGATAGTGGAATGTTATCCTCTGAAGCCCACCTCTGAGAATGAATATGCGACTAATACATTCAACAACTATTTGGAACAAGACATAAAGCATACATATGTACTTATAAATATTATATATGTATGTACAATATCAATCATAGAAGGCTCTGCATCTCAATGATGTCCTGTTAGTTTTAAAATTCCACACATGGTGTTGTAAAAAAACATATACAATAATAAAAAAGCAGAGAATAAAAAAAATAAAAATTCGGTTTAGCGAGCTTGCAACCAATGCGGACTATAGAGTATGTAATACGTCATAAATTCAATTCGGATTACTGGATAATTCGGTTTACACACCTTTGGATTAGCGAGCCGGCACTGTATTCCAACGATAGGTTAAATAACTACATATTAGAATAAAAAAAATTAAATTATTTCAGGTTTTCCGAAGAATAGGATAGAATTTTTTTTAAATTCATTCAGTGAAATGTATGTATAGTAGATTCGATTCTTAGCAGATTTTTTTTAGTGGATCACAACATTAAATATTTAATAAAATCGTTAAAATTTCCTCAGTAAACCAATTCGGCCATATAATGGAGGTGAATAAATACATGTAGGATACGGATTAGCGCACTCATATGCGGCACGTGTGCTGCACAGTTAGTCGCAAATCCGTACCCTGAATGTCACTACAATCATTCCAGACATTATATTATATACATATAAATTTAAACAAATTTCTGCATTTTATATTCATACTAAACAGCCGAACAACCGGTAGTTTATTATAATGCAGCAGTGTGCATAAGCATGCATACATATGAATAAAGGTAATGTCATGGTCAAATATGACTTGGTTCTTTAAGTTTTTTTTTAAATAACAAAATATTTCCAGCATTTTAACCGAACACTCACCAGTGGAATATTAAATAAGTTCCAATGTTCGTATTTACAAATCACATGGCAATGTACATGCCAATTTTAAATTTAATTTTTAACAAACCCCAAACACACACTTACACCGCAAACGAAATTAAAATTCATGAATCACGAACTCCGTTCTGTACATTGAAGACAAAAATTGCAGCAAAAGTGTAAATATTAAAAGAAAGAAAGGCAGCTAATAGGCCATAGTGCTATTATTGTAGAATGAGAATAGAAGATAAATACACTGTGATTCACTATAATAGATCCAACAATATGTATATTTAAGGAAAATGTATTGCTATTCGCTCTACAATTAATTGCATATAGAAATAGAATATAATAGAATAGAGTGTGGCAATGTCTGAAGTAGTTATCACGTTGACTACAAAACCAAAGATCCTGGGTTCGAGACCAGTATCCGACTAAATCATAACAACACTTCGCATATTTCAGATGTGCGTTATTGTGCAGTTATTGTCGGAACTTTTCAGTAGCGAATCATATTCACTGGTCACATTCACTGAAGAGTACCGTGTTCATCTGCTACTAATCCACAAGTAACATCAGAGCAACCTCCTTCGTCAGCAGAATCATCGGCGAAATGAAATAATTAATAAAAATTCCTACTAAACAGAGCTTATAAACTTTAATGCTTCTCGTTTTCATCAGATGCGCTGCAACGCTCCAATACACACAAAAATATGAAAAGCCAGAGCTGTCAAAACAAAAAAGCTTTCCTCTGTCTATCCATTCACTAACTGTATCAATATCCTATAGAAGATAACAACTATTAGTAGGCAATCATTGCCTGAGTGTTACTTCTTAAACTGAGTGTTACTTACTTCAAAAAATTTAATTTTCGCATAGAACCACCCACTTAAAACAAGTGAATTTTTGTGATAAAGTTTAATAGTAAACGATTTACATCACATAACTGAACAAAAAATTAAATAATAATAAAGGTTAATTTAACAAAATTAATGTGGGTGGCGATGGCACGATGGATGGTAGTCTGCACGTTGACTACAAAACCAAAAACAGGCATGGGTTCAATCCCAGTTTAAGACTAAAAATTTTAAAATAAAAATAAACATCTCGCATTTTTCTGATGTGCATTAGTGTGTCAGTTGTTGTCGGAAGGTTTCAGTGGCGAAGGCATAGTCACTGGTCACTGAACAATACCGGCTTTAGCTGATAGCAATCCACAATCGCATCAGAACGCCCTCCTTCGTCGGTATTGTGTAGCACCGGCGAAGTAAAATAATAATAAAAATGGCTACTAAACCGAAGCTTCAACACTGCTACGAATATAAACAAAGAACGTGCAAAAGCAGAGCTGCAAAACAATTAATTAAGCTTCACCTCCTGTCGTTTCTCCTACTATCCCTTTCCTATAGTTCCAGCACAATGCTTCGCATGTGTAGGAGTCATCTCCTGAGTGCTGGTCCCAGATAAAAAAAAAGTACATTAAATTGTTCGAAAATACTTTTATACCATAAAAAAAGAAAATCGTGAAACATATTATAAGCATTTAGAAGAAGGTTCTTGCAATAACGCCTCAAGATAAACGAAGAAGCAGTAAATTCGAAGTGAACCAAGATTTCGTCCTCCGTAGTCTAGTGCATGAGCATTATTCTTATCAATATGGAGGTGCGGGTTCGATTCCCGCTTAGACCCTGGGTGTTTCTACAGACAAGCTGTAAGAGTTTTGCAGAGTTAATATTGTCTTCAAAAAAAAATAAAAAATAAAGCATATCAACAAAACGAGAAAACGCTTAATTAAATCCCATATGTCAACCACAACGCCTTCATTTGATAAAACTGTTGGCAACAAATTATTTTTCGAAAGAAAATACATTTAAAATACATTTAATACATCGATATTTAATAGCCAATAATTTTTGTAATATTATTTATATATTTCACGACATAAAATAGTTTTGCAATTATACCACCCAAAATAGCACCGATGCAAAAATACAAGAGATTTTTAATTTTTTATTGTATTATTTTATTCGTTAAATATAATAAAATACGTTAAATATTTGTATGTATGCCCTTATTCGTTTTTTATAAATATTTATTGCTGGTTTTCTTTGGCAACAGTGTCACTTGTATAATATTTTTTTACTAACTCTGGTAAAAAGTATTTCTTGCACAAAATAATTAAAAAATGAATTTTTGTCCAAATTTAGTGTATTTAATATTTACTTTACAGATTTTTGCAAATTTTAACATCCGATATATTTTTTAAGGCTTGGTGAATATATAAATCCGATTAGACGAAGACTATTCCAGTTATTAGAAAAACAAGTTTTCTAAATATACCGCACCGAATCGATTCATTGTCTCGCGAAATCTAAGTGAGCTTAATATCCATCGAATGCGACACCTTTCGTTCCGATCTGTTGTGGCGTTCTTAAGTTATGAGATGTTTATATATGTACACAATAACACACACATATACATTGATGTGTACATTTAAACTCGATTTTCGAAAACAGAGGTAAAATCAGTAACTCCCTATAACGGGAAGTTAGAAAGAAACTGTAATTCTGGAATTCAAAACTCAATTCAACGGAATGTAAAATTAAAATTCACTATAGCAATACCACATGGGACAAAATATAAAGTGAAGTGTGCGAAAAAGAGAAAATGCAATAAAACTTGCACAAAATTGTATTTTCTTCAACAACTTTGTGCAAGAAATATTTTTTAGCAAAGGAAAATTTTTGCTAAAGCCTCAAAATACAGCCTTAAATACTACATGATTGATGCAACTGAAAGTAAACGAGATAAATAAGGATGTTAAAAGATTTGTAAAACTGAACACAAATTGAACGACAAGGAAACAAAAAGAGCGAATCATCTCGTACAATTGTGTGCTTCGTTCAACTAAACATGTTCGTTTCCAAACGGCACTGCTCAAGGCGTGTTTAACTAGGTGTTGGTGAATGGAGTTGTTGTACAACAATCCAACAACTTCACACGATTGTGTTCCGCGATAAGTCAAAAACAACTGATGCAAATATTACAAAGAAAATGTGTTTTACTAATGAACATAAGTGTGTGTACAAATTTTAAATTTTTTTAAATCATTTGATTTTAAACACATAGTTTGTTCTCACTAAAAACAGAATTTTTAATTTAACGGCACTTGTAAATAAGTAAACAAACAAGTTTCTGACGTTTGAAGCGCAAACGTACGTTTAGCAAAAATTTAGCAACTGTTTTAACAACCCCACCTAGCTTGATACGCCAAAAGGCAAATTCATTACCAAATTCGCCCGTCAGCTGATACAAGAATTTGTAACGTATTTTTGTGCCAAACGTCAAAGTTTGTTTACTTTTGTGAGAAAGTTAAGAAAAGTGGTTGTAAATAATTTAATAATTAAAATAATATAATAAATAAGAATGCAAAATATATTACTTTTTGTAATAATTAATTTAATTTTAACTCATATTACACTAATTTAACACGTTCTTTTTAGGTTATGCTATATTTAACAGAACACATGTATACAAAAAATTTGACGTTTCGACGAAAAGCGAATTGACGAATTCGCATTGCGGCACTCTTGTTTTAATAAACGTTGGCCTAGTTGATATTCTACTGAGCGTTCATCTTTTCTTTTGCTACGGTAACACTTGTTGTATCAGTAATGAACGCAACCAACAGCTGACAATAATAAGAAAATACGGTGCAAAATTCTTCAATTCTAGTTTTTTTTGTGTAAAAACTATTAAACAGCTGCCGTTATTTTATTTGTTTTCTTTTATATAAACTTTTCAAGAAGTGCATACATTAATTGATATCAAATTTCAAGTAACAATAAACAAAATATCTGGAAAATACCTGTTGGGAATATGTCACGCCGCAGAACAAATGTTGACTCTTATGAACCTTTAAATAGTCAATCTGAGGAATCTGATGAACCTGACGGTTTTATAAATGAACAATGGGTTGAACCACAAAAGAAATACCCATGGAAAACAGTACTGTTTATATTGTTTTTCTTTGTGGCCGGAGCTGTGAGTCATTGCAATACATTTTTAATCTGTGTATGAAATGCTTTGCTTTTTATTACAGAGCTGTTTAGCCTTTAGTATTTTAATTTCATCTGGTGCATTTAATGAAAAGTATGCTGATCGCGCTTGGCCCCTCTTGATACTAGGAATTTTAATGTTTATACCTGGGGGTTATTATGGATACATACTTTTGTGCATTTTTCTCAAAAGGGATGGGTTTACAGTGGAAGACATACCTATGTTGTGAGCGAACTTAATAAAAGAACGAATTTTTATATCTGCCTACTACTTTAGTGTTTAAGATTTGTATATGACTTTAATATAATAAAATTTTTTATAACCTGATAATTTGTATTTTTATAATCCGTGTTTTATAATTTTTTTGTAATTTATTTAAAGGTTTCTTTTGTTTATATGTATGTTCAATATTTCTTTAACCATCGGTTAAAATCTTCAAGAAAAAGAAATTTTCAAAACAAGTCTATAAATAATTAATTTCAACGGTTTTCGAATTGAAGAAATGTAGTCCCAACTGAAGCAACTCTGTGCAAATGTATTGAAATGAATTTTTTTTTGTTGTGTCTATTATTAGGAGTTTGACACCGTGTTGTCGACGTCATTTGACATTTCCTAATACTGTTGATAAATTGGTGTTATTAGAGCCTATTGCATTTATTTTATGCAATTTGTGCCGGTCAATACATTTGCTTGACAAAGTTTTTAATTTTTTATAAACAAAATTCCTAGATTTTTAAATCACAATTATTATTTACACTAAAACAATCATGTCTAACAATAATAATCAGTGGGAGGTTGTAACCAAGTCAAAAAAGCAGAAAAATTTCGAAAAGAAAGTCGTGGCTCACAAGGAAAAGAAAAAATTGGAATCTCTGTTGCCTAAATTGGAGGAAATATGTAAGAAAATGTTTAAATCATACACATAAAATAGTTAAACACTGTAATATTGGTTATATTTTTTTAGTGCCTTCACATCAATATCGCAAACTACTAATGTCAGGTAGTGATGGTCAAGACAACGATTCACCTACGAAATCGAATGACAGTTCCAAATCAAAAAGTACTTCACCAAAAAAATATAATAAATCCTCTAAAGTGCCTACTCAGCAACGTGAATTCAATAAGAAATCCAAAACTGATGTTAAAATACCTGTTAAACCCAAAAGTTTGGAGCAGGCTTTCAAATATTTAACAGCCGACGATTTTGCTTCGCATTTAGAACAATTCAAAATAATCTATCCCGGTTCTAAACTAGCTTGGTTAAAAGAGGTATTATGATTATGATTTATAACAAGACAATGATTTACAAATTAACAATATGAGATCTCTTTTTAGCACCGCTAAAATTCTATAAGTACAAAGTTCAACAAGCACATTATATATTTCTATATTTAAAATTTCTATATCGCTAAATTTAATATATATTGTTATAATCTGTTTGGTACTTAATAATACTTTGATAATATGGATATTTCTGCAAATGTTTCATTCAATCATTTGAGAAGTGATTTTTATACACATTTTCTTAATTGTACGAAAATCTATTTAGGTAGCGAACTATTTAAATACCAGTTTACCGTTTGAATGTGATCCTATTTTTTCTGGTAAAATTGCAACATATCCCAGCAATTTAGCATCTCCCGCTTTTAAACAAGCCATAGTGGATTTCCTTTCATCACAAGGTGAAACAAATCTAGAGTATTTTTTCCATTATACTCTTTTAGAAAGTATGTGTACTGAATTGAATAAGAACCTACCTGTTGTTGGATATAAAGTAAGTGCGATAAATTATGTTTTTTATTTTTAAATTAAACTTAAATATCTTGTTCTTTCTTTTAGTTTCTGCTGCAGATAATAGCTCAAAATTGGCCTCAAATATGTTCAAATAAAATGGCAAATACAGCCATGCTAAGGGACTCATATCAAAATCGCAGTAATATATGTTTAAGTATCTTGTGGGCAATAGGCCAAGGAGGATATAAAAATCTAATGGAAGGTATTAAAGGTGAGATGTTATAAATACTTCTTAAAACAAATATTAAATAATTTCCAAATTTTCAATAAAAAAAGTATGGCAAAATTTAATGTTACCAAATTTAACAATGAAAAGTTATAGTCGCTTCATTACTGAATATATTGAAAGAATTTTAAATACCGCTATTGACCAACGTCTGAATATAAACCAGAATGAATTTTTCACCGTATATAATGTTTTAAAAATTCAGTATCCTGGATTACCTCGGGAATGTCAGCAAGCTTTAACACGTAGTACATCTTTATTCCTGGTATGTTTGAACATTGAAATAAAATAATACAAACTTTTATATTTATTCATGGCTATGTTTTTATATAGCAAAAGTATATTGTTAATACCAGTGGCCATGCAAATCTCTTTCTTAACTTGCTGCGAGAAAATCAAGTAAATGGTTGCCTCTCGGCTTTACTTCATAGCGATGATTGCTTTAAAGTGTGGAAAATGAATTATAAAAAACAAATAATACCAACAATAAATTTGTTACAAAAATTAGGTACGTTAAATAAATAAAAAAAAGCATACCTACCTCGGGAAATGTTATTTGGCATTTAATTTGCAGATACAGAAATATTCGATAGTGCAACATCCTTGGCTATGTCTTCAACATTCCAAAAATTTTTATGTGATGCTGTAATATTAAACGCTGAGTTAGATGCTAGTAAAAGGCGGGACCCTAATGTTGATGTTCTTATTCGATTGGTTAAGGTAAGTTAAAAAAAAAGTAATAATAGTTTGCACATAAAAGTTTTCGCGCAATAAATACAAATTTCATAATGAATTTGTTCATCAATGATGAATACAAAAGGGTCGCCTCCCAGAAGCAAAAAAAGTATGCCAGCCCATAGAAAACTGAAAAATAAGAAGAAAATGAGCGGAAACCCTTAGTTTCCAAGTTATGGGTTTCTGAAGTTCCATTATAAATTTGTGATTTTAAAGCTCTTGAAAAGAAAGAATTTAGTAAAATTTTCGTTATAAATTCGTTAATTTATATATAATAACTAAATTTCATTTGCCTTGCCTCTGTATATATTACGGTGACAATTATTCGACATTTTTAAGAAACTGGCGTTCGAATATTTTAATATTACAAAAAAGATATATTGCATAAACGGCAACGGCGCTTAAGGTTTTCTCCACTATGTTAATTCCCGAAACGGCGCACAATTCTAAATATTTTTTGCATAGCTAGCTTCTAACCGGCTTTGTCATTGAATCTAAAAAATTTTAGTACAATGTCCATATTCGATGGAAAATACACCCTTCATTCACAAATTTGTAACGGAGGCCTATAATTCAAAAACTAAGGATTTCCGCTCACTTTTTTTTTATGAGGGGGCCCGAAAACTCTATTTAAGCCCAAAATATAAAAGCCTGCAGATAACGCCTTGACAAGCACTGTGCTTTCACATTTAAATTATTTGTATTATCCAGTTTAAAAAAAATTTTGACCATTTTAAAATAAAAAGCGTTAAAGGCAAAGTATTGTTTACACGAAAGAGTATTTTAGGTCAGCATTTTTAATGAATATTGAAGTGTTAATTTCCAGTGATGCTGTTGTTTACTATGTTTTACATAAAGAAAAATTTTTTTTAAATGTCAACCAATACTATTAAAAATTATATCAATTTATGGAAATTAAAAATATGTAGGAAATTCAAAACTAGATTAAAAATGTTCTTTTTATAAATTTTCAAAATTGGGATTGTGTTATTCTTCACCAATAGTTTCATAATGTTCATATTTATGCGTGATATCAGAAAAACAAAAAGTTTTAATTTACATCATTAATTTTTTCTCCATAAAAATTTTTTTGACCATAAGATTAGTATTTGTTATAATGATAGTTTGGGAAGACCTGGTGTTATGTACCTTTAAATATGAACATAAAAAAAATACAACACTGGCTCATATTGTGTTTACTGCATTGGCAATACTTAACAATGACTTTTGTTATCATAAGTTCATCACTTGCGTGTTCATTTAATACTACAAGAAAAAACGAGCTTTTTTTCCGAAAAAAAAATTTGTTAGTGAATATCTCCAATTTGTCAGAACAACGCGTTCGAATTTTTTCAAGCAAAGTTAAAAGTTCTTTGGAATTAGTATTGGAAATTACATCAGTTAATATTTCATTAGATTGAGTGTAGATATATTATAACTTTTATTTAACGTATCAGGGTAAGAATTGGTACTTTGTAAAAGAAATTTGCGACGTGTTTATTATACGGGAATGCCACCAATCTTGGCTTTCGGAAGAAAAGTATACACGATGATGACGAAGTTGAAATGAGAGAAGAAACGAAAAGAAATATAAATTCATTCCTATTTTCAGAAACATTGTTGTTATTTTATGCCGGGTAATTAAAATTGAATTTAGATTTTCTTAATAATGAAATTTCATTTGTTAAATTAGTTAAATAGTAAAAGGACACGTATTAATTTTTAGAGGGGTGTGTGAAGCGCGTGTTTACTTTCTATAAATTCATCGTCACAGGCAGAAAGTGAGTTTATGTATGTATATATGAATGTGTGTATCATTTTACATGCTACCTATGGGAATATATTGTGATGCCAGACATATTCGTCAATATTGCTTGCAAATTTTAAGGGTGAGCATAATTTTGATGAACATTCTTCAAACACTTTATATCATAAATAAATCACGATTTGAAATCGACTGTAGATTATCGCACAAGTTGTACTATATCATCATAGCAAGTAATTAGGCAATCGGCAGTTGGAGGAATAAATCACATATGTAATGTGTGCTGTTTTTTTTTTTTTATCTTGGACCAGTGCTCAGGGGCTATCCCCTACATATGCAATGCATTGCACTGGAACTAGAGAGAAGGATTGGGAAGAAATAGACAAAATTTTATTAAAATTACTTTTTTCTGAAGCAGGTATTAATTATGAAATGTGAGTTCGTACATATTTGAATTTTTTTCGTGGAGCATAGGTTTTTTTTGTGTATTTCGTTTGTATCAGTGATGGGAAATGGGTCTTTCGTTTTTTGTTAAAACATTTTTTTTTTTCAAATGGAAAAATGTTAAATAGGCCGATTGAAAATTTTTATAATATACATATGATTCTAATTGTGCTTTTTCCCTTATAAACTATATGTGAAATTTATTATTACATACCCCATGATATTCTCATACAGTATGAAAAATATCATAAAGCATTTTATTACAAAAGTAACTCAAAAATTGAGGATTTTTTTTTTATATAATTTTTTTTTTTAATAAAATTTTTTGTAATAAAATGCTTTATGATATTTTTCATACTGTATGAGAATATCATGGGGTATGTAATAATAAATTTCACATATAGTTTATAAGGGAAAAAGCACAATTAGAATCATATGTATAAATAAATATTCCCAAAATAAATTCAGTTAATATTTTTATAATATATATATATATATATATATATATATATATATATATATATGTATATAAATATATATGTATATAAATTTAGAAAATTTATTTATATAAATTTATAAAAATTTCCGGTAAGACAGTTTTCGAGTTATGATTTCATATGGAAATAGGAATCTCCACTACATTTTTGAACGCATATTTCCAATATTGGCATCATTTGAGAGGTTTCAAAAATATATTTCTTTATATTTAAAATTTATGTAAAAATTCTCAAGAAGAACCTAACCTAACATACCAAAGATTACTAGGTAAAAAAGTTTGAACTTCATTCAAAAAAAATTGTAATAACAATAATAAACGGCTGGGTATCTATCATAGTTGAATATTTAAGTACGATTTTAGGCATAACTCGGGGCTTGTAAAACTGCCTGGGGTTATTAAAACAGGTGGCAATTTTCTGCTATACCACTGTTTGTGCTTCAAACTTCAAAAACTTGCTTACGTTTATTATTTACAAGTGCTGTTAAAATAAAAATTCTAATTTTGGTGAGAACAAACTTTGTAACATCAAATGATATTGAAAATTGTTACACACACTCCATGTTCATAAGTAAAAGACATTAAACTTCGTCAAAATCGTATAGCAAAAACGTAATCTATGCGAAATTCTAAGAAAAATTGACCAAGAAACCATGGGTCTGTGATCAAATACTATCCTGCGTAAATCGACTTAAACTGTATATCTGTATTAAAAATACTATCACACCATTCAAAAAATTCGAGTAAAATGAGATTTCAATTGTTAAAATCGGTCGAAATTTGACAAAGTTATGGTAGTTTTTATACATATCCAAACCGGATTTTTTTTTTCTAATGCAATCTAATTCATTAGTGTTCATTCAAATATTTATGTGGATTTGCACAGAATAGAATTCGATTTTAGAGCTATGGATTCTTCTGAAAAGTTTCTTAGAATTATCTTTAGATTTTATATTTGCTAAACGACTTTTCAGTTTTTTTTATCCATACAATTTGACCCACCCTAATGTACATATGTATATTATTTTTTAGTATTTCCAGTTCGTAAAGATTAAATGTTGTTTGTTTTACGACTTCAATAAATTTTATTTAAAGTTGGTATATTTGTATTGTTCAAAGTTTGCATATTTTTTATATAACGTTACCTTTTTTGTGAGAATTATAAAAATAGATAAACTGTCAACGTAGACATAGTTTCCTCGCCCACAGTCACATCTCGGCTAGCAGATCCGTGACAGTCCCTTTCAGCATCGTCTATGCTTGAAAAATTACCATAGTTCGGTTGTAAGAAATGCTCGCTAACACCAATATGAAATATATACACATGTACATAGTAAATCGCCAGACAAATCAAATATTCCTTACAAAACCCAGAAGAAAAATTTTACATGAAAAGGCTTTCATATACATATGTATACTTTGCGTCCGACTTTACTAGATTAATTTATGAAAATGATTTCTATAGTTAAATAGTGCCTTAATTCGAACCTCATTTATATATATGTATGTAATTAATTAAAAAGGACTAATGATCGAAAACATACAGGCAGTTGAGACTTTTTGTCTAAATTAATATTTCGAATTAGAAAAGAATGGAAGTAAAATATAATTTTTAATTGAAAATGATAAGGGTAACGCTAATTACTAATAGATGAGACTTCGAAGCACTTGTTAGTTAATAGATCTATTAAATTTATTCCGTTCTAGAAATAAAAATAATGTTTCAAAGTTTTTTTTGTTCACTTGTAATAATATTTTGTGTAAGAATATGAAAAATTTTTCGATAATAACACGTTACACATTTCTTAAATAAATGGCAATTGAATTGTATTAAAAAATCTCGATTTAAAGAAATACTAGCACCAAAAACTTTTGTGCCTTTCTTAATTCATTAATAAAAAACATTATAATCCTCGTTTGCAGTTTTAAGCTATAAATTTTCTTTTGATACTAAATTTTAAATAATAAATTGCTAGAAAGAACAAACAGAAATGGCACAAAATTCGAAAAACAATAAGAACAAACAAAACAAACAACAGCAACCAGCTGGTAAAAAGGTAAAAGAATAATTTTTAATTTCATTAAATTACATTCTGTGGAAACTAAAAGCTTTAAAATTTAAAAAAACAATTGACATTATTAATCAATCTTTGTATTTTTCTTTTCTGCAAACAATAACAATACCAATTACTAGAGTGTTCAGGACAAGACCGCACAGCAAAAAAAGAAACAAGCTACGGAACAAAAGAAAAAAGGTTGCGGTTGTTGTAAGTGGACATTGGGGAGCATATTCTTAATTGGTTTAATTGCTGGCGCTATATTTTATGATACTGAAGTCAATGGTAAAGGTGTCTTTGCCAAATCGGCCACTGGCCAAGTCTTACAAAATGCCGGCCTTCTACCGCAAGTGGAAAAAGCTTGGTATGCAACAATGAGTTGTGCCGCTCGCGTTTACAAATGGGGCGAGAATAATTTACCACACTACATAAAACCGGTTTGTCAATTGGTATGTGATATTTCAAAATTGGCTCGTAACGTCGTGTGCAATACATTTACCGCTAGCAGAGATTTATATAATGCCAAACTACCCATTGCAGCTGAGTTTGTAAGTTAATTTTACTATATTTTATTTTATAGAACACGATCATATTTATTTATACATACCTAAAATGTAAAAAAACGTAACTCATAAAAATTTCGAAATTGATTTGTTGATTGACTGCAATGCATATCAGTAAAATGCATATCCTCAAAAATTTTTAGATTTTTAAAATCAAAAGATAACTACAAATATGTGCATTTTATTAAAAAGTTTTTTCTTTGTTATGTAAAAATGTTAGTTACGTGGTTATGCATTTCTCTGAACGATATATATTTTTACTCTGTATGACCGACAATACCGTTGTTATTCGTATTTTTTGTTTGTATCATTTTAAACTTTCATTTAATTTATATAGTTTTAGCAACTGTAAAGTCGACTCTTGATACTTTGAAAGTCGTCAATTTGAATTTCTGCCAGGTCCTTTAAAAAACATTCAATAAATAGATAAAAATCGTATGTAATTTGGTCGCCTTGGTAATTTTAAATTATTTGAATGCCATTTTGGTCACCGACATGCTATAATTTGAATTTTTCGGCTCTACGCTCTATAATTTGAATTATATTAATATGTTGTGTTTTATGCAATAAAACAAAATAGTCATTTATTTTAGTTTATATACAATGCTCTATAAATAGAAATGACATCGTGCTCACCGGCGTATTATAATTTAAAGTTTGGTTTTCTAAACTCTATAACGGAAACGAAAATTTCGACAGAATTACCAACTCAATACCACTTGAAAATTCGATATTCATTGTTCGATTATTGTTATTGTCTATTTGAGACAAATGTCAAATAAAACGTTCCATAATCCGTAAAGGAAATTCGTTAGAAATTGTGCACGTAAATTACTAAGTATTCACATAAATTTTCTATACGAATTGCTTGTTCGGTTTAAGCAAATCACACGGAATAAATTACATAAAAAATTTAAATATATTTTTTATATACTATGTATATAATATGAAATTTTAAAAAATCTTTTTTTTTTTTTGGAAGATCGAAATTGTTGTTATTTATATAAATTGAAATAATAAATGCGAATTTACGCAACGAACTTTAACCGACAAAGTTCGTCCCAATTGTATTCCTAAAACTTTTCACAGTTTTCAACGATTTTAGGGAAACACATGTAACACATCGATAAAAAGTTCCATTAAAAAAATTCAAAAACAATAGTTATCCAACAATTTTATAAAATTATAAGTTTAAACGGTGATTAAGGGGTTTTTCTAGTATATTTTCGTATCAATCTAAAAAATACAAAAATTTATTCGAAATTCGTTATTTATTGTGATATCCGTCTATTTAATTCCATTTTTTTGTAGTTGGAAAAATACATTCCCGGTCTACCACAGGAAATTGCAAATACAGCAGGAACTGTGAAAACCGTTTCACAAAATCTCTATGCCAAAGCTTTGGAATTCTTCAAAACACAAGTGCTAGTGTAAGTGCCTTTAAATTTATATATCTATACAGTGTTATTCTATTTATAATTGATTATGCAATATCGAAGAGAGTACAGGTCAGAAAATTTTATATGTTCAAGAAATGAAGAGAACTAAATAAAATATGTAACATTTCTAAATACGCCATGACAATGAAAGCGCTGGGTCCAATTTATTATGGTCCCACTGTGATACCTGTTGTGAAAAAAACTTTCACGTGTTGTAGCGAGGCAGACCAGAATCTGCTAGAAATCGAACCTAGAACACCCAACTGATAAACTAGCACACTACTCACTAGACTACCGGGGCACTCAAAGCAGTGTTATTACCATGATTTTTTATTTTTATTGTAAAATAGATGCAGCGCAGCATTAAGGTTTACATATCGCAGGTTACGAACAAATCTTAAATCTCTTTTCAGAATTGCATATTCAATGGTATGTAAAGGGTATCACAACAAGAACGCAAGATTTAAATTTGGCGCCATTCGAAGTGTCATTGTTTGACATGTGAACAATTGTTATTGTTTGCTAGTAGAAGGTACGAGGTTAGTAAAAATTGAGCGCTACACTAATGAACAACGCATTCTCATTGTGAAATTGTTTTACCAAAATGTTGAAAGTTTTGCGCCCAACAGTTCGCAAATTGCGATCAATTTGGGGTCACAATAACGCTCCAAAAGAGTCAACTGTAATGAGATTAATGGATAAATTTGCCGAAACTGGGTCTGTTAGTGATGTAAAGACAACAACGCGCCTTAGACCAGGTCGATCGACCGAAAATGTCGCAGCTGTACGTGATGATGTCGCTCAAACTCCATCCACCTCAATTCGACACCGAGCTCAGCAAATTGGTGTCTCCAATCTTTGCATATTCATGCATACAAAGTGCAATTGACTCAGAAACTGAAGCCAGCTGACCACGGACAGCGAAGGGAGTTCGTTAATTGGGTATTGGAGAGACAACATGAAAATGCTGATTTTGCCGATAAAATCATCTTCAGTGACGAGGCCCATTTCCATCTTGATGGCTTCGTCAATAGGCAGAATTGTCGCATTTGGGGTGAGGAAAATCCTCGAGTGATTCACGAGAAACAAATACATCCTCAACGTGTCACTGTGTGGTGTGGATTTTGGGCTTTTTTTTTTTATGAAAATGAGGCAGGTCAAGCGCAAACGGTCAATGGTGTTCGGTATCGTGAAATGATAACCAGTTTTTTCGTGCCTAGAATTGAAGAAATGAATGTGGCGGGCATGTGGTTTCAACAAGACGGCACCACATGTCATACAGCCAGAGAAACAATTCAATTGCTGCATCGGTCATTTAAATCTTGCGTTCTTGTTGGGACACCCTTTATATCATGTAATTATATATGTAAATAAGAAATATGTGCAAAATAATTAAAATAATTTATCTATGTTTGTTATATGGTTTAGTTGGGCTCAAATTACCACATACGATTCGTATTGAAATTTAAAGCGAAATTTTGTTAAAATATATACTAATTTCCTTGGATATGGGATGCCGTCATTTGGAGTCTGGTCCATATGTACATTTTATTTGGTGCTAATACCAGAACAGAGCTTTAACCAAATTCATGAAAAAAGCTATGAATATGCATTTGTTTATACAAGAACTACCAAAAAATATTTGAGAATTACTATATATATTCAGAATCTAGTTCAGTTCAATTGCGAGAAATGCTTCTCAACAAGTGAACTACGTGTAAGATGGAATCCTCAAAATTTGCCCAAAAGCATTCCAGCAATTATTAAATACAATTTTGAAATAAAATTAGAGAGTAAAATTTTTAATTTTCTGTACAAAGTTGCACGAACTTTTTCTTTGGGTAAGTTCGGTCTAGAATTAAATTATCGGCTGTTTTTTATTTATATATGATACTAAGAAATTAGTCAGAAAATTTGCAAAGAAACGACAAAAGTTTTTAACTTAAATAAATTCCAAAATGTAAGTATGTACATATATTTGTGCATATTTATCATTTTTTTTAATAAAAAATGGCTTTTACTTTTTTTTTTTTGTCCACATTTTGTTGAACAGACCTATTATGTGGTAAATATTATGGTTTTTTGCGTTTTCTTACTTTTGTACATTTTGGTCTCTTATTGAGATAAATTATGGCTTACTCTCATTTTACCGAACTTTACCAGAAAAGTAAACGAACAGACCTAATATAAATTGAAGAATCACCAAATGAAATGTCATATAGACTAGCTAAACAATAAAACTCACATAGATACAGAATCGAAATTAATTATTTCTCACGTTGAATAAATAAAAAACTAGTTGGAAAATAATTAAAAACATTTTTTTGCAGGGGACGTTTCTCACCTGAAAATATAAGCAAAACTTTTAATCAAACTCAAAACATGGCTATAAAATACTATTACCAATTCCATAAAAAAGTTGACGCCTATGCCAAACTGAAATGATTTCCTTCATCTGCAAATGATAACCTACTAAAACATTCACACTAAGAACAACAACAACAAGATCAACAACAAAATCAGTCACATTTGTAAAAAAAATCAACAGTAACAACATTAAAGGAAAATGTTGACTAATTTAGAAAATATTGTAACAGCAGCCATAACATTCCTCAACAAGAGTTTCACATAAATGAAGCATTCATACATATAAGCGAAATATATTAAAATCATGTCTGTATCTACTCTTGTGTGCTGTAAATTTAATTCTAGTTAATAGAGTTTACTCTATTCTACCAAGAAAACAAAAATGCAGTTTTATGTAAAAACTTAAAAAACTGCAAATTAGTGAAAAATTTTAATATTTCATAAAAAAAATAAAAATAAAAAAAATATAGAAATACTGGGTTAAGTAACAAAATGTTTTACTGGAATATGTGTTAATGAATTTTAATTATTATATTTATCGTTGACATTTTCTTTTGAAATCAGTTATTCGATTCACAAAGGCTTGCATATCGTATGGTGTATTGAAAGACGTTTTGCTCATGATTATTTATGGAAACACGCAGTATATGTTACAGACATACGAGTATACTTATAGTGATTTTATTTTGAAATAATTATTTCTGTTAAAAATATCAGTATATACATAATAAAATTAATTTGTTGTAAATTACTAAAACCAAGCAATCACTATTGCAACGCAAGAATCATTGTGAATTGAATTAATATAAAATAAAGTTCGATGATACTGCAGCAAACATGCATTTATAGTCAAGCGAAAAAAAGTCAACTCATACTGAAATGTTTACAGCATTCTTAGATGATTAATTATACGATAATTATGTTGAATTACATTAAAAAGAGTCCACCAATAAAGCATTTTTGATTTTGAAATTTTAAAGGACATTACATTTGGTATTACATACTAATAGAACAATAAAGTTATAAGAAACATTTAACTGGCCATTATTTGACCCACACACTAGATAATTCCGAATCAAAAATCTGTAGCAAGAAGTGTTTATTCAATATCAGTTTATTTACTAAACTACAAAATTTTAAAATATATTTTTAATGAAAACATTTCTCATTTTTTACTCTTAAGAATTTCCAATTGATATTATAGACTTGTTAATTGCGGCAAGTCTATTATTCCAGATTCTTTACAAAGTCTAACAATTTTAGAATTAATTTCGATCTTGTTAATTTTTTATGAAATTTTTTACTTTATGTAGTTTTTATTGAAAGCTGAATTCTTGAAATAAAATTGATAGAAAAAAAGCAAATGGCGTGTAGTTTTATTTATTGCTGTGCAAAAGCGAATAAACTGGTGTAAAGTTCTTCCGTCGATGTAAAATCTACTTATTAGGTATGCTCTGACACTCACTGAATAACATTTGCGATTGTGACTTGAACTCGTAAAAGAGATGGTGTTCTGTAAATCGCAAAAGTAAAACTTTAAGCGAGTTGTAATCACAAGACTATAATGAAGTAAACTGCTGCATTTAGACCGAACCAAATTTTTAAGAAAATGTTTTGTTTTTATTTTAGTAAAAATATTAAGAGTTTCGTAATATTATGAAATCCTTCATATTTTTATTTAAAATATAGAATTTATAAAATGTTTTGATTTGTTAATTTTTCTGTCTCTGAATAATTCAAAGGAGTGGCATCTATTTTTCTATAATGGCATAGAAAAATATTGGAATTTTGCAAAATGCACACTTGTGTCAAAAATTCTAAAAACATCAAATATCAATCGCAAACAAGGCATGAGTTTGAGAACATGTAAAATCAAGTTTGGCGATTTGAAACTCATATACGATTTGTCTTTCATACGGCGATCGTTAACAAAAAATGATCTTTGCGTCTCTACTTCAAATACACTGCTTCATATTTACGCCTGAAATTATGGTGCATTAACAAGTTTAATAATTTTCTTTTCACATGCGTCTGATCTGGCAACAAATTGTAAAAAACATGTACCGGAAGCAAAGTAAGTGTTGGCTGAGTAGTAGAGTGTGAGCTTTTTGCTAACAGGGAGGACTCCGTTCGAATCTCAATCGGGCACAAATAAATTTTCATCCCGTGAATTAATAAAGTTTTGTCGGCGGTGGTGTGTTGTTTAGATTATGTTCCCTGATAATATATATGTATTAACTTGTTCTTTATAGTCATATCGTGGGTGGTGGACGATTTTTTTTTAAACATTTTATGGAATTTGATTTGAGAATTTGACTTAATTACTGGCCAAAACACGGATAATCGAATCTTTTGCTGGACCCTCTCCTTCCTACTTATTGAATGCATTTACTGCCAGAAGAAATTGGGAAAAGGATAGTGCTCTGTTGGTCGTTTTGTTCAGAATTTGTAAAGCAGAGTTGCTGCGGCGCATTGTAATGCTAAAAAGAAGATGTACGGCTGATAGGGGCGTTTTTAGAAAAGTAGTAAGAGTTTGGTGCGTCGCTAAAAGGGAAAATTTTTCAAGGTTGAAGTGAAAAAGAGAAATAGTGGGGAGAAAAGAAACCGGAAGAATTGAATTGCCAATCAAACTACTCATTGTCACGCGCACTGATAGGCGATGACCAGGATGGGAGTGGTTGTGAAGAAGAGGACAGTTTGAGTGGCGCGTGTACTTGTACTTGTGTACAACATACAAGTTTTATTTAATGCGACATGAGAAAGAAATTTTTCTACCTACGTGACTGACGACGGCGGATTTGAACCGATGAATTATTATTGCAAAGCCAACATTCAGCCAACAGCGCTTTAATTTCAGACACATGAATATATGATAAAGAAGGAAATAATATTCTTTTTGGTCGGACAGGGAATTTGAACCCAAAATCTTCTGATTGGAAAGGCAACACTACCGCTCCCCTACTTTATCTAAATACATGTGACTTGTAAATAATTTTTTGTGACTGATGGGTCATATCTGTATATTTAACGATTTCTAAGTTGTACGTTCGTAAGTACTTTCATTCTATTCCAATGTAACTTTTGATTAAATCGTAGTGTTTTTTTTGCATAAAATAAAAGCCAAATTTAATATTGAAATAAAAGATTATTTAGTTTTCAAATATTAATGTCTATTTATTTAAGTTGTATGTAGATTAAATTATTTACACTTAACGAACATAATTTTTTAAACTTTGTATTAATTTTATTATATGCATAACATATTCATCATAAATTATTACAAATACTGTATGTAAGCAGAATAAGTAACGGAAAATAAACAAATTTAAAAATAAAACACTGTAATTGAAAAAATGTAACATAAAAATTAAAAGGATTCTTTAATTAATAGAAATCATATTTACATTAGAATGAAACAAATTTTGGTGAAATTGAATTTTTTATTATTGGAAGTTTACCGGACAATATTACAAAATTTTATTTCAGTAGAGGACCTTTAGTAACATTTTATTTATGTTTATTAGGATTTGAAGGTAAATATATGTATGTACATATATATTAAAAATTAAATTTTAATATTGTTGATGTATATTTTTAAAGAATAAAATTATAACAAAACAAAATGGCACTAAAATAAAAAAGGAAATAAAAATTACTTAAAACACAAATGGTTTCAAAAGAAATGTACGTTAAAGCTTGATATAAAATAAAGAATAAAATTTCAACTTAAAAAAAGGTAATCGTTATTAATACATTAAAATAGTATGTACTTACTAAAATACAAAAGCGTTTATATAAAAAAATTGCATTTAGTTTTAGTAAAATTAACAAAGGTACACATAAAACCATTTTATCTTAATATATCTTTCACAATTATTATAATGCCGCTAGAAAGTGGGAATAACTCCGCTTCTTGATCATTCTGAAGAGAGCACAGCTCATGGTTAATGTACACAAGGAATCAATTATTTATAAAAACAAAAGAAAAATAATTTGTAGAAACAGTATGAAATCATTGTTATTAAAGTTACGGTCACATTTTGGTGAACGATTCTTACTTTTTTACAATGACAGTACTTCGATAAATGTCAAATTATATGTGGAAACCAAGGGACGGATTGCTATGGAAGTAAAACAATTTCGATCGCAATGTCTGAGAGTTATTTTTTTTTTGAAAAATGTCTTCGTTAAGAATTTATTATATGTTTAGCTTAATAAAAGCAGACTTTACCTAAATCATTTTGCTTTTCTACGAATTAATTGAAAGGCTTTTCTCCCAAAGGCGCACCCTTCAATCGAGATAGAAATTATACAAAACTTTTAATATACAAAAAGTGTATTAATACTGTAGTTTTACTTGCATATGCAAAAAAACAAATGTTAAAGTTAAAGTGTACGTTAAAACCGGGTATAAAATTCGGTTTTACATAAGGATGTTATCAAGGTCTATTTATTAGGTCTATGTAGCTCTACAACAATGAACAACACAAAAAACAGCAGGCATTTTGTTTGTGTAAATTAAGTTTGGGATGTCAAAAAAAGAGACTACTACTCTCTCAAAAGTAAACACACACAAGCAACAATAGCAAGAACAACATTAATTTCATTTATGTATGGGTTAATTGCTTTTGCACCCTCTCTCAAAATATAGAAATAAACAAATGAGTAAAATGTAAAATATTTGACAGTTGAATATAAAATACTTGTAAAAAACATGGCGACTGCACAGACCAATAAATAGACCTTGGATGCTGTTATATATTTTGTAGTTTCATTATATCAGCTGTTATGCATACGCCAAGGCTCTCTCCAAAATTTTCTTTTTACCATTTTTAATCCCTGATATGGTCAATTTGTTCATAATTTAGCATTTCATTTTAGATGTTAAGAAACACGAAGCAATAGTAACGGATTTTTATCAATAGAATTACTATCATTTGGAAACGCACATGCTTTTTGCCTTTTTAGACTTATTTTGCACTTTATAGTGCGCCAAATCACATAAAATTTGCAAAGTTACCTCTTCCGAATACTAAATCAGAATGCAGGTTCTCTCTATATAGTACTCAATGAAAGAATGTCCCCTCTTCACGCGTTTCCTCTACCACGAGTCTACAGTATAATATTTTAAAGCAAAATTGAAAAATAACTCTGGTGTGTTTCAGCCGAAAATTGTTTAGAGAATTATATGAAACCGAGTGAAAATAATTGTTCGGATATTTATATATTTGAAAACGAAACCAATTTCAGTTTATTACATTGCTGTTTTCAATATAAATGGACGAGTATTTTCACTTGTCTTCTATGAACAGGCAGTAATTCTAATAAACGTGTTTTCCTTTTCTGTAAAGTAAGAAATGCAACGATATGCTTTTGATGGAAATACTTAAGCGCTTTATTGCGGAAATCAAAATATATTTAATAAAATAACCTACAAAGAATATTTGCGTTCGTTAGATGAACACACTGTTATTTTTAATAATGAAGCTTTTTTTCAGTGTTTAAAGTAGGGACTTGTTTGGTGAAAAATTTGGCTAGAGGCGGAAAACTTTAATAAGAAAATTGTTTATGTAATATAAAAAGGTTTTTTTTTTATAAATTTTAAAAGTAAATTCTTAACGCTGGCACTGTGTTCTACAAAATAAGATTTTAAATTAATTATAACGAGTTTTTTTAATCAAAAAGAAGCCATTTATCGCCTTTCATGAACACGTTTAGCTAAACAAAAATTAAAGTCGCAATTTGAAAGTAGGGGAAAAATCACACATTTTTGATTTGTTTTCCATTTAAGACCAATAACGAAAGCTATAATTTACCACTTGAATTTGTTATCCCTGAGTTTTATTTAGTTTTTTATGGGCCCTTTGTTGATAAAAAAATGAACAAGTTTAATTTCCACTCAATTTACACTACATGACTTCTTTTATGAAGTTTGCTGCATGAAAGCTTTTATTTGGCGATTGTCAAATGATATTTAAGAAATGTTGTTGAGATACTAAAAATTCCTACTTGCCATTCGATTGAAGACTTCCTTGGTTCCGCTAGTATAACCAAAGAAAATAAACTTTATAAAGAAATTCAGTGAATAAATTTTGTTTTAAAATTAATTAAAAAATTATAAACAGCCAGTTTCCCTAAGTTGGAAAGAAAATTTCTTTTGTGAAAAGGAAATTTATATTGAAAACAAACACAACGTATTTCAAATTGCAAAAAGTTTGAAAGAAATTTTTTCCGACTATGTCAAAAAGGCAGTTTGTCACAAAAAAAAACATCGAAGTCAATCAAAATTTTTCTTTAAATATCAAGCCGTAACTTCGAAATAGCCAAAAGTTCTCGATATGACGATATATTAGTTGTCACACGGTTGTGTGTGGTTACGATTTTACACCAAACGGATGTTAAGACTAAAAGAAAAAACCTTTCCTCTGCGTCTGCATCTTCTTCACGGTTATGCTATTTAACCTACCCTACCTTACTATAATTAAAAATAGTATTACAAATATTTCAAAGCATACAATAATAATAATAGAATAAAATTTATTTTAATTAATGTTATCAAAAATTTGGTTAAGTCGTTAGTCATTAATTATCATGTATAATATTTTTAGATATATTAATATAAAATTATGCGTTTAATTGGAAAAATATATAAAAGCATATTTTGTGTGAAATTCGAATCGAAAGGATTTCAAAATACACAATTATTAACCTCTACCACGCTGTGCTAAGAATTAATTCAGTTTACAACAATAAAGAATATTAAAAAAGTTTTTTTTTCAAATTCCGATACTGTTAAAGAAAAATACTGTTTTGATAGTAAATATTGGAATATACAGACAGGCATGTTCTTGCGCTCAAATTACTGCATTCGATATCGAATGAAATTCCGATAAATTTTAAAATATTAAAATTTTTTTAATTTTTGAAATTTCGATCCGAAACGAATGCCGTAATTGGTCCCTGATTTAAAATCACATGCCGTTTAAAAGTCCACATGTGTGTCTTTTTCTGCTGTTCTGTAACTCGCACGATTTTTGCATTTTTCGGTGTCGGAAACACAAATAAATAACTGATTTCTTTATTTTGGCTATGAAAAACAAAGCCCAAATCTTAAATATAATTACAGTTTTTAACAGCAGAAAATGGTGTCAAGATTTTTTACTAAAAAATTCGTGTGCTTTTCATATAAGATTTTTTTTACAAAAAATACGCGACTTGTATGTATTGTGGAAACTACATCTTAATTTTTAATTGATTTCTTTTTCCAGATGTGGTTTCTATAATAGAAGTAGTACTTGCCTAAAAAATATTATTAAAAACACTTAAAATGTTGACTAATTTCCATACAAAATGCTTTAAAAGAAGGACTATTCATTATATTATATAAGTATGTATATAGTATTATAGAAACAGCATCTAAAACGACTAATGAGCACTCAAAATTTTGAATTTCCTTAGAATTTGTTGTATTATAGAAACTACACGTAAAACGGTTACAGAGACTTCAAAATTGAATTGAACTGTTGAAGAAAATTAATAAAAGAAATATATTTGGGGGATTCACAATGTCTGTCATTACATCATATTGTTATTATATCTTAATATTTTAAAATAGTTTAAACAAATTGTTGTTCTGCTTCAGAGAAAAATGTCATAAAATAATAAAACTTTTCGAGTTATTTTTATTGTTTTGTCATAAAATAACAGTATACATCTGAGTCGTAGGCTGAAACTCTTCAGTCCGTCCGGCGATAATATTTACAGCAGCCGATAATTACAAATGATATAAGAATAATCAAATTTTGTAAAAATTGTTCTCATTTTTATACCTTTACATTACATTACATTAATATAATATTTTTCAATTAATTAAAAGTAAGTAAGAAAGAAACAATCACATCTAAGTGAACAGATTTTGACTGGCAGCCACTTAACGTTTATCCACTAGCCGCCGTCCAAAAAATTATTCAGGTCATATCATTGACAACAGCTGTTTCCGATTATATTTGCTTGAACAATTTTGTGTGCCATTAGAACAATTTTATAATTTTAATTAAAAATGGAATTACTACAAGGCTTACATGTAAGCTCTTATTTACTATATTAAAAATTCGAATATTTTAGTTTCTTCACTTGTTTTTAGAAATTTGATGTCAAATATTTATAAATGATTTTTTGTTATCAGCTGAATGCATTTTTTGAAATATCAAACTTAAATTGGCGGTTTGTTCATAGCAGTCATATTTCTTGGGGTTATTATATTAAAACATATGACTTTATGACGTCCATTGTGAATACCCCAATTGAATAAATTATTATAACGTTCGCCTTATAATAGTCGCAAAAATAACAGTGATTTGAAAACGTTATAAATGTGAGTTTCAGAACATGCGTGATTATTTTCATTAGAAAATTTTTATTGAAAATTTCGGAAAACATGAAAAATCTGAAACATTTCCACATCAGTGTGGTCAAAAACGTTTGCAATACTACGTCAGTAGTTATGTTCCAGCTTAAAATAAATTTATACATAAAACTGAATTAATTCTCTATTAAATACGCATGTACTATGTAGTATATATGTATGTTAATATACTGCTTAAAAAAATTATATATTCTTAAATACAAAGTATGTATGAATTTAAGTATGTACGTGTATGTTTGATTATGTTGTTTGAAGTTAAATTTTAATATACAGACATATATTTTTGAACAAGAATGTACTGTATATGTATGCATATGTACATACATACATACATATCTTTAGATGATTATGATTTTATTATATGTTTAGTTTAGTAAAAATTGTGATGTATACGCATGTATAGTATGATATTTTCTTAATTTAATGTGATGTAGTTGTGTGGTCATATGAAATGTTTTAATATTCAAAGTATAATATAAAATAACACTTTTTTACTCGAACAAAAGACATGAAAAATATTAATATATTCCAGAAACTTAATAACTTAATCTTATTTGATATTTGATATTTAATCAGAAAATAAAAGTATATGCCAAATACTACAAAAATTCTATTATCAAATAGATCTTAGATTTATATTCAAAAATTAGGAAAAATCCACTGATGAGCTAAGTAAGCAACAATTAAAGTCATATATAAAGAGATATTCCCAAAATAAATTCAGTTAATAAGAAAAACATTTTTCTAATGTATTCTAATTTATATTAACTGAATTTATTTTGCGAATATCTCTTTATATATAATTTTAGTTGTGCTTTTGTCCCTTGAAAAATATATGTGAAATTTATTATTACATACTTTATGATATTCTCATAAAGTATTTTTTACAAAAGTATTCTAATTTATGTAGCATTTGCTTTTTTGCTTAAAAATTTAAATCATAATAATTAAATTAAAGACGAAAAAAATAATAAAACTAAATTATAAAATAGTTACGTTGACAATAAAGCTTAACAATGTTTGGGGTCTTTTTTGTGTTGGCAAATCAATTTTAGCCCCTTTTAGTTTCCATCTAGTATTTCAGGATGGCAATGCCTAATCTATTTAGTTTGTAAATATAATTGTGGGCGTTAAGAAATTTATTGAAAAATTGCAGCTCTTTGCTGAAACAATAAACGTCGATTTGCTTTCTCCTCTTCTTGGTGGCGTCTCTCCTCTTGCTCTTGCCTAATTTCATCGTGGAACTTATTAGTTCTTAACTGTTGTTCTATTTTCGCTTCAAAGAAATTCTTGGCACCACTAACACCAACTTCTTCTACGCTAATTTCGGTTAGACGAGCCAAAGCATTCAGGCCAGAGTCTGAGTTTAGTTCACCGGCTTGAGCTTTACGATAAATTAGTAAAAATTCTCGAAATGAAATTCTACCATCATGATCTTCATCTACTTCTTTGATCATCTCCTTAAGGCCCAAATGAGTTTGAGGAGCACCCAATTTCTCCATCATATATTTAAGTTCAGTCAAATCCAAATAGCCATCGTGACCAACATCATATCTAGAATGGAAATGAAAAAAGAAACCAGTATTAGAAACTATTATTATTTCTAACAACAATCTATATATTAAATTTCAAGCTCAAAGGTTCGTCTTTATGTTTATTTTTTATATACTTCGATATTTCGTTAACCATCGGTTAACATCTTAAGCAAATTTTTATTATTCTTTATAAAATTTTTTCGTTTTGAAATTAATATAAAAATTTTTTATCATAACATGTTTCATAAAAATTGTGTAAACAATATGATTCATATGATTTTTTTTATATTAATTTCAAAAAGAAAAAATTTTATAAAGAATAATAAAAATTTCCTGAAAATGTTAACCGATGGTTAACGAAATATCGAAGTATATATAAAATAAACATAAAGACGAACCTTTGAGCTTGAAATTTAATATATAGATTGTTGTTAAAATAAAAAAGGATAAAAAATAAGTATTAAAATATTATTATTTCTTTTATACACAAAAAAAAAACAAAGATTTTCCTCAACGTAGTACGCCGATGCAGATTTCAAAACCTCCAAAACCATTTATTTCCGCTTGCAAATGATGACTGATTTTGAAATTAAAAACAAAAAGAAAACAATTTTCAAGTTTTTCACCACATACGCCATAAATTACGCGTCAGAGGTGATCAGCTTTATTATTGTGAAAAAAAATCTATTTATAAGTATTAAACAACAATTATGTAAAATTATGAAAAAAAAGAAGTTAAGCTTCCGTAAGCAAGCAGACGAACGAATCATAAAATAAAGATGAGTTCAACAATGGAAATGGGAAAATTTCAAATTTGCTATAAGTTAAACTAATTACTCGATAGTGTGGAAAAATTTATTTATTTCTTAAGTTTGCAATGTAAATCAGACCAATCACATACATGAAAAGAAAAATTGCGTGCTTTTCTAATTGAAAAATAAAACTGAAGGTGGCAGTACAAATTTGCAATGCAATGAATAAACGAAATAAGCCTATTTTTGTGAAATTTGTTACTTTACTTTCTTTTTATTTATGTGAAACTAATTCCTTTTTTTTATTTTTTGCAAAAATAAGGTTTAATAAAAAAAAAAAAGAAATGTAAACAACAGGTTCAAGTACATTTTGGTAATTAAGTAGGAAAGAATGAACAGTACTGTGGAGAAAAAAGCAACAACATTGTGTACTATTCGAGAGCTAATTATAAAAGTTGTTTTTGTAAGCCGCATAAAATTTACTGAGGGGATAACTGTCGAAGGAATGGTAACTGTGCGGTCACTTTACACTGGCAAATCATAATGAATATATATTGATGCTTGAACAATGCTACGAAATTATTCAGATTTAATCTGAAAATCATTCAGCAATTCGCGCAACTTATAAACGACTTCATGATTTATATGATGCGCATCATCTAAGCAAGCCATCCGAACAAAAGTGGGTATGAATATAGCGACGAACTTTACCATTGGCCTCCAAGGTCATGCGATTTGACAATTCTCTATTATTTGCTGTAGGGCCACGTAAAATCTCTGGGCTCTGCTGATAAACTAGCAACAATTACCAGCTTAGAAGTCAACATTGTTCACGTTATTCGTGATATAAGGCCAGTCCGGAATGGCACATGGCAGTGATCTTTCGAATAAATAAACATTTAATTTATTTATGAATTTTTTTATAATTTAAAATTCTATTAAAGAAAAACACTTTTTTTTTATCTTGGAGCAACACTCATGCAGCATGCTATTAATTGTACTGGAACTAGAGTAAATGGATAGTGACAGAGATGACAGGAGGTGAAGCCTCACTATCTTAAAACCCTGCTTTTGCACGTTTTTTGTTTATAGCAGTTTTGCAGCGCCTCTGATGTCAAGATGTATTAAATTTTTAAGCTTTGTTTTAGTAGCCATTTTAAGTAATTATTGTACCTCGCTGGTGCTACACAATACCGACGAAGGAGGGCACTCTGATGTGCCTTTGGATTGCTATCAGCTGAAGCCGTTACTGTTCAGTGACCAGTGACTATGCCTACAAAATGCGTAATGTTTTTATGACTTAGTCTTACCGGGTGCATAGTGAGTAGTGTGCCAGTTTATCAGTTGGGGGTTCTATGCTCGATTCCTAGCAGAGACTCTGGTCTGTATCACTACAACACGTGCACGTTTTTTCACAACAGGTATCACAATGGGACCATAATAAGTTGGACCCAAATAGACTGGGACCTTTCTTTACCTTTACATCCAGAAAACTGCCGACCTAACCTAACCTAGTCTGAAACTGGGGCCGTACGCAGGACTTTTTGATTTTATAGTCAACGTGCAGACTGCTTCAGCCATTGCCAGACTCTCTTTATTATTTGATAATAATCAATTTCGATGTTTTAAGACTAAAGAACCAAATTGCGTGCTGTCTTGAAAATAATCAATACCTTCTTGAAGTGCTTCAAAATCGTTTTCAAAAGCACATTTAATACATTTCCAAAATATATGTATTCTGAAAAGAATAACTTATCACAAATTATCATATTCACTTACATAAAAGTGCCTTGTCAAAATTTATTTAACCAAAAACTATAATTCCAATAAATCACATTTGAAGAAGTGTTTTTTTTTAAATAATGCAACTTTTCAAAAAACCCAATATTTAAAATAACTTTTTTAAAATCTAACTGCATGGTCCGCGATGTCGAAAAGATTTTTTTATTCGTACAAAAACATTTAAAACAAAAACAAATTCTAAAATTGTTCTGAATGTCGTAGAACAAATGAAAAAATTCTAAACAGAAATATATCAACCAATAAAATAATAATAAAATACTTTTTCAAAAATGTCACCTTCCCAAAAATATTAACATACTTTTTGCCAAAAATTTCGTAGAAGCTGAATCTATAAAAGTTCATTTCCAAAAAATTGATTTTATATATAAAAAAAATTTTTTTCTACCCTTACCCCAAACAGTTTCAAAACATTTGCTGTTACTGGATATATGTGAAGTGAAGGGTACATACCGATATGAGAAAGAATTGCAGAAGAAGAAAAAACTATTTAAGGTTAATTTTGTCCTTCAAGAGGAAATGACTTTAAACTTTATCTATTTAATTATATAATTTTGAAGTGAAAATGAAATGCAGTCCATACAACGTATGGAAGCATATATGAACTGCAATAATTCGCCTTTAAAATATTTAAACACCCTGTGGTATTCTTTTTTATTTATTCGTACCAAAAGTTAAAATAAATACACTTGCTTTACAAGCCAAGGATACCTTGGAGACACACACACGTTTACACCCGACTTCTATACACATACATATGTACGTATGCATGTACGTCGCGTGGATGAAACAAGTTTCTTCAAGATCACCTTCACCTTCAAATGTTAAAGAAATAAAAACAACAACTCACCATACATCTACAGAGTGTGAGCAAGTAAGTGTTGGTGAATAATTGACAGGAAAAACTTGTTCTTGGATTTGTGCATTTGCTATTGCGCACAGCAACAAAAGTTTTTTAAGGAAGAAAAAATAAATATTTAAGGCCACGGTCACTGAACACGGCATAATGGACAGTGTTGTTAGATTACGTTTGGAAATATGGGGATCAAACAGTTGGCTGGGAGATTGGGGAAATTTTTGGCGATATTTATTAAATATATTTTGAATTCCAGTGTTAATAATTAAAGAAAAAAATATATAATGACAAAAGCTTCAAAACAGAGTATAATGCTGCCATTAATACTGCTTTGTATACATAAAACTTAACTAAAATCCAATGCAAATGAATAAAGAGAAAAAAGTGTTAAATATTTATTTTAATAGGAAGAGAAATTTTGCGTTCATTAGGAAGTGATTTTGAGATTGAATAGAGGACTGTAACTTTGCATCAAAACAATTTTGAATATATACATGTCATTAACGTTTGATAGTGATTTCGGGCATATCGTCAGCACAGATATTCTTCATGAGCCAGTTTTTCGAGAGTTGCTGGCCGTATGTCACTAATAACACGAACAATGCTGGCCTCTAAGGCGACAATTGTTGCTGAGTTATCATCATAAAGAAATAACTTTACGTGGCCCCACAAGAAATTACTGAGCGGTGTCAAATTGTGCCACCATGGACGCCCATTTCTCAACAACAACTTATCGCATGCTCAGACGAACGATAATCTGCTCCATAAATATCACGAAATTGTCTATAAGTTATGCGAATTGAAGACTAATTTTCAAAGAACATCTGGATAGGGTTAGGTTTGCTGGCGGAGACTCCCCGAAGGAGAACGTCCCACTTAGGACAGTAGTTAGTCCCTTCGTGATACCACAAGCTGTGCACACCCGGCGATCAGACAGCCGCCATATAAAACCACCCCGATTCCATTATAAATCTCGCTAATGCGAAAATCCTCACCTAGAAGAGATCAGTCAATGATGACAGGAAATGTGAGGCGGAGAACTTCCGCCGTTTCATGGCAAGAGCTGGGCACTGACACATGAGGTGAGCAACCGTCTCCTCCTGCAAAAATCTCACGAGGGAATGCCGAGTGTATCGGCAGGACTTCCAATTAGACAATGACTCTTAATAACCGCACCGCGACAGTGCGATGGATGACCATGCGATTCATGCTGCCAAATACACAAACCGAGGGATACCCAGTCTAACCGAGTTAATAGTTCGGAAATAACGAGCTCTGTACCTACCGTCTGGATATGTTGGTAGCATTGTTTAAGCGTTAATCAAGTCACGACTATTTGCCAGAATATACTGATCTTAAATGTCAAAAAGTGAATGCAATATGACAGTTAACGTTTTCGTACCTGCTCTCGTGTTTAAAAAGAACACCCTTTGTAATTACGTCTAGAATACTAAACAATTTTTTGGTCTTTTTCTGCACAGTACTGTTCATTCTTTCATACTTAATTACAAATTCCCAAAATTTAAATTTTTATGAAATGTTTGCTTTTTCCTGTACAGTAAGAAAAACATTAGTTGGGGCATTAAGTTGTGTTAAATGTTACATAAATTTCAATCTTAATATTATTAGTTTTAACAAATTATTGATTTAAGCAGTTACTTTGGACATAAAAGTTTTCCTTTTTGGTATATCAGTGCAAAGTAAATGGGTACCCTGGCAATGACATACTAAGTACAATTGACTTTTATGCATTTATATACATATATACATATATATAGAAATTTACACAGTTTCCTAAAGAAATAACAACTCCAATTATGTTGATATATGTATAATAAATCTAATTTAACTCATCGGAGATTTAAAAAATTTTTTTCTTATTGAGATGTTTTTTTTGCAATATGTTAACTCATTAAATATTGGTTTAAATTAATTGTAAATGGTGTACATATTGTGTATTTTCTTGGTCAGCCTCCGGCCAAAATGTATCTGTACGTATTCCTAAACGATTTTGTGAAAATGTTGCAGAAAATAAACAAACTTTATGGCCAGTATTACGAGATATTTTTTTGTTTGGAATTTCTTTTTATTGGAAAACTATTAGAAGTAAATTGTTAAGCAACAATATTACGCAGAAAACTGGTCAAACTTTCAATTTCATTGTAAGAAATAATAATCAAAGTCATTGCTAATGAACGAGTATACTTATATGTATGTATGTATGTATGTATGTAAGTATGTATTTCTTAGAGTTAATTAATTATTTATTTTCTGTAGTTTTGGAAAAATTACATTATCAACGCATCAGTCACACATTAATGAATTTATTCATTATGAGTGTTTCTACGCTAATTACATTTACATTACATTACTTAGTGTTGCATTTTTAACAGTTTTTCTTATTCGAGTCTTTAAGATTATAACATATTATTTTTAAAATAAATTTAGAATTACTTCTATATACAAATTAGATGTATTAAAAAGAAATTAAAGTTCTATGTATATTGGACTTAGCCGATGAAATTATTTTTACATTAGAACTTGCATGAAAAATTTAAATAACATCTTAACTTTTAGATAGATCTAAGTTTGAAAAAAAAACCTTTAAAATAAAAACTGTGTTATAAGTATTCAAGAGAAAATTAAAATTAAGCCGTAATGTAAATACAACATGAAACATATTTTGATAAAGATTCTTTAAATTGACTGAATAGAAAGTAGATATGTATGTTTCAAATCATATCTGACAAAATTTTTACACATTTTTATAAAATTGTGTTTGAAATTTAGATTCGAAACGAATACCCTTTACTGCAACGTAGTCATAACTCAAAACCCTGAAATTTTCAAGTTACTTAAGCAAGCTGAACAGAAGTTATAGCAGAAGGTGCCGACATGATCTGCATCATAAAGCATACATTTTGAAAACTTTGATTGCATTTTGCAAATTTGATTTTGTTTGGCATAAATAAAATTTTAAATAATTAAAATAAAAAGGTAAATAAAATTTTACATAATTTTGCAGCACCTATTTTTCTTAACTTGTAGCATGGAAGTGGGAGCAGGAGGGAAGCAAGTGTGGCAGAAAGGTTTCTTACCACATTTTTAATACCAGTTTCATACAAGTTATTGCAAATAAATATTTATAGCAATTGTAATTGTTTTAAGTCAAATATTTCCACATGTAATCCAGAAGAAAGACTATAATTTCACAGATTTTTATTTTTATCATGGACATGCAATGCATTGTGCTGGAACTAGAGGGAAGGGATAGTGAGAGAAATGATCCGAGGTGAAGCTTCACTACCTTTGCACGTTATTTGTTTTATATCAGTGTTGTAGTGCCTCTGATGTCAAAGAGACTAATTAAATTTTTGAAGCTTCGTTTTTTTAGCAGCAATTTTTAGGGCCTGTGGATTGGTTACAGATGAAGCCGTTACTGTTCAGTGATCAGTGCCCATGCCTTCACCACTGAAACCTTCCGACAAACCTTTTAACACAAAAAAAAAACATTTCTATGATTGAGACTGAAACTGGGGTTGAACCCAGGAAATTATTTTTTGTAGTCAACGTGCAGACTAGTTCAGCCATCGCCCGTATCGTATTCGATTAATTGTTATATCAGCATAAGACTCAAAGAAAATTTTTTGTTAACAATTTTCTGCAAAATTATTTTAATAACAAGTACATTAGAAAGTGAAAATGAAATGATATTGTCATCAATATTAAATTTCTATACATGAAAATCATCAACATTTCAGGTGAAAGTTTCGAGTGACATTAAAATATTTAGAAAACAAAAAAAGGATCTACAGCCATTTACATCGATTTAAATCCATATTTAAATATGTAATTCGTATAAATATACAACTACATATATGATTACAAACAAAATATATATATATTTACACAGGATGGCCCAAAATGACCGAAGGGGTATGAGTTCAAAGTGCCATTCTGTCCCGCGCAGTGTGCGCTGTGGCTCCATCCTTTTGGAAAAATATTTGCAGACGGTTTTATACGGCTGCCTTAAAAAATTTTCCAACATTGTCCGATATCTAACACCAGTGATGGAAACACTGTGTTCACTTTCAAAAAATATGAGCCAATTATCCTTTCGGACGAAATACCGCACCTAACGGTACACTTAAGTGCGCGTAATTCTCGCTGTTGAACTACTCTTGGATTTTGCGTAGCCCTTTTTGCCTATTAACGAACTCATTCAATTGGTTATGGGCTTCGTCGTTCATAATTAAATTATGAATAAAATCATGATTTTCTTCTGAAATAAAGTTCAACGATTTTGGCACGCTGTTTCAATTGCCCAAGTCTTCTTTACAAAATACCAAAAACAAAAAAATTATAATAAAAAAAGTTATAAGGAATGCAAACACCTTCACTCCTTTTGGGCCACCCTGTACAAAAAATATATGTATGGCTGTACATATATGTATATGTATTCTGTTTCTTTTTCATATCAATTAATTTAAATTTGTTTTGACTACAATTTAAAGAGGGAATTAACGTACACACAAGATGATGAACTGCATGGACGCAAAATTATTTGTCAGAGGTTGGAAGATTATGGCCCAATTTACACGAAAATTACTTATGATTTGTTAGAGCAAAAATAGAATGCAATAATCGAAAATTTGAAATTGTACAATTGTCATGCTCATGTAATAAACTTTTTATATATTCAATGCGAGTCAAAATCAATTACGATAATTGATTTATCGGGTATGTTCTGTAAACCGAATCCGCAAATGAAAATGAGCGCATATTCCGTTTTTATAATCGCACAGAAAAGTCAAAAAAGACTCTAATTTGATTAATAATTTAAAAAAAATGTTGGTTGGGGCCAACCGCATGAACAGTATGTCTGCATCAAGACGAACTCACACACACACACACACACACATTTATAATAATAATTATGCTAAAGCACATGTTAAACATGCGGAAGAAAAGAAGGAAGGCATGTTGCCACAAGAGCCTTATTATATTACAAGCAAAAAAAAGGACTCACTTGTGCCATTATATAAGGAAGTTGCAAAAATATCAATAACAACATGTGCAAGACACCAGAAACTGCATACACTCAACAAAATTAACTCATTTAAGCCCGCTGTGCCAATTTGAGAACACTTGATTATTTGGGGCATACAAAAAAGTGATTCAATTTATTCAACATATTTTGCCATTATTGATTAGCTGAAAGTTCAGTTATTACAATGTCAAAAAAAATTATTGCATTATGGGACTATGTAGAAAAAATCTCTTGAAATTTGTCATAAATCTACATGTCGAGGTGGGTAAGGTTTTCTGGTGATTATTTTTTATGCAGGATGTATATCGTCATAATTACATATTTTATAATAAATTCACTATTTAGAAAATCATTTAAAAGTTCTTTCAATGTGATAAATTCATAGGTTTTTAGAGCAATCGGAATATTGCTGTGCCAATTTGGGCACAATGGGCAGAAGTGTACCACATTTCTACAAACGGATAACAATAACAAAACAACTCTATGAATTGCTTTAGAAATACATACATTTACGTGGCAGTGCAAATATATTGCACATGATTTGTTGTCAAGTGAAGACATATCGATCGGCGAATCCATGGTAAAATATTATGGTCATCATTCAGCAAAGCAATTTATTCGGGGCAAACCTGTAAGCTTTGGTTACAAAAACTGGGTAGCGGCAAGCTCTTCCGGATATTGCTATTGCTTTGACATCTATTGTGGGAAATCGAGTGGTAATAATAACGAACAATTGGGTAGTAAAGTTGTTAAAATGCTGGTGAACAAATTGGACACTAATCCCGCCAATCATAGGATATTTTTTGGTAATTTTTTCACAAGCTATGACCTTCTTCGGGATTTACGCGATTTGGGCTATCATGCCACGGGAACCATCCGCGGAAATCGGACAAAGAAATGCCCACTTCCAACGGTAAAGGATATGATGAAAAAATCCAGAGCAGAGTTTGAGTACAGGTTCGATAAAAATGCCGAAATATTACTGGTTTGCTGGAAACACAACATTATTTGTACAACGGCAACAAACTATGATTCGTATGATCCCATAGGAACTGTAAAAAGATGGAATTCAGAAAAAAAGCAAAAAACCGATGTGAAAATTCCTTATTTATTTCAAACTTACAACAAGGGCATGGGTGGAGTCGATGAGCTGGACCAGCCGATTTCATTGTATAGAATTGGAATACATGGCAAAAAATGGTGGTGGGCATTATTCAAATAAATATATATAGAAATATAGCCAGATTTTATCGAAATCAATTGCCCCAAAAATTTTCTGCTCGCCCCTCATCATCAAGTGTTGATGGCTTACGATTAGACGGCATTGATTACGTACCTGAGAAGCTGCCAAATCGCGTGCGCTGTGTTATTTGCCACAACAGAAGCCGTTGGGGATGTAGAAAATGCAAAAAAACACTGCGTTGAAAAAAATTGTTGCTCAATTTTTCACACATAAATAACCATTGTGCCAGTTTGGGTACACCGCTTTTTTTCCCCAAAAAAATTTTTTTTTATTTGTTGTTATTATTTCAGTTATTTATGTTGAATTTTATAATAAAATAAAAAAAATTTTAATTTTTTCTCGGTGGGTTTTGTTTGGGTCCAAATGGGTTAAGGTATTAAAGTGCTAAATAATTACATGTCGAATTTTACAAAAAAACTGATTTATCTTTTACTAAAATGTCAACCCCATATTCATAAAATTGAAATTGAATTTGAAATATATTTTATCTAAAATTTTTCATAAAAAATTAAGACGAATTCATAACAGGTGAACTCAATAGCCCAGCTGGCCGACCATTTATCACTGCTTAATGTCAAATTGTATGAATTATTTTGACAGTACATAATGATTTTTGGTTGTTGTTGTACTACTTAGTTTACCTGGTATCAATTCGCCTTGTAAAAAATTTTCTTAAAATATAATTCAAATACATTTTGTTCGTTTTACGAATATGAGCCTTAAGCTCAAATTGTGAAATAAATACATATGTGTGTGTGTAGTAAAGTATATGTTTTCATAGAGACTAAATTGTCAGTTGTTTCCGTAATGTTGCAATTGTTGTAGAATTAACACCAGCATAACTTTCCAGCGAATTCACCTTTCGACGTTTTCGTCCTTTCTATTGTCTTTAATAAAATATATGCATTCCGATTTTAAAAAATTCCACAACTCCTTAACACAATTAATTCTTTGTTGTAAACAAATGGCATAAAATGATCAAATATATGTACATATGTACATGTACCTATACCTATGTATGTAAATACAAATGGTTTGTGATAAACAACAATACCAAAAACAAAAGAAAAATAAAATTTGGGTCAATACAATAGATACATAAGAAAATTTATTAAACTTGCATTAGCATGAGTAGGTGAAGAATAAAAATAATATTTAACTGCAAAAATACAATCAATGAATTAGAAAAAAAATCTATTATGCAAACAAAAAAAAAAATAAAAACATAGAAAAGCAAAGTTTCTCTTTCAAACTGTTGTTGGCCAAATGCCAAGCAACAACTTTTAACTAGTGGAAACATTAACAACTAACACAAACAATTATAAACGTTAGACAACAGCATTAAAAATGCAAGTGGAAAAACTCTTTCAATAGCAAAAACAACATTTGCGGCAACTAATTTCATTTGGCAAGAAATGAGGTCTTTTGAAAAAAAATACTTCAGCAACAACAAATGCTAAAGCAACAATTTCAACTTCAAGTTGTTTTTTACACCATTTTTTTAGAGTCGTCATCTTCTCAGAAACATATACTACATAAATATGTACAGTGTGTCAAGAATTTGTTCTACAAGAACTTTTTTTACTTCGTATTCTTTTAATGGAATTTGATTTTCCATAAATAACAACATCAAAATGATACATATTAATTACAGTAAGACCATAACAGAATATAATATAATTGATTATAAAAATTTTCAAGAGAATGAAAAAACCATTTAATCTAATTAGTCGTTTTTGTTTCATCTTTTTGACGTTTTTTTTTGCCATTTAAATAATTTACAAATTTGGTATAACTAAGCTAACTTTTCTGTAGTTATTCTTTCTACTAAAATCAAATTTACAAATTAAATCAATAACAGGTCCAGATAAATTGCTTACTTTTCATGTGATATCTCAAAAACTAAAATTCTTAGAAAGGCGCTGATTATTGTAAACAATGCGTCTTATGATCTTTTGCCAAAAGTCTATATATAAAATGTTTTGTCAGCCCTGAAATAATGTAGTTTGTTATGTGACGAAAATGAAACAGAATTTACAAAACGGTGAGGGTTTTCCACGTTTGGTAATATCTGAAAAATAAGTTTTTTTTTTTTAAATTCTGCTTCATCAGATAACGAAGATTAAAACTATAATTTATTTATTGCAATTATATATGCATAGATTGCATGCAGCAGTATAAATTTTTTTGATATTATTCTTTAAAAGTTTTCTGCTGTAGTCGAGAGCGCATGCGTTCGTGGTCTTCATTACAGAGGAAATTCGTGTTTAGCCGCAGCGTTCGTATGTGTAATAAACTCTCTGCAAAAGTCTTCCCTGTGACTGCAGTCTTCTCAAACTAAACTTTCTCGAAACTGCCGCCCAAAACTGAAAACTAGTCCAAGAAAAATATACATATACATATATATTTCAACCTGTAGATACATATATATTACTAGATCACCGTCCCGGCTTCGCACGGAAACTGTTTACTAATGAGAAAAAAAATAAGTTTTGCTGTTTATAGCTGACCCGGCAAACGTGGTTTTGCCATGTACATATATTATGTCTAGGAAAAATTTTTTTAATTCAATAAAAATAACTATCTACGATAAGGGTGCGGGGATTTACTTATTATCGAAAGCGTTGTAGACAATGAAAGTATGCTTTATTTACGTTAATAAATTGATCTTTATCAAAGTAGCAAATATATCTTAAATTACAATTCTGGATAGCTATCTAAACATTAAAAATAATTATTAATATTTTTGCTATCAACTGTATAGTGAGTTAGACAGGAGACCGGCTTCGTTCTCATCCCTTTAGGGTCAGTCGCCATATTGGACTTAGGTTGATGATAAACTTTTTAAAATCTCCACATCATACCCTTTCATTTGATACCCATATTGCAAATAAGCATTAAGAATAGGTTTTGCAGTTTTAGGGTCCGTCGCCATATTGGATTTAGGTTGATGATAAACTTTTGAAAATCTCCTCATCAGACCCTTTTATTTGATACCCATATTGCAAAAAAAAGGAAAAAGTAGGTAAAAAAAGTGGGAGTAAAGTGGGCGTGGTTAGTTTTAGGGGGATGAAAAATAGATGTTGTCCGATTCTCAGACCTACCCAATATGCACACAAAATATCATGAGAATCGGTCAAGCCGTTTCGGAGGAGTTTAACTACAAACACCGCGACACGAGAATTTCATATATTAGATTTATTCATGATGTAAAAAAATTTAAATGTACATTTTCGGTTCGTTTTCTGTAAAAAGAATTTTTTGAGAAACTGTACATAATTGAACCGTGCGCATCTAATGATGAAGATACACATGAGCAAATTTCAAATTGTACCTGTTAGAAGTAAAATAGTACTTTTCGGCCTTTAACCCATAAAAGCTGAACAATTTCCAGCCAAAGTTGGTCGAGAAGTGTGCAAATACTTTAAATGCACAGCATTGCACTTACAAAACACGATGGAGATATTACACCAATGACAATTAAATTTCAATTATTGAACCAGTTTAGCAATTTTATTTATGTACATATGTATATCGTCATGTCTCTACAAAATTTTTGGTATAATCTGCAGTATACATATATATGTAAGTATATATAAAAAATCTGCGGAATTCTAAAAGCTTTCTAGCTGAAATTTTTAATAAAGGTTCCGGCCCTTCCGCCTTAGGTTATTGTTTTGTTTTCGTTTTAATAGATGGATACGGGGTGACGTGTAAGAGCAATTTATGGCTCTCCGAAAATATGTAACTGAATTCGATGAAATTTGGATCATGGATAGATCAGAGTACAGGAGCATATGCTATAAATCATTAAAATAGGACGAAGAGGGTATGAAACTTAAAACTTGTGCGTATAGAAGGACTGCGATGGAAGAAAGGGGACATTTATGCCACTCCGAAACTGCACAATGAATTATGATGAAAATTGGACCATTAAAAGATTTGAATATATAACATGACCAAGAAGGATACACGCACTATATACTTTTTTGCAAAATAGAACTACCAGAGATGAAAGAGAACGTTTATGCCTCTCCGAAATTAACCAATTTTCTATTGTTTCTATAATTTCTATTGTATTTTCATTGAATCTGGCTATGAATTTAGTACTATAAAATTCAACAGTGGTACAATTAAATGAAGACAATGTGCTGTTATGCTTTTCCATTCCTATTGCGCTAAATACTGTAGAGAATTCATCCAAATATAGCAATTGTGTACATATATATATAGACATATGTGTACACATGCGGCTAATAGTGCAATCAGTGCAACGACTGAAGTTGATAGAGACGATGTTAATAGCGATGATTTTGCTGTGACGACATCATCCAAGCAAATATGAGGTAATTTTTCTTGCTCAAACGTCTTACGTAGTTATTAGATTTTATAACTTTATACATACATCCATACATACATTCATATGCATGTTTTGTATGCATATACTGCTGTTGCCTGCGTGCATTTGCTAGAAATTGAAAATGTTGCAAGTAGATGTTATTTTGATGTCTGTATTATACGAGATTCAAATCCATGATACACGTTTTTCAATTTATTGTTCATTTAATAATCATGACGACGATGAGGAATGTTAAGTGTGTGTGAGATGTTAAAGAATGGTGGGATTTATTTTTGCAATACAATCTTCACTCCAAGATTTTTCTGTTGAGGCGTAAGTTGGTAGCAGTATATGCTACAGCTGGCATTATTATAGGCTATAATTAGCATTATGCAATATGTTCTTATCTATACCTTTTCGATTTAAAATAAAAGCAGAAAATTTTCATAAAAAATATACAAAGAAGCCTTAAGAGTTGAGCAGTTTTTCAGGTGCAAGCTAAATGGATTGTTTTTGGTGTAGAGTATCATTAGAATAATTTTTGCCGAATAAAATATTTTTTTTTTTTTGGCAACATCTGCATGACATAACTTTACTAAATAATACACATATTCATTACAATGGTGTAGGTTACCCTATTGTATATTTTACACCATTTATTTCTGTGTAAAATAGATTAGTGAAGAGTATAACAAGAGATGTGTATGTGCATATTAACAAGTTCAAGTTTAATACTCTAACCTTTAAGACCTTAAGCCTTAAGATAAAATCAAAATTTACAACAATTATACATACTCGTACATGTGTAGGTATGTATATGATATAATTTCTTAATAAAAATAATCTATTGAATAATCTCTTAAGCAAATATGTAGAAATGTACATAAATATATAAACTTTAAATTAAAATAAAATCAAGATGCAACTGGTCTTATTGGGATGGTAATTTTTTGATACATGATTTACACCATGTAGCAATCATTTCTGACTCACAAATGGTGAAATCTTTATGTAAAGATGAATCATTACTGATACATTACTTGCAGATTCAATTTTATCCGTCTTGAAGAAAATTATATACTACACCGGCTTTAATCAGGCATCATCAATTCTTCGAGAAAATTACAACACTAAAAACCACACGCATTTTGTTGGTATAAAAATACGGAAAGATGTCAAATGTAGTTATTTGTGTATGTAAAAAAAACACAGCGACATACTATGTGTGTTTTCCTAAAGATATAAAACTCATTCTGTTTATAAACAAACTTTGACACTTGTTTTTTATCTTGGACCAGTTCTTAAAGGATATCCCTTACATATGCAATGCATATTGCATAGTAGAGCAGATAAATAATCGTGTAATTAATTTTGACTATGTTGAATAAATTAAAGAATAGTAATTGTATTACTATTTGGTTTGTTTTGTTTGTATATTTCGTTATTCTCAAAGATTTTTGTGGAGTTCTTGCATAAATATGTGAAATTTCTTAGCTTTTTTCAAGAATTTGATTAAAAGCCTACTGAAGATTTTGGTATTGGCTCCAAATGAAATGTGCATATAGAACAGCTAAACCATATAACAAACATAGATTAATTTCAGTCTCTACAGTCAATGTTAAATTAAATTAATTTTGTTCATAAAATTTAGCCGCATTATAAAAGTGACAACGGCCCGTGATTAAAGCAAAACAAGTTTGAATCATAATAATTTGTAACATCGTTACATATCAAACAACTCTTTTTCGAAAAATCAGAAATCTGCATTAATTAAATAATAAAATGCAATTGACATTTAGATGCGACATCAATAAAAATGCATATTTTAATGCACTGACAAAGAACACGAACATAATGATGAATATGAAGGACTGTATATGAACATGCGATACACAAATAGAAGCGATAACATTAATAAAAATGCAAAAACGTATAAAAATACTAGTTTAATAAATCACAAAGCAATGAATAATACTCGTATGTACCGATAGAATACATTAGCATCCAGAATCACTGGAACCTCGGATGAATAACGATGACTATTGTCACGATTTATGGTGATCATGGTGATAGTAATGTTTCATGTAAGATTTCACGATTAATTCTCGTTGGTTATACTATTCTTCGTACAGAACATAATTTGATATTTCCTCAATTGAATGACACACGCTTACTGCTCATTTACTGGTACAGTGTTCTAACTAAAAATATGATATGAGTTACTACAATTAATTATAATTACTATTATAATTAATTTAATAATTTTTTTTTAACTTCTCGCTGTAGGAAAGTTACTGATTTTGTCCCATTTTTCGAAAATCGAGTTTCGCCATATTTCGACGTTTTGCCATGATGTTAGTGCAGATATACATATATGAATGTGGCTGTATGTATATAATATATCATAACTTAAATAACAGGTCAACGTGAAGGAACCAAATTTGCTAAGTAAGAAAATACGTAAAAGTGTACAGAAAAATTAACAGGCAATCGCAATTAATAAGATATGGCACTCTTGATGTAAACATTAGAATACCAGAAAGTATGTACAGGGTGGCCCAAAAGGAGCGAAGGTGGTTGAATTCCTTATAACTTTTTTATTATAATTTTTTTTTGTTTTCTGTATTCTGTAAAGAAGATTTGGGCAATTGAAACAGCGTGCCAAAATCGTTGAACTTTATTTCAGAAGAAAATCATGATTTTGTTCATAATTCCCTTATGAGCGACGAAGCCCATTTCCAAATGAATGGGTTCGTTAATAGGCAAAAAGGACTACGGAAAATCCAAGAGTAGTTGAACAGAGCGAATTACACCCACTCAAATATACCGTTTGGTGCGCTGTTTCGTCGGAATAGATAATTGGCCCATATTTTTTTGGAAAATGAACACGGTGACGCCGTTACCATCACTGGTGTTAGATATCGGACAATGTTGGAAAATTTTTTAAAGCCAACTGTGGAAAACCATCCGCAAGTTTGGTTACAACAGAATGACTCTTTGAACTCAAACCCCTTCGGTCATATTGGGCCACCCTGTACTACTCGTATAATAAATTAAATGTCCAGCAAATCCACTTTATGTAGTGTGAGCAGCGTGCGATGTGTCACGATTATTATTTCAGTTGCTATCACTCGCCAATAATTTTTGTTTTGTAGACATTGTGGCTCTTTGGTGTACTTCCAGCAACAAAAAAAATAACGATTCACCACAAATATGTTTAGTATTAATTGAATGATAAAAAAACTTACAATAGAATAAAAATAAATTATTTACATATGTATATACATATGCGTATATTTGCAAAGAATTTTTATGGGGTTCATTGTCTTTTGATGTATTTTGTGTACACACATCCTCACTCACATGTGCATACATAGCCGTATGCGTATATATACCAATTAAGTTAATACAGTAAATTCATTTGATGTTTAAAATCAAATTCTCCATTAGTAAGCAGCGAACTTAATCAGGAAATTCCGAATCGCACAATCCTGACATTTTTTGCGATTGATGAATACGAACATTTTTGAAAATAAAGCAGCGGCATTTTAAGACTTTATAATTTGCCCAGCTTTATTTATTCAAAAAAGTTTTTATTTTGACATATAAAATATTTAAGTAGATCAAACATGGCAAAATCATAATCAACTAAAATTAGTTGACATACAATAATAATACTTTGCCCAAAAAATTTATTCGTATTGCTGTAATTTTTGGCAATTAGCTAGACGCATCAGAAAAGTATTTCTGTGCTGGCACAGGTTTTAAACTCACGTCTTTGGGCAACAGGATCATGGGATATGGAAATTACGATATTCAAAACCACATTTTTAGGATTTTCACAAATCGATATGGATTGATGACATCCCTAGTCTATTAGTACTTGAAAAAATGGTCGAGAAATAGATACAGTAAAACCTTGATTATCCGAATGTCGCTAATCCGGTGGAAAACTCAGCAAGTTTTTCAAACTTTCCATTGTTGTAAATTTAGTGTGAGTATATAATACTAATAAAATACTTGATTAATAAATTAGTTCAAGATAATAAAGAAATTTAACTAAGCCGCACCACATTTTTATAATAATTATTTCGAAAACAACTGCCAATGAATAGTTGTAATTTTTTCATTAGTTTGTCAACTTTACCAACACATGGTTGTAATCGTTAATACCACAAAAAAATGTAATGGGATGTAGTTTCAACTTTAAAATTTTTGACAGATTGAGTTTTAATCGATAATACCAAATTCCAAAATTACAACTCAACTCTAGTTGAGTTGTAAACCCCAATAGGGGGAATTATTTTTAAGAATGTTAACACTACTAACTAAATGCATATTTTTGGAATATTTTACATTTTCCAACTTACATTTTCATATTTTAGTGCAATTTATTACACATTATTTTATTTCAGTATAATAAAAAATTAATTTTTATTGTTTTAAAATCCATCTATGTATGTATGTAGGTATGAAACTTTTTAAATATACGAGTGTACTACGTTTGGTATATTTTTTTTTGGCGTAATAATCTAAATTTATTTTGCTTTACTGCTGATAGCCTTCAACAAAATTGGCAATACCATGGCCCAGATTTTTGAACAAAATTTTTTTTATCATTTAGCTGCATATCTTTAAAATGCGTAGTAAAAATACAAATAAGGTTTTTTTTTACATTTTAAACAGAAACTATTGTTATTTTTCTACATACTACATATTTATTGTGAGCACTCTTGCATGCCATTATCATTTCAATGTAGGAATATGATAAAAGACAGTTAATATTTTGATCGCAAGAAATATTCGCCATATAATATTGACAAATATCTACGTACTATACTACGTATGTTTATTATTTAAAGAAAAGTAAACGCTGAATAATTTTTGTGTATTTCACATGTTAAAAGTCTCAAAAATAAAACCAGGTCATCTTTTATTACAACTGAATAAAAAAAAAAAAACAAAGGTAAATTACAATGTAGATAAACTACGTATTTGTAAATGTGTCTGTATATTTCATTTTTTTTTGCACATTCAACCAGAACGTCATGTGTAATTGTTAAAAAAAAAGAAAAAGCCAAGAATAAAAATACGAAAATACAAACCGAAATTGTTATTTCTTTTGTATTTTTTTTGGCGCCCACTGCAACCCTACAATACACCTTTAACGTCAGTGTACTCTTTTTTTGAATACAATCAGGGATGGAAATCTTAATTATATTTTATTTATGAAATAAAGCAAACGCCTACGCAAAAAAAAAACATATAATTTTGAACAATTGTGTGAAATTAGCATTTACTGCCGGCTTCGCTCACGTTATTATCTCATCTCGTGCTTTTGTTTTTGAAGAAAATGTATAGCCTATGTGTCCTTCTAGACGCAACCCCATTTATGTTATAAATTTTATTAAAATCGGTTCTGCCGTTTAGCAGTTACAGCGTAACAAACAAACAAATATATACAAACAAACAAACTCACTTTCACTAGAAAGCGGTTAAGGGACATGAGATTGGCAAAGCAAGAAAGCTTGCTCAACAGTCAGCTGCTATGAAGCGACAACACTTTAGCAGCACAATTCCGAATCAGAACTGTCCCCGAGATCAAGGTCTGGAAATTTTGTTAAAGTGAGACATTGTCCCGTACTCGGGAGACAGGGGCTTTTCCACCTTGTTGGAACTGTGGTGCTTCAACACAACCTGTGCAACACTAAACTCCAAATAGTGCTTGGATTCCTTAGAAGCCTAAGGATGGGATTCTAATATGATGGACTTTGCACAATGGATTTGCTTGATGGCGATGCTGTATGGCCCCTATGATAGTAAGATAAGATAATAATCAGCCCAACTTCAGAGTAGAGGGCCAAATATGTTGCATATTTTACCAGTTATTCGTGCAACAAATTTAGAAAATAATGCGGTCGCTTTTTAGAATGGAACACGAATAGTAACGAAATGTAGCACATATGTATGTATGTTACACTTTTGTCAAAAATTAAAACGCCATTAGTTTTGATATAAAAATATATATTTAATGCACCATTAAAATATGTTAATTTCCCATGCCTGATATTTCACAGTGTAACCAGTTTAAAATTTTTTAACATAATTTGTTCTACCAACAATTTTTATCATCTAGTACCACAACAATAACATTATAGCGATGTGGCGTGCAATTTCTTCATTGGACAATAGAAGCGATCTGTAAGCCAACAAATAATAATAACAACAAATTAAATTTTCCCAGTACGGTGCAGAATGGTAACACATTTCATATTAATTGGTCTAAAAGACGTGCTTTGTATGCAAGGATATTTTTAACGAACAAAATCAAAAATTATTTCTGATTTTTCTGTACCTTCGTCGGTTGAGCAGTAAAACTTTGCTTTATAATTATCACACAATTAAAGAGTTGTGAATTAAGCTCTATCTTCCTACCATTTTAACCACCTGTAAGAAAAAAAAACTGTAGGAATGAATAGGCGATGACATTTCAGACTAATTTTTGCAACGTGTTCCTGTCACAACTAAATAAATATGGGAATCTGTTTACCTTCCAAGCCATACTTGAAACTTCTCGCTATGCTTAACCCAAAGGCGTATCGAAAAGAAATTACAGACCGCGATATTTCTCGACCCATTTTACAGATTTTTATTAAATTTGCGACTATTTGAAAGTATATGTGAAATCTGAAATCGATTTGATAAAGACTTTTGGGGTTATTAGAAAAAAAAAACATTTTTTTTGAATGAATCACCCGATCAAACTGCCAACAATTAACGTTTATTTTTGAGCTTAAGAACTGATTCGCTTTTGTACTATATCGTCTTAGTAGTTTAAAATTTATTCTAAAAAGAATTTTTCGAACATTTTCGAAATCTACCGAACTGAGGCGGTTCATTATCGGACGACATCTAAATGAGCTCATTCCTAAGAGTCAGAATCGACTCCCAAGACCCCGAAATTTGCGGAAAACTTAATTTTCGGAAATTGCTGTAAAATTGGAAACTTCCTGCAGCGGGAAGTTGAAAAGTTCATAAAAAGTAATATGTTTTGTAAATTTACTTAAGTTACTAAATATCAACCAAATGTAGCATAGTTTTCCTTCGGATTAATTTTTAAGCTCTGGTCACACAGCTCTTTTATTAACAAAGGAAAACAACAAGTATAACAACACTCAACACAAAGACAGAAAAATAAAGTCGTCAACATGCTCCTATTTATTTATGCTATCAACATTATGTTGGCGTTATAATCCAAAAACAAATTTGTTTATGAAGGCCCAAATGCCAATGAACTTTATAAGCCCCTGTTTAAAAAGAGTTAAATTTTCCTTGTTCCTTAACTTTTATACAATTCACATTTTATGTGAAATAAATAAATAAAATTAATATTTTTATTAGCCGCTGCTACAATACTTTCCAAATGCACATACATACGTAGCTACATATGTATGTATGTAATCTCAAACACTTACTTTTAGAACAATATACACATAGTTCCTGTTTTTGATAATCTACAAGGTTTGTATTTAAGTGACTGAAATTTTTCATTGCATACGAGTATCAGACGTACTTTAATTTTAATTTGTTCAGAGCAAAATGAATAAATGCGATCCAAAATTTGTACGACATAATAAAACACTCAAATATTCTCCCCATATATTCGTAACACCATTACTGTTAAGTATATTCACAATCAACAACGGTGCGTACTTAAATTAAAAATTGATTCTGGCATTTGACAAACTTCAGAAATAATTAACCTCCTTTTATTCAATTTTAAGGTAGAGAAAGAACAAAACTAGCCAATTCATTCCACACTACGTCATAAATACGTATCATGTTTTTAAATCTGTACGGTGAAAACGATATCTGACCTGAGATTCTAGGTTCCTAAAAAGCTGTATAAAAGCATCATCTATACATTATACATATATCCAGGCTAACGTATAAGTAATTCCTGTTGCTGTTGCATGAGTAAATAACGCGTTGACTCTAGGGGCAATGCTACACGTCCAATATATACATATTGTACGCGATCGAGGATCCTTATCCTTATTGAACGTGTAGCATGCAGTATTGATGGATCGCGAACAATATCGAAGAATAGCTTAATTTCCTGAAATCCAGATCGCGGATCACGGATCAAATATTGAACGTGTAGCATGTTTAATGATATCAGCTCGCAATACATACATAAATAAAACAAAACAAGAAATGAAAACAAAGCAAATAAAATAAATGAATCTATACGCTGTGTAAAAAAATTTAATAATTGAAAAATTTAAATGTTTTACTAAATTTTTGTGTAGTTCGGTTGTCTCTCATTTCTGATTGACGCGATAAATATTGAAAATGTAGCATACCGCTGCGATACATCAAATCATGGATTGCTATTCAAATATCACAGCATACTATATATTATACTTTGTGCTATATATGTTGAACGTGTAGCAATGCCCTACAACGAGAAGATCGTGGGTTCAATTCCGCACGTGATGACGGGCGCTGTATTTGAGCAATAATACGTTGGTAAAGAAAAAGAATACATAAAATGGCTTTAATTTATTCAGCTTAACTGCACGTTTCCACGAGCAATAATTATTTCCGAACATAAGAAATAATGTGGATATAATGACGTTACAAATATATTTACTTCCAAACTTATCTTTTTAGGTAGAGAACACGTAATGCACATTGAACAAAATTCTAAAAAAAATTCATACCAGCTGACTGGTATGAATTCGCATTGTATATAACGAAAAACAAAAATCAAATGAAGAATTAAATTACTAAACACACACAAAGCCAAAACCAAACTTTAGTAATATGTACATATGGATTTATAATATTTTTGAACTATATATTTTGAGCTGAAAATAATTTAAATTTACTTACATACTATGTATGTACTCCTATGCATAAGCATATCTGGCTTTTATATTGTATATTCATAAAAGTATTTATTGATATGTTCAATGCACGTTGAATAATGTTTGATTTGAAGAAATACATATACAGACCTCCTTAAATTTTTGAAAATTATATATGCCAAACACATAAAATTAGGAAAACATATTTGTCGTTTACTATTGAAATAAAAAAATTTTTAAATTGCAATGAAGAATAGATATTCAATGAGGTGCATAGCTCATTCAAAGCGTTTTATGAACACTTGAAGCAAAAATACTGGCAAAACATGAAATTAATCAGATATTTTAATATAATTATTTAAAGTGCAAAATTAATTAATTTAAATATTGTATAAAAACTAAATAAGAAAGTGATTTTCCATAAAAATCTAAACCCAACTATTAAAGAATTACTCTGTTGTTTAGACAAAATTTTGTAAAACAAAAATTTGAGCTCATTTTTATAGTTATAAAAACTATGCTGTCTATAGAGCACTTCTTAATAGCTTTCATTTAATTAAAATGCATTTCAAGTGCAATGTAAAATAATATCCACAAACAAGAGAAAATGTTGAAATTTTTAATTTTTTTTAATAAAAAATTTAATTTTTTTTTGTGACAAATTTACGATTTTCTATTTAAGATTTCCTTTCCATGCCATATACTTAATATAAACGTTTCTTATCAATTAGAAACACAATTCATTTACAACATCGTAATGAGAACAATTACAACGATTATGCGGACAAAATATTAAAACGACTACAAAAAAATTTTATCTCAAGCCAGAGGAGAAAAAAATAAAAATAAAACTATTCAGTAATCAGTAATCAAATTTATTTTTATGAAAAGAAAAAAAAACACAAAAAACATTCTGTTGCACAAGAAAAGGCAGCATGCAATAGGCAATGCCGATTAGGGAGTAAAAAACGGAAATACAAATTAATATATAATTTCCGTTAAGATATGTTTTTGTATGTATGTATGTTCTTGAAACGAATCATAAATTACAAATTTTCTTTTAATTGATATTTAAACAGATTTAGTGACAAATTTAATATTTCTTGATATTCTACGAGTACAGCAATTCAATTATAAAAATAAAATTATCTTCATAAATGTGGGATTAGGTTAAATAAAAAACCATTAAGTGCTAATCACATGTACAGCTGCAGTAAAAAAATGGCAGTACATTTAGCGATTGTCTTTTATTTTTGTTGTGTATAACCCAGCATTTACACGCGCAAGTGTAAGTCCGAAAAACTCAATACACTCAGACGTTTTCATCAATCCAGTCACACTTTTTAACTTGCATGAACTTTCATGGTAATTTTCTTGCAAGTAATTTTTTGCCACTTACGGCAAGTAAAATTTAAAATGAAGAAACAGTGTTACCAATTACGAGTTTTTTTTTTATTAATTTACTAGTACGTTTTAAATTGAATGTTGTCTGATTATGATTACATTTGTAAAAAAAATAAGAAATAAAAAAGAACACAACTATACAAAAACACTCCCTAGCGGTAATTTTAAACATTCATTTAATGTTTTTCGAAAAAATAACTTTGATGATAATATTTTTTTCAGCTATTGCCAACACGGCAACACTGAACTCATTTAGTTAGTCCCCGTCCATACTGTGAAGCATATGCTGCAAAACTTTTGAGTTTGTTGATGAGAAGGGGAAGAGGAGTGGAAGTATGTACGCTGTTTCATGTACATGCAGTTTTTGTTGAATTTCTTATTTGCATTTTTTGACATGAGGTGTATTTGACGTTTCATTTTATTTCTTTTCGTTTGGTATACTGTTAACATCTATCATAATAATAGCTACCCTGTTTTATTGTTAATTTTTTGTGAAATATAATCAAAAATTAAAAAAAAAAATATAAAATTATATAAAAATTATTATATAATTTTTCTTCTTAGCGTCCATTTTGCTTCAAATTATACCTTGTGCTTCAAATGTTTATCCAAAAAAAAATATTCACACCTTCTATCACAGGGTAGTTGTTTTATATTTACATTCGGTATTGAGAAATGTCAAAAAAAATTAAAAAAAGAAGATAGAAGGGAGGAATAAAAAATACTAAACATGAAGCAAAAGATTCATGTATGAACACTGCTGCAGTTTCAAAAGAGAATTCAAAAAACTTTTGCAGCAAAAACTCAACAGTATGGACGGGTACTTATTTAACAATTTTTGTTACAACTTTACTTGTTGACACCACCTGTTTACACGCCAGTGTGCAAACACTTAAACAACTTAAAAGACATTCGAACTGTTTTTTGACTTTTTCAATGATAATACGTATTTGCTAATTGCAAGTAATACTTGCATGTGTAAATGCAGTGTAAATAAGGCGAATAAATGATTGACAGTGAAAATGATATGCGACGTTGAAAACATATCGCCTTTCTAGATATATAACGGTAGAGCAATACTGCGTCACCGAGCTAATTAAATCTTCTCAGCGATTTTAGTATGAAAACACAAAAATAATGTCTTTTTGAACAAATGCTCAGGAGATGTATCTTATGTATGCACTGGAAATAATTGGAAAGGAATAGTGTAGGATACAGACGCAATTTTGGTTACAATTGGCAGATACACAAGTCAGAAAAACAGTTTCTAGACGGAAGCTTGAAGACACCATATTCTGGCTGTAGAGGGAACAAAAATAATAAAAATAATTTAATAAAAAAAATAAATTTATGAAATCATATTTTTTTATATTGAGAAATCCCCTACATAGTATGCAATGCATTGCCATGGAACTAGATAGAGGGATAGATAGAGTATAGAATAGACGGAAGGTGAAAGTGGTAGGAAAACAGTTTGCACAACTCTGCAGTTACGTGTTAATCGCAAAGTAAAGTTGCGGCATCTTTGATGTTAATTTTGACGCATTTTTTTAAGCTAATGGGAGCCATTTTATTTATTATTTTACTTCGGCGACGTTTTATTGCTCATATATAGACGTAAAATATGGTTGAGTTGACGGCGAACACGGGTCTTTCTGATTGCAGAACCAACATGCTGACTACTCAGTCATCACCACCCTATTTTAAATTTCTTAATGAAACTTTTTAATTTCCAACCCACTGCTTTTATGTGAACGAATGATATAAAAAATTATTTTTAACAACAATTAAATGTGCACAATTTAAGTGGCTTTCAAAAACGTTTTAGAAATTTATTATAATTTGATATTTAATTTCTGACTGCACCATCACTGTCAACGAACCTAATGTTACAGATAAGTAGATAATATCTGCATAATGTGCCCAATGTACGATGTATAAAAATTGAGAAATCATGCAAATTGCTATGTGGATTAAATTTTTTTAATGTCTACTTGAATGGCCGGCCATTCATGTGCATCCTTCTCGGAAATGGAGAGATTTAATAAAACTTTTTAACTACCACCTTTTGTATGTTTATTTATAATAACAGACATATACATTTTTATTTTTTACTATTGTATATTAACAGAAAGTACTACTGTAGTAGATATCAACCCCTGTGCTATGTAAAATATAACTTTTTTACACAATATTTTGTATTGTTACAACATGCCACAAAATGTTTACGATAAGTATTTTTCCTTCCTTTTACTGTGAATTGTAATGGATGGCAAGTGGTGCAAATAATGTGCGGATTTAATTAAACAAGAAATAAATATGGACATGTATGTATGTATGTATATATATGTGTACGTACAAACAGCTGAGGACATACAATTAAGTCTTTGCTGCATTATTACAATACTTTTCTCTTTTCAAATAAAAGATATTTAATTAAAATGTCAACGAAAACTATTTGTATTCATTACGTTTAGAAACTAATCGAATAACAAATAGTAAAACCTTTATAAAATATTTATTCAAAAGTACTTATGTATGTATGTATTATTCCATATTTATACATGCCCAGCAAAAAACACCATGAAAAAAAAATAGTTCATGCATGGGTTCTATTGCAGATTAACTGGTTCAAAGGGGTGTCATATGGGCGAGCATATGTTCTCCTTTAACAAAACAACTTGTCATTTAAATGAAAGCTTAGAACACATGAATGTTCCATGAGTTCACGGAATTCATTTATTTACGCATTTAAAAATTTATTTAAATTATAACTACAACTGCGCAGTTGTTCATATATGTAAATTAATCGGCAGAGTTGAATGCGTTTTGAAAAGTGAAAATTTCGTTAACATTTAAGATGGCATTAAAAATGAATTTAGGTAAGAAATCATGAAAACACCAATTCATAGTGAAAGCATTCACTTTTTCTTGGCTGGGTACATACCCTGAATGAAGCCTGGGGTGGATTATCTCCTGGTCGCCATTTTTGTCGCATAAAGTTGTGACATTGTTGACAAGCTATTGACTTAGCCGTTTGTGGGTAGAGAAACTTTGGACAGCTGAAAAACTATGCTTATTTTTGAAAATAAAAAAATGTCATAAAATGTTGACGATTTGTGTTCTAGAAAATTGACATTGCGGGAAAGATTGAAAAAATGGTACATTAAAGTAGCTCCTTTCAGAATTTCTTTGGAGAAGCTGCAGGCTATATTACAGACGGAAGGGCTGGAGGTACCGCTGTTAGCAGCAGTTTTGTTGGATAAAAAAAGTATCAATCAGAAAAATTTTCCTCGGGAACTAATGCCACATAGGTAGAAAAAGTCATCTACGGAAAGTGGCAGACGTTTTTATAACTATGACGAAATTAAATTGTATATTATTAAAAATTTAGTTAAAAGTTCGCGAATACAGCCAATTTTCCTGAAATGTCAAAGACCAGCACTCAGAAGATGACTCCAACACATGCAAAGCATTATGCTGGAACTATAGGAAAGGGATAGTAGGAGAAACGACAGGAGGTGAAGCTTAATTAATTATTTTTGCAGCTCTGCTTTCGCACGTTCTTTGTTTATACTCGTAGCAGTGCTGAAGCTTCGGTTCAGTAGCCATTTTTATTATTGTTTTATTTCGCCGGTGCTACACAATACCGACAAAGGAGGGCGTTCTGATGCGATTGTGGATTGCTATTAGCTTAAGCCGGTATTGTTCAGTGACCAGTGACTATGCCTTCGCCACTGAAACCTTTCGACAACAACTGACACACTAATGCACATCGGAAAAATGCGCGATGTTTATTTTTATTTTAAAATTTTAGTCTGAAACTGGGGTTGAACCCAGGTCTGTTTTTGGATTCGTAGTCAACGTGCAGACTACCTTATATCGTGCCATGGCCACCCTGTAGCAGTGAAATTTTTGTTCCCATGAAATTTTTATTCTGCCGAAGGGAAGCATTTAAATTCACATCCCGTTATCAGTTCTCTGTGAATGTTGAAAAGAGTAGACGATTTGAAAAAAACTTAAAATTGATCCAAAATCCAATAATTTTAATTTTAATAATGAAGAAATACAAATTGTTTCATTATGCAAAAATGATTGTTAATGTCTACTTGAAGTAGAAATTTTGTATGGGAAAACCGGATTGAACGTGCACTTTAACTTTAAAAATCTTTTTGCACAAGGGGTTTTGTGATTTAAATAAAATGTTTTTAATTGTAAAGCTGTATTTTTTTAACATTTTATTAATGCATTTGGTATGGCCTAATAAATTACCATTTACGTTTGCTATATTGCGAAAAAAAAACTTCGAGGGAGATAATATTCACAATGGAGATACTTATTTTCAGGTAAATTATTTTGGACAATATTTTTACTCGTATACATTTCGCTAGTGATTTGGCAGCAAATTTTTATAATACATATGTATAACAGCAGATAAGCTAAAACGTATCCATACCGCTATCGTTTCCTATCAGTGGGATTACACTCAAAAAAATGTATTGTACGATTAGCTCAATTGTAGCTACACGAGTGTATACAACGCCATATAAATATACTGTTACCAATATGTATATAAAAACACAGAACAATGTGTGTCGCGTTTTTGAAAACACCCAGTGATAGATGTGAAGAAAAAGAGTTCAAGGAAATTCAACAATCATTCATTTCAACTATCGTTATTATTCTAAGTATCGAATCATTTAAGTACACTGGAATAAGTAGGTATTCTCTAAATTTCAAAAAATCATTTATTTTAAAATAATGTGACTGCCAACTTCTCATGATACAAATCAGCTGGTAAAAAAGTCACTTAAAAATTAAACATAAATTTTTGGTCAAAAAAAGTAAAGAAACAAAAATAATAACAAATGTGTGCAAACGTTTTCACTATTGCTTACTTTCGACATAACATTAAATTCTTTACAAAGAGTTTTATTAATGTAAAACGTTTTTTGTTTGGAAACGAAGAATATCCTTATAGTAGATTTTGTAAAATAATAGAACATTACACCATCATGAACTAATAATTTACTTGAGAGCAAAAGGAAACATTTTCATAAAAATTAAATTCCCGAATATTGTTTTAAGTCAATTTCTTATTAAATTCTCTCAGCAATGCTCTGTTGAAACTCACCAACTTTCTATTTTCAATTTTGTTTTAAAGTGTTATGCATATGAAAATATAAAAAAAACCTCGATTTAAAAAGAAAATTTATTTGGGGCCTTTCCATATAAAGGTAACGATATATACTTCGTGAACAACTGAAATAATATTTCTTTCGGTATATTTAAATGTTATATGTATGTTTTCAGATGCATTATTAAATAAACAGGGGTGACAGCTTTTTGAGAGGGCTCTGACCACAACTTTTAAATTTTTTTTCATTCAGTTCGTAAAATTAAAGGGTGCAGTGCAGTTTGATAAAAGCAGTGCACATGCACATGTACATATGTATGGATTATAGTACTTAATCACTGTTATAAGCAAGATAAATTGATAGTTTTTCTACTAGACGTACAGGCTAGAAATGGAAAATACTCATGGCGTTTCTTTTCAACCAAAAGGGCATTACATTTCTTGCCCGATTATGCTGTATTAATTTAAAACTTTTGCACTTTTTGTTACACTATAAAGCAATTTTACATTAGTTTAGAAGAGAATAATAAAGTGTAAACATTTTTTATAAATAAAGGGTTGAGTGCAATGAATCGAGAATCGAAATCACTATTGGATTACATTCAGCGCTTGCTCACGTATCATGATAAGCTTCGAAGGACTATACTGAAAATTAGAATAGCCGACTTCGGATAGCAACTAATATGTGCGTTTTCTGCCATCTACTTTGAGATTCAGTGGTCAGTAAATCGTTGCAAATACACATAATTCGCGGTTTTGATTTCTTTGTAAGGCCGTTAATGTCTAATGTTGGATCATGAACTTATTTGTGTTCTAACAGCTCACTTACTCATTGATGTAAATCGTAAATAAAATGTATATGTGTATGTACATACTATGAATATGGGTTTTTTTATTTATTTTTTAAATTAACGAGATGGAATCATACATTTGCGCCCAAAAGTCAATTTTACATGTTGAAATATATTTGTGGTGATTTTTTTTTAGCAAATAATATAACTAAGAAAAAAAAATCTGTAAATTTCTGAGAATTTTGCAAACCTAACCAGCTGAAGTTTGCTGTTTTCATTCATTGTTGTTTTTCATTTAATAGTAATTGAAGTGAAATTAAAAACGACTTGTAAAATAAATTATTGGTCCTTATTAATTTAGAAAAACACGAATAATAAAATATAATAAAGATATAAGATGTATATACGCATTTATGTTGAAATTTACGCCGTTGGTACATTAACGCGGTGCTAAAATTGCCTACTCACATTTGCTCCTTTAAAATATGATCAACTTTTTCAGAGGACATCACTATAGCCCTATAGCTTGAAAGCATACATGCTCAGCATCTTCCACAACATGGCCACTACTGTTAAAAGAACTTTTTATATTTGACGGGTTTCAGGTTTTCTATTTATCTTTTTTATTTAATAATACTAAATTATTCTGGATTATTTATTATTATCTTATCCTATTTTATCTTATCTGGATATTATCTAACCATCAATGTATTGTATGAATTTAAATATTTAAAAAGGTAGTTTTCTATCTTCGGATTTAACTATTGTGAATTCTCTCCTAAAAATGTCAAAAATACTAACCACAATTCTCTCGGTTATAAAAAATTAACGTACTAACAAGAGAATCTCTTCGTTTAACATGTATTTGCTTCTCACCATTTCCATGAACATCTTCAACAAGTACTGTATTTTCCAATAACTTTTTATTACCAACTATAAAAAAAATTATATTAAATGTAAGTGAATTGTAATACAATTGTATTTATTGTTCGAGCTCCCGAAAACGTAGGTAACCTTTATCCAGCTATCCAGTCCGTTTGCTCCGCATTGCGCAATTTGAAGTCACTTATTTTATTAGCAACCCGGGGCTCCTCAGTTTACACAATTCGATGTAATTGGAAATACCCTTCAGTTTATGTTTTAAATGTATAAAAACAAAATATATTTAAATACGGTCTTTCGAGCCGGAACTACAATGGGGACAACACAGAAGAATATCGTCCTATCCGAATTACTACAAATAGGATATGAAGCAGCTATGGCCATTGGGAAAGTGCGGGACATAATACACCTTATTCTAGTTGTCAACGTCGACGTTGACACCAAAACTTAGCACGTTCATATGCAGCGACTTTCTTTTAAAACTTAAATTCTTCAATTCTTCTATTAAATTTCAATTAAATTATGAGGTTAAAGTTTTCGCAATATCGATTTTAGAGAAGCTGGATTTTGTTGTCGATGTCCATGTAGACAACTGGAATAAGGGTGATTAATTTAGGTTGTGTATCTTGTCATTGTTCATATTTCTTTCTTAAATAATTATGTATTTTCTATAAATGATTGAAATTAAACTTTAAACTATCTACATATATAAAAATAAGTTGCATTGTGTTAGTTATTGATGTTCTCTGGAATGCGTGAACCGATTTTGTTTCTGCAAAGTTCATATGAAAGGTGACGTCAATACCAAGGTTTTTATGTATAAACGGTCTCTTTATGTGTATTGGTTCATGAGTTATAGCCATTTTAGTGAACCCTGTCCGCGCGTTGGCAAACCATCGGTTTTGTATATTTACACCGAAAATGGAAAAACAACAAATGTTGTTTACTACAGAGCATTACAATAAAAGCAATTTATCACGGATTTAAATGAATTCGAATTGATTTTTATATTTTCTTTTTTGCACTACCAAGTGTGCAGGGGGTTCGCTAGTTTAGTTGGATAAACTGCGTTTTAGCCGCGGTGATTTCAAATGTTGTTTCATGTTCTAATTATGAAACATGTAATAATTTTTTCTTTACTTTAAAAAAACAATGCCTACTTTATTCAAGGTATTTTTCATTAATTTAAACATTGATGTTATTATGACTTTGAGATCTGTTTGTATTCAAAGTTTCAAATGACTCAACTAGAATGGAAAGTAAATGTTGTTAAAAAATTTCAGTGAAATAAACGTGATTCATCAACAAGTTGAGAAACGTTTTAGGTAAATTAACAGAAAAAATAAATAAAAAATAAAATAAAAAAAATTCTTAAAATCCAAAGCCAATTAAATTTATAAATATTTACATTTCAAAATTAAGGCGTATAATATACGAGTATTCTACAAAAAACAGATATAACCAGAAACAGTTTGCAATAGGAAAAAAATAAAAATATAAATGCAAACGTGTTAATTTTAGTTATTTTAAACAAAAGTTAATTAAAAGAATCATAAAATAAAATTTATTTGCACACTACGTTAATTATTAATTGACGTCGTCGAATGGCTTTAAAAAGACTAAAGGGTGATTTTTTTTTGCTTTGGGCCTGTTCTCAAATGCATCAGTGCGCTGCATCTGATTCACGTCTATGATTAATTTGCGATACTGATCCACTGACGAAAAATGAATGATTTGTTTACAATTTCTTCAGGATATTAAAGGAAAAAAATTTAATTTTCTGAAGAAGCCAATCAATGATATTGGCGAAATATTGATATAAAAAAAGAATAAATATTTCATTTCTCTTCAAAAAATTTACCTAAACCTTGATTATCTTAATATAATTAATAAAAAGAAAGAGTTGGAATAAAATTAAAAATTAATATTTTTTAAAATTTTTAAAAAATAAATCATTTTTAATAAATTAACAATATAAAAAAAATTTATAAAAAATTTAATACTCCCATTGCATCACCCTTTTTTGTGATGCTTGTTTGATGCTTTTTTGCACATCAGCTATTTCACTGGTGCATTTTAGAACTCAAGACATTTGCAGTGTTGCAAACTTTTGCTTTTTAAAACGTACTGGCCATTAGATGCAGTGATGCATTTCCGAACAGGACCTTTCTCTTGATGTAACTTATATATTTGGGGTGCCTCCGTAAAAAGTTAAGAAATAGTGGAAATGAGTACATAACAAGAAAAAAACAGAGCGTCCTCAAAAAAATGCTGAAGACCGGTTAAGTGGAAAAACGTTTTAAGTACACAGCACGTTATTATTTATCTAAATTTTTGTTAAATGGGTTTGTGATTGTAAATGTTATTTTAATTGAAAAAATTTAATTTAATAATATTTCAAATGCCATCTTCCATTCTGTTGTGAACATAGAAGAATGTTTTAAAAACTACCAGCCACAATGCTTTGTGTAGTGGAAAAACGTTTTAACTGACTTTGAATATGAAACGTTTTTCCACTTGAAAAAAAAAATAAAAGTAGTAATCATCCATGAAGTACAAATTTCTTAATTTTTTGCAAAAACGAGCCTTTGGTGCAATACCGGAGTATGCAGAAATGAACTTTGGGGAAATATATATCTAAAGGAAAAAAGATTATGGTTCTATCTCTAACTGTTCAGATTCTACAGCTACAAAAGTATTTATTGCCTCCAGCTATATTCCAACAATATTTATTAGCAATAATGAAATATTTCCTTTATGACAAGACATTTACAAACAGAAAACATTACAAAACATGCCTCTTTATTTAAAAACTTGCAAAAAAATAACTTTAGTAAACGAAAATACTATCAAAAAGATGGCTCAAAACTTCAAATGCATTTTTCTCAGTTCACGATTTTTTGAATTACTGCGGTATTGCACCAAAGGCTCAATATATATTCTAGTTTGTTTTATTGCTTACACCACCCCCATTATATCTGAAGGAATTAAGAAAGTTACTCGTTTCGAAATGAAAATTTTCTGCTGGGACTTCTGTATTTAAGAAATAAGTATGTTAATATTTGATGTTACCGACTTAATGTAAATAGAAGAACCAAGTGTAAAGTAATATGAAGCAGTAGTAAAAGAAGAGAATAACAAAAGCATTTAATAAGCATGTAAAATGGCAAGGTACTTTTACGTAACATTGACACAATTCCGCTTTGTTCTAGTTTTACGAATAATTAACTGTTTAAACTTGAAAATCATTCATTTATGTGAGTATAATACATAAGTATACATAGATAAACGCTAATAAACTCTTAATTATATACAATTTTGTTTTTTTGTATATTTTTCAACAAATATTCCTTTTGTTATGCTAATTAATAAGATACTGGAAATTGAAATAAAAACTCAAGTGTTTTGTATATCTGGCTTTTTATTAATAAATAGTATGGGAACAGTGAATACACAGAAACTACATACATAATACTCGGCTGAAAGATAAATCTTTTTACAAAAAGCAAAAATAAAACACACACTTAAATTATGTATTCCATAACAAAGTGCTATGGTTATCAATCGACCTCCACCATAACTTATCTATAACGGAATGAATAGTTTGCGTTCTTTGATAAGCGCGTACATCTCATATTGTTGCCAAAACATTGTTTCGAGCATTAGTTGGTCACATGATCCAATGATTATGTGGAATAATTTCATAAAAATGAAATTTTTTTTTTTAGATTTTGATAGTTTGCTTTATAATGTTAGATTATAAAATATTTAATTATGCCAACCATTTTGACCGAAAAATTTTATTATGTATAATTAATATTTATCTTGGTGTATTTAATGAAAAATACTATATTACAGTGGAGTTTGGTTATAACGAACAGTGGTACTATAAAAAATTTTCGCTTACAACGAACAAAATTGTCCGAACAGTATTGAATTAATATTTCACACAAATTAGTACGGTTATAGCAAATCCGGTTATAGCGATTTTTCGTTTAAATTTCGTTTCTTAAGTCCCATAAACAAAAATGCATAGAAATTTCTAGGTTTATAACGAAAATGAAATCGCATATTTCTATATGGCATATTTTGAAACTTCAAATTATTTATCTCAATTTGGTAACACGATCAAGCCTTGCCTATCAAGTTTTAAACTCCCTCACTTTTAAAATTTGATGTGTACTTGCCTTAAAATTCTCTACATTGTTTCGTGTCAAGTTATGGGCAAGAAAGCAGCTGATTAAAAATCTTTGTGCTCAGCGAAGCCTTCTTGATAAATGAACTTTTAAATTTCTCAAAACTTGGAAACAAAATATGCTGCCGTTGTAGGGACGAGATCACCTGGTATGAATTCGCCTTGTTTATGCCTTAATTGCCTTTGAGTAAAAATGTTACTTGCCCGCTAATTTATATTTTTTCTTTATATATTATTATTAAAGATTTTTAAAAATAACCGATTTAAAAGTTGATGCTCTACATTTTGAAATTCAAAAGAATTTCACAAAAAGTTTCTTCTCGAACATTTTTATCTTTTGATGTGATACTTTATTATTTATTTATGTCTTGCTGATGTTGAAATTATTAAATAAGATGATAAAAGAATTATTTTTAACTTATCTACAGTATGTTGAAGATGATGGAAGCAGATTTTGTTGACAAATGTTTTGCGTATCTTGTAAAATATGTAAGTCAGTTTTTACTTGTTTAAAATTATGCATAAAAATTTTAATAATGGTTAATTACAATCGACTACACATCGTGGGATGTTACATATACATACATTTGATAGCATAGATTTAATTACGAGCAATAGTGATTAACAAAATTAAAACCATAATTCAGAAAGAAAGCACGTTTTTCTAAACTTTCCCTGAAGGAAGCCTTTTGTCGCATAATTTTCCTATTATATTGGATCAGCACTCAGTGGATGACCACTACACAAGCGATGCATTGGGTTGGAACTAGAAGAAAGGCACAGTGAGAGAAATGGCAGCTGGTAAAGCCTTACTATCATACAATTCTGCTTTTGCAATTTTTTTTTATAGCAGTGTTGCAGTGCCTGATGTCAAGGAGACGTATTCAATTTTAAAGGTTTGTTTTAGTAGCCATTTATAGTAATTATTTTACTTCGGAAGGCGAAGGTCGCCGCTCTGATGTGCCTGTGGTTTGGTTACAGCTGAAGCCGGTACTGTTCAGTGACCAATGACTGACACAAAGCCACACTAATGCACATCAGAAAAATGGGAAATGTTTTTATGACTTAGTATGAAACTGGGGTCGAACGCCGGAGTTTTTGGTTTTGCAGTCAACACTTTTTACTTTGCGGTTTGTGTATAGAGACACTTTTGACAGCAGACAACATATGCTTCTTCTTTTTGGGTTTTTGTAATTGTTTCGTTTTGTTGAAAAAATTGTGGTACGCGCATAATTAACTGCCTGCATTTATATTGAAAACAAAGACAATTTGAGTTTTTTTATTGTTGTTTTCAATATAAATGATCGAACGATTATTTTAACTCATCTTCTATAAACAGACAGTACAGTTTTTTATTAAAAAATGTCATAAAATGCCACTAAATTTTAGTGAATGTTAAAACTTTAAAGATTTTGTGCAGTCTTTCGAAGATTTTGTCTTCTACAAAATTGACTTTGAGAGAAAAAATTTTAAAAATTTAAGCAGCTCCTTTTGAAATTTCGTTGGAGAAGCTGCTGTCTATATTGTAGGCAATAGTTTTGTTGAGCAAAAAGCAACAAATATTACTTAGAAAAGTTTTTCCCGGGAATTTTGGCCACATAGGTATAAAAGCTCAGCTAAGGAAAGTAGAAGAAATAAAAAAAAAAAAAATATGACTAAATTAAATTGGATATAAAAATCGACGAAATCCTATTCGCGAATCTAGAAACTCAGAAAATGTTTTCCGAAGAAGTTTTAAATATTAAACAGTACTAGTACTGGAGTAATTAGTCAGTAGTACTCATAGTACAAGTGGTTTTTCAATGGCACGCACATATTAAATGACTATAGAAAATTACACTGCCTGCGGTATAGTAACTCAGTAGTACTGGTAGCAATGTCAGTAGTGAATCAGTACTGTTTCACTATTGACATTTCCTACAGGGTTAACACTATTGTAAGAATGACAAAGAAATTGTATTTGTTTTGTGCTTATCCTCGAAACAAATTGAACACGTACTAAAAAGAAAGTTGAGAAATTAGTTTGGTCGGTTTTGAAGTTAAGGTGAACTTAACGAGCGCCATTTTACCTTTACGTATTGAATAAAACTTTTAATAAATTGACAATTAAAAAAATATCCAGGAAGAAAACAAAAATACGGCCTGCAGCTTAAGCACAATTAAAAACTTGTAACCAAAAATAGAATACATACTCATAAAGTTTTATTATCCAACAGTGTTTTTTTGCATTTTATTTTAAGCGTTGAATTTTTGAAATTTGCCTTCCATATGGATATTGAAAAGCAGAAGTAAAATGATATAAAACTGAATTAATCAATTATTACAAGTTCACACTTTTATTTTGCTTTAATTAACATAAAATTTCCTCAGAAGTAAGTTTAATGATTAAAAAAAATGAAGTCACGAACATTTTATTCCGACTAGCTGCAAGACACAGTGGGCGGAAAAATTAAAATTATAAAAAAATTTATTTTACAAAATTTTTTTCAATGGAAAGAAAAGCTTACGCATGCCCGATGATGCTGCCTCATCTGTAATTATTGGTAGTATAAAGAAAGAGGAATCAGAAGCTCGTGATGTTCTTGGCATTAAAATTCAGTGTGACGTTTGATGGACTGAGAACATCTTGAGCATCGTCGGAACATGGGTTGCGTTTCGTTGTTCCATTATTTACTATAAGTGGATGTATTTGAATGAAATCAAGGTACTTGTTCCCGAAACCTGCTCATTCATACGCACAACACGTGCATTATTAAGAGCGCATACATTTCTTTTTATCTTGAATCAGCACTCGGAGTATGACCCCTATACATGCTATGTATTGTGCCGGAACTAGGAAATGCATTGAGGTGATTGCAAATTATTATTCATTACAGAGAAAACTACTTTTTTGGCCGAACGTATGTGGAATAACCACGAATGTCCATAAACACTACTCCTTCAACCAACTTCAATTTCAGGAGTATAGCGAAACGTAATCTGCGGATATTTCTAACAAAATTTTGCTAGGAAACCATAGTTCCAAAATCAAAATGGAGCCTTCGATTTTTCACGACAAAATTTGTGTAATATTTTTTTGGTTTATTAACATATGAAAAATTATATTTATAAGTTTTTTGTATATTTTGCATTTAAAAGTTATTTATTTTTAATAAATAAAAAATATCATGTATAATTGTTCCTGAAATGTATAATTTGGAAAACAGTCATGTGAAATTTCTGAATTCTCATTGGCAACAGTGAGTGTAATATAAAATGAAATACAAAGATTGTCGTATAAAAATTTTTTGGTGTTATAGAAGGTATATTGATTGAATTTTGTATGGAAATTGTCCTATTAAAACTTCTATAAATACAAAGACAATTTATGAATACCGAAAAATACCAATTTCATATTTTGAAGGATTCTGGAAAATAAGTCCCGATTGGGATATATATACTATATATATATATGCAATTATGTTTTACATTTATAAGCGCTTAAAAAGAACTTCACGCTCGATCAAAGAAATTTTGAAATAAATTTTACGGAAAACATATCTAACTCTTGGCTCCTACAAAAAAAACCTTACAAAAAAATATTCTTACCAAATACTTCATTGATGTAGTAATTTTCGCATTAGAAAATTAAAAACGTTCAGTGTATTTTTTTTAGAAGGAAAATTGGCAAATAGCAAATTGAAACAATTAAAGATATCATGTCGAAACACTCCAACTAGTAGGAATGATATATGTGATAAATATGATTTAAATGAATTCAGCTCTTGACCTACGAAATTTGCAACCGCCTATGGTGGTTTGGTTATTGATTTTGATTAATAAAGAATTAATAATGCCTCGCCAACACAAATTAGCTAGTGAATACCCGACAGTTTAACTATTGCAGATATCCATTGAAGATATTAAACTAAAACTAATGTACGTAGCTAAAATTTTAATCTATTTTTACTTTGTTCCAGCCACTACTTGTGTATATCACAAGACGTCAGTCAAAATGCATGCATGAATCCGACGAATATGAAAGCGATAAGTTTTCAAGGAACAATTAAATACAATCAAATGAGAAGAGACAAAAACATAATAAAAATTAATACTGTGTATTAAGTGAGTCATCTAGGCGTAAAGTCAGTATTAACAACACCAGTACAAACGGCAGTAAATAAAAAACAAACACGATAGAGCTCATATTACATGCAATTGTTAATTGGCCAGAGATATCACTCGACTACTTAAAAAATGAGTAACAACAACAATAAACTCGATGATTTCTGTTATCTTTTTCTTATGTTTGTTTTTGTTGCATTTTTCTTTGGGGTTTCTTTGTATGTATGGGAGTGCATATCTTTAGAAAACATAATTTGAAATTTTCCTTAAATAATGCAAATAAATTAAATAAGAAAACTTCGAGACGAGTTTATTTTTCTTTCCTGTGCATAATTGAAATGTTTATTGCAATAACCCAGTCAACATAATAGTGTAAAGTATGGAGAACTTAAAAAAATAACAGTGAATTCAGGAGAAAAATATGTACTATATACAGTAGGATGGGTAAATTTTTTCAGGTGAGATAAAATTGATCAAATTTCTTGAACAAAAAATGATATTGAATATTCACTAATCATGTTATACAATACATTGAAATCAATTCAAATGGTTATTACATTGGACAAAAACTATAGAAAATAAATGCAAATGCCAATGATTTTAATAGCACTTCGTAAATATTCAGGATCATGTTTTAGAAACGTTTAATACGAGTAAGTAAATAGACAATTTTTCTTTCTTTTTTAAATTCTTTAATTCTCATGTCATGAACATAAAGACTATTAAATGTTCATATCCCATCACTTATTGTTACTTCTTTTTTGTTTTTTTTTTTATTATACAAATAAAATTAAATAAATGCAATCTCATCATATTCGAAATACTCGTCCATTTATAAGATTTACGCAAAAAGATACTCGATATTAACAAAATTCCTGATTCATTGTCATAATGTTTACTGTAAAATTTTCTGATGTTTATCTTCGCTTTAAAATCCATATTTTTTATTTCTTTTTTTTCAAGTGTATTTATTTTATTTTGTATTCATAAACAAATCGCCAATATAAGATGTCCTACATGTTTGTCAGTCTACATATCTGCCCTCGTCATCCCACAAGTGGATAAATATTTACATTGATCAGATTAAGAAATTTAATAATAGCGTATCTGATTTCAAAACACTAACAAATGTTTGAAATGGAAAGATTACGAACTGTGTTTAATTGCTAATGTAATTGTTGATTATTTTATTTAACTACCTGTCTTTGTAAAAAAACAAAAATTTCCGTTTGGGTTTCGGTTTTTGCATTGAAACAACAATAAAAAAACTCAAATTTGTTTTTCTTTGAAATTCGCAGTTCTTAAAGAAAATATTTATTTTATTTACAAAGGCAAGTAGTAAGTTAAAACATTTTATAAATTCTGCAATTAAATTTTAAGTTTCCCAAGAGAACTTTAAGTATGGTCAGAGCTTGGTTAAATATTTAATGAAATTATATACTTTCGTATTTATTCATGGAACGAAATAGTCATTTAAAACAAGCGATAATACATTTTTAATATTTCAAAGAAAGATTGAATAACTCTTTGCCAACAATAAATGTAAATTCAAATAAATTAAACAGAAGATGCACTTGAAATTTTTAATGTGGTAATTTAGACATTTTTTAAAAATGCTTCGTTCATATAAATTAAAATAATATTCAAGTTTAAGGTCAAACATCAAAGGTTATCGTTTCAAAATTGTTGTTATAATTTGCAGATATATAATGAAGAGGAATGAATGAAGTGCTTATTTTAAAAAGTTATTATCGTTCACAATATCTCATAATGTCATCAATCTAACAGTCTTTGAAGCAGTTTCATAGCAGCTCCTACTTCGTAAAATTAAAATCGTCATCATTATCTACTGTTATGTAAATATCTATTTTCATTCCATAAGTGAGACAGTTTGTTTAATTGCACCTGATGAACGCGATAATAAATGTTATATGCACATACATATGTATGTATATACTTGTGAAAGTCGCTTTTGTTCATTTATGTTTGTTAAGTTCTTGTCTTCAAAAGAGTGGTGAGATTATTTAGAATGCAAAGAATGATGAAAGGGTTTCATTCACTTGATAATCTAAAGTTAATAGCAAAGTGTCGTCATTTAAAGCAAGTGTTTATATAGACAAAGACCAACAACACCAGTAAGAAGAGGGATAATATTTAATGTTTATTTAATAAAATATGAATGGATCAAAATGCAACGGCAAAAATCGACAAATGAGTTATTATAATAAAAGAAAGTTCTAGCAATTGAAGGTGGTAATTTACAACAATATTGAATTTTAAAATATTAAATTAACTTTTCTTGTCCTTAATTTTGCAATTTTGTCACCAGTAATTTCAGTTCTCTTTTCTTGCCGTTTAAAAATAATTCACACATTGATTTTATTTTAATATTATATCCAAGTTTTCGCTTCTCGTTTGTGTCCTGATACTTTATTATATCGTCACATAAAATGCAAAAGTGCCTATCATCACTTGAAATTTTTACTGGAGATACAAACAACTCAATAGAAAACGCAATATCATCCAAATGAAATTATGAGTTTATATTTCTACACATAATATAAAAATAAGGGAAATATTTTAGAAAAATACTGCATACCCAACAAGTTTTTTTATAATTTTTTTCACATTTTTGAATTGTGAAAAGCAATCACTTGTTGTTATAACCTTTTAAATTTCTTTAATAAAGTCGTTGTTTTAAGAAATAGAAAGCTAAAGACCTGTGCCTTGATGCGCTGTACATTATCCATTAAAAACTCAATATTGATTTTGTGTTTGTTACGCCCTTTTGCATTTCAAGTGGCGATATGTGTGTATATTGTAGTTCATATGTGATTATTCCTATTTGAATCGTGTTACATTCCATTATCTATTTTATAAAGAAAAATCACAGAATAGTGCATATGTATGTAATTGCATCGAAAATATCGCCTGGCGTCGCCGCACGAACTCAATAAAACATAATACAGTTTATACATACATACAATGAATGCGTCACAGAAAATGGAAGAAGTCCTATCTAGCATTTTAAAATTTGAAAACTGACTCACAAATTCTAGTCTACTCTAGTGAAAGTCACTACGCAAAATAAAATTTTTCCCAGAAATAAATTTATGGTTACTTTTTTACTAATATTGCAAAATTTTGTGGTAATTGCCAATATATTTTTTCTTTAAACAAGTTTATTTTGCTTCTCCTGTAAAATTTTTAAAATGTTAGATAGGACTTCTTGCATTTTCTGTCACGATATATAAAGTTTTATTTAATCCTTTAACCTTTCTTATTGAAAGACCCTTTATACGAACAAAAAATTTATTTTCAATAACGCAGTACTACTTATGGTATGTCGAATGTGTAAAGCGAAGGCAAAGAAAAGTAAGGAACAAAAAAATCCTGATTACGTAGTCACGTGAAGAAATGTATAACACACACATGCATGCAATAAAGTTTTAACATGACCCCTGCCAAATCTCCATTCATAGGAGAACAAAAATAAATAAAATCTAAGGTGTCTACACAGCATCACAAAAAGGGAATGGGAAGAAGAAATAAATTTTGTTGTATCTCTGTATGTGGGCGTTTTTTTAATTTTTTTATTTTTGTGTATTTGTTTTTCCTTCTGTAATACATAAAATTTTCTGAAGTCTATAGGAATGTAGTAGGACATCAGAAGAGATGTAGCCAGGGATGAGAAAAGTGGTGGTTTTTTAGTAAACTAATGGCAGTTTCAAATGTTTGAAAAATGTACACAAATTTTTTTTCTTTACTTTTATTTATGTTATTATTGTGACCTTGGCAGGACACAATATTTTAGTATTGCATATTAAAAAATATAACGCAAAAAACTTACGTGTTAAATGTTTTTTGATAATCCTTGATTTGTTTCCGTGAAAATTCATGAAATTCAGTATAAACATTGACCACCTTAAAGTTGTGTGGTACCTCAATGCCGGCTTCTTGTGAATCTATAATCACCTGACGTCTATTTAAAATGTGCGATAATTCCGAGGAATCGGTGGAGCCCGAATCACAACTGTTTGGTCGTCCCAACGAGGAACGACGACCATTTGAAGTGTTCACTCCAGAAACGGAGGAAGCAGCTGAAGAAGCATTTGACGACACAGACATTTTTTAATACTATTTAACACTTTCAAAATTTCACTTGCTATTTGTTATAACTGTTAGTTTTTTTTATTATGACTGTTTAACAAGAACAACAAATTTGACTTTAAAATTATTTATTCCGTTATAAATCACCCTTTTACATTAAAAGATAGAGTAGCTTTGAGTTATGATATATGAAATTATTATATATTTATTTTTATTTTCATAATTTATTTACTTCCCGTTATGTATCACACCGATATGCACCTGCAATTGCATGCGACCACTAAAGTAGACAGTTGGAGAGTGACTGATATTAACAAGTAAATCTAAACTAATTTAATACAATTTAATGCAACTAAGACAAAGAGCAAAATGTAGTATTTGGGGTACAGAGATTTTTCAACTGTATAAAGTAAGTATTTTAGTACTTTCAATACAGCCCAAACAGTGTTAACATTCAAACTTTCGCAAAACCGTAAAGTTTTTGTTAAAACTAATCAAGGCGTATAAAAATCGGTGGTGGTGAGTGGAGTTGTCGCACAGCAATCATACACGTTTTTTGTCCGCGATATTTCAAAAACAGCTTAATCAATTATTACAAAGAAAATGTGTTTTACTTATGAACATAGTGTGCGTAAGAATTTTTAATTTTTTAAAATCATTTGATTTTAAATACAAAGTTTGTTCTCACCAAAAACAGAATTTTTAATTAAACGGCACTTGTTTTTGACGTTGGTATATCAAACGTTTGTACAGCAAAAATTGTCACCTGTTTTAACAACCCCACATAGGTATATACGCTTTGAAATTAATTTTTCATTTTAATATCTTCTGTTTTGAAGTCAATGTCTAAAATTTAGATACACTATTTCATCAATTTATATTAAATTAACTTTGTGTCAAAGTATATTACATATTAAAAATTTTTTCACAAAACTAACATCAAAACATCTCGGTATACGAGTAGTCATTGATGAACAAACCTGGCAACTTCGTGACCATAAAAAACAGAAAAAAAAGAATGAAAATTCCATTGAAATATGAGAAAAATAATAATAAGAAAATTTCAGGTAGTGCATGCATATGCACCTTAAAATATATAAATTTAACAAATGTTATGTATATTTATTCCTATATTGCACAGAGTTTAACCACTTATGAAACTAAATCGAGCCTTGACTTACTGTCAGCCTCCTCTTCAGGTATATAATCTGGTGACATAGCTTTGCCTCTGTGATTAAAAGAATAAAACGTGGGAAAGTTACCCAAAGTATCCCAAGACTTTGCTTGCATATCGACAGTAGCTCGAATTTCTTTGAAATTACCCACAATTTGGATGACATTATAAATGACGACCACTAAACTGGCCACAATTTGGACTACGATCTAAAAACACATACAAGTACATATTTTATATATCTGATATTACATTATTGTCAAATTTACTTACATCAACTGGTAACTTGGTAAATTCTTGCTCAGTTAGACGTATATAAGTGCGGTCTGTTTAAATACGAAAATTAATTTTCATTTAAAGGCATGGTGTTCTTTGTGTACTTACAGTGAGCTGCGGAATATGCCGCATGTGCCAGACTAACAAATCCGGCTATTAACAAGAATTTATTGAATACTGTGTTCACCATTATTATATATTGGATATATTGCGTATTTTTAATAAAAATTTATTTTTTATTAATAAAAATAAACCAGCTGAAATATTTATTATTTGGAAGTATGACAACAGCTGTTGATAGAATTACAAAATGTGCATAATACAGGGTGTATACTATTTAATGAAAACCTAAAACTGTGAATCTTAAACTGTGCTTTAATTTTACAACAGGGTGCAAATATAAAATTGTTTTTAAAATGACCCGTTATTAATTTCATTTAAATACTTATTTAATTTTATGTTGTAATACATGTGCCCTATTTGCCAATAAAAAAAGTCTGTAATAAAACGCAATATAGCAAGTGATAAAATTAAAAGAAATATTCCAGCATTTAAACCACTCCTAAACAGAATAAATAATATAAGATTATGATCGAATTTCGTATCCGTATGTTGGTTTTCATATTAATTCAAAAAAATAATCTTTTCAATTTGTATAGAACACCTAATATAGCGATATTTTATGCTGTGAAGTTGCTGAGTTTTATTATGTTACTAACAGACCAAAGCAAGTTTAACTATGCCAAATTAAAAAAGTTACAAAAAACAGTCTGAATTCATATTATTTATTATTAATTATATTATATTTATATATAATATATTATATTATTATTTTTTGTTGTATATGATAAACAAAATTTTGTTGTTTTTTTTTATTTTCTCATGCTGAAATCGTTCTCTACTACCGCTCGTGATCCTATTTAAAAAACAATTCATAGCTTATGTGTCCATTTAAATAGGGATATATACATATTCTTTTACTTTCACTACAATTTTCTTCTTTTTTTGATATTTTTCAGTAAACTCAAGATGGGGATTTTTTGAAATGGTATGAATTATATCTAAAATGGTAGCCCCAAATTTTATCCAGATCCACCAAGCCATTTTTTAAGTTAGGTTAGGTTGGCAGGTTGCTGTATGTGATGGTAGAGAAGAGTCCCAGCCCACTTGGGTGCAATGGGTTCCATTGTGATACCTCCTTTACCTCGTACCTCCTTTGATTACTACTACATAGAACCCTATATGTTAGTTCATGCCAGAAGGAATCTGCCTAACACATTTCGCCGACGTACACCAGTCATCACAGATATGCAAAAAATATGTACAAAAGTAACAAATTTTAGTTTCTTTTTCTCCAAAAAAAGTACCAAAAGAACTACTTTCATCCCTTTCTTACCTATTAAAAAGTATCCTACATGTTAATCGATACTACGAGTTATCCGTATATGAAAGTAAGTATACATACATACTTATAGTTTTTATAAAATAAATACAGCCCTAGAAATTAATGTTGTATGTATATACATATTTTATTTCATGAACTGTATAAATATCATTTTGCATGCAATAGATATCACTAACGAGTTTACTCTTTAATAGAGTTTAACAAGAACTTTATGAATAGAAAATAATAATTATTAATTGATTAAAGTGATAACAGCAGTCGAGTTTATTTGCCCACTTTAAGGTCATTGACCACTTGCCGTTATTGTATAAAAAATGTGCTTTGTGCTTAGCTTTCACGAGTGTTCAGTATCCCTGAATAGGTGTATCATAATTTACAATACTGGAAATCTCGGAACGGCCGCTATATTGCATTTATAAAAAGGTAAGTTCATTTTCGTATTTTTGTCAAAAAATCGCTTTTTTCATACCCACATCGATAGGAAAATGTATATGGATGGATGTGCAGATATATACATATAAATATATACATATATACATACGTATTTATGTATATGCATTAAAATAAATATTTAAATTTCACAGCGCTCACATGACAATTTTTTCCAATAATATCTACTTCGAAATTCTTTGCTGATTGTCAGGAGACCTTAAAGTCACAAACAAATTTAAATGCACATGTAAAAATATGCATGTATTTTTTGGAGTACATGCATGCGACAATTTATTGTTGATCCCATAACACCCACATTGAGACCACTGACGAATTTATCATATTTGCAATGTAATGATTGCCGGCGGTATGTACATCTGAATGTATTTTTGTCACTTATATATATATAGTAAATATATTTGTACATTCATAAATACTTATAAATTACATTTGTGTGTATTTAAATTCTATTTCACAGAAGGGAAATTACAGTTAATTCTATGTTTACGCGATAGATACGTTCCTCGAAAACTCGCGTAAAAAGATATAAAATGAGAGGGTATTCAATTTCAGGTAAAATAAAATAAATATTTAATATAATATGCAATTCAAATTCAAAATAAAAGAAATTACTAAAATCACAAAACTTGATACAAATATTAAAAAAACAATAGAAAAATAATTAATTTAGAAAAAGAAATAATTAATTTGCATGTAATAAATGAATGATAGACAAAAATGCATTAATTACTCTTTATTAAGTTCAGAAATACTTATATGCGAATAAATATTTTTTCAATTATTCGATTTTTTAACATTTAGAGTTGACGACACTCTTACCTTCACCGGAACTTATTTGCTATAAACAATAAAAATCCTTTTGATTGTGGTTAGTTTTTTCTATCTACCGAGTATGTAATTTAAAATCCTCCAAATTTGGTGGTGAACCAAATCATAATTAAATTATTTTTTGGAATTACGTTAATTCCTATTCGCGGTAAAAAAGTTTGCGTTAAAGAAGAATTAGGTGTACGGTACAACATCTCATTGAAAATGTGTTAATTGCTTTTATACCTTCAGCTATTAATCATCGATATTAAAATCCAATTGTGGTTGTTCTTATTCCAATTTTATAAACTCGACATATATATTTTGTACAAACTACAAGTTTATAGCGAAAATTGTAAGTAAATAGTTTCCCTCGTATAGAAATGAAATCAGTTATATTTCCATAAGTACATTGTAAAAGCTGTATCATGTCACATTTAATTTTCCCACCATTAAGAATTTGATAGACTAGACATTTATTTAAAAGGTTGTATGCAAAGGATATTGCAAATAGACACAGTGGATATAGCAAGTGGAAACAGTGATTAGTAATAAAAATTCTCTAAAAGCATATTTTTGAATGTTGAATTTAGAATTCAGAGAGTGAATTGAATCCTTCGTATGTTCAGATTTAAGGCTGAGTTAACAAAGACGTATCGAAGATTGTTGGTAGCGAAAGCAACTCTGGTTGCCGATAGAGTTACATTTCAAAGAAAAAATAAAGATCCGGCAAGAAATTCATTCAATTACTGCAATACTTAATAATTTGTGCAACAGAATAAATTGAAGAATTTTGACGATGAACATGCACAAAATGAATAAAAATAGGTCCTCCCAAAACAAAAGCAATTCATAACAGCTGAACCACAGATTCCTATGAACTGAACTTACCATCCGAGCTTGCCGACTATTTATCACTGTTTAATATCAAATTGTATGCATTATTTTGACAGTACGCAATGCTTTTGGTTGTTGCTGTACTACCGAGTTTACCTGGTATCAATTCGCCTTGTTTCAAAACCCATTTTCATTTTGACATTCAAATGAAAATCAATAGTTACTAGATGTTTATTTTTCTAGTAAGTGCAATTTCCAGGGCGTATTTCAACTTTACTCTCTTATTGAATATGGCCGGCTTTTTAAACGCAATGTTACAAATCATTATTCCAAAAAACTGCCGATGCAATGTTTTTTTTTTTATATTGGACCACCAATCCGGAGATAACCCCTGCACACGCAATGCATTGTCACCATTGTCAGATTTTGCATTGTAGATTTTTTATTGTAGGATATGGCAATATGAAAAATTGTCACCTTGGGGTGTAAATTGTCTGTTCAGACTATTGTAAGAAAACTGTACAATTTCATTGTCATACAATAAACTTATCGGTCAACAATAATTGTCTGTTCACACGGTTGTCAGATTATTGTATGGCAAAAGTTGCCAGATACGATGTTTAACATTGTATCTAAATATTTATGGGCTGTGTTGCCAACAGAAATATTTATCTGCCAATGGTGTTATTGTATGGTACACTAAATTAAGCACATGTGACAATTATAAATGACTGTAAAATGTGTGGCAATTACGTGTGAACGGAAATGAAAGCTGTTCTAATGATTGCCAGAATTGTGACAATATTGTTGTCATACAATGCACGGACAATAGATTTTTTTTGATAATCTTGCCGCACAAAAATTGTGAGTTCACAGGGTTGTTGAACATTTTATTACAATTTTTCTGTCATATTATACTATATATGGCAATCGTGTGTACATACCTTAAGTTGCAAACAACAAAATAAAAAATTTCTAACAAAAGAATTTTTTACTACGCACAATTTATATGTGTATGTTTTAATGTGTGTTGATTTTTGCTCTGAGTTGACATGTGAGTACGAGTGCATATTGGAGCACAAACATTTTGAACAATTCAAATTTACTAGTATTTGCAACATCATTGTAATCATATTTCTTTATAGTCCTTCATTGAGATCTTTTTTTACATTTCATAACCAACTTTCCTCTTTTCGTTATTGGAAAATTATGAGGATACAGGTGGAAATACGCACACATATGTATTTGTACATATATATGTACATACAATACATACATGCATACATACCAGCCAAAATCATAACCCTTGGTTGGTTCCCAAAATGATCATATCTTAATAGAGAATAGAAAATGAAAAAAATAAATTTCAATTGAAATTAAAAAATACTCCTGTCGTACCATAAAATTGCAGTCGCTAATAAAAAAATAAGTCACTGTTCTACTGACCATTACAATATTAACTGTGTGTGTGCATTCTCCGTGTGGGGACAATGTCATGCAATCAATTCCTGTTTTTTCATTTGTTGCCTTTGCTACTTATGCACATATGTATGTATGTAGATATATGAATTCGTATATGTTTGTATATTTTTTTTTATAAATACCAATAGCCATGCTTATTTATAAGTACATATAGTATGTATGTACATTCATACAATGTGTAGTATGTAGCACATGTGAATAATAACTCGAATATGTTTTAATAAAAAAATGTAATACTAAAAAAAAGTACATACATATATGAAAATTTTTGAAATATCGATTAGTTTTTATTGTTCACACAAATGGTTGGAAGATATTTTAAAAATATTTTCCAGTCATTCTTTAAACCTTCAGGCGCATAGACAAATAATTTTTGTAAATAAAATTTACAACGTTGCACTTTATTTCATATGTTTTTAAATAACGCAAAGCAACACTAAAATAAAATAAGGAAAAGGATGCAGGGCATTAAGATTTTTTTATTTTATATCCTGTTAACAGTTGGTTGCGTTCAATCAGAAAGTATGGAAGAAGGTATTAACAATTGAATATACAGTGATTTTCTTTATATTTCAAGGCACATCGACTATAAAACGCATATATGTATAAGAAAAATAAAAAAATAATTTTATATTTTCTTAATAAATCCAACTGCTAAAAATATTATTAGAAAAAAGAGTTTATGTTCATGGAAATATGTTGTGACAACAATTAAAAAATAAAAAAATAAAACACTGTAACACTGTGAATTATATAAAAAAAAAAAACAATTTTTTTTAAGTTTAAAAGTGGGCATTTGACAATTGCATTAGCCATTCTTTCTACTCTATACACTAGAGCCCCAATTTGCATCTATGGTCATTACGTCGTTTTGATTTGCGTTGCTGTTTAATGTATCGATCAAACGGCATTGTGTCGTCTTGAATCCTACAACCCCTAGAACCTTTTCACTGAAGTCACAATTACAAGTGAAGAATTTGTCAATTTGTATGTAAACATTGGCAGTATCCATTATTGTGTGTTCGGAAGTAAGAATTTAGTTCTCAAGTAGATGTTCTGAGATTGAGTCCACAGCTCTGAGAGCAACTTAAGAACAGAAAATGAAATAAAATGCTTATATTTTTCTTGTTTATATTTTTTCAAATACATATGTATATATAGATGCCCATATGCATAAAGTTTTTGAAAACTATTTTAGGAAACTTTTGCATAAAAAATTTTAAATAAAACACATTTCAAATTTAATTTCATTTTTATGAATATGGGGGTTAGTTATTTATTTAGAAGAATTTAACGCACTTCTTGAAATAAACAGAATAAAACGTATCCATATGAGTTTTTTTTAATCAAAAATATATACATATGTTATATTAACAGAATTTATTTTGGGAATTTTTATTTATACATATGATTCTAATTGTGCTTTTTCCCTTATAAACTATATGTATGTGAAATTTATTATTACATACTTTATGATATTCTCATACAGTATGAAAAATATCATAAAGCATTTTATTACAAAAGTAACTCAAAAATTGAGGAGGAAAGCATATCCATATAGTAATATTTCGCTAACGCTTACTTAGCTCATCAGTGGATTTTCCCAACGTCTGAATATAAACCCAAGATCTATATGTTTAAAATTCAATTAATCAAACGAGAATTGTTTGAATATTAAACATACAAACCAAAAAATCTATAAACAGAAACATAACAATCCATGAGTTTACTTTTATAACATACTCACATTTCTATTTTTAGTTTTTTATGTACATATGTAATAATAAATTTCACATATAGTTTATAAGGGAAAAAGCACAATTAGAATCATATGTAAAAATATATATGTATGTATTTGTGATAAATATTTAAATTTGTGACCAAGGAATAAAAATCATTCAATTCATATAGAAAAAAAGTGATCCGTTTTGCACTCCATATCGCTCGATATTCCTATAAATTTTACTAGAATTTTGTTTTAAATTTCCATGCGAATCGAATGCCTTGATTTGGCCCCCTAATTTTGTGTTCCATTTTCAGACGAGACCCAAGAAATGCCAGTAGTAATTACAACGTCACTTCCTATTATTTTACAACTTTCTGAATCTATGAAGCCGAATGAGAATAAAATTTTGCAACCACAAGTGGAAATAAGTACAAGAGTCGTGGAAGATGAATTAGTGTTAAGAAATATTTCGAATGAAGTAGAGGTATTTAAAGATGAAATCGAGCTACAGAAAGAAAATCAAGAAGATGCATCTGTTACCGAATCTGAGTTGGAAGTGGAACCACAAAAAGCAGCTGAAGAGTCGACAGATAAAGAAGAAGAACCAGAAGAGCCAGAACAATTATCTAACGAACCTGAAGATGCAACAGTAGCTGAAGAAGAAGGCGAGACTGCACATGCAGAAGATAATCAGGCAGAAACTGAAAAGGATGGTGAGCCAATAACAGATCCGAAAATCGAAGAATCACCTAAAACGGATGTTGAACCTGAATCTGAAAAGCCAATGGAAGAAGAGGTTCCACTCGAACCTGAAGCAGAGAAGAATCAAGAGAATCATGAGCCCGAAAAAGAAAATGTTCAGCCAGATGAGGTCTCAAATCCATCTGGAGGGCTAGAACAAAATAACGAATCTGAAATGTCTAATGATGAACCAGCAAAAGAGGAAGAAAATGTGGCAAAGGGTGGTATTATAACGACTACCGAAAATGAAGCATATTGTTTTGCATGCAGCAGCACTGAGAATTCAAATTGTTCCAAAAATGGAACGAAACAAATTACATGTTCTAAAGTAAATGAGGGTGATGCAGGCAAACACAATGGATGTTACACTCTTTTTAAAGGTGAGTTCCAATTGGTCACAATCATTGAAAACTGTAAATTGTGAATTTTTTGACAAAAAGTTGTTCTTATTGTTCCCACTTACTTCATACCTACTTTACACACATATATTAATGGTGAAAAAATATACTTTTCTTTTTCTTTAGTTGAAACGAATATTACAATGCGTGGTTGTGTGGATGATTTGGCCGAAGGTGGTCTCAATTATTGCTTAAAAAATGAAAAACTTTGCAATATGTGCTACAGCAATAACTGCAATAACAAAATGGCTCCCGGTAAAGCTACCAAACTGCAACTAAATATATTCACACTACTGTTTTTTACTACTGCTTCAATGATATTTAGCGCTTTTGAAAATTTTACAATTAAATAGTTGTAAAACCATATTTTTTTTTATAAAGATTACAAGCGTATTTATTTATTAATGACCACATATGCAGAATTGTATGTGTTTAAATTTTTTTCAAATACAATTTAATAAAAAGAACATAATTACAAAAATTGTCTTATTTTAATTTCAATAAGGATATCAGGACGATCAGCATGATGCTGTAAGAAAAAGCATTTTTACCGCCACCTGACTTTCCCGTATTACAATCCTTTGCATTGCAAATATTACACTGATTATTATTTTTATCTTTGCATAACTCCTGATTTTGTATGGTGGCATCAATGACACAACCGCGAATTGCAACATCATCTGAAAAATAAATAATAATTTAAAATCTGTTCGAATCTTGTGTAGTGTACGACATTAGGTAAAGTATTTCTATATTCCTAAAAGCTGAAAATCGTATTTTCAATATAATTAAAAAGTCCTTTAATGTGTTGTTTACAAATTTTCGGTTATCAAAAATCCATTGATAATCGCAACTTCAAAACTATTGTTGACATTTTGCAGAATTAATGTGTGAATTCTATAATAAAACGAGCCATACAAGTGGGAGCAGCAAGCACTTTTGACATCAGTCAGTACTTTGTCAACCTTATCTATTGGGGGAACAAATGTGTTCTGCAGATGTAGGATCTCCGACGTAACACAACATGTGCTCTCATTGGCTAAAGTTTTTTTTTCCTTTCAAACTGTTATATTTGTGTATGTATGTGTTAAAATCATCGGAGCCTAAAAGCGTTTTCCAGCTGTATTGGTGGGAGTATTTTGAAGCACAATGAAGGGCAAAAGTGAGCGGAAAGATTTTCTTTAAAATTTAATCACAAGAAATAGAGGAAAATGTAAATGAAGAAACGCCAATTTGTCGCAAGAATTTTCATTTCATGCTACTCTTTCTACGCCGCACGCTTCTCTAGACCGCCCGCCTATAAGTTCGTTTAGTGTGGCTCATGTAGCAGGGTCAAAAGTAACAGTGTAAATACAGTAATACACAAATTATGATATTTCTTTTTACAATTGATAGCTCTGCTGTGCTCTCAAGGCCACCTGATAAATCACTACACTTCTTTGGAGAACTCTCTGAGAAAGTTAATTGGTGGGTTGCCAACTTTCGCATAATGCATAATGGGAACCCTAACAGAGTAGCAAGTGCGTGCGTATGGGGTAAGCTTTTTTTCTATCATTCTTGCCTTCACTTATTGTAAATTGGTTTTCGATTTTAATGAAATTTGTACAAAATAGGAAGCGGCTTTTGGCAATTTTGTTATCGACTTCTGATGAATCTTTAAAAACCAAAAATTATTATTTAGTGGTTATGTTCGTAAAATCACGTATAAAAGTTTGTTAAAGGCCTTGATTCACTATTCTACATAATCGCACGATCTGCCAAATATGATATGTGTGTTAGAAAAGTACTGTAGGGAGGACTAAAAACGCATCTGCGCAACGGATTTTTTTTTTAAAAGTCGTGCGATTTGGAAAACTTTATGGAAATTTTCTATAAAATGGTCGTAAGATAGTGTTGGATAGTGAATCAGGGTCTTAAATTGATTGTTTCATAAAAATCCATTTTACAAAATTAAAATAGTAACAGAAGATGTATTTGACAACATGTATTTATTATTTCCTTGATACTTACGCCAAATACCATGGAAGCAACCTTCAGCGGCTGAACTATTGCCAATACGGCAGTTATCGCCTTTGATATTATTGGCATCATTCCAACATTTTTTATTCTCATCACTGCGACATATAATGCAAGTAAATTGATATGCTTCACTATTGCAATCGGTTGTGTTGCAAAATGTACAACCTGCAGCATTGGCCGCACATTTGTTATCCTTCGTATCGGACTTGCAGCCGCGTATCATTGAAGTAGCATTATCGCTCTTGGTGTAACATTCATCCTTTTCCTCATATTTTAGACAAGTTTTTGCTTGTACGTTTGTTACTGTGTTGCAACTGTTTTCATTGCACTGATAACAGCTGAGACGATTAGGAGGAAATATGCCAGTATTGCAAGCGCTGGTGTCACATGCTTTGCAGGTATTTGGGTCAGTACATCCAGTAACATCGCTTTCGTTGGCACAGCGTCTAACGACAAGTTTGTTTTCAACTTTTACAAGACATTTCGTAGCAGTATTGTCACAGATTTGATTGTATTTAATATCGTTATTGGTCATATCGGTTTGCGAGCAATTGTCATCGGTTGCTTCACATTTTTTACAAATCAGTTGATTGTTTTTTTTACTGTCAGTATTTACACAGTTATTACTATCATCGATTTTGCAACTGCTTTCAATTTCTTCTGTCATGCAACCTCTTAAAATGTCGCCCTTTCCATCTAGAAAATTTAAAAAAGAAATCGTGTTGAACCATAGAACAAACGAAACCGAAAGATGTTTTTATTAATTTAAATATTTGGCTCTTTATTTTGCAACTTCAATATCGATACTGGTTTAAATACTTAAAACTAAAAATGCTTAAAGCTAAAACTGCGCACGAATGCAATGCCGTTAGTTTTTTATTTACTGTAATACCTAACGAGCAACAAATAATATATGTATGTATGTAAACATGTTTAAATGTACATACATATGTATATAAAAAAGGGCATTGCAGAATAACAGGAAGATAATTAAAAGAGTTAATTCATCAAATAGAAAATCTATAATAAAATATGTTTTGACCCAACAAATCGAATAAAATGAAATCAATATCAAATTTATTACGTCCCGTTATAAGAAGCGAATTTTCATTATATTTTTATGTTTTGAGATCCTGGGAGTCGATTCTGATTAAGACCTTAAGAACGCGCCAACGAATCGAAACAAACTATGTCGCCTTCGAAAGATATTGAAAATAAAATTATCGTAAAATTGTTCCAAGTTCAAAATCTAATCGACGCTTAGCCTAAGAACGGGCCGGGTGATTCGTTCCAGAGATATCGTTGACGAAAATTTTCGGAAAAATCTCATCTCATAACTTAAGAACGGGTCAATGGATCGGAACGAAATTTGTCGCGTTCAAAAGATGTTCAGCTCACTTAGATGTCGTTTGAAAATGCAATGAAAATTGTAAAATTTCGAGTTGATCTTCTTTAGAGAAACAAAGGCGATAATTTCCTTCCTTGTTATTGATTAAAGAGAATTAATTAATCGATTTCAATAGAAAGAATTTTGAACGGCCAGTTTATGAACATGACGGTGTGTGATGTACATATGTACATACTATGTAATGGTCACACAACGAATACCGTCTACTGTACTGGGCTCTTGTGTACTTATGATTCAGAATTTATTTGTTTCATATATGTATGTAGATATTGTTATATAGTGTAGATACATAATTGATAGTTCTTTATCTGCAAATAAAATTAATAATGTTAGTACAACATATGTATGTATGCATGTACAGAGGTAGAAAGACAAAAAATAATTGTGAAACTATAGTTCCCTTTTGTTATTGGATTTGAATTTGAAGTTCTAAAATCAACAAAATAATTTTATCGAAACTAAATTATTATGATAACATAACTGATACAATGAATTGCTCGAAACATGCGTAGGCGTATATTGCGTTTTGCATGGTTCGTCAATATCGAATAAAGTACAAGTTGAAATTTGTATGACAAACGGTATATGACGGAAAAAGTATTTACATATACGTTTAACATTTTCTAAAGGTAGCAAAATTTAACATATTCAAAAAGTACCAGACATACATATGTATGTCCGCTTATTTTTTGTTTGTATTCGAATTTTACTTCTAAATATGTATGTATGTCAGTTCCGGCTTATATTAGATTATTAAATTGCAGAAAGAATACTTTTTTTAAACTTCAATTTAATAGCCGTGCGAAAGTAAATCGTGTAACATGAGTATCAGTGGCGATGGTTGAAGTAGTCTGAACGTTGACTACAAAACCAAAAAGTCCTGGGTTCGACCCCAGTTTTCAAAGAACGTTTTGCATTTTTTTCTGATATACATTAGTATGGCTTTGTGTTAGTTGTTGTCTCAAGGTTTCAGTGGCGAAGGCATAGTCACTGGTCACTGGACAGTACCAGCTTCAGCTGTAAAAAATCCACAGGCACATCAGAGCGCCCTCCTGCGACGGTATTTTGTAGCACCAGCGAAGTAAAATATTTACTAAAAATATTGACATCAGATGCGCTGCTACACTGCTAAAGGGTGGTTAAATTTCAAGGGCCGATGTTGATTTTGAATAAAACACAAACTATTTAGGAAATTATTGTAATTTTATTTTATTATGATATATTGGTATTACTCAATTATGTATGGAACAAAATATCGGCCAAATGGGCGCCGCGACCACGGCAACAGTGGATGATCAATTTTCGAAGAAAATCATCTTCAGTGATGAGGCACATTTTCACCTCAGTGGATTCGTCAATAAACAGAATTGCCGCATTTGGGCGAATGAGAATCCAAGAGTGATTGTCGAAAAACCAATGCACCCACAAAGAGTGACTGTTTGGTGCGGTTTATGGGCTGGCGGCATCATCGGGCCGTATTTTTTCCAAAATGAGGCCGGTCAGGCAGTTACTGTGAATGGTGTTGGCTATCGTGAGATGATAACGAACTTTTTATGGCCCGAAATGGAAGATATGGATGTGGACGATATGTGGTTTCAGCAGGACGGTGCCACTTGCCACACAGCTAACGAAACAATGGCTCTTTTGCGCAACAAATTCAATGGCCGTGTTATCTCACGTAATGGCGATGTCAATTGGCCGCCAAGATCATGTGATTTGACACCGTTGGACTTTTTTCTTTGGGGTTATTTGAAAGAAAAGGTGTACGTCGATAAGCCAGCAACAATTCAAGAGCTAAAGGATGAGATTATTCGGCACATTAACGGCATAGAACCTCCATTATGCCTCAGGGTCATCGAAAATTTGGACCATCGGATGGAGGTGTGCCGCCGTGGTCGCGGCGCCCATTTGGCCGATATTTTGTTCCATACATAATTGAGTAATACCAATATATCATAATAAAATAAAATTACAATAATTTCCTAAATAGTTTGTGCTTTATTCAAAATCAACATCGGCCCTTGAAATTTAACCACCCTTTATAAACAAAAAACGTGCAAAAGCAGAGTTGTAAGTGGAGCTTAACAACCTGTCATCTCTCTCACTATCCCTTTCCTCTAGTTCCAGCATAATGCATCGGAGATGTCTACGCAAGTGTTGTTGGCTGAGTAGTAGGCGCAGACGAAAAGTTTCTATTGTACTTTGCAAACGTCGTCAAAGTAAACTAATAATAATCTGTCTCTCCTTTAGCTTATTATATTATATTATTATTATATTGCTTTAGAAATTCTCAAAAACCAGCAACTACAGAGTTGAGCAACAATTAAGCTCTCTATCCTTCTATCACTTTCCCTCCTGTTTCATCTATGTATATGTTATCTTTTTAAAACTCCTACCGACTTTGCATTCGTAAAATTAAATTATAAAATTATTAATCAACCGATTGACATTAAAAATATATGTACGTACATAAATATAATTAACTAATACAATGGCTGACTTTGCTTCATATTTATGAAAAGGGTGTCTAAGAATCGGCACAGCCAAGCATGCCTCTCTTAGTTAAGATTTTATTAAAGCAAGATTATCAAAATAATAAATTGTATAAGAAATTAGTCATAGCTAAATAATTGATAATTTATAACTACATAGTATGTGACAGCGCATAGAGAAAGGGACCTAAGGGTAAAAAAAAAGCAATTTTCACTTTTTTTTTTTTTTGATGTGGACAACATCTGAGCATCGAATGAGACCGATCCCATGCCCCAAAAGTGTTTCCTCCCAGAGATATGCGCGTTTTATGAAGTGATGGTACACCAAAGATACACGTATGTATTTAAATCTTTAAAATGGCTCTCCTGAACAAAACCGGTTTCTACCCTTAGGTCCCTTTCTATTTTGCGCGTCACATATATAGATATGTATTGGAATTGATAAAAATAATTATTTTAGCACGTAATAATTAAGATTAATTCTTACCAATTTTGGTGAAGCACTTTGTTATGCCTTGGGAACATGCTGTAAATTCTTCTTTTCCAGTGCATTTGTTAGTGTCATTACTACCACATTGAATACATTGTATTGGCACTAAAATTATTATATAAAAAATTGCTTTTATATTTACTTACACGTAAAGTATAATTATATTTTTATATTCACAATATAAAAGTGAAAAGTAAAAATAATACTGAAACATTTTCCTTTTTTTTATTAAAATTACCTTGTGAATTAGCAACCAATATTTGTATGAAAATCAAGGTAATTAAACAAATATATTGGGCAGAACTCTTCTTTGAATAAAACATATTTTTATTATTTTTCAATACTTAACACGTTTTGTTTGTACGGCTTGTTAACGCTTCCAAATATATCAGACAACTGCTGACGCTCTAATATTTTTTCTTTTTTCTTCACTTCAGATTTCCCACCTCGCTTTATTTATCAGTTTAGAAAGTACTCTCAATACTTAGAGATTAGATAAAAATGTTTATCTCAATTTACTCAATATGTTGAAATTACGTACAGGTGTACAGTCGACTCTCGATAATTGAAAATTCAAGGGACCAGAGAAAAAAAGTTCAAATACTCGAGAGTTCATATTAACGAGAGATCGATTGAGAGCAAAGCGCAAGGTAAAAGAAATGCTAAACGAAACCAAACGATTTAAATGTTCATTTGTTAGAAAAGCACGTAGTCAATCACATTTCCAGTTAAAATTTTGTAGTACAGAAAAGCCAAAATTAAAATTATAGAACGTCATGAGCAATTCATATGTCTAGAGCAATAAGAGAAAATAAAATAAATGATTCCTTTATTTATGTTTTCTTATACCACAATTAAATAATTAAAATTGTCGAGCCTATTGGAAAAAAATTTAAATTATAGCGCGCCACCGATCAAGCTGCCATTCAAATAATTTAAAATTAGCGTGGAGGCCAAATTACATAGATGTTTTGCAATTTCAATGGAAAGCAATTCAAATTATCGCATGATTCAAAGTAAAGAGTTTCATATTATCAAGAGTCTACTGTATTTAATAATTTAATTTAACTGTCAGTGCCAAGTGGAAGTGTTCGTGCAAAGAACATCGTTAAACTGGTGAATAAACGTTATTTTAAAATTTATAACAGGTATGTCATAGAGAAAGAAAACGAGAAAAAAAATCAATCAGAAATCCAAAATTATATTTAATTGATTGATAAAGGCCACCCTTGTCTGTTCTATACAATCGTACGATTAAGATAAAAAAAAATTTAATATAATTGTATGTCATTTTAAAAAATCGCCTTTAACTTGACAAATTTTTTGAAATAAAATTTTTTTTAAAGTTCCCAAAGCACGCTAAAAAATTAATATATCTTAAAATAAATGAATAAATGAATGTAAATAATGAGGTAAGTAAGTTTTTGAAATTCAGAAAAGAAAACCGGTGACCGGGTTTTTATTAAAAAAATATTACTATTAAATATTATATATTAGTCTTTATTAATCAATTTTTTAAAGCACAGTTTTAACTATTCATATGTTATACAAAAAATATTATAATGATAAAATTAAAAATAAAATAAAATTATGTATACTTCAGATACAATAAATTTTTATAAGGCATATACTTGAACTTAGTAGTGTAGTTTTGAATACAGCTATACTGTTTATAGAATAATGGGAGCAGAAAATGTTTATGTCGATTTGCGCAGTATAATATTTGATCACAGACCAATGGTTTGTTGGGAAATTTATGTTAGAATTTCGGGTAGATAACGTTTTTGCTATACGATTTTTGATGAAAAAAATGTGCGTACATATCAATCCCTTTTTGTAAATGTGGCAATGTTAACCTCAAGGCAAATTTATATCAGATGAACTTATAAGTTTTACCTGGTATGAATTCTCCTTGGTTCAACTATAAAATTTTTGACTTTGAAATTTTTGTTAAAGATGTAATTTTTTTTAGTTTTATATTCAAGGTTCAATTTTCTCGTAAATGCAAAGCTGAGAAGGTGAGAAATATTTATCCATGCTTAACATAAAATTTACAATTCTTTCGAGTTAAAAAAAAAAAAAAAAAAAACTACTGGCCGGTTTTTTCTCAATGGCATTCGAGGCATTACGTTTTTCCAACCGGACTGATCACTCTAGTTTATAACTATCTGTGAATAATTACCCTGCAGCTAAATTGATACCTAATTACGATTTGGGACAGTCATATACTAGTTGCAACTACATTGTAACAAAAATCCTCCATACTAGCCACAAAAGGACAAAATTAGTATTACAACTATTATTTGAACTAGTCCCTAACTATATGTAAATAAAATAGATGGGCTCCTATGCCAACGTGTTGTTAAAATCGATATTTAGATATAAGAAAAAAGGGCAGATAGGCAACTAGTCTGTAGTAGGGAGGTACTAGTATATTTCTAACCACATACTAGTTACTTTGTCTGCAGGGTATCTTCTTTTTATTTGTTTCTTAACGTGTACAATACTAACTAGGGTAGGACCTCCGTAGCATAGTACATGATCATTAGTCCATCAATCTGGAGGTGCGGCTTCCATTCCCACCAAACCCTGCGTATTTCCACAGACAATCTAAGAGCTTCGTCGAGTTTGTGTTGTTTGAAAAAAAATACACTCATATAATATACACTAGCTGCCGTATTCATAAATATTTTTTATATTTATTGAAGATATGTATATTGATTGAATTTTGTATGGAAATTGGTCTTATTAAACCTTTTATAAAAACGGCAGTAGCTGTTCACAAACAAATAAACAAAAAGTATATTTAATACAAGATACACTATATGCAATGTTGTGAATACGGCAAGTATATTAATTGAACGTAATGTTAAAAAAATATTCTTAATAATTATAGTACGTATTATTTTATTTAAATTTAATTGTACTTAACTATTTAATAGCTTTAATTTGCATAACTGTGCAAATATGGGAAAGTAATTTAAGCCGAATTAAACACATAAGTGCAGGTAACAAATACTACGAATAACGTTTTACATTCCAATAAATCGTTTTATAATTAAAATTCGTTAAAGTTTCCTTTTAATAAATTTAACAAAAAGGGCATTTTACAATCGATTGAGTTAGACTTAAACTATTCTTCCATATTGTTATAGATATACATATGCATACACACATATGTATGTACATACACACATATATACTCGTATATACATATAAAGTATATTTACAGAATTAATATTATATACATACAGTTTGTTTCTTAATTATAAGCCTGATTATCTGAATAAATGAAAATAATGGGCATAGTTGGAAATCACATTAAAAGTCGCACAAAATTGGCCACTAATACGACTAAAGTGGGAAGTCTAAGTGAAGAGCTGGAATTGCAGAGATCGTTAAGGCATATTTTACATGATCCATCAACAAATCTGCCGCCGACGTCTTCGGCAACCATTTGACATGCGGAATTTTCCGTAGGAATGGCCACACATCCTTTTTTCAATTTTGTTTGACTGTTGTCTACTAGAGAAGATAAATTGATATTTAAGTTAAATTTGTTTCAAAATTGTTCAAATATTTAATGGGAATATTTGGGTACCTCTAAACTCGGCAGAATAACAACTATAGGCAAGGGCGCTGATATCACGTCGATTACGGGAAATTCGTTGATAATTATTAATTAGTATATCTGCTGCTGACATGGAACGTTGAGACGGTAACCTTTCTGTTGACTTTTCGGTAGGTCGATCAGTAACGGCAGTTGTTGATACTTCGATTTCTATTGTTGTTGTTTCAATTGAGGAACTTGTCGAATCAAGATCAATAGTTGTTGTTACTTTTAATTTGTTAGTAGTTGCTGTCGAATCAGTGTCTGTTATTTTTTCAGTCTGCAGGGTTGTACCGACAGATTCATCTGCTGTAGTGACAGGTATATTTTTTGTTGTTACTTCGGGATTTCGTGTTGATACTGGAGATATTGTGGTTGTAGATTTCACTGCCGGAGACACCGTCGTTTCCCCATCAGTTGTTGCTACTACTGTTATATCAGGATTCATAGGTCTTGTATTTGATGTTGGAGTTGTTGTTTTTAAGCTGCTCGTTGTCTCTTGGTTTGTCGCTGTAATGTCGTCGGTTGCAGAAGTAGCGATTGTTGTTTTATCACTTGCTTCTGGCGATATATTTGTTGTTGTTTCTTGTAGCGTGATTTCAGAGCTGGTTGATCCCGTTGTTGAGTTAGAGTTCTCTGCTGTCGTTGTTGTTTTTGGATTGATACTTGTTGATACTGTTGGTAATTCTGGTTCATTTGTTTCGTCCGAATTTGTCGTTTTTACAGTTGTTGATGCTGTTGTTTTTTCAGGTTGACTTGTTGCAACTGAATTTGTGGTGTTTTCAATTATTGCCGTGGAACTTTCAATTGACCCCGTTGATTCAGTTTCTCGTGTCGTCAATGCATTAGTTGTGTCTAGGTTTGTTACTGTTGGGTTGATGGTTTCAGAACTTAAAGTTGTTGTTTTATATGCAGTCGTTGTGTTATCTGTTGCTTCTGGCGATATTGTTGTTGTTATTTCTTGTTGAGTGCTTTCAGAAGAACTACTTGTTGTTTCTGAGGTAGTCGAAACCGTTGTTGTCTCAGTGTTTAGTAGTTCTGTGGTTGTTTTTGGCCTGATAGTAGTTGCTACTGTTGTTGTGTCTATTTTATTTGTTTCTGCCGAATTTGTTGTCGTTACCGTTATTTCTGTGGAACCTCCACTTGTTCCTGTTGTTTCAGTTTCTCTTGTTGTTGTGTCCGTTGTTGGTTCAGGAGGTGAAACCATTACTTCTCCAGGACCACAAATTTCCTGTTTCATTGTGGCAATATCATTGCAATAATCACCTTCGCAAACGTAACATAGCAAATTTTCTCCTTTTTAGAAATAAAAATTTTAATATTAAAATATTTTTACGTTTTGGTTTTGTTCAATTTATACAATTTGTCTGTTATACTTTCAAAATCTCTTGTTAACAATAATCGTTCTCCCATATACCTACAATTTAAAAGAGTTTTTAGGAAATCAATTGAACACACAATCTTATTATAAAAAATGTAAAAGACATTCTGCCAAAATTGCCTGAAAAGTTTCAAAATACCTGAAAACTTCTAAAAACTATTTAACAAGACACAAAATGAAAAGCATTTCGACGAATGAATATCTTTTGGAAATTGAATAACACAATGAATTCCTGTTGCAGCATATTAGATGGGAAATAAAGGGAACTGACTACATGTTGCGCAAGGAGAACTGAGAATCAGGCGGTCTTATCTCTACAACAATACAACAGTAAAAAAAATAACACGCAGTTTTCTATATCACAAAACCAATCTGCCTATCAAATTGTGCCCAAAATAATCTAATTTCGATAGATTGGCTTTTAACAAATGATTATAAGCCAGGCTAATAGGTCACCTAATACATTAAAACTTTCACAATGAGGACATCGCTATGAGTATTATTCGGTAATCCGCACAGCATTTTTCATTACAATGTGTGCTCTTGATTGCAACTTTATAATCCGGATTGCACGCAAACTGTTGTGTAATGTTTAATCTCTATTAATTGTATATCTGAAAACATGTTTTTTTTTTCTTTTTTGTTGCAAAATCAAATTATATTGCTGCGCAATTCCATGTCTTCTGTTTAGATACATCAATAAAATGGTCAGAAGAAAATTATGTCGACATTAAAAAAATTTTAGTGCTTCACAAAAAAGTTTGAATTGTTCTCGACAACCAAAAGTGAATGGCTATTTTACCAAGCGAAATAATTAGCTTCAAGATTTTTGTTGCTACATATACATACTTTATTGTTGTTACACTATAGCTGCAAGATCTAAAAGGTATTTACTACGAACCGTGACTTCCCCTAATATATCATTCGATGTGTGTTTCAAAAGCATTTTTAATATAATAACAACGTTTTAAAATTTTTTTTCAGTAATCCGGATAATATGATAATTAGGATTTAGGATTAGGATTTGAAATTTATTGTCCGGATTATCAAGCTTTTACTGTATTTAATTCGCCTTGCATGTTAGAAAAGTTTCAAAATTATGAATGCAATAAAACATTTATTATGGATATTTCGACCAACTAATAAGTTTAAACATTTCTTCTTAAATTTAGCATCCTTTTATGCGGTTTCTTCATCTTATGACTTCATAGTTTACAAGCGTCGCATTTCTCTACACTATCTGGTTGTACAAGCACACACCTTTTCTGCCCAATTCTGAAGGCAGTTTGAAGTTTGCTAAAAACAAAAATACTCACAGATTTATATCTGTGCTAGTTTCTTTACCAAAATTTCATTATAATTAATATGTATATGTACAATGTACAATCAAATAATTGTCACAACATGATTTTTATCTTCAATTAATTGAAGGAAAAAATTAATAACATTTTATTTTCTATAATATTGTTCTGCAAACAGACATACATACTATATTTATTTAATTGTATTATATTTAATTCTTGCTAATATTTCACTTCCTAGAAAGGTTACGTAAAAGGAAAATAATTTATAAATAATTAAAGAAAATAATTACAAATTTTGTTTCATATTTACTCAACGCGAGCCGAAATGAATTACGATTATTTATATATGTATACTTGCTGTATGGTTAAGCTCGTCTATACGTACATTTCGTTGGGGCTTATACCAAGTCATCAGTAGATCTTCAAGTAAATTTTTGAAAAAGCGAATGAATTTGACGTGTTTATACATACAAAACCTGCCAAAAAATGTTTGAGAATAACAAAAATACAAAAATTTATCTATACATATGGTTCTAATTTTATCTGTTTAGCTGGTCTATAAGCACATTTAATTTGATGCTAATACCAAAATATTTATACAAGAACTCACAAACCAAGTAGCTGCTTTAAAAATTTTTGTTATACAACTAACATTTTATTATTCGATTTAAATCTATTTTATTTTTCTAAACTTAAAAATTTTTAAAGAACCTATTTGAATTGTTTTGTGTGTGTATATCGTAATTCTCAAAGATTTTTTGGGAGCTCTTGTATAAACATGTTTTTGGTTAAAGGCCTACTAAAGAATTTAGTTTTAGCATTAAATCAAAATAAATAATCGTAATTAATTTTGACTAACGTTGAATAAACGAAAGAGTAGTTAGAAAATACAAAACGACAGGTGTACAATAATTTGAACAAAGCCTAATTGGTTTTTTTCATTTTTATTTGGATTTGTATTTATATTGTAAAGAAATAAACCTTTTAGAAGTCAATATATTTTTTACGAATTTGGTAATTAGGGGATGGCGATGGTCAACCTAGTCTGCACGTTGACTACAGAACCAAAAATTTCCAGTTTCAGATTAAATGATAAAAGAAATATCTCGTATTTTTTCTGATGTGCATTAGTGTGTATTTGCTTCAGTTGTTGTCGGAAGCTTTCAGTGGCGAAGGGATAGTCACTGGTCACAGAACAGTACCGGCTTCAGCTGATAGCAATCCACAGGCACATCTGAACGACATCCTTCGTCGGTATTGTATATCACCCGCGAAGTAAAATAATTACTAAAAACGGCTACTAAAACGAAGCTGTCTTTTAGTTCCAGCACAATGCAACGCAGTAGAATGGGAATGGGAAAGCAAAACATCTGCGACTGCGGACCGGGCAGAGGTCTGGCAGAGGCAGAGGCAGAATTAGTGGCAGAGGCAGAGACAGAATTAGTGGCAGAGGCAGAGGCGGAATTATTGACAGAGGCAGAGCCCTCCTTCGTACAAACACTCATCCACACATGTGAAAGTGCATAATTTGCTATGGTTTGTGTGTAATTTGTCGTCTTATTTTTCATTTTTTCATTGGTTCTATTGGATTTAATTTTTTTTTTAATGTACACAAATTTTTTCCATTCATAAATGCTGTGGTTTGCATATTTTTTGTATTGTTGGATATTTTTTTGGTGACAAAGTTTTTTTTCTTTCTTTAAATAGTTTCTTGATGGTTGCAGTTTATTTAGATGGCTTGGGATGGAAGGGGTATATATTCGATTTTATTAATTTGTACACAAATTTTGTTTTTGAGGAATAAATGCTGTTATGGTTTGTGTGTGTGTGTGTGTGTGTGTGTGGCAGTGAAGATATGGACAGAGAGAATTATTAAAAGCTGCTGACCGTATTTATGTTTAAATTCGTTTTTTGTTTGTTTGTATATGCGTTTGTGTGTAATTTGTCGTCTTATTTTTCATTTTTGTATTTTGTGCTTGTGCGTAAATACATACGTACTTGATTGCTACAGTTGGGATGAAAGCCCATAATTTGTTATGGTTTGTGTGTAATTTGTCGTCTTATTGTTTTGTTGCGTGGTTCTATTGGATTTAATTTTTTTTAATGTACACAAATTTTTTCCATTCATAAATGCTGTGGTTTGCATATTTTTTGTATTGTTGGATATTTTTTTGGTGACAAAGTTTTTTTTCTTTCTTTAAATAGTTTCTTGATGGTTGCAGTTTATTTAGATGGCTTGGGATGGAAGGGGTATATATTCGATTTTGTTAATTTGTACGCAAATTTTTTTTTTGAGGAATAAATGCTGTTATGGTTTGTGTGTGTGTGTGTGTGTGTGTGCGCGCATGTTTAATTTTCCCTCTTAAATTGTATTGTATTCGATTTGTTGGTTTTGGTATGCTGCTTCAACTCTCTGTTCTTATCTTATCGATAGGCTCTGCCGATATATCTGGCAGCGAAGATATGGACAGAGAGATATATTAACTGCAGCTTACCGTATGTAGTTTTATGATGCTTTGGTTTGCTGCTCCCATTACCTGTTGCTATCTTATCGATTTACTCAGCCGCTATATCTGGCAGCGAAGATATGGACAGAGAGATATATTAACTGCAGCTTACCGTATGTAGTTTTATGATGCTTTGGTTTGCTGCTCCCATTACCTGTTGCTATCTTATCGATTTACTCAGCCGCTATATCTGGCAGTGGGGATACGCGCAGATAGAATTATTAAAAGCTGCTAACCGTATTTATGTTTAAATTCGTTTTTTGTTTGTATATGCGTATGTAATATTCATTCTTACTGATTTTGTTTTGCTACTTCAATTTTTAAATTTTTGGTTGTTTCCATGCATAATATGTTTCCTTGGTGTGTGGCGTATATGAGTGTATGTTATGTTTGGTTTTTCTACTTTATGTGGTTCGATAATAATAATCTTTATTTTGGATGTTTACATACTCACATACTTGTGTATAAATATAAACATATACTTGCTCTAAGTTTAACTCTGTTCTTTTTTTCTATAAAATATTAAGGAAGGTCAGTTTATCTTTTTTTCTGAAGAAAAAACTGTTAATATTAGGTTCGTTTTGATGTGCTGATTTTAAATGTTGATCTGCTTGTTAAATATACAATTTCACACCCTTTAATTTCCCACAATCTCTTGTTTTTTTTTTTTTTTTTTATTCAGTTATGCCTATTCAAAAACTTTTAAAACATGATTGTGCATGCTTTTCAGCTTTAGCTTGCTCAACAATATTTTTATAACATGATTGTGCATGCTCTTAATGTTTTGTTTGCTCATCAATATTTTTCAAAAAATTCATTCTGTTATTTTTACTGATTTTCTGTAATTATGCTTTTATAACATGATTGTGCATGCTCTTAATGTTTTGTTTGCTCATCAATATTTTTCAAAAAAATTCATTCTGTTATTTTTACTGATTTTGTTCAAAGATATCTTAGAATAGCTGTAGTAATTCTTTTTTGTTTTCCTACACTTCGGTCAGACTTATTGCAATTATCAATGATATTTTTAAAATCAGTCTGAATGCTTTTCCTTGCTAAACAAATTAATTCATTCATTTGCAATTTGAAAAATTTATTTATTTATTTCTTATTTACCTTCCTCAATTTATTTTTGTTATACAATTTTAAATCAAAAAACCTTTTTTCACTATATATATATATGTATAATTACATTTTATTAATTATTATAAACAGATGAATACAATTTAATTAAATTTAAAGTGTTTGTTTTTCTTATATAATAAACGGTACACCGACAGGTGTCCGGCCCCTCAAGGCAATCTGGGTGGTACCAGGGACAGCAAGAGAAGTGCTCCTTACCTTCTTCTTCTTCCACCCCGAAATCTTCATTTTCCTCAACCATGTGCAGGAAATAGATGATGGCGTCCTTATGCTCATTCATGAGCAAATTGTTCCATCCTTCTTTAAAGGCTTTTATTTCGGCTATTATTTGGTTCTGTTGAAACCGAAATTCCCATTCAGCCGCCACTCTATTGAGCATCTCGTCTTGCCCATCATGGTACATCTCGCAAACGGCCGCTGCTTCGTCCAACATTTTGTCGTCAGAGGAGTCGTCGTAGAGAGCCATAAGGATTGGAATATCAATTTTGGGCAACTCTACTACCTCGAGGATTTCAACGGTCGATGTGGACATTCTACTATTTTTTTCTTATAGCTGAAACTGCTGCTTTAAAAGTAATACACTGAATGAATAACAAAATGTTTTTCAACCCACATACCACTTATTTCATATCTGATGTCTGCCTGACACTCCTCTGTTTGTCAGCTGTATCTATCTATCTCCCTCTCGCATATGTATTTCTCAAGTGATAGCCGGCTGCTGCTCCTCAGCTCATCGTCAGCTGTATCTACCTATCTCTTTTTGACATATTTAAATATATGTATGTATACAGAATCCTCATATGCTGTTAGTAGAAATTTTGTTTATTTATTATGCTTGATTTTTTTTTTTTTTTCTTTGTTTTCTGCTATATGACCGTTACTTGTAGTTGTATATAGTTCAAAATTAAGCTTACTTAAGCACTTTTAATTTTTGTATCTTTCATTGAAATACCACAAAGATAAATTTTGCTTTTTTGGTGTTCACTTAAAGTAAAACTATAGTCCAAGTTTTAACAGTATACCGTGACAGTTCTATCAGATACATTTCCTACATTTAAGTTCTGTAGAGTTTGTGAATAAATACAAAATTTCTTTGAAAGTTATTATACTTACATATATATTATTATAATTTTACTAAAGTGAAAATAAAAATAAATATAATAATAGAAATAATAATAATAATAAAAATATAATAAATAAAAAATGTCTTCAGTAAAGTGTTCAATGTGTGATACCACCTTCATTAATTTAAATATCTTGAGAGTGCATCAGAAACTTCATTGCTCGATATGCAAAAAATATTTTGAAACGCAATATCAGCTCAAAGGACATATGACTGAGCATGGTGTCCAAGAACAATATGACACATGCAATATATGCAATGTTTCTTTTAGCAAAAACATGCTAAATGTACATAAGAAACTGCATTGCACTATTTGTGGAAAATTATTTTTGTGTAAAACAAGTGTGAATGCGCATATGAAAACACACATGTCGAGTATGGTACACTCCAATGGTGATGCATTGGCGCATACCTCGATAGGAAATTTATTAAACCATTGTCAGGCTTGCAATGAAATGATACCATCCTCATCAAGGGATACCCATCTTAGAACACATAAACATAAAAGAAATTGTTTCCCTGAAGTCAGTATTAATGATGATCTGACTAGGAGGTATAGCCATTTTAGTGGAAGGATTGAATCGTATCGCTTTCACAACAAAAGTGAAGGCATCCTCTTTCCTGGTGAGTTTTTAAAAAATGCAATGCGATGTATAATCAACCAATTAAAAGAGTGCAGTCAGAAACATACTACACTAAAATTTAATATGGAACTAACTTGCGACTACATGAAATTGGTCAATGATGAAATGTGTGTAACTCCTATGGTACATACATCAAAAATGACCTTGCTCACCATTGCTGATGATGTTGATGAATTCTATAAGAAACATTCAGAGGAAATAAGTGTAAAAATGGATGAATTCCAGGAAAGAGACAGCGGTTGGACTCTTATTAGTATAAAGTATGTAGATTTAAATGTAAACAAAGCATCAATAATAAGAGGTTCACGATTCATTCCACTACCGAAAACCATAGCCAGAAATGGTGGATGTGTAAACATTGAGAACAATGATATATATTGTTTCAAATGGTGTTTAATTGCAGCTTTGTATGGTGATTCTACTCTAAAACCAAGACAAATGAGAAATTGTAATAACTACAATATAGAAAATATTAGAAATGATACAATTTTTGTTGGTGGTAGAGTATTAAACTTTGAAGGGCTGCAGTTTCCACTCCCTCTGAAGCAGTTAAAAGTTTTTGAAAAACAAAATAGTATGAGTGTGAATGTGTTTGGTCATAATGGAGCATCACTAATTGGACCTTACTACATCACAAAAGAAGAAAAAGCAATTCACATTAATTTGCTCTTGCTTCACTCAGAAGACAATTTTCACTATGTTCTTATCAAAAACATCTCAAAGTAAGTTATATATATATTTACATTTATTAAATATTTATATAATAATAAATAATTTAAAATTACTATCTTTTAAGGCTTATTCGATCCAGCATAACAACGCATCACGGAAAAATTTTTATTTGCAACACTTGCTTATTTTATACCCATGATGAAATCACACTTCAACAACATAAAAAGTGCTGTGGGAGAAAAGTTGCAAAAATGCCGGCTGATGAAGATGCTTTTAAAAAATTTGCAAATTATAATAAGCAAATGGACGTGCCTTTTGTTATTTATGCTGACTTCGAGTCAATTTTGGAAAAAATTGATGAAAGTGCAGGTACGAATACTGTAAATATTCAAAAGCATAATCCATGTGCATTTAGTTATTTTGTAAAGTGTAGTTTTAAGGAAGAAAATAATTTATATAGACAATACTTTGGAGAAGATTCAGCAGAAGTATTCGTTAGAAAAATAGTTGACGACAGTCTTTATATTTATGAAAAACATCTAAGTAAAGAAAAAGTAATGAATATATCTGCTGAAGAATTAAATTCCTTTAATAATGAACAAAATTGTCATATTTGTAAGAAAAGTTTGAAGAATGATAAGGTTATAGATCACTGCCCTCTTACTGGTAATTATCGTGGTGCAGCTCACAGTGAGTGCAATTTAATGTACAAAATACCCAAATTCATACCCGTCATCTTCCATAATCTATCTGCATACGATGCACATTTATTTTTTAAAGAACTTTCTGCTATTAAAAATGCTGTCATAAAAGTCATCCCACAAAATAAAGAGCGCTATATTTCTATATCAGTTTATATTCCGATGAAAAAGAATTCTGGAGTTGAAATACGTTTTTTAGATTCTTTTAGATTTATGGCTTCTAGTTTAGATAGTTTGGCGAAAAATCTTGATATTTCTGATTTTCATACGGTTCGACAAATGTTTCATATTGATAGTCACTTTGATTTGATTAGAAGAAAGGGAGTATTTCCTTACTCGTACATAGATTCTATATCAAAGTTTGATGAAGTAGAACTCCCAAGAAGAGAACATTTTTTTAATATTTTAAGTGATTCGGAATGTGATATTATTGAATATGAACATGCGCAGAAAGTATGGGATGAGTTCAATTGTAGAACACTACGCGATTATACTGAACTCTATCTGAAAACAGATGTTCTGCTTCTTACAGATGTTTTTGAAAATTTTCGAAAAATATGTAAAAGTATTTATGATTTAGATCCAGCCCATTATTATACTGCACCAGGACTATCTTGGGATGCAATGTTGAAGACTACAGAAATAACTTTGGAGTTGATTACAGACTCTAACATACATTCTTTTGTCCAAAGTGGTATTAGGGGCGGACTAGTTCAGTGTTCCAAGAAATATTCAAAGGCGAACAATAAATATATGCATGACTTTGATAAAAATAAGACATCAGAGTATTTAATGTACTTAGACGCCAATAATTTATATGGTTGGGCAATGTCGGAATACTTGCCTTATGGTGGCTTTGAGTGGCTAAGTAAAGAAGAAATTGATGTTTTCAATGTTGAAGAAATCTCAAACTCTTCTGAAACTGGCTATTTTTTAGAAGTAGACATTCAATATCCAGATTCCCTTCATGATGAACATAATGATCTTCCCTTCTGTCCACAAAATAAAAAAATTTCGCAGAATGGGTGTGGGAAGTTAATAGCAGATTTCACATTTAAACAAAATTATGTTATTCACTACAGAGTTCTAAATCAATGTATATCAAATGGACTTGTATTGAAAAAAATACATAGGGTACTGAAATTTAAGCAGTCTCCATGGCTGAAAAAATACATTGATATAAATACCTATCATCGTACAAATGCGAAAAATGCTTTTGAAAAGGACTTCTTTAAGCTTCTTAATAATGCAGTTTATGGAAAAACCATGGAAAGTGTAGACAAACGTAAGGATATACGTATTGCTACAGATTGGGAAACTACAAACAGAAATCATTTGGGTTTAAGAGCATTAATCTCTAAACCTAATTTTTTGAGTTTACAAAAATTCTGTGATAGTATGTATGCAGTTCAGCTAAAAGAAATGGAACCATATTATGATAAACCTATCTATATTGGTTTCGCAGTTTTAGAATTGTCGAAATGGAAGATGTACGATTTCCATTATAGATACATGAAACCAAAGTTTGGTGAGAAACTTTCACTTAACTATATGGATACCGATTCATTTATCTATACAATTCAAACTGATGATTTTTATGAAGATATTCGTAACGATATTTCTTTAAACTTTGATACATCAGAATATGCAACGAATAATGTATTCAAGTTGCCACTGCTAAACAAAAAAGTTTTGGGAATGATGAAGGATGAAAATAAGGGTAACATAATGGTAGAGTTTGTGGGCTTAAGATCCAAAATGTATTCTTTTTCGGCTCTCAATTCAAAAGAAGTGAAAAAATCGAAAGGCGTAAAAAGGTCTGCTCTTAACAAAATCACATTAAATGATTATAAGAGCTGTTTATTTGAGCAGAAAGTTGTATCAGATGAGATGTTTTTATTCCGATCAAAAATTCATCAACTGTATACACAAAAGCTCTATAAATTAGTCCTTAACCATACTGATGACAAAAGAAAAGGTATGGACGACCTGGTAAATACCAGAGCGTGGGGTCATTATAAAGATCGAGATGGTAACTCAATGGAAGTTGTGTAGTAGTATCTTGAAAATTATCAGTATGATTATAGTGAGCGATAACCTAAATCACAAATTTCCTTGAATTTGCAAACATTAATCATATATTTATTTATTTACTTTATTTGTGATATAGAATTTAATTAATTATAGAAATTTGTAAAATATTTATGAAATACTCGTATGTAAGTGAAAATGTATAAATCTTTAATGATAAGTCAAAATATTTTATATGTATAATGTATTGTAAATATTTTAAATAAATAAAAAGACTATATGATTTGATTTGATTTTTTTTATTTTAAAGATTCTTTTACAAGTAAGATTACATTTCTTAAAGCGCAAGCACCATAATAGTGACAACTACAGTAAAATAGATCTGGATACTTCATGCCCATTTCTTTCAAGTTGATACAACCAACATCTTCAATATTGAAAATTCTTTTATTCATAATTTTTTCCAGCCATTGCCTTTTCTCTTCACCCTTGACATATATTGTTGCACCATTGACATTAGCTTTTAAAAATTTAATTACGCTGTCAAAAGAAATTGATCCATCATTCCAGAGTAAGTGATGATGATTTCTGGTCAACCATTTCGCTTCCTTCTGCTTTTCAGGTGATAAATATTTAAAATCAAATGGAGGTTTTATAATAAAATTAATGTATTCGTCTTTGTTGAAAGCAATCGCAACTTCCTTTGCAATAAACCCGTTGGAATTGTTTTTGAAGCCTTGCAAGTCTATGAAAATTGTCTTATCATTCATATTAATTTATTTATATAACTTTGCGAACTGTTCCTTTTATGGGTGAATATTCTATTATGCGATCATGAATAAGTATGCAGTATGCTGAAGTTTTTGATGGAATATTTATAGCTGTTTCAAATTCAATTTTTATATCAATTGATCCACTATTGAATGATTCGTTTTGATAGCTAACATCTACAACAATAATCGGAGCGTTATTCTTAAACTCTTGAGCTGTTAGAATTGGTTGAGATTCTCTCATATAGTAGCTTTGTTGAAATCGTGTGTACATATCATATAGAATTGCATATCGCTCATTTTTAAATTTAATATTAAGATCATCATATGGATATGACACTGAGTTTAAATGTACTTTTAAATTGGTGAGGTCACAGTGAACAAACTTATTTTCTTGTTGAAATGCAATCAAGATAAAACGAGGGCGTTCTCTATTTGCAGCCAGTTTAACATTCCAGATGTGACTAGTCCCCGAATTTAGTTGTGGATTAATATGACAATCCCAACTTCGAAAGGCCATCGGTATGGGAACACCATTGTTAACAGTTTTAATCATATTCAATTTGCAAAGATCAGATAATTGTACATGTGGAATTCTCCATGAGATGAGTGAAATCGTAAGTTTAGCTTTTTCAGTTAGAACGCTCGAGTGCACAAGATCTTCATCGTTTTTATTACGCAAGAGTATCAATTCATGTTTAGCATTTAATAGAATTTTATTGTAGTCTTCAGCGAATCCTAAAAGCATTTTAAGTGGCACATAGAAATTAAAACATCCATTTGCTTCAAGCTTTACATCATCAGTTTTATTCCATCCAGCATTTTGCATCACGATGCTTTCGGAAGGCGATAGAGAAACCAAATTTTTTATGGTGCTCGTGACTCCCAAATATCGTGTGTGATCGATTTCAATACCATTAAGTTCATAACGAATTTCATCGAAGAGGTATGCAACAAAGTTGTTTTTCAAATTAAAGTTTTGTGAAGCTTTTGAACTTTTCTCATCTACAACAAATCCTTCTACATATAAATAGCTTTCACTAGGTAGCACATATAAATCTTGATTTTGTATTGAAATTCGAATTTCATCATTATTGTTATAAGATTGTAGATATGGTATGTATGTGTGGTAGTCTTTTTTTATTATATTTTCATCAGATAACGGTTTATCTAGTACGTCTATTATTGAACTCATTTTGTTTTCAATTTTAAATTTAAAGACTTGAGAAAGTTTTTATTTGCTGCTGTTAGCGTTTTATGTTTCAATGATCTCTTTAATTTTCGTTTAGGTTCGAATAGAGTTTTAGAATTGTTTGCAGCGTTATTTTTCGAGATACTTGTATTATATATTATCATTATTTAGTAGGCCTCAAGTGTATTCGAATAGTTATTTCCTCTCCTCGGAAATTAATTAAAGAGTCGTGCTGATCAACCACTCTTAGAGCTAGTGTACTTATCTCTCTGGAGGTAACAGGTAAATAGATGAGGTTTCTCGGAATCTCATCTATTTTATAGCCTGGAGGTACATTAATTGGAAATTCATGTAGTGTATGTGCCTTGGAATTGTTCATATACGTATTAACAATGATACTGCTTTCAATTCGCATTAGATTTACCTTGAAAATATTAACTGGAAGATCGGAATAATGATCTTCGTTAGGAGACAATATTTTATTATTAAATCCCAATAGACTACCAATTGTATTTTCTTTATTGAAATATATTGGATCCTTCGAACTGTAAATTTTAACTTGCATTGTATTGTTATTCGCTTCTATATGAATTTTGTTGGCAGGTCTGTAGCGTTTGTATTGTTCCTCTATATAATCAACTATATCATTCAATTCATAAGAACCAATTGGTATTTCAATTACAAGTTCGCCGATATGAAACATATTGTTGTAGATGTCTACATTCGGTATACTATTGTATGAATGAAAATCTGTTAGAGCACACTCATATGACTCATTCAATTCAATGGGTGGAAAATAATTAGCCGATAACTCTGATGAGTTGGAGCTCAGAGTAAGTGTTATTGACATTTCGACTGTCCGATGTGAAATAAATAAAATATTCCATTATATATTGTTTATAATAAAAGTATTTATTTATTTATTATTATTATCTTATAATTATGCTATTATATATTGTTTACAATATTTCATCTTTGCTAATCCAACTATTGTGTTGATTAGAAAATCCCAACCATTTAACAAATGCTTTATCTCCTCTAGTTTTAATGACCCTTTCAACTAAATATGTATTAGGAAATCTGGTTTTTGAAAGTTCTTCAGCATAAAATCCACCTTTGATAACATTTTCAAGATAATCTTCCAATATAAATGTTGCAGGATATGTATTTTGAACTGATTTAATAGTAAAAATTTCTGATGTCCAATTGGGGGTATAGCCTTTTTCAAAAGTATGTTTATATTTGCTAATTCGCACATGATCTCCAACGTTAAATTTACTCATTTTATACATTTTTAAGTGACTGTATACCGTATTTAATAGTTTTTTCTCATTCGATGAACTAACCTTAATCGGCGGCATTTTGATGGTACGATGAACTCTTCTATTGTATGTGTTAATCAATTTTTTGTAAATATCAATCCAATTATATGAACCATTAAAGCTAAATTCTTTCCACATCATTCCTTTTAAAGATCTATTGAATCGTTCGACTATTGATGCTTTCATTCTGCTATACGTTGAATAGTGATTAACTTTATATTTATGCATCAATTCCACAAAATGTTTATTGAAAAATTCTTTACCATCGTCAGTTTGCAAATTTTTCGGTACTCGTCCCAATTGAAAAATATCTGTCATTGCTTGTGTTGTTTCAGGTCCAGTTTTTGTTTTTATCGCTACAGTCCATGCAAATTTTGAGAAAGTATCAATTACGGTTAGTAAATATCTATAATTCTTGTTGTATTTAGAATAATTTCCCATTTCAACCAAATCAGCTTGCCAAAGATCATCTATTCCTTTCATTACAACTCTTCTACGGGGAAAAACTTTTCGTGCTTGTTTATGAAGTTCATTTACCAAATTTCGTTTTGAGCTCATTTTACACTTTAGTTTAAGAACTATGTTGTAGTCTGTTTGACCCACTTTCAGTTATTGATGCAAACATGTAATTTTCAAATCTATAAATTTTCTCATTGAGCCTTTCAAATTCATTTTCATAAAGTAATTTTGTTTTGTTAAAGTTTTGTTGAATTTTATTATTCTCTTCTAATTGCAAAGCTAATTTATGTTCTAAGTTTTCAAATTGTGCTTGTAGATCGGCATATATTTTATTATTATCTTCCATAAAGTGTGTTAATAATTTGCTTTCCGCTTTCTCAATTTGAGTTTGCAAAAACAATTTATTGATAACATCGTTTTCCTCCAAAGGTTTCGCCACATTTTTGATTCTTTTGTTCTGAACATCAATGTTGTTGTCCGTATCCATAAAGATCCCCAACAATTTAGGAGCATTTCTTGTTGAAATTATACTACTAGTATCGTTTAGATAATGTCCGAATTTATCTACATACAATTCTTTGGCAAGCTGATTTGGTTGAAATGGGAAATTATTCTAAATACAACAAGAATTATAGATATTTACTAACCGTAATTGATACTTTCTCAAAATTTGCATGGACTGTAGCGATAATTTGCGTTCTCCTTCTCTTTGAATGCAAAATTTTCCACTCGAAAGATTATTTACTTCATCGTCTGTAAGGGTGCTGTACCGATTGGGTAGAAACAATATATAATTTTGCAGTTCGACTTGAACTGTTTCCCCATATTTCGTTGTGACCCTTTTTGCACCATCAACAGGATATTTTTTTCCTATATCCATGTCCTTAATATGCATTATATTTTTAACTTTGCACGAATTAAATTTTTTTACCAAGTTTGTTGAGGACTCCATTTCTTTTTCTGTGTTTAGTTTTTGTCGTCACATCATTTTCTACTTCTCTTTTGATCAATCTATTACTATATTTTGAATTATTTATAAATTCTTTTAAAGGTTCTGTTATAGGCTTAAATGTATCTTTTAGTTGTTCATGAGTATCTATTTCACCAGTCTTTATACTGCGGAGCTTTTTCTTCAAAACATTTCTAGTCCTCACCAAATCTTTTAAAACTTTTTCATTCATTTTTATATATCAGCTATCAGATCAGGTTATGTGCTATCAGATCAGTTAACAGATTAGTTATGTGTCATCAGATCAAATGTATTATGTTTAAAACTAATTTATATTGTTATGAAATAGTCAAATAGTTTTCTATAGCGACCATTGTTCAATTCATTGTCTTTGCATATCATCAAAAATCCATATTTATCCTTCCAACACTCTCGACAAATTTCATGAAACTTTTCAAAAGTCATATCGCTAGCAACATGGTCACTATAAGCGTGCTTCATATTGGTTTCATCTTGCTTGAACATTATAATTACATTAGCATTGTCTCTTATTAAATGTTTTGGAACTCTAGTATAAGTTTGGCATAAGTAGAATGAATCGATATTCTTATGTCGACCCATACAAAAATATGCACGTATATTATTTTGCTTTTCACATGCAACATCATCAAATATCATAATTGAATTAACTTTAGCTTCGTCAGGCGAAATAACAGCATCGTTATCTGTAAATGTGTAGTAGCCCATTCCTTTAACTGATGTTATAAGTTTCCTCAAGTATTCATATTTCGGTTGATATAGGGATTTTGAGTATAAATAGATATTTTCAAACTTGAGTCCGTTAGGACTTTCCAATAAGCTAATCATAACATTAGTCTTTCCACAATTTGAAGGACCAACTATTAGCGCACGAATAGAATTTGGTAAGAGGGAGCTATGCTTTATTTTAAAAGTGATGTGCGATGAAGCATCAATATTACGAACTAATATATTTTTATGTTGTTTTACTAAACGCATTTTGATAACTAAATATTATTCATAAATATAACCTTTATTATAGAATAAAATGGTTATACAGTACAACAAAAACATTAGTTGTAAAAAAGCAATCGATGGAAAAGGTTTAGTCGACAAAATAATAAACTCTCTACCTATTGAGCTTCATCTTTCTGGATATCAATACTGTGGACCTGGAACAAAGTTACAAAAACGTTTGACCAGAGGTGATAAAGGAATTAATTTACTAGACGAAGCTTGCAAAAGCCACGATATCGCTTATTGGAAAAATAAAGATTTAAATATTAGACATCAAGCTGATAAAATTCTTGAAAACAAAGCTTGGAAGCGAGTTCTTGCAAAAGATAGTAGTCTTGCGGAAAAATCATTTGCATATATGGTAACTAACGCAATGAAAGCTAAAACAAAACTAGGAATGGGTGTAGAGACGAAGAAGAATAATAATGTAAAGAAACTTTTGAGTCGAACTAGTTTGGATGGGAAAAAACTATTCTATTCAACTGTTCGAAATGCTACAAAAATTTTAAAAAGGGAAAAACCTCTAGATATTAACTCTGCTATTAGAATTGCACGAAAAACCATTAACAGTTCTTTTAAAAGAAAAAAATCACAAATTAAAGTACCACGTATAATACGAGTACCAAAAATTGGTGGTTTTCTACCATTAATTCCAATATTAACTGCTCTGGGTGCAATTGGTAGTCTCACGACTGGAGGTGCTGCTATAGCTAAGGCTGTAAATGCAACAAAAAATGCTAAAAGTCAACTTGAAGAAGCATCTAGACACAATAAGGCAATGGAATCAATAGCAGTGGGAAAGGGACTTTATCTTAAGCCATACAAAAAAGGTTATGGATTAGTTTGTAAAGAGCTCTCAAAAAACTCATAGAAATGCTACCCAAAAGACCATTAACTGATGTCGATTTGAGAAAATTTTCAGCAAAAATTCCACACTTTAGAGGAGTTTTCATGTTGAATACTCTACCAAAACGTGTAAGGAGAAGAGAATGTGGAATAATCAATTTAGATGTATCAACAGGACCGGGAACACATTGGGTAGCATATTATAAAGACAACAATCAAAATGAATATTTCGATAGTTTTGGAAATTTACAACCACCTACAGAAGTAGTCAAATATCTGGGCAAAAATATAAAATACAACTATAATCAGCATCAAAATTTTAATGCATTTATCTGCGGACATTTATGTCTTAAATTTCTTTATGAATTAAATAAAAAATATTAAATAAAAACACTCACAAATATGTACATTTTAACAAATTATTTATTTATTTCTTTTTATTAATATTTTATTATACAATACAGTATAAATTAATTTTGTTACCAAACTGGATATTGAGCATTTTGACAGAAAAATTCATCCATCTCATAAGTCAGCACCAAATTGCGTTCTCCTTCTCTTTGAATGCAAAATTTTCCACTCGAAAGATTATTTACTTCATCGTCTGTAAGGGTGCTGTACCGATTGGGTAGAAACAATATATAATTTTGCAGTTCGACTTGAACTGTTTCCCCATATTTCGTTGTGACCCTTTTTGCACCATCAACAGGATATTTTTTTCCTATATCCATGTCCTTAATATGCATTATATTTTTAACTTTGCACGAATTAAATTTTTTTACCAAGTTTGTTGAGGACTCCATTTCTTTTTCTGTTCTTATCACTTTCGATCTTGGTTTCAGACTGATTTTAAAAATATCATTGATAATTGCAATAAGTCTGACCGAAGTGTAGGAAAACAAAAAAGAATTACTACAGCTATTCTAAGATATCTTTGAACAAAATCAGTAAAAATAACAGAATGAATTTTTTTGAAAAATATTGATGAGCAAACAAAACATTAAGAGCATGCACAATCATGTTATAAAAGCATAATTACAGAAAATCAGTAAAAATAACAGAATGAATTTTTTGAAAAATATTGATGAGCAAACAAAACATTAAGAGCATGCACAATCATGTTATAAAAATATTGTTGAGCAAGCTAAAGCTGAAAAGCATGCACAATCATGTTTTAAAAGTTTTTGAATAGGCATAACTGAATAAAAAAAAAAAAAAAAACAAGAGATTGTGGGAAATTAAAGGGTGTGAAATTGTATATTTAACAAGCAGATCAACATTTAAAATCAGCACATCAAAACGAACCTAATATTAACAGTTTTTTCTTCAGAAAAAAAGATAAACTGACCTTCCTTAATATTTTATAGAAAAAAAGAACAGAGTTAAACTTAGAGCAAGTATATGTTTATATTTATACACAAGTATGTGAGTATGTAAACATCCAAAATAAAGATTATTATTATCGAACCACATAAAGTAGAAAAACCAAACATAACATACACTCATATACGCCACACACCAAGGAAACATATTATGCATGGAAACAACCAAAAATTTAAAAATTGAAGTAGCAAAACAAAATCAGTAAGAATGAATATTACATACGCATATACAAACAAAAAACGAATTTAAACATAAATACGGTTAGCAGCTTTTAATAATTCTATCTGCGCGTATCCCCACTGCCAGATATAGCGGCTGAGTAAATCGATAAGATAGCAACAGGTAATGGGAGCAGCAAACCAAAGCATCATAAAACTACATACGGTAAGCTGCAGTTAATATATCTCTCTGTCCATATCTTCGCTGCCAGATATAGCGGCTGAGTAAATCGATAAGATAGCAACAGGTAATGGGAGCAGCAAACCAAAGCATCATAAAACTACATACGGTAAGCTGCAGTTAATATATCTCTCTGTCCATATCTTCGCTGCCAGATATATCGGCAGAGCCTATCGATAAGATAAGAACAGAGAGTTGAAGCAGCATACCAAAACCAACAAATCGAATACAATACAATTTAAGAGGGAAAATTAAACATGCGCGCACACACACACACACACACACACAAACCATAACAGCATTTATTCCTCAAAAAAAAAATTTGCGTACAAATTAACAAAATCGAATATATACCCCTTCCATCCCAAGCCATCTAAATAAACTGCAACCATCAAGAAACTATTTAAAGAAAGAAAAAAAACTTTGTCACCAAAAAAATATCCAACAATACAAAAAATATGCAAACCACAGCATTTATGAATGGAAAAAATTTGTGTACATTAAAAAAAATTAAATCCAATAGAACCACGCAACAAAACAATAAGACGACAAATTACACACAAACCATAACAAATTATGGGCTTTCATCCCAACTGTAGCAATCAAGTACGTATGTATTTACGCACAAGCACAAAATACAAAAATGAAAAATAAGACGACAAATTACACACAAACGCATATACAAACAAACAAAAAACGAATTTAAACATAAATACGGTCAGCAGCTTTTAATAATTCTCTCTGTCCATATCTTCACTGCCACACACACACACACACACACACACAAACCATAACAGCATTTATTCCTCAAAAACAAAATTTGTGTACAAATTAATAAAATCGAATATATACCCCTTCCATCCCAAGCCATCTAAATAAACTGCAACCATCAAGAAACTATTTAAAGAAAGAAAAAAAACTTTGTCACCAAAAAAATATCCAACAATACAAAAAATATGCAAACCACAGCATTTATGAATGGAAAAAATTTGTGTACATTAAAAAAAAAATTAAATCCAATAGAACCAATGAAAAAATGAAAAATAAGACGACAAATTACACACAAACCATAGCAAATTATGCACTTTCACATGTGTGGATGAGTGTTTGTACGAAGGAGGGCTCTGCCTCTGTCAATAATTCCGCCTCTGCCTCTGCCACTAATTCTGTCTCTGCCTCTGCCACTAATTCTGCCTCTGCCTCTGCCAGACCTCTGCCCGGTCCGCAGTCGCAGATGTTTTGCTTTCCCATTCCCATTCTACTACGAGTGTTTGTACGATGGAGGGGTCTGTCTCTGCCAATAATTCGACCATTCCTCGGTCCGTAACTCTGCCAGACCGCTGCCCAGCCTCTGCCGGCCCGCAGTCGCAGATGTTTTGCTTTCCCATTCCCATTCTACTCAACGCATATGTAAGAGTCATCTACTGAGTGCTGGTCCAAGATAAAGAAATTAAAGTGGAATTTTGGCTTGTTTTAAATTTATTTAATTGAAATTTAATACATTTTTAAACCACTTCATACATTTAACAAATTATACTGATATTTTTTCTTTCACTGAATAAAATCTTTCCATTTTGTTTTTCGCATTCATACCTTTAGAATAATTCGCTAGAATTACTATTAATATCACATAAACTATTTTCATATTCTCTAATAATTTTATTTATTTAAGAAAGTATAAAAATTTTAATTAATTTCTTTTAATATTGAAAAAGAATCCTTTGATATTTTTCCATTAAATGTCTGCACCACAAACACACACAGTCACTGTTATCAATGAACTTTTTTTTAGCGTTATTTAACACGCTCGTTCTGGCACGACTTTTGAAGCGGAACTAATAATTATTTGAATGTTGGCATACAGCTTTTATCACTTCTTTTAAAAAGTTTCCTATACGAGTAGCTTCTTTTAACTATTGGCAGGTTGAAACGGCCAGTATGGTAAAATGTTTAGGGCAGACTTGTTTATTTGTGCCTACAACAATATTTAAGAGATAAATTGATGCAATCTTTTTTTAATTGCCATGTGTACTGTAGAAAAAAATTACCGAAATTATTAGATAAGACAAGAGCTCTTTAACGATATTGTTCGGCGTACACAATTTATTTTTATATATTAAACAAAGAAAAGGTGATTAATAAAATTTATTATAAAAATTATAGGTATTGTTCGGTGAATTCCTGGAAATTATGAAAGGAAAATAATTTAACCACTGTGATTATCTGGGGAACTTTTTTCGAAGTTCAACAATTATAAATTTTTATCTATTATAACGCCCAGATATTTCAATTCCACTCCTTCTTCTCTCCATCGGTCATTATTTTTTCTATTGTTGTTCCATTTATTATCATAGACTTTGTTTAGTAAGTATTTGAATTTTATTCAAATATTTAATGACTAAATTTCCCATTGATGTTTAAAAATAAAAAAGTAATTTAATAAAACTTTTTCCACTATGTTTGTTTTTAAGTCGTAATTAATCAGCCGTAGGCAAATATCCTTTTCGTCCAAATGTTAGTTTTTCTGTGTCTTAAATAATTTTTTATATATTAAAACGAAATGCGTTTTTATTTTTAAATTTTTTTTATTAGCTTATGGTATTTTCTTTCCAACCAAAAGTGTGTTGTATTTCCTATCCAGTTTTGCCCTATTATTTTTTGACCACTTCTACGTATGCAATGCATTGCACTGACCCAATAGAGAAAGGGAGAGAGAGATAGTGTAGAGAATAGACAGCTGTTGAAAAAGTAAGAGAAAAACAGAGCTTAATTCACAACTCTGCAGTTGCGTGTTAATTATAACGCATTATTTTTAAGCTAATGGACGCCATTTAGTTACAAATCAATAAGCTAACTACTGAGCCATCAGCACCCTCAACATTTACAACTCAGTAATAATTACATGTAATTTTGACAGTCTGTATGTTTTCGCTCATCAGCTCATTTTGATTACATATGTATATATTGACGTTCGAATTAAGGTACTATTGAACAATATATTTGTTTTTATTGTTCCGCTTTAAAGCCATTGTACAGCACTTTAAAAAGAGAATAATAAAGTACACAAATCGTTCATAACATAAGTGAAAAGTGCAATACACTTCTAGAGAATCGAAATCACTAATAATAATGAAATAGCATATCAAATTATAAGCGTTTATTCACAGCATATATGTATGTATATCCCTTTTTTAGATTATTCTTTCAGGTGGTCTCTTTGGCTGAATAGTTGGGGTGTTGATTCTGCAACAAGGAGATTCGCGACACAATTCCCTATCCCCCGAAAATTTTTCTATTATGTCCGCACACACAGCGGCCTCATCGTCGGTATTTCAGCAATAAAAAACACGTCGGCAAAGTGAAATAATCAATAAAATGGCTGTTCCTTATCTTAAAAAATAAATAATTAATATGTCGAAATAACATCTGAGACGCAGTAAATATGCTTAACAAATTCTGGAAAAGTCGTAACTGTATAGCTCGCTATCCTTCTATCACCTGTCTCTTCCCTACCTTATTCGTTACACACTCTCCTTAGCACGGTACCAAGAAAACAAATACAATTGCATTTACAACACTTTGTGAATACCCCAACAACGCACAATACGCTCTTCCTTTTCATTCTGTATTAAAAGTTTTTAATTTTTTGTTCGTAAAACGACCAGTTATATTATAACTTATTCATACATGTTGTAATATATATATGTATATATATTTTTTTAAATTTCTTTAGAAAGAGTCCATATATTTACAAGAATTAAATTTCAGGAAAGGGTATATAAGTGCGGACATGCTTGTTAATTATTTACAATTTTGTTAATTTATTACAATTTTGTTACAATCAATTAAAAAAAACTCCTTATTTTAAATGTGCTTAGATTTTTTTATAATTTGGGTTTGCAAATTGTAAGTTTTTTTCAATAGATTCTCATAAACTGAAAGCACAATTTGGAAATACATTTATTCTAAGCAAAATTATCTCATGTTATTAATTCACAACTATATGATAATCACATGTGTTTTTGTTGCAAAGGAATTAAACGCTTGTGAAATGTGAATAATCAATAAAAATGTGTTAACAAAAAAAATAGAAAGAATTAAATCAAGACCACAATACACAAGTTTAAAATACATTTAAATGGTTTCATTGAAATATAAAAATTATTTATGACCAGAGAATCCGAAAATATTCACCGTAAAAAATATTTTTATGCTCACTATATTTATAAACATACAGTACTTCAGAAACAGCTGATCCGCCAGTATGGGGCGCACAATAGATCAGGATGGTCGCGGTGCTGGAGGCCTTCTCCTGAATATGTGATCATGAAATTACATTGGAAATATACAGTTAAACATGGAAATAAGATCTGAAAATTTAGTAAAAAATATAAATAATAAAAATTTCTGAAAAGCGGCATCGTAAGTTGCACAAAAAACCATTTAATTTACGTATTTGCGGTTTTCCTGCTTATAACCGTGCAGATTTTTGTATATAATATTATATTTCATTTAGCATATACATATGCATGTATGTTCTTATCTATATCAATATCTATTAATAACATTTTTAATTCTATTATCGATTTTTATGCCAATATATTATTAAAAAGCTTACAAGGCATTTCAATGGCTCATGATTTAAACAAGAATAAAAAAATATAAAAATATGTCTGTTATCGTTGTTAAAAATCTCGCCCTCGTATTTTGTTTGCGATAATAATAAAAAAGTTCGCTGGCCATCAGAATGTTTGGTTTGCTCTTCAATTTATATGATTATGATTTATTTTGTTTTTACCTTAGACCAGCACTCAGGAGGTGACCCTTATACATGCGATGCATTGTGCTGGAGCTAGAGGAAACATCCAGAACTACATATGTATATAAACATTAGTTTTTATTTATTTTAACACAGAACAAAGAGAAGTAGCGAATATTTGTTCTTTTTAAAAAATGGGATTGGCAATAAACGTTTAGTTATTAAAGAAAATTATCTACGCAAATTAAGAATATGTTATTCCTAAAATATAATAAAATATAATTTTATTGCTAAATAATCAATACTTTATCTATTTCCGTGCGGTATTTTTATAAAAGCTGAAGAAAAATATCATGTACATACAGTATCTAATTGCCAAAACCAACCCAATCAGTGGAATCACGTGTCACTTTGCACCAATATAAAAAACTTTGTCTCGATATTAGATTTCTATAGAAATATTTTCGTCGTATATAATTCATACAACTTTCAAATGTAACGGAATTGTCTGACAATGTTATACAGGGAGGCACAAAAGGAGCTATATGGTTTAAATGGTTTATAACTTTTTTATTTATGCGATTATTATAATTTTTTTCTTTAAATACAGTATATTATTGGGGAATTTTTTTGCAATTAGCTTTGAAAAATGAAATCCTGTAAGTGATGTCCATTTTCTGCTACGCACATACGTGCTCTTTTTAGCATATTTTCCGTAACTTTTCGCAAAATTTTGGGTGTAATGGCCATGATTTCATTTCGAATGTTTCATAATTAATTCGCCAAGTCTTCTTCACAAAATGCTGAAAAAAACAAAGAAAAAATAATAATTAAAAAAGTTGTGACGATTTCAAACAATATAGTTCCTTTTGTGCCACCCTGTATAATGCCGTGTTACATAGGCGGAAAGTATTTCGTATACTCAAAATATTCTGTATATAAAATTAACTGAAATTGCAATTTAAAATAAATGAAACTTCACTTAAAAACCGGTCTACTTATTTTTCATTTAAATTTAGAGAAAAGTTCATTTAATTTTTAATGACTTAAATCTGTAAAAACAATTGCATTTTTCTTGATTTTGTTTATTTTAATTTACAAATAAACAAACAGTAAAAATTACAGATTTTCAAATTGTTTCTGCTATTTTGAACAACAAATAATCAACTCAAAATTAATTAAAACCAACTTATCACTTTGTTTTTTATAGTTCAACCATGCAATAAATAAATCAAATGGAAATGAAAGAATATATATTTTTTTATTATTAATTTATGTTTCTTGTTTGGGCTGAATTTCGTCCGTAGACATTCAACAAACTTTTTGCAAAAAGCTAAATAATCTCACAAGTTTATATATCAATTCCCCTAAACTATTTGAGACTAATAAAATATTTTACCGTGGCAAAAACAATACACAAGTTACGTAAAAACAGCTGAGTAACTGATTTAAGCACTTAAAAAATTTTTTTATATTTATTTTACAGCATCAAAAATTTATAACAATAAAGACAATTGTGAAAATATGTAATTAGTTTTTCTAGTGAATGTCAGAAACAGTTAACAATGTAATTACGTACAATTTTAAATGTTTATTTATTAAATATTAAATTTAAAAATAACTGAACGGAATACTTCTTTAATAAACTTCTGTCTGTTACTGTAGTAATTTTGTGAGTGCAACCGTATTTATGTCAACCGTATTATGTTTTATGAGTATCAGTGTCTTTTTTCATACACAAAGCCTTTACAAAGGCTTAGAAATTTTTTTCCTTCTTTCATTTACATTTGCTGGCACAAAGATTGCATGAATAAATTTTGTTTTCTTTTCTTCGATCGATCTGAAGTTTTATATATAAAATGACAATTGATGCATTATTTTCGATATCTTTGTAAACAAATATCTGTTTTCATTATCAATATGTAAATAAAATAACATAAATAATTTTTGCAGTTATAAAGATCAGCCACACATTGTTTCTCACAATTAAAACAATTTCTTTTGGTTCAACATTGCCATCCATAAAGTATGCTTTATTATTTATTAAATTATTTAGTTTTCGTTTCTTTTAGAGTTATGTGTGGGCGAAAGTAGGAATATACCGGTTCTGTATGAGTGTGTGTATGTAACACCCATGCTTGTCATTAATTACAAAAAATATATGAAGACTGTTATTTGTTCTTAACCATGTTAATGCCATGACATCTTTTAAACTTGTCAGTATTATTACGAAAAAACCCTTTTTTTTTTTTTTTTTTTTTTTTATCTTGGACCAGTGCTCAGGGGCAATCCCCTACATATGCAATGCATTGCACTGGAACTAGAGAGAAGGATAGGGAAGAAATAGACAGGTGGTGAAAGTGGTAGGAAGATAGAGCTTAATTCTTGCACAACTCAGCAGTTGCGTGTAAATTATAAAGCCAAGTTGCGGCGTCTCTGATGTTTTTTGACGCATTATTTTTAAGCTAATGGAGCCATTTTATTTATTATTTTACTTCGGCGACGTTTTATTGCTCAAATACCGACGAAGGAGGGTGCTGTAGCACAGAAAACTCAGAAAATTTTTTTCTCTGATTTGACCCGGCTGGGAATCGAACCTGGGTTTTTCTGGTTGCAGAGCCAACACGCTGACTACTCGCCATCAGCACATCATTGTTTTAAAAATTCCTTATAATATGGAAGTGAAAGGGTTAAGGGAGTGTAGTTCAATAATCAAGCAGATTAGCATAATGCATGATATATACATAAAGTCTTAATATATTTTTTATTTACAACCGTTAGGCAGATGCTTTCAATATGATTTTACGTTTAACTACTTTATTTTAATTAGATTTATTAAATTTCTTATTTATGAAAATCGGATATCTTAATATTGCTTTCACAAAAACACTAATTGGTGCAAGTAAACTTTTTCTCAAATTCTTAAAATTTTAAAACAAGTTAATATTTTATATTTCTATGAGAAAAGCCACATTTGTGATTATCACATAAATCGTTTATAATATGAATACTACTTTTGGTTTTCATTATTACACACATAGTGACAGCACTATGTATTAGTCAGATTTTTCATTATCTCATCATTATTGTGTTTGTATGGATGAAATTTTTTGTGTGGGAAAAGACTGTGCACATTTATTTCATATACTAAATGGTTGTTGTTAAACGTAGTACACACGTATCTATACACAAGTGGTTGTAAGTGCAGTTGAAATTACTTGTTTTGCACAAGATATACATGTGGGGATATAGCTCAGTGGTAGAGCATTCGACTGCAGATCGAGAGGTCCCCGGTTCAAACCCGGGTGTCCCCTTGTTTTTTTAAAATTTTTTTTTTTATTTTTAAAATTTTTTTTTTTTTCTTACATTCTTAATTTCTACGAATTAGCGATATTTTATTATATAAAAACTATTAGGTTTTTCGGTTGTATGAGTTACATAAATTTTTTTTAAAGACAACTAATTATAATTATTATAATTAATTATAATGCTTGCCTTTTACCAGGAGTTAACTTCTAGGAAAGGAATAGTGATAGAGATTATAGGTGATAAGTGGACAGATAGAAGGAAGTTTGACAGTAGTGGTTTTGTACGTTTCTTGTTTTATAGCAGTGTTGCAGCGCCTCTGATATCAATCAAACACCCAAAAGAGAAACAACAACAACGAGGACACAGCAATGCGTATTTACTGGCAAATTAGCCTACAATTCATAAACTTCACTGTCATTATCCAATATATCAGACATGGTTTTTATATTAAATTTGTTTATCATTCCATAGGAGGGATCAAATGACTGACAGCAAATGTTATTTAGGCTAAGCTGTGTGGTTATAAGCAACAAGGAGTCTAATAATTCGTATTGCATATTATTACGTAAATTTGTTCTTGTTAAGTTCATTATAGAAAATATTGTCAGGATAATAAGCATATTGAGTACTACTTCAGAAAGTGCTTTGTAATAAAATGTTTTGGCGGCATGATGGAAACAATACACTCCTGAGCAAAACTCATATAGATTTGTTGGAACCTCGTTGCCAACGTAATTATCCCAAATGATGAAGGGAAGTTTACTACTACGTTTCATGATTAATAACTTCAACACAAAATTTAGCAATAATAATAAATACAATTCAAAACAATTTCATCCCCATAAAATTAATGAATATCCCCAAGAAAATCCTCTATACCCAAACGAACTTTTTCGTCCCAAAAAAAGTAGGCAAATCACCAACTTTGGCCATAAATCCCCAACACTGGCGTCCTTGCTTGCACCACTTGTATATTCATTCTCTGCACTATCCCTCTGTAAAACTAGTTCCAGTGAATTGCATTGCATATGTAGTGGATTTGCACTGACCACTCCTCTACAAAATTCCGACTTTTTAATATTGGCAAGTTATATTAAGAGGCCTTAATTCGTTAAGCACAAACCTTTGCTTTCTCTTAAAAGGGCCACGTCATTTTAAATATTCTAATAGTCCGTAAAAAAAGTATTCAAAGCATTCGTAAAAATTTTTTTATTTAAAAAATTAATTTTGTAAATACCTATACAATAAAATATACAATTATATCAACGATAAACTTATGCATATAGAAAATTATAATTAAAAAAAAAAATTAAAAATAAAATAAAATAATTCGAATTGTTTTCTTTGTTTTATAATGACTTTGTTTTGTAATAATTTAAAATTTTTTTGGAAATTGAGAAAATTAGTAATTTTTTTTATTAAAATATATTTTTCGAAAATAATAAATTAATTTTTTTAGTATTAATTGAGTTCTGTTTTAGTCATTGTTGTAATTTTTATTACATATTCATAATATTTTTTTTTATTCTCTATAAAAGAAAAATTAAAATACTTTATTTTGAAAGCCCTTCAGATCTCGTAAGAAATTTGTTTTCCTCTGCACTGGAAAATGTAACAAAATAACTTGCTCCGCTCTCTTACTATTGCTCTTATGCACATAGAGAGACACATTTATTTCCGGTGTAAAAATACTGCCACTACAGCTACAATTAAGGCTGTAATTGATACATTTAAAGCTGAACTGCCATTGCATTTCGTGCGAGAGCAGGGATAACATTTATTCATTTTTTCATTAGTATGCTGTGCTTCCCATTGGCCACACACAGATTCATTCGTCTGAACACGAGAGCAACCACGATTTACCACCATAGTTCCATTAACTAGAAAAAAACAACACAAATTTAATTTAATTATTTTTTATATAAGTATTATTATTTTTTTAAATTAACTTACCTTTTTCGGCATGCACTTTAAAGCAGTGGAACGTTACATCACTGACCGCTCTCAATTGGCGTACTCTGAACTCTGCCGAGGGTTTATAAGGTTTTGTGGTGCCTTGTTCAAGATCAACTACCTCGACTTCATCTTTGTTTACATGCTGTTCATGAGCTGCAGTTTGGTTGTTCAAACTTTCCACATCATCAAGGAGATTTACTGTACCAGGAGCGGGTGGTGTTGGCACTGCTGTTGTAGATTTGGGAGGACCTACTGTGGGTGGCGAGGGTGGCTGTTCTTCAGTGGTACTTGTTGATTCCTCTGTCGTTTCTGCGTCCTTCAAAGTACTCAAATCTGTTACAGTTTCCGTAGTAGTTTCTTTCACATTTTCTGTACTTGTTTTTGTAGTCGATTCAGGTGATTTTGTTTCAGTTGTTGATGTAATAGATGTTTCGTCGGTTGTAGGAATGATGGCTGATGTTGGTTTCGTCTCATCTGTTGTATCAGTTACACCAGCAGTTGTCTTTGCCTGCTCTGTTGTTGTTTGTACAGATGAATCTGTTGATCCGGTGGTATGAAAGAAATCGTCATTACATTCAAATTGTGGTGTTTGAGCGGTTATTTGGGCACAATCATCACAAACATAACACATCAATTGTCCATGGCATGCTGAAAGAAAAATAATTAAATATAAATTATCTTTTATAAAACAAAATATATATTAAACAATATGAAAAGAAAAGAAAAGAGAATGTACAAAAATTTTCACACTAAACGGATCTAAAAGAGCCGAAAAAAACATTCCCTTTTTGATATCTCGATACATCAGAAATATTGAGTTTTTTTCTGAACAAACAACTTTTTTTGATTTCTGCACTTGGACTGAAAACCAATTAGTTCGCTATATTTGAGCCACCTAACGGTACCAATTATAAATTAAAAGCATTCATTACTCTCTTGCAAAACAGTTCAGCCGTTTGGAAAGAGTTTATTACATACACACGCTTATATTTTAAGTAGACTGACAATGCCGTTCAAAATATATGCACCGAGGGCCTCTTTCGAATACATATTAAAAAATAATTAAAAAAAAAGAAATTTTTTGAAATTTAAACACTTTACATTCAAACACGAAAATTATTCTATTCTGTTGTGTGACCTTCAAGGAGAAGGTTTTTTACCGTTAAAAAAATTTATAACACTTTCCAAGAAAAATCACGGCTCCGATACGTCATATTAATTTGCATCTCATAAATATTAATTTTTTTTACTTATTGACAACAAGAGAGAAAAAAGTACTGTTTGAATTTAAATAAATAAATCACCATCATATTACCGGTCATATCGATTGGGGGTTTCTCTTTTCAGCTGTTAAATGGGATTTTTTTTTAATTTCTAAAATAAATCACTCGATTAATACGAAATTGTTCAGTAAATTATATATTTTTTTGAATTTTGATAATTATCTGTCTTATGCGAGAGGCTTTTTAATAAATCTGACTGCTGAAATTTGCATAAAAAAAATTAAAACAAAACTTGAAAAATATTCCGTATTTACTTCACAAAATGCGCAAAATGGTTCTATTAATACTTAAATATTCTCGCAGCAGCTTTTAATTATTATTATTGTAAATAATGAATTCAAAAGCAATTATTAACATATTACAAGATTAGCACTCGAGTAAAAAAAGCCAAAGATATTACAAAAGCAACGTGATTATTAATCAAGTTTTAAGTTTAAAACTTTTAACCCATGAAAAAGTTACTGTTTTTGTAAATGTTGAGTTTTTTTTAATGTGTAGGAATTTCTAATTTATTTTTGTAATTTGTTTTATTTTTCCCATATTTATAAAAAACAAATGTGAAAAGTGCTATGCACCTTTAATAGGTGCCACTCAATAGGTGTGTTTTTTTACTTTTCTGGTAAAGTTCGGTAAAACGAGAGTCAACTATAATTTATCTCAATAAGAGACAAAAATGTACAAAAGTAAGAAAACACTAAAAAGCACAAAATGGAAACGCCTACGTATATGTGTATCTACGTATAATATAATTATACACACATACATACATACTTAAAAACACAATAATTTGGCTTATACATGTCAGTTAAAGAAAACCCAAATAATTTTTAACTAAATCATGAAATAAAATTAACTATTATTTGTTCATTACAGGTTTTTATATCTTTTATCAATTTCCAACATTTTTCAATGTTGGCAAACTTTTAGTTTTACTCCATTATTGTTTATTTATGAAACAGCTGATAGCTTGTTCTTCTTGCTTAGAAAAAATATGGGCTGTCACGTGTGAGAGCTGGCAAAAGATAACAAAAAAAGAAGTCATGGCAATACCAATTCATAGTGAACGCATTCAACCCTTTTTCGCTGGGAACTATTTCTAAAACATATAAAATACAGTTCTATAATCAGAGCACACTTTCGACTGAAAATTACCAACAATAAAAATATATTAAAACGATTACACAATGTATACGACGTTAATACAAGCTTATGAATTGAGCAAATAATTTATGAAAATTATATATTCAAAATGGGATTCTTTTATATTTATTCAACAGGTTTTGTAAATATATTGAGAGGTCTTAATCTTAAGACTTTTAAAAATTATTTGATTTGGTTTCTTGGACAAATTTTTTTGCAAAGTTATTAAAAAAAACACAGATGCTGTCTTATTATTGCAATCATAGTATCACAGACGATCGGCTAGATGCTCAAAACACTTTCAATTTATTAAAAATATTTTCAGTTTATTTATCACTTTTATCGTGTTGTAAAATATCTGTATAGCAGAACAATATGGAATAAGTAGCAGCCAGCTCTTGATTATTTTTAGCTCATTTGGATTTTAAACTTTTAGATTTACTACAGGTTGAAGATATCGTTATGTTAGATGGGAATAATTCCTACATCAAATAGTTTATAAAAGAATAATCAAGCAGAGCTCTACCTGGGCCAGAGTAGGCACACAATAAAAATAAATGCTAACCCTCATATTCCTAATATTTCAAATTAGTTTTAAATAACAGTATTGGAAATATTTAGTTAAAGTTATATATACAAAGTTTAATATTATAATTTGAATTTTAGAATAGAAATGATTCAGCAAAAGACAGCGGTAAATTGTTTTTTAATTTATTGCAATATTCATTATTAACGTAAAACAAAATTAAAGATACAAAAATAAAATGCAACACAATAGAAGAGGCAATTAAAATTTGAGTGATGTTTCACGTTTTTCCGTAAATTATTTGTGGATAAATTTACTAAATTAATAAGTACACTAGAGCCCCGATTTACATTGTTAATGGAAAATGTCAGAAGAGGGAACTCGGCTAATCGCAGCACTTTTTTTTATATCAAAATGCGCTGATTTTATGTTGATTGGGTGAAAATTTTAAGAATTTTGCAAATAAAAAGATAAAAAAACGTCATATGAGTTATCAAATGAATCTATCAATACGAAATGGTACTAGGTACTGACCACTACTCTGGCAACTCTCAATAATGGAGTTAATTATTCATACTTTTTGTTTATTATTTATCTAGGACCAGCACTCAGAGGATGACCTCTGCACATGCGAAGCATTGTGCTGGAACTAGAGGAAGGGAATAGTGGGAGAAAGATGGCAGGTGATAAAGCTTTAGTATCTTACAATTCTGCTTTTGCACGTTTTTTGTTTATAGCAGTGTTGCAGCCCCAAGGAGACGTATTCTATTTTGAAGCTTTTATTTTAGTAGACATTTTTATTAATTATTTTACTTCGCTGATGCTACACAATACCGAGGAAGGAGGGCGCTCTGATGTGCACGTGGATTGGTTATAGCTAAAGTCAGTGACCAGGGACTATGCCATTGACATTAAAACCTTCCTAATGCATATCAGAAAAAATGAGAAATGGTTTTATAAAACGTTAGTCTGAAACTGGGCTCGAACCCAAGACTTTTAGGTTTTTTCTATTCAACTTGCAGACTACTTCCGCCATCGCCATCCTCAGTTGCTGATTTTGGTTTAGATCCAAACAGATGCTTGCATTGATCATTTCCTAGCCTTGTTTCTATGTACGCCAATCAGAATCAAAACCCATTGAACCAAGTTTATAAAAGCCTTGCAAATCGAAATTGGGGCTTTATTGTATGTATTCAAAAAATTGATAGATGGGCTACTTGTGAATATGAATGAATTTGGAATTGTTATAACTAGAATAGCTTGACCATAATATGTGTTTATGTCAGTTAGTTTAAGTTGAGCCGGAATTGAATAATATTTGCAATAATATTTGAATTTAACTTTTTCTTTTCCTCTTTAAAAACAATTTAATAAAAAATAACAGACAAAAAGAATTAATTGTATAATAGCAATAAAAATATAAAATAGAAATGTTTGTTCTTTAGTCTTTGATTAATCACTGGCATTGAAAATTAACTATTTTAAAACTCACTCACACAGAGAAAATACTTCTGTTTGGGTTTGCTACCTTTAAGGCGGTTTTAGAAATGCATTCAGTAATCAGGTTTATGGCCAATGTATTAAACCAGTTTCTTTTTTTTTAATTAACATATTTATATAATATATTATTGTTATTATTTTGTATTTTAATTTATTTTATTTTGCTTTAGGTTTCGTTGTTTTTCCCATATATGAACGTAATCGTAGTATTGAAATTAAAACGTGTTTGTGTGTAAAAGAACTAATAAATTTTGGCATTGAATGTTGGTTTAATTTTTGTATTAAATAAAACAAACTCATTTTTTAAATTCAATTTATCATTTAATTTTAAATGCTTCGTATGTTAGTAGTAACTTCACGCTAATTGATAGAGAATAATTGATTTTTTATTTTTTTGGTTAAATTATTTCACATAAATGATTCACATAAATTGGGTTTTGAATAAAAGTAGAGCTAAAATTAAAGCGATTTGAAAAATTTAATTTGCTATTCTTCGTTTTCCAACGAGCATAAAGAAGAACTGCTTGAAAAGTATGAACGTAGACGGATCAGGTATAAATTATGAATTCAATTCGCTTTACCGAATCTTGTGAAACTGCACAATGCTAGGAACACAACTAGGGGAACACAGTGAATATCGACAAAAATAACACTTATTTGTGTACAGTGAAACTTCGATATAACGAACTTCGATATAATGAAAAACTAGACCCCTGAAAAAACGTAGTTATAACGCAGAAATTCTGAGCAATCAAACCTCTATATAGCGAAATATTAATTCAAAAGCCTCGCCCAAGTAGAAAAAAAAATTTAAAATAAAATTTTAAGCAAAATGGTAAAGTCTCATTATCAAAAATTATCAAAGAGGTGTAAATGTGTTCACGGCTTTATTTATATTTCTTAGTCCGGCGAACGACAAACAAATTGGAGCAGAGTGCCAATGTTTTAGTACATACTTATACTTTTAATTTTCAGAAGTACTTTCTTTTTTTATAGCATATAATTTAAATTAATTATTTTTATTTTAAATATATAAAACCATAATCGCCAAAAGGTGGGAAGCGCTAAAAATCCAATTTTTCAGGGATGTGGTTTTTCTTTTACTATTTACATACTAAATCTGTAGAAGCGTCACAGCGTTGTGAGATGAGGTGACTGCATATTGATTTTGTCAAAAAAAGAATATCGATAAACATGGCGATTACGGCATTTTGATGGTTAAGGCTCGATACATACATATGTACATGAACAATGTACATTGTACATATCTGAGCGCATGTATATTTTAAGTTAATGTTTGTTTTGTGGTCGAAATATGGTCCCACTAACAGCTGTAACATGTAAACAAAAATTTCTTTAAAAATAAATTAATTCAGCTGTTAAAAACGTTGAATATAATCAACACATTTTCTTCGGCGATTTCGTCATTCGTCCCAGTTGTGTTCTTAGCATAGCAAATAACTGATGAAAATTATTTTTTAATACACATACATATTTCGATTTCGACACTGTAAAGGCATGTTTAATCAATCTTGTTCTTAAATATTCACAAATTTTAATCACCCGAATATATTGTAAAAATTCCATTAATTGAATTTAGTTTTATTTTAATTTTTTTTTAATAAAGCAAACTTTTTATAAACTTCATCTTTTCTTTATTCTTTGGTTTGTAAATTAACACCTTTAACATGGAACTTTTTGTTGAGTTGCATAATTTTTCTTGTGACTTAATATTAAAAAAAAATATTTTTTTTTCTGTTTCTTGTGTAGTGTGAAAACCTTAATAAACACGTTTTGGATTTTAATTTGTACAGACTTAAAAAAAAGGAATTAGAACGACAAGAAACGGTCTTGAATTTGAATGAAAAACTTTACATAAAGTTTTAGTAAATGAAAAAAAAAAATTTTTAAATCCATTACCAAACTTGGCTATTGTGACTGTAGCATAAAATTTAAATGAAGTCACCATTAGATGAGCTGTGTCAGACTATTGAAAAATTGTGTTCAAAAAACTTGTTAATCATAACAGTAAACATGCAGTCGGGCTTGCAGACATGCTGACTAATTCATTCATTACCGCATAGTAAGACAATAATGTGCCAGAATTGCGTTTCCAGCCAACAACACCATTTGTTGCACAGTGCACGAAACTATTAAATTAATGAAAGAACCACATGTCCCAATACCCATCATTTGGAAAATATATTTGTTACATTATTGCCAGAATGCAAGGTGATTGACTAAGTTCAGTCTTTAAATTTAAGGAAAAAATATCACAGCAGATCACTATGTACATACATATAGAGACATAACCGTCAAAAATACGTACACACCATAATTTTTTTTTAAATCGATAGTTCTCAGTCGCCTCTTAGCACGAAATTATGTAGAAATTAAGTTGTAAATATTGAAAAAAAAAACCTTGTCTCCTGTAGAATTTCGTTCTTGTCACTTACGACTTTTTGGAGGTTATTTATTATATATTTTATATATTTACTAGCTAAAACCCGGTGAGCTTCGCTACACCAATTTAAATTTAAGAAAATCTGTATAAAGCGTGCATATGTTCAATAAATTATATTGATAATTATTTATTTTTATTTTCTGAAATAAATGTTGAACTTCTGTGATTATGATTGTTCAATTCCGCTTACTTTTTGACTGATGATTTCTACTGACCATTAAGTTACTCTGACCAAATACAGAAACTTTAACGTTAACAGTTCTCAAGATTGATCTCTTTAATCAATATTTTGTTTGTATGGGAGATATCACGCCTACTTGTCCAATCCCTTCGAGTTTTCGACTGATGATTTGCTTTAACTACAAACTCATTTGGACCATATTCAGAAATTTACACTTGAACCTTTCTCAAGTTATACAAGAATAAATATTTACTTTGTATGGGCGTGTCAACGCCCGGTTGAAATTTTTTTTTATAGCTTATAGTTCCAGATTAAATTTAAGCAAAAAATTAAACCATTTTGGCTCTCAAAAAATGCATTGCACTTTTCACTTCATTTATTAAAAAATATTGCACTTTATTATTTTATTTTAAAGTTTTCAAAAACCTACATAGTGGCATAATAAAGTGCAAATGTTTTCTAAGAATACAACAAAATCGGGCAAGAAATGTAAAGCATATTTAGATGAAACGACAGAATAAGAATAAAACATTATGAAGTTTTAAAGACAAAGCTACAACATATATACATAAAAACTTTCTGCAAATTTTAATTAAAAAAAATCACATTTAAATAATTTATCCAATTTAAATAAAAATAAATTTTAATTAGATTTGTTTATAGTCATGAAACACGGATATGAAATTTTAACACGTGCTGGCAATTTTATTTAACATTTGATTTGCATTTGCATCACACTAGAGAAACTTCTGACAAAAGATTAGAAAGGAATAGTATTTAGAAGTTCTAACTTTCTAAATTCAATAGCAGAATTTTTTTATTATGCACAATAAAATACTTAACCTACGTGGTTTTAAGATTTACACTGCACTTGTGTTTAAAGTAAAAAGATTATTAATAATGCACACGTATTATTTCTACAAGTAATTACACGTCGTATGATGTTTCACAGGTTATTACTGTAAATAATTATAGGGCTTATGAAAATATTTCAGCAAAAAATTAAAAATAAAAAATACATTGGAAAATGTTTTCAAGATGTGGAAATGTTTAGGTTGCGATGTAAGATGCATGTGGTAAATATATATTGGAAAAACTAAAAATGTATTGACCTTATTGAGGAAGAAGTTAATAGTTTACTTCGAGTCATTAGTAATAGAAAAATATACACATTAAGGCAATTCACATAGGGTATTAAAGTCGGATTTAAACATACAAGATTCAATGACATATTTTCTAATATGGCAGGGCAATATACATAAATACATACATATTTTAATAATAAAGCTTAACTCTTTGAATTTTAAAGTGTTTTCTTTTCTGAGTAATATTCTGCATTTACTCTGCCTTTCATATTTTTTATGTTCTTTTCTGGAAAGTATGTGTTACTTTGAAAGTGCAACATTATGTTCCCCTTAAAAAGGAAAAAAAGCTACATGTACAACACTCATTTCAATTGAAGGGGCATAAGTGCAGTAATATATTAACAGCCGGTTTTGTTATTGTTTCTGAAGAAATTAATTATTTTTTAGTTAGTTTCTCGTGATAATTATATAGTTTTTCCATTTTAAATTTATTGCTATGGAATAATTGTACTTTATTATTTTATGGCGAAACATGTGATCTTTTGTAAACGTAAAATAAGCAACACTTTATAACAATCAGCTGAGCATTTAGAAATCCTGCCAAATTACATGTAACAGTTGTGATACATTTTCTTTTTTTGAAAAGAAAACAGGATTAAACTTAAAAATATTTAATAAAAAATAAGTACGACTATATGCAAGTAAAGAGAGAAGAAAAGCAATAACTTTAAATGCCATTCAAAAGTCCAACATTTTAATATTAAAACAATTTTGCGAGATAACCGTGATGCATTTGACGTGATTATAATGAATTTACATCAGCACTTCTTTGAACTAATTTGAAATCATAAACAAGTTTCATAAACGAAGCTCTTTTTTGACAGCTAAGTAGTTTTTTTTTTGACAATTCATAGAGCGACATAAATAATACATAAAGATAAATTTAATTAGTAATTGATGTCAGCAAAATTTAAATGCTTGAAAAATTAATTTTTTTTGTCACAGGATTAAATATATAGGCAATACGTGTACATTGCTTGATTTTAGCACATTTTATATAATTATAGTGATTACGATTATTCCTTCGTAAGTCTTATATGAATTTTTAACGACCTACCACTCAACACATTGCATGTTCAATTTCTTATTTATTGTGTGAGTATATGGGCTTTATATAAAATTTATGATTGTTGGTTCTATTTTCAACACGAAAAAAAGATTTTGATAAAATTGCGGGTGATAAAAATACTGATAATTGCCTTAATTTACTCCAAGTAGAAACAAGCCTACAAGGAAAAATGCACATAAATTTTCAAAACTATCATCATCGAAATTATTATCATAATAAACCGCTTATACAAATAATATATTTATCAAAGTGAAAGTTTTAAATCGATGAACATTGTTTTAGAGAATAATATATAGAATGTACATATAGATAAATATATGTAGTATGTATAACTTAACTTTATATTCTACCGATGATGGAAATTTTTCCAGCGACTTATTAATATGAAATACGAGGGTGGTGCACATTTTGAAAAAATATCACTATTCTGGTTTCATTGAAACCCAATTTATGTCGATTAAAATCGGTTGGTTAGTTTCGGAGACGCGGAAGTTTCCCCCTACCACCCGTTGTGGATATATCTTTGAAAAAAATATATATAGACTATATAGTTTCATTTAGATGCTGAGCAATCTATGTATAATCTTCCCTTCCTACCTTCCGAGTGCCTAGCCGTATACCAAATTTCAGCTTTCTGGCTATATGAAGAGTTCGCACCCGTAAATGAAATGGGAGGGCGACATGCAAAAAAGTATCATCCTAGTCCCTCTGATAAAAATTGCCAGTTTTCTTATTTTTTCCATTATTTACTCTCTCGTATATAAAATAAGGACGTCATTGTAAAAGTAAAAATTTTTACGCACTTGTTAAGTTTCCAAATTAAACATCTGAATATGCTTCCAACTAATCTTATGCAGAAATTCTCCTTGAAAATAGTATTTAATACTTTTAAAACTGTTCTGATTTGTTTTTTTGATCCTGAAACTTGTGTCAATTGCAAAATTATATTAGCTGTTAGCTGGTTAGTTAGCGTGTAGATTCTGCAATCGGAATATCTGCGGTTCGAATCGCCGATCAGACCAACAATTTTTGAATTGTGTCTGCGCTAACACTGCCCTATTTCGTCGCTATTTAATCAATTACACGTAGACTAAGTAAAATAATAAATAAAATGTTTCTCTTTCAGCTTAAAAATTAACTCGTAGACATAACACATGAGACACAGCAACTCTGCTTTACAAATTCGGAACAAAAACACGCAACAGCAGAGTTGTCATAGAATCTAGCTCGCAATCGTCCTATCTTTTCACCACTTGCCTCTTCTATACACTAACTAGTTCCGGTGTATAACTAAAATCGTAACGTTACATTCTACAGCCATGATATTTTGTGAAATGAGGCGATTGAAGCAGAACTACCCATTTTCCATCAAACAAATCTGTAATCGTGGCGCTTAGGGCTTTGTAGCAGCTTTAGCTCAATATACAGTCTGTGCATTTAATATTTTCAATATTCATTTTATATTTCATAGATTTTCCTAAATTATCGGAAAAACACTAAGCAGAAAATTTTATGGTAAAATTTTTATGAAACATACATATGTATCTTTGCTGTGTTTTAATAAATTTTGAATATAAAAAGTATAAGCATTTAATTTTACGTCATTATACTTGGCGAATTAACTTTTCCACTTGATCCGTACTAGAGATCCTTAAGGTACAGTCACATATGACAAAATATTTGCCCAAAAGAACGTAACCACTGTTTTCGTCAACTATTTAGTTAATAATTCATGTTTCAAATATTTTTAAATAATAAAGTATTTTTAAATAATAAAAAATAAATACGGGCATAGAATTTAATGGTTAGGTTTTTTTTTGGCAATTATTTGCCATTTTTTTTTTTTTTTGTTTTGACGTGTGAGGTAGGGTTGAAAATGCCTTCGCACTTACAGAGACCGTCGTCATCTGGGTCGAATGGTGTTGCCACTAAAAAATTCCCTCCTCCTCCTCTGGGTAGATTCCTCCACGGGACCGCTTTCCGCATTACTTCGGGAAGGCCCAGAGCCACGTCCCAATCAGGACCACTCTCACTCACCCACGTCTAGGTCCGCCAAGTCCACAGCCGGCGCCATGGCCCCGGCCCGTATCCCCTGGTACCCGTCAGAGGGGGATTATTTGCCATATGTGACCGTATCTTAATATATATTTGGCATCGAAAATATTAAATTTTTTAAACCAAAAATTGAAAAGGATATGAGAATGTTATCATTATTTAAGCTGTCCATAATGATTTCATTTACAAAATTCAATTGAAATGAATTTTCTTTTATTCTTTAAATTATTTTTATTCATCTTGTTATCACTATCTATTGATATTTAAGGAAAAGTTATCCATAAGTTTTTAGAGAATCAATAATTTATCACAAAAAGTATTTTTAATATTTTTTTATTATAATGTTTTTTTATAGAATTTATTTATAATTTAATGGCCAAGACATTTTTAACATTTCAGAATTAAATAAAAGATTTTCTATTCACCTCTTGATATACACATTATTAAGACGAAGCTCAATAATTTATTCGAAGCACGACTTTTAAATTCCATTTTTTATATTTAATTTTTTTCAATAAAACTTTTAGATATGTATGTAAATATTTCCTCTTTTAATATAAAATTTAGAATTTTTAATAAATCTCAGATATCTTTTTAAACCCGTTTAAGATCCGACCGTCGTTTAATAAATTTCCGATTTTTTTTATTTTATTTGTACGCACAACCGTCGTTTGCAAATTTTAAAAATCAACTGAAAACATTTTATTTTAAATTGAACTTTTTATACGACAAAAACGATATTAAAATAAAGTGATCGTTAATATTGGTTGTTTTCCCGCTTTTTATTTTTTTCTCATTTATAAAACAGCGTGAGGTGCACGGGTTTTTACAATTCTACCACTAGAATTAAAACAACAAAAACAATATCAATATCATAATAAAGTTAACGTTAATGTTGCTAGTTGTTGTTGTAGTTTTTTGAAAGCGCTAATGAACTCTCTTTTCACGATTAATTTGATATTTTCAAATTTGGTCGGTTGGCTGGTTGCTTAATTAAATTATAAATAAATAATTTGTAATTTTTTGTGAGAGTTAACGTTTAAATGCCAGATCTTAATTTTCGAGAGAACAAAAAATATAAATTCTATTAGACGATTTTTTGCATTAAAAAGTTTGTTTTCTTAATAGTTGGTCGAATTGGTCAACAAATTTACGAAACGTTCACAAAAATGTTATAACAAAAGACACATGTGAATGCTACAAATAAATCAAGAGAAAACAAAAATATTGCAGTAGTCAAATATTGTAACATAAGATTAACTAAAACTTTTGCATTGGGTAAAAGTCTACCCCTTCCCTTATTTACATTCAACTGCAATAAAAAAGCTTAAAAACTGAATATTAAATATTTTTTAAATTAATTTTTGTTGTATTGTATTATATTTTAAATAAATTACAAATAATTAAAAAAAATTTCATCATATACTGGTTTCGCACTTTTGATGGTTTCCGGTTGAAATTATCTGGCAACAATAATATGCATAATAATATACATTGCATATGCCCATAATTATGAAAGTAGTTTAAGTCAAAAAAATAAAAATGTTTATCAGTTACTTCACACCATATTACCTTAAACTAAATTAAATTAAATTAGTTCGATGTAATTTTCACGGTATTGAAAGAAATGAACTAAGTAATTTGCGTACAACGAATGTCGCAGCTATGTATTGAATCATATTTAGGAGAGTCAACAACAAAAAGAGTAAAAACTTCCGCTGGTGAATCTGTCACAATGGAGAGGGCCACTGTTGTTGTTTTTTCTGTTTAGATGATTCCGTTAGTTTTGAAAGTTATATAAATCTAAGTCAATTTAAATGTTTCTCAATACAGAAATATTTTTCAATTCATTTAAATGCAAAATATGAAATATGTTAGATTAAGTACGGAAGGTTGGTGCACCTCCACTCTGAGAACGCATTGTGAAGCCCTTCGTAGCTAGAAGAATAGAAACTCTTGAGCTGCCAACTCGCCAACCCGCTGCCTGGAAAATAGTTTATGAGCCCACAGACCTCTGTTCAGAATAATTAGTTGATTGGTTTTACCAAAATCGATCTCAGAGATAAAGACCCGGCCAGCGGCACCCATCTCCGCCAAGATATCTCGAAACAAACAAAATTTATATGACTTAGACCACTGTTATAATTAAGGACACATATGAAAGAATGTATATTTGTATATGCATATACAGTCCCTGCCACTTGAATAGTGCACTAACTTTTACTTTAAGTTAGATCGAAACTGCTTGGCATTTATTCTTCATAAGATCTATGATACCATCCTCAAATCAAACAAAACTAACTGCCGACCCACGATGTCATACCATATCGCTCGTTCGCTTAATTACATTTAGAACAAAATCAACATTTTAAATTTGTAATATTAATATTTTTAGAGTGGTTCCCATTTTAACAGAAATATAATGTAGAGAAAAGGTGCAGTATACATTATTGTATTTTTTTTAATTTATAACAATTGTGAATTGCTTTAGTTTAGTAGATGGATAGAGAGTCTTATTCATGTCGGGCGGAGTGTATATGTACGTTTATCAATTGATAACTAGCACTGATTTTACTCTATTCTCTTCATTTGTTAATATGGGAGCGTAATCGAATTTTAATTTTGATTTATTAAGTTTTTATTATTTATTTTGTACAAAGACGTTCGAGTGAAAACTCATGATCCTAAACAGTGTGTATGTGACTTAAGTGTAGCCAGATGTTAAGATTTGTTTGTTTCGTCATTTATTTAAATGAAGGTTTAATACAATATCTCTAGTTGTTGTTTGAGTAAAAGTTCCCTGTAGATTTGCATCAGCAACAGTGAAATGCGCATAGGAACCAGCTAATCCCTCCTGTCAAATCAATTTCAAAGTATTTTCTTTTAGTAAATATTTTGGGTATAATAGTGCATTAAATTATTATATTTTAGTGAAATTTCCAGAAAAGTCTAAAGAATTGTTAACAATTTAAGTGTTGTACGAATTCGATTTAAAATCAATTCAACGTAAGAGTTTCTCCTTTTTATATAACAAATGCATTGACTTTTTCGTCTTTAATAAAGAAGAAGAAGTTATTAATTTTATTTTTGTAAGTAATTAATTTTGTTAAGCTTAAATAAGAAAAAAGTTTAATTAAGTTCGCATGAACCAGCCGATATAAAACAAATTTGCATTACGATAATTTTTATGCATACATATGTGTGTACTTTAAGGTAAAATGTTGTAAACAAACAAACCAACAGTATCGGACAGACACTTAAGCGACCTTAACACTTTTTGAAGGAAAACTTGTATAAAAGCATGCATACACACACAGAGACAGGTGTTAAACAAACGTAGTAATAACGTGTTAGAATTGTGAGGAAATTTAAAAAATCTGTTTTAGTTAGGAATTAAAATCACACATTGCTAATTATTAGATTAAAAACGATTAAAATATTAAAATAGATATTTGCACAGAAGTTTTTAATATAAGATTATTATTATCCTAAATAAAATTTTTACTTTAAATTTGCAAATGGTTTATTAACAAGGCTGTAGCGTGAATTTTATGCAAACACACAGGTGCGATGAAAAAAAAATAAAACGCATCATACACTGGCGTATTTGAGCGACATAGTCATTGTGATATTTTCTTTGATGAATCATCATCATCATCATCACAGAATCAGTAACAAGTCGCAATTGAGCTAAATTATTTTAAATAAAAATTTCGTTGTAGAATCTTTTGAAGTTTTTTCTTTTCTAAAACGAGATGTAACACTCAGGCAATGACTGCCTACTGCTAGTTGTTAACTTCTATGAGAACGGCTTGCCGATAAAGATGACAGATTTTTACAACTCTTCTTTTGGACGTTTTTTTTTTATGTGTTTTGTTATCACAGTATTGCAGCTTCTCTAGTGTCAAGGAAATGCATTCAATTCTGAAGCTGCTTTGCTAATCATATTTTTATTAGTTATTTTAGTTCGCCGATGATGTTACGCACTAGCGGCGAAGGAGAGCGCTCTGATATTGCTTGCGGATTAGTACAAGCAACTTCAGATACTTTTCTGCGACCAGCGATTCCGCCTTCGCCACTAAAACTTTCCGACAACAACTGACGCAAAATCACACTAATGCACACAAAAAATGCGAAAGATTTTTTTAGGTCTTAGTCGTATACGCAGGACATTTTGTTTTATCATCAACGTGCTAACTACTTCAGCCATTTATTTATTATAATAAATAAAATGGCAACGTCATTGTCACCACAGTTAACGCAGTTAGCGACATTGTTCGTTATCAGTTGATAACAAATTGAACGCTGTCGTTGTTTGTCTGCTACACGAGTCTGTTACTGGTCTCTTCGTTATCGACACATAACATAAAAAATTCAGTGCTGAATCTCTGTGATATTATTTCTAAGGACTTTAATACTCGCACGCCTAGTAGGCAAAATCAACGTTTGTCATAATTTACTATTTAAAAATTACTAAAGAAGAAAAATCACCACTTGTTATAGATGATTTAACATTATCAGTGAATCATTATGGCGTTCACTAGTGGGCAATCAAATATGCAAATGCTTATATCAAATAGAGCGATTAAGTGCAGTGGTATGTGATGAAGTTAAATAAGTGTAAAATAGAGGCTTTTGTTTTTTTTATTTTTCTAAGTAATAATAATTTCATATAAATTTCAATACCCACTTATAATTACAATTAAATTGTTAATGTATGGTTTTTTTTCAAGGAAGTAAGTTTTTTTTTAAGTGCAGTGTTTTTTCAATGCGATGACAAACGAAGTAATTGCATTAAATTTTGGTTGTTGTTCTTAATTTTTGGCGAAATAAAATTAAACCAGTTTTGCTTTTTTTTTTTTGTTACAGATAATCATCATTAAACACTTACACATACATATTAATTTCAAACGTGCATGAGTATGACGTTAATATTATATTATACAAACATAATAAAGACACATCTTTATATCAAATTTAGTTTTAAATATTTTTTTTTTTTGCCTTATGGCGGAAAAGTATCAAACTTCCTTTTAAAAGCAAACGAGACAGAAAAAAAATATTGTAAATAAAACCCAATGAAATGTGGAATTTACGCAAAAAAAAATACCTTTTTTTCCAACAAAAGCAGAATAAATAACGTTACGTTTTCTTCGTAATGAGTAAAAAAATATTTTAAAATTTCCCAAAAAAAAATTGATTTGAAATGTATGTTCCTGAAACAACTGATTATAATTATAATTTCCGCAATAACAAACAGTATATTGAATAAGTCGATTTTACAAAATTTCAAATAAATGAAGAAAATCTATTTAAAATTTGTTTAAAAAATTCTAAAAAAAATTATATCACATGCATATTAAATGTTTTAGGTATTCAAATGAGATTTATTGCGTACTATATATTATTTAAGACTTAGTGCTAAACACAGGTTTAGTTTAAAAATTTTAAATTTTTGTGGAAGCCAAAGGCTTCAATAGGCTCAAAAAACAAAATCGCTTTAAATTTTTATGCCAGTATACGTACGTCAGTACGTGACATGACATTTTAGGCATTCAAAAGGATTGCCACTAAGTCATATTGTCATAATGTCTTAATATTTTAAAATTGTTTAAAAAAATTGTTGTGTTTCAAAAAAAAGTGATACAATAAAAAGACTTTTTGAGCTAAGTTTATTGGTTTGTCATAATTTAATAGAAGAAATCTGAGCCATACGCTGAAAAGTTTTAGTCGAGCCGAGGATTATTTCTACAAGCCGCCGGTTCTTATAAATGATATAAAAATAAAAAAATTGTTAACACTTATTCACACTTTAATATCTTTACATTAAAATAAATTTTTATAACATAAAAGTAAGTAAGAAAGAAAAACAATCACAGCGTCTAACAATATACAAGTGAGCAAATTTTGTTTGTATAACTTATATGCCTGGCAGCCACTTAACTTTTAGTTACTAGCCGCCATCTGTTGCTGTTTTCGATTGTTTTACTTCAACAATTTTGTGTGCAAAAATAACAATTTTATAATTTTAATTGAAAAAGGAGTTTTACAAGTTTTACAGGTCATTTCTTATTTACTATATTAAAATATTATAATATTTACAAATGATTTTTTCTTATCAGATGAATTAATTCTTTGAAATAGCGGCTTTATTACAGCAGTAGATTTTTTCGTATTATTATTTTAAAACATATGACTTTAGGACTACCATTTGAATCCCCCAATTATATCTTGTTAAGAACCATATTTTTTTTTTCAACTGAGTAATGAAGTAATTTTAAGTTGTCTTTTTTAAGAACTATTTTCCCTGAATTTAAAAAGTTAATTTACATTAATCTATTGAGAAAAAGCGACATTTTCATACACCAGGAACATTTTTGAATTTGTGTGTTTGCTGGTGTTCTGTAACAAGTCAGTTTTTTTTCGCTAAATTGTGAATAAAAAAGTTGAGCACTAATATCAATCAGAAAAAGCTCATTTCATTTGAAATATATTCTGCTTACCTAGAATTTAGTTCGTGTTGCTTTTTTAATTTTTTAAGAATTTTTAAAAACAAAAATTTTTAATTTGTTTTCAAATCAAGTTATGTATCAGTCGTAAAATTTTGCAAGATTATGAACCTGCAATAAGACTAATACAGCTTGTGAGTACCCTAAATACTTTCTTAGTGCAAAACATTAAAGTTTAAAATGATTAATAAATATTCATAAATTAAATGAATACGTTGTTAATAAAAAAAACCGTAACAATTAAAAACCAAATATATACAATAATTAAGGGGAAACTTGAATAAATAGAAAAATTATAAAGCTCTAGTTAAACGTTATGTAAATTTCGTCTTGTGAATACCCCAAATAATTTTTTATTACTCCCAAATGTAAAAATGTACAAATTAAATAATAGAATACCAAATTATGTCATAATTAACGAAAAAACACTTAACAAATTCATAATTAAATATTTTCTTTATTTATTAGCATAATCAATTATTTGGATTTTACTTTATGATCCATTTGAAGAGTCATAATGATATATCACGACCATACTACACAGCGCGTCTTTATAATAATAAATACTGGTGCATAAAATTAATTATAAAAAACTAAAAGTACATATTCGCTTATCATCATTAAAATTTCTTGCTTTGTTATTAAGTATTTTCTGCGATTAATAACTGATTCATTAAGTAAAAAAAGGCAATATGTAGCAATAGATAATAAAAATGAAGAAGTTTAGCTGTCTCAATGTACTTCCATGCATATTGGGTTGGAAGGCAGGACAAGTTATTAATTAAAAAAGAAAAATATGCATATACATATCTGTGTTTATATATACATATTTGATCTTCAAGATTAACCTCTGTCAACTATTATTTTTGTTATTATTTTAACAATACCCTTTATTTTCTTTTTGGGACCAGCACTCAGGAGATGACTTCTACATTCTTGAGTGCACAGTAGACCAAACTCCAAAAGCAACTCTTGCAGCATCAGAAAACCTACTTATATATATTAATGTCAAGTGTTTCTCCAATTGGCCACTTTAGAAAAAAATATAAAAGTGGATTGAATTAGAATTGAATTAAAGAATTAAATTTATGAATTTGACATGTGCATGTTATTCGACTTATGTATCTGCAAAATTACTATTGATCTGCTCAAACTTTAAAGGTTATAGAATACAAAAAAGTTTGCGATATTAATGGGTATGATACATATGTACATATATAGTACAAAGGAAAAATTTAAATTTCCTGGTGAATTATTTGTTTTTTTTTTATCTTCCATCCCAATGTGCGAAGATGGCAGAAAAAATTCAAAATGCACATTAATGGCTCATATCTCGATTAGTACGTAACAATCAAAAGGTCGAAGAGCTAGTTGAATAATTTATTTTCGCCTTATGTATAGATTTTATTACTTGATATAAAAATATAACCATTTTTGAACTAAAGTGAAAAATAAAATTAATATATTATACACAAAATCAAGCATTTGAAGCAAATAACGCAAACTCATTTTGATATTTATAAATAACAATATTTCATTAACTACGTTTTTAAAAATCAGATATTTAAGCGAACTGACAGAAATAAAATTTCTTGCAAAAAGTTCGTTCAACTGTCGGTAGTGCAACAAATGCCAAACGACGTCACCTTTATTTTGTTCTCCATAAAATATTAAAAAGGTATTTGCCTTCATACCCATATAAATGTACATGTGCTTATGTGTATATTAAATATGGATATATTTGTAGTATATATGGATTAGTGATGTTACGAATATTCATATTCGTATTTATATCGCCGAATATTCGAATTCAAGCAATAATTTGGAGAATACATTCCAAAGAAAACAACATAAATTTCTAATAATTTTTATTAGTAAAGTAGCAAATAAAACAAAGCTAACACATTTCACAACTTGAATTAAAATAGGGCAGTCTTATTTGTTCATATCAAGTTGTATTAATAATCAAATTTCAGTAGAGGAATGCTGAACTCGGAAATAAACGTTTTGAAACGTTTTCCTCCTTTCCCCGCACCATTAAACATTCATCGGCTCGAAAAGCTCGGAGAGTGGCGATGGTAGAAGTAGTCTGCACGTTGAGTACAGAATTAAAAATTTCCTGGGTTCGATGCCAGTTTCAGAGCAGGTCATAAAAACATCTCTCATTTTTTCTGATGTGCATTAGTGTGTCTTTGCGTGTCAGTTGTTGTCGGAAGTTTTCAGTGGGGAAGCCATAGTCAGTGGTCACAGAACAGTACCGCTTTCAACTGATACCAATCCACAGGCACATCAGAGCGCCCTCCTTCGTCGGTATATGTAGCATTAGCAAAGTAAAATAATTTTTAAAAATTGCTACTAAAACAAAGCTTCAATAATTGAATACGTCTCTTTGACATCAGAGGTGCAGCAACACCACTATAAACAAAACACAAGCAAAAGCAGAGTTGTATGCTAGTGAAGCTGCACCAACTGTCATCTCTCTTACTGGCCCTTTCCCCTAATTCCAACACATTGCATCGTATGTGTAGGGGACATCTCCTAAATGTTGGTCCAAGATAAAAAATAAATAAAAAAAGCTAAAGCGAAACATTTTATTTATTATTTTACTGCGCCGCCGGTTTCTTATTGCTCAAATACCGACCAGGGAGGGTGCTGTAGCACAGAAAAATCTGAAAATTTTTTTAACTTGACCGGGCCGGGAATCTATCCCGAATTCTTCTAGTTGCAGAGCCAAAACGCTATCATGCTATCATGTGTACTATCGTTGATTCCATTCGTGAAGTAAATTTCGTTGAAATGGCTTTATATGAGCACCTAAAGTATAGAAACAATACTTGTATAATGAATTTAATTATTAATCTTATGCCAAACGAGTACATTTATAAATTTCTCTTTATTAAATTTCTAAAGTATATGACGACTAAGAACAATCCACAAAGTTAATAGACGAAAATGTTTCAGGCCATCAGCAGCATTAAAGAAGAGTCCATAGTTATTTTCATCACCAGCAGCATCGTGTAGAAACTTATTGCAACCATTCGAAGAACAAATTCGGCAAGATTCCATGGGAGCACCGTTATACAAGGATTGGCAGGTTAAATATTTGTTTGCATTTATGAAAGTGGTGCAACCACGATTGACCAAAATCGTACTGTTAACTGTAATGAAAAATTTATTAAAATTGAAATATATAATTGGAAAACCTTATATTTGTAAAAATATTAAAATAGTGTGCAGCATCTGTTATAATTACCATGATATTTGAACATATAACAAACGGGTTCATTGTTTTTAGGCAGGATTGTCAAACTACGCTTGTCATCTTCATATTCTAAGTAGTCGTCATAATCTGGATCTTTGGCGGGTTTTGGTTTTGATAGTGTAACTGCAGAAGTAGCAATTGCTGTTGTTGTTGTTGCTGTTATTTTTATATTAGAACTGAATGCTTTTGTGCTTTCTGACTGATAAATTGAAAGCAAAAAGCGAGTTGTCCGTGTGTCTCCTGTTGTAGTTGAAGTCGAAGTCGAAGTCGAAGCCGAAGCCGAAGCCGAAGTTGAAGTTTCATTTAAAGAATTTTTCGTTACATTAACTGGCTTTGGACTTGTTCTAAGCCTTGTAGTTGTAGTAGTTTTTGTTGAATTTGCTGTTGTTGGTTTAGAATTTTGTAAACTAACTTCATCATATTTCTCCCCGCTGTCCTCGTATAAATAATCATCGGTTAAGGGTTTTGCTGATGACGCAACTGATGGTCGCCTTGTGGGCTTTTTTGTGCCACTATTCACCGTTTCAATGGGTTTCATTACCGTGTCAGTAGGTATTTTTCCACATATATGCAGTTCTTTGAAATCTTCATATTCATTACAACTTTCGCAAACATAACACTGGAGACCTTGAATTTTAAAAGAATTATAAATATGATGTGAAATTATTTATTAAAGCTTTACCTGCCCAATATTTATTATTTTGATAAATATTTGCAGTTTCTTTTTATTTTAATTATCTTATCTTATAAAAATATTTAGAGATTGTATGGTTCTTTAACATTAAAATATGAACAATGATAAAAAAATACAAGATTCTTAGAGGAAATTTCTCCAAAAATTATGTAATTACTTTTAAAAGTATGTTACAATTATATGAGGGCTGGGCGTTATATGCTGGGAAGTGACAACAACCAGACCACATAAATACATTCGTGATGATGTCAATAAAATATCTGGCAGAATAAAAAGTCTAATAGTTTTTTAAATGATTTTAGGTAGAATGGAAAAAAATAATCAAAAAAATTTACCATAATATTTCACGATGTCATTTTGGAAACGGAGCCACTATTTAAAGAAAAAATTCAACAATTTGCAAGGGTTGTTCCGCTGTGATGGCCAACCAAATTAACTATAAATTTGCTGTTAGTTTTTATATCGGAGGACAAACAAAATTGTGGCGTCAATTCTAAAATGATTATCATTAAATGTACAAATAAAACCATATTTACAACAAAAAAAAATTTGCTTCAAAAGATTAATGAAAAAGTTTTTTTAAGGAATTTGCTACAATTTCATATGCATCGGACACGAAAAATATTTATAGCTTTATTGCAATCAGTTATGCTTTATAGATAGATCTCTTATATATAAGAGTTGCATTCCTTTTGCGATCGGATGAAATTTTAAATATATTTTATGTTTATAAATCGAAATTGTATTTAATATATGTAAACACCCATATGAAATAATCGTACACATTTAGTGAGACAGTCGCTTATTTTTTTAAACTTATATTTATCTGAGTATTATTAACTCAATATGACATTGAATTGACTAATAATAAGAATAAGAGGCAAGAAAAATGTAAATAATTTTTTCATATGTACATACATATCTGTCTGTAAATTCTTTATCATAATTTTCTTGTTTTATCGTTACTAGAACAGCTCAGCGTTACCTTAATATGGAAGGCCTTAAGTCAAATTTTTTCCAATTGAGTTTTTGCAAATTTCAACATATAATACAGCTTAAATGAAAAAATTTGTTAAGTCAGTCGCAACTTACGGAATTCAATAAAATAAACTGCATTAGAAAAATATAAAATTTTTTACAGTAAAAAAAAACATTAGTTATGTCTTTTCGATATTAAGATAACATTATGTTGCTTTTAAAAAGTTCATAAATATGTTTTAAAATTTTTATTTAAGAAGTGATTCATATGAATGTATGTACATATGTATGTATGTCCCATACATATACCCAGTAAAAATTCGATTTTATCGGAAATGTTTTCTTATCTTACAAATTAATATTCCATGTCTTTCTTTAAATTAATTCATTCAAACATTAATTGTAAGTGCCAGAAAATAATATTTATTTTATAACATTTTGGAATTCAAAAGAAATAAAATTTTAGATGCTGAGTTCAAGGGTCGGCAATAAAAATGTATGTGTAATAAATTTCTATCGAACTTTAAACATTCACTGAATGCAATTTGCAGCTAAAATATTGAATAAGGCCGCAATAGGTTTTGATTCTGAAAATCGTATCAAAAATATTTACGTATTCAATGTGAAATAAAATTAATTAAATACTGTCATTTGCTTATACAAACTCCATGAACTAAAAAATGCTTCTACATAAGATCCAATAAACAAGTCAGATCTCCTGATGATTTTTGTAGGGTAGTGATTTTAACGTCAGAAATTGTGCAGTTGTCAAAATTGCTTACTTTCCTTTTTGTTACGTTTCCCATACTATTTGCAGGCTATGGCTGAAAAAGAACAGGTTTGAAGAAATTCGTATAAAGTATTTTCAAAGCACACCTTTTGCATTAATCCCCTAATTATGTAATTGCACTTAATTTTCCAAAATATATGGATTATATTGTATGAATAATAAAATTTAAAAATTTTCTTTTTACAAATTATTATTAATTTTTCTCCTAACATCTGAAACAAACGACATTTTTTCTTATTACGTAGGAAATTGAAATTTTTTTTTTGAAATTTTGACAACTGCGCAATTTACAAGTCCGTCGCTTTACTGAACTGATGAACTCCCGAGAAAATAAATAAACTGATTGATTTTTTATTTAATTCCCTGTGCTTCTTCATGGAGCACATGCCCATACATTCGTATGATCTCAAATAACGGTTAACCATTAAAAAATGTAAATCGTCCAAGACGATAAAATTTACATGTCGCTTTCTCTACTTGAAAAAGAATGTAGTACCAAAATGTACAATGTCGAAGATATGTGGATTCCCAAAACTATAAAATATTCATTCATAATTTTTTTTTACTTTGCTTTCAAGAAAAAATTACGACTTTTAGTTTCGGTAGTAGACAAAGAAAAGCAAAGTATTCGACTAATTTGAAAAAGAAATTCAACTAATCAATCACAAAACCACTTCCACTAATGATGGTCAGAATTTTAATTTTGCGTAACTAATTTTTAATGGAATGTAAGAAAAAAATTTATGTCATGTACCTTCCACAAAACTTTTTGCAAACACTTCAATTAAAATTAAATACAAAACTACCCTTTTTAAGCTCATTTTTCTTGTTTTCATATTTTTTTTAATATTAAAAATAACACATTTCACACATTAAACGTCTAAAATGACACTGAATGATAAATAATTTTAAATTTTTTCTCTTCCACAAAACTTTTGACAGTACGTCTTCTTTACGGTTCAATTTTTATTGATTTGTTGGATGCGAAATTTGCAATTTCAGGTGATAAAATCGGCTGCCTTTTTTCATCATGTTAACATATCAATAACAGATTGTGGAAAGAAAAAACAGCAAAACTTTGATTAAAAATCCATTTAAAATTGTGGAGAATTCAAACAGCAACTAAAAATCGAGCATATGAAAAGAAGTTGAGTCATTTTCGTTTTCAAATAATAAAATGTAACGTGAATTTATCTAAAAAAAAAAACGGAGGAAAAGTTTCACTGAGAAATATATATAAAATATTTTTTGGACTTTAATTTTAAAATTTCATGCAATATCGAATGTCATTTTTTTTCATTCATTCATGTAAAAACTTCAATTTAAATTAAATGTACTCGAAACTAGCTTTGATTGGAAGTTGAGTGTAATGTCAATGGTCAAGCCAGATGATAATGATCAAATTAGTTACGTCACGTAATGATTTATCTTCTCCATATATGTGCGTATGAGTAAAGCGACTAGATTTTTATCAACGTCAGTCTAGGCAAACAACAGCGAAGCACTATAAGTGTCAGAGTTAATTTATATATCTATATATATGTAGGAGTTAGGCTATTGAGGACCGACTAATATATAGTTCACAATACTATAGTTCAACATGTTTAAGTAAGTTAAAAACTCTTAAACCAAAGTATTCAAACTACAATTATTGTGTTCTTGACGTGCTACCGGTTGCTTAAACCGCTGATCGAATAGTAAAAACTTGTGAATTAAAAAAAAAATTTTAAAAATCAAATTATTAAATTATTGGGATATTGTTTGAAATCCTTAAACAATGCAGTAGTAGATATTTTATCTTTTTTTACTACCTACATTTCCATTTTTTTACTTACAACACCAAACAAATTATTTAAAATGCATGAAGTGGCGCCATTAAAAGCTACGTTCAGTGAAAGACCAAAATAAACACTACATGAACACACCCATAAAACCATATAAAACTAAACATATTTAGCACCAAAAAACACCTCAACATCTCGGCAGTGTGAACACCATTTAACTGACTGATTCCTTCATCAATCCACCCCAACGCGTGAAGCTACCTAAATTTGGAACACGTTGCACACAGTAGCTGCCAAAACGTGGGTGGCATTGAATAAGTTTGTTTGGTTGGGGGGAGAGAGGGAGGTAATGAAGCGTACCGGGTTAGCTAGTGTTATTATACGAGTATATGCACTGGAAATTAGATTAAATTGTATTGTCGAAGGAACATATGAATCTCGCTCAACGTCAACTGATTCTCTTACCTTCTTGTTCATGATCACTTTCTTTATCACAATCTAAAAAAAAAAATTTTTCCATTTTAAATATGTTTTTTTCTTTTTTTCAGTAAATGTAGAAAATGTGTTGATGGCCATATCATGCTTTTTTAATGTTCTTTAACTCGCTGGAAATTCAAACTTTTCTTACCATTTTCCAGTTAAGTATTTTTCGTCAGTAATATTTTTTAATTTTTATTAATTAATTTTTAAGAAACCCATTTCTTTGCTTTTTATTAATTAATTTTTACCTCTTTGTGGCTTTTAAGTTTTTTCTTACTAAACATTAATTTACAATTAGTTTCCGTTAATTGATTATTTGATTTTTTTCAAATATTTAATTGTATTCTAGCGTTTTTCTAACAATTTTATTGTTCTAACAATTGCTTTTAATGGAAATCTTATGAAAGCATTCGATTTTAATATTCTTTATCTGGTGAGATTTTTGATTAAATTTGTGATAAGAAAATTATTTGGAAATTAATATAAATTTCTATTTTTTTTTTCACAAAATATGTTTGTTATTGTATAAATTTATTTGTTCTTATTTTTTGTTTTAATAAAAAAAGGCATTAAGGTGAATATTATCGTTATTTAATTTTTTTTCTTTCGTAATTACTTTTTTAAACTTTTTTGATGGATTTTGTAAAATCGCTTTTGTAATTTAAAAAAAAAATTATTTTGAAAATTATTACAATTTCTTTTTTGTTTTTTTAAACATTTCAATATTAATGTGCCTTAATAATATTTTAATTAAAAATAATTCAGTTAATAATGCTAAATTAGTTTTAATAAAGCATTTTCATTATTTTCTTTAAATTTGCCCAACATTTAATAATTTTTTTAAAATTACGTTTGGCCTGGCAAAAGAAATTGACTTAACATACGCTTAAATATCGGCACTTTAGGTAAGAAAATACTTTTCGAAACAAGAAGCTTATAAGTTTTTAATTTTTGTTTCTTTCAACTTCTAAGGTACCTCGCTACAATGAAACAAAAACTTTTCTTTTCCAACAAGCAATAAACTTTTTCAGTTGTAAAGGGCGAATTTGTGCTTGTAAATACGAAATAAGTATTCGAGTACTTCGAGAAAGGAGAAACTTTGCAAATTGTGATTAACTGAAAGTCAAACGCATATGAATGTCAAATGTCAGTAAAAATGTTGCAGAAGAATAGATATTCTTAGAAGTGAAATAATAAATTCATGAAAGTTGGAAGTGAAGAATGAATAAATCGTAGCAAAAGTTACCATGTGTCAGTAAATAATAAAGGGACTAAGACTGAAGTGAATATACGTATTTATATATCAAGGTGAAGCATGAAACATTAAACACATAGACCAAAGCAGGCTACATAGCTTCACTGCTACAAATATTGTTGACTGCATTCCTTGCCTATTAGTGGGCTAGTTCTTTATTATATAGACGACAGCTACAGCATGCCTAAAATTTTATATTAATATCACGTAAAAAATAAAAACAAACCAATTAATTTAAGCTGTTTATTTCATACTTCTTATTATATGGGCAACAATAGATTTACTCATTGTCGCTATCAAAAGTAGTAATTTGCCTGAATTGGTGATCATGTAGTAGTGTTTTCGCCAAAATAATAATTTCGTATCAGCTTGTGTATTTTAATATCGACAAATTGTGGTCGGTAGCCTGCTGTCGCCTATGTGTTCAATCCTTGCGTTGAAGAAAATTTCACATATTATAAAATTTTACTAGATCGTGTACACTACGCTTTCATTGGTCGCTGCAACAGATATAAATTATTTTCGCTTAGACGGCGACAATTTAAGAGTACTCTTTCTGATTTATGTATAATGTACAATCAGTATATACTAAGAAATTGATTTCTATAGCACATTCCCTAAGCTTTATAAAAACGTTTGGGGCATAAATACTTGCAATATTGCACTTAAAATTGTCTGCTTAATATTTTTCCATGTAGCAAAAAAATGCTGTTAATTTTAAAATATATAGAGCAAATATTAATCTTTAAATTGTTTACTATATTTCTTCATAAAATTGTATTTTCTATTTAACTTGCGATATAATTGTCGCCATCAGAATTTAATTATTGACATCCAATTACATGATTTTATTTTTAAGCTACAAATTTTCCTACAACAAGGCCTATTTACATGTGCTCACATTTTACATCATTTAAAAACTCTAACACTGATATACTTATTTATATATATATTATATATATATATATATATCTATATACATCGATGAAAATAGAAAACGAATAAAAATATTAATAATTAAAGTTAAAGTTAAAGGTTGGAAATAATATTTCCTCATTTTAAATATCACTTCTAAGTTTTCAACACAGCCTAGATATCAGTTGTTGCAGAGGAACTATTATCAAGGCCATTAAGAAGGATACGGTTAAAGTTGAGGCACCATTGCAGTTGTCCGTGTAACAATTTGAACAATAAAACTCATCTACTGCATCTTCACCACTCTTGCGGCGTCCATTGTCGTTGTTATTTTTAACATTTCCCTTGGCTATGCGCGTATCGTCAGGAGGTGGCAGATTTAATTTTGTTCGCAAAATTTGACAGGCATCTGATTCGCCTGTATTAAGTTGACAGAATCTGGCCGTTACCATTTTATTTGTGTTGGCTGCAAAATTTTATTGGTTGACTTGTCAGCATTTAAAACTGTGAGAGCTTAAGAGTATAAGAAAATATTGTACTCACGATCTTTGGCCACCACTTTTTGACAATTCATAAGGGGACTCTTGTTGGCTCCTGTGTCGAAATATGAAATTTTATTAAGCTCAAAAAGCCACGTATCGATTGATCTCATTTTGTCTAGAGTACACTCCTGAAAACAGATAAAAATAAAAATGTTTTTGGTTAGAAAATTTGAATATACCTTAAGATGAAAAAGCTGTAACTAAGCCAAAGAGAGAAATAAAAATTTGCAGTTCATACACACAAATTTTTTTTTATCAATGCTGTATTAGAAATATCCCTAAATATCTATATTAAGGCGACGGTAGGAGTGCCCCGGTAGTCTAATGACTACTGTGCTAGTTTATCAGTTTGGGGTTTTAGGTTCAATTCCTAGCAGACACTCAGGTCTCTATCACCCTACAACTCGTGAAAGGTTTTTCGAAGCAGGTATCACAATGGGACACAAGCGGGCCGGGAGCTCAGTTTATCTTTACATTCAGCAACCAGCTGAACCGTATCGTCCAACGTTAGATTTTTCGGAACTTGGGGTGTCAGTTATTATTTTTTGTGTGTTTTAATATTGACCCACTACATATGCGATGCATTATGCCGGAACTTGGTTATGGGAGCGAGGATATACGGAATAGTGAACATGGATATTTGATATGAACTTTCCCACGTCCAAAAGGATTGGAATGATATCTGCAGGTTGGATGCGTCCTTGATGAGAAAGGCGTTGTGCGTAGGGGTTAGTGCGTTTGGGGAAGAAGTTCACTACACAGTAAAAATGTATGGTTTAATTTTAAAACGAAGCGGTACTCATTATATACTATTTTGGAATTAAATGAAAAATTAATTCCAAAATAATTGACAATTTTTGAAACAGCACAATATATATAGCTTCTGTAGAAAAAAAAAATTTCTTAAAGATATTAACCGATGGTTGACGAAATATCGAAAAAAGAGAAAAAATAAAATATATAAACAAACATCTAAGCTAGAAAGAGAATATAGAAATATTTATTATTTTCTATTAAGTTTGAGAATAATTAAATTTTTGGTTCTTGGTGAGGCTTTTGTTTTTAAAAAATTCCAACTTTAACCTTTGCAACGTAAAAATCTATGTTCAATAGATATTCTACATGACAAAGTCAACGGTAGGTTTTAAGCCAACAGTAATGAGTTTTTAATTGTTAAACACATACATACATATGTATGCAGTGTGTTATTTCAAAATTTAGTTTATGTAATTAGTTAAAATTCTTAAATTTTTTAAATAGGGTAGTAATCGAAGAACGCTGAAGATGAAGGTATAGCAGCCTTCGCAAACAGCATGTTGTTCCGTTCTGCTAGTGATTGTCAGTGTGCTGTCCAATTTTGTCTTTGATTTAGTTTCTTTCTTAGTAACTATCATATGTAATTTAGCACTCTGCCTGAATGTTATCGATCACTATTACTATTTAAAAATTAAAAACTTTTAACTACTAGAACAACGATCTTTGTTTATGTTACAGCTTTTGACAGCTGATCCCCACAAAGGCGATGCTCTTTTGCTCTCTATACCTTGATTTCTTTTCCTTAAATTTAATTATCCTTATGACAGCGTAATGCAGGAAACCTCATTTTAAATTTTACAAAAAAAAAATGTGTTAATTCTTGTGTAAAGTAATTTTCAAATATGTTGTTTATTATGTTATTAACTTTTAAATAGGAAAAATTTTTTTTAAATACATATGTATGTTATTTTTTGTTAATTTTATTTCGTTTTTGAATTATGTGACCAGTGCCACTGTCACATTTCAATGCTGTTCATTAAATAAAACTTCATGTTTATTGTCGAACATGTTTTTTCTTTTGTTCGTTTTCAACCTGGAAATTGGGGCATGAAAATAATATTTGGCAATAGAAAAGGTCATTATCGTTGGCTTTTACAAAAAAAAATATATGTGTGTACATATATTAAATACAAGATTATATACAGATAAAGTATGAATGAAAGAGTCCTGCTACTTAATATAGAATTTGTATGTAACAAATAAATGTCATATAAGGAAGTCATAATTTTGGAAAAAAAAAAATGGAAAAATATAAGAACAACAAAAATTCAAGTGAAAAGGAAATGTCAGGAAAAAAATACTTATTTCTCAACAACAACAAACAAAAGTACTTCGAACAGAAAATTATACAGACTTGTAGTACGAAATGCAATAAAAGTAATACATGGAATATAAATTATCGCACAGAATGTTATTTCTAATATACGGTTTTTAATTCAATTTTTTATTCAGATTTTTTCATTTTTATTTAAAAAAAAAATGCATTTAAAGAAGATAATAAAATTTACTTTTTTCCTTCTCTTAAATGCTTTTACTTGTTCGCAATTTATTTGGGTCAAGAATTATTGAATGAATTTTTAAGTATAAAAAAAATAAATAAAAAATTTATATTTCTAGTGCAGCAACTTGAATAATTAAATTAAGGTTAAATGATAAATAAAAAATATATACTAAATTTTCCCTCAAATATCAGTAATCTAAATAATGCACTTCAGAACATTAAGAGACAATTGATGGCAAATAAATATTAAATATTTATAATGGTAGCCATAAAAATAGGAGTACGTACTCGTTGCAATCTGATAAACGTTGCAATTGATTGAAAGTCAGATGCAATTAAAAAAGACGAAAATGTTTAATGAACGGTCTATTTGCGTGAAGAGCGTTTTTGAAATTGTTAGACTTCAAACTTCTTAATAAAGCACTTGATTGTATGAAACAAAAGCCTCGAAAAGCCATAGTGGGCCAAAATGAAACGAAAATAATTTTTAATTTTCCTACATGTCGTACAAGTACTCGTACTTAAGGTAGCAGTCCAACTTTTCAAACGTTTTTACATATTTGCGCTTGACAGCATATTTTTTTGTCATTTATTCCCAGCATACAACTGACATATCAAAGGAATAGTTAATGCATTGGTTATATTACAGATGAACTGTTTCCACTTAGCTGAAGAACGCATGATTTTAACACAGGAGTGTCATTGGCGAGCATGTTTCACATTCCACCAAACAATTCGTCATTTAAAAGAGTGCTTGGAGCCAATGAATGTTCCATGATTTGGTTACATTTTAGGCTGGCTTAATGAGTTGCTGTAATAGAATTAAAAATTCATTTAAATTATAATTACAACTGCTCAGTTGTTCATAAGAACTAGTCGGCAGAGTTGACTGTGCTTTCCATGAGTTCAAAAGTGGTAATCTTGTCAACATTTAAAATGGCATTAAAAATTAATTCAGATAAATAAGTGCTGACGAAGTCATGAAAAAATTAATTCATAGTGAACCCATTCAGTTTTTTTGCTGTGTTTTTAATATAATTTTATTTTTAAAATAAATAGTTTTAAAAATTGTATTTCTTAAAGTGCGAAGAAAAAACAGCTCAGAGTTTCTGTGGGAATCCCATTACTCCTATAATGTATAAAAATTCCGCATGAAATACCTCACTTTTTCCTAAAAATATTTCTCTAACCAATCAACAGGCAGTTTGTGTAAAAATGTCAGTAATATTTTTGTAAAACAAAATATAAATAACTAGAAAAATTCCTCCAAAATTACCTAGACGCTACTCAACCAAACAACAACAAAAAACAAAAGTAATGCATAAATTAAGAGAATATTCCCCAACAAAATTCCCTAAACAATTTCATTAATATGTATATGTAGTTATATACAATTGGGTTACTCACAATGTCTGTTATTAAATCATATTGTTATAATGTCGTAATATTTCAAAATAGTTTAAACAAATTGTTGTTGAGGTTCAAATAAAAATATCATAAAATAATAAAACTTTTCGAGCTATGTTTATTGTTTTGTTATAAAATAACAGTGGAATTTGAGTCGTACACTAAAACTCTTCAGTCGATAATATTTACAAGCCGCCGGTACTTATAAATGATATAAAAATAAAAATATTTTTATAAGAAGAAAGAATAAACCACAATATATAATGATAGACAAGTGAGCAAATTTTTGTTGCGTAACTCATCTGGCTGGCAGCCACTTACCGTTTATCCACTAACCGCCGTCGAAAAAATTATTCAGCTCATATTATAACACAGCTGTTTCGATTATATTCGTTTCAACAATTTTATGTGCCAAAAAAGCAATTAAAAATGGAATTATTACAACACTTATTTACTATATTAAAAAGTCGAATTATTTTAGTTTCTTCACTTGTTTTTAGCATTCTGATATCAAACATTAATAAGTGTTTTTCCTTACCATATTTTTTCGTGTTATTATTTTAAAACATATGATTTTATGACCACCTTGTGAACATCCCAAAATATATATTCATATGTACTGTATACATACATGCATAGATATGATAACAATTCTGTGTTATACAAACTAATTTACGATACGTTAGCCATAGCTACGCGTACTAGAATTTATTTATGTAACAGAGAAACCATATTATCAGATGAGATTGATATACATGCATACATATATATATATATATATATATTAATATTTTTAATGATTTGTAATGATTTTTTATTGGTAATGTTGCAGTTCGACAAATGAGATGTTTTTACAAAAGCATAACAAAACTCCGTATAACGAACCTTGCTTTAACAAAAATCGTAGAGTACCTGGCAAGATAATTAGCTGAATCTCCTAAAGAAAACAAGGTATACATTTGATATATTCTGTACATCAAATGAACTGAAATTGTAGATTAAAATAAATGAAACTTCATCGTTCTACTTATTTCATATTAAAATCTAACGAAAAGTTAATTTAATTTTTAATGGGAAGTAAATAAATGACTTAAACCGTTAAAAACAATTGTTTATTTTAACTTACAAATAAACAAACAACGAGAACCGTAAAAATTACACATTTTCAGTGATTTTTACTTTGTTTTTTATAGTTCTATTGTGGAATATATGAATAAGTTAAATTGAAGTGTAATAATATATATTTTTTTATTATTCATTATTATTCTTGTTTGGGTCATATGCCTGTATGCTGAATTTCGTCCGCAGGCATTTAACAAAATAATTTCAAAAAGTTAAGAAATGTCACATGTATATATAAAAATTTCCATAAACTATTTGAGAATTCTCTATATATTAGAGTACTAAAAACAAACTACAAGTTTCGTAAAAACAACTTATTAACAGATTTAAATACTTTATTTTACATAAACAAAAAACAATTTTGAAAGCAATTAAAAATCCGTATTCATGTTCTTTCAATGAATGTCAGAATCAGTTCAAATATAAATTGCGTAGAATTTTAAATGTTTATTTCTTTTGAAATAACTGAACGGAATACTTTTTGAATAAAACGACAGTTCGTTACGGTAACAATTTTGTAAGTGCAGTTAATCAGAAACTTTATTTTAAATTTGCAGCAATCCAATATTTAAATGTAATATTTACTGAATACATAATTATTGTTCGTACAATAAAAATAAAAAAAATTCTTAAATTGCTTTCATATTATATCATTCGTAATATTGAGTTTTGCCTGTATATTTATGTATGGATATGTAGTTGCATTGTAGGCATATCTGGAATTGAGAGCACAGTTTTGATTCCTGACTATTCGTCACAAAAAATGAAAATATAATTTCACTTAACAAATCTTAATCATGCAATTTAATAATATGAAGATAACAATTCTATTAAAGTGCAAAATGAAAATGAAGCTTGCATATCTTCAAGTACTTTTTGTTATTTTTTAATTAAAATGAACTTAATTTCTTTAGAAATTTATCCATTATATACTCGGTCAAGTAAAAACAATTTAGGTATAAGTTTTATGTTCATTGAAATAAAAAATTAGTTTTTATTTAGCAATTAATTAAATAAACTCAGCAACGATATTAAATTTTTATTCAAACTGATTTCCAAATCAATTTAATTTTATTTTTACAGTTAAATAAAGCAAATGGAGGAAGGAAGGAGAATGTAGAGACGATCTTTAATAATATTTTTCTTTTTGCGTTAGTGATGAAAACTAATTTTTTGCAAACCATTTACTCGTCTATAACCACAAGATAAAAAGATGAGACAATAACCAAAGAAACCAAACACATTGTTCTTAGCTAGTTAGCAATTGTTAAGTCAACAGCTATGTACACACAACTATCATACCACTGAATGCATTTTGAATTAGTAAATAGTCTCCACTTAAGAAAATTTTTATAGTACTATATACAAGATTTTAAGTACGACGATAGACTAAATACATGCTGATGCCGGGTTTTATGAAGTGCACAGAGGATAATGTTGCCCTATAAAATCCCTTAGATAAACAATAAATGTTTTGAAATATTTCATACATAAACCCCGTACAAATACCCAGCTAGCATTTGAAAGATAATTTTTCAAAAAATCATCTTAATGAGTATTCTTCGATCAAAATTTGAATGAAATATTTATTTTATTTTACATCATATTTATAATGTACACAGAAAGAAAAGCTCGTACTAAATTTCAGTTTTTTCTACTTAATATTAGTAGGAGTCGTACTTAAAAGGTCAAGAACGAATAGTATTCATATGCAGTTAAAACAAGCCGAAAACGCGATAGTGAGAGTAAAAAATTCTAAAATCAAAAAAAAAAAAATCATAAATTAAGTACGGAATTATCTTTTGTATTTTAGTAATTCTCAAAGATTTTTTGAAAGCTTTAGTATGAACATGAAAGTACAGATTCGATCACGGTTTTTTAAATAAACTTAAAAATTCTTCAATCAAGCTCATTTTAGACTTGATTCGATCCAAGTTTTTCTTAAATCAATCTTGTTTTCGGCTTATTTTAAATACGGATTCGGGATTAAATATGGCTAAAAGTAAGCTGTCGTCTTCAAAATAAATAAGAAGCCAACTATAAGGCCACACATATACTCAACAACATTTGTAGTCGTGCAGCAGTATAGCCTGCTGTTGGCTATGTGTTTAATGTTTTAGGCGAATAAAAAACGATTATTTATTATTGATTGTATTACATATACACAAATTTAGGCCTGCTACTCAATACCGACAGATAATATCAGTACTGTCAATCTAACACTTCAATCAAATATCAAGAATGAAAATTTCTATTTCAAATAGGTTGACTGACTGTTGAGTGAATGCAAACAAATTTTAATAGAATGCGACCTTTATAAACAGACTAATTAAACCAATAAACAATTTGGTATAAAAGTGTAATAAAGTATTAAATGGAAATTCAAACGATAAAAATACTTAAAATAATTAAATACTTAAAAGTATTCACGCGAAGATACTTTTGCTGTTACGAGTAGATTGAAAATGTTGTTACGTTTAAAATAGATTTTTTTTTATTTTTTTTATTTTTTATCTGGGACCAGCACTCAGGAGATGACTCCTATACATGCCAAACATTGTGCTGGAACTATAGGAAAGGGATAGTAGGAGAAACGACAGGAGGTGAAGCTTGGTAAATTTAATGGCTGGCAATGCAGACTTAGGCTTAGGCTGACAGAAGAGTAACAGCAGATCAGCAGTGTGAACAACACAGCCATAAATATGCTTCTTATTTACAAGGAAACTTTGCATCCATTATATTTAAAATTTTTATGTGTTGAATTTTTCGAGTAACATGAAGTTGTGCATGGTCAAGAAGGAAAACCAAAGGTGACCTCCTTATCCTGGCATATTTTCTCTGTTTTTTATTTAAATTTTTATGTCATGCAATATTCTTAGTAGTGCCGGGGCATTTTGAAACAACCATTAGCATAAGGGAAATGTAACGCTTACATTATTCACTGAATAATACCGGCTCCAGCTGATAGCAATCCACAATCACATCAGAACGCCCTCCTTCGTCGATATTGTGTAGCACCGGCGAAGGAAAATAATAATAAAAAATGGCTACTAAGCCGAAGCTTCAGCACTGCTACGAGTATAAACAAAGAACGTGTGAAAGCAGAGGTGTAAAATAATTAATTAAGCTTCAGCTCCTGTCGTTTCTCCTACTATCCCTTCCTATAGTTCTAGCACAATGCTTCGCATGTGTAGGAGTCATCTCCTGAGTGCTGGTCCCAGACAAAAAAAAAAAATTATTCGACCCAATGCAGTATTGCAAATTAGACTGAAAACATGAAAAGAAGTCACTATAAAAAATAAAAGAAATAAATTATATTAAAGTAATCAAACTTAAGGTAAATCTTTTAAAGAAAAATTAAATATTTATTATTTTTTTATATCAAAATTACTGGCTTTTTCAGTAAATTCTGAAGTATATTGAATGATTATCTTGATATAATTCATAAAAATAAGAGTGCGAATAAAATTAGAAAATAATATTAAATTAGTTTGTGACTTTTCTTTACTAAAAAAGTTCAGAAATTATTTTTCTTATTGAACAAAATGAATTAATTTAGCACTCTCATTCAGATAATAGTATTCACTTGAAAAATGTGCACTTCTTTGTGAACATGACATTTTAATTTCTGTCTTCAGGTAAATCCTAATTGTGTTTTAGCAAAAAAAAATTTATGTATAAACATTTAAAGGGTAAAATCTTGTTTAATATCTTTAAAATAAAAAACTTCCTTTATTCTCTTACGTCACTTACCTCTGCAGTAATGCTGCTATTAGAGTCAATATCCGCACAGCTGGGATTATCACTGGAATCGCATACGAAGCACTTAATGGCAAAACCTTAGATGGAGCCAGCATCAACAAGAACAATAAAAACATTAAAATACCAAGAATGGTTGTTGTAGTGGGAGCATTTTCAATATTTATATTTTTTCAATTGCCAGCACAATCATTTGAACACAAACAAATGCATTTGAATTTGGAAAAGTTGAATAGAACACATTTGCCAACGAATCGTGTAAGCCAGCACAGCAGCAGAAGATATAAAACACATTATTTGCATCATTATCAATAAGATTATTTTTTTTTTTATAAAACAAATAAACACGTACACAGCCATTAGAGGAAATACAGATGCATGTAACGTGGCAAAATAGAAAGAATTTATTCAAACTTGCACCATCGTATTCATAAAAAATCGTTTTGATTCAGAAAAGGTTGTTAAAACATATTTTCATACAGAATTTAATATTTGAATCATTGAGATCGAAAAAAATTATAAGAATATATTTAAATCATTCGTAAACCACATTATGAATATGAATACGGCAGTGAAGTTTTGGATTTTATAGATTTAACAGAAAAATAATTTTTTGTTTTCGTTATTTTACCAACCATTTTCGAACAACTGAATTAGCAGGAAAACCGTTAAAAGCAAATATTTTTTAAATAAATTTGGAAACATATTTTTATATTTTTTTAACTATTATAAAGAATTTTTCAATAATTTTTCTTCTATTTGATTTTATCAAAATAAGGCTTCTTTTTTTATAAAAACTATTATTGCTTGTTCACTATGTTTTTATTTGATATTTTTTTAATTTCGCTCGCTTGTATTAAAATTTAATTTCAAGAATTTTCCCTTAAACCGATTTAGTGCAGAGTCAACAGTAAACTGAAACCTATTTTTGCTAAAACCCATCATCTACTCAAGCGTTGTGTTTTAAATATTAAATGATGCCTGGCTTGCTCTACACGTTGTCTTTGCAAAAATACTTTGCTCTTCAACACATATCCTGTCGTTGTTGTTTGGTTTTTATTTCCTTTTTATTCCTTGTGCGAGTTGTTCGTAAAGCAATCGTTTCTAATCGTATTCAAGCAGAAACGACGCTTTCTTTCACTGAATGAATACTACGAATGGTAAATAGCAAATCGCCTGTGTTACCAAAAAGAAATTTTAATAATTGTCAACTGAAATAAGCAAAAATGTACAAAATTTAAAAAATTGTATTTTCATTACGAATGAGAAAGCAACATTTATTCGCAAACATATGTATGTACGAGCTAACCGCTTTTCCATTAAGAGGGTAAATGTTGAAAAAATGTACTTGTGTGTAGTTCAAAATAAATATTACTTTATTTATTTATGTGTAAATTTGTGGGTAAATGCTACGAAAACTATGAATAAGTAATTAAAAAATAACGACAACCCACATAAGAACATGTGAGTTCACCGGCTAAATATATACTACAGTGTTATACACAAATCGGCAACGCTGGGAATCGCATAAACAACAAACTCACACTCTAATGAGCATAAAACGAAGTATAATATTCCACCACAAAAACCGCCACATGAACAAATAATGATTGAAAGAAATCTTTAGAGGATTTTGCCTTCTAACTGTTCGTATCAGTGCAAATTCAACAAGAAAAAACTTCATTTCATTTAATACTTTCTACTTGAACAATAAGTCGATTCAATGTGGGAGTACTTCTCCTTGGCGCCAGTTTTTTTTTGTTTTTATTGTTCTTTTTTTTTGTCTTTCTTTCTTATTTTTTCAATTGTGGTAAAGAGAAAAAATTCAACATTGTGAAAGCAAATGGATGTTACGCGACTTCTTGTGTAGGCTATTTGAAATAAGCATAAGTTTAATCAAATAAAATAAGATTTGTGCAAATTGTAGTTTAACTTTTGTATGCAGTAGTTCGCGCTTAAATGTGCACAGCTGAAGTGAGTTGCACGTTTTAATGCGCATAACAAAAATATTCGTAACTGCGCGTTTTAATTGTTAAATATCAAGTTGATGCAATTAGTAATAAGTTTTAAATGTTAAATAGGCTAAAGATCGATAACTAAAATTAGTAGACAACATTTTATATGTATATTTGAGAAAATGGTTGGCTTAAACTGACATTTTTTACTGTCTATGAGGACTTTTCAATTTAGAAAGTGCCTACAACAAAACAAGAAAGAAGTATGCAATGTCAACTTCAAAGAATAGATAGATATGTTTATAATAGAAGTAACGTACTTACGAGTATACATACTATATATATATGTATGTATGTACATATGTATGTATGTATGTATGTCCATGTGTAAATAAATCACATTTTGTTTTGAATTTCTATACGACTTGTTTTAATAAACTCGCAAGTTGTTTTAATATTCTCAGGAATCTTCTAGGAATATTCTTAAATGATTCCCCGCTTAAATAGGCAAGACTACTGTATTCTAGCATCTAATTAATTTTATTTATTTAAAATGTCTATTAATAGAATTTTTATTATTTCGAATTCTTACTGCCGCTTTGCCGATATCCCTCATTCGTTTTATTCGTACATTTGTCTGTAAAAGAAAAACAATTTTTTGGTGTTTATATTTATTTTCTATACAAATGTACTAACGGAACGAACGAGGGAATATCAATATTTTATGTTTCACATTCCTAGAGACTTTAACGTATGAACAATATTTTTAAAGATCAATTATTTATACATAATTAATTATAACACATACGCAAGTGCATGGTGCTTATAGACTAGCATACAGACGACAGTATTTACAACAACAATATACCACTTACTTTGTTTGCGTAAAGTTCTGTAAAGTGTTTGTTGTAAACTGTTTAACCCTAAAATTGCTCCTAATTTTGCTCAAAGACGAGTGTTAATGGAAGTTTGGCGACATCTTAAAACGCGATCTCTTCAGTCTGTCGATACTGTTTGACGTTGACAGTTGCTCAGTTTCTTTGGAATGTTGCTTCATTAATTCTTTAATAAATAATTATTATTATTAACCAAAATATTATTCGAAGGTAGGCGCATCTACTCTCCGTCATACTAAAATTTTTCTGGTGTATTTATATTAACAGCGGCCTATTTCGCCGGTTTTGAGCAATAAAAGAAATGAAACAGTTCACTTTTCACTTAAAAATTAATATGTCCTTCTGACCATTTTCAATTTATATAATTATAATTTTTTTTATTATTAAAATTAATTGATTTCAATAATATATAAAAATAAATAATAAAAATTTTCGTAGTGTTCAAGTTCACAGTTAATTTATCACAACATTGTGAAAAAAAATTGCTTTTTTGATTAGAATAAGGTAAAAAGAACAATTAATCTCCAAGACCAATTGAGTAGAATACGTACTTTCTATGCCACTCCACACGTCATCAGTCCTCTTTGTGTCAACAGGGACGTAGTTGTAAAGCCAATAATATCATCTTAATAACCCGTCAGAGCTTAGGAAAATGCATACGAGAATAATAAACTACCTCCGTGTTGACACAAAGAGTACTGATGACGTATGTAGTGGCATAGAAAATACGTATTCTACTCAACTGGTGTTGGAGAAACCAATTTTTTCCCAATATTGTGATAAATTAATTGTGAACAAGGACACAACAAAAATCTTCATTCATTTGTAATAATTCTAGTTCGATTAAATTCTAAGTATTGTGAATAATATCAATAACAACATTTTTATAATTCTGGAAGCCAACTGATCTGGTTACTTAAAACACCATATGAAATAGCAAATCTTTAAGTGATAAAAAAATATGACGTAAACATATTTTGCATAAAAAAAGTTATACAAAAAATATGCGAGTATATTGCTGCTGTCGTTTTTTAGTTTTATTTCTTTTCCTGTTTTCTATGTATTTGCACATATTTTTTTATTCTACCTTTCAAAGACTGCAAAATATTTTGTTTGCTCAACTATTTATGTAGTTTTACAACCAAATTTAATAACTTTTTTCTTCAGGACAGAAAGATATTTGAAAATATCTTGTTTACTTACATTATATGGCACACATCTGACTATAAAAAACAAACGTAAAAGTTACAGTAATGTTTTTTTTCTTCTTCTAACTAATGTGTTACGTAGGTCTGTGTATGTAGTGAAATGTCAAAATTATTTAAATAGTTGCAACATTTTGTAGCAGTTACAACATGTGGGTGTATGGTAGGCAATGAAACCATTTCAATTTCTTATCTAAAACTTTAATATGCATTTTCAAAGGCATAAGAAAAACTATGAAAATATCTGTTCTACAAAGTGCGTATAAGTAACATTTATTACGTTAGTCAAATTCCTATCACTTATACGGCACATTGCCTGAGAAGAGAAATTAATTTATCTAAAGGGAATTCACTATGCATAGCTCAATGTCGCATCAACCGATATGTTGGTATCAGTGAAAATTTCTTTATATGTGTGACGCCAACAATGCTGGATGGCATTGATTCAGCAATCAAGTACAAAGTTTTAACAATATTCCAAACATAAAGCTTGTCGAATTGAATTTTAAACCATATAAAGTAATTCGGAGTATATTTTGCTCAAAGAATAATAATTTTTTTTTTATAAATTTTTAAAGAATAATCTAACACAAAAACTAAGTAACTGTAGCTCCGCACCATAATTCCAATAATATTAATTAACTACTTAATTAGTATTACAAAATTGTTTTATGACCAAACATTTCATACAGAAACATTCTTATGTATGTATTCCATCATAATTGCGACAAGATAAGAACAGCAGATATCGACATCTTCACAGCATTCACAAGCAAATCAAACAAGAAATGAATGTTGGAGAAGTCATACAGCAAGTGTATGGCAAAGTAACAAGCACACATACACGAGGTTAATATCAAGCGTTTGACCAATGCTTTAAAGAAAATTCTTTTTTGTTTTTACTTTTTTTTTCGTAAAGTTTATTTTGTTTTGCTTTAGAATTTTAATTAAAGTCAGCAGCTTTGTTTAACCTTTTTTCTAAGTTTGTACTTTGTTATCTTTTACCAGCAGTCAGCGGATGGTCCCTATACATGCGATGTATTATGCTAGAACTAGAGTAAAGGGATAGTTGTTGAGATTACAGATGGTGAAGGGAGAAATGGAGAGGAAAGCTTTTTGCACAACTGACACAAAAGCGCAATAATGAACTTCAGAAAAAGTGTGATGTATTTTTATTACATAATGCGACACTGGGGTCGAACTCAGTAGTTTTGCTTAGTAGTCAACGTGCTAAGTACTTCGGCCATCGTCAATAATTAATTTTTATGGCCTCAAAATAAAATAATTATTCACTTCTGGGAATCAACATTTTTCCAGAATTTGTTTATTTGTTTTTTTAAATATAGATGCAAACGATTCTTGATAATTTGAAAATCGTTAATTTCAATCTCGCTATAATTTAAATTGTTTTCCAAGTCCCTTTAAAAACATTCAATAAATTGAATAAAATCCATGTAATTTGGTCCGCTCGGTAATTTGAAATTATCTGAATGGCATCATCATCGCCGACGCACTTAAATTTTAATTATTTTTCTGGCCTCTACGCTTTATAATTTGAATTTTTTTAATGTGCTATGTTTTATGCAAGATATAAAATGAAAACAAAAAAAAATAATCATTTATTTCAGAGTATATGGATTGCTCTATATATAGAAATGCCATCTTGCTCGTCGCCGTTCTGTAATTTCAAGTTTGCCTTCTCTACTCTCTATAATTTGAACTCGTAGTGTGAATGTATTTTAGTTTTTGTTGTTCGCTTTAGCATTACAAAGCTTTAACCATGTGCTTTGTTTTGAATTAAACTATTGTTAAGTTAAAATCTCGATTATTATAACATTTCTTTCGTTCCTTGAATTTCAAATTATCGAGGGTCGATTGTATATATATTTCTAAAATTCTTTACAATACCAACTAACTACATAAGAAAATGTTAAACTTAAGAAAATGTGGTGCACCAAATTTTTAAAGGCGTTTTAGAATATGCCAGTTAAACTTGGAAATATTTGTTTTTGATTCTTTTCTACTTTCAAATGAAATGCTATTTTACTATTTCCTAAGGCTAATGTTTATTTTTTTTTACCGTAAAGCTTTTAGATTTCTGCATAAAATGTTCTTAACTCGATCTGGTCTACCCCGCCTACTACACAGTTAATGTTAAATACTCCTAACTCCCATTGCACTTGTATTCAAATCGGTTAGTTAAATAAAATAGAAAATTTCACTTGCAAAGCAATTTTTCCATCTTCTCTTTTCTCTAACTAACATTTGCATGTACAAATATGATTTTGAAAGAAGCCGTCATAATTTTAATGCAAAAAAAGTTGGTATACTTTATAGCAAAGAAATTGATGCAAAAGAATAAACACTCGTATATCAGCAAGCACGTCCTTGTGAAAATAAAAACACTTAAATGCAGAAGTAGAAAAAATATTTAATGGAAAAGAAGATGCGTCACAATACTCTCTACTAATCGAGCAACTACAAATCATACTGGTGAACGTACTCATAATATTATTTTCCATTTGATGATTGCAATAATACCAGGACGAGAACGATTTTGAGGCTGGTGAAGCTGTTCTTATTCAATACAATAGATAATATTGTGAGGAATGCAGAACTAAGAGAAATAGCAATTTCATTATTATGACATTAAATATGGACTGGTTTTTTTTTCTCTCACATATTTGTTACTGTCTTCTTTTGGCAACCATTTTGACAAGAGCGGAATTTCATCATAAATAATACCGTAGAATTGAATTTCAACAAAAAAATAAATAAATAATTACCATGGCAGTGAAAGACAACCCACAGCGAAAAAAATGAAATAACTACACTACAGCCCCGATTTTCGTCGTTAATGGGGACCGGGGAAATGTGACACAATGCGAAACGACGCAAATTGGACCCCCATTTTTCTATATAAATGCTTTGATTTTTACTGATTGGGCTAAAAACCCAAATATTTACCAAAAAATTCTATTTAAAACAAAAACGCATATGAATACATTTTATTCTATTCGTTGCAACAAGTGAGTTTTATTATTATACAGAAATAACGAAAAATATATTAATTTGAAAAGATATAAAGAAATAAGAAAAACAGTCTGCATTTTCCTTTATTAAGATATTTATTGACTCAACCAGAGCTCGGAGACGGGGACTGTTGTGCACTTTCTCTGATAGTGCCCCGGTCTGGTTATTTCGAGGCTGAGATTCCTTGAGGCGCCTTTCTTGGACAACTAATGGAATTAGTGAGGTCGTGAACGGCACGGGGTGGCTGTGACGTCTTCAGGTTTCTACGGGTCTAAGTTAACAAAACGGCACCTACGGTGCTACTTGAGTCACCCCATCGTGGTCGGCTGCCTACTGGCCTACCCTAACCACAGCACTTCTTGATAACTAAATTCTTGCTTCCTGACACACAACTATGCTTAGGAGAATTAAAATAATGGATATTCCCAATTTTTTTTTCTTGGACCAGCACTCAGGAAATGATTTGGATGGCTGGAACTAGAGGAAAGGGATAGTGGGAAAAATGACAGGATGTGCAGCTTCACTATCTTACAACTCTGCTTTTGAACGTTCATTGTTTTTTATAGCAGTGTTGTAACGCCGCTGATGTCAAAAAGTCGTATTAAATTATGAAGCTTCGTTTTTAGTAGCCATAATTAGTAATTATTTACTTCGCCGGTGCTTCACACTACCGATGAAGAAGGGCGGCGTTCTGATATACCTGTGGATTGATATCAGCTGAAGCCGCTGCACTGACCAGTAACTATGCCTCCACTGAAATCGAATTCACAAATTGTTAATTGACCAAAATTTTAAAAGCGACGCAAGTCGGGGCTCTAGTGTATGTACACGCATATAGTTACATATGAATAATAATAATAATAATATAAATAAATGACCTCATAAAACCCACAATTATAAATAACTTTTATAAAATAAAATTTGGGAAAAAAAATTTATTTTTAATAAAAATAAATTGTAAACGATTTATGCTGAGAACACAATTGGGGAGAACGACGAACTTCGTCTAGCATGACAAATTCGCCGGTAACAATTCGGTGCGTAAATGTAAATTCGCAGTGTAGCGCAGAATTACGATGAAAAAATTACAGCTGTCATAATTTGCAAAGTTATCGCTGCCTGTGTTACCGTTTAAAAAAATTTACTTGAAAAAATTAAAAATTAAAAAAAAAACATTTAAAAAGCAATTTTTGGTCAATAATTGTGTATTTTTAACTTAAAAGATTTATTTTAAAAATTAAACAATTATGAAAATAAAAATTAACTTTATATTTGAAAACTAAAATGAAAAACGTTAATCTGCACTAATTTGTTTGTCGTTCGTCGGCGTATGAAATAGATATAAATCTATCGCACAGTTCGTCACACACGACGAATTTCGACCGACGTTGGTGTTGTGTTCATTTTCATATGTGGAAATGTGTTTTATTTCTGATGACGAAAGTTCGCAATGAATAATTCGTTGTTCGTCCCAATTGCGTTCCTAGCATAAGCCGATTAAGTTCTTAACCTCAAAAAGATTGCTGCCAGTTTGAGTGAATCGGTGATTCGTTTTAGCCACATCGTTGACGAAAATGTTCGAAAAACTTCAGGTGATAACGTGCCAAAAATGTATGTGATTATTGCCTTTCATGTATCTCTTTCTTGTTATCATAAAAAAAACCCTGGCTTAGGGTTGGTGAATTTCTGAAGACCGTCTTCGGTCCACCATAATATTTTATCTATTTTTTCATTTATTCATTGTTTTATTTTTCTTTTGTAAGAGATTAGATTTACTTGATTGTTTTGACATTAAATGTAACGAGGCAGCAACCAACAAATGCTTCAATGACAGTCATTTGTTGCATTAAATAAAACAAGAAAAAAAATACCCAACTGCATACAAAATATTTTCAAGTCATTTGATTTCAGCTAGAGGCTATAAAATGCAGCTTTATTTTCGCTTATCTACAGTAGAAAAGAGAATACCATAATAATAACATGAAAACAATTGCAACAGCAACAAGGAAAGTTCTCAAATGCTGGTGACAGTGTGTTGCTCTGTTGTTATGTTGTTGTTGCAGTAGATGCTGATTGCTCAGTAAGTCGCTGACTGTGATTGGCTTTTTAGTGTAACTGCTGGCACAACTTGAAAGAACCTTGTACATTTACTATAGTTTCATTACGGTTGGTATCGTACTTTTTACATTTTGGTTTCCGGCTTTTATAACATTTATTGTTGCATACTTCCATGCTGTTTAACTGATTGCGCCATTCAAATGTAGGCGAGTAAGGGTTTTTTGTTTTATTTCAATTTTAAGTACAAGTGTTTGTGAAGTGTGTGTGTTGGCTTGTCTGTAAATATGTACATACATACATACATACATACATACGTATGTACAGTTTATGTGTTTTTGTTGATGTTTGATTTTTAAATAAAAGTAATTGTTTATTGTGACATTTCATTGCTACTTACGCGCTGTGCGCTGTATGAATTATTTCAATATTTCTTAGCAATTTATTTATTTGTATAGCAGCTGGTAATTGTGTAATAGTTGACCTTAACCGCCATAAATTAAAATAATAAATGAGTAAAGGCAGAGCTTTAAGGCATTCAAAGTGATAAAATTGCTTATACAGGATGGAGCAGAATGAGCTATATGGTTTACATGGTTTATAACTTTTATAACTAAAATACAGTATATAATTGTGGAATTTTTTGAAATTATCTTTGAAAAATGATATCAAGTAAGTGATGTCCATGTTCTGCTTCGCACATACGTGCTCTTTTTAGCATATTTTCCATTTCCAATTTTCCTTTCGCAAAATTTCGGGTGTAATGACCATGATTTCATTTCGTTTGTTGGTTTTTAATTGGAGTATGGTTCTTGGTTTGCTAACGTACACTCTTTCTTTCAAATATCCCCAAAGAAAACTGTCAGGAGCTGTTAAATCTGGTGTGGGTGCAATGCGCATATTAAAATGACGACGATATGCACGCTGTGTCAACATAATAGACTGTTGGTTTGAAAAATAAAATTCGATTATTTTTGTACGTTGTTCGATCGTGTAATAATTCATAATTAATTCTCCAAGACTTCTTCACAAAATGCTGAAAAAAAAAAACGGAGAAAAAATAATAATAGAAAAATTTATGAAGAATTCAAACCATATATCTCATTCTACGCCACCCTGTACAATGCATAAACTAAAGTGGTTAAAAGCTTCATGCATCCAAATATTAAATCCTTTAAATTCATTAATTGTACTTTGAAACGAACAGCGTTTATAAACATTTCAAAATCTTTTTCTAATTGGATTTTTGTAAACAACCTTCTGATTGATTAATTAAAGATACGAATAAATAGTAGATAAACGAACAAGCTGCGTCAGGAGTCTGTGTTTACTGGTTTTGCCACTTTCTGGTCAGAGAAAAAATTTGTTTGAAAAAGAATTTTTTTTTAATGAACAACTAAAAACTGTGAGTTTGAGGAAATAAAAATCTGCACACTTTATCGTTAGATGAACTTAAGTAAAAAATTACGTTCACAAACACGCAACTTTAAATGGAAAAAGTAACAAGAAAGAAAAATCGTTAAATTGGTTAAAAACAACTTTAAAGTATCAGAAAAAAAAAACAATATGAAACAATTTTAAAATGAGCAAAAACCCCTGCAGATAATGTGACAAGTCCATACATATTAATTGTGTTTAAATGTATTTATTTAACCGAATCTTTCAAAAGAAATTTACAATATGTATTAAAATCTTAATCCAAAAAAAAAAAGAAATTTATTTCATCGTTGCGTTCTCTGGTCAGATCAAATGTTTTTTTTTCTGGGACCAGCACTCAGAAGATGACTCCAACACATGCAAAGCATTGTGCTGGAACTATAGGAAAGGGATAGTAGAGAAACGATAGTAAAGCTTAATTAATTATTTTTTGTAGCTCTGCTTTTGCACGTTCTTTGTTTATACTCGTAGCAGTGCTGAATCTTCGGTTTAGTAACCATTTTTATTTTATAATTTTACTTCGCTGGTGCTACACAATACCGACGATGGAGGGCGTTCTGATGTGATTGTGGATTTCTATCAGCTGAAGCCGTTATGGTTCAGTGACCAGTGACTATGACTTCGCCACTGAAACCTTCCGGCAACAACTGACACACAAAGACATACTAATGCACATCAGAAAAATGCGAGATGTTTACTTTTATTTTAAAATTTTAGTCTGAAACTGGGATTGAACCCAGGTCTGTTTTTGGTTTTGTAGTCAACGTGCAGACTACCATACATCATGCCATCGCCACCCTGTTCTCTTGAGACGTACATATATGATTGGAATGGGGATTGAAATGTATTGAAACTTTCAACATGTAATTTATACTTGCCTTTTTGATCTCTTCACGAATAGTGGAGATATTGAGATGCTTATGAATGTTTTTGTTTTTGATGTGCTATGGAGCACCCGTTATTATTATTGAAGTTTTGAATTGTCTTCTTTGTAATTTTTCAACGCTTGATTTAGAAGCAATTCCCCATAGCTGGACACCGTAAAGCCATATGTGCTTTAATATTACATTATTCAAGAGCACGATGTAAGTCAAGCGCTGACCTTGGTCCAATAAGCCAGTATACATGAGCGGATTTCAATATAAATTGGGTAATTTTTGCAGATAAAAAAAAAACAAAAAATTACTCCATGAAACCACTCTCAGGAGCACCTCAGCTTGTAATTTTAATGCGATGTAAATACGAAGAAAAACATGAACACTTGTCGTATAAAAGTAACCTATAGTTTTCAATGACACGGTTCACAGGTCACGGTTTGTAACCAGCTCATTTCAGCTACAATGGACCACGTAGTCCAATATTATCTACAGGGAACAAGCCAGAAATAAAACGAACAACGTGTCTATAGCAAAAAAAAAACAAATTGAACAACTTGTTAGAACTTTTGCAATTTCAAAAGTGAAGAAGAAAAGAGAAACACCAAAAAAAATTTTAAACCAGGAAGGTAGTGAAAATATAAGTAACGAGTGAAAAACATTTTTAATTGCTGAACACAAAAATACTTCGATGTAAAGAATATTAAAAACACTCTTGAGCTCAAGCTTACAACTTTAAATCGAAAAGAAAATTTCAAAGTATGTATTTATTTTATTTGCTTTTAATTAAAGTAGAATTGCGTTCATTATAATATTTACAATTGCGTGAATACGATTTCCTTATATCGGCATAGATCTGGCAACTTTGCTCATTCTTAAAGAAAATTAGTGGTGAAATTAATTATACTCCCCCGTAGTCTCTTCTACTAATTAACCACAATGTAATTAATAACAAATAGATTTGAAATATTGTTTTAAAAATTTTCATTCATTTTGGCAAAATTTTTCTTCGGAAGTTAACATTTTAACAAATTTACTGGCTCTCTCACAGCGTATTAAAATTTCATAATATTATTAAAGCATATTTTAAGGTGTTATTTTTATCAGAACAAATGGAATCAGGCTAGTTTGTACGTACGCATGTATGAATGTGTAACTGGTTCGCATTATATTTTGCGTGTTGACATGCGAACTGTTATGTTTTTTTTTTGTTATTATAATTCTTGGGTTTGTTTTCGACGTGAAAATAAGCAACATAATCGTAAAGTCATGACGATTAAAACATTTAATTTTTTTCTTTCTTATCGGTCAGTTTGTCTTAATAAATTATTCACTGTAATGTTAACCACTGACGTCATGAGTATACCTCGTTATTGATGCGTAATTTAAGCCAATGCGTGAAATTTGGTAATTTGTTTGTCTCTATTATAAATTATTATTTCTGTATTTCAAATTTCTAGGGCAAGCTTACAGTGATATAACATGAAGAAATAAAAATACAAGGTTTGGAAAGAAAGAACTACCTCAATGAATTTTTTATTATTTGTATATTTCATTCAAAAGTAGTAGAAAAAAACAAGCATTTAATGGAAATTTTTAATTAATTCTGTCGTCATCAATATCATCAACAATATGGAAAGTAAAATATTATTTTACAAGATATAAAAGTTTAAATCAAGACGTACATAATACATAAATGTACCGGGTGGCCCAAAATTACCGAAGGAGTTTGAGTTCGAAAAGCCATTGTACCCCTCGCAGTGCTGTTGGAACCACAATTGCGGATGGTTTTCCACAGCTGCTTTTTTTCCAACATTATCCGATATCTAAAACCAGTGATGGAAACGGCGACACCGTGTTCATTTTCAAAAAAAATATGGGTCAATTATCCATTCTGACGAAACACGGCACCAGACGGTACACTTAAGTAGGTGTAATTCGCGCTGTTGAACTACTCTTGGATTTTCCGTAGCCCTTTTTGCCTATTAACGCACTCATTCAATGGGAAATGGTTTCGTCGCTCATAATTAAATTGAGAATGAAAACATGATTTTCTTCTGAAATAAAGTTCAACGATTTCGGCTGGTTGTTCAATTGTGTACTTTTCCATTTTGAATTCCCCAAGTCTTTTTTACAAAATACTGAAAACAAAAGAAAAAAAATTATAATATAAAAGATATAAGCAATTCAAATACCTCCTCGCTCCTTTTGGGTCACCCTGTATAAAATAAAATTAAATAATTTGAGTCATAAAATTATAAAAAGTCAGCAGAAATTCCTATATACATTATACATTAATGAAATTTAGTTTCAAATTAAGATTCGAATGTGTTAAATAGGCCTCTGATTTTTTTTCTGGTCATGTCGAAGTTTTTATTCTTACAGAAAGAAACTTTCGCTATCTAATATTTTCTTTTTAAATGTAATAATTCATTACCCAAAATGTTTAACATGAAATTGAAAAGTATTTTCCTAAAATTAATTTATTAATCATTATTTTTGATTTATTATTATTATTATTATTAGATTTTCTTTTTTGTATGCACATATTTAAATGAATTACATTATAAATAATATCAACATCTATATTTGGCATAACATACTTGTTGTAAACCGAATTGGAACTATTCTAAGTGTCCAAATGTACATTGGATACTTTGAAACAACTTTTTATTATATGGTAATCAATTTAATTAATTTAATATTCACTAATTCCTAGAATTAAAATTATTGTAAAGTAAAGAATAATATAAATTTATAAACCAAATCTTAAATTTTGAATTTATATAATCGAAAATCTCATTGAAAATCATTTCCTTTATCAAATATATTGTAGTATTGATCAATACATACCTTTATCATATTAACTTATCTTAACATTTGTTTCATAAAACAATAAAGTTGCCCACACTAACAAATTGGAAATACCAAAAGTCAAACCGTTTCATTTTCGGTTTTTTTTTAGTAAAAACTTACACAGTCGTGCAGGCAACTTTATTTATAAATTTGGATTTGTTGAATCAACATCACAATCACTCGTTTGTCAAATTAAGTATCCCTTGTCAAGTCAATTAAATTTACTTAATTTACCTCTCTAATTGAGATTCGTATTACAAAAAAAAGGAACTCGAAGGGAAGCACTCTTTAGATCGGCTCACTTCCACACGGGAAATCTAATACGATTTGTTTACTTGCGACCCACCCAAATTTAAATACAATACCCCAATTGTATTCACTAGGCAAGTAAAATATACTCACATAATATTGATTTTATATAATTTTTAATAACAATTGCACGATAATTTTATGGTAAATTAAAGAGCAAATTCTTTTAAAATCGCTTCTATTCGATATTGTACAGACTTTGAAAAGAAGATGTGCAATACCAACCATCGAAATTGTAATTAATTTATTAATATTTTATCAGATATAAATTTTAGTGTGCTGAGCGTGTCATAATTTTTAACTTTAAATTTCTGTCTCTCTTGCTCTCTCTCTATTCGAATGTACAAGAAGCAAACTGTACATACACAATGGAAAAATAAAATTTATGAAAAAAAACATGGTAATTGGAAATGGTTATAAATTATACCGGTAGCAAAAACCAAACTAACCAAAATCAAACAAAAAAGAATAAATTTATATCTTTCTAATACCAACCAGTTAGATTCGTAAAGTCGAAGCACAAGTATATAGTGAAAAATACAATTTATATCAAAAAAAAGTGCAACAAATAGAGAAAGTTGTTTTATTGATGTGACAAAAAACCAAATGAAAACATTTTCATTAACAATAAAATTAAAGTAATTGAAACTGAAATGAAAACATTAAACATTTAACATTTAAACTGCACGAGCTTATGCAAAAAAAAAATATTTCGTCCTTTCAAAGTACATATATGAAAATAGCAAAACTTAATAAAAAGTTGCAAAAACCGCTTTATATTTTCTGCACGCTGTTCTGAATTTGCTGTTGAAGCACTTTTTTGATTGTACACACACACACACACACATACAGACATTCATTACTTTTTTTTTTTTTTTTTTTTGTCTTGGACCGGCACTCAGGGGATGACCCCTACACATGCAATGCATTGTGCTGGAACTAAGAAATTAGGTTATGGGAAGGAGGATAGCGGGAGTAGTGTTTATTGACAATTGATTTAAATCTTCCCAAGCTAAAAGTGGCAGGAAATACCTCTGCGGGTAGTCTATTCCACTGTAACAATATACATACATTGCAGTAGAATTTTTTTTTGGTAGTTTGTTTTTAATATAGAAAGTCGTTTTGAATACGCTACGCTATTGAATAATTTGAGGTCAGTTTTAATTGAGAGGCTGCTTGGAAACAAGCTGGACAAGCGCTTAGATTATATATGTGAGTCTTTGTGCCAGTTTTTGTCGGAAGGTTTTTCTGGCGAAGCATTTGTCACTGGTCACTGAAAAGTACCGGCTTCAGCTGTAACCAATCACCATACACATCAAAGCGCCCTCCTTCGTCGGTATTGTCTAGCTCCGCAAAGTAAAATAATTACTAAAAAAAAAACGGCTACTAAAAACGTAGCTTCAAACAAATTTAATACGTCTCCCTGACATCAGAGGCCGCGCAACATTGCTATAAACAAAACACGTGCAAGAGCAGAGTTGTATGGTAATGAAAATTTAACACCTGTCATCTCCCTTACTATCCCTTTCCTATAGTTCCAGCGCAATGCATCGCATGTGTAGAGGTCGTCTCCTGAGTGCTGGTCCAAGATACAAAAATATTTAATAAATAAAAAAATCTTGTAACTCTTGTAGAGAACTCTCAAGTGTCTATATAACCAACCCTTTTCCGCACTTTGCTTATTGAAATATATATTTCATGTCATTTTGCTGGGGCCAAATTACGGCATTCGATTCTAATCAAAATTTCAAGCAAAATAATATTCAAATGTATAGGAATTTCGATATAAAGTGAAACCTCTCATAACCGCACACTGTCACTGTCGCAGTATTTTTGTCCGGTTATGAGAGGTGTCCACTTAGAAGAGGTAGGTACACATTTATTATTTTAAACATTTTCTTTATGTTATAATGCTAGACTAGTGGTTGAACAAATTTATTCACAATATATTGCTTTAACTAAGATCGGTTCAAATTGAGCCTTTGAGTTTCAAAATGATTTCAAAAATTTTTAAAGCAAAAAATCGACAATCTCAAGTATTCAATTCAAGTACATGTAATTTGCATTTTTTCTTTAATTGATAAAATATTTTTTTTCTGTGCCATTTTGTGACTCTCAATGTGACAACATGAGCTAAGCAAAGAATTTCTTCAAATAAACAGCAATTTCTATGCAATCGCCAACACTTGAGTATGTACATTCGCATTAACACAAATACGAATCAGACTTGAAAAATTAAGAAATACTACTAGTGTTGGTGAGTTTCAATCAAGGCATTAAAATGAACGCATCTGTCCGATTAGGAGAGGCTTTTGGAGCACACTTTTTTTAAAATTTAGTCTCCGCGTCCGGTTAAGAGAATACATTTTGTATTCAAAAACTAATGAAAATCTCGGTTCTACAAAGTTTGTCCGGTTATGGGAGGTGCCCGGCTATAGGAAGTGACCGTTAGGAGAGGTTTCACTGTATATCGAATGCTCTAATTTCATCGCTGAATTTTTCTTTCAGTGTATCCATTTCCACTTTATTAACATTAACCGCAGAAATTAGTTTTAATAGTCCATAATCAGAACTTTTCCATTTACTTTTTATTAGTATTCCATCTTGACAGTATGTTTCCTACTCACACCATGCAGAACACTAAAAGCTTAATAATTTAGATTTACTTGTCGGTACTAACCCATACACTCACGTGGTTGTAAATACAAAGTAAAAAAAACATGTACGCCAACATTCCATTTCCGTTTTGCGTGACAGTATGGCGTCTAAGTTTTAAGACTTACTCAAACTTTATTGTAACATGTTGCAAAGTGTAAAAATAAGAAACAACAAAAAAAATATTTTACAACAATAAAACTTACTGTAGCACATGAAAACAATGCACAAACATATTTAGATTTTCATATCCGGTGTTGACTGCAGGTCTAAAAGACCCAATTACTTGGTATTTATTTGGCTTTCAAATTAACTGCTATAAATTCACGTTAAGGTTTTTATTTGTGAAAGTCGACGATTGATTTATTCGTGTGCAATCATTTGTGTATAAAAATACTGCTGGTATTTCGTTGTGATCTGCTAGACAAGGCTGCTAGACAGGTGCATTAATTTCAATGAAACTAGAAAATATTTTCATTAAAATTCTGAAACTGATAATTGATACCTTAACATGAAATGAAAATTACATGTGATAGTTAGTTAAGAAACCAACTGAATCAAAAGAAGAAAATTGTTAATTACACTGACATACTATAGCAGAACGGAACAACATGCTGTTCTCGAAAGTTGCTAAGCGTTTTGTCCACTGTGAGTGGTTGTCAGTAATTTATATCATTAACTTTATATAATTTTTTATTTTTAGTTTTGAATAGACATGTCCGAATTTTAGAAACGTAAAAAAACCATGCCGCAAGATCTCTAGCCACTTACTTATCTTTTATCTGACACCACTACTCTAATTTTGTAACAGGGCATTTTTTCCAATTAAGTAGATACTTCTTCACAAAAAAGAGAACAAACGAACACACTAATGGAATATAAGTAAATTCACTGACCTATAATATTCCTTCAATTTGTTTTGTACAAATATTCTCCCTCTTTTTATTTCAAGGCAATAAATATAGCTACAAGTCATATTCGATTTATTGTACATTATTCAAATGCAACAAGGAACATGAAAACAGCCAACCAAAAATCAGTCTGAAGCCGTCAAGCAAAACTAATCATTCTGCTGTCACATGAAAACTGTACACATATCGATACTACATATGTAAGTACATATGTAGCAGAAAATGATAAATGGTATAAATATGCAACTGTGTTTATGCATTGATACATACTTGTAGATTTCAGCATAATAAAGCGAAAAATATAGGGCCTAAATTCATTCTCGAGCATTCAGTGCAAAACTGAGATATTTTAAAGTTTTTTACATTCCAAATTTATTAAAGGTCTTGAAACTAAATATGTACATTTTTGTAATTGAATACATTTGAAACTTATGCAGGCTACAGACGATGCAACAGCTTTATCTTCCATGTTGCATATTTTGGCATAAACATCAGTTCTGAATTGAATATCGTTGAAGAAATACGGTTAAAAAAATACAACTTGACAGCTTGCTTGTTTCCACTGAAATGAATCAGTAAAAACACTAAACAACGATTCACAATTTGCAAGCAATATCACTGCGACCAGAAAATATCAAAATATTTTTTATGTTTTTGAAAGCAACACGAATTGATACCATAAGCATGACTACAGACTATGGTACCTGATTCCCTGGTTGCATAAACATGTTGAATCGTCTGTTGCCACCATTATAAAATGCAGATATTTCTTAAATTAGGGAAACCTTTCAAATGGCCACCAGCCTGACAAATTTTGACGCCCTCCGTCAAAAAAAAATATGACATTCATTATCAATCACAACTTATGTACATTGCTATGCAATTGAATATTAGAATATGTGAATTTATCTCAATATATACATATGTGTGTGTGTGGGTTTATCTGAAATAGTTTTGAAAATAAAATTCCAAAAATATATACATATAAAGCCCTCAAGAACTTTTGCTTAATGCAGCAACGGACAACAATACTTGATTTTTTTTCATTTACCTTTTGGCGCTGTTGGCTAAGTTAACGTATTGAACTGCAAGCAGAAAGACTCGTGTTCGATTCCTAGACTGGCAAAATCAAAATTTATTCTGATTTTTCTGTGCTACAGCACTCTTTTTCATCGGTATTTGAGCAATAAAAAGTCGGCGAAGTAAAATAATAAATGAATTAGCTTAAAAATATTTCGCGTTGGAAAGAAAATGGCTTCTTCGATTGCTAAAAGTGCATAGCCAAACATCACAAATAAAACTCAAAGTAAAACATTTCTGATATAACAACAATTTGCATGAAATTTAAGAGCATTTTATTTCAATTTAAATTTGATTATGCAAATAAAACGGCTGCTAGACACATCAATATCCAGCTTCAATATTTGTATTTCAGTGCGTTTGTGTGCAAAAAATAGTTGCACTAATACTTCGTTTGGAATATTAAAGAGTATTAAAATGCTTTTGTATTTCATCAAAAAAATATTGAAGCAGTTTTTTTATTAACTCGGACCAGCACTCAGGAGATTACTCCTACACATGCGATGCATTGTGCTGGAACTAGGGGAAAGCGATAGTTAGAGAAATGACAGAAAGTGAAACATCACTATCTTACAACTGTGCTTTTGCACGTTTTTAGCAGTGTTACAGCGCCTCTGATGTCAAGGAGACGTATTCATTTTTTTGAAGCTTCGTGTTAAGTAACCGTTTTTTTAGTAATTACTTCAGCCATCGTCACCCTAAAGTTTGACGTAGTGTAGCATTGTTATTCTCTATATTAATTTTATTCTGTGGGAACTTTGAGTGAACATCGTAGAATTACCCATTGAAAATGGAATAAAAAATATCGCAATTTTTATTTAATTACATATTGTTGTTTGTTTTTTCAAAGGTTCTATTAAAATCTAATAAATATTTCACCGACGGTTTAAAAAACGTATAGAAATAAATATAGAGCCCGTCTAGCCAAGGCTTCCATATTTCCACTAACCCAAATACAAATATTTGAGCTTAATATTGCTGTGTCTAGCAACAGCTTAAGAATGCATTTAATGTTAAAACTTTAAAAATATGTTTTACTATTTCCTTGTATTCTGGATACACACATACATACATATGTTTTTTTTTTATTATTTTCATTAAGAATAATAACCCTACAAAATCCCTGAAGAGCAAAATTCTAACAAAAATTCAACAAAAAATATATCGTGAGGTGAAATGCAAAACCACGTAAATAACATTTTTCCTTTTTTACAGGAGAAAGGAAAAACTTTTTAATATAATACACGTCTTTGTAGTTACATTCTGTTAATTTTCACTTATAAAATAGTTAATTTTTATTACGAATATCTAAAAATTTGTTAGGACATGAATTTTTATGATATGCATCATAATCAATGGAAAAATCAATTTCTAAATTTTAATTAGTTACTTGGCATTTCAGCTAACGATATATATTTTTTTAATTTTCAAACAAGAAGAGCATACACAAAATTCAGGATTATTTTATATGACGCAATTCATTTTGTTTTGGATTACAAATAGTCAAGCCTTGGAATTAGAATAAAATATGTACATATGTATAGATTTGTATAGAATAATAATGTAGTATATATATAATAATGTGTAATGTAGAAAAAGAAAACATTTCATTTGATTTATAAAAACGTTAACATATTTTCCGAATTCTGCTTACCAAAATTTTTCTTTTCATTAGATTGTCTAATTGGTCTGCCAGCCTTATTGTTGTATCTATTCGTCGTACCTATTGGATTTAGAATGACGTCGATTTTTTTCTCAACAACAACATTTCATACCCACAGCTTGATGATGTTATATAAAAATTACTTAGTCAGCCGTTAAAAAATAATTGGTTCACAATTTGTTAGATGTGATTGCAGCGCCACCTACATTCATAAACCCACTCAAATTTACACACAAAAACAGAAATCCGTACATACGCATATACATACATATTTGTATGTACAATATACTATAGAAGAAAAGAAAGTACATTACATAAAAAAAAAATTTGTACTGTTTTTATCATAACTGTGTCAACCTACACCACATTACCCGTACTTACTCTACACATACTATCGGAACTCACTCTTTGTAGCAGATTTGCAATTTTGCAAATTTGTCACGATTTTTGACTACAAAATGTTAGTGCTTAAGTTACAAGTTATAATTTGATTTCAAATAGAGATCTTTCGGGAACGCGCTACCGTCATTAAGTTTTGACGGCGTAGGTTTTCAGTTGTTTTTTTGATTTTATAAAAAAAATTTAAAATCACGGCTGTTTTGCACTTCAAACATTGTGCTGATCTTTTTTCAATGGTTTCTTGTGTTGCAAATTTGCATAAGTATAGGAAATCTCAATTTAATATATTTTGTTCTGTTATGGTAATGCAGGTAATGCAATATGTAGCAAAATTGCAAATCTGTTATATTTAAGTATTGTCACAATAAATATTCGCTGTGTGTAATTATTATAATTTCATTTAAAACTTAAAATTTTAATTTAAAATTTGCTCACAATTAGAAATTTTATGCAATATTAATAATACTAATAAATTGTTGTCTTTAATGTTTAAACATAATATAAATAAGGTTTCGACAGATAAAACATTGCATATATTCTTGTAAAATTTTTATGCACATATGAGATTGAACAAACTTAAAAAATTTCTTTAATAGGTCTGTTCTGGTCTGTTATGCACCTATAACAAAACAGTCCGGACTATTGAGAGTAAAAAGAAACTTACTATCTGAATGTGACAAAGTTTTCCAAAATTGCTGGAACGTAAAAAACTACAATTGAAAATCTTGAAATACTAATGGTGCTTACTTTCTCAAATAAATTTTATTTTAGTGATTAATTTACTTATTATTTTAAAAAGTAAAATATTTGCATCATTGGCAACAGCTGTAAAAAGAGAATGAAAATTAACTGAAAAAAAGTAAAAGATATTTTTTATTAAAGAAAGTGATAAATATGCACAAATATATGTACTTTCAACTTCAAGTTTATTTTAAAAATCTTCCAGTTTGCTTTTTAATCAATTTTAAATAAAAACTTTCTTCCTTTATTTGAACATTTTTTGATTTTTAAATATAAACAAAAAACAGCTGATAATTTAATTCTACTCCGAACATAACCGTACAGCTTTGTACAGGAAATAAAAAATTTTACTCTCCCTTTTTCTGTCAAAATTGCACAATAATTGTTATCTAGAACGCTTTTGGACTAATTGGTGCGAGTTCGGACAGTTTAGTTATGCACCTGGAACAGACCTAATATTCTTAAATATGTTATAAATTATATATGTATGTCTAGTATACATATGTATATTAATTGCATTTTGGGGCACATTATTTGGCAATTACTGTTGTTTCGTCCTTTAAAAAAATTGTACATATATGCCACAACTCTTCCTTTCACTGATTCATGCATTCTTCTTCATTTCTCCAAATACACCACAACTTTGGCAGCGTAGAGGAACAAAGAAATTCTTGCTGAAAATGGAAATTACATAAGAGAGAAGTAAAATTAATATTTTATATACCAAATGATACAATTTACTAGAACAAGGACAAAAACGCAAAAAGATAAACAAATGCATATTTACATATGTATATATAAGTATATATATATAAACATATATATATCTACATAAATAAGTATCTAAATAAAATAAATGATGGTATTTTTAAGTTTTTCTTTCATCGGTCTTCTTTTCTGTTTTTAAATTGTTAACTTTTTGGCGCCAATGAGTCTTTAAAAAGCAAATTAAAAAAGCACAACTACAAATGCCACAATGGCTGCGTAGACAAATCTAAAAGAATAATAGAGTTTTTACACGCACACATTCCCATTTATAGATTTTTTATAGATTCAGGCGCATACACTACCCTCGCAAGGATTTATTTGGAATAAAATTTATGGTTTAATGGTAAAAGCAGAGAAAATATCTGAAAAGTCCTTTAGGAAAATATTACTTTAAAATACGCACGCACTATGCACATTATAATCTAACGATTAAATTTTTTTACACAATTTGCAGATTGTTTTTGCAAGGTTTAGAAATTAATTCATATTCATATTTGAAACTCAGGAACTTGCAACATTCGGGTTTTATTTTGTTGATTTCAAATACGTTTTTAATACCAGTAGGTGGAAAATTTATTCTTACTTAGGAAATGCTAAAACGTATTACTGCTTTTTTCAAGACCTCTTTTTCTATTTTTTAAAAAGTTTTCCATTCTCCTTACACATGCTAAAAAAAACCTACATTTCAGGCATGAAAAATTCTGTTGTTTTTAATTTGTTATGAACTAAGTAGTGTCACAAATTTCTTGTTAACTTAATTGTATCACATTAATTTTTAAACGTATCCCTCTTAAAACCCGCTAAGCCTGAGTTTTGACGAGGAAACATTTAGTTTGTAGATATATTACGGTTGGGGAAGAGAGTTACCATTTTCTTGTTACTCTTGGTACTCGGTGACACGCTTTGTTCTCATTTTCGTTGCTTACTGCAATAACAATATTAGAAATAATAATGGAATGTCGCCGGCACCATTTTCGTCTGCGTGGCCGCGAATGGAAAAATAAAAGATGTTTTTTCCAAATGTTTTCTCGCCTAAACTCACTCTAAGTCCCTTCCTCTTAAGCGGGATATAATTTAGAATGATGTGGGCTAAGGGATTTGTGTGGGGTCTCGAGTTTATGTAAATATGTTATATTCAATTTCAGAAAATATTGTTCACAGCGTAATTGTCACAGTTTTTTAAACCATGCGAGCAATAAATTTGGCAATCACCAATTTTGTAATTTAAGATTATTGGGAAGGTGTAAAATTTTTATGATCTTTCTATTATAGTGTTTTCGTACTGACTGATTTGATTTTAAATTGAATTAATGAAATACAACCTTGATTTTCATTTACTAAAGGCAGTGCTACCAAGTTAAAAAATTGCAACCAGCCAGCAAAAAATTAGTAAATAAAGGACCACTACAATAATTTAAAGTAATACACGTAGCAGCAACAACAATAAAAAATTGTAAAAGAAAAAGAAGTTATTGGGTATAGCATAATGGAAATGCTATCATCGAATTGTGGGAATAGAAAATGAATGAAATTATATTAAATTGCGTTAAAACCTGATTTAATTAAACTTATATTGCGAACGCAAAATCAGCTGTTTGTGATTTTAACGTTAAAATAAGGTTTTAACTTTTGGTGTGAAAACACTATTAGATCGGTTAGCAGATATCTTCAAATAAATTACTCAAATAAAAAAACAAATATTATTAGCCCAACTCACAATCTAGTGCAAAAGGTCTATCATCATTGCATTTGCAAAGCTGTATAGTAAATTTTTACAATACACTAACAAAATAAGCACATGAAAAACAGAATTTTTATTTACTATGCATTTGCAAAGTTATAGAAAACAATAAAAACAGAAAAAATAAATTAAATATGGAAAATTTAAAAATACAACCTATAAAAAAAGAAAAAGCCAACAAAAAATTTACCGAAGAATATATAACAGAAATATTAAACTCACCAACAACCTCCCTAAGTAGAGGTTAGACAAATCATAAGAAGTTTCTTAACAAAAGCCAATGTTTTACACAATGCTTGCAAACGAAAGCAAAAATGGTGTTCACAATTGCTGGAATATCTACCATATCAAATGCACAAGATTGTGGGCCATTATTTGTCTGCTAATAGCCACTTTTGAAAATAAAGAGCAATTACAAAATGCATGTTTTCCATACCTGACACAACATTAAAGAACAATTTTAATTTATATGTTACGGAAGGTTAAAGACAGTTACTGTTGGCACTTGAAACATACACTCGAAAACATAAGTTGTAAGTTATGATTAATATGAAAACGAGTTTAGTGAGAATAGAAAGTTCAGAGATGACATTTGTATGGTGCGTTACCGATATATTCATAAATACAAAACAACTTGTTTACATAGTATCACACACACACAAAACAAACACACCCTTCGAAACGCATACGTTCCAATACGCAAACAGTAAAACAACAAAACATCCATTTAACACAAACAAATACATTTGAAAGCAACAACAGCATCCATCCCCATGAACAAATTAAAAAGAGGAAAATCACGTCAATCTGGCGCCAAAAATTTATTCCAACGATGGAAAATAAATAAATATATCAATACATATGTACATACACGCATATGTTTGTAGATAAATCTGTACACATTTGAAGAAAATGTAGACTTTTGTTAAACTCGCAAAACTTTTAACACATAAAGTTTTTTGAAGTTTTGTTTTCGAGAAACGAATGTTAAATATTGTGCAACGCGCTATCAAGATATGGGAAACAACGTTAGCCAGATAATTCTAACACTGGATTTCATGTACCACGCAACTGATAACTACGATAGTGTTCTCTCGGATTAAGCGCATTTTAGTTTTACTTTATCCAAACACGCAAAAGCAGTTAAGCAGAATAAACTGAAACTTATAATCTGATGTTATTCCATTACTTGCACAACTTCAATCTCATGGTACAGTCGATCCACACCATCGTAATTGTCGAGAGCACATGCATATTTTGACATATCTAATGGCTAATGCCTCGATTATGGATTACACCGAACTTCAGTTCCGTTGCACTGAAGTTCAGTTAACATCCACAATCGCCGAACAGCTTGTTTGTGGAATGGACTACCCTGTCACTATTGGCGTGGGAAAATGGTGCAATTTCATTGGGACACAGTTCTGCGACAATAAATTTTTCTGCCAATAATAATTGACCGTTCACACGGTTGTTAGATTATTGCACGGCAGAATTGCCAGATCCGATGTTTAACATTGTATCTAAATATTTATGGGCAGCGTTTCCAACAGAAATATTTTTCTACCAATGGTGTTATTGTACGGTGCACTAAATGAGCGCACATGCGACAATAACAAATGACTGTAAATTGTGTGTCAATGGAAATGATGGGTGTTCTTACGATTGTCAGAATTGTGACAATATTATTGATATACAATGCACCGACAATACATTTTGTGACGATGTTGCTACACAAAAATTGTGTGTTCACACGGTTGTTGCACATTTTGTAACAATTTTTCTGTCAATATTGTAGGAAATGACAATCGTGTGTACATACCTTAACCCTCTACCCTTTCTCCAAAAACCTTATTTCTTAGTGTCGGCACAATGCAATGTGGAGCGGTCATCATGCCGGTCCAAAAAAAAAATTAAATAAATCTGATAGTGAACAATGGAATGTGGAAGCTCTACTCGCGAAGAGCTGACACCACTCATACGCTGACAATATTTGTTACTTTATTTTAAAATTACCATAGAAAATTGTTTTATTTAATTTCTGTTAACGGACAACTCCTAAACTAAACGCACACAATTTTTATTGACCAGAGTGTCCACTGAAAATTTCCTTGTATATATTCAATATGTATGTATATTATAAGTTTACATGAAATTGTTATATTCGCACCCACTATGTATTTTATAATTCTGACTGAATTAAAAATAAATTATAAAACAATTTTAACAATATCTATAAAATTTATATGCCGCATAAATTTTTTATATCTTGATGGTAATTAACATGAATGATTTTTTTTTAATGGTCGATAGAATATTTACTTGTACGATTGTGAAAAAACTAATGGTACTATTTTTTCTCTATAATAAATGTTATTCCGATTATTAAATTGCATATGCATATTATGTATGAACAGCGTCATAGACACGAGATTGTGCGGGAAGCTATGCTACAAAATATTATAAAATATGTAACAAAAATTTCTTCTATTTTTTTTTTATATTTTTTCATTATAAACAAAAACCAACTTTCCTGAAGAAGCTACACAAAGGAGTAGCAAAATATCGAATAAAAATAAATATTACTTATATAAAAAGGACCTGCAGCTTAAATAATTAGTGTAATTAATATTTAACAAATAGTAAATTTTTTTAAAGATATAAAATTAATTAGTATTTTTGATAACATACTCGTGTAAAAAGCTTGTACATACATAGGAAAAAATGTCGTGGTTTTCATATAAATTTTCTCTACCAATTTACGTTCCAGATAATGATAACGACACAATAATTCATCATAATTTAAGCAAGATTAATTGAAGTTGGTGCGAAATGCTTTCTCCATTTAACAAGATTTCTTTATTGTTTACTAAAATAATGATAGGATTTTGCAGCGTTTACATTGTATTAAGTATACGATCAATATCAAATATCTAAATATGTAATGCTTACTTAAAGAATTTATCTCACAGGCATGGACTTTTTATAATATATCAATTCTATTAAAGGTCTGGTACTTTCAGACGAAAGCAAACTTCACTGAATGAAAATAAAAAACTCTTATCCTTGCTTCTTTTATAAAAATAATAGAGAATTCTCATATTTGCTCTTCAATTCTCGTTATTTAATTTCAATTGCGAAACGTTCAATTTCCTTACTTATGTTTTGTTGTGAAATAAATTATTGTTTATAAAAAATGGGTAATTTAAAGTGGTTTCAGAAATGTTTATGATTTGTTAGGTTTCCGACTTTCAAGGCCGCGTTGTAGTATACTTTCGAAATATTTTTTTTTTGCTAAATTTAATTATTTTAATGAATTCAAATAATGAGTCAAATGCTTGATTTGGCTTCTTTGAGATTGTCTTTTGTGCAAAAGTTTAGTTTTTGACATTTAATAAACACTATGGATGAGCAACATGACCTAATTTATGGTATGTGGTGATATGGGCTTGTGTTGGTCATTTGGTCGTGTCAGTGTTGTTTATATATAACGTATATAAACGTTAGAATATAACGTTTTTAAATGTAGCTAATAATAAAAGGCATACAACTAATAACATGCTTTAAATATGAAATGGCTGCTCAAATTATACTCTTTATTTCATATTATTCTTTTTAATACAAAAGTTTTTTTCTTATCCTTAAGAAAACGACTATAACTCGATAATGTATTCATACTCAAATATATGTATGTATGTATGTACATTTGTTTAAAAAAAAAAAAAAAAGGTAAACTTTAATTCCTCAAGAAGTCAATCAATGATATTGGCAAAATTTCGCAGAAATAAAAGAACCAAGTATATTTTTTATAAAACAAATAAATAAAGAATTGATCTTAAACTACGGTATCTGTATATATATGTATATTAATAGGCAAACACGTTTTTTGCAATCCATTTTACGTCCGTAATACTACCAATTTTCAAAAGATATAATGGGTTTAAAGGATTTTTCTACACAGAGTTGCACAATCTTCATTTTATTCAGATCCGTTTAGTACTTTAGTAGTAATATGACTTTAAAGTTATTACTCATACCATTAAACAAAACACTTCTCTTGTTATTAGATGCAAGTAAAAACAAAAAACAAATATACCTTTGATTACGTATATGTGGTTTTGCAGAAACAAAACAAAGGAAAAATTGAGTGAATCAAACATAAAGAGTTTTTTCTCTCCCTTTTACTACATAAAAACGGAATTAATCTCAATCCATACATACATGTATAAATATGTACGCGTAAATTAATTTTTAAGGGAATGCATAATTAAAATGTTAAAAAATTTATAGTAAAATTAAAATAATTTTTCTTAAAGAATATTGGAGAGCACCGAAGCGTACTAATTTATCTAGTTAATATTAAATAAATTAGAAAATAATATAATGAACTTACGGTATATCAAATTCTCGTTAGAATATTAAAAGCATAAAATCACCCAAAAAGTGTTTTTTTATCATAAAAATTATTTCAGTTATAGATAGATTAGATAAACATATTTTATATTTTCATTGACAAACGTACAAACTATTTATGTACTCAACTATATATATAAGTAAATCGACAATTAAAGATGCTATTAACAAATATAATTGAAAAATTTAAAAAAAATAAATTTTACAAGAAATGAGTCAATTCAAATACTACGATCTTTAAAACAGATCCACATATTACCTATTATTAATTTTTTCTAAATGCAGCAGCCAGTACAGCATTAAAGGCCGTCATAGCCAACACGGACCATTTGGAAATATGTAATCCTGAACTGCCGTTGCAGCCATCTTCGTTACAGGTACAAATAGTTTGCTTATAACCTTCATTGTCGGCAGTGAAACAACTGTTGTTGCCAACTCCGCTACGTTCGTGAAGCCAGCCACAACTACGCACAATACGAGTCTCGCTTGTAACATCAATTTTCAGCACAGTTTTACGACAGAAGTTCGCTTTTTGGTCGGTTTCATCGCTACAATCTTTCAGGAAAATATTATCCGGCTGACCACGCGGCGTACTCAGGCGCATAACGATACAGTCTTCATCAATATGAGAGTTGCATTGATGGCAGCGGATGGCATTAACTGAAAACAGAACAAAAAACATTAAATTTTATTCAATAACATTTTGTTTATGAAAGTGTTTAATAAAGCATTAAAATAATTTTTGTAGCCGCCTTTTAGGAGTCAAATTTCTTTCATAGTTTATTATTTTGATTTATATATACATACACATACATACATATATATGCAGTCGGATAAGTCTTTATGTTCAATATTATGAACAATAATGATGTTTTAATTATTTAAATCTCTTATAATGCATATGGCGATATTTTAAGGTTTAATTTTTATTTTAATTTTACATGGCTTAGGAAGACCCAAAGCGATAAATTTTAAATCGTTGTTCCAAACTGGACGTTCATATTACTCAATAGGTAGCCATATTTCATAAATCAAATAATAATAGCACTAAATTATCTATGCAATAAACGATTTTCAGTAATATTAAAATTAGATTATTCCATATTACATTTATAAACCTTTGAAAAACGTCGTATATAAGGAAACACAAAAAAAAAATATATGTCTCCTTAACTTGGCATATTTGCTGCATAAAATGGTTTCTACACGAGAAAAATATTTCCTAAATCATATACAACAAACTTATTTGAAGGAATAGAAAATAAGACAAAATGTAGAAAAATTTTAATTGTGTATGTACATATCAATTGAGCTCTTAAGGTCACCTTTTATAAATTCGCCTTGAACTTACTTATACCAAAAGCAATAAAAAAATTCACTGACGTTAAGCGCATTCTAAATATGCATTCAAATTAGTTTTAAATGTCTGTTATTTCGCTTCAATGAATGACATGTAATGACACCTTAATGATTGAGAAGAAAAGTGGGCAATAAATTTGAAAATGTTAAATTTAATTACGCTCTTGAAATTTTAAAATAAAATCGATACGTGTCAACTAGCGAAAGTTTAAAATTTAAAAGTTTTGAAACATACATACATATGTTTCAATATGAATTTACTGTAATTTCTAAAGGTATCGAATATCCGATTATCGATCAAATGAAATTTTACACTTTTTGCCGTATTCGAAAATATATTCATGCATTTATTGCCATATTCCTAACAATAGGCTTGGTTTCAAAATTCATTTCTGTATAAAAATTGATTTAAAAAATTTATTTATTTAGTATATTTCCCAATTTTTTTTATCTTGGACCAGTGCTTAACAGAAATGCCCTACATATGCAATGCATTACATTGGAAGCAGAGGGATAGAGAATAGACAGGCGATGAAAGTTGTAGTTGTAGTTGCACAAATCTGCAGTTGAGTGTTAATTATAAGGCAAAGTTGCGGCGTCTCTGTAGCACATAAAACTCCAAAAAAAAAAATTTTTTTACTTGACCGGGCTGGGAATCGAACCAGGCTCTTCTGGTTGCAGATCGAACACGCTAACTACTCGCGATCAGTGAGTTTGAACGTGTTCATATCTAAAATTTTCTTCTCTATTAACGGATCAGTGCGTATATGTAATTTATATGCTTAAAAACTTGGGAATCGGTTTGTTAGTGCATGTGAATTGCTATCAGCTGAAGCCGCTACTGTTCAGTGACCAGTGACTATGCCTTCGCCACTGAAACCTTCCGGCAATAACTGACACAAAGACACACTAATGAACATCAGAAAAGAAGAGAAATGTTTTTATGACTTAGAGTGTAAGTGGGCTCGAACACACGACTTTTTTTGCAAAGTGTGCAATAAGCAATGAAGTTTTTAAAACTTCGATTGTTGTTGTACAACATGGAAATTTATTATTAGGATTGTATATTTTTCGTATTCTATTTATATTTATTTTCTAAATGAGCCATCTGGAAATGCAAAGTATATACACACCCTTTATATTTCTGTTTCCATGTAGATACATATATGCATTCAAAATAATTTTTAATTCAAATTTATCGATTTGTCAATTAATGCTCAAAAACTGGCCCAAAATGGGCATGCAGAATGCACTTCATCAAGATCATCAGCGCTGAATATTAGCACAAAATCTTTATCAAATGCTAATGCCGTGTATTCATCTATCGAATAAAAAAAGTTTTGTGATTAAAATATGTGTGCTATTGATTACATTACAAGTTCTGTCGGGTTTAAAAAAACACCCGTTACTTCTCTGTATAAATATTGCATTTTGTATATTTATACTTCAAATCTTTACTTTAATAGCTCGCATCATACACACACACACACACACTATAAATGCATTACAGCTGGAGCAAACAGCATGTGCACGTGTATGTACATGTTCACATAATAAAAATTTTAATATTTAAAAGTTTAAGCCCCAAAGAAATAAAATATTTATATATAGTACAAGCATTTTAGTTTACATTTTTAGCATATTTATTTATTTCTCACTGAATGAAAACAACAGTTGGCAAAATGCGAAGTAATTATCGCGAATAGAAAATACTAAAAAGAACAATTTAACTAAACATTGACATTAGCAGAAAAAAAATATTTGTATAATTAATAATATTTACACATATGTATGTATGTACATATTTTTGTACATTTATATATACTCGCACATTCATATTTGCTTACATTCTAATTATTATACTTTTTTATATATAAAATCTAACACAAATTTCATACTAAGTGATAAAGTAATTAAATACCACATAATGCCGTATTAAAAATCTTACAAAGCTGTATAACAATGATATTGAAATTTAAACCCTTGAAATACGTACATATGTATGGGCAAATACTGCGGGACGAAAAATACATCCATACGCGTTTTCAGATTAAAATATAAAAATTTTTTGGTCTTTCCAAAGGGATACCATCAACGTATGCATAGTGTTCATTGGGATTTAAGTGTAGTTTCGACTTGCTTAAATTATAATTAGTTAATAGATATTTGTTGCGAAATAATTGATAAAAAAAATTTTGTGACGCAAGTTACAAACATGGAAGTAATTTTGAGAGTTGAATTTTTCGCAATAATTCGTAATTTTTTAGCGAATTTTGAAGAACACAAAAACAATATATGCAACAATATTATTCAACACATTCATCTTTCATGTTGCATATTTTGACACAAATATATATATGACATATAAAATATTTTTTTTATCTAGGACCAGCACTCAGGAGATGACTCCTACACATGGAAAGCATTGTGCTGGAACTATAGGAAAGGGATAGTAGGAGAAACGACAGGAAATGAAGCTTAATTAATTATTTTACAGCTCTGCGTTTGCACGTTCTTTGTTTATACTCGTAGCAGTGCTGAAGCTTCGGTTTATAAGCCATTTTTATTATTATTTTACTTCGCCGGTGCTACACAATATCGACGAAGGAGGGCGTTCTGATGTGATTGTGGATTGCTATCAGCTGAAGCCGGTATTGTTCAGTGACCAGTGACCATGCATTCGCCACTGAAACCTTCCGACAACAACTGACACACAAAGACACACTAATGCACATCAGAAAAATGCGAGATGTTTATTTTCATTTTAAAATTTTTTGTCTGAAACTGGGGTTGAACCCAGGTCTGTTTTTTTTGGTTGTGTAGCCAACGTGCAGACTACCATCCATCGTGTAATCGCCACCCTCAATATAAAATATATATCCATTTATATTCATTTTTGTCAATTTATAAAAATTTGTCTCTTCACAACAGGTCCAATTCCGACTTTTGCACTCTTTCCGTGCGAAGTTGCAAAAAAAATCCATTCCAAATGGCTAACATCACATTGTTATAGGTGAATTATACTGACGTGACGCAAGCTACAAACTAAACTATTCCAAAAAAAAATTATTTTTTATATTGTAGAATTAAAATTTTTTTATTTACTTGAAAGCAAGATATGAAATGAATATGAAATTTTAATTTGCACAGATTACACAAAACTAACTGATACCATTAATTTTTTAAATTTTTTTATTATTTTAATTTTCTTATTATTTTTCATCAATTTTCCACAAAGGCCACACTGATACTTGATAACTTTGTTATTAAATAAAACAAATTGACAACAAATGTCAGCCAAAATAACTAAATTTTCTGTGGTACGCGCTGGGAAAACACGCAAACGTTTCCTTGGACTTGACAACAGGTTTATACAAGAAAAAAATTTCTTGCATGCTTTTTGTCTTCGCCTATAAAATTTGCAATACCTTAAGTTTTAGGTTTAAATGCAGTCAAAATTATGTCTGACTTTAGCTTCAATAGCTGCTGCTGTTGGTTGAGGGGTTGGCGAGTTGTGCGTTCTGCCACCAGAAGATCCTCGATTCAATACGTCGTCAGAACAAACATTTTTCATAAAAGTGCGATCCTTCATGGATACTCGAGCAATACAACGTAGGCGAAGTAAAATAAAATAACTTTCAGCTGGCTTAAAACTTATTGCATCAACAGAACACCAGAGACGCAGCAACTATGCATTACAAATTCTCAAAAACGCGCAACTCCAAACTTGTGCAAGAATTAAGTTCTCTGTCATTCTCTAACTGCACCACATATCTCTTCTTTACACTATTATTTTATAACTAGAGCCCAAAAAAAACTTTTTTTTATTTTTAAAAATTTTTTCTTTTTGAATTTAATATATTATTGTTCAAATTCAATATTAAATCTAACTTCACTGTGTGTGTAGAGCTTTATAGGAATCGGTTCAATAGAAGTGATTATAATGGGCCTCTATCCTCTTGTGTGATTTGAAGAGCTAAATCTACAATATTTTTGTAAAAAGAAAGTACTTTAGCAAATAATTTTAGATCTGCTAATTTCTTTCAATTGTAAATAAACATGTTAAAATACTTTTAACTTTTATTTAATTGTTTACCCACCTTCTACGAGTGTGACTTTTACATGTACAATATAAATATATATTGTGTTTGTTGTACAATTAAAGTAAACGTGCTAAAATTAGCATTTCAAATATTTGTTATAATAAATTCAAGCTTTAAATTTGCAGTTGTACTAATTAAACATTTAAATAGTCCAAAAGCTTATTTATTAAACTCGCTATTGAAACATTATGCGCAAATTTAAAATTGTATTTCTTCACACTGATGAACATTTTATAAACAAAAATTTAATTTAATTTAATTATTTATAATGAAAGCAATTATCTTGTGTCCATGCATTGATTTCAATTTAATTAATTTAATTGATTTTCTATTACGTTTTTTTTGTTTGGAAGTGTAGAAAATTGCTTTCCAATTGAATGATTTTTTTTATTCATTTTTACTGTAATTCAATACGTGCCAACAATGCTTTTATTTTAAGTTTAAGTATTTAATTTATAACAATAAGCGGTTTTTATTTATGATATTTTTGGAATGCCGTATAATTTTTTGATTTATTTTCATTTAAACAAAAAAAACTACATAAACATTGATGTTAACGTAATAGATGCCCAGCAGTCCGCAACTTAATACAAATTGAAATGTACACTATTATGAGTAATTTCTAATTGTTTTGTGACAAGTGTCAATATACATCCAATGATCATTGGTAACTAATGAAATATTATGATGTTGAAAATTCAATTAAAGTATCATGCCTTTCATGCCTTTAAGTAAAATAAAGAGTGTATGAGATATCATCGAAGGAGTTGGTATAATGAAGGAATGTTGTTCATTTGTAAATTTTATACTATATTGTAGATATTGTACGTCTGAAATCGTTCATACTAAGCCAGCAAAACATAAACAATAACATGAGTTCCAAACTGATCTTACTGTTAACATTTAACATGGAAAGGGAATTAATTTGAACTACTTATAATATAATTATTTTATTGGCCTTGAAGCTACATGTATTACCTGCCTGGCCAACGATGTTCGATATCGTGGGCCTGGCAGGACATATGAGATATAAATTAAAAATTAAAAAAATCGAAATGAAATGAAAGAAAGTTCACTTTACTCCAGTAAATGAGAACTACAGTACCAAGGTTCAAGTCAGGAGGAGAACTGTTACTCGTATCAGATGAATAGAAATTTATTTTCGGTTTTGAACTTTTCCCTTTTAGTGTATAATTTCGGAACCATTATTCAATTATTCTAATGCTGTTCTACAGGCTGAACTACCATTTTTTTATTTTTCATTTTGTTTAAGATTTCAATGGAATAAGATTTAACACTCACAAAAGTTATAAAATATTGCATATAAAAAATTAAATTCGTGAGATAATAATCAAACGTTAACAAAAAAATTAAAACAATAAACTTAAACACAAGCATGAAAAAATTAAATTTAAGATTGTTGCTTCATAAATCTTGGGCGTTATTGTTTCACTAAATTCTCCGCCATAAAATTTGTTCCTTGATTTTTATCTTATCCATGAGGTATGATTTGTTTGTTTTGTATGTGTAGAATACGACACACAAGTACAGCGTAAAGTTTTTCAAGTTAAATTTTGAAATAAATTTTCTGAAAGTGAAAGCGTCTGATGTTCTTTAACATCATTCATATACATATGTATAGCGCAAAATCAATATATTGCACAAACCGACCATCATGTAAAATGATGTTGAAATGAATTTTTTGCTTTGAATAAAATAAAGTATCAACAGACTTTATGTCTCATTTTTGTTAAACAGCTGAATAACTGGTAGACACCGTGTCGGGCAATGTTTTATAAAATAAAATGCGTTATCTTGTCCCCCACCCTACCCCTTAAAACCAACACTGACCTAAACACACATTTAAGTTCAATATAGACGGGCATTTCTTGCTTCGTCGCCCTGCATTTCACTTGAACTCGGTAATGCAATAAATTTTCAAGGTCTAACAATGGTTGTTCTCCATGTCCAATTGTATATAAGTACATATATACATATGTATAATAAATATTAACAATAAATAATAAAAATTTACCTGATAAGAATTGACCTGTAAAGCAGGCAATTATTACTGTGTAATACAGTACCATTTTGATGGCATTGTATTGCGTTGTTGTTGATGTTGTAGATGTGGCAGCCATAATATTATGTTAATATTTAAATAGTTTATGTTAATATTTAAATAGTTTTTGTTAATAAAATAATGAAATTTTTGTGTGAAAATAAGTCACTAGTAATTTTTTAATTTAATTTTTAAGATACTTATGTCGTATTTAGCGTTTCGGTAGTGTAAACTGTTCACATTACGAGTTAATCTGGAAAGAAAATTAAAAAAATATTTTACTAATTTATATTCGAACATGATATTATACATAATTATACAGACACGTTCTGTAAATCACATTTCGTTGTTCTATTACAAAAACCGCCTGAAAATTTTAAAAATTTTTAAATAACTTGTTGTGCTGTTACTGATATTTGCTTTTGTTATTTATAACACAGTTAAAATAAGGAAATCAGCTGTATGATTTTAAAACGATTTGATTGATTTGAATCATGTGAATTTCAGAACAGACCTGATATATGTATATATACTCGTACATATATATTTTTTTATTGTCTTATTTTTACTTTCTCGGCATCATTTAAATTATATATTGCCCTCGAAAAATATATTTAGTAAATCTTTTTTATTTACATTTTAATTTAATTTTATTATTTACGATATAATTATGCACGCGGAAACTTGTAGAATAAATATATATATGTATGTAAGTAATATGTATTAAGAATAATATATATTTATATGCTTATATATATATATATATATATACATATATACTTTTAAACAAAACTAGTACACAATGATTTAATTGTAAAATATGTATTAAATTTATATTGGCATGCATAGATACAAAAATGTGCATGTATGTTGTGTCTTAGCCAAACAAGATATTAACAGTACCGGCAAGAATAATAGCACAGTTAGAAGTTACACGATCTTTTTTTTAACAAAAAACTATTCCCCATTTGCACCTTTTCGTTTTAATTGCAATTTTATGTTTTACTCTTTTGACTTTCACACTATAAACAATACAAAATTGGAATTTTCGAATTACAAATTAATTTGTGATTCTGTTTTTGGTGGTTTGTTGTTTTTGTTTGTCGCTCTATAACCAGATAAGTGAAAAAAGCCTAAAGGCGTAGGCGGGAATCGAATCCGCAGCTTCGAATTGATAAGACTAATGCTCATGCAGTAGGTTACGGAGGCACCCCATGTATGTATGTGGTATGAATATTCTTTTTATATTGTATTACGAACCAATTAACTGGAAAAAGACATGGAGCATGTTTATGTTAACATAGCGCGTTGACTCTTCGGTTCTATTGCACCTGCGCTAACAACCCCCTCCTTTGTATGTAAAACATCGGTGAAGTAAAATAATAAATTAAATTGCTCTCGTCTTACTTAAGAATTAATGCTTCAACATTTCAGCAGAGAAGCAACAACCCTGCTTTACAAATTCTCAAAAAAAAAGACGCAACTGCCGAGTTGCGGAAGAATTACTGTTTTTATCATTCTATCACTTCTCCATCTATCTCTTCTCTAGAATATTCCTTTTTAGGTAGAAAACATCTACTGACCACTCGTTCAAGAACAACATATCATGTGATGTAAGAAGTCGCGGGAGAGAATTGCTAAAATACTCTACGAAGTGCTGCGTTGCCATTACTGCATTACTGCAAACCAAGGCCATTTAACAAATTATTGATGCGTCAGTGTTAATTTTTTTGCTTTTAATATTAAATACCAAGAATACTTCCACTTTTACTGTAATTCTGTGAATAATAAAAATCGAAGATTAGAGTTTTTGAAGTAGATACGTTGTTTTCAAAATCACTGTCTTATTTTATTTAGAGTTTTTTTTCTACATCTTATTTAAGAAATTCTATACATTCATATGTACATAAGTATGTATGTAGTATGTATTTATTTACATATCGCCATATAACAAGTAAAACCATGTGAAAGAAATTTCAAAATCGGTTTTTATATTGAATATTGTATACCATGCGAAAATCTACCTGCGTACCTATTTTTAATAGTTTACATACATAATAACAAACTAGGGTGATCAATTATTCAAAATTTTAAAAAACCGGTTTTCGAATCGTTCGATTATTTGAATATTTCAAAAACGTGGTACGGTTTTGCAAGTTCAGAAAAAATCTGTGAACGGTTTTGTTTTATTAAAAAAATATGCAAGTATTACGCTGTCTTTTTTAATTAATTTTATTAAAGAAAAGTTTTAACAATTCACATGTTATACAAAAAATATTATGATAAAGAAACTTTAATGAAATTTTTAGACTTCACATACAATAAATATTCATAATGTTTACACAATTGTTTTTCACACATATAAATTCATATATGTATGTACATATGTGCATATCAAGCCTTTCTTGTAAATGGTGCACGTTCAAGCTCAACTTTAAAATTTTGAAAAACCGCTCTGATTACCCTAACGCATACATATGTTCACACTTATGCCTTGTGCATACTTGGCATTTTTTGTTGTCGTAATTTTGGGAAGCCATTATTGCAATGTTCAATGACTAATGATGTTACTAGTATACACTATAATGATTGCTTGCGATGTCACAAAAAAGCCATAGTGTGTGCACAGCATTACATTACAACATTGATTCTACGAAAGTTATTAATTTTTAAATGTTTTTACTTCAGTCTGCCTATATTTTGTATAATTTTGACGTCTGATATTTAATATCATAATAATTCTTTAAATTCCATACCAAACATGCATACACACGGACATACATATAGACAAACAAACAAGTATGTGCATAAATAACTTTAAATTACACTTTAAAACTCCAACTTCTGTTCACACAATAGGAAATTTAATTAAACACAGACGAGTACAGTACAAGAACGACTTAACAAGTGTAAATTAATAATGCAACAGTCAACGTACTTTTTATGAATTTTAATTCAAACCTACCACGCTTTTGTCCAATAGTTTTCAATTTTATATCTTGAACGATTAATGTTGTTGTTGATGCTATTGTCAGTGGTAGAGCATGCAACACAAAAAGTTTTGATCTCGGACTTTAAAATATTTAAGTAAAAGAAAAATATTTGTATTTATTAAACTTTCCGAAAAAAATAATACGAAAGATACAAATAAACCAGTGATGGACGGCACTATGAACTCGATACGGTAACGAACGGCACGATACGAACACGACTTAACGGGCGAGCGGTTCAAATGAATCTGAATTTTGAAAAATATAGTTTTCAAACATAAAAAAAATATATTTTAAAAAGAACAACGATACAAAAACAAAAATTTAAAACCAAACAAAATGATCGTGTTAAAGAGCGCTACAAGAAGCGTAGGTAAAAGAGAAACTATTTTGTTTTAAAGAAAAAGAGAAGAGAAAAATCAACAGTGTGACCAGATTTTAAAATAATTTGAAGCTAAATCACGTTTGAAATAGAGCTAAAGAAAGAAACTAAAAGCCAGAAATCAAAGCTAAATTTTTTTATACATTTCAATAGTATGTTCCAATTATTTCGATATTTTTCATAGTTTAAATACTGTTTATTTTTTTATTATATAAAAATATATTTTTGGTTCACTTAAATGAAAATATAGAACCGATTACATTATATATTGATATATTATATCGATTATTATATTGAAAGAAAAACAAGCAAAAAGCTCTACTACTAAAACCAAACTGTCTTAGAAGGGCGAAAAAAATCTGAACACCATAAAAAATAAAATTTTTTCAAAAGTATCTTAGATTTAGGTTAGTCGCCAGGTTGCTGAATTTGATGGTAAAAAAAAGGTCCCAGCCCACTTAGATCCAATTTATTATGATACCCTTGTGATACCTATTGTAAAAAATTTCAGGTTTTATAGTGATACATACCCGACCCTCTGCTCTCTCTTGGCTTTAAAGCTAAAGTTCAAAGTTCAAATATAGATATACAAAAAAAATCTTAAATATATGTATAATACGTAAACTAAGAGCCTTTCAGAAGCATTTTCTGTTAATATACACCTTGAAACTACTGTCTTCAATATTACGAAGACAGTGATTTGACGTATTCTGAGAATTATTTGTTTTTGTTTTTTGTTTTAAATTCCAAAAAAAAATTAATTCTTTTTTGGTTTTGTAAATAATACAAAAAAGGATTATATATTATTATTTAAATACACAATACTTTTCTTTGCAAATTAAAAACGTCTATTGCAGCAAATCAGAATTCAACGTTCACATTCGACATTTTGCTCAATACGAATTGTCATAATTATTGTCACACGCAAAAGAAAACAAATCGTTTAATGTAAACGCAGCGTTAAGTAAATCGAAACAGAGATATTGTTTTTATTATTTTTTAGCTGAAATAAAAATTAATAACATGAAATTAAAATTAAATAAAAACCACAAAAAAGCTAAATGCTTTGTAGGAAAAAGTTAAGAACTAAATCAAATATTTCAAGCTGAACATTTAAAAATAAAACTTAATTTAGGTCGAAAAAAGCTAAAATGGCCACACTGAAAATCAAATTCTAAACTAGTTAATGGTGCATTAATTGAGTTTAAAATTTTAATTTGACAACAACCCAGTGAACTTTTTGCTACATACATCTTCGATTTTAGACCAATGACAATATAAGCAAGACCCATCCAATGTCTGTATACAATTTCTATTTACATTTACACAGCGATGGCCTAGGCTGTAAGAATTATTCAACACAATATACATTGTAAGCGAAGGTTGGATGGGTCCAACACAATATACATTGTAAGCGAAGTTTGGATGGTGGCAACTATTATGGTGAATTCGGAGTGCAATAAGATGTATCTGAATGCCATTGATCTTGGAATGAATTTTAATTATTGCATAATTAAATTTAAATCAGTAAGATTGTGCTCAGCATTTTCCATCGATGTAAATTCGGAATTTTGTTTCAAACGTTCACTTTCTATTTTCTTTAGTCGTCTTAAATTTCTTTTACTAAATCCACTCATTTTATTCTTTACAACAAATAAAAATACAAAACATACATACATATGTATATAAATTAACACATAAATAAAAATAAAACAGTCACTTACCTTTTTTAATTATTTTTATTTAATAATTTATAACTATATTACCACAAAAAATGCCGCCAACACTTCACTTTTAAAATACTTATGAACTTGATACAAATTTTACTTAGGAATAATAATAAAAATGAAAAAGAAAGAATAACGGAAAAAAGAACAAAATTCATAATTACAACGAAATGACAATAAGATACATTACAAAGCCATCCAATCAGATGGTAATGCGATGCAAAATTTTTATTTGTGTTTGTTTTGATCTTCATTTCTAATAAACATTTAACTTTACAATTGGATGGGAAAAAGACAAATCCGAATCAGATGCGAGTTGTAAGGGCTTAACTATTTTCGTTTTATTTTCCCTATTGACATAATATTATACAATCGGATGGCTTTCAATTTGTAATGAGTAACCGGACTGCTGGGAAAATCGTTTCTTTTTTATATATAAATGTGTGATAAGAACTGTTTTTCATTAAGGCTATAGAATCAATTTTAAAAATACATATATAAATCTCATAAGAATTTTCAAAATAAATTTGGAAAGAACTGGAATTAGCAAACCTAAGCCAAGTTTTTTTAAAATAGAGGACGACTGAAAACAATATCAATAACTTATAGCACGCACAAATACTTTTCAAAGGGTTTTTCTATTTTATCATGAATTATAACTTTTTTAACGGCATCAGACTTTTACATTATCATTATTGCATTCCATTCCACTTTATTTCCGTTCTTCAAAATTGCAGCCATGAAATATTATTCAGCGCGTTATTCAGTTTAAACTAGACAATATCAATATTTTCCAAATCACAATCGATTTGTCTCATTTGTAAAAAAATATATAGTAGCTTTCAATCAGGTTTTTTTAATTAATCAATTTAACATAGATTCATTTAATATACATATTTATGTATGTATGTATGCATGAATGGGCATATGGACAAAATATATACATATTTACTACTGACATATATGCATGTGGTTCTTTATCAATATTCATTTAAAAATTGCCAGCGAGAAAACTCCGAAGACCTTCTTACTTCAGGCCTTATTAAAGGCCTGTTTTTTTTTAATTGCCATTCTTATCGAAATGCTGGAGAATGTCTTATACTCGTATAAAGAATCGGTTGTGCAGTATAAAAGAGAACACACATTCCACATTTGCTTCTATGTTTGCCACAGCAAATGCAAAAGAGCTGAGATGCAGTTATAAAAACAAAATTGCATAATTAATTTGAAGACGTTTCAAAATTACTGGCGAGAGAAGCGAGAGCGGAAAAACCTACCCTGCAATGACAACGCACATATTTAAAGTATATATGAATATGTAATGGAGCCAACAGGCCTTGTACATGTCTGCATGTGACTACAAAACCAAATATTTTCTGAGATCGACCCCAGCTTCAGACAAAATTATATAAACAAAAACGGAAGGTTTCAGTGGTGAAGGCATATTCAGGAGACGTAGACATATTATTTAGAACACAACAGGAGAACCAGTTCATTTAGAAAATCTTGTGCGAATTCAAACAGCGTTAGAGAAATGAATCGAAAAAAACAGTATTGGAGAAAAGAACAGACGCATTTTGAACAGTGTTGCCATTTTGTGTGTAATTATACGAATTGTATGTATTTTCCAATTTGAACATGTAGCCCATATGTAATCTGTGTACAATTTTACTTTGAGACCAGTGCACTGATTTTTTGTTATTTGAGCCTACTCTTCCAAATACTCAAGCCTTGACGAGTCAAACTTGATGTGTTTGAATCATGAGTAACATTCAAAAGCAACAACAAAAACACAAGCCTGACCGCATGTAAAAAGCAATTTCCATGACGTGAGAACTGTTCCTCAGTCTATATCTGCGTTACGACTGATGTACATACATATATTTTATTTTTCATAGTTATTTTTGTTTAAATAAATAAAATAATAATGTCATGTGTAATTTTGCTTCAAATGTATAATGTGTTGGTGGTGATGGCGAGTAGTTAGGGTGTTGGCTATGCAACCTTAGGGATCCGGGTTCAAATCCCAATCCGGTCAAGACAAAAATTCGTCGGTATTTGAGTAATAAAACATAGGCGAAGTAAAATAATAAATAAAATGGCTCCCATTAGCTTGCCTAAAAATAATGCGTCAAAATTAGGATCGGAAGACACCGCAACTTTGCTTTTTTGTTTTTTATTTTAAATAATTATATTTTTAAACTGGATATAAAATAACAAAACAGTCCTTTTTGTTCTCAGTATAGAAATATTGACCTTCAGATATTTTTTTTTATCTTGAACCAGCACTCAGGGGATGACTCCTTCACATGCGATGCATTGTGCTGGAACTAAGGGAAAGTGAAGATGAGAGATGACAGGTGGTGAAGCTTCATTATCTTACAACTCTGCTTTTACACGTTATTTGTTTATAACAGTGTTTCAGCGCCCCTGATGTCAATGAATCATATTATATTTTAAAGCTTTGTTTTAGTAGCCATTTTTAGTAATTATTTTACTTCGCTGCTGCTTCACAATACCAACGAATGAGGGCGCTCTGATGTGCCTCTGAATGGGAAGAATTAAACTCTATATTCCTACAACATTCCACCCGTTTGCATTCCTCTTAGCGCTGGTCCACGATAAAAAAAAACACTCATATTTAATTTCCAAATTCTTGGGCGACAACACTGATTTCAAATTAATTTAGAATAGTATGAGAAAATTTATCAAATTCATTTAAAATGAACTAGTTTATTGAAAACAACATAAGAAAAACCAACCGGTTATATTCTGTTAAACTTTAATTTACTTGGATCAACAGAAACGCAAGATACATACTTTAATATTTGATGTATATTTGTCGGGTTATTTTATTTATTTACATTTGATTTGTGTTTTAAAGTAAAAAATTTTGCTATTTTATTATCGCATTAACACCTTTTGTATTTTATTGTGATGACTTTAAACTGTTTTCTACGAGTATAAAATATTTCCAATGTTAATTTTGTCAAGATTTGCATGTAATTGTTAATTATATTAATTGTTTATATTAATTATGTTTTATTAACACATTAAAATTTTATTATATAAAAGCATGTCAATGAAATTTATTTATTTTAAATAACTTAGTACGAAGGTGGAAATATAACTAAGATTGGCTATCCAGTCTTTGAAATGCATATGGATGTAAAGTATGCATACATGTATACCCAGTTCGCAAAATTATACTAGTCGACGTCTTCTTTTATTTAGATTTTTTAAATACATTATAATACGGCGTTCAGACATGCACCTTTATTCAGATTTTTCCAATAAATGCCATTATTGAGGTCAATATTCCATACAAAATGTAAATTAAATATAAATTTAATGTGTGACAGAATCTTAAATATCTACTGTATTCTATTGAACTTTGTAAATGACAAGATTAAAGACATTTTCTAAAATAATGCCTTTGGTATAAAAATATATCTATTGAAGGGAATTGAATTGTATTTTTAATTGGGTTATGTGTACTATATGTACTTTTCTGAATTACTTCATTTTATTTTTATTTATTTATATTTTACAATTTTCATTCAGTTGGTAGGAAGCACAAAATCTTCTTTTAGAATTGAACAAATGTATACATTTTTTGCCTTGCCAACGATGTCACAAAAAATGTTAAATTTTTTATATCTTTTTTAATTTATTTTGTATAAGTTAATATGTGAAGTAAACAGTTGCGCATTTTTTTCTCATTTTTTCACTTTCAAAAACATGAACAAATTTGAAAATGTGAACACCTGTAATTCATATTTTCGAAAGTTCACTGTATTTCCAATAAATAAGTAGACCGCAGTAAATATAAACAAAGTTGACAAAGTAAACTGCTGCGGCGAAAAAATCACCTGATCTGTCGAGATTAACCGGTGTGAATTAGCATTGCTCATGGACATAAAAAATGCTTTTGTTTGAGAGAAAGTATTCGCTTGACACTCTGATTTATGTTTTACTGTAATACAACAAAAACAGGTTAATTTCGCGTAGCTGTCCAATTCGCTTGGCTCATACCATGATGTATTTTATGTAGTTATACATGAATATTTTGTTTACGTATTTTTCTTTGCACACAAATAAATTCTTCTTCGCGTTAATCACTGTTTGTGTAACTTGATTGAAATGTAAACAACTTTTGACATTGAGGACGCATAAAAAAATGCATAGTAAAAAAAAAAAATTGACATATGAGCTTGCGAAGCCTTCTTGTTTTGTGGCACCATGACTGTAAGTAATCAAATTCAGTTGGTTATGTATGTATGTAAAAATTACCCAGCCATATCTCTTTTCCTAGAGATCTAAAACACACTGACTCATGCAGTTCATAAACAAACTTTGGCAATTTTCACTAATGTCAATATTAAGCAAGGCGAATTCATACTAGCTGACCTCGTCCCTACAACAACAGCATTTTTTGTTTACAAATACATTTTCATTCGAATTGTCAAAACAGTTACATGCTTTGACTTGAACACAACTTTGACACTTTAATAAAAATCAGCTGATGCGGCCACATGGTATGAATTCGCTTCAATATTAAGCATATGTCGTGAAAAAACTGCCATCAGCCGAACTCTATCGCTTGTTTGATATTGTATGAATTCTGTGGCCATTTGCTCGAAAATTTCGTCAACGATTTGCGTGAGGTGCCCTCAATATGTCCTCAACGATTTTCTATTGTCTTCTACCCGACGCTAAGAATGTCTTAAATACATGGGCAACTGGGTACCTGAAAGCATATTCGTTTGCACGTTAAATGTATGTTTTATGAACCAAAGAGGAATTATAGATGACTTCTAAATAAAATTCATTTATTTATAAAAAAATTTTTAGTCTGCCATACATATATGTACATATAATAATTTGTTTCAATGAATATTTTTAAAAGTTTTAAGATAACAAAATTCCTTCGGTTAATGATTGCAATGATTTTAGGTTCCATGTCATTTAAAAAAATGCAACAGAAATGAATTTTCATACGTTAAAGAAAAGAGCAATTGACTCTTAATTACACTTTTTTCTAGAAACTTCTTCTTATATTGTATCTGGAACTCTTTTCTTCTTTTCAAAAAACTTAATATTATAACAAGACACTGCTAATACTAATAAATATTTAGATATTTTACTAATTATTAACACAGGTAAGATGTACTTATGAAAATGCGTAATAAGTACACACAATAAATACACGGCAACGCCATGAGGGCAGAACCTGATGTCATAAATTTTAATATATTTCTAGACAGTCAGAAACAAACAGAAATTTTTAGAAGAATCATTCCAAAGTACTAGGTATTTGTGCTTTTATTAATCAGTCAGTGTATTTAATAATATTGAATATGTGAAATAATAAAAGACGATAATAATCTGCTACTGTTTTACGAATACGTGTTTATAAATTTTCTCTTTTTCAAGTATGTTAATTAATGATGGAGCCTAACAGAATCGTGTCGATGATATTTTCACAAATCGGCATGGTTCAAACTTGCTAAGGGGGGTTTAAACCAGTTGTGTACAAATTGATCTTGATTAAATCGCTTCAAATGGTATAGCAGATCAGTACACTTAAACAAAATTCTTAGCTTATACTCCTATATTAAACTGTTTTGGTTTCAGAATAAAACTTAACCTGAATATTAAGGTAAAGGTAAACGTAAAGGCATATTGATAGGTATACGCATAGGTATAGGTATAGGTACGGAATGAATAAATAATAAATTTCATAAAACCAAAACGTTAAAATTTCGGAGTAATTTAAAAATATTTAGTGGCTGTATCGTGTAGTTTTGCATCGAAAACTTCTTTAACTCTTTTATTCGTCGAAGACACTACATTTTTTTGTTATTTCTGTATTTGCTTTAAAATCATTTTCAAGTAAGAAATGGAGAAAATCCCTTGTATTCCATCAAGATTCATAAATGTCTCCTGTGAAATACTTATTTATAAATAATTATCAGATTTTTTTTCTATTTTATAATTATTTATATATTATATTAATTATATTATATATTATTTATTATATTTATAAATATCAGATTGAATGAAATTTTAATATCTTATGCAGAGTTTTTTTGTTTTATTATCTTAATTTATATATAAATAAGAGCGTGCAATTCAAAATGTGTATTGGCGTGTGAAACGAGCAGAGTTGTAAAACGGGGAATACGTGTATGTGTAAGCATGTATGTGCATATTACAAGCAAAAACAACATAAAAATTAATATTTAAAAACTGTTGTGTATTCTCGTATGACAATTTTAAATTTGCATTAATTATTCCTGAGTTTGAAAAGCATTAAGGTAGTTACATTGATGAAGACGAATGAGACCGTTCTTAAAAAAAAAAATTTATTAATTTTTTAAATTATTGAAAGCACTACGCCGAAGTGAAAATTAAATTTATTTATATTTGTACTTTAAAATACCAATAAGTATAAAATAGAAAGCGAAATCTTCTATGATACAGAGTTTTAGATACATGTGTAATTTTTCTGGAAAAAATATCCTGTTCGAACATTTTAAGGTTCCTTTGTTAAATTTAAGTAGAAAAAAATAAAGTAATAATAATACTTGTAATATAACTTACATTGTCTCTTCAGTGAAATATTTAAAAAATTTACTGTACGTTCCTATAACGGACACAAACATTTGTTTTTAAAATTTCGTTAGCATTTGGAGGAACAAACCCAGGGTGGCAATGGCTGAAGAAATCTGCACAATTTTTTTTTTTTGTTTTACTTACATATTTACTATTATATCCCACCAAAAAAAAGTAAAGCTACGCTGATGGCTTTAAAAACTGTCAATAGCTGCTAATATTTAAATTGTTGTGAATGTTACTGTTAAGCAGAAGGGAAGTACAAATTACAATTGATGAGTCGAAAGTAACTTTAATATTTTTTAATAAAACACGCAATTAAATCTTGTATTTAATAATAAACCACAAAGAATACTATAATAATTTAATTTAAATTTCTAACATTATAGGCAACAAAAGATTAATTTTAATATTGATATGTATTGATGTATGTATATATGTCTGATTTATAAAAATATTAAATTGACGCATTCATCAAATGCCAATATAAGTGAATATTTTTAATATTTACGAGATCTAAACCGCTTGCACGATTGATGCTTATATTCTTTTACTTTTTATGTCTTAATAAATTTGTTGAGAAAAAAATTCTATTTAACGCAGTTTCTAATTGAGAAATAAAAATAATTTCCATAACGCTGTAAATTATCTGACTATTTATAAAAATTATTTTTTATTTATAAAAAAAAAGCCTTAGTTGTAGTTTCTATAATACAAATAGTACTTGTCTGGAAAAAAATTGTTTGAAAACCACTCAAAATATTCCATACAAATTTTTTTTACACAATTGCCACTTGTATTAATAAACAAATTTTCATCCAAAATTAATTTATTTTTAGTAATTAATTCTGTTAATCTGAAGGCTCTTAATTTCCGTAGAGTCCTTGCTAATAGAAAAATATATTATTTTATTAACATAGGTGCTTAAATGGACTTAAGTTACTCTCCCAATATTTCCACAGGTTTTTCTTACGGCAATTAAAAGCTTGAAAAGCTTCACCACAGTATGATGAGTTTTCAGTGCAAATCATTCATTTATTATTCGAAGTGTAAAATAAATAAAAGAAACAATGCGATATTCGTCGTACAAAAGAAAAATTTTAAAATTTTACTAAATACGAATACAATTAATTAAAAATAATCTGCCAAATTTATAAAAATATTTTTGTGTAACAAAAGCTTTAATAAGTGCAGTTTGTATAAAAATTTTTAAATCGAAAACATTCTATTAAATTTTTGCATAATTTTTCTTCTAAATCGAATATAAAAAATTGTTTTGTATGGACGCGCTGATTTGACTGCTCAGCCAACAACAGCAACAGTAAAAATAATGCTGACTTTATACTAATTATGTAATAATGAATTTTATTTATATTGAATATATAAAAAAAATCTATTGGCACAAATTTAATTTTGGAAAAATAAAACTCACAAAGTAAACTAACAGAACACACTCAGTTAGCAAGATAGTCAGACAAATCTGGTATAAGTCCGACTTTTTTCTTGGAGACTTCGTACAGATTTCTGTTAGAAATTAAATATACGACTTATCTGGCCGCTGTCTGATCGATTTTATACGAATATGTAGAAGGGATTTTATTTATTTGTGTTTGCCGATATGTCTGATAGATTTCTGACTGATATCGTGCAGCTGTTTATTTTAATGGAACTTTTTATTTTAACTTTCTCTTTTTTATGATAAATGAAAAATATTTAAGTACATAAAATAAAATTGGAAAAAATCTCTAATTTTGTTAAATTCATTGGCGGTGACCAAGGCGAATTCATACCTGATAAACTTATTAGTATAACAACAACCAATAATCATTGTACACTCTCATTGTAATTCATACAATTTGACATCAAGCAGTGATGAATAATCCGCCAGCTGGTATAGAATGTTCACCTGATATTACAACATTACTTTTCTTAACTTACTCTTATTTCAAAAATACATTTCTTAAATACTAAATTTCCTAACTAATACTTTTTGTTCGTTTCTTATTTCAATGAGTGTCTTCTATGAACAATTTACTACCTGATAATAACAAATATAACAAGGAATGTATCCTTATTCTAAGAACTAGTCCACGTCATGTTTTCAGTATGCTCTGATACCATGTCCTGTTTACAACATTATTTTGCTTAAAAATGTTAATTACTTTACAAAGAATCATCCGTGTTATTGTGGCGTTGTTTTTGTATTATTTCTGTCTGTGTTAACCTGTTTTTAAAATATTGTACAAATTGCTTTACAACATATCGTTCCTATTTTTGCCATGTCGTTTTTAGTATTTCTCCCTGCGTTTAAATACTACTGCGACACACAACAAGAAAATACATCATTTTGATATTTTATTTCGAATTAGAAAAGTTGTCTGGAAGGTATCTAGAGAAATCTGTCTTAAATTGATAAGACATTCTGAGAGATTTATGTAAGAAATGTGCACGATTAGTCGATTAGAATTGTATTGGACATTACTTCAGATATCTGTCAGATAATAATAACACTGTCTGCGAATACATCAGAATTTCCCAAAAATGTTCTTCACATATGTATGTGTCAGATCTGTCGTTATAAGATTTCAGAATTTACCTCCACATGTCTGCCGTGTCTTCATACCTCATACACTTTTCGATTCTGAATTTTTCGTCGACGTTTCTCTCAGATATCTGACAGACGTCGGACTATTTTATTGAGTGGGTTGTCATTTATTGGACTATAAATAATGCTTGAAATTAAAAAATCTATTAAACTATTAATTTAAGGTAAGAATTAGTAACCGTTAAGTATTAAGTATAAGTTGACTACAAAACCAAAAACAGACCTCGGTTCAACGCTAGTTTCAGACTAAAATTAGAAAAAAAAAACATCTCGCATTTTTCGGATGTGCATTAGTGTGTCTTTGTGTGTCAGTTGTTGTCGGAAGGTTTCAGTGGCGAAGGCATAGTCACTGGCCACTGAACAATACCGGCTTCAGCTGATATCAATCCACAATCACATCAGAACGCCCTCCTTCGTCGGTATTATGTAGCACCGGCGAAGTAAAATAATAATAAAAATGGCTACTAAACCGAAGCTTCAGCACTGCTACGAATATAAACAAAGAACGTGCAAAAGCAGAGCTGTGCAGAGCTCCTGTCGTTTCTCTAACTATCCCTTTCCTATAGTTCCAGCACAATGCTTCGCATGTGTAGGAGTCATATCCTGAGTGCTGGTCCCAGATAAAAAAAAATATATATATGAATATATGTACATACATACATACTTACGAATGTATGTAAAGGTGCAACTAAGTCGACCAATATCTTATGAAGTTTAGAGATAGTTTAACTAAGCTTATTGAAAGCTATTTAAACTCAAAAAAGTTCTATCATTGCTTTCTTTACACTCGACAGTATATAAGCTTCCTGCCTTAAGCTTTCTTTGTTGAAATGGTACGAACAAGAATTTTATGGTCAGATGAAGAGAAAAATGTGCGACAGACATAAAACTTATCTTACATACTCCTATTTGTAATAAAATAACGTTGGTAAAAAAAGATACAATAGCCATAATGAAGAACTAATTCATATTGAAGATTCATACTCAGCTGTAGTTTCACTGATTGCTGTATGATAAGCTTTTAAAAGCTTTTGTTAAATCATATTATTTTGTTACAAATGTTACCATATTGCTGCAAGGCATCAAACGTTTTTTTTTTTAGAAAAACGCTAAAGCCAAATAGAGTAATTAATTCAGTACACTCGGAAAGAGGGAATTAATTAATGCAAAGGCTTTTCTCTCAACCAAGAGTTTAATTATACAAAACTTTTCATATACAAAAAGTGTTTATTAATACTGTAGTTTTAGGTCCATATGCAAAAAACAATTTTTAAAGTTAAAGTGTACGTTAAAACCGTTTAAAAAATACGATTTTGCATAAGGATGTTATTATATAGTTTGTGGTTCAAATTAAATACTCTATACACATAACTAAAAATAAAACTTTCTTTTTACCATTTTTAATCCTTGATATGATAAATTTGGTAACACCGTATTCTTTTAAATCAATACCGAGCTTTTCAACAATTTACCATTTCATTTTAAGTGTTAAAATATAAAAGCAATAGTAACGGATTTTTATCAATAGAATAATTATCATATGTAAACGCACATGCTTGCCAAATCACATAAAATTTGCGAGGTTTCCTCTCCCCAGTAGTAAATCAGAATGAAAGTTCTCTCTAAGAGTACTCTTTGAAAGAATTTTCGCAGTCCTCTCAATCGAGTATTTCTTTCAATTGCGCATTCCCCCTACCACGAGTCTACTGTAATCTATTCGTACTCAATATCGTTCAGATTCTGAATGTTTACTGTTTTATTTATTTTAGTTGACGAGTGTTAAAGTTATACATCAAAATTTTCCTTAGAAGCCAAAAACTGGTTCTCGTTGCACTTTAAGTAGATTTGAAAATCCAAATGCATTGTCGCTTTTTGAGATGAAACAGTAAACTGAATAAAGAAGTGTTAGTTGATTTCTGGCAAAAAGGGAAAATTTTAAAATTTCGAGTTAATTGTTGATCAAGTGCGAATTGTATAAAAAAAAATTAAATATAAATTTCACATATATGAGAACAAGAACGACTATCACTGAAAATTAATTATGATCACATTGCGTGCAACAAAAAGAACGATAAACATTGAAAGGCAATTATAATCACATTATGTCGAGTCATTCTATAAGAATCTATAAAGATGCTTCAGCATCAATTGACCTTCAGAATACGAGTATCTATCTACTCAAATATTAAATTAAACGTGATTTAAAATTATTCTTTAGACATAACAAAAATATCTTATAATTTTTCACTATTAACCGCGTGTTTAAAAATTAGACCGCACAAATGCGTAAACTTTGTTAAACTTTGCTTAAAATATATGTATACATATGTACTTATATAGTATACATATGTTTGTATATTGTATATTCTAGTTGTGGCATACATTCATAAACGAACAATGAATGTAATAAAGTTTGTTTCCTTCAATCATTTAAATCATAAAATCATATTTCGCACTTAAATGGGAAAATTCTAAATATAAACTCTCCAATCAATTTAACATTTTTTATGCTCACAATAGCAATTTTGTGTACTTCTGTACGTACAAAGATTTAAATTGATATTATTTAGATTTATAGAAGCATGCATGTATGTAGATACATACGAATTCTTACTTACATACATACGTGTACATTTATGCAGCATAGGTCATTGCATTTACAATTTACGTATGCTTAAAGATATCACACACACGCAGTAAAAAATTGAGAAACAACTATATAATTAATAATTTTTTTGTAACTTCTGCAAAATACACAGAAAAAAATTTTACTCTTTCATTTTCAATTAACATCTATAATTAGACAAATATTTTTGTTCAATTAAATGTTTAATCTCTTCAATTAAATAAATAAATAATTCGTTTTTTTTTTGTTATGAAATGCACAAAATTACTGCCTCTTTTTATTTATGTAAATGCATCTGATTCTTTTATTTCATATCGTACTTGATCAACAAGAAGGTATTAAATCAAAATTTTAAAATTTTCAGTACAAGCTAAAACTATTTTACTTTACACTTGACTTGTATTTGATAATCCAAATACTTCATGGCTTTTTCAGATGAAAAACTAAATTGAACTGAAGATGAAATTTTTACCGTAGATTGATATTAATGTTGTTAGTTGATTTCTTGAAAAAATTTAAATTTTAAAAATTTTGTGTTAATACCCTCTTGTTACTCAATTGCGATATGTTCACACTCTTTATGCGAATAGAATTTCATACCCAAGAATCATTGGAATTGATTTCATATTTTTTTTTGCTATTAAAATTTTGTTTGACATTTTCAAAATATTTAATTAAATTTTTAATTATAAAGTGAAAATTAATTCCATTAGGTCAACAATAATAATTTAATTGATACTATTAATTTCTTTTATTTTCTTTATATTTATTTTATTTTATTTTCTTCTGTGTAAATAAAAAATTACCTTAAAATATTTTACATTTTACAGAAAACTAAATTTAGTTAAGATTTTTTAACACAATTTCTGTAATGACGTGTTAGTTGATTGTACTTCTAAATTTGATAGAAGTATGAAATGTTATTATATTTTGAATTGTATTCTTTACACAATTTTATTTTATGTTTTTAATATTTAAGATATTTATATGTATATTTTATTTAAAAAAAGTATCTTTTATAGAATATTAAAATTTCCTAAGGGTGTATGGTCAATTATCATGTATTAATTTTTTAGCCAAAATAAATTAATTTTTGATTACTTTTTCTAGCTCAAATATTAACAAAGAAGGATTGTATCATCCGATAATTCGTCTGAGGTAATGGCTAGGGCGGACAATTTTTAGCATTTGACGAATTTTGCTCATGCTACGTATTTTAACTTTTCCAATCGATTTTTCTGTTTTTATAAGTTTTTGCTTTTTTGGCATTATTTAAAATTTATATAAAATTTTTTTATATTTTTTAAGTTTGTTTTTTTTAATAAATATTATTAATAATTCCAATAAACCAAGTGAATTTTCAATATTTAAATACGGTTCCGTTCCATCGTGTTACGTGGAACGGGTATTTCGACCTATGGAAATATTTTAGCAAACAAATTGAGGTATTATATTCTCGAAAATTTAAAAATGCACTTAGTGGTTAATTGTACCAGTGACACAGAACAATGCGCAAGATAAAGATAAATTTTTTAAGATATTTTTTTTTTAGTTTTAAAATTACATTTTTGAAATGAAATTTATTAATTTCTTTTATTTTTCAATTAATAAAAAAATAAATGGTGGGGCCAAACTACGCCATTCTATTCGATTTAAAATTTCAAACAAAATTCTATTAAAATGTATAGTAATTTCGTAGGATAATGATACCATAATTTGGGCCCCAATTAAAAACTGTTCGCCCTAGTTATTATTATCCTTTTCAATGAAATTTGCGATCGCATTTTAAGCAACCGTCAGTTGATCTACAATAAAATTTACAAAAGCTTTTATTATTGAACATTTAACGCATCGTCAATTTAACTTTATTAAGAAATCAAAATGAAAAATAAATAAATTAGGCTTCAGTTTGTTGACTTGTAAATAAATTGTCACAACATACATATGTGTGTGCAAAAAAAGAAGACGACATCAGAAGCTCTAATGGATGGCTGCTTTAAAAAAAATATTATTATAATAATTTTGTATAATAAATAAAAGTGATAATGACATCAATTTAATATCCAGTCTACTTCACATCAGCAATACTCAAAACAAATGAAATGAAAAAGATGAGTCTGTAAAACGGAAAAACACTTTCGTAAAAATAATTTAAGCACTAAAAAATAAAGATGAACGATAGAAACGCCAACTAATAACACTGTTCAACAAAATTAATTTCTTCTTAAATAACAAGGTACTGCCAACTGATTCTAGTAGAGGGCCTTAAAAAAAGATATACATATGTACGTGTATCGGCGTTTGCGTCTAAACCTAGTTTTACGGTCGTTTTAAAGTTTCATCTTTGTATAGTAAGCCGACATAGAAAATCGTGTCTTACTTACATTTTGGATATACGATTTGTTTATCAGATGTATGGAGAATCTCTAATATACTGTATTAATTTTTTTTTTTCTAATTTATAATTTTTTTAACACAATTTTTTTAAACGGTTTGTTTTATACAGGGTGGCACAAAAGGAGCTATATGGTTTGAATTCTTTATAACTTGTTTAATTATTATTTTTTGCTTTGTTTTTTTTTTTTGACATTTTGTGAAGAAGACTTGGGGAATTAATTATGAAGCATTCGAAATGAAATCATGGCCATTATACCCGATATTTTGCGAAAAGTTATGGAAAATAAGGTAAAAAGAGCACTTATGTGCGAAGCAGAAAATGGACATCACTTACAGTGATTTGATTACATTTTTCAAAGCTAATTGCAAAAAATTCCCCAATAATATACTGTTTAAAAAAAAAAATTATAATAATCGCATAAATAAAAAAGCTATAAACCATTTAAACCATATAGCTCCTTTTGTGCCACCCTGTAGATTCCTCTTTATACGTATTTTTGTTTAGACAACCTGTAAACTAGATAATATTTTTGACTTTTGTAACAAGATTTCCTTTCCAGTGATTTTACTTTTGGAAAATAGATATGGAGAAAACTTTTGCAAAGTTAGCATGTTACCTAAAAAGGAAATATCACTTTAACTACCAAGAACTTGGTCTCCTTTTTGATTTCAATACTTTTAATGGTCGAAATTTTTTGATAAGAACTTTGCCTTATTTTCACATTCTTTTTTTTGTCTGGGACCAGCACTCAGGAGATGACCCCTACACATGCGATGCATTGTGCTGGAACTATAGGAAAAAGATAGTTAGAGAAACGACAGGAGGTGAAGCTTAATTAATTATTTTATAGCTCTGCTTTTGCAGAGCAGTGTTGAAACTTCGGTTTAGTTACCATTTTTTTTATTATTATTTTAATTCGCCGTTGCTACACAATGCCGATGAAGGAGGGCGTTCTGATGTGATTGTGGATTGCAATCACCTGAAGCCGGATGGTTCAGTTACCAGTGTCTATGCCTTCACCACTAAAACCTTCCAATTTTTTAGAATAGAACATGAGTAGTAGCGAAATGTAGCATACTTTTGTCAGAAAGGAAATTAATTTTTTACATGATTTTTACTGCCATATTCATACAAATTTGTCGGATTTATAGAAGGTATATTGATTGAATTGGAAATTCGTCTAATAAACCTTTTATAAATAAAAAAAAATGTTTATGAATACGGGGGTTAACCTTTAATATAATCCTAATATAATTTTCTTGGTCTACATAATCATCACAAGTGATTGCTTTAAAAAGTTCGCTTTGATATACTCAAAAAGAAAGCTGTGAATTATGACAATGAAAATAAGCGGATAAATAAGCATTTATAGATATACTTACATACATACATATACATTATTATAAAAAAAGGAAAATATAAAAAAAAACCTAAGCCGACTCGAATATAAAAGAAATCTACAATGTCAATTTGACGTTTAAAAAGAAGTGTACATATGCAAAATATAAACAAACTTTTTATATGTATCATATACGGGTGTGTATGTATGTGTATATACACATGAAATATATTCACACCGATACACCAAAAAATATAGATACACAGATTTCGATACAATATTAAATATTTAAATATGTATGTAAATACATATGTACCTCAACTTGGGCCAGTGACTTACATTGAGAGTGTTAGAATAAAGGCAATAAAAAATGACATAGTTAACTGCCAGAGCAACTTTAACAGGAAAAAAATAAAAACGGACAAATACTCTATCAAATAGAAGACCTGGAGAGTAACTAAAATATTGAAGAGATACCTTATAGGTAGATTATCATTAAAAAACCAAATGTGAGTACTTGCAAAATAATTACAAAAATAAGATGGAAAAAAAGAATGCAGGAGTAAAGCATGACACGCAATTCAAATGTAGGAAAGTGGTGCAAAAGTGTAAATTGTCAACACCAACTCAACTGCACTCATTCAAAAAGCTCAGAATTACATATAGTCGTAAGTTTATTTTAGTTTACTTAGAAATGTTTTACGACAAAGATACAGTGTAGGCAAAAACAATAGCAGCGTTAGCAGTTTCATGATATTTTTTCTCATGGTAAGTATTTAGCATTCTATTCATTTTCTTTTTCATACTTCTCAAATTAAGCAATTTTGATACTACAGTGTGCAATCTCACAATAAAAAAATGTTCCCCATTATATTTTATATTTTAGGTGCCGCATTGCATTATAGTGAGGAAAAAGAAAAAAGTATGATTTCGAAAAAAAGTTTTCTTAAATGCTCAAATTCAGTAGTACGTAACGCAATAACATATACTGAACATTATAAATTAATTTTGATTAAGGAATTCCTTCGGCAAAGTAAAAACGATTAGTTTAAGAGGACAGCGCCTTTATTTTCTTAATGTTCTTTCGGGTGTTTTGCTCTAATACATACATATATCTACTGCCTTATTCATAAAATTTTTTTTTATTTATTCAATCAATATAACTTTTATAAAAACAAAAGAAAATTTATGTATACAGCAGTAATTCTTTAAGTCATCTGGCGTTCTCTAATGTCGTAACCTAAATTTTATAATTATACTCGTTTACAGCATTTAATTCATGTGTATTCTTACTTTGATTTATTTTTTAAACTCGTCCTTCCCCAGACTATTGGTTCAATAAAAAAATATATGTTTAAATACGTTCATATATATGTATACTATTACGTTGGGTTAATACGACGTTATAAACCAATTTGAGATTTTTTTTTTCACCATTGGATTTGATCTGGAAATTGGGCAATAAATGGTTATCCATTGAACATCCTACTTACACTTTGAATAAGTTAAAAAATCATTTTGTGTCTGCAACCATTCTATCTCAATAAATAATAACTAATATTTTTAAAATCGCTCTAGCCGTTAACGAGTTATAGCCTTTTATGTGCTTTAAAATATTTAGTGACTACTACGTACTTCTCATCACGGAGTGAAATAATATAAAAGTATCGCAATAACATGTACTCGGTTCGGAGAGCACTTAATAATGCTGCACGGAATTGGATTTTGATTTTTTCAAGGCTCTGTCTTACATTGGCAAATATGTATTGTGTTTTTTATCTTGCTCACTGCTAACTTTTAGAACTTTAATTCTTAGCATAATATGTTATATTATACCAAATAAGAGATATAGAAACTTTAAAGCTTAAATTTCGTAAACTCACCTACACCGACCGACTGTCTCTTTTATTTTCACTCTCTTTTCTGCAGTTTTGGGGAGGAAAGACATCTGTGATACATTAGACACAATGAGTTAAACCTAATATTTTTCTATGGTGGTGGTGGTAGTGCTGCTACTATGGCTACTACACAGTGTAGTATATTTATGTATCCAAACTGCAATTGGAGAAAATTCGTTTGAAATTATTTCACTTTGTCATTTGAACATTCCACATCGATCGGCGGTTTGAAGGAACTTATTTCAAGTATTAATAACAAACAATACAATTGAAAGAACAATATATGAAAATATCGGTTAAATAGTAACTGACGGAACAGAAAAAATTTTTTACAAATATATGACGATGCTCAATAATACTTTATTTGGAAGTGTTTAACATTTTTCAATTGTACCCACAACTAAAACCAAACAAAATAAATTTATAAATCAGTTGATACATACTCGTATTAATAAAAAAATTCATAAATTTTGTATGTATGTATGTGTAATTTCTCAAATAAAAATCGAATATTCAAATTATTAAGCGAACAAAATATTTTCCATTACAAATTTACAAGAAATTTGAAAGTGATAAACCAACCGAAACTATTTTATTCATCTGTTTGAAAATTAAGTTTTTATAAAATACAACACCCTTGAATTATATAATTAAAAAGAAATTAAGAACAAAAAATATACTGGAAATGTACAATATGCAGTCTTTAATATTGGCCTCAGTTTTGATATTAATGTTAACCGTACAAAAAGGTAAGACATATCTTAAATAATTATAAATATTATTAAACTGTGCACATCATGGTAAAAATGTTCAAGCCAAAAGGTCAAACATTTCCTTGCCACTTTTTAGTGTTCGGATTGCAAGTAAACATCAAATTCTTTTGATTACATAACAATTGAAAAATGGGTTATGAAAGCAGTACAACAAAGCCTTACCAAGCCTTCAAACACACACATGTTCATTTTTACATAAAATCCTTTTCTATTTTAGGGATAATAAAATTTACAAAAGGGAATGCTTATAACAATTAATAATAACATTAAAATGGAATGCTTTTATGGAAAAATTTTATAGAAAATTGTTTTTCTTTTGATTGACAAACAATTATTTTGTCTTGTTTTAATTTTCTTCTTTAACATTTGCTGGCAATTTCTCCTTAAGTTATTTTATCTTACAAACGTATCTTCATTTTTTCCCTCCCTTCGTAGTTCTCTATTTTAATCATAAGTAATTTATATTGTTGTTGTTGCTGTTTTTCTCAACTCAATTCTTTGTTGTAACCATTTTATGGGGGGGGGGGGCTTTTCTTATGTGTCTGGTTTCTTCTTGGTATCGTATGGCCGCGATGTAAAAAAGTCCTTTTTCGTAAACCAAATGAAAAAGCTTTTCTTTCAAGAGATTAAAGTTATTTAAACTCCGGCAGTGGTAACGAAAGTTTTGCAGCATCTATGGAAATACTATATAGTAATTTGTATACAATAGCAGTAAAAGAAATAGCACTGAACTTAGGGGTTGTATATATGTATATCTTAATTTTACTTGTACTAAAGCTATATACACACGATTGTCAGATATTACAATATTGTAAGATGCGACAATTTTATGGTACTTTTTTTATGTACTGACAATGAAAAATTATCACCAAAAGGTAAATTATCAATTCAGACTACTGTAAGTAAACCTGACAATTTCATTGTCACAGAGTTGTCCGGCAATAAATTTTCCTGCCAACAAAAATTGTCAGTTCACACCCTTGTCCCATTATTTTATGGCACAAGTTGCCAAATTCGATGTTACACATTGTCGCTTAATGGTGACAATGGTGTTATTTTACGGTGCACTAAATTAAGCATATGTGACAATAACAAATGAGATCGGTTACAGTATTTCTATTTGTATGTATATATAAAAATTACACAAATTTTAACAAAAATGTTTGTCTTTGGATTGAATAATTAAGCTTGGTACGTCCCATACAAGGACAAAATATGTTGCTGTCTATTTACATATGTATGTGAAGAACGGTAGCAGTAAAAGTTTCTAAAAGTTTGATACAGATGGCTTGGTTACCAATACACAACTCCCATCAAAATGTGGGTTGGATTGGTGAAGTAGACATGCCATCTCCTACACAAAGAACAAAATATTTCTGTATATGTACATATCTGGAGAACGATATCAATAATAGTATTACAATTTGGTACAAACAGCTCCGGTGGCACTGGATAGTCACTGGTCACTGTACTGTACCGGCTTCAGCTGATGGCAATCCACAGGCACATCAGAACGCTTTTCTTCGTCCGTATTGTGTAGCACCGCCGAAGTAAAATAATTACTAAAAAATGGTTTAACTCCTTAACAGTGGTCCAACACTGCTATAAAACAAAGAACGTGCAAAAGCAGAGAAGTCAGATAGTGAAGCTTCACCTCCTGTCATTTCTCTAACTATTCCAGCACAATGTATCGCATGTATAGGTCTCATCGCCTGAGTGCTGATGCAAGATAAAAAAAAAATTTTTTAAAAATATCGAAAAATCGGAAATATCAATTGACTTTGATTAATAATTGTGGATGGATGTTTTTAAAGCATTTCATGAGCGTACTTTTTCATTTACTGTGATTAATTATTTTTAACGCTGTTGTTAGCGAATCGTACAATGCGTTCAGACCGTACTGAACTACAATAGAATCATTTGTTTAGGGAGTGCGCATGACTACGTATGAAAAATTACTCAACATCCCATCTATAACAATTAATAAATATTTAGGTCATTTAAGCAAAGAATTTTTTATTTTTTTCTATTTTTGCCAAACAGATTATTAAATGAATATTTCCGTCTGTTAATTAAACGCAAAGAGCGCAAACTTAAACACATTTTATTGTTAAAGAAATGAATTTTTTGGCCTGCAATTATTTCCGAAAGTGGGAAAAATTAGGAATTTACAAACGCCTAATTTTTAACTCACAATCACATGGCATATAGAGAATCTTCACAGCCACACTTGGTCCTGCAAGAATATTGATGCGACTAGAAATGTTCGTTATGAAAAACAATATACAATTATATTTTTTTACAAGTATTTTATTCCAGAACAACATTTATAATTGAACGCATTGCGAAGCAAAAAAAGTTTTTAAATTGCCACTAGATTTCCTATGTATGTATACATATGTACATAATTATTTCTCATGTGTTTTCATTTTAGCTTACAATTTTCAAAAGGAAAAATACACAGATAAAAAATATCTCAGTAAAGTATTTAACAATCTTATTTGAAGTAAATTACACATTTAATTAAGGTAAACATTTTTTTTAAGATACGTATATTTGGAAAAAAAAATTGTTTTACGAACCACTAAAGATTGTATAGTTGATTGGTATATTTTGGTGCTACCCTACGTCGGTGGGTTCATTAGCACATAGTGTTTATAAAACTGCAAAAGAACTGAAATAAATAAATAAAAAGAAACTGACGTCGGCTGCATTCGTTACCACCAGCTGCAAATTCCCGATTATCCAGGGAACGTATGATTTATGGTATGGGTATTATATACCCCATAATGCTGAGGTCTGCAAAGTCGAAAGAACTAACTGTTCTAAGCCTGGTCCTCTATATTGCCGGCGTTTGGAGACTAAATGGAATCGGTTTACAGAACATGTCCGAATATAGCTTATATAAAGCGATATAACACCATTCCCAAAAAGCTATTAAGTATTACATATCTTATAATATTCTCATAAATTATTTTTTAAACAATAAACTCAATAAAATTGATTATTGAATGGAAAGCACATCCATATTGTTTCGCTAATGTTAGTTTTTTTATTTTATCTGGGACCAGCACTCAGGAGATGACCCCTACACATGCGATGCATTGTACTGGAACTATAGAAAAGAGATAGTTAGAGAAACGACAGGAGGTGAAGCTGAATTAATTATGTTACAGATGTTACAGATGTTACTTTTGCACGTTCTTTGTTTATACTCGTAGCAGTGCTGAAGCTTCGGTTTAGTAACCATTTTTATTATTATTTTACTTCGCCGGTAATACACAATACCGACGAAGGAGGGCGTTCTGATGTGATTGTGAATTGCTATCAGCTGAAGCCGGTAATGTTCAGTGATCAGTGACTATGCCTTCGCCACTGAAACCTTCCGACAACAAATGACACACAAAGACACACTAATGCACATCAGAAAAACTGGGGTTTAACCCGGGTCTGCTTTTGTTTTGTAGTCAACGTGCAGACGAGTTTAGCCATCGCCACCCTCATCAGTGGATTTGTCCTAATTTCTGACCACAAACTTAAGATTTTATGTTCAAAATTCAACTAAACAATCCAGAATTAAAAGTTGAATAGCGAACACAAAACCAACAATTTTTTCAACAAAAACAACAATCCCGGAGTTCACTTTTTACACACTCATACGGGAAAAAGTACAATTTTTAAATTAGAATCATATATAGATATAAAAAGATATTTCCTAAGTAAATTCATTTCATATACAATACAACTTTGAGCCGCGATCTCGGGTATTGTATCCTGATAGGTCCAAGCTGGAGGATGTAAGAACAGGTGCGAGAATCAGCGAGCCTGGATTCAGGAAATCGTACAATAGATGTATACCCAACAGTTTTCTAAGCGGAAATTCATGCCATCGGAACATGTGTGGGTGAGTGTCTCCATAGGCAAATTAGGGGGACCGCCCCCCACCTATATGTACTATCGGAAGTCAGACGGCGCTTAAGAGCTCTTTAGTTTGCCAAGATAACCTAAAAAATGATATGTGAGTGCCTGGACCATCTCAATGAGTTGGGGAACTTTAAGCTTTTGCATTGGGCTGGGTTCCTGGATGTGACGGTAATGATGACTATCTGGCAAAACAAGTGCCAAATTTGCCCTTAATTGGCCCCGAGCTATTCTGTGGACTTGCGAAAAGCCTTAAAATTACATTCCTAGAAACTGCGACGAACGGGAATTCGCTGTTCACTGGCATAGTAGTGCCGGCCAGCGTCAGGCCAAACGCTTCCTGATCCCGAATAAGGCAATCTCAAATAGGCTGCTTTCGCTGAATAGGGCGGACTTGCGCCTTTTAACGGAGTATTTTACACGCCATTGTGCCCATAGGTACCACCTCAAGAAAATTGATGTCTCCGAGACCAATGTCTGTCGATTTTATGAAACTGATACTGAAAGCTCTGAACACGTTCTTTGCGACTGTCCTGCTCTCGGCAGACAGAGGTTTGATTCACCTTCTGTGCAGAATTGTGTTGCCTCCACACATGGTGTAGAACACTAGACCCCAAATAATGCTTGGATTCCTGAGAAGACTTAAGATGGTGGTCTAATATGAAGGGCTTTGCACAGTAGATCTTCTTGGTCGCGGTGCTTCCTAGCCCTATGATAATACAATATTTACTTTACTCTCAAATTTACTTCAGGAAACTTTTCCCAATGCAAGCTTCAGTTTTAGGGAAAATAACAATGTGTACATCTACAATATTTCAATTTACATATCGAGCCTTTGGTGCAATACCGCAGTAACTCAAAATTTGAATTTTTTGAGCTGGGTATGCATAAATGATCTTTGGGGAAATATATATCTAAAGGAAAAAAGATTATGGTTCTATCTCTAACTGTTCAGATTCTACAGCTACAAATATCTTTATTGCCTCCAGCTATTTCCAACAATATTTATTTGCAATAATGAAATATTTCCTTTATGACAAGAAATTTACAAACAGTAAACATTACAAAACATGCCTCTTTATTTAAAAACTTGTAATAAAATAACTTTAGTAAACGAAAATACTATCAAGAAGATGGCTGAAAACTTCAAATGCATTTTTCTCAGTTCACGTTTTTTTGAATTACGACGGTATTGCACCAATGGCTCGATATGTATTTGTTCGTCATGAGTTCAAATGAATTAGGATTATTGATTTACGAGTATTATATTTCTGTATACTTGTTTTTAGGTTAAGCTAAATAAATTTATTAAATAAATAATGGGAATTCGTTGGGACTCGTTTTTGAATAAATAACTTGCTATATTGGAAATATTACGTGCGCATTTTTTTTTTTTTTTTTTAAATACATTTATTTTCATTTAAGGGAATGACTAATTGTAGAATTGGTGTAGATAAATAAAATAGATTAACAATCGAATGGCAAATGTCCTTTGGATTTTCTTGTGGTATACTATGCACTTGCCAATACTTTTTACATATGTACATATGAAGTTTTTGAATTTGAAAACTTGGTATTGAAACCAACGAAATGCGACATGTCTATATGCGAACATGACAACAAACTATATGTATTCTAATTTGTATTTATTTAATTTAAAAATCTCACATATTTGCATATAAGCATCAATAATTATATATAAAGTGGATCTGGCCGATGCGCTGCGCTACCCGCAAAATCCAATTTCTAAGTTCCCAGACAAAACAAATTTAAAATTTCCTAAGAGGAGTGGAATGTAATTGAAATTGTATTTCTATGTTTTTCTTTTATTTACCAGTGCTCAGTGCATTGCCCCGGAGTTAGTTAATCAACTTAGTGAAGTAATAGAGAACTAATTCTTGCACAATCTTGCAATTGCGCATTTTTTCAGGACTTGAAATGCAAAGTTGCTGCGCCTCTGTTATTATGTAGACGCATTAATTTTTAAGCTTCTTTATTATTATTATTTTAATTCGCCGACATTTTACTGTTTAAATACTTAGAAAATATATGGGCTACAAAAAAGTTCCTAAATTTAGTTTTCTGCCATTTAGCCTCTAAAAGGTATCTAGAAGGACACCAGATACTTGTCGGCTTATTTTTTTGTGTAGATTTTTTACTTCTATCTATATTAGCGCTATTGATATTGGATGACCCGTTTTTACCATTTGTTACCGCTTTGAATTAAAATTTGCAAAAATCCCTATTTAGTGAATCTACACATGGAGAGGGGAGACCACATCAAAAATTTTATATTTCGGCGTTGTGACCCGTCAGTCACGTTACTAATTCATATACAAATGTATGTACAGTGTAACCCATAGAAATTTTGGGTTGTTGCGAAAACAGAGTGAAAAATTTCTATGCCTGCTTTGTGATTAAAAATATTATTTTAAAACAAATAAAAGGTTTATGTAAAAAAACAAAGGTTAACATTTATTTAATTAAAATAAAGAATAAATAATACATATTCTACGTAAATTTGTATTGATGGTTGTTATCAAGTTGAAGATTCATATTTTTAACGGAAAAAGAGTGCAATTTTCGACTGTGTTTTTTTAGATGAAATATTTTTTGTTTAAAAGAACAAAACTTAACTTTGATTGCAAAGTTGAGTTAATTGAGGTTTTGTTTTTTGAAAAGTTGCATTAAGAATTTGGGTGTTGCGATTATCGAGGGTTGCGTTAATCGAGGTTACACTGTATATAGATTTTCCAAAATGATTTAAAGTTCCCTTAGGCCCAAATTCACAGTCATTAGTTAGCTAATAGCAACAGTTTAACCAATAATATTTAAGTCACAGCTTTTTGTTTACTATTAGTTAAACCACCAACTGTCATTGGTTAACAAATAGTTAGACAACAGCTGATTAGTAAATTATTATTAGTATTTTGGTTTTGATATCATCTATCATTATATAATATACATATATATAATACTATCAGTTTTTTTATTTTCAATAATATTTCGGTTTATCCGAACCAATTTCAGCAGCAACTTAATATCTTGCGCGGTAAAGTTCTATGAGCGCGCGCTTGTTTTATCCATTTTTAAGAAATGTAATCAAAAACTATATGCTACAGCAGTGATGCCAATATTGAAAATTAAAAGATTGTTAGAGTTACCATTCTTTGGTTATACTGAGAATGTTAGTTAAACAATACACTATGAATATGAAGTATTAGTTAAACAATAGTTATCATTTTAGTTTACTAATAATTAACTAATGGCTGTGAATTTGGGCCTTAAAGACTTAAAGTCACAATTTCATTTCACGCCACTACGAATATGCATCTAATATTTTGCATTGCTTGTAACACACTTTAAAGACATGCTATTTGCATTTATCGCATCGTTTGAAACATTCTTTGCTAATTTCATTTCAAACCAGAGAATTCATTTAGACATGTCATTATAACTAACATTGAGGTGAGAATTCTTAAAATGCATCACAACTATTTAACAAACGCTTTACATATGCATATTATATGCACATACGTACGTATGCAATTTATTTGTGTCTATGGAATTAAATTTTTATTGTACAAATTTTAATTTTTTGCTTTGTTAATCTTGAATTGTTCCTGAGCGTATTGTTACTTCTTTAGAATTTAAGATGCCAATCTTGTTTTTTGTAACTGAATTAAGTGGAGTGTATGTCTCTATAATATCCTCTGTATATTTACAACAGTTACGAATTTGGCATTGCACTCAATTAGTAAAAACAATTTAAAATCTATTTGTCTGTGCAAAAAATCACACTCTACTAATGCAGCGTCATTATTAGCAAAACCGTGATATATACATATACGTATGTTTTTTTTATTTAATGGTGGTGGCAGTATCAATTGCTTATTCCACGCCGATACTAGTTAGAATTGGTTAAGGTTTGATTTTGCTGTTAAAACTTTGATTATGTTCAATGAAAAATTTTAATTTTGTTCGCTGAAAACCGGATTAACATTCATACTCATCTCGAAATTTCTAGTCATCACCAGGGAAACCAAAAATATACTCTAAAAAAATTGTTTTATGCACATAAAATATGCAGTAAAACCTGAAAATATGATATAAAAATTAAAAAAATATGCTTTTAATAGAAAAAATATTTTTTAAAGAAAGATAAAATAACTTTATAATCCATATTCTTTAACCTTGTTTCTTTTAATAAATATTTCTATATTCTCTTTCAAGCTTAAAGGTTTGTTTATATTTTTTATTTTTTGGATATTTCGTCAACCATCGGTTACATCTTCAGGAAATTTTTATTAGTTTTTATAAAATTTGTTCTTTTTGAAATTAATAAAAAGAAATTTTTTTTGATTCTACCACTGTGGATTCATGCAGTAAAAATTTGCAGACTCTCAGAAAAGAACTGCTATTTTACTCTCTCAAATGGTATTCTCTTTTGTAAATTTTTGTGTAAACGAATGGTTTTCAGTAGAAATTTGTGCCAATTTGCACAAATTTTGGGGTAAACGAATACAGCTTTTTTCGCTTAATATGAATCAAATGATTGCATGATTATTTACCGTGAGGGAATTAGAAGAAAATTACTCTCTTAAAAGCCCTCTTTCCCTCTTTCTACGTACGATTGGGATCCCACGGAAGCACAAATTTGAAACAGACCTAATATGTAAGTATATGTTAGTGTTCATTTCAATACAGATTCTGACGTGCACATGGATATGAATCATGTTCATACGTACATATGTATATATACATCTTTTTTTCACTTTATGCCCATGTGTATGTAAAAACTAACAAAAAAGGAAAACGAGAGTAATTTTAATGCCTGAATTACATAAATAAATAAATAAAAAATTCTAATTCGAATATTACTTAAAATTATTTTTATATGTATGTATTGTGTGCTTCCATGTTCTTATCGTTTCAGTTACAGCTCGCCTCTCATTACAGTCTTTTAAAAATAATAAACTAAAATCAGGTTTTTCCTAAAACACCATTATGGCGACATTCTAGTTGGTATCAAGCCATTAGCAGAATATTTTTTCTGTGCCAGCGTTTAAAAAAAAAACTGGAAAGACATTTAAAGTAGTCATCTATTGTTTCAAATGATAAAAGTAGGACTCTAAAAATAAGAAACAGAAACTAAAAAGCAAACTTAACTTGATAAGAATGATGTCTTTTTATGCTCCCTTAAAGAAATACTTTTGTAAAGGATTGTAAAGGATATTAGTAATATAATATTACACACCCATATGTCTGTGCTTGTTATACGCTATGCCGATAAAAATTTCTTTAGCCCAGTAAGAAAATTTTTACACATACTACAATAGAAAACACATAGTTATGAAATGAAAAAATTGTTAAAATTTTATCTAAAGGATTTCAGTTTTCTAATGAATGCAATGTACATGCGTATTGTAGTCATGCTTGTATAACAAAAAGAAAAAAGAAAACGTGTAATTTAAGAACAGTAAATCTATTTACAACGAAAACATTTGGTGGCATATAAAGTAATTTAGTTTTCGTGTTTAAAAATCGATATTTCAAATTATGAGAAATTAAGTAAACAAATAGATTTTATATGTGTAGATATGCATGCGTGAACATTTGTTCACACATACTATCTTTATATATAAAAATTACATGTTTGTATGTATGTGTGTTTGTACCTTATGGACAGCTAAAAGGCTGAACCAATTTTCCTGAACTTTTTTCTGGAAGAAATTTAAAAAATTCCAACTGGTCGTTGCCACGCCCATCCAAAAGTTCCAAATGACTTTGCATTTAAATGAAATCATCAGTCAAAAGCTGGGAGGGATTGGACAAGATAGCGTGGTACCTCCCATAGAAACTAAATATTGATTTCATTATATCTTGAGACCAGTTAAAGTCAATGTTTCTGTATTTGGTCTGAGTAACTTAATGGTCAGTACAAATCAGCAGTCAAAAAGTGGGCGGATTTGGTAAAGTAGGTGTGGTTCTTCCCATGCAGAGTAAATAATGATTTTTGTATATCTTGAGAACGGTTCAAGCTAAAATTTGTGCGCATTCTTCATAGAGCTAGAGAGCTAAAATTGGCTATACGTGTAGGCACTCGGAAGGTAGGGAGGGGAGGTAAAACATACATAGGTATGCGTCTAGATGGACACACAGACTATATATTTATCAAAGATAAGACCGCGACGTATGGTAGGAGGCAACTTCCGCGTTTTCGAAACTGAATAACCGATTTTAATAAACGAATTTAATTAAAAATAAAGAATTTTTGAGATATTAATTTCTTGTTATATTGTAACGGTAATGGCAACTAACTGTTTTTTAATAAAATAATTCTAAACTTTATCTAGTTAAATTTTAAAATGCGTAGGCTAAATAGTTAACGCATTGATTATATAAGCAGAATATCGTGGATTCCAACCCGCGTCAGACAAAAAAGTTTTCAATGTGTTTATGTTACCAGCACCCTCCATCGTCGATATTTGAGCCATAACATGTCGACGAAGTAAAATAATAAATAAAATTTCTGGACTTGACCGAGCTGGCAATCGAACCCGGATCCTTCTAGTTGCAGAGCCAACACGCTGACTACTCGCCTCCATGCTATAAATTGTACAAGGTGGGCCAAAAGAAGTCAACCGATGTTGTTTGGCTCTCATTTTTTTTTTTAAATGAAAAACTTCGATTCTGTTTTTTGATTATGTTTATCTGAACCTTTAGAATTTTATTGGTCAAGTCGAGAAGATGATATCAGCCAATTGGGCGCCGTCACAATTGATTGCTATACGGGCTCGTTTTATGGCATTTTTTATCACTTCGGCGAGAACTTCGGGCGACAGATTCTCGCTCTCGTGTCGAATGTTGTCCTTGAGGGCTTCCAGGGTCTCGGACTTCAAAAAACACCACAAAAATAGTCTAAAATGGTGAAATCGGGCGATCTTGCCAAAACGCGAGATGAGGCGACCCGGGAACGCCTCCTTCAGTATATCGGTTGTGGCTCGCGCAGTGTGTGCCGTTGCTCCGTCCTGTTGGAACCACATGTCCTCCAGGCCTAATTCGTTCAATTGCGGCAGAAAAAACTCGGTTAACAAGGCCCTATAGCGCGCACCGTCCTCTGTTGTCATTTGAACAATGGCGTCCTCAAAAAAAAATGGCCCGATGACACCTCCAGCGTGAACAGCGCACCATGCAGTCACTTTGAGCGGTTGTAATGGCTCCTCGTGCATCACTCGTGGATGTTCGGTGCCCCAGCAGCGATAGTTTTGCTTGTTCATGTACCCGCTGAGGTGGAAATGAGCCTCATCGCATTATGATTTTGGTCGAAAAATCGTCCATTTCGTCCACGAGATTGAGGATGGCTTGGGCGTAGGTTACGCACTTGTTCACTTGTATTCTACATCTGTCTAGTTCACAAATGTCAAAACAGATTTGACATTGGCCGTCATTTGCAAAAATAAGAGCATCTTCCAATAGGGTGATTTCTTTTGGCCCACCTTGTATATGTAGTTATAAAATTATTAAACTGTTCAGTAAACGTCTACAAAATTTCAATAGATATGGTCACCTATTCAGTAAAAGTATTTCAAATTGAAAACACATACATAACAACATGTACGTACTATCTCTTCGGTCACCCTTCAATTGTTTGTATACATACATAAATATTATTGTGTCTTAAAATTAAACTAATTTTAAATGCATTTAAGTGTAAGTATTCTTATAAGACCACTACATTGCACTTCTATTAAAATACATAAGAGCAAATATTTTCTAATGTATGCATAGCAAAAACAACTTGTTAGAAATTGACTTGTTCATACGAAAATTATTATACGAGTAATACATTTGTAATTCAGTACTACTTATTTGCATTTTTCAGGTTCAGCCATCAAGTGTTTTGTATGCAACAGTCATAAAGATGCAAATTGTGCATTGGATATGCCACCAGATAATCTACTCAAAGACTGCCAGGAGGAATATCCTTCAAGGGATCGTGGTATTTCGACATATTGTCGCAAAATAACACAAATTATTGAGTTCTCAGTAAATAATTGTAAGTCTTTGTTTTTTTAATTTAAAGTTATAAAAATAAAAGTGTTTTTATGTTGTGTTCCAATACTAAAAACATTTAATGGTTCAAGAAACTCAATTAATTTTGTTTGTGTTTATATTCATTAAGGAAATATTTTCTCTTAAGTATAAGAATGGATTAATTCCCAGCAAAACTTTCTTAAAATTGTAAATGAATACAAAAATACAAAAAAAAAGACAAGAAAAAATAAATCATGTTTAAATCTCAATTTGAAGTCATTTAATATCTAAGTATATCTATTAGGGTGATCAGCTCGGCTTTCCAAACGAATCGGTTTTTTCAGTGCTATGGCTGTCGGTTTCTTTAATGTTAAGTTCTCGAATCGAAAAAAACCAGTCAATCGAATTATTTGCGATTTGTATATACCGACCAAAAAACAAATTTTTTTATTGTAAATTTTATGTTAAGCATGGATATATATTTCTCTCTTTCTCATCGTTGCAGTTAATAAAATTTAACCTTGAGAATAAAACCAAAAAATTAAGTCTTTAAAGACAATTTCAAAACGACTAACTGAAAAATTTTAAAGTTGAACTTCGTCCCATTTACATACGTACATACATAATACTCGTATATGAATGTACATATACATACATATGTATGAAAAACATATGCATAAATATTATGAAAATTTATTCTATCTGAAGTATAAAAATTTTTATTTTATTTTAACTTTCATTATCATAATATTTTTTGTATAACATATGAATCCTTAAAATTTAATGAATTTTTTAACCGGTCGCCGGTTTTTTTCTGAATTTAATGAACCGTTTTTTATAAATATTTAAATATTAGAACTATTTCAAGACCAGTTTCTTATAAATGTCGAATAATTGATCACCCTACTATCTATACTAATACTATGTTCACAAGGACAGCAATAACCGTGGTGCGCACTCTCCTTCGAGGTTCGTACCCCAACCATGATTGAAACTACTTGGTTCGCCATACAAAATTTGCAGAGCAAACCATGTACCACGAAAAAAATTAATATTATCTCTATATTTGATAACAAATTATGGCTAATTTATCTGAACTAGCCAGAAAAAAAATAAAATAGAAATAAAATAAACAAAAAATAAGTGTGTAAAAAAAATAATTAATATGCATATTCATATGTATAAAAATAATCCACTTGCCGTGTGAACATGGTATTAAGGTAAGCACGTTCTACTTGAGCTTTTTTATTTTTCCGAAACTTTGTATTGCATATTTACTAACAAATTTAATATCTTTGTTCAAATGAATTAATTGTTTTCTTGTATAAAAGTATTGGAACATATATGTAGTTATAATTATGTACATACATACATATATCCTTTTCACAAACAAATAATTAACAAAAAATTTTTGAATTAGTACCACCTGATAGCCGTGTCATACGTACCTGCGGTTTTCATAATCAGACAACCAATAATTTTTGCTATCAACGAGCTGGCTTTGGTGGCCGCCAAGTAGTCTGCTCCTGTGATACCGACAACTGCAACACTGCCACTGGCCTAGGAGTATCATCAGTAGCAATGGCCTCTTCATTATTTGCAGCAGTAGCATTTTTACTGAAAAAGTTTGTTTAATTTTTTAGAAACTGATTAAAATTCTAAATTAATTTTTTATTAGAACATTTTATATATGTAATTGTTAAAGCGCTTTTCCTTCAATGTAATTTAATATTTCTTTCTTTCCTGATTTTTATTTTTTTTATCAATTAGATTTCCTTCAATAAATTTTATTGGTATTTCAGTTTGTTTAAAATATTTACATTTGTTAAAAATAAGATAAGATTGTTGTATAGTTATTTATTTATTTATTGCGGAAAATTTTAAACTCTTGATATAATACAACCGCAAAAAGGAAATGTAAATTTCACATTCACATCAGTTTTCTGTAATGCTTATAAATACGTACGTACTCGTAAATTATCTACATAAGTACATGTGTATCAGGGATCAGCAATAAATACTGAAAAAGTGAATACGTTTGAATCATGCTTCATAATTTCTTGTACTTATGCGAATTCATACTTTAAAATTGAAAGTACTCTACTTACTCAAACTGTAAAGTGGCAAGAGATTCATCTTAAACATTCGTATGAGTAGGGCAATCAACTTTCAGCATTTGCTGATGGTGCATATTTTAAAGTTTTCAAGCGACTTTGTTAGAGCTAATTGGCTAGCTGATTTAGCAATGTTTAAATATGCTCTCGTTTCTTCGTGTGACGTTGAACGTGTTTTTTTTCTACGTATGCAAATTTATTAGCAAACTAATTGAGAAGTATCAATATAGAAAATTTTAAAATGCACTGAGTCCAAATATAATATAATTTTTTTAGTTTTAAAATTACATTTTTAAAATTAAATTTATTAAATATGTTTTATTTTTTCAATTAGTAAAAATAAATAAATGATGAATTAAAAAATTTATCGTACTTATTTCAAACGGTTCTCGTGGTTGTTTAAGTGCTTAAAATAGTTTTTTCGAGCTGAAAACTGTTCGCAATACTTATGATTATGACAACATCAAAGTAGTTGAAATTCAATGCCTTCTGTAGGAAAGGTATAGTGATAGAAATCTCACATGGCGAAAGGATAGACAGAGGAAAGCTTCATTATTTTTACAACTCTGACATTGCAGTTTTTTTTTTTATTTTGCAGCGCATCTGATGTCAACCTCTGTTTAGTAGCCATTTTTATTATTTTACTACCCGATGATGCTACACAATACCGACAAAGGTGAGCAATCTTAGGATTGTTGTGGATTAGTACAGCTGAGCCGGTACTATTCTTTCTGACAACTACTGATACAAGGCACACTAATGCACATCAGAAAAATGCCCTAAAGTACATCAGAAAGGGTTTTTATGAATAAATGTCGGATACTGGGCTCGAACCCTCATAATATTTACAATTTCGTGAGTGACCAAATAAGTAATTGCTGATCTCTGGTATGTACATATATTTCAAGATACATATGTACGTACATATTTACGTAAACGTAGATGAAAACTATGCTGAAACACATTAAGACAGAAAACTGAATAGACTTTTGCACATTTCACTTCAGTTCATTTTATTAGATAAATTATTTTTAATGGCGAAGAGCAAAAGTTACAAACTAAATTGAGTTACGCTATTTCGCCGGTCATTAAGTTTTAAAACTACTTTAAAAATCTAAACCGATTAGCAAAAATTATTTTTCTTTTAGCATTTAACTTGTGCTATTATTAAACGAAAGTTTGTATTGAAGTCTATTAGTTATAAAAAAGAAATTGCATACGGTGTATAAAAAGAAATCACACAAAGGCGGCAATGGGTTCCCATGTTTCTTATAAAAAAGTTATTCCTTTTTTAATACAAAAGAAAATTTGTTTCGAACATTTAGATTGAAAACAATAAGAAAAATCGAAAATTTAGTTCCGTTTTCCATATATTAGATGCTTTCTGGATCTTATAAAGTGCTAATATTTTGCATTGGATTTTGCTTAAAATTCAAAGACAGAAGTAAAAGTTCTCTTATCTTATTTTAGTATCAGTGTCGCAATAAATTAACGAAATATTAAGAGGGTATCGCAAAATTAACGCAATTCGTGCAGTGTAGTATTGGCAATCATAAAAAGGAAAGAAAAAATTAATAGCTCATAAATAAGCTGCAAAGCATTTCGCGCTAGACGAGCGTGTGTTCATTGTTGCACAATATTTGAGTACTTAGGAACGAACACCAAAAAAAAAAAAAACATCAAACTTTTTAATAAAATTCCATTAGAAACAATTTAGTAAAACAAATGTGAAAGAATATCGAGTAGCACAAAATATTTAATTTAAAGTTTCGTATTATAAAAAATTTTGAGTGGTCAAAAGCATTTCATTTGCTTGCAAATACTTATTTTGCATTTCTTAAGCACTTATCACACTTGTTTTTATTTTTTTGTCTTTCTAAAATTTTTGGGAACAATACCAATATAATATATGTAGATATTGTGATAAAAATGTTAGCACGAGCCATGAGTGCGGGTATATTAATTTTAAAAAATCTTTAAAAGTGAACATTTTCATAAGTGGAAAACTTTTTACCTCAAAAATTTCAGGTTAAATTGTTACATTTCTTTTATGCCCGAATATCTAATTTACAATAATTCATATTCCAGCTTGGCGTTTTTTATGGCGAAATAGGCAACATTTAAAGAAAGCGAAAAAAGTTCATGGGTAGTAAACAAAAAAAATCTTTTTAATTTTATTTCTATTGCACTATAGAAAAAATATTTGATTATTTATCTATGTTTGTTATATGGTTTAGCTGGTGTATGTACGAGTATATGTATGTATGTACATCTCATTTTGTCCTAAATCAAAATCGTAAACTCAATAACTTCTTTAAAAATATTCTGTATACAGCATAGAAGCTAGTTTATTTTGCTTGTATATTTCGTAATTCTCAAGAGCTTCTTGGGAGTCCTTGTATAAACATTTGAAATTTCTTTGAAAAAAATTTGGTTAAAGGTCTACTCAAGATTTTTATATTCGCACCAAATGAAATACATATAGACCAGCTAAACCATATAACAAACCTAAATAAATAATCGTAATTTATTTTGCCTTGCGTTGAATGAAAGAAAAGTAGAAAAAATATTTCTTTAATCTCTAATAAGTACATATGTACATACATATGTACATGTGTATGTATATTTAATTTACAAATACATTTTAATGTTCTTTTTTAGAAACTCTTAATATTATAAAATTGGTTCATTTGAGTTTAGAATATATATTTGTGGACTTTTGACAAAACATCACAAGTGAAAGTTTCAAATTTTCTAGCAGAGCAACAAACTATTTAATAATTTTATTTAATTTTTCTTAATACTTTTTTTAACCTTTTTTATTATTTTAACAATCTATTTTTTTAAGCTTTAAGGTTTTTTCTCTTTTTTGAAAAATAAAAATTTCCTGAAGATGTTAACCGAAGGTTAACGAAATATCGAAAGTAAATATAAAAATAATAAATAAAAAGAGAAAAAACCTTAAAGCTTAAAAAAATAGATTGTTAAAATTTTATTTAATTTATTAATTCTTTTAAGTTATTGCTTGCCTTTTAAAAAAAATTTCTATAATTTTACTTTCTACTAAATACTAAATTAAAGTCAAGGTTACAAATTAAATCAACCAAAAATCCTGCCGAGTTTACTTTTTGTGTAATATCTTAAAAACTAAAATTCATAGAAAGACGCTGATTAGTGTAAACTGGGCGTCTTGTGAAGATTTTTTACGATTAAAATACTACGAAATTTTCTATCTCGAGTTATGATCTTTTATCAAAAGTTCACAGGTACATATGTTTAGTATATACATACATACATATACTCTATATGTTCATGTGCCTATCACAAATATGAAAATTAATTTGGAATAAAATTTTAAAGTACGTGGACATTACTGGAAAAGTAAATAAATTTATGCATATGTACGTAAGATCGACGGAAATTTGCTTTGTAAATAGAAAAACAGGCAGGCAGTATTTTGAAACATTTCTTTCATTTTATGTAACTTTAATATTTAATTGTAAAATATGGATAACAATAAGACCCCGTCCAAAATATAAAACATTTACTGCGGAACTTTTGAATTTGGTTATGAAAGCGGAAAGAGGCATGGAAAATGGTTCAATGTTTTATGTACATATGTATGTATGTATGCACATGAAAGTTTCCAAAAAATGAGAAGAAAGAACGAATGAAAGTTTCTACAGCAAATGTTTCACAGTATGGACGAGGACATAAGGAACTATGATTAATTATAAATATTATAAAAAATACTTTTTATTTAAGAGTATTTTGAACAGTTATTTACCGCTATCTTTCTCCCTCTCACTCTGGCACTCACAGGCAATCTTCATCATTCAGAAATACTACATACATACAATAAGCTTTAAAATTAATGTTAGAAAAATAATAATTAAAATCCACGCTAAATATAAGATCCTACCAAATGAAGATACGAAATACCATTAATTAATTTATAATTAGATGCAATAAATAAATGTAAATCTCTCTGAAATTGTTAAGGAAAATTATGTGACAAAGAAAAAAAGTACGATAAAATTGTAGCCTACCGTTAAAGTTTTTTTCTTATTTTAAAACAGTCATAAAACACTTCTTACTTAATATACATATTATTACAATATACAAAAACTTTATACAAAAAACATACATAAGTTGAAAACAAAGAAAAACACAGCTAATACCAAAAATAATTAATATAAATAAAATGTCCCTTATGAAATTTGTAGTAAGCACCATTTATTGTCTATCTTTCTAAATGCGAATGAGAATTCTACCAAAAACAATAATAAAAAGTACAATTTGTATGAGCATTGCTTCTAATATGAATATATGTATATGTTTGTACCTACGTATATACATACATATACTTATGTATAGGTACATACATATACGCCAGAAATTTTCATTTGCTTTTGGAGTGACAGACCCTTAACTTCAAAGGTAAAGAATTAGACTTACAATTAGCCGACAAGAGAAATTAAACGCTTTTTGAACATACAGACATACATACACAAAACTAAACATATTTGATTTAGAAAACACACAACATACATACAAGTTTATATAGAGAAAAGCATAAAATTCTATATGTAAAAAATACAAGTTTATTAAATGTATATGTAAGTATTTCAAAGGAAAGTCAAATAAATTTACCATACATTAAAGCAAACAGTTGATCCAAATATACATATACAAGTACATAATTAAAAAATAATAATTTATTTAAGAGATTTTAATGCGTTTTTTTGGTAACTTTCCGTATTTATTTCGTCAACTTGGGTAATGGTCGGTCTTTACCTGGATATGTGAACTAACTGACAGGTCCATGATGCACAGTGTAAGATTTAGCCAATTTAGCTGGACAAAATTAATAGCTCGGTAAGTAATCGAGGTAAAGTTTATAATTTTCACAACGTGCAACTTCCATAAAAAATTGAGAGAACAACTGTCACGTCCACATTTTTTCCAAATATGTAATTCATAAAACGGTCAAATAATTTGCGTGCATTTTTAACTACACTTCAAAAATTTCCTGGTACGATGTCTAGTCACCCATTGCTGATTTTTAGCCAAATTCATAAATATCCGCAGATGATAGGTCTTTAACGCTTAATTTAAGACCTTTGATGAGAAGCATTGAGGAGAAAAAAAGTTATCACACAAACGAGCATTTTTCGGGTTGTATCGAAACGTTCAACCAAAAGTGGTGCAACTTTTATAATTCCAAAAATAGCCTACATTACCTTTATCACTTGTTTGGACATACCGTCAAATGTAAAGGATTTCCTTATCTGCTGTAACTTACTTTTTTGATATACAGGGCGGCATATGTCGGAATTCATATTTCAAAATCTTCATCATTTTCAATAGAGTTCATAAAATTTGCGATTTTCTGATCACTTAGTGAAGAAAGCTTGAACTTTTTATTCTTATCATAGTCTTTAGCTTTTCCGTTTTGTTCGAACATTTTTTAAAGTTTTCTGTTTTTGACAGAAAAAGATCTCACAGGCTTTGAAACTTGAACAATTTCAAGTAGTTCTTCTTGGTACTTTTTCATAAATGAATTGTAAAAAACCTTAATGTTCTTTGTATAATGTCGTCAAAATTTCAGTAAATTTTAACATTTTCGTATTTGGTACGATGTTTTTTTATTATATTTACTTAAATTTAAAAAAAAATTAAAAAAGAAAAAAATTACTTTTCTGCAACTAGTTTGGCCAAATCTTACACTGTGCGATGACACACGATATAAACAAAATTTAAAATGGTGTTTTGTTTTGAATGTAATTAAGCAATCAAACGATATTGCTTTAAAGAAACAGTTACATTCACATAAAGAAAAATGTCTGCTAAAAATATGTCCTGGCAAACAAGCCGGGGCCGGGGTAGTGTGCTAGTTTATCAGTTGGGTGTTCTAGGTTCGATTCCTAGCAGAGACTATGGTATGTATCACTACAGCACGTGAAAGTTTTTTCACAACAATCTACATGCAGTGCACATTTGATAAAAGGATATACATATAATATAAACAATGCACGCTTTCTGATGTGGCCAGATTTTCTTATTGCCAGTTACCAAACAGGTAACAGCGATTAGACCAATCGCGCATTCGGTAGCCAGTAAACTATCGTATCGTGTAATATATGTATACGTATCGAGTGAACAAATCATCATGTGTAAAACTAATGAATGTTTTAATAATATTTTATTTATCCTCGTCAGACTCCGACGAAGAATATGTTATACATATTAGAAATTAGCTATACAAGGTGGGCCAAAAGAAGTCACCCGATGTTGTTTGGCTCTCATTTTTTTTCTAAATGAAAAACTTCGATTCTGTTTTTTGATTGTTTATCTGAACCTTTAGAATTTCATTGGTCAAGTCGAAAGGATGATATCGGCCAAATGGGCCCCGTCACAATTGATTGCTATACGGGCTCGTTTTATGGCATTTTTCATCAGTTCGGCGAGAACTTCGGCCGACAGATTCTCGCGCTCGTGGCGAATGTTGTCGTTGAAGGCTTTCAGGGTCTCGGGCTTGTTCACGTAAACACGGGACTTCAAAAACCTCACAAAAAAGTCTGGAACGGTTAAATCAGGCGATCTTGCGGGCCAGTGCAAATCGCCAAAACGAGAAATGACGCGACCCGGAAACGCCGCCTTCAGAATATTGGTTGTGGCTCGCGCAGTGTGTGCCGTTGACCCGTCCTGTTGGTACCACATGTCTTCCAGTCCTAATTCGTTCAATTGCGGCAGAAAAAACTCGATAAACTTGGCCCTATAGCGCGCACCGTCCACTGTTGTCGTTTGACCAGCGGCGTCCTCGAAAACGGGCGCTCCGGGGCCGGCCCCTCTTGGCAGCGTCTCGTGTGGTCCCATACTCCTTAAGGTTGGTGGCCAAACGGCGCAGTGTTTGCGCAGTCGGTGTCGGACGACCGGGGAATCGGCGACGGAATTCCCGCTGCGCCAACAGCACAGACGAATTGTTACGCAAAAAAAGACACTATTATTCCGCGTTCTTGGGGAGTGTATCGCTCCATCGCTTGTTCACTTGTATTCTACATCTGTCTAGTTCACAAATGTCAAAACAGATTTGACATTGGCCGCCATTTGCAAAAATAAGAGCATCTTCCAATAGGATGATTTCTTTTGCCCCACCTTGTATAAAAGATATGCTTTTTTGGGTAACCGACAGCAGCAATTTGCGAAAACCTTTTTGGTCAGCATAATTGAAATTAACTTAAATTTTTTGTTTTTTTGCAAAATATTTGTATGTTTTTAAGTTGTTTCTTAAGTTTTTCTAAATATAAGACACTTTCGGCGCTTAAATGAATTGTTAATTTCCTTACAATAGACATGAAGTATCGAATGGCAGATCGTATGATGTAACGTGTTTTGCTACTCGATATCTAATGCTATTATCTCAAATTACGAGACATTTTATTCGATATCGAATGCTATGATGCCAAACTAAGAAATTTTGATGCATTTTGTTCGTTATCGAATGCGGTTATTAGACCTCAGGTTTTACATATTTTTTAATTTTTTTTCGCTATGGAAAGATCTCGAAATTTAGCATTTGGCCGTGCTAATTTCACTCTTACTAAGTTCAAAATTATTTTTATGTCTGCAAGCGTTCGTTCTACCTCAACAAGTAATAAATAATATTGTTGTGCCAATTAGCTTCTAGGGGATCATGGATCAATCGTATAGCCAACTTCACAATCTATCTAATGGTAAAACAATCATTAAAATCCTTCTAGCCGTTAACAAGTTATAGCGTTTTAGTTGGTTTAAAATAATTAGTGACTACTACGCGCTTCTCATCATATACCGTGGAATAGTATATATATGTATAAACGACATACCATATCATTAATTTTGTTCGCAGTTAAGCATGTTGGGAGTGTTTTTTTTATTCTGAATTCTACTGGTTCACTGCCACGTCTTGTACCTTTTTGGTACGTGGACCCACTTTTGGGCGATGGTGCCTCAGTAGGGGAATTTTAGGAAAGTTTATTTTTAACCAAGTTTATTATTTATATTATTAACATACCAGCATGCTATATATTAGTTTTTTTTTCATTAGAAAGAGATAGTGTGGACAAGAGACAATAGATGAACTGAATGAGTAGTTCATAAACTGTTTCTGTGTGGGCATAAGCGCTTTAGTTTTTAAGCCAAAAGAGGACCATTGTTTTTTTTATTAATTTTTCTCGCACAGATATTGATAAGGGCCTGTTATATCCTTCGATAATTCGCACGTCGTAATTTCATGTACTTTTCTCGTCGGTTTTAAAATATCTTCCGCACAAAAGTAAAATATTTACTAAGCCAAAATACTTTGAAATTAATTTTGAAGTGTTATCTAGTTCCTATGCGTATTTCACTATTGCTAATGTACATTCTTATTCTCGTTATCGTGAATGCACTTTATAAATTGGCGTTTCTATTTAGAAGAAAAGTCCGTGTTTTTTGCGTGTCCATACTTTTGTACATTTTTGTATCTTATTGAGATAAATTATAGTTTACTCTCATTGTACCGAACTGTGTTCAAAAAATAAATAAACACAGCTAATATACAAAATTTCAGCACTATCTGTTAAAGATATCTGCTTCAAAATTGGGTGCAAGATTTCACCCGCACAAACATAAATATCGTTACCTTGATATAGAAAGACCCCAACTAATTTTGCTTTTTAAATCGGGTTTTTTGTATACTTACTTATGTATGTATATAACACTTTAAAACAAAATTGATAAAAAAGAAAGTTGGTGTGTTCCAACAGAGAATAGCTCTGAGAATTTAATAAGAAAATGACTTCGAGAAATAATCGTAACTACAATACTTTAATTTTTATGACAAGGATTTAAAAAGTGTTAAAGCATGTTTGTTTTTTTTCAGTGGTTAAAATTGGTTGGAAAATTATATTATTTATTCGAGTTATTCGACCTGTATACAATATCCGGACTGTTTGAAAAAAAACATGGAATTATACTTCTTCAATTATCATGGTCAGTCACCAAACAGTTTTTATTTATTTTTTTAACACTGTAACTCATAAACCTCTGAAGCAATTTTAGTTTTTTTTTCACCATTCGATAGGTCTGAAAATCGGTCATTGGTCAGCATTGGTCGGTTGGTCAGCATAAGGGTATATTACTGTCACCATTTTACTTTTTTTTTGTGAATTCTAATGGATAACTGGTCTTAAACTGTAACAAAAGCTACACGCACATTGGGGCATTAGTGCTTAGTAGGGCATTTCAGTTATTTTTAATAAACAAAAAATTCTTTCCAAATTTTTAAAGCACGTTTAATATTTATAACACCTACCTCTGTTAATTTTTCGAAAACAGGTGAGAGTTCTCCTCTGATGGGCGTACTAAAAGACAATTTGGCTCCTAAAAAAATTATTAAACAAAAATTATAATATATCAATTTGGTTTCGTAGACGAACTTTATATTACGTTATTGTGAATTTATATTTACATATATTAATAAAATGTGTTCATTAATGCTGCAATGGCATTAGCATGATGATCAATAAATAATTATAACTACAAATTTGGTAACACTTATAATACAATTTCTATGATTGCCAGTTTTGGATAAGAAGAAGCATTTATTTTTATATGTGATTCTCCCTTTTAATATTTTTGCTTGAAATTAATGCGGTAGAATTCCATACAAACAAGTATTACAAACATTTTATTAGTATGTCCGAAGACAGTGCAGTAATAAATCAAATCCACAATAATAAAAATAAACAAAATATCAAATGTCAGTTTTGTAATTCTCTCATACTAAAAGACCAGCAAGGAGTTTACGAAAAAACTCGAGTATGTATTACGTTTATTTGTTGCCTATTAAAATTGGAATATGTATGCTATTATTATTTTGCTTACAGTTTAATTTACCTTCGATGCATCAGAAGAACAGCAAGCATGCTCAAGCGATTGAAACCGAGTTCTTAAATGATTTTTTGATGGTTGACGATATGTTTACATTTGAAAATATTGGTTTTTCGAATACAGTTGACGATCGTAAATATCTAGTATGCGCTGATTGTGATATGGGTCCAGTGGGTTATCATGACATGACCACAAAGAAATCATACATTGCAGTAAAACGCGTTAATCATGGAAATGCACCAATCAAAGCAGTTTCAACGTAAACTTTGCTTTTTAATCAAACATTTAACAAATACATACATATATGTTTGAATATATATATACCTACTATGTAATAAAAATTGTAATTTTTTAAAATATAAATTAGTTTTTAAAATGCTTAATTAAATCATTGTTACATTTCTTGTTTTTTTTGTAAAGTAGTAAAGTAAATTGCATGTAGCATTTGTAGGAAACAATCTAACCTACATATGTATATAAAAAGAAAAATTAAAACGCGAACGTAATGTGCAATTAAATGTTAAGTTTAATACACTTTGTGAACTTTGACCTTGTTATTGTATTATTTTCCATTTGAGGCAATATTAATAAATAATGCACGAAACGAATAAAGTTTTAGAGCTATAAAATGTATGCCTGTGAGAAATGAAATATTTTGAAAGCAAATGCTTCTTTTTCTAAAAGGCGCACTCACTGCAAATTAAGATCTCATTACTCATGATTGCTGTTGCCACATTTAATTTTTTATCCCACTAATTACTATTCACAATGATAAGATTTAATCGCTTCAACTGTGCAAAATGACATTTCCGCCATTTTTCCTTGAATTTTTATATTCGAAATTCGCCTAACTAGAAAGACGCTAAATTAATAATATTTCGTTTATTAATATTTAAGTGAATTATGTTATCACATAATTGGTATTAAAAAAATCATATATATTTTATAGAATTTTAATAGTAATTGGATAATCTATAAAATATAAGCGGAAAAGGAAGGCCCTATGCCAATTGGAAAAAACAACAAACACATAAATTTATTTTGCAAGTAAGAAACCAGAACAACAAATAATTTCCTTTTCCTACAAAAGATTAACGAGTTTCTTTCGAAGAAATGCAGAACATATCTGATCAGCACACGCGCCAGAAAAAACGTATGTACAAAACTACTATATTATTATAAAAATTTTTATTTTTAATAACTTTGAATAATAGTGCACATTTTGAGGTTAGGATACATACAATGTCTCAAATAGCATTCAAAATCTAGTTGGCTTTTACTTTTCCTTTTTCACTTTTAATAAAAGAATTTCAAATTTTTCACAGAAGCACGGAAAATATTAGGCAACGGTCCTAGTACAGAGTACTTATATTCCGAAAACAATTTAAATGATTATTTCCACACGCCTGACGATCAACGGACATCTCCGTTAAATAATTCAAATTGCCTAAAGCATTCTTTAATTTTAACTGACTCTGTCAATTCAACTCCTCAAATTAGTTTACTCCAACAGAACCAAATGGAACGTTTACGTATGTCAGGTATAATGAATCAAGGTAATAATTTTATTTAAATATTGATATTACAAAAATATATGTATTTCGTTTATTTTTTTAATTTCTAGAAATGCATGCTTTGTGGCCTTATGGCACTGCCACTTTCTTATCTCCCATGTTGCCAGCACATAACATACCACTACCATATGCATTAGCCGGAACGTTACCCTATGCGGCTGTTCCTATTTATCAGAGTTTGCATAATGCAAATGCACAACCATGTACTGTATCGCCGCCATCATCATCATCGTCAAGTGTTTCATCTTCTGCTGCCACTACAGCTTTTAGTCAGCAACAACAATTTCAATATAATACTTCGAAGTTAAACACAATTACACAAAATTCTTGTGCTAATGGTAACGTATACATACTCGTATATATTAGAATATCGTAAAGTAACAATTGGTATTTTTTTTTTTTTTTTAAATAAACTTTGAGTATATTACTCCGACTAGTAGTGAATTAACTAAAGGGGATCAAATATATAACGCATATAGACCCTTTTGAGAGAGAATAATATATAGCTATGCATTTTATAGTGATATTTTAATGCATATGTACATATGCATTTGTACAAATAAGGTCTACTAATGAAAACAAAGAAAGTCATAGAGCAAAGAATTTGAAAATTGTTATCAACATAACTTTATAGTAAAGAGATAAAATCAAATTCATAAAAAAGTATGTGCATGAATATATGTATGTATATATCGTAAGATTTAACAAAATATAGCGTATAAAATAAAATGGGTCATGATTGCTACAATTTTAAAGGGATATTAAAAATATTTACACTATTTTCTCAAGTAGTTTTTCTTTAATTAGTTTATTTAATGCTTAATAAAGTACAAAAAGTTCAAGCAGTTTTATAATAATAGCACACATCTTTTCTAGAGTCGAATTCTTCGATGCGAAGTTCGCCTATCTTATCGTCTGAGTAAGTTTTTCATAAACTTGGTATTTATGATTATTTTTTATAATTGTTTTACTCTGCAGAGACGCTTCCGCAATCATCGTTAATGGTGCTGCAGGTGATGCTAGAAATTCCCCATCGCCAGCATGCAGTAATAGCACCATAGTTTTGTCCCAAGCAAAGTTTAATGAATTAACACGCTTAGCTCTTCAGGGCAGCGAAATAGCTGAGAAATTAGCTTATACTCATCGAAATCGTCCATGTTTCAAGAAGATAGATAGTCTTTGTGCACGCATGAAGCAAGACCTCATACGTCCAGATGGTGTTCTGCCTAATATTAATTCCCAAGGTATTGCCTGGGCGGTTAAAGATTTTATATTTGTTTTTACACGTGTAATAAATGCATGGATTATAATTAAGGGATATGTTTACAACACTCCGGAGGGTTTAAACAAAGTTAAATCTGCATTGAGCCCAGATTTTCAAAACAGTTTTGCTGCCTGGCAAGATACCACAATGAACTTTATAGAAAATCTTATAAAATCTTTTGTCAATTTAGATAATTTGGTACAATCACAAAAGAATGTGTACCAAAAATCGGAAAACAGCACGTCAGCTGCCCCATCTAATCGTAGTACAAATGTAACCGTTACAAATACACCGATTAAAATTTTACAACACGGAAATTCACTGTTCGACGACTCTATCGATTTTATAAACAATGCGGAAAAATCTTCCCAAAATTCATTAGATAAAAATTATATTTATACGATGGTTGAGGACTCTGAGGGCAGTCAACGTCAAGCTACAGTTAATGGCACTTACTTCAAAACTGGAACATACACACCCATTAAAAAGGATACACTATTGCCAGAAGGAACTTTTGCAGCTGCGTCGTCTAACAACTTGTACGATACTACAACAAATTCAGCACTAGAACACTACATTGATGAGCGGCTTAATGAATTTTGGACACCTACTGCAGATTGCGGCATATCTACAAAAAGTGGTAATACCCCAGAAACTATTACAAATGTAACAAAAATTAAAGAAAATATTTCACTTAACTGGATGAATTACGATATACGAGTTTTGGAAGAAAATCTAAGTGATTTTCCTGCAGATAATGATTCCAATTGTTCTCGGGCTTTCAGGAGAGATTTTATACACAAACTTAACATAATGATTGAACGTTTAAATACCATGAAGACTGCTGATTTCTTTTTTAAAATACAATTTACTGCCAATTATGTAAGTTAGATATTACCTATTGGTCCACCCAGTTCTTTTTAAATGCATTACAATTTTCTTTATACCGCTCATATTAGCATATCAAATAGAACAATTTTATGTATAGCCATACATACATACATATGTATGTACGTCTACACAGAGAATTTATTAATTTTGGAAAATATAAAATTCCTTTTCAAACACTAGCTGCCGTATTCATAAAAATTTTATTTTATTTCATATATGTATATTCATACAAAATTCAATCAATATACCTTCCATTAATCCAAAAAATTGTTATGAAAACGGCAGTTACACTGGAAAAATACTATTTTTAAAATATGTATTTTGAAAATGTAATGTTAACCAAAAACCTTTTTTTTGAAAATTTGTTGGAGTATATAAGTTTGTAAAATTAAATTGATGTAGCAAATTTTAATTAAAATGTCTTCGTTTTAGTTTCCCGATTTTGTTGCTAAACATAAAGATGATTTTATAGATATACGTTCCATTATATTCAAGTGCCAAATTGGTGGTTATCTACATATTTACGACGTTGTTCATGATGTAAGAAAAATAATTTACGCAGGAAAAGATTTCTTAAAGGTATGTGCAATAACATATATCAATAGCAGGAACACTTCCCTATTTATTAAAGGTATTGGGTTTAGTATTATGTATGTTTTTTTTTCATTTTATTTTGTTTTTATTATTCGATATTTCGTTAACAGCTTGTTAACATCATCAGGAATAATAGAAAATTTTATGTATGTTTTTTATGTTTACTACAATCGATTGCCAATTTTGATCGTGTAATCAATTCCTGGCCACCTTTAATCGATAACGATCATTCAAAGATATCATATTGCTATGAACAAATTCCTTACGAAAAAGAAGAAGATTTCAAAGCAATTTTCCATAGATTTTATTAATGGAATTGTGAGTGATTAAAACAAAAATAGTAATCGAAGGCGTTGGCATAATTTTTCATATTTTATTCGTGTTGAAAATATATGTACATATAATGAAATATTATATCCAATTAAATGCCTTATAGATAATATAATATTTAAATGTAAAAAGTAAAAGTGATCCTCAAATTACTATAAAATTTATAAAGTAGAACTAGGCCTCTGAAAAAAAATTCGTCGAATAGACTCAAACTGGATTAGCAACATATCTTACACAATAACGACATAGTAGATAGATATCCAAGCAAATTTTTAAGCTTGTAACCAAAAACGGAAAATTTTTTATATGTATGTACGTGTGTACGCTGTTGTGGTTCCTGTGCAAATGAAAAATTGAACAAGTTTCAGAACTTTCAACATTGTTTTATATTTGTGAGCTCTTGTGACTTTGTGCTACAAGTTACATTGCGTCGTGTATTTACTTACCGGCAATTAATATTTCGCGATAGGAAAAAATTTAAATTGTTAACATGCATCATCACCATCAACATAATACCACATCGTCAGGAATAACAAATGCAAACACGACACAACCACCTACCCAAAGGAGGCGAAAAAAACGACCAAATTATGGGACGCGTACAGTTGAAGTACGACGTGGTTACAGTGGTTTCGGTTTTACTATATCTGGACAACAGCCTTGTCGTTTATCATGTATTATACCAAATTCACCAGCCGATCAAGCTGGACTTCGGGCTGGTGATTGCTTGATATCGGTTAATGGTTTAAATGTTTCTAAATTGCCTCATGAAACTGTTGTTCAACTCATAGGTAACTCTTTTGGCAGTATCCGCATGCAAATAGCTGAACACTATTATTCGGATAGTACGGATGAAGAAAATGCTGGTACTTGTTCACCAGCCGTACCATCACTGGGTCCCTATAGACCGCGTTATGTATATCACAAATCTAAACAACAGCGTATGAGAAGTTCCCCGATGAAAAAAAATGAAAGTCTTCTTCTCTCGCCCAGAACGACACAGCCATTTAAAAAGTGCCCAGCTATGACGATAAAAAAATCCTCCGGAACACAGAATACTCTGAAGCGACCATTAAGTGAAGAACTAAAATGTAGTGTACTATCGCCTTGCTTAACAACTGGATCATCTTCTACAGTAGCTAATGTCAGAGCTATGGTAAGGGCTCCTTTAACCAGCGCTGCTTTAGAATATAAAGCTATTGTTGGATATTTAGGAACTATAGAAATGCCAAAACAAATTTCACACAGCAGTAAACTACAGACGGTCCGCTCGTGCATACGCAAATTAAGACAGGAGAAACGTACTCCTTCCACCGTATTAATGGTCATTTTGCCCGACTCTTTGAAGCTGCTCTCGAATACAGGTAATGTGATGGCAACATATCCCTCTTCACGTTTAAACTATGTTAGTTCTTCCTCGGAGAGTGAAAATCGATTCTTTGGCTTAGTAACAAGTGCTGTTTACGCATCACCGCCCGATGAAAACGATGACGATGAAGACCCTATTGCAACAGCCTCACATACTTCCACTATAGACCACATTACAATATCAAATTCATGCCATGTATTTGTAGTCGATATTAAATTATGCGACCATTCTCAACATGTTGCCAAGGCACAAGAATTTCGTATAGAATGCACCAAAGATCCTATATCGAATTTATGTCTAGAATTTCCGAACAACTCTGAATATGTAGTCAATCTTATAAGAAGCATGTACACTATGCGGATAATACCACCGGCAACACAACGATCTATGTCTGATGATCCAAATCTCCACTCTGGAAGCAGGTACAATACCACAGCTCATTCACCACAGCCTAGTAATCATAGCGAGGTATCGACCACTACATCTAACTCTGATTCAGGTATTGGGTACAACAATGACTGTTCAAACATAACAGACCGTATTGTAGTTGTAGATTTCCCACAGCCCACAACGTCAACTCATAGATGTCATACGGCCCTGAATGCTGGTCAAAGACCACATAACATATGCCAACAAGATATACAAGAAGATATTGCCTCTACTTCGATAGCGGCTAATAAACGATTAACTGTACGCGTTATGCCGGATCCGAAAATTCCTTACAATCGAAACAGTCCAGCTAGATGCTTAATAAGTTCTCGATCATGTGATGATGTATTAAATCTCTTGGAGCAAGAATCAGAAGGCTGCGATGAGAATCAGCAAGTCCTTACAACGTTGCAACAGCAATGTTATGCCTCTATGGATGATATTTCTTTGTATCCTCAGGTTCCCTCGAAAGAAGATCATCAGTTTTTAGTACCTAATAAAAAACCAGAAAAACCTAAGAATACCCAATCGGTGCCACCAGATGAAAAGCAAAATCATCAAGAACCAACGCATAACAAGGACAATAAGAAAAACACATTAAAATTGCAATTTGATGCTTGGAATAGTTTACAAGATCTATCTTGTCAATCTGCTGAAGTTATACAGTCCTCTCCGGACAAACTGGCTAGCACACCCGACTTATCGAAAATTGATGCAGAAAGTTCTGGCTCTCCTTTCGAGAGGGGGTGGATCCAAACCTCATTACGGACACCCAGATCCGATAAACATACAATTCAGTTTTCCTTAACACCAGAAGCAACAAAGATGCACCTTGAAAATTCTGAAACTCCTTCAGTTTGTAGATCTGGTTCATTAACGAGTAGTGATGCTGAGAGAAATTCTTTAAATTATGGGATATCTTTGAGCGACTTAAATAAACCTCTTCCCAAAGGACCAACGGCGTGGAGTTCTTCGATAGAAGTATTGTTAGCCGATTCGGCAGGCATTAAGTCTTTCGCTGAATTCTTAAAACTTGAATATGCAGCAGAAAACATTTTCTTCTGGACAGCCTGCGAGCGGTTCAGACACATTGAAAAGCCACTCGAAAGGCAATCGGAGGCATTAACTATATATAAAAAACATTTGACAAATGGTTCTCTTGAACCAGTCAATGTTGATTCCAGGGCCCGCAGCTTAGTTGAACAGAATCTAGGCAAAGCGGAAAAAGATTTATTTCAACCAGCTCAAAAGCAAATTTTCAACTTAATGAAATTCGATTGTTATCAACGCTTTCTTAAGTCAGATTTGTACAAGCAATCATTGCAGGCTGAGAAGAAAGGCAAACCCCTGCCTTTCAATGGTGAGAATTTAGATGAACTACTTAAGACGACAAATTTTTCCGAAAGTGCCTCATCAAAGTTAAAGAAATCGGCAAGCAACGCCGAAGAGGGGCGCCGACGTAGAAGCCTTTTGCCTTGGCATAGAAAAACAAACCTAGCGAGAAGTAAATCCAGAGATAGAATAGCAATAGAAAAATCAAACATCGAAAACATCCCTACGAATGTAGCAATTCCATCCACTAAATTACAATTACCAGTAAGTGATAACATATGGAAGCAATCTGCTTCTATACATGGTTCAAAATCATCATTGACCTCATTCGATGCCATTCCTGTAACTGAATTGTGCTCTAATTATTGTCGTATTAAATTTCCTGATGGTGCGACCACTGTTACACAGCTGAAACCTGTAGAAACCGTCGCCCAATTAGTAGAAAGACTTTTTAAAAAAAGAAATCTTACGTACAATTTTTATGATGTTTCTATTTCGGGGCCACCTGCTAAATCAGTTGATTTGCAGTCTTCTGCTCAAGAGCTTTCACGGAAAGAAATTGAAATAGAACAACGAGTTGCGTTTAAGTTAGATTTACCGACACCAAAAGTAATATCTGTAAAAAGTAAACCCAGAAAACAGTTATACGAAGTAGTTAGACCCATATTACAGAGATACAACATTAATCCTGAAGTCGTGGAAGTGGTGATGAGAGATACACAAGAAAAAGTGGATTTAACTCAGCTTGTGAGTCATATCGACAATCAGCGTTTGCAGGTAGTGTTAAAGAAAACCTACCCCCCTCTTCCGCAAACCACACAAAAAAAGATGCCTTATGTGCAAACAAAAAACTCTATTGTCAATGGATTACAAACAACCCAAACCACTTTAGATGAAATTACCAACAAAGTGTTTAGTGATTTAATGGAGGTGAAAACACAAGATGTTGTGTCGAAATCGTCAAAATTAGATCAGTGTTCTTTAAAATCTGAAGAATGCGCATCAGAATCTTCTTCATTCCTGAGACGCATACGTAATGGCAAGAAAAGTGACGAAGTAACAGAAATGAGTCTAATTAAATCGAAAAAATCTCTGCTGGTCGCTGGTGGAGTACAAATAGACGGTAAACTTGCAATTAAAGAAAAAATTAAAGCCGGTGTTAAACAACAAATACCTTTAAACGTGGCCGAGAGGCAGGACGATTTGTTGGAAGACTTAAAACGAGCTCAGTTGGCACGTTTGGAAGACCAACGTGGAACGGAAATTAATTTCGAGCTACCAGAATTTTTAAAAAATACTGAAAATTTAAATAGTTCATCGTCGAGCTCGAGTAATATTAATAATAAAAGTGCAAATAACGAAAACGCACACATTTGCACTGCGGAAAGACCACCACAACCCGCACCACGTTTGTCAATAATAAATCTTATCAAACCAAAAACCACTTGTACTTCGCCTTTAAAACTTGAGGAAGAACAAAGTGCTATTGAAGATTTTGAAGACCTAAATTCTTCTTTAAGGGGGCCACCGCCGCTACCACCCAAACCCAAAGTACTGCCCATAAAGCCTTCAAACTGGGGTGCAAGTATAAGCCATCCAACCAAAACACCGGCTTCAATTAACAATCCCAACGTAGCTGCTATATCATCAAACAATGTTATAGTTTCTCCTAGTGGCAGGTGTGCATATTTGGATCAACCTAGTAGCAGTTTTGTTTAAACGATCCGTCAAAAACTACCTATATTAATTTTATTATTTAAATGTGTGTATGTAGATTTTTATGTATGTACATATGTATCTACATGCGTACATGTTTTTTTCTGTTATTTCAATACGTATATATTTCTGTGTATATATTTCAATTGTAATTCGCTTATTTAATATACATAATCGAATAATTGACCATATTACCATTTTATATTTTATACATACCTATGTAGTATGTGTTTTTTTAAATATACATTTAATAAACTAAAAAATTTTAACAATTTTAAATAATTTTTTTTTTCAAACAGTGTGTCTATCTTGTTATGCACAACTAAAAAAAATTCTTGCAGCTTTTTTAAAAAGTTTATAAGAAAACTTAAATTATCGTCCTAAATAGTGGGTAATGTGAATTGGAAGTGAGTACTTTTCCTTATTGAAAACTATTCAGTTTGTTAACATTAGAGACGGCATCGTGAGTGATTTTTACTTTTCATTTTAAGCACGCTAAGAAGCTTACGCATGCGACATGCTTTTTTGTCCCACGCTCACATGAGTGAAATAAATAAATGGCCAGGCTTACGAAATATGTAGTTTCGAAAAGCAATTTATTTACAATTTTTTAATTTTCGCACAATTTCTGGTAATATTTGTATTTTTCAAAATTCTTGGTTATGTCCGACAATCTGAACACTCAACTTAGTCTGGCACAATTTCATTTCTTCCATTTCTTAAGCATTTTATGCTGCTTTTAGTATTGTTATTAGAAACTTAAAAAAATTAAAATATTATTATTCTTTATTAGACCTATAATAAATTATATATCTAATACAAAGTCAAGGAGCACTAGCTGCCGTGGCTATCGGCTCTTAGCAAAATAACTAATTAAGATAGGAAATTAAATAGATGTATATGTGTATCTTAAGATCTATGGTACAGAAAATTTAAGTAAAGGTATAACGTTCTCAGCGTTAAATTAAATAATGAATCCAGTTCGTGTTATAAAATCGTTGATTTTCAAAATATTTTCATCTGTAGGATTCTTCAAGAGCTCCCTAGGGTTTGTAGAACCGAAAATATTTTTTCTAATGTCAAAAAAATGCCTGCAATCTAGAAGAATATGATCCACAGATAGATTTGACCCGCATTTGGAACAGATTGAAGTTGACTCTCGATTAATAAGGTGATTGTGTGTTGCATAAGTATGACGCAAGCGTAAACGCGAAAAATTTTTATTTGTTGTTTGTTAACCTTTCTTGTTTAAGCAGGGGTACAGGAGTTCCAATGTAATTCCTTATAGTGCGGATGATGATAGTCTGCCCATACAGATAATTTCCTTTGGTGAAGATAATTTTTGATAAAAGCTTTTATATCAGTCTTTTCGGTGTGATGTTCCATTATAATAGGGTCGTGGTTAGCGAATTTGGCGGCTTCTGCTGCTTTAGTATTACCAATAATATTGGTGTGTCCTGGTATCTATAGGATTTTTAGCAGATAGGAGTTAATTATGAGGAGATCCCAAATATGATTGATTATATTCCACTTACGGGACAGGGGATTGGATATTGAGTTGGTAACTGACAAACTATCGGTGCAAATTATGGTTTTTTCCTTTTTACTGGTAGCAATAAAAATTGCATTTATAATAGCAGTTGCTTCCGCTGTAAAAATTGATGTACTTTCCGGGAGAATTTTCAAACGAAGTATTAAGCCGTTTCTATCCACAATTTCTATCCGCATTCGATTAGGAAAGAAGGGTTTAACCTTAACTTTATACCATGCAACATCAAGAACCTTTCGTAAATTAAATAAATTGAATGTGAGAACCATATTGCCATTGCACTGGTAAGCGCCATTTTGATCAGTGGTTGTGTATTTATAGACTGAGACTACACCCTGAGGTTTGAGTTCATTCACAATTTCTTCTTCAGGTACATCTATTAAGCATGGAGCATAGACAACTCCTTTTACAAAATTTAGGCTTTCATGAAGTTTGATGTAGATTTCACATATATTTAATAATGATTTAGATTTCAAGAATTTGTTAGCGATGACTTGGTTACGAACTAATATTAAAAGATTTCCATCTCTGAGTTGGCTGATAGAGTCAATTAATGTTAAATTGCATTTAATACTCTTTGAATAAAGAATGGACTTAGTTTTTTCAATTCATTATTTTTTGATGTTATAATAAGATATTTTAGATCACTTAGTGGCACATTGGTTTTAGGTGTTGGAAGCTGACGTTGGTCTAGGTAGTCACCAAATATGGCGAACCTATTGGATGAAATATTTGGTGGTCCGGGGGCCATTTTTATTTTTTTTACAATTATAATAAACAAATGTCTTTTACTTGTGCTCTAGAAAAAAGACAACAACGCACGAAATTAAGATAAAGAGAACACTAAATCTGTAACTGTTAACCGTTACTTTAATAAAATAAAAAATTCTTTACAATAAGCGCAGTCAAAAAAAAAAACACGTCCTTAGTAGGCAAGTGATAATCGATGACTGCAAAAAATTAAAATAAGAATCCACTGTTTCTGCACACATGCAGATTTGATCAAAACTCGAGTCAACATAATAATTCTTAAACTTTTTTTTATGTTTCACTGAAAATATAAATTTTACTCGCTTTGCTCGAAATAATTAGAAATCCTTCAATAATGGTTATTACTGTTTGCAAAAAAAAAATAAAAAATTTCAATTATATCAAAGAAAAGGATAATTAAAATTCATAGCATATGTAATTTCATGAAAATGGTGTGATTCTCTGATTTTTTCCCCGGTAATTATGTATTATTTCGGGTGCCCCGGTAGTCTAGTGAGTAGTGTGCTAGTTTATCAGTTGCTGGTCCTAGGTTCGATTCCTACCAGAGGCTCTGGTCTGTATCACTACAAAACATAAGTTTTTTTAGAACGGGTATCACAATAATTAATTTGACCCAAGTAGGCTGGAAAATTTCTTTACATCCAGCAACGTACCGACCTAACCTAACCTATGTATTATTTTCAATCTCTGTGTAAAATATTAAAAAAGACTGTTTTTCAAATTTATTGAAAAACAAACACTATTTTTTAGATAAAAAATGATGCACATTTTGAAAAATCAATAACGGCCTTTGAAGAAGAATTTAATAAATTATTATGCGATCCAGCATTTGAAGATTTGCAGTGTGATCATATTAAAGGTAATCCTAAAGAATTAGTTAATATTTATTCCAAAAAATAATTCCACAATTAGATCAAAAGAATTTCTTTTAAATTTATTAAGAAATATTCAAAATTTCATCGTAATTTTTTATTTTTAAATTTAACGTTCCTTAGTACCGTAAGTAATTTGATTTATATAACTTCAGTACATTCTCTTAGCTTTGTAATGATTTGCTTGTTGTCTATGTATCGTATGTTTAAATTTTCTTTGCTTTTTTTTAACATTGTTTTACATTTTCATTAAATAATAATATATTTCCTAAGTCTTTAAAAGCCACCCATTATTTTTAAAATCAAAATGTCTATGAATTCAAAGTTGTGAAAATATCTAAAAAAAAAAAACCAGTCATTAAGTACATTGACAAAATTTGATATTTCTGTACAGAAAAAAAATCTATGTAAATAAGTTTATCGAACCATGTATATGAACGGTAATACGTTATAATACGAAGTATAAAACAATCCGAGTTTATTTTAAAATTATATCATATTTGTCCTAGATTTTAAGTTTTATTAGAAAAACGAAATTTCAATTTATTAAAAAAGTTTTCGTTAATTCCAAAGATTCTTTGTCATTGATATTATTTGTGTTAAGTTTTTAAACATATCCATAAGTAATATAAAAATATTAATAATTTGAGTTATATCCTAACTGATTTCCCAAATGAATTTGTTACTAAAGGAATGTTTGACTATATTTTCTTGCAAATATTTATTTTAAAAAATTAGATGTTTAGATTTTTCTGCAATAAATGAAAGTTGTTTGAATTCTTGAATTTATTGGTTTATAAAAAATATTTATTATTTATTTAATCTACTTACTTAAATTCTATTTGCGGTATTGATTAAAAAAATATATTTTTGGTTTATCAAATAATAATAAACAAATTTCTATTCAAAATGGAACGAATAGAATTTGTATTTATAATTAAAAAAGGGGATGCATTTGAAATCACGATGAAAGAAATTATTTCATAGTATTCTTTAAGGAATATAATATAATTAAAAAAAACACATGAAATTATATCGCAAGCGATTAGGAATAATCCGACAAACATTATTTGAATATTTAAAAAAATTTTAATATATTATTTAATGTTCTTCGAATTCATGTATTTGAACACAAATAAAAAATAAACCTATAACAACGCTTGTATTTATAGTTGGTGTCTTAGGTCCAAGTAAAATGGTCGATACCATAAATCGTGTAATTTTATCGCAAATCGCAATCTATTTTTCTCCTATTTGCTAACGTTTTATGAGGATAATAGTTGTAAATATGAATAATAATAAATTAGTCTCATGGTCTCATGTAGAAAGACCCTAACTAACATAATTGTTACTTTACAGAAAAAAGAAAAAACATAACATAAACTGTTATTATTACAATGCAATTACCAAAATCTAAATGCTCATAAAACCGTTATTTTTGAGATTATTGCGTTAAATTTGCGTCATAATCTGTATTTGTGTGAAATGAATGGCATCACTAAAAAAATCCAATTTTGAAGAAATGCATGTTATACAAAATAAGTATTTAAGATATATTTATGTCAGAAAAAAAAAAGACACAAAATCTCAAATGACAGAAATAGTATGTAAAATTGAAATAAAAGGAAATTAATTATGTATAGCGTCATTGTTTTCGGAACAAAAATAACGTATCACCAATGTAAATCTGCGTAAAAAAATAAAAATAGTCAGAATCGACTCCAAGACCTCAAAACGTCGAAATATAAGCGAGTTTTCATAATTTTCGAAAGCACTTCATCACTTCATAGAGCAGCAATTTAAAACTAAAGTCAACTACCAAAAATTAAATAAAAAAAAAACAATTAACTATTCAAAATCTGTACTATCAGACAAGTATCGTCAGTGTACTGAAAGCAATAATTTAAATTTTAAGCTAAGAAAAATGCCTATTTTTCTTAGCCTTTGAGAGTGACAAGTTAGGAAAGCAAAGCTTAAAATTTCTAACAGTCCTTTGTGAAATAAACTGATAATGGTCTATTAATATATAATTAATTATGGATGGATGTCGCAATGTTTTACTATACAAAAAATATGCTTTTAAGTAACCGCCAGGTATTTTCTACGTAATTCCTATATTGAATGGAAACTTCAATAGTACTTGTTAATTAAATGACATCTCCCAAAAACATTAAAATATTCCCTTTCGTAAATTTTCTAAAAAAAAAAAAATAGCAATACCCAGTTGAAGTTTTTTTTCGAAATATGTACTTGACGTGTACCCAGTTTTCATGTCTCTTGACTTTCTATCACAAATGCTTCCTTTCGTTTTTCTCTTCACTTCTGTAATAAACATGGTGAATTCATAACATGTGAACTCAGTAGCCCAGCTGGCCGAATATTTATCACTGATTAATGTCAAATTGTATGAATTATTTTGACAGTGCACAATATATTTTGGTTGTTGTTGTAGTACTGAGTTTAGCTGGTATCAATTCAGCTTGGTAATAAATTTGAGTTTGATGACATATTTCACTTAATCTATCTCAGTAAATAAATAAAACAATTGATTGAATGAATACAACATTTTTTTCTTTACCATGTGTGATGATACGTTTTTTTGTTTTAGAAAAGCATCTATTTTATGATTCGTTATTTTGAATTATTATTACAACTTGGTTATTTTTGATAGTCGAAGCTTCAAATGTTGTATGTAATATGATGCAGTGAATCGTAATCAATAAGAGTCAATTTTGAATTTTTTGATGATACGTTGATTTCCATTTTAGGAGACGATATACTTTTTTTAATTTTGCCAACACAGAATTATAAAAGTAAATGGCTCTGGTGTTGCAATTTACACTATACAACAGAAATGATTAATTTGATTAAAAATCAAACATATTTAAAATTTAAAAATACTCTTCTTCTCCTGATAAGAATTTTTCAATACTTATGTGTTGAGCATGTAACATACTATAGAATAGTGAATTGTTGTTTGAAGCTAGTTCTTGGGGAGAGCCCTGCTCCTTTATTTCACCTTGATCCATAACAACAATTCGATCCATATTTTGTAATCTTTTGAGACGATGTGCTATAAATATTACAGTAGAACTTCTGAACCATGAGCGCAAAAGTTGATGGATGGCAAATTCGGAATCATTGTCCAAGTTTGATGTACCCTCATCAATACAAATTACTTTAGAATTTTTCAGTATAGCTCTCGACAAGCATAACAGTTGCTTTTGACCAGCAGACAAATTTATACCACCTCTATCGAGTTTTCCTTCTAAACCACCTAAAGATTGCACTAAATATGTAGCAGATACGCTCTTGTTAATTGCCCGCCATATTTCGCTGTCATAATATGATAAACGAGGATCAAGATTTTGTCTGACAGTACCCTCAAATAGAAATGGATCTTGTGGAATTATACAAATGTGATTACGTATAACACTTAGTGACAATGTCTTTAAATTAACACCATCCAAAGTAATTTCTCCTTGGCTTAATGGTGCTATTCTCATTAAGGCCGCTAATATAGACGTTTTTCCAGCTCCAGTACGACCCACTATAGCCAAACGCTCAAAAGCTTCTGTTTTCATATTTAAATTTTGTATGGATGGTGGCAAATGTTCCCTATAGCAAAGCTCAACATTTTTGAAACTTAAAACTCCATGTGTAGGCCAACCGTATGGCAGAGAAACGCTACCTTCAGCATTTTTTTCTCCTTCAATTTCTAAGTAATTTTCTATACGTTCTACGGCTACTAATTCCTGTTCAGTTTCGGCTACAGCATTAAGAACTCCTGCCAGAATCTGCGTAAAACCCAAAGCATACGAAATTGCCAAACCAACTAAACCAGGATTTGTTACATGGGCCGAAGTAATGGCTGCCAAAAATCCGGCACCACCTACTAGTAAAGCCCCCAATAACTGCAAGCGCAAACTCAGCCAATTTTGAGCTGCCGATGAGGTAAGTTGAGCGTTAATACTTTCCTCTAATTTGGTATGAAAATCTATTTGAAAACGCCTACTTGCACGCATTGTTCTTATAGTGATTAAACCCTGTAAAGTTTCAGTGAAGTGTGAGTATAATGGAGACATGGCATTGCTGGAGAGACGTTTGATATCACGTGATGCATGACGGTAACTGCGCTGTAAGCTTAAATATACTGGAATCATGGGTATAATTATTAAACTTAACCACGGCATTGCATATAAACTTATTAATACTGCACCCACTAGAGCCACCAGTTGAGCCAGCAGTATATTTAAAATAAATGGCAGAGAATCGTCTACGGTGTAGGTGTCCGATGAAAAACGGTTTAAAATACGTCCAACTGAAGTCACATCAAAAAAACTGAATGTGGCCTAAATAAATTATTGCATATTTAATTGATATTTTAGTAATAATTTTTGATTCATAACACCATAATACTTACGTATATCACCTTGTTTAGCAGCTTGTCATGTATATATTTAGCAGCCTTCAATCCAGCGTAGGCAAAGAGGAAAGCACGAGCCAAAGTTATTACCGAATTTGTACATGCCAGGCAAGCAAATATACTCAAATAGTAAGTTGTAGTGTGAGCTGATGAATAGTTATTTAAAGTTTCGTTCCAAGTCTGTGGTTGTATTAAATGGTCTAATGTATTTAATGCATTTGTGTTGTTGCTCAATGTTACGCCCGTTACCCAGTGGGCCAGCCAAGCATCAGATAAGTTTCTCGTTATTTGCATTAATGCTACCAACAGCAAAACTATTAAACCTATACGTGTTGTTACAGCTTTCCAATAACAAGTAAAAACATTCATCGAGAGATGTCCATATTCTCTCCTTTCCTGAGGTATCAATATTGTATAAAATATTTATTAAATTGTTTTAGTATTTACCTCCAACATCATACTGTCTACACTCTTGTTTTCATGCAATTCATCCAAGTTAACCGAGTCGCGTCTCTCGGCATCAGTTTCACTATTGGAATCTTCCAAGCTGAAATCAATACTGTCAAACATATACACACGTGTCGAAAGTTTTCCATTTTCTATATGAAAAATCTAGGTGAAAAAAATTAAATAATTATTAATATTCAAGACAAGTTCATTAATACCAATTGCTGCTCACCCGATTAGAATATGGTAATAATGTAACATTGCGTGTCACGATTATTCTCGTCTTATCTTTTAGTAGGTTTAATATGCAATGTTTAATAATATGATTTGATACATGAGCATCCAGGGAAGCAAAAATATCATCTAACAAATAAACTGTAAAAAAGGAGAATTGACTAAATAAACATGTATTAAAATAAAATTGTTGCTTACCTTTCTTATCCTGATATACAGCTCTAGCTAAAGCAACTCTGGCTCGTTGACCACCAGATAATGTCTGACCATTCTCTCCTATGCCTATCAAATCCCCACCTAACATTGTGATATCATCGTTTAAGGCACAAGCAAATAAAACTGATTTATACCAGTTTTCTTCGAAAACATTACCCCAAACAATATTATCACGTATGGTGCCACGTTGTAGCCAAGGTGTTTGAGATACATAACCAAAACCTGTAAAATTTAAAAGATTAAGAGATTTTTACAATCGTGGCCTTTCTGCGATATACCTTCTGCTATATCTTGTGCACATATTGAGCCATTCAAACAATTTATACCACCCACTATGGCCGCTAGAAAACTACTCTTGCCTGCTCCGACTGGACCTTCAATACACACAAGTTCTCCCTAAAATAGAAAAATGTTAGACAAATATTGTGTTGACTATATTAGAAATTTTAATACCCTTTTTACTTCCATATTGACTTGTTCCAATCTAAATCTCGATATTTCTACATCTTCGCCACTATTCGTTAAGTCATATTCAAAAGTGGCGTCCTTGAATTGTAATACTTGCGGTCTCTTATCCGCTAATGTTGGACAGCTACCTTTAATAATGGGCTTGTAATATGAGCAGAAATCCAAGTTCGGAAGCTAAAAAAAGGAATAAAAACTCAAAGACGTTAAAAGTTGCGATATTAATGTGGAACCCAAAAATACTATCTGTTTTATTTCTTAAAGCATTTCTCATTTATAAAACCTTTATCAAATATATTGTGTATGGCAATTAAATTTATAAACCTTTAGACCATATAGATGGTACCGAATACAATATTTAAAATTTTGCTAACTCACATCCATTAAGTCCTGCAGACGTTTTACAGAAATCCACGCTTCTATTAAACCGTTCAAGACCCATGGGAAAGCATTTAGTGGACTGATAAGTAAATTCAACAAAGCCATACTTGTGTACGTTGTAGAAGCAATCAATGGATTACCCATCCAAACTGATACACCAAATGTTAGAAAACACATTAAAACTGGTGTAGTGGCCCAGAAATAGACACACAAAGCATCCAAATATTTACGCTTTGCTAAGAATTTTAATTCGTTCTTGCGAAAATGTAATATTTTCCTAATGAAAACATCTTCCCAAGCATATAGTTTTATTTGCTTAGCGCCAATTATTGTTTCACGAGTAGCAGATATGCGAGCATCTTTTGCTTTCATTAAGCCTTTTGAATATTTTCCAATACGTTTAGCTAACCAACGATTAATAGGTATAAGTGCTGCTGCAAAAATCGCGCCAGCTATAAAGGCAGCTCCCAATTGAGTGTATAGTAAATAGAGCGTAGTAAACAGTTGAAATGGAATACTCCAAAATGAATGGAAGGAAACACATGAATTTACAATACGATCGGTATCTGTAGACATCAAGTTAAGAATTTCGGTCCGGGCTTTATTTAATCCGTGGGCTTCTAAGGCTTTTCGATAAATAGCACTGATTACACCAATACGCATTTTCATACCAATCATCGACATACGCCAATTGAAGTGACATGAGCAAAATGTATCTGTAAGTAATTGTGTTTTCAACTTCCAATCAATAACACGAAAATTTACTTACATATCAACTGAGTTCCAAATAGACTTAATGCATATAGATAAGGTCGCCAATTAAAGTTCTCTTCAGTTACGTCTGGGTCAGAATATTCTTGACCCAATAATCCACCCAGAAGCAGAGGTCCAGCAAAACTTGATACGTCTGCAATGAATCTTAATATACCAATCAAATAAAATTCTTTTCCAAATGACCTGTGTAGAGCCCAAAACAAATTTTTTGATCTTGATAAACTGGTCTGTAAATTATTACTTATTCTTGATATATTTAAGGCATCCGGTAAATCAAACAGATCTTCGATACGTTTCAGATTACCAGCCACACCTTTCGTAATTAGCGGTCCCACCCAACAAAAGAAGAACTTCGAAAAACAATTAGCTTCATCTTGAGCATGTCCTAAATCACCTTCATTATAATGAAAATTAAATTCAGTATAACATGATGATGTAAGTGGTGTGGTTTCCGTGTTAAGATGAGGATAACGCGAACCCGTATACGCAGCCCTCCCCTTTGGTATTAAAGTTAACCCATAACAAATATCGAATAATAATGTGGCCAAACTCCAAGGCCAGAATTTAAATTCTCGACTAGAAAGCAGCCATACTGCATGCAATACGAATACAGTCAACCACGTAACTATCATGACAAGCGGACCTCTGTGACTAAGTTCACCAAAATTTCGAAATGTTAGAAGATAACCTTAAACGAAAAAGATGTGAATTTATTTCTAATCAACGAATATTACATTTTAAATGAAAAGAGCATTCAAATTTTTTTTATTTTACAGGATTAATGATTTCAATTATTTTTTTTCTCCTAGCAATTTTTCCTTTTATGACTGTCTTTCTCTTCCTAATCCAATAACCAGCAAAAAATTAATGCGTTTACGTTGGTCTTTTCATAATTTCTTAAACAATTCATTTTCTGAATTCATTTTTAGTGACATCTTAAATTGTAACAATATCATCACTTTTAATGTTATAATTATTAGAGTAACGGACTGTAGTTTATGCAAGAAGTACTCCGTTCAGTCATTTTTAAATGAATAAATATGTGAAATTCTAAACAATTTTATTTTTAACTGATTCTCAGATTAATTAAAACACTAAGTACACATTAATACGGATTTTTTGGATGTTTTCAAAATTGTCCTTTGTGTTGTTACGAGTTTTTGGTACAGTAAAATAAATCAAATAAAAGAGAAAGAATTTTTTAAGAAATTCAATCAGGAAATCAGTTTTTCGATTAAAATTAATTTAACAGGGCCACTCGGTGGTGTGTGGAGGGTATGATAGATTTATTTCATATGCAGGTAATGGTTCGACCTTAGCTCAAGACTTCCTTGATTTCGATAGTTTTAATTATGCTGTCAATTCCTTTTCATTTTACTGCATTGCTGACGTAGAGCTATTTAATTCACTATATAGAGTTAATCCATAATGTAGTTTACCCACTTGTTTGCTTCTATATAAATATATATTTTATTTCTTGTTAATTCTATTTTAATCACATCTGAATTTCCTACCCTTTGAAAAACATATTGAGTTATCCCTATTGATAACTCCAAATTCGTTCAGAAGCCGTCAAATATTCGACCAATATCTATACTTCGTGCTTTATCGAAAATCGTCGAGTATATTATCAAATGGTTGAACGTATTTCAGGTGGAATTTATGATACACAATTACTTTTCGGAAGGGTTTTAATGCTACTTCTTTATCGTGCTTTATCGAAAATCGTCGAGTATATTATCAAATGGTTGAACGTATTTCAGGTGGAATTTATGATAAACAATTTGCTTTTCTGAAGGGTTTTAATGCTACTTCTTAATCTGACTGATAATATTAAACGAAATGTGAATGATTGTAATTTTTTTTTATTTTGTTTCTTCTGATCTCTCTAACGCATTTAATTCTATTGATCATAATTTGATGACTGAGAAGATTAGTAGCGATGTTGGTCGCAAGTTGATAAACCCCGTGGAGAGGCAAATTGAAGGCGATGCAGTGAAAAGTTCACCAAGCTGTTCTCCCTTATGTATAGATTCAATATTTTTTCCATTGATTTCAGGAAAAATATACTGAGACTGATCGGTCTGTATGATTTAGGTAATTGTTCGGGATTTTCTCCTGCATTTAGCCCATTTGTCAGGTATATGTCTGGTATACAGTTCGGACAGGGTAGGGACAATTTGATCCACTAAATTGCGGTCCTGCACCACCAGTCTGCTTCTTCCTGATATCATCCCGAATAGAATTATGTATGGGACTCAATTGCGCCATCGATGATACGGTAGCGGGATAATCCGGTGGGACTATTCCCAACATAATACTACACGTTGCATTCCTATCAGTGCTGCACCAGTTTTCACCTTTGGGGTAGGCATTGCTATTTTTCCCCATTGCTTCCAGCCGCTGCAGTTGTCCTCTCCGATGCACCTAATCTTCTGACCGTAACAACCTTCTTGGGAGAGCTCTGATTCGTAGTTGTGTTGCTAGAGCATTGTCTCCTAATAGCTTAGGCCCCGCTAAGTTCCATGAGCAAGGTAAAGGGGTTGGACGAGCCGCGACAGTACCGGGTGCCATGGTATGACTAAATACAATCAGAGGGCACCCGGAACACTACGTATGACACTTGGGATGACGGGTTTTATAGAGTTTTCCTCTCAAGATCCGCCATTTTCAGTCGAAAGCAGGGGCACCTCATGCAGGAGAGGCAAATTACCTCCGTATGCCTTTATATGTTCTGAACTAAATAAGAAGCATCACTGAACTTTACCCCCAAGAAAATATTAAATGCAGATTGACTTCTCTTGGAAATATGAACATAAGGTTAGTGCATTACTCATTTACATACTATGTAGAGATATGCATATTCACTACTCCATTTCAGGACTAGAAGTTTTGAAAGATTTTCTAAAAATTTCATTGTATAAATATACCTAACTTTGCAAGGAGACTACTCGATTAAATACATTGTAGTAGAAATTCGCATTTATATATGAAAACTTTGTATGTCCCTAACTGGAAAACTAGGATTTTCCGGGACTTTATTCAACTTATATTATATTCTTATGAAAAATAAATAATAATTGCCGTATCTAATTTTTTTTTAATTTGGTGAAGCGTCTGTAAACTAGATTTAATCCAATTTCCATTACATGGATATTATATATATATATATACAACAATTCAACAAAATTTATAATACTTATGTATGTAGTTTATTTTAGTTAAATTTTATTTTTCAACTTACCGATGTGTACTATCCACATAATACATTCCATGCAAACAATAAGTAAATCGGATGCATAAAATCGGATACCCAAATGATAAAAATCAAATAATTTTAATATTGGCAATAAAGCCAACTGAATACTGATAACTATGCGCAAAGAAATTGCCCATATTTGGGTACGATTACGCGCTACAGTTCGTGTGTAGAAACCAAAGTGATAAGCGGAGAATGCCGCAAACAATGTATAAATTGGCAGCTGTAATATGATTTCCTGGAAACAAAGTAGCAAATCATTCGAATCATTTGCAAATGGTTTTATACCGGTTGAACAAAACTCTGTCCAATTCCATTCTGGCCATTTATTTCCATTTAGTTCAGTAAATCTAAAAAAAGTTTATATTTATTTTTATAGCTATTCAAGGAATAATACTTACTTTTCTATATTTAATACTTCCATATTTAATAATACGGTACTTTCACGTTCCGTGCAAAAAGTTTCAAAGGCTATTAATATTTACTATCGTAAGTATAGTACATCACAATAAAACGAGAATACTTTTGTATGACTAATAGGGACTCTTTTATTATTTATTTCTAATCTATTGGCAAAATATAAATAAATAAAAAAACCCATTCCAAAAGCAGTTGTTTACCATCGGCTAATATAGGTGATATTTACCGTACGGTAATTTAGACCACATTTACTTAATATATTAGATAATATTTAGACCTCCAAACAGGTAATTTTTATATTTATAGGGTAATATTAAAAAATTTTAATCTTTAAGTATTAAATCCACAAAATTTCTTGATAATGTGTTTACACTAAAGTTGTGTCCACAGATTCCTATATAAAGAGCTAAACTGAAACGAATGCTCACTTCAAACAGATTATGAACCCCACTCTAGTTTACACATTAGGTCTGTTCGTTTACTTTTCTGGTAAAGTTCGCTAAAATGAGAGTAAGCCATAATTTATCTCAATAAGAGACCAAAAAGTGCAAAAACCATAATATATACCACATAATAGGTCTGTTCAACGTGCATAACAAAAACATTTGCATCGTTGGCAACGGCTGTAAATGTGGACAAAAATAAATTGAAAAAAGTAAAAGCAATTTTTTATTAAATAAAGTGATAGATATGCACAAATATACGTACTTACATTTTGAAATTTATTTAAAAAATCTCTTTTAAATTAAAAACTTTTGTCGTTTCTTTTCAAATTTTCTGATTAATTTCTTAGTATCATATATAAATAAAAAACATCCGATAATTTAATTCTAGACCGAACTTACCCAAAGAAAAAGTTCGTGCAACTTTGTACAGAAAATTAAAAGTTTTACTATCTAATTTTATTTCAAAATTGTACAAAAATTGTTAATAATTGCTGGCACGCTTTTGGGTAAATTTAGAGGATTCCATCTTACACGTAGTTCACTTGTTGATAAGCATTTCTCACAATAGATCTGATCTAGATTCTGAATATATATAGTCAAATTCATGTGCAATATAACTTCCAATTTATATAGTAGTGCTCTAATAATATTATAACTATTATTTTTTCATAAACATTATTTCTAGCTTATTTGATGCCTTCATATTTAATAATTCTTATATTACACTTGTAGTCCACCAACTATATATGGCCCTATGGGCTCGGTTGGTTATTGCTATAAATAAATAAAATAGATTTTTATTACATTCTTTCTGATATTCTCATAAAGTATTTTTTCTAAAAGCAAACTCAACAACTGAGAAGGAAAACATATATATATATATATATAGATATATATAAATGAGAAGAAAAATCTAAAAATAGTAATATGTATGTGTTATAAAAAAAGTAAACTAATGGATTGTTATGTTTTTGTTTATAAATGTTTGGTTTTTTGTTCCGTATTCAACTCAATTCTCGATTGATTAGTTGAATTTTGAACATAAGAATCTTGAATTTGTAGTCTAAAATTGGGAAGAGTCCACTGCTGGGCTAAGTAGGCATTAGCGAAATAGTACTATATGGATATGCTTTCCTCCTCAATTTTTTAGTTTGCTTTTATATAAAAAAATTCTTTATGAGAATACCATAAAGTATCTAATAATACATTGACATATTTTTTCGGGAAGAAGCACAATTTGAAAATTAGAATCATATACATATAAATAAAATAATTTGTGCGAGTTCGGTCTATTTTGTTATGCACCTAGAACAGACCTATTATATATGACCATGTACAATTAAAAATCCTCACACATGCATACATCCATAAAAACACAATAATTTGGCTTATACATGTTATTTAAAGAAACTCCAAATAATTTTGAACTAAATCATGAAATAAAATTAACTATTCTTTGTTCATTGCATTTTTGGGAAACTTTTAATTTTACTTCCTTTTGTTATTTTCAATGTTTATTATAAACCAGCTGATTGCTTGTTCTTCACGCCCAAACTAGCCCGAAAAAAAATACGGGCGTTCTCGTGTGCGAAGAACAAGAATATTACTCTCTCAAAATCTTTCTCATTTACCCAATTTTTGGGTAAGAAAACGATTTGGGTAGAATTGGGCGCCCGTGGGCCCAAGGTTGTCGAAAGACGAATTCGTCAATTCGCTTTAGTAATGAATTTGCCTTGCATATGACACTGCAACTTATTTTTAAACTGTCATGGATGCGTAAACTTCAAAAAATTTGTTTACTTCTGAAATTAAAAAAAATCATGGGAAAATCTCATGCTATCGATTCATAAGCACTGTTCTTTAAAATATTGCGTCTCTAATCATATCCCACAAAAGAAGGTAATAATAACGTGAAGAAGTTCATAAATCATTAAATAATTTTAAAAGTCATATTTTTAATTTAAATGCGAATTCATGGCAAGTAGCTACTTAGCTAAAATTCACATCAGTTGATTTCTCTTCAGTTGTCAAATTTGTGTTCAACTCAAAGCATGTAAATACATAGACTATTTTGACAAGTTGAATAAAATTGTATTTGCATACAAAAAATGCTGTTCCTGTAGGGACGATATCACCTGGTATGAATTCGCCTTGCCCAGGTGAAAGTTCAATACAAATTTTCTGTACAACTTTACTGTGCCGAAAGATATTTACATTTTTCTGTTATTTTATTCATATTTTTACAGTTAATTTTAACGTTTAGTTAATCTTCTTTTATAAATTAATTAAGCGAAATGTATGTGTTTATGAATGCAATGCACCAAGTACTTGGAAATTGAAACCCCCTGATTCAAAAAAAACTAATGCGTGTAAGCAGGAGAATATATGTTATCAGTCCGCCTTACCTGGTTATGTTTCACAGAATCACTCAAGAAAAATAAATTGATTTGTATAATAATAATCATAATAATAATAATAATAATCATTAGCCTATGATAATAATCTTTAATTTGTAATTATTCTTCAATCACGGAGTATATTCTGCGCATTCTGTGCTTCAATTAAATTAAATGTGCAATAAAAACTTCAAAATTCTTTTCGGTCATATAATAGTTTATGAATAATTTATATTGTATTATTTTATTAAAGAATTTAAAAAAGTGGAATTGGTGAATCACGTCAGTACATATTCAATTTGCTACAAATATGCGTAATACCACAAAAGTAGAAGCATTAATAGAAAGCTGCCGCAGTGAAGGCAAATGGCAAAAAGTAATCGAATTAACTGATGAATTGAAAACTGGATCGCCTAATAATGGTAAAGAAATTTAAGTTTAAAAAAAATAGGTGTGAAGGCCATTTTTCTATTATTGACCAAATAATTTCCTTTTCATTATATTAGAATGTTTAGGCCACTTTCTAGTAGGTGAAGCAAGATTGGAAAGTTATCTGGAGGACAATCCGCCTATTGAAAGTAACTACAACAAAGCCAAAAGTGGTTTACAAGATGCGAGAAGATATCTTAATTTAGTTACTGGCGAAAATGGGCAAAAAGCTGGTATTGCTTTGGATGCTTACTTGCTTTTAGCGAAACTTTGTTATGCTTGTGGTGAATATGAAAAGAGTTTGGAAAACTTTATCAAAGCCGAGTTAAATACATTGGCTGAAAAAGAATTAACATTGTAAGAAAGAAACAAAAAATACATATTGTGATTAATTTGATCTTCTGGATCCGCGTTTTCTTATAGACGAAGTTTAAAAATCTTAGCAGAATCATATGCTATTAAGGGTCTTTGCCTTGAAACTCAAACGTACAAGCCTTCATCTAAGTTTAAAAAAGTTGAAAAAGAAACTGAAATGGTAAGTTGTACTAAAATTTGAATATGGCGATTTTTTCAGCAATTCTTCATGAATAGATTTCTTGTTTTGAACGCGCTTCTGATTTAGGATTGTTATATCTTCAAGAACAAGATATTGCAACATTTTCAACTACTGCTAATAACACGGGAGGCTCAACGTTGGCTATTAACTCTAGCGTTCAACAGTCAGCTAGTAATATGGCTATTAGTTCTACTATACCAGCCAATCCTTTGGAGTTAAACAGACGCATGGGTGCTATATTAGAAACAGCTCTACAAAGGGCTCCAATAGTACTTATTAAGGCGGGGAAACTGCAAGATGCTATTGACCGTTACCGCACTATGTTAAACGCCATCGAAACTAAAACTACACAATCTTTGCGGTTGACATTGGCTAGACAGTTGGCAGAAGTACTGCTCAGAGGAGTATCAGGTACTATTTACACCGCACCATTTCAAAAGAAACAAGGGACGAATTCGACATTAAAATCCAGCGGATCATCTAAAAAGTTATGGAAACCTAGAAAATATGCTGCTAGAAATCAATTTGTGCCCCGTAACCAGCAGGAGGAAACTATTTTGTTATTGCTGATTGCGGAAGCCTTAGCTGTACGGGACACAGTTTTATCTCAAAGTCCTGAATTTCGAGTAGCTCGAACGCATGCTATGGGAAATGCCACCGCCGTATATGATTTGCTCACATTAGCAACAGTTCGTTGGGGTCTTATACAACTATTAAACGAATCATTTGAAAAGGCATTAAAATTTTCATTCGGCGAACAGCATGTTTGGCGTCAATACGGTATATCTCTAATGGCCGCAGGCAAGCATATGCACGCGTTGAGAGTCTTACAAGAAGCTATGAAACTTAATCCCGGTGATCATTTACCCTGTCTTTTAGCTTCCAAACTCTGCTATGAATCGCTAGGTCTCATAAAAGAAGGTTTGGATTTTGCTAATCAAGCCATGAAGAGGGAAATTAAGGGTCTAAGACCTTCCCGTAGCCAACTTTACATAGGTATTGGCTATCAACAATTGGCCATACAAAGTATGCTAAAATACGAAAGAGAAAAGCACCATAAACTAGCTTTGGAAGCACTGGAGAAAGCAGTGCAATACGATGGCAACGATCATTTGTGCGAATATTATTTGTCTTTGCAATATGCGCTACTCAACAACATACCAGAAGCTTTAACACATATTCGATTTGCTTTGGCTTTACGCACGGAACATGCAGCCAGCTTACATTTATTTGCTTTACTTTTGACCGCATCGCGCCGTCCACGGGAAGCTTTAGTTGTGGCCGAAGACGCTTTAGAAGAATTTCCAGATAATTTAAATTTATTACATGTTAAAGCCCACCTTCAATTATACTTACAGGATGCTGAAGTTGCTTTAGTTAGTGTACAGCGTATGCTAGCAATATGGCGAGAATTATACGAAGGTCAAATTAATATTGAAAACGAAGAAAAGCATTCGGATACAAAGAGTGTTGTTCTACATGTGCCCTCTTCCCAAATGTCTGATAAAGATTCAAGTAAGTTTTGTTCCAAAATATATTTCCTTATTTTTTACATTGAGATAGATTTAGTTGAAGGTTTGACTTTTAAATCTAGATGAGGTAAAAAAGTTTAAGTACATGTATTAGATATTAAACCAGAATATACAAATACATACATGTTATTTGAAATTTTAAGGAAGACACCGTATAGAAAAGATTCCAATGATCAAATGAAAAGTTAGAAGTTTTTGTAGGTGTGTACATTGTTTTAATGCTCTTATTATTTTCTCTTTCTGAAGATGTCTAAACCAATTTTAAATTTAAATAAAATACGCAAATATAGTTCATAATATTTATATGAATAGTAAATTAACTTTGTTATAAACTGAAATAAAATTTCTCATGTAATATTTAAATTTTATCTTCTTTTAAAAACTATAATGATTTTCTTATATTAAAAACGAAATTTTGGATCTATGTGAAATAAACAAATATAAAATTGTAAGTTTATTAATATTAAGTGTTATGCACGACTTCGAAATGTTCTCTAATCTCAAACTTAACACTTTCTTAATTATTATATGAGGCTACATTAAAATTTTGCATTAATATATATATTTACCACACACAAAGAAAATATATATATATAATAATTAATAGAAAATACCATTTAAGCTACCTTAGGACTTGAGAAGGAATAGCAAAATACACACGTTGTTAATATAAAATAATAACAAAGTAGTATTTATAAATTAAGCTTTTTTCTTAATATTTTGTTTATATGTATGTATAATTTTAAATGTTGTATGCACTTTTGGTTCCTTTTACTTATCAATTTATTAAACAGTTGTTTTTGTTGAGTTATTGCTTTTGAACAGTAGTGTATGGCATTGAAAACTTTGTGTTTGCAATTAAAATTTTAAAGATTCTGTTTATGCGGCGTCTCTGGCGGCAGTTTCTCGTGTGGAACAAGCTCTAAGTGAAGCAGCCAGTTCATTGAGTTCATTCACTCCACGGCCTGGACCCCAAAGACCATGGATGATCCAAATCAAGGTTTTATAGCAAAAAAAATTACTTGACTACTTTTATCACAAGTTTTGCTTTAGATTTGGCTACTTTTGGCAGATGTTTATTTGAATATTGAGCAGCCAGCAGAAGCTTTAAATTGCATACACGAAGCCTCAACTATTTACCCGCTATCCCATCAAATAATGTATATGGTATGATATAAATATTTCGGAAATATTATCCATACGTACGCTGTTGTTTACAACTGATGAATAATTAAACGTCTTTGATATTATATTTCAAGAGGGGTCAAGTTTGCGTTTACCTAGAGCAATGGAATGAGGCCAAACAATGTTTTCTTAATGCTGTTGCCGCTAATCCAAATCATACTGATGCATTACGGGCTTTAGGTGAAACTCATCATGTTTTGGGTGAACCACGTTTGGCAGAGAAAATTCTAAAAGATTCCGCAAAATTGGATCCCAATTGTCCAAAAATTTGGTATACACATACAATTTATACAAAAACTTTTATACAAGATTAAATAACAAAAACGTCTAAATGTATTTTTCAAGGTTCACTTTGGGCAAAGTATTGGAATCATTAGGAGAATATACAGCTTCTGCCGATTGCATGGCCTCGGCACTACAATTGGAGCCCACTTGCCCTATACTTCCATTTACTTCTATTGCTTTAACATTTGAATAGATTTTAATTTTAAAGTGTAAAGTAATACTTTATTTGTGTCGTCCAGTATGTATAATGTGGTTTTCGTTTGTTATCTTTACTCTGTTTTCCTTTAATTTTAAGAAAATTTGATTGCAACATTATAAAACAAAAACTTTTCTTGATGCTTACATACATATGTATACTTGATCCATTTTAAAATTTTCAGTACAAACCAAAAACTATTTTTCTTTACAGTTGAATTGTATTTGAAATCCGATGAAATAAGACGAAATTTTTACAGTAAATAGATATTGTTAGTTGATTTCTTGCAAAGATTGAAAATTTTAAAATTTTGAGTTAAGACCCTCTTGTTGATCAAGGGCGATATGTATGTAGGTACATAAAATCAATTATTGAGTTTTCTACCATGTTTTTCTAATTAGCCATTACTTTTTAATTCTAAGTACTTATTGTATACGAATAAAATATATTAAAGTTATAAAATATAATTTAAAAAATTTTTTGGATTTTCATCACTTAAATGTATGTGAAAGTGAAGTTTGAATTTTTCAATGTCGAGAAATTAAATTTCAAAAATTGCAGATTGCAACACAAAACAAACACGAGAATTGTTCGCCGCTCTTGCGGTCAGATTACGGCAATGTCAAGGTGACGTACTAACATGAAACATGTATTAAAATGAAACTTCGTTTACATTATCCTTTTTTAGTAATTATTTTACTTCGCCGGCGCTACACAATACCGACGAAGGAGGGCGTTCTGATGTGCCTGTGGATTGGATACAGCTGAAGCCGTTACTGTTCAGTGACAATGAAACCTTTCGACAGCAACAGACACAAATGCACATCAGAAGAAAGGGAGATGTATTTATGAGTCTGAAAATGGGTTTGAAACCAGGAAATTTTTCGTTTTGTAGTCAACGTGCAGACTACTTCGGCCATCGCCTCCCTCGCTTGGGCCGTAATAAATCAACCACGTCAAAACTTTATCATGTATGGCTTTTGGTCAAGATTTATGTATAATTGAACTGATTATAAGGACAATTTAACTTTTTTGATATTCAACAAAAAGAGCCTAGACACGATCAAAATCGTCACGCATCGTGTTACATTAGAGAAAATTTATTTGTTCAAAAGAAAAGGTGAATTTCGAATTTTTTTGAAAAGTATTTATTCATGAATATCCATTCTGCCCCCTTCAAATTAATCTTCACAGACATAATGCACTAATGCTAACAAGGTGGTGGCGAATGGAGTTCTTGTACTACACATACGGTTTTTGTTCGCGGTAAGTCAAAAACTACTAATGCAAATATTACAAAAAGAATGTTTGACGTTTCTTGCACAAACGTAGGTACAGCAAAAAATTGCCGCCAGTTTTAACAACCACTTGTTTCAAGGCAAATTCATTACCAGGTAAACTCATTAGCAAATTCGGCCGTCAGCTGATACAAGAATTTCTAACGTATTTTTTGAGCCGAACGTCAAAGTTTGTTTACTTTTGTGAGAAAGTTAAGAAAACTGGTTGTAAATAATTTAATAATATAATACTATAATAATAAGAATACAAAATATATTACTATTTGTAATAATTAATTTCATTTGAACTCTTATTACACTAATTTAACACGTTCTTTTTAGGTTATGTTATATTTAACAAAAAAAATTGACGTTTGGACAAAAGCGAATTGACGAATTCGGTTTACGACAATCTTGTATAAATAAACCTTGACCTTGTTTGATTCGCCTTGGTTCGAAACAAGGCGGATTAATATCAGGTGAACTCTTTTCTACAACAACAGCATTTTGTGTTTATAAATACAATAATTTTATTCAAGTTGGCAAAACAGTTTAGGTTTTTTTTTTTTTTATTACGTATTAACATGCTGTGAAGAAGACAACTTTGACAACGGAACAGAAATCAGCTGATAAGAATTTTAGCTAATGCAGGCACCTGGTATGAATTCGCCTTGCTTCGAAACGTCAATTTTAAGTTGAAATTTTATATTTTTTTTTAAACGTACTTATTTTTTATCGATAACACTAGTGAACGATTTGACGTTTTTGTATCTATCTTCATATGGTTATTCATCCATTACAATATATTTGCGCTCTTAACGAATGTTTATAATTTATATTTTTATAATTTTCATCTTTGCAATTGGATAGTTCTGGAATGGATCTCTAAAATTGCGCATTTTGGCAGTGGCATGTTTAAACGCTAAAAGGTGCTTTACGTATTCCCACAAGTCGTACGACATGCCAAATTTTTGTGTAGAAGAGCACAATCGGATCTTCTAAACGTAATATGTAATGAAAATATACGATTTTCAGAGAAAATACGAATGAAAATTTGACAGTCGTATGGCTCTCTTGATTTTTAAAAATTTTTCAAAAACCAACGCACACCATTAGATCAGAGATGCATTTTTATGTAACCAAATGTGTGAAAGCCAGGGAGGGAAAACTGCTTTCATAAATTTATACCAATTATAAAATCAAAATGTACATTTTAGACCACGACCGCACAATTTTGTAAAAATATACGTATATTTTCCAAAAGTACACTGAAAATTTTTACCACGAAAATAACATATTCCAAAGTTATAAAAATATTTTTCAACGTTATTAAAAAAAATTTGATTGCACAAGAACTGCATCCCTGGGGAAAACAAGCAAACAACTGCAGTTAAATTAAATGAAAATGTTTTCATCTTACTTAATTTCATCCATACCAATGGTGTAAACGCCAGACAACAACCGTCCGATTTTTACTCTTTTTTTTTGACATACGGATGGAATTTTATTTTATTTTCTCTCACATTTTACGTACGACAAATCTTAAGGTTTAAAGCGGCATTAAGTAAGTTACTACGCCAAACAGTAAGTTAAAATGAATACAGATTTTTACCTGCGTAGTTTGTTGAAAATAAATGATTAGTTTGTATTTTCGTAAAAATTGTATTGATATATAATTTTTAGCTTAAATAAAGTGTACGGCGACCTCCTATTAGAGAAAGAAAGTATGCCACTCGATAGAAAATTGAATAATTAGAAGAAAAAATAACGTGAATAAACGAACGGGAATAGTAGTTTCTAAGTTATGTGCATCAGAAACTCCATTACAAGTTTTTTTTATTTTCCATCGTATATGAGCAATTTGGGTATCTTCATTTGTTCCAAATAATATGCTTGACCTGGCATATACATGAAAGTACTTTCTTGAAATTCGCAACCCCATCACAATTTTTCACTAAAGCAGTCACATTTTTTTATTCTCTTTCCAAACTTTTTTTCTACTTTTTATTAATAATACTTGTATAGGGTTTCATGTAATTACTTTCATGTGTAAATGCTACGTAAACAAAACACAAGAATTCGTTATGCCCGTGTTTTACTGATCCAGTTTCTAACAAATAATCGGTATTCTATCAAATCAATTAATCTTTAACAACTCTAGAATACAAACACATTCACAAGCTTTTAGCCGAACATTTACGACGGATAACGCATTTTTCTTGCGTGCAAATTCGTAAAAATACAATCAAAAATTAATTCGAGTTAAGAATCATTTCGAAAAAAAAATAATAAACACAAAATTTTTTGTGAAGTTCTTTTTTGATGTAGATTCTACTAAGTTTGTTTTCATACTTTTAGTTTACCTCGACAAAAATAGGAACGCGTGCCCCAGCTTAGTACAACAAAAATATTAAACATCAAGAAAGCCTTGAAAAAAGGAAAAGTTTACCCAGATATAAAATAAAGATATGTCTGGTATTGCTATAACACGTTTAGGAGAGGAACGAAAAGCATGGCGTAAAGATCATCCCTTTGGATTTGTAGCTCGCCCTGCTAAAAATCCTGACGGCACTTTAAATCTCATGATTTGGGAATGTGCAATTCCCGGTAAAAAGAGCACCCCATGGGAAGGTGGATTGTACAAATTACGTATGATTTTCAAAGATGATTATCCAACTTCACCCCCGAAATGCAAATTTGAACCACCACTATTCCATCCGAATGTATATCCATCAGGCACTGTGTGTTTGTCTTTGTTGGACGAAGAAAAAGATTGGCGCCCCGCCATAACAATCAAACAAATTCTTTTGGGTATTCAAGATCTCTTAAATGAACCCAACATTAAAGATCCTGCCCAGGCTGAAGCGTACACAATCTATTGTCAGAATCGCTTAGAATACGAGAAGCGTGTACGCGCTCAAGCAAGAGCTATGGCTGCCACAGAGTAAGCTGCATTAATTAAATAGTACTTTATACATTAAACTCCATTAGTTATTAAACCACAAACCCAAAAAACTCATTTAAAACATAATGACTCTGTCATCTGAATTGCAATATAGTGCAACAAGAAGAAATGCTAATAAAAAAATGTCTGCCGCCAAAATTTCAGAAATGCGCAGATGTTTTGCAAACTGTATGAAAATTTTGTATTTAACTCTGTAACTATGTACTAATGTTTATTTAATTCACATTTATATATTCTAAATTAAATGAATTTTTCATTTTGTACAAATAGAAATATATAATGGGGTTTTTATTACTTAAAATTTCTAAACAAGAAAAAAAACCTTCGTGGTACAATTTTATTGACCTAATGATCGTATAATAAATACAATAAAACACTAAATTATGTGGACTAATTAATTTAAATGTTGCCAAGAAGTTTACAAAGGTATTTATAACTTATTCAGCGTGCAAAATAAATAACAATAACTAGCCCTGGCATATGTACAGCCAATTCAAAACCAGAGTGTGTTGGGCATGTCAAGCATTTAAAAAGCATCGAAATTAGAAGGAACCAATTTTCAGGTGAATAATTTTCTCGACCATGCAAAGTTTAGCAGTCTTCAAATTCGTTATTTAATCGACACTAAAATTGACTACAATTTGCATAAGATTTTTATCGATTTTTAAAATTTTTCAAAAAAAACATTTTAATAATAAAAGCCAATTTGTTTTAGAATAAATTTAAAAAAATTTTGCAACTTCATTTATACCTTTTTTAAATTCCAAAAATTTTTTGTATACGTCAGTTATTTTTGTAATGAAATTGTTCATTAAATCTTAAAAATGAAAAATAATAATAAGGCAGATAATGTTTAAAGAGAGTTGTACACTGCAAGAGTGTATAACTTAGATGTAATCAGAAATAAAGAGAAAAAAAAATTGTATCCTATCCTTGTGAAGAAGCAGTTCTAATTTAAAGATAATTTTGCTTTTAACGTATTATATTTACTTATGTAATTATTCCTTCAATTATTCAACGTTAATAAAAATTAACGTAAAAAATTAGTAAATATAATACGATTATTTATTCATGTTCGTTATATGGTCTATATGCAGCATTTCATTTGATGCTGATATCAAAATCCACTGTAGACCTTTAACCAAATTCATGAAAAAAGCTAAGCTTGCATAAACTAGTGAAATTTCATAGCTTTTTTCAAGAATTTGGTTAAGGGTTTACAGGGTATATTAATATTAGCACCAAATGAAATGCTGCATATAGACCAGCTAAACCATATAACGAACAGGTATAAATAATCGTATTATATTTACTAAAAAAAACGATTATAACCATACATTTTTATGACACACGTGTGCAGATCCAAGTCATGTTGATGACGTCACTACCCAAATATACCACTATTGTGGTATGCGTTGATTGTTGTGTGGGAAAAATTATAAATGCCACAACAGTAACCCATATTAAAAGATTTAATTAAGCTCTATTTTGAATTCTACTCTACCTTGGAACTCAACAGGCTTCAGAATTTACAAAATAAAGTTATGATGGTGTCAGTATACATATAGTATATGTATGTATGTACATATGTATGTATATTTATTCATAATTATTTAATCTTTATTGTAATACAAGAAGTCTTGTCCAAAATATATTACTAGAAATTCTACATACAGTCTAAGAAAAAAGTCTAAATACACCCCCTTATTTTAGATTTTTAGGAAATTTGTAAAGAATTTTATGGAAAATTTTATTGTAACTTTTAAGGCACCAATAAATAGTTTTGTTTTTAAATTAAAAATGTAATTCAAAAGTATTATAAAAACAAAAACATATAAAACTCACAGGAAAAAAGTCTACATACAGCAAAAAATTAAACATTAAGTTAACGTTTTTAATATAAAAACACAGGCCCAGGTCCACCCTGGGCATCAATTACTGCTTGAAGACGACGGGGCATCGAATTAACCAAATTTGTTGTTATATCTGGTGTGATTTCAGCCCATGCGCGTACAAGAGCAGTTTTCAGACTTTGGCGACTGCTTGTTATATTTTCGCACCATTTTTTCGAGAATTTCCCATACGTGCTCGATCGGGTTCAAATCTGGTGATTGTGGTGGAGAATTCAGTTGCCTTGGAGCATAATACAAAAGCCAGTCTCGAACAACGCGGTATGCTTCGGATCGTTGTCTTGTTGGAAAACCAACTGATAGCCCAGGCCTAAACTATCAACGGATGACTTTAGATTTTTTTCCAATATACTTTTATATTGACAGCGATCCATATTGCCTTCGACAAACACCATCCGACCCACTCCAGATGATGCCATAGCGCCCCAAACCATAACACTGCCACCACCATGTTTCACTGTATGTATAATATTTTTTGCATCAAGCGCAGTGTTAGGTTTTTTCCAAACCTTGGATCGACCATCATTTCCAAAAATGTTGTATTTATATTTCATCAGTAAATATAACACGTTTCCAAAAATCCATATCCTTGTTTAGATGCGCCTTAGCAAACTCAAGTCGAAGTTTACGGTTTTTTGCTGAAAGTAATGGCTTTTTTCGTGCTACTCTGCTTTTAAAGCCGTTCTCGTGTAAAGCGTTTATAACTGTTCTTGGTGTAACAATAATGTTAGAACATTTTTCAATGTGTTCCGCCAATTTTGGGGCACTTAACTTTGGATCCCGATTGATTTCTTTTAGAATGCTGCTCACATCGCGTCTCGAAAGCTTTCTTGATCTACCAGTTCGTGGTCTATTTTCAGTACTATTTGTCATTTTATAATTTCGGATAATATAATATTATATTTAATATATACAGTTTGTAAAAAAAATGTTTTCAAAACAAAAATTTTTTACGAATTTAAATTTAAATAAATATTTACAACAACAATATCATTATATTTGTGAATTTTTTTTTTACAACTGTTGTTTTGTATGTTGTCGACAAGCAGGCGTCGAAACTTTGACAAATTTATGAACATATTACAACAACAACGCTACAAAATAATTTTGCATACTTTAAACAGTGTAAAAAAGTGTTTTCAAAAATGCAAAGACAAGAAGGAACCGTTAGTTTTTTGCATATGTATTGCGTATAATAGTTTTATATGGACGCTAAGAGTATCAGTTGTCTTTTATTCATTAAATTAAGCTCATAGAATAAACAAATGATTACCCAATTATATATAAACTATGCCAGGAAAGCGACTGAACAAAGACATTACCCAACTGGTGTATTTTAATTACTACAAAGGAAAATCTCACAGAGAAATTGCTGAAATGTTCTCTCTTAACCTAAGGACGGTATATAATGTTATTAACAGTGCTGAAAAAGAAGGTAGACTGGAACCAAAAGAAACACCAGGCAGACCAGAAAAAGTAACTCGGCGAATTGAAAAGAAAATTTTGAAAATGATTGATGAGAATCCACATTTCAGTACTATAGGAATTGCACTTAGCATCAGTAATGAATGTGGAGTAAGTATCCCTCTCAGACTGTTAGAAATGTGCTACAAAACCATAAATACTCTTCAAGAGTTACGAGGAAAAAACCTTTGCTATCCGCGGCAAATATTGAAAAAGGTATAAGTTTGCCATTGAACACCTTTCTTTACCTCCGGAGCACTGCGATGATGTTATTTTTTGTGACCTTGATGGACCTCAAAAAGTTTGGCGAAAACCCCTGGCGGCTTTAAAAAATAAAAATATAATACCCACTGTAAAGTTCGGTAAACTATTCGTTATGGTGTGGGGTTGTATTTCGAGCAAGGGTGTTGGCGAAATAAGAATATTAGAGGATATAATGACCAAGGAAGTCTATCTAAACATTTTAAAAAAGGAATTGAGTGCAAGTGCTCGGAAATTCGGTTTTGTTGACCCAGAAAAGCTCAAGTATAAATTTTAGCAGGATAATGAACCGAAGCATAAGGCATATATTTGTAGATCCTGGTTGTTATATAATTGTAGAAAAGTGATCGATAACCCAGCACAAAGCCCAGACTTAAACCCTATAGAAAATTCATGGGTCCACCCAAAGAAAAAAGTCTGAAAAAGGTCACCAAAAACAAATAACATTTATTAAAGAAGAGTGGGAAAAAATACCTGAAAATTATGATATACCAAAGCTTATCCATTCAATGTCTAGACGCTTAGAAGTTGTAATTAAAGCTAAAGGAGGGCACACCAAGTATTAGCACCCTCAAATCTTTTTTTATTACCATTTAGAATAAATTTAATTAAATTTAACATAATTTTGAAAACATTTATTTTACAGCGTAGAAACTGAAGTATTTTTTAAGTTACGATTATTATTTTGTTATTTAAATTAATTTTGCTTTTTTTTGTGCAAAGTGTTTATAAACATCTTCAATTGACTACATGAAGAAACAAATTTAATAAAAGTTGTATAATTTACTTGCAAATAAGAGTTTCTCTTAAACTTTTTAATTTTTCTAAGTTTTGAAACGACTTTTTTTTATAAACTGTATTTGTTTTTGAAATTTCTCCAAGAGATTTACCTTCTTTCCGCAGATTAACGACTACATTTCTAACTGAAATCTCTTATCTCTTTTCTTTTTTCCATTTTCTACGATTAAAGTTTAAATATTGTCTTAAGATATCACTTTCTCAATTAAAATGAATATAGTGCTTGTAAAAGTAATTAAAACAAAAAATAACGGTTGTTTTCCTGCTTTTGTTCTTAATTTTCCATTTACTACGTGGAGTTACCACACTGTATGTAGACCTTTTTCCTACGATTTTTTAACGTTTTTGTTATTACTGTGTTTACAGTATTTATGAATTGCATTTTTATTTTATAAATAAACATACTTATTGGTGCCCTAAATATTGTCATTCATGTTTTTTACATTTTCTTTACAAACTTCCTAAAACTCTAAAATTAGGACGTGTATTTAGAATTTTTTCTTAGAGTGTATGTATGTATGTATGTACATATTTATGAAGAATATTTAATGCTAAGTATATAATAGTATTTCATTACGAAAAGCAAATATAATTGATGTTTAAAAAATGAATAATTTATTATATGTATATTGTTTATATGTATATAGTACGCATATTATTTTTGTAAACAAACAAGGGAAATTTTTTTGTTGTATTCTCTTATAATTACATATCGATGGTCTCAAGTAGAAAGAATCTAACACGTACTTTTTACGAAATTGACTTTTTAGTGATTCCAATAATTTAAAAAATTAAATTTGTCACAAAAGCTTATTGCAATAATCTCAAAAATAACGAATTTACATTTTGTTAATTGCAGTGTAATAGTTACAGTTTCTATTATGTTTTCATGTTCTGTAAAGTTACAATTATTTGAGTTAGGGGCTTGCTACTTGAGACTAACGATATAGGCCTTGTTTTTTTTTTCTTGGACCGGCACACAGGGGATGACTCCTACACATGCGATGCATTGTGCTGGAACTAGGAAATTAGGTTATGGGAAGGAGGATATTGTTATATTCCTATGATTCATTTATTTTGGCTATGATGAATGCCAATGTTAGATTTAAAAAAAATAAAACTAATCAAAAATTGATAGAGATTTATTATATATACTGTAGTGTAAACATTAGCCCGTTATGCTAACTGAACATAGTTTGACAGTTTTGACGTTTCAGATTACATGAACACTGCCAGTGAAAATGTCTATCCCAAAAATCTGTGTGTGTCAAACAAAGAAAAATTATTAGATACGCGTAAAATGTCGAGGAAAATTCTTTTAAATTATCTAATTGTTAAGTAATATAGAGAAATGTGTTTTAAAATAAATTTCGAATTTTTCTATACTTAATGTTCAGTATTTTAATGAATAAGAACATATAATTAAAAGTGGAAATGTAAATTAGTAGATTACATGACCCAACCCTAAAAATCTTAAAGTGGTAAAAATCGAAGTCAACAAAGAAAAACGAGAAAAAGTATTTTTTTTACTTTAAAAGTAAAATTGTGATATTTATTGTTAAACAAGCTGCTAATACAAAAATAAGAATGGAGGTTGAAGAAGGTAATGATTTTGGTGATAGTATTGGAACTTGGAATTCCACTGGCGGACGTATACCCTTGGAAAATATGAAAATCGATGCTCCCATGGTAAATTATAATTAATATCCAATGAAACATCTATGCATATATATACACATCTTTATATTACATTTATTATCAATAAGCGTAGACAATGTTAACTAGCATTTTTTTTATAATGAATTATTATGTATTAATTTTCTTATAAGTAGAGTAAAAAAAAATCGCTCTTTTGTGCAGATTGTGAATAACTTTGTGTTATAAACATATTATTTACTTATTCCTTTTTATTGATAATTCGCTTATATATACCAATTACATTATCTGTGGTGTATTTAATTATTTTTCAATTCCTATAGACATATCTATGTATGTAATTTGATTAATGCTCTATGTAGTGTAGTTTATAAATAGTATGTATGGGTGGGTTTGATTGTTTGTTTCTTATCAATTGTGTCCTTTGCCCTTCTTGAAGATTTTTCTTGGTTGCGTTCATGACACATGAAGTCATATGTTTTCGACAATTTTTTCTTTTCACAACAAACCTGTTGTTGCTTTGTTTACAAACAAGCTTTTTCTAAATAAACAGCGAGAGTGGGGTTATTGGCAATAATTCATGAGGATTAGTTTTCACATTTCTTATTGTGGGTGATTGACCTCACAGAACACATTGACTTGTTAAAATTTTCTTTTGCCGACACTGACAAGCACTTATTTTTTTCACAATGATATTTTGATACATAATAAGTAAAAATAACGAGAATAATATTATGTTGATTTTTTTAATTGAATTTTTGTTTCCATTTCAATTAGAGATAAAAAATTATATTTGCTATTAAAACTTCTGAAACATGCATATGTACAGAAATTATTTTCTAGTACAATCAAGAAGAATATATAACTTTTTGCCTATAAATTTACGTTCTAGGTCCGTATTAACATATAAACGCAAACGGATCAAATTTCTTAATAATTGGAACTTTAATCGCTCATAGCATTATGAGCTTTTTTTCTTCATTCTCTTAAAGACAGATGATATACATACATATATAAATTCGTTTTCAAATATTCTTAAATATAGTGAGAAAGTATATTTTGTGACTTTATATTCGACTTTTAATACATTCGATTAATGTTGAAAAATGTGTTTCATCAATAACAGCCATACTAGGACATACCCATTTTTTTAAAAACCTTTTTGTTATTATTGTATGTACAAAAATTAAGTTGCTTAAGTCCTTTCGTAATAAACCGGACAATTTTAACGAGATTTTTACTTTTGAACTCTTGCATAACGGATAGTGTGAGAAATAATAGGAGGTGAGGCTTCACTATCTTACAACACTGCTTTTTGCATGTTCTTTGTATATAGCAGTGTTGAAGCGGCTCTGATGTCAAGGAGACGTATTATATAACGAAGCTTCGTTTTTAGTAATTATTTTACTTCGCCTGTGCTACACAATACCGACAAAGAAGGGCGTTCTGATGTGTTTGTGGATTGGATACAGCTGAAGCCGTTACTGTTCCACTGAAACCTTGCGACAACAACCGACACAAAGTCACACAAATGAACATAAGAAAAATGCGACATATTGTTATGATTTAGTCTGAAACTGGCGTTGAACACAGGAAAGTTTTTCGTTTCGTAGCCAACGTAGCCAGACTACTTCGAACATCGCCACCCTCAATTCAATAGTTCTAATCACTCTGTGCTAAAAACACTCAAGTTGAACCAGTTCGTCTGCAATAGTACCATGCATTAACTAATTCTTTTGCATGCCTTTTTTTGCTGGGTAACAAAACCTAAAGTCAAAATTTCTAGCGACTGCTACTCGTAAATATGGCCGGGTTGTGCCAATTTTTGGTACGCATAATTTTTTCGTATGAATGGAACATTCTTGAGTCAGTATAATGTAAATAAAATACGTAAAATTTTTTAAAATCAAATTATAACATATTGATTTCCTATACATACGAGTGAGTATATAAAGTAGATGTGCTTACAACACCATAATATTTCAGATATGGCTGCTTTGTTCTCTTTTAACGTCGATAACGTGGGTCACCTACATCACGTTTTACAATTCTCGTGTAATTGGTATGCTAATAACTAAAATAGCCAACCGTTGGTTTATTAAAGGAGCCTATTTCAAAATTGGTTAGTTTTCAAATTACTTCTGTTTACTTTAAATAATATGTGTGTATGTGTGTGGTTTCAGGTTCTGTAGCCTTGAATCCTTTAGCTGGTAAAATTATGTTTCGTGATTTCGTTTACATAACGTATGACTATTCAGCACGCATACAAGATGGTTATTTTATATTTAGATGGTGGCGATCGTACGTTCCAAAAGATGTTTCAGAAGGTGAGTTATTCAACTATATTGTATTTGATTGTACATTTTTACGGCTTTCCTTTCAGATTTATCTCATTCCGATACGCGATTATCGGTTCAGTTGAATGGTTCAGAATTGCATATTTACAATCGTTCCGATTTATATGATGAATTGGAAAGGACATTTGGCTTGAAGCCTTCTCTGTTAATACCGGTAACTAGTTGTACTTTTTTAAATTGGATATTCTGAAAATTTTAATTTTGCAGACCGATTCTTTATCGAGCGAGGAACGTTCGAAGCTAAAAGAACATACAATGAATATGGAAAACGCCCGCCATAGCAAACACCAAAGTGCTACACATTCCGAAGCTATGAAAGCCACAACATGGCGTGATCTCATACCTGTGATTAAAATCGATATATGCTCGGGACGTTTTGTCTTTGGCAACCGTCTAACTCCCACCACCCTGTCCCTTTCGATGGAAGAAGCTCATTGTACTTACAGTACAAAACCAGCTGTCTGCCGTTTAGACCATTTCATGCACTTTGTTAAAGCAAATGTGGAAAATGCTAAAGTTATGTTTGCACCTAGTCCAAAATACACAGGACTTGTTGACGAGCCACCACGTTATATGGGAGAAGGTTTTGTGGTAATGATGTCAAATCAAATGGATTTATATTTTTATATGGATGAACCGGGTGTGGTACCCGAAGAACCTGTACATATAATTTTAGCAAATGGCGACAAAGTTGAACCGTCACCTCCGGTATTGGGTATTAATATTAAATGTCTAAAAGGTACTGACTTCAGTTATGGGCCGTGGGCTGATAGACAAAGGGATCATTTATTTAACTTTTTCTATCCGCCCGACTGGAAAGAAATGCAAGTAACGGCCACACCAAAACCGGGAGAACTAAGAAGCTATCAGTCGTTCGATGTTACATTATGTGTTTTAAATGAAGCTACTATAGATATTCTGTTCTCCAAAGAGAAAGAAACAAATGCCATGCACATAACAGTAGGTCCTGCATCGTATGTTGAAGTGACCATACCGTGGGTGACACTATCAGATGGTTATACTACAAAAATTCAAGGTCAACTTTTTCATGTTGAAGCCACTACTTCATTGCAATATCGAAGTCTAGCAGAATTAGAATCGCTGGAGTACAAAGTACGCATACATTATCCTACAAAATGGAATGCACCGCAGGATTGGAGTGTTGCATTGACGGGTTGCAAGGCCACGGCTTATATTGTTTATAAACATAAATGTTTCTTTCAAGATCTCATCGAAGATTGGGCCAGCAAAGCGAGACCCGATATATTAACGTTCGTGCCATATACTTGTAAATTTAATATACTCTTAAATGAATTTGAGATCTTAACACTATGCAATGAATACAATTGGATTGATTGTTCTAGTGCAAATCAAGAAAATAACCATTTGGCATTTTGTGGTGATGTTTTTGATATGAGCTTTGCTTTGCCTTTTGATGATTTTCTCCCCAAGACAGTGACTTTAAAGTTTTGGATTCATGGTGAAGGATTAGATTTAAGTTTATACGTACCAGAAGTGTCATCGACAAAGCCAATAATATTGGCTATGGATGAAAATGCCCGTTTACTAACACGTGGTGGCAAGGTTAAAACAAGACCGGAGTTTTATACTAAAAAGTGGCGTAAAATTTGCCAAAGAACCTCCGGTTGGATTGACTGCTGGACAGTGCCTATTGTAGCACTATCTATACAGTACATATATCATCCAGTTCCACCACTGGGACCAGATCCACAAGCAGATATAACAACACCTGAAAAAGAAGAAATTTTGCTCAGCCCTATGCGAATACCGCAAACTAGAAAATCACCGAATCAAAATTGGCAAAAGCCAGAACAATATAAATTCGATCCCGCAACTTTACCCGCCGATCATGTAACCGTTGAACTTGAAATCGGTTCCTCCGTACTCATGTGTTATGGCAACGTTTTAAGAAATTTTATAAATCTTAAGGAGAACATTTTTGGAGAAGATCAGAACTTTACAGACATGGAACAATCGAATATTAAGACAAAAGAGCCTTCAGCAACAGCTGCCGTCAATCCTAAAGATCAACTGCTGGTTAAGGACAAAGATCTGGCCACAAAATCAATTTCAGAAGTAACAGTGCCAGAAGAAAAACAGAAACCTTTTGACCCGCGTTTGTATAGACCTTTAGAAGTGATTGTATCAGTTATTATACATGATATCCAGGCTCATGTTATGAAAAATTGTAATGAGAATGATCCTCCCTGTCCGGTGGTGTTAATAGAGCGTTTGGGTTTTGAAATGAATAAACGTTATCATGAGACCACTCTGCAAGTATTGGTTAGTCCATCGTATTTAATAACCTCAGATATGCTGATACGACAAAATCGAGATAAACATATAAATCAAGGACATTTGATGTTGTCTGCAGTGCAGGTAAATACCATTAATTAGCAAAAAAAATATAACTATTGAAATATTTGCTTTTGTTAAAGGTTCGTGGTCATGCCATGTTCAGCAATGAGGGCTGTGCTTTAGACGAAGACACTTTGGAATATTCTTGGCTTGTGGAGGTGCAGTTGGGTAAATTATCGGGAAAGCTGACCCTACCACAATTGTTTAATGTGGCCGTAGGTCTCGAGACGTTGGCGCTATTGGCAGTTGATCCAGAAAATTGTCTCAAATCTCCCAAGACTGTTCGTAACTGTCATCATGGTGTGCCCAGTAATCAGTGTCCACATACTAAGGAGGAAAATAAATACAAATGTCCTTCTGCTGAAGACATCAAATACAAAATGACTAGAGTTTCCGTAGATGCAGTAGACGTGTATCTGATAGAAAGCGGCACAGCTTTGCATGCTTGGGTGAGGATATTTTTTTTTTGGCTTAGAACTCAGCCGAATGTATATTTTATTAAACATTGTTACAGATCTCTCCCATACGTTTGGCTAATTGCAATTTACATGGTCAACGTGTTAAATCCGGTATCTCCGGTTTATTACCTTCAATTTTAATAAGACTGTTTATGTTAAATGCTGGTTGTACTTCAAATATGACTAATTCATATAATACCAACACTACTGGTAGCAATAGGTCAGGCAAAATGCGACGAACGGATCAAGAGTCTGTTAAATCGGAGCTGCACCATAATATTCATCAATCTCATCAGGGCAAATCGAAACGTAGCTCTAATTCATTTCAAAGAAGAGATTCCCGCGAAGAGGCAACTCGCAAATTACGGGATAGTTTTTCTGATTGTCGCCGAACAACGGTATGTGACAATGAGTTTTTTGAAAATTGGATAGAAGTAGGTTGTACATCACTGGGACCCATATTGTTAGAAGGAGCTTCAGCTTTGCCTATACCAGATCATAAATTGCATTTAGTACAGCATAAGTATGCACTTTCTCAACCCAGTGCAATTCAATTTAATTTCTAATGTTTTTTCATACACAATTTAAGTTTTTTGCGTGAACATGATGCGAAATACAAACGTTTATGGTTTCTGTGGTCAAATTTAACAAATGGTAATGCCATGAGCGGTGTTGTTGATATATCTCGTTGTGGTTGTATTGGAGGCTGTGCGTTTTTTGGTAGTAACCGAAATGGCTTAAAGTTTTTCAAACCTTCTGCTCAAGATTTATCTGAAAATTATAATGTAGCTAGATATTTGTGAGTAGATAAATATTAGCAATTTAAAATTACATATTGGTTATTAATTTCTACTTAATAAATTTCAGCATTATAAATAATAACAAAGATTATGGTTTCGGTGAAAGCATTTTACACCAAGGCCAGTTAGTATTTCATACACCACCTTATAGTTTGCATTCAGTGTATTTGCATGATTCAGCCGATTTTACAGGAAAGGTAAATATCTCTTATTGGTTAAAGACCGTTATTTTAAGATGTAATATTTTAGGGTAAATTATATCGGCCGGCTGTGGCGGTCTCTGGCAGCTTAAAAAAATCAGATGTAGCTACAAAAGAACTAAATACAAAAATTAAAATTGGTGGTGCCTCTACTTTGGACAAAGACATGATTGGGCGCAAATCAAAGGAAAGTATTGGGTCTCCAAATACATTAGAACGGCGAACAAAACGTTATGCGACAACAAGGCAAACATCTGTAGAAGTACCTTACTGCCGTCTCTTAGATAGTCCCTCGAAAAAAGTTTTACGTCAAGATTCTAACGAATCTCAAGGTGTTGCCTATCGTCGTGGATCTGATTCTAATAAGTCCCAGAATAACACTTTGCGCGTGTCACCACCTAAAACTAGCATTTCTGATTCTCGCTTGACTGGTGAAATCAAAGTTGAAGATGAATTAGAGGTAAGCTTAAATTACGTTCAATGCACAGGAATGCTTTTATGTATTTTCGGGTTTAGATTCCTGATGAAATGTCACATTCCGCTCCACATTCTCATCCTTTGGAATTTGAAATTGCCGATATCAATATTCAAAGTCAACAGCCAGTGGATATAACAAGCGGTGATCAATTAATACGTGAAGTTCAAAGAACAATATCATTGACTTCAGAAAATCCATCGGAAATGTTCTTTTCGGCCGAAGAAGATATATCGAATATGATGTCACAAAGAGGATCTGTTAAAAACCATAATGGCTCCATTATATTTTCAGGCAAAAAGCGATTTTCATCGGATTTAAGGTATGTATCATGAATAATTTTCCAATCTATAATAGTAATCTTTTGTTTTAAGCATATATTGTGTGAATATTTACAAAGTAGAAATTTATAAAATTAAATATGGTGCATTTTTTGCAACTGCCCTAATGAAGCTAATTTAGATAAGATAACTTTTTACTGAGACTTCATCAAATTATTTAACAAATCAAAAATAATTTTTTAACTAAAAAAAGAACATACTTAGAACTATGCGTAAGATTCTAATAAGAAAAAAAATATATTGCGTGTTGCTGATGTACATGAATATATATACATATGTATTATATATATAGTTTTATTTCAGAAAACGTCTACTGCTTTATTTGGGAAATGATCTTAGAATAACTAAATGCCCCATAGTGCACACAACCAACCATGCAAACGCCTAACTTGTATAACATATTTCGGTGAAATGATTTAACGTATTTCCTAGTTGGTTTCTAAGTGTGTATTTGTACATTTTAGTCGAAGAAGAGAAACTCATTTACAATGAGAAACAGTTAAAAAAAATTTGGAGCGTTGTAGTAAATTTGCATTGCTTTTTTTGCAGATTTTAATTTTTAATGGTTTTATTTTAATTTAATTTCTTAGTACAGTCATCGATTATCACTTGCCTACTAAGGACGTGTTTTTTTGACTGCGCTTATTGTAAAGAATATAATATTTTATTTTATAAAAGTAACGGTTAACAGTTACCGATTTGGTGTTCTCTTTATCTTAATTTCGTGCGTTGTTGTCTTTTTTCTAGAGGACAAGTAAAAGACATTTGTTTATTATAATTGAAAAAAAAAATAAAAATGGCCCCTGGGCCACCAAATATTTCATCCAATAGGTTCGCCATATTTGGTGACTACCTAGACCAACCTCAGCTTCCAACACCTAAAACCAATTTTCCACTAAGTGATCCAAAATATCTTATTATAACATCAAAAAATAATGAATTGAAAAAACTAAGCCCATTCTTTATTCAAAGAGGATTAAATGCAATTTCAACATTAATTGACTCTATCAGTCAACTCAGAGATGGAAATCTTTTAATATTAGTTCGTAACCAAGTCATCGCTAGCAAATTCTTGAAATCTAAATCATTATTAAATGTCTGTGATATAGAAGTCAAACTTCATGAAAGCCTAAATTTTGTAAAAGGAGTTGTCTATGCTCCATGCTTAATAGATGTACCTGAAGAAGAAATTGTGAATGAACTCAAACCTCAGGGTGTAGTCTCAGTCTATAAATACACAACCACTGATCAAAATGGTGCTAACCAATGCAATGGCAATATGGTTCTCACATTCAATTTATTTAATTTACCAAAAGTCCTTGATGTTGCATGGTATAAAGTTAAGGTTAAACCCTTCTTTCCTAATCCAATGCGATGTCGCAATTGCCAACTTTTGGGACATACGAAGAACAAATGTTCCAATCAAGCATCTTGTGAGAAATGTAACCTACCACCTCATGTTCCAGATAAATGCTCTCGCTTACACTGCGCAAATTGCCAAGACGAACACGCATCTTCAGATAGAAACTGCCCTCGTTATATTCAACAGAAAGAAATTATTAAAATTAAAACATTAGATAAATGTTCTTTTGGTGCAGCTAAGAGGAAATATGAAATTAATTTAAGAGCTAACACACAAACAAACGAACAGCCAACATACTCTGCAATTGTTAAACAGCCAAATAATTCACACGATGAAACCAACAAACCACAGAAAAAACGTATTGCATCATCACCGAAGATAAACACAACAACCGAAATACTTCCTCGCCGCAATTCATATAGATCCTCATCTAATGAAAGAGATACAAATCCATCAACTTCAACATCAACAAGAAAAAAAACTAAAATAACAAAAACACAAAATAATTCAATTTCTAACCCTGTTAAACTATCATCAAAAACCACAAAGCAAATTGAACCAATCAAAAAATATTTTACAAGACTCAATTCAGATATCGAAAATGATATTGTCACTGATCTATTATCTTCTCCACTAGAAAAGATAACTCAAAATCTGATCGATAAAGATCAATACTTTTTACCGTCATCCGAAAGGATGGACAACTCTGATGACTAATTTCCAAGCAATAAGCATGGCTTTGTGCTCTTCATAGTCTAACCTAGGTAAATTAAACTTTACTTTTCAGTTACGATTTCAAAATGGCTGACTTTCGTGTATTGCAATGGAACATTAAAGGTTTCATCAACAATATTAATGAATTACAGCTTTTAATTAAAGAGTACAATCCATCTGTCATATCTATTCAAGAAACACATTGCTCACATAATTATACTCCAATTCCACCTAAAGGCTATTGCGCCTATTTTTACAATTCTCCTCTTAATACTACATCGAAACAGGGCGTTGGTATAATGATAAAACATAATATTCCTCATAGAATAATCCAGAATAACTCTTCATTACAGTCGCTGACCATAGAGATCCAACTTAATAAAAAATTTTCTATAATTTCGTTGTATATACCACCAGATCAACACTTTTCTAAACAGGAACTGGCAGTTTTATTTGACTCCATTTTAACTCCAAAACTGATTATTGGCGATTTTAATGCATGGAATGTTGCATGGGGATCTGAAAAGAATAACAAAAGAGGCTATACCTTGGAAAATGCAATATTATCATCTAATTTATACATTTTAAATGATGGAAGTCCTACTCATTTCTCCACACACGGTACACTTACTAATATCGACGTTTCCTTCTGCTCTCAAACTTTGTTACGTGCAACATCATGGGATATATTAAATGATCTCTACAATAGTGACCATTTTCCTATTATCATTAATATTGCTTTAAAGAACAACACTGCCAGATATAATTTTAATCGCAAATTTCTGATTAAGCTAGCTGATTGGAAAAAATATTCTAATATGGTCGATAACGAACTACATAATAGGCCCCAGTCAAAAAATATAAATAAGGAGGCGTCATTGATTACAAAGGCAATAAGATCCGCCGCCAATGAGTCTATACCACAGTCGTCCTTAAAGAAAAAGTCAAATGTTCCATGGTGGAATCAATTTCTTTCTTCATTACGTAACGAAAAAATATATTCCTGGAAAGTATTTAAGAGATCACCTACAACAACCCACCTAATAAGTTATAGGAGAAGCAATGCTATATTTCGAAAAGAAATGAAAAAACAAAAGAGGATAAGCTATGCGAATTTTACCAGTACCATCAATCGGGATTCACCAATCGGAGATATTTGGAACAAAATTAACAGACTTTCGAACAACAACATTAATAAGCAGATAATAGCTATCAAGTCTAACAACCAGATCGTAACTGACCCATGTGACATAACGGAAACTTTTGCAAATGAGTGGGCAAAATACTCTGCCGACGATAATTTCTCACAACAATTTAACCATTTGAAAATAGGGGCATTAGTTTTAAAGCCCAACGTAACACTCAACTCCAGTACCTCACAATTAGAAAGAACCATCTCCCAAAGTGAACTTATATATTGTTTAAAACAGTTAAAGGGTTCTACACCTGGTTATGATAGAATATCATACGATATGATCAAACACATTAGTCCTAACTCAAAAGGAAGACTACTTGCTCTTTATAACAATATACTGGATAGCAATACAATACCATTTGAGTGGAAAACAGCAACTGTTATCCCTATACCTAAAGCCAAATCAAATTCACTTGACATTAAATCATACCGCCCTATCTCTTTACTTTCGTGCTTAAGCAAGGTACTAGAGAAAATTATTGCCAATCGTTTGTCATGGTTTACCGAAAAGGATTGCCTCATCGCTAAAAATCAAGTTGCATTTAAATCTGGGAGAGGATGTTCGGATGCTCTTCTTCACATAGACTTTTTCGTATCGAAGGCGCTGTCAGCACACAAGCATATTTCAGTCCTGTCCATTGATTTTGAAAAAGCTTTTGACAGGGTCGGCTTACATGTTATTCTTGATGTTTTGAACAAATGGAAAATCGGACAGAAAATTTTTAATTATGTTAAATCCTACTTAACGAATCGCAAAATTCGTGTCAGAATAAATGGTACTTACTCTACATCATATAATTTACACAACGGTATACCACAGGGTTCACCGCTTTCGGTTGTTTTGTTTTCTATAGCTTTTAATGAGATCAGCTCAATGGTCAACAAATACAAATATATAGATCATTGCATTTATGCAGATGATTTATATATTTTCTGCAAAAGAAATAGTAATGATGAATGTAGAACCTTATTGCAAAATGTTCTGGATGAAATTATTAACTGGTCCTTAGGATCTGGAGCGAAAATTTCTACCAACAAAACAAAAATGCTGCATATTTGTAGAAAGAAATGTTGTGACTCAAATCTTCATAACTTATATGTTGATAGTACTATTGTTGAACATGTGGATCAATTAAAAATTTTAGGAGTGGTTTTTACAAAAAATTATTTATGGAGAAATCATTACTTATCCCTTAAAAGATCCTTAATACAGAGAGCTAATTTAATAGGCTTTTTAGCTAGCAATAAAAGTTGTGTTCATATTAACACTTTAACATATCTCACCAGAACTTTAATACTGAACAAAATTGATTATGCTCTTTTCATCACTGGAAATACCTCAAAATCAAATATTAACCTCATAAAAGGAATATATCACCAAGCAATCAGATCCAGCATTAATGCATTCCGAACCACACCAATAGTAAATCTCTTAGCAGAAGCAGGTTTACCGTCCTTAGAAGATCGTATATATGAAGCTAAGTCCCAACTAACGTCGAAAATTGTTTTTCCAAATAATTCCATAATTGATGTAGACGTAAAAAATCAAGTTTCCGCTAAAAGACACTATCGTATAACATCTGCTATCAGAGAATCTCTTCGACTTGCTTCCATTTTAAACATTAACATTTCAAGCAAACCTCCTAAACTCTACTATCCTCCTTGGTTTTTTAACATTGAATTATGTGACATTTCCCTATCGAAATTTAACAAAAACAGATATTCAAATGATGTTTTTGCTCAACTCTACCTGGAAAAAGAGAATACTCTATCAAGAGAAGGTTGGAATTTTTATTTTACTGATGGTTCGAAATTACCAAATGGAATTTCTTCTTACGCAATTGTGGATAGAAACGGATCAATACTTCGTTTGAAAATTCTCCCGGAAAGTACATCAATTTTTACAGCGGAAGCAACTGCCATTATAAATGCAATTTTTATTGCTACCAGTAAAAAAGAAAAAACCATAATTTGCACCGATAGTTTGTCAGTTACCAAAGCAATATCCAATCCCCTGTCCCGTAAATGGAATATAATCAATCATATTCGGGATCTCCTCATAATTAACTCCTATCTACTAAAAATTTTATGGATACCAGGACACACCAATATTATTGGTAATACTAAAGCAGACGAAGCCGCTAAATTCGCTAACCACGCCCCTATTATAATGGAACATCACACCGAAAAGACTGATATAAAAGCTTTTATCAAAAATCATCTTCACCAAAGGAAATTATCTGTATGGACTAACTATCATCATCCGCATTATAAGGAATTAAATTGGAACTGCTGTCCCCCTGCTTATCCAACAAAGGTTAACAAACAACAAATAAAAATTTTTTCGCGTTTACGCTTGGGTCATACTTATGCAACACACAATCACCTTATTAATCGAGAGTCAACTTCAATCTGTTCCAAATGCGGGTCAAATCTATCTGTGGATCATATTCTTCTACATTGCAGTCATTTTTTGGACATTAGGAAAACTGTTTTCGGTTCTACAAACCCTAGGGAGCTCTTGAAGAATCCTACAGTTGAAAATATTTTGAAAATCAACGATTTTATTACACGAACTGGATTCATTATTTAATTTAACGCTGAGAACCTTATACTTTTACTTTAATTTTCTGTACCATATATCTTAAGATACACATATATATCTATTTAATTTCCTATCTTAATTAGTTACTTTGCTTAAGAGCCGATAGCCACGGCAGCTAGTGCTCCTTGACTTTGTATTAGATATATAATTTATTATAGGTCTAATAAAGAATAATAATTTCTTAGTAGAATTTTATTTCGTTTTTAAAACTGTAAGTTTTCGTTGATTTTTAATTTATTTAATTGATTTTTTGGACTTTTGACAAAAGATGTTAAGTCGAGTTAAGAGATAAGAAAAATTCTTAATATAATAATCGTAAAGCAATCTTCACTAGACGCTTTCTTTACACTGATCTGCGCATTTCTATGAATTTTAGTTTTCCAGATATCAGACAAAAAGTAATCAACTTATCATTAACTTGTTGTTGATTTAATTTGTAACCTTGATTTTAGTAGAAAGTTTTTTAAAAGACGAATAATAACGTGAAAAAACGAAACAAAAATGATTAATTAAAAAGTTTTTTCGCTCTTTAAAATTTCAGTTATATTTTTCAATATTTTTAAATGATTATAAGTTTTAAATTCATTTTTTCTTCTAATTAGTCTTGGTTTGATTTTTTTTTTAATAAATTAAAAAAAAAAGTTTTTAATAAATATTGTGCACTTTGAGAACTTTTTTTTTATTCTTATGTATTGGTATATATTACACATGTTATATATATAAATATTTGATTTTTTTCAGTATTGGAAATCAAAATGAAAATACTACATTATCTTCTTTAAACACCTACCGCAGTGACTTAGAAATCCATGCAGCTGAAACGACTACCAAACCTCTTACGAAAAGACCGCAAAGTACCACTGAATTGGTAAGTGTTTTTAAAATTTTTTTTAAATCTTTATATCCAACTTGTAGTTCCTTATAAACATAAATATATCACATGAATTATTAACATCTTAAAAAGTTTCACCATTTCTTACAACAAATATTTCTTCAAAAAGTAATGAGTACAAACATTTTCTTTAAATTTTATTTTTATTGAAAAGAATCCAAATATTTCTATTATTGCAATATTTCAAAAAAAAAAAAAACATATTTTTGCATGCATGCTCTATGTAAATAATAATATTCATAAAATAATTGATATCACTTTGATAAAAATCAAAAAGAATATGTAAAATTTTCAAAAATAAATCCCATCAATTTCATAGAACGAAGACGTCAGACGTATTCATGGTCTTGCTACACCAATCAGAAAATTAATAAATTTATCATCAAGACCTGAGTATCGACATTTTATTCATGATGTGAGTAGTTTTTAGTGTTTCAAATTGAAAATTCCCTTAGAATTAATTAACCTTCGTTTTAGGTTGTGAAATGTTTACTAAATGTTTGTTCTTTTTTTTTTTTAATATAATTTCGAAATGTAGTTGTAAAAGAATAATTGGCTAATTCCAAACATTTTTTTTACTTTTAGTTTTACTGTAGATATTGATTTGAATTTAAATAGTTTGAATTTACATTTGTGCTTACGAGTATTTGTAATATAACACTATTTTGCATGATTTTAATAACGTAAACTGTAATATTAGATTTGTAATATGTATTTGTAAGTGCAAAGAATGATAGAAATACATGTAGGAACTCTGACGTCACACAACGTGTGTTCTCATCACGAAATTATCGTATGTTACAAAAACTAAATTTCACAGGAGAGCGTTTTTATTCGTCGTTTTCTTATTTGCCTGACAGCAATAACTGTTACATACGATAAAATGTACATAGTGTTATCTCCATAACTATAACAATTATCGCTATAATACTTTATCTGCAGATGAATTAATGGATTTCGAACCATTTTGTATAAAAAAGTCGATTTCGAAAAAAGTGTAACATACGATAATTTCGCGCACAGGGGTCGATATTGTGAAGAAATTACATTCCTGATTTGAATAAGGGAAAAAAGAACAGTTAATCTCCAACACTAGTTGAGTATAATACGAATTTTCTATGCCACTACGCATGTCATCAGTACTCTTTGTGTCAACAGGGAGGTAGTTGTAAAGTCATCAATATCATCTATTTAACTCGTCAGAGCTTAGGAAAATGTGTACGAGAATAGCGTTCACTGTCTACATATTATTAACAAAGCTGTCAGCTTTTTCGTTGTTTTTATGTTTTCTAATAAATGTCATACTTCATACACTCCCAAAGAACAAAGCTTCTGTTTTTCAGTACGAGAGAGAACGAAATTAATTTTTTATACAACTTTTTAACTATTTTTTCCTGTATTTAATTTTTCTTGGTTTATTAGCCCTCCATCGGATGGCAATGAAAAACCAGTTAATAGTTATTTTGTCCTTTCATTGTAAGGTCAACCTATCTGCACGTACACATGCGTTTTTAATATTAATAATAGAATTTAATTGAACTGTAGTTATTACATACTAAAATTTTGTAAAAAAAACCTATTCTCAAACCAACCAAATATACACACAAAATTTCATAAAAATTGGTCAAGCCGTTTCGGAGCAGTTTGGTTACAAACACTGTTACTCGAGAATTTTATATATTAAACCAGCTGATCCGCCCACGCCTTGCTGTAGCTGTTATAATAGTTATGTATGTTTTAAATTTCATTGAAATCGGTTAATTAGTTTCGGAGACGCAGAAATTGCTCCCTTCCTCCCTACTGCCTACCCGTATACCCAATTTCACCTATCTAGCTATAGTAAGGGTGCGTACCCGCATATCGAGTTTCAGTTCTATAATGGAAGTGTCATATGAAAGAAAGGCCCACCTTGGTCCCCAGATAAAACTTACCCTTTTCATATTTTTCTCATTATTTGTTCTCCCGTATACATAATTTCAGCTTTGTAGCTATAATGGGAGTGCCATATACAAAAAAGGGTCAGCTTCGTCTCCACATAAAAATTGTCCGCTTTCATATTTTCCAATTATTTACAGTGCCTACCCGTATAAAATAGTTTGTGTACTCGGATTCTCAGACGCACAAAATGTCATAATAATCGTTCAAGCCGTTTTGGAGGAGTATGGTAACAAACACTGTTACACAAGAATTTTATATATCAACAAGAAGGTATTAACTCAAACTCAAAAACTTTAGTCTCACTTTTTGCAAGAAATCAACTAAAAACATCAATATCTACTGTAGAAAGTTCAACGTATTCCGATTATTCTTTCATCTTGAAAACCACATTTGAGAAAATTTTCGTGATAGTGGAGTCAATATCTTTATATCAAGAAAAATATATTATCTTGAGTTAATACAAAAGTTTGGGTAGCTCTCTCACCAACAGAGTTTGTTTTCGTTTTTCATCGGTTTTGGGCATCAGTGGCCTAAAACAAGGTCTATTTATTAGGTATGTGCAACTCGCCATGTGTTTTATAAGTATTTTATACTCGACTGTCAGAATTTGTTTACATTTTACTAGTTTGTTTAATATTGAGAGCACGCAATTAACAATTGAACTCATTTCTTTATTTTGAGAGAGGGTTGCAAAAAGCAATTAAGGCATACATAAATGGAATTGTGTTTCTTGCTATTGTAGCCTGTGTATGTTTACTTTCGAGAGAGTAGTAGTCTCTATGTAGTAGTCTTTAAGCCATCCCAAAGATAATTTACACAAACAAAACGCTTTTTGTTTTGTTCATTGTTGTAAAGCTGCATAGACCTAAAATTTGATTGGTTTGTACGCACACGATTGGTCAGTGTGACAGGTGGATCATACTGCAAGCAGCTCTCCAATATCTAACCACAACACAAATTTTACTCGTATGATTCGCTGCCGAGAGATTGGTTTTTGTAATAAATTAGAAAGAAATATCTAGTTCGAATAGGTACCCCATTTTAGTACATACATTGTTTTTTAAAAGATTTATAAATATGTTATTTGGGTTCCATAAGTAATTTAATTTAATGTTTATTGTTACTTGTAGATTTAGTGTTTTTCTTTTGCTGGCATTGAGATCAGCGCTCTTCATATTTTTCTAACACACAAGAGCTTCGAATGCGTTACTTGAAAATGTCTTTGCATATATATATATATATATATATATAATTATTTAGCTGTAGGTTGTAATAATAATTAACAATAATAAATATTGTAATTTATTTTTATTTAAAAAAGGTTGACTCAAGAGCCTCCTCATCGGGCACACCATCTCTTTCATCAAACTCCTTTATCTCTGCCATGTCATCACAAGAGGATGTTGCATTGGTTAATTTACATCAGCAGGTGAACAGACCGATTATCGATTCGCCCCTTTTAATGGCCAGCTATTTGAATAATTTGTCGCAAGTTAAGTGTTTCAATTGGACTTCTTGTTCTTTTCCCTCGGGCTTGGATGTTTTCTCAACTCCAATGTTTAGTGAAAATGAGGAAGGTGGCTTAACATATATTGGCAGCAAAATGATACCACATTTTAATTTGTATTCATCATGGCGTGAAATAAAGGTAGTGCCGAGATATGAAAATCAAACTGGCAGTAATAATTCGGCCATATTCATGGGCGGACCCAAATCACATCCATGGGATCCAAGTGTTTTACTTAAGGAAGAGGAAAATGACAAGTCAACGAATGGTTTCGATGATGGTGAATTTATGAGTTTACAATCGGAAGGCGCTGCTTGCACTTCAGTAGTGGCAAGATTGAAGGGTCAAGTTAATGTATTTTTAACACCTTTATTGCTGGAAGGTTTACAAAGGTGAGTTTATAAAAATTATTTACTTAAAAATGTAATTTCTTTTAACTCGAACATGAGGATTTCTAAGTTCCTCTTCATTGTAACTGATTTCTTGTGGCATATTTTGAGGAAAAGAATACTCCAATTGTTTTAGATATTCACCATCTACATGAGCCTTACATATATAAAAAAGTTAATTCGTTAAATATTTAGTTAATCATGTACAAAAAGTTGCATTACTCTTTCATCATTGCGTTTATTACGTAAATTTACATTCCTGGGAGAGTAAATTAATTTGTTTTCATTATTTTGTGGCTCTAAATTGTAGGCATCAGGGTCTGCACTATCCATTGCATTTTCAAATTTTTGATTACTGAAATTAGAGCTCTTAAACTTAATTTTTCATTTCGTTAAGCTTTCAAGGCTAATAAAATTAGAAATAAGAAAATATATGTATAAGAATATCGGCCTTACTGCCGTTGAATTTGAACATCTCCCAAATCTTTAGTGTTTTTTTCCAAAAAAAATTTTAAATTTGAAATGATAGCCGCAGCATTTGTTCGTAACACAGGTCAAGTTTTGTTGTCGACGTTGCCAACTGCAATATGGGCGAACGTAGTTATTTTCAACTTACCTGTTTTGCATATAGTCCAAATAATTGTAGTCTGCATAATCTATAAATTCTTGCAACGTTTTTAAATCACTGAGAGACAAATCATTTAAAGCCAGTTTAAGGTCGGCATCTGTAAGCTCATTATTGCTGTCTGGATTTGATCGAGTTGGAATTGTCTTTAAAATCATATACGATTTTCATATAAATTAATTTCTTAATTAATTCTCCTTTTAACTATACAAACCATAATATTAGAATCCATTCCATCTCTCGTACAAATTGTTAAAATGATAAAAGTAAATATAAAAGAAATAATTTTTCCAAACATTTTGTCATACATGTACATATGTATGTATGCGAGTATATGTATGTAGTACATATACATATTTCAAAATATGACAATTTAACAAAATTTTTGAATATGTTTTTTGTTTTTAGAATGGTTGAAGCTGCTATACCAACCTTTTCGAATATGCACTTGTTAACTGTGGTAAATTATATTCACTCGTCATGTATTGCTAAAGTCAAAAACGACAATATATTGAAACGTGATCAATCCCTAAGTTATTGGTCACAAGTTCATTCGAATTCTAAACGTTCCACTACCGAGCGCAATTTATTGGGTCCTGGTGATTCCTTCTTGAGTGACGTATATGAAGAAAGTATTTCAACCAAGACGCAAGGTTTAATTGTTTTGCCCAAAGTTAGCGTAACAATGTTACAATCATCAATAATAGAAGAGGTTATATCAGTGGCAGCTTTGGATAATGTCCAGGTGGGAAGAACAAAAATGATTTGTGCATGTGTTAGCATTCTAAGTAGTCTAATAATTTTGAATTGCAGGATCTAAGTTGCGTCTCCTTATTAACTTTCTATATAGAAGGTGTGTCTACAAAGTTTCATTTAGGTAAAACTACACGAGCTTCAATGCACAACGTTTACATACAGCAAACCGTACAGTCTGGTAATAACAATAAGAAGGGCGGTATTATGAAGGGCACAAGAGCTTTGCTGGCTCATTTATCTTCACAATCTCGTCCAGATAATGTACAAGGAGAGCCCATACTAATTGAGACATCCGAAAAGCAACTGGAAGAATTAGTCATTACATTGGATGTGGGTAGAGCTCATGCTCAGTTAAGGCGTTTAAAAACTGAGAGCGCCACAGGGCAAGAATCTCCTATTATGGTTACTGCCATACCAGAACCAAAGAGTAAAGTATTATTTGAATGCCTTAAAATGACTGATAATACGGGAGTAGACAGCATTGGTTATATCATGTTTGAATGCGGTTTGGAAGGTGTGGGAGTAAAGGTAGTAAAACGATCACATTTTGAGAAATCAGAAAATTCCAAAGAGGAATTGGCTGAAATGGCTGAAGAAGGGTTAAATGAATTTGTTGAAACAGCGACCACAACTGCTACAAATAATGCCCAAATGGATGTTTCAGCAACCTCTAGAGCAGAGGCAGCGTGGCGTTTGATAACCAAAAAACCTCCCACACCCAAAACGCCCAAGGAGAAGTTCCAAACAGCCTTAGAAAATATTATTGTTACTGATCGTCCTGACATTACTAACGAGAATCGTAAATCGACGCCCAAGCCGACAGATGAAGACCTCGAAAAGATTACGAAAACGAACGGACAAAAGAAACCAGAAGTTTTTGATAAAGTGGCCAATAAGGAAAACGATAAGACTTCTTCATGTGTTCTTGAATTAAAATCAGTGTGGTTAAATTTTGCAGCACCACCATGTGTCCCAATTACCAGAAAAATAGATTTGACACGCTTAGACTGGAACTTACTTAGTACAGCTTCTCCGGCCATAACGGCCTGGATGAATCCCAGCAATCGTCTGGCCATTAAAATAGTTGCATTACTTAAGGCTTTACATTGGAGGCAAACAGCAGTGGCGGCTTGTTTAATGTCGGACGCATTAGAGAACGAAAAAATACAAAGGAATCCAAAAATCAAGAAGGTAAACAAATTACCAATATTGAATTTACATTTTTGAAATAATCTTTACAACAGACAATGATTGGTGTAAACAGAACAATGCATATTAGTTTTTGAAAATATTTTTTTTGTAATACAATTTTTTAAAGTTAATAAGTTTTCTTTTACAGACTCGTTATGCTAACAACTATACTTTGTTATCAAAAACATTGCAAGAAGATCCTAGTTGCCAATTGTGCTTTATTATGCAAAAGCTGGTACTCGATGATGGTGTACAGAAAGTCGAGCGCATTTTCAAGCATGGGGATATACCACATCTTAATACATTAAGACAGGTTAAAAGAAAATAGTTTAAATAAAGTCAAAACAGAAGCATATATATATATATATATATCTATATATCTATATCTTTTAACAGGGCATTATCGTTTTGAGTCGTCAATGGAAAAATACTTTATACAATCCGATTTTATTCGAACATCAATATAAAAACAAACTAATACGGCCTATAAATGTTACATTTTCATTTCCCCAAACTGAGGAAGAAGTTGATGATGGCGAATGTGATGGCGATAATGATATGGGACCATATGCCGGTGTTGGAGATAATCCAGAAGAGAGTGAGAATGCTTTATTACTTGGGCAAACACAGCATCATCGAAATCATATTGGTATTCTTTTGATTAACGCTTCCTTTTTTGAACAGAACGAATTTTCTTTATTTCTTTATACTACTCTCCTCTTATTTCTGTTACCTGGTTTGATGACTATGTTTTGACTTTTAAAAACACGATTTATGACACTGCCATTAAAAAAAAAAAGAGAGAAGAGAATTATGTTTTGTTCGAAAAATATTTCTTTGTTTTAACGCAAGAAAATTTTCAATTGCATTTGACTTATTATTTTTAAACCAAGGCTTATTAACAAGAAATATGCAAATCATACATAAAATGTTAAAATTGGGAGTTGTTACCTTGAGTAGTATAAACTGTGGAAAATGCAAATTTGCACAACGCGCATCGTGATAATCTAATGTTTTTTCTTTTGGTTTCTTTTTTTGGTGTGCATATGGAACGTGACAATTCAATGCATGTAACTTATTAATTTGCCTTGGGTTCAGTCAAAGAAATTAAATCTCTATGTTATATATATTTTTTAATGCTTTAATATATTTGGCTTAAGGTTTTATTTTGCATACTACAGGGTGGCGCAGAATGAGCTATATGGTTTAAATGGTTTATAACTTTTTTATTTATGCGATTATTATAATTTTTTTAAATACAGTATATTATTGGGGAATTTTTTGCAATTAGCTTTGAAATATTATATCCTGTAAGTGATGTCCATTTTCTGCTTCGCACATACGTGCTCTTTTTAGCATATTTTCCATAACGTTTCGCAAAATTTCGGGTGTAATGGCCATGATTTCATTTCGAATGTCGGTTTTCAGTTGGAGTATGGTTCTTGGCTAGTTAACGTACACTCTTTCATTCAAATATCTGCAAAGAAAATTGTCAGGAGCTGTTAAATCTGGTGAACGTGGAGGCCAGTTAAAATCGAAATAATGCGAAATAATGCGTTCGCTGAATATGTCCCTTAGCACAGCCATTGAGGCACCTGCCATATGTGCTGTGTTCAATCGTGTAACGATTCATAATTAATTCCCCAAGGCTTCTTCACAAAATGCTGAAAAAACAAAGAAAAAATAAAAATTAAAAAAGTTATAAAGAATTCAAACCATATAGCTCATTCTGCGCCACCCTGTGTATTTATAGGGTGTTTGGTAGCAGATTTATATTTTCAAACTTAAAAAACAAACGTTTATTTAAAAAAGCTTTATTAAGAGCTTTGAACTCTTTGCTCTTTTCCGTATTGAAAGTCGGGGATTTTCACGTAAACTGCTTTTAACCTGTTCAATGTTTTCGGGATTCCTTGATGATGGACTGGGCCCTGGCCGTGAGGCATTCATAGCCAAAGAAGTTGCGCGGAATCTCTGCAACCACGAACGAATTAAATTTACAGTCGGTCCATCACTTATTCGCCGAATACCCAACTTTGAACAAAATTGTCGACGAGCATTTACGTAAGAATCTTTACTCTTAAAAAATGTCTCCACAGCGAGCGCGTGATGCTCACTCGACCACTGCGACATTTTGACTGTCAAATCCGCACAATCGATAATCCCAACGGCGCCGCCCTCCCTTCGCACCGTTTATTACTTTTTGAAATAATCGTATTTAAAAATATAAATTTGCCACCAGACACCCTTTTATATATATATATATACATACATATACGTATGTACATATATGCATTTTGGCTTTAAATATTGTTTTGTAAACTTTTCCTTTTGTTTGCTTTATCTATGTGCCTGCGGTATGTTTTCATGATAGTTGTCATTTTGAGATGTACATATGTATACATATATCAATGTTAGTACGTCTATATATCAATATCTTAATGTTTCTGTGTACTTTTGTGTGTATATTTTTTGAATAATTTTGTGGTTTACTATGATGTTTTAGTGTGTTGAACGCCTCAAGTTGTAATGATAAGTTTCATTCTGTACATACATACATATGTATATCTTACAAACTTTTCTTAAATATTGTATGTACTAATATTAATATTTTGTTTTAAGATGTGGCAATTGTATTTCACATGTATTATTTTAATAATGATTTTTGGTTTGTTGGCACAAGTATGAAGAGAGATCCCTTCTTGTGATCATTCAAACTCCTTGACTCTTTAACATCTACCACCCTGTGTGTTTATTTTTAGAATTGCACTTTGCACTTGGAATATAAGGAGCACAGCCGTGTATGAGAGTTAAAATCGAACGTATTTTGAACTTATTTTAGAAACACAACAGTGTCATATCTGCATAAAGTTTTCAGCAAATTTCAAAGTGTTCATAGGTGTTTGAAAAAAGATATGTAGCTAAAATAACTTTTACAAACAATCATTTTTATTATGCGAACCAAAATTTAATTCGAACATTTACATGGAAAAGAATAATAAGTCACAAAATTTGTTTTTTATTATTTAGTACTATTCTAGATATTCTCTTATAAAATTAACTTTAAGAAAACTTAAAATCTGTCATCTATGTGCTTTTGAATTTTGCCTACACATTTATGGCATCAAACGAATGCAAATACATTTGCACAAATTGTTTTTTTTTTCTTTTTAAATAAATAAGTATTATTACGATTATTGAAATTCATTTTAATATAGATTCCACACCATTCGGTTTGGCTTTTACTACAGATGACGTATTACGTGGAGGTCAAAGGTCGACATCTACATCACCTAACATACATTTGGGTAGGAAAGGGTAAGTTTCTTTTAAATGAAATTTATTAAAGCTTCCTGTCTTTGCATAAAAGAGTTTTTTTTTCTTCAAATGCTTTTTGTCTTTTATTTTTTTTTGTAAACTATGGTTGTGGATTTATATTTTGCATCTATAGAAAAAGTATAAGCAAAGGATCGCAATATTCTTATGGTAATTCTTCCCTTTCTAGCATACAAATGCTGCCAATTATATCGGGCCTAGTAGATAAACAAACGGCAGAAATTGGTAGGTTTTAGACTGGCAAGAATATACTTTGGCGGCAAGCATTTAAAGCAAATACTTATTTTCTTTTAGAATACGGTGCGCTGCAGGAGGGTTCTTTAAGTTCAACGAACTCCGTTAATAAATTTTGGCTAGCCAGTGACAATCAAAAGGAGGATTTATATTTTTGGATGGCAAAACAACAGGATAATAAGAAGAATGATATATTTGCTAAAGAGGAAGTTTTGCGTCCAACACCTGTAAATAAAATTACGGGACAAACACATTCACGTCAAGGCATTATGCAAGATTCGATTAAATTATTGGACGCTCATTTGATTTTTGAGCCACTCTTAACATGTTTGGGTGTAATGCCTCAGCAGATGGTGAATAAATTTCAAAATGCTGGTAAGCGTTTTCGTTTCATTATTTAAAAGTCGTTAAGTGATTATTTGAAGTAAGCAAATAAAATAAGACTGTTTAGGGATAGACTGGATACAGATAGATATTTGAAATTGTTATTAATCCAATTCGGAAACCAAGAACTATAGCCCAGTTCACTGTTTGATGCAAACGGCCGTGCAAAACTGCAAATGCAGAATATCGTAGCTTTTTTTGCAATCCAATAAGAAATCATACGAATTTGCATTTGCAACGTTATTGCGTTTTCACAACACTGAAATGGTATAGCTTTTTTGCTATGTGTTCGCGTTTTCATAATTCTCTCTCTCTCAATTGTAAAAAAAAAAATTGTTTAATAAAGAAAATTCACAACCAATGGAAGCGGCTGGTGTTATAGAAAATAAAAAGAGAAGAGACGATTGTAAAAAAAGAGCGGTGTGAAATTTCGTAATATTGCAATATCTTTTTTAAAAATAGCGTTCACTATCAGTGATAAAACAGTTGCAATCCAAAACGCACCAAATATTGAATTGGGCAATACATAGCATTGCAAGTGTTATCTGATGTCGAGGAATAAATCCCATTAAGCTGATGGATGGTCTGCAATTATATACGGTCGTGCTCAGTCTTGTCATTTTATCCAACCACCGTTATAGACACTTATATCCTACGACACGCATTTGTGTGAAACTAACGGGAAGGACGTCTGACATTATGGCATATAGATTATCGATATATCCACCTTTGTCAACATTTGAGCAAGAAAAAGTTAACAAAATTAGAGCTAAAGCTGAAGTTAATGACTCCAGCAAGGATATCTTGTCCACACTATCTCTTTCTAATGAAAAAGGTAATACACTGTTGTATTCCTGCAAACAGTGATGTTAATTTTTTTTTAGGTAAAATTTCCGTACGAAAAGTTTTGTATTTTTTTTGTTAAAACTTAACGCAAATATGTCGTTAAAAAAACAACAAAAACTTAAAGCAACAAATATGTATGGTTATAATAAAATAAAGTGGTTAAAATTTTCACTTTCAGTAAAATAAATTTTTACATTTTGTAATATTTAAAATCAGCTGAAAGGGGTCTTTTAACAATTTATGACTGAAATATATAGAATTTAACTACAATTGGCGTTATTATGCTTACCGTACGTTTTATGACTCATTTGTATAAGAAATATGTATATCATGTCTAGACACATTATGAAAAACACAGTTTTGGGTTTTAACACTTTTTAAACTTGCCGTTCGGAGGTGTAAATTACCATACATACGGTAATTACCGTACAGTTAACATCACTGATTGACATAGGGTTACTTTTCAAAAAAAAAAACAATACTTACCAGCAACACGTGATCAGTCGCCTATTCAGTCAGTGCTATTCCCAAAAAAAACAAAAAAACATACGGAGACAATCTTCACTGCAAACTAAATACGCGTCTTGTATGGCGTTATATTTATACTATTCTCCCATGTATGTAATGAGAAGTGCGTAGTAGTGACTCATTATTTTAAATTACCTAAAACGCTCTAACTCGTTAACGGCTAGAGGGATTTTAATAATTGTTTCATTCGATAGATCGTGAAGTTGGCTACGATGGGTCCACCCATCGAGGAGCTCTACGTGCAACTCGGACAACAATATAATATTTCATTAGAAAAAAATTAAGTTCAATTAATAGCAAAAATGGTGGGTTGGTGGATTGTTTCTCGGACTTGCTCATCCATATGCACGTACATATTTTTATTAAACATAATTTTATAAAAAACCACAACTTTATGAAAAAAATTAATTTTTAAGCAGACTCGTCAAAGTTTTATATACAATTTAATTTCCAGACATTTCTTCTTTGGAAAACTTTGGTACAAATCTGTCTCTCATTGGTACGTTCGACTCCATCAGAGTTGACATTGTGGTTTCTGAAGCTGGTGAGAAAAGCAAAAATAAACCCACAAAATTGGCGAGTAAAAAATCGAATGGCAGGCCATCAATCATGGTGGACACGCCATTATTTTTGTGCGAGAGGGTTGGCATTGAATTGGAAGTATTAAAAATGGCTGATGGAATGGTAGACCAAGCTCGACAAAATGTTATTTATATGTCACGTCGTCAATTAAAGAAACATACAAGTACCGTAATAAATTTTTCGATCAATATACGATTCATATCACAGCAGGTAGTTGGAAAACACTTTATGAACATTATGTTCGCTTTAATAAAGTCGACATTTCTAGGTTAACATGCCGTTGTTACGATTGCTGCATCAAATAACGAATATGTATCAAAACGTTAAAGACGCTCAGCAGGATTTTCATGATCAGCCTGATATGAATAAAAAATCGAACGCCAAGGATGAGTACAGTTTGGGTGAGTTAAGCAAGACTAAAAAAATAATAATTTTATTTCTAAATATTTATTTTTGTTCTATTACGTGTAAGCTTCCGAACCAAATGACATAATGAATCTTGGTTCAGTGTCAGACCGTTTTGCTCATAATGAAAATTCTTCCGATGAGCGCTATGATAAATTCAATGAAATGACCATGACTCATAACACGGCGGGGTAAATACTTAATTTTTCTTTCAATAAATAACTGTTTTACGTCTTATTGGGATATTTAATTTCAGAAAAATGCGATCTTCAGGCTTTGGCCCCTTAGTACAGTTAACTCCTTCTCCCAGTGCCAAAAATCGACCACAATCATTTGCTCAAAAATTAAGATCAACTGGCAAATCGGTCAAAGGCAAGTTGGGTTATACTAATCTCAATGAGTCGAGTTCCTCTCCTTTGCGTGACAGTCCCACAACTTCTGTATCTGAACAGCACATGCTTAAAATGTCCTTGGAGTCAAAAGCATCATTAAATGGTGCTTGTGCCACGAGCGTTAGTGGTGACTACAATACTATCACCAAAAATGGTTTTAACAATCTCATACCACCTTTATTGGAAACACCAAATTGCTGGAAAACGATCTACCATTTACTCGAATTGTATGGAACAATGCCAGAGACAAAGACAGTGCAACAGAGAATATCGTTGACAAATGAAAAGAAGACTTTCGCCTACAATCGTCCAGATACACGTAATGATGAAGATGACTTGGCAAGTGCTCCTACACCTTTACCTCAGCACAAGGAATTATTTGATAGCATATCGCAGGAAAGAACTCGTCTGATAGTTTTTGGTGTGGCGAAAATACACAAAACTCGTTTGTTAGCTACGTTAAGTGGTTTGAAGCTGGAAGCTGAAATAACTACATTAAATGGGTCAGCCACTTGGCGTAAGAAAGCTAGGCCAGTGTCACTTGAATGTTCACTAACAGGACAGGTGGGTCGGGCCATGATAGTTTTATTAGAAGGAGTAGCACCCAGTCTGCAGTAAGTTTAGTAAACTATAAAAAAACAAATTCCTTCCTACCTACATACGCTTTTTTTTCAGAACCGTTGTCAAAGTCACAATTGGCAAAAGCCAAACACTTTACTCCAGTCTTACTAAAAGGGGACGCGATAAAAATAGCGGTCTTCTTTCTATAGGACCGGTAAATATCGATATACCACAACATCCAGTGGCTTTACATGGCATGATGACACGTTCCTCTAAGCAATTGTCTTCAACATTACAAGAATTACGCGTTGGACGTAACTCAGGTCGAACTGCTTCACGTTCTCATAATTTAGATGAACCGGAATCACCATTCCATTCACGTAACTCTGGTTCCAATGTGGATTCCAAAGAGAAGTCCCAACATCATAATCGCAAATTTAATACTCACAGCAAACAGCAATTCCAACAAAACGGTTTGTTGCAACCGCTAGTCATGCAGTTTAACGTTCTGCTGCAATCTCTTTCGATCAATGCAGCGTTATTACCATCCCTGCAGGCTCAATATCGCATGAATCATGTGAGTTCTACGGGTGTATCGGGAAGTCGAGCAAAGTTTGTTATCGATTTGCCTACACATACGCTGAGTTTTAACACAAAAATTCAGGTGAGGGTAAGTTTTATTTTATTTAAAAGAAAAATAAATATTTTAATAACAATTTATATATTATATTTCAAGGTTAAAAGTTTCCTTTTATTTTTATTTGTTCTACTTCCATCTTCAGGAAATTTTCATTATTTTTTATTTTGTTTTTATTTTATTATTATTATTTAAAAAAATAAAAAATAATAAAAATTGAAGTAGAACGAATAAAAATAAAAAGAAACCTTTAAGCTTAAAATATAATATATAAATTGTTATTGAAATAAATAAGGTTAAAAAATATTATTACTAAAATATATTTATTTTATTTCAATTAACTTTTTTTTTGTAGAATGAAATGAACTTGCCCTCAGAAGCCTGCATAGCCTTGCCTCCAGTGCATGTTAGTGCCGAATACATACCAGAACACCGCCAAGAAGAGCACGAGGGTGTCGAAGGAGTTATTCTTAGACAAGGAGGATATGTTAACGCCTCCGCTGAAATAGGAGAATTTGAACGCTGCCTGACCACAGATCTTCTTAATCATTTGGTGTTCGTGCAAAAGGTTTTCATGCGGGAAATAAATGAAGTTTTGCAAAAAGTATATGGCGGAGAGAAACCAGTGCCACTGTGGTCTGAAGACAGTGACAGTGGTAGCATACACGAATCAAGCCTTAAGCGCATACTTTTCTCAATTAATATTTCGATGAAACGTATTCAATTGACCGCTACTACACCTTGCAATTCAGCGGTACGTTTCGAAACTGGCACCTTAGAGTTACATCTTTCAAATCGCGTCAAAAATCTAGGCGAGGGAAACGATCGAAAAATGTTTGGCAAAGCTCATATCGATTTCAACTTATCTCTGGGTCAATTGATACGCAATATTATATTTGATGAGGCAGAACCAGAGTTTCAACAATATGCGTTTTTTCATACAACTATCGGTTTGCGTAATGCATTCCAAGACGAATTACTTAACCAAGATAAAGAATTGATATTGTTAACGCTAAAACGTCCTTTGGTATACATACAACCGATAGCTGTTGATAAGGCCATATTAGTGTGGCTGAACTACAAAAATGCGTACGAATATTGGGCCGAGAAAAGAGCCAACTTAAGTTATGAAAATGCCCAACAGATACAACAGCAAGTGAGTCGCATTATTTTCCTGGCACTAAGAACGAATCATCATATGTTTTGCTTTTTTCCAGGTTTTTGATAGGGTAGCATTTGGTCAATTCGGCAATATAGGTGGTTCAAATTTGTCCACATTGTTCCTGCAATTGACAGTAGAAGATATGGGCATTTGTTTGCCGTTAAATCAAATAGCCAACGTAAGTATATATTTATTTGGACATTAGTTCACGCAATTAGTTAAATTGTAAATTGATGTCTGCCTTAGTCTTGGGGTTCACGGACTTATCAAGATTTTGAGCCTAAAGGAGCTGTTGTCATTACTTTGGAGAATACCATCATATCGGCATGCAGCTCTGGTTCTCTGGTGTCCAAAGGTAAATTCCAAGGCTTATGTTTACGTTTTGCGGATGATTTCGAAACCACATTGGATGATTGGAAACCCAATCATAATGAGCCTATTATGAATGTCTGTGTCGTTTCCGAAGGTACTTATGAAGTGTGTTCTAGAACAACAGCTGCAAAGAAAATGGAAAATGCAAAATGGTTATTAAATGTTAAATGGCAAATGGAAGGTGTCGACATCCATTTGGATATCAATATAGGAAAACATTTATCGTCTTTGGGCCACACGCTCACTATGCTGACAGGTTTCGAAGAAGAAGAAACAAATTTAGAGTCTCCGGATAGCGATGAAGGTGAACAGCTTCCCAGGGATACATTTGGTCGTAGAAGAGAACTGGAAAATTTACCCTCGTTTGTATTTGATCCGACCATAGACTCCAAAAAACGTTCATTTATGATGGAGAAGGAAATGGCGGAACAACTAAAGATAATCAATGATTTGCGTACTCTGGGCGCCACGCACAACACAATAGCACACGAGGAAAGGAGATTGCAAGAATTGCAAGCTATTTGCTATAAATATTTTAGGCGTGATATGATCCAGAAGTGGAGACGACCTTCGATGAGGCGTAGTATGCGAACATCGCAAAGATCAATATCATTTGTGGGTGGTCATCGCGACCAAAGTGATGATGGTGTTGGCACATATTCTGGCCGGCGTTTAGATCCTATAGCTTCAAATGATGAAATATCAAGTTTGCAATCTACACCAATTTCAGGACACTCTCGCAGTGCTTCTTTGAAAACTAATCATGCTAATCGCGTGACTTTCTCGGAAACAATGAGGCAAACTTCTTTACCCAACAATGCTGACAGTGATGACGAGCCACAAAGTACTAATTCACAAGAAGCTCTTACTGATACACCACCAAGCGAAATAGATATAGATGGCACGTCCGTGGAGATGAGAAGAAAACACCAATATCAACAAAAGCAGCAAGAACCTAACATAGATTTTGAACTGGATATAAAGGTTTTGGTCAATTCAGGCAAATGCGTTTTACATACCAAGGAAACTACGGATGACAAGTTGTTTGTTAGTGGCCCTACCTCCATTAAGACACACAAGAGGGAACGCAGCTTAGGCTATGAATGGGGTAGTCCTACGCCGTCGAGAAGGCAAAGAGATAAGAGTAAATTGCGCTACAATACTTCAAGTGCAATGCTGTCCGATTTAACGATTTTTCATATACCTGGTTTGGATGTTAAACTACACTATCAGTCGAAGACTGTAGATAACGTTATTGACGTGAATCGTGCCACTAGTGCTGATAGCCATCATTCAACATTTTCTGGTTCGAATAGAAGGCTGAGTTCGAAACGGGCCGCTTTATTTGCTTGGATGACACTGCAATCGATACCAGAGGAAACCATTATATCACCACATATATTGGAATTTTTAGAACAAACTTTAGAACCCATACCGACAAAGGCCGAACAGAGTAGTGCATCACAAACACCCACTAATAATGCCGTTAATTTGGATATACTGCCCACTAACTATGTGACATATGCCTCATTTCCAGTAGACGTTATTGTTTATTTTCACATGCAGCCTTCAACATTTAGATTTTCATGTTTGCCAGTCTCAAGAGTAGAATGTATGCTACAGCTGCCTAGTTTGGACATTGTATTTTCGTCCAAGAGATCGGCTGATGAAGAAAATCAAAACCCTTTGGAGACAAGTACAGTAAATGCTTCATCAACGGCAGAGAAGGATAAAGATAAAACTCCACATGGTGGTCTAAGTGTTACAGGCTGTTTGGCAGACTTTAATGTATATATCTTTCATCCTTATGGCGGCAAAAAAACTAATATAAAAGAGGCCCAGTTTTCCCCTCTAACAGACTCTGAACGTAAAGATTCCCTGTCAATTAATGTGGAATTTGTTAAATTCCATATAACAAGATGTCGCAAGGTGTACATAGAACCTTCCACAACGACTTTCCCCAAAAGACCCGTAGATCAATCCAAGGCTGTGGTGCGATTTTCTACAATCGTTGACATCGGCAGTGCCTCATTTAAATATGATATGCGTAGATTAACTGAAATATTGGCCTTTCCGAAAGCCTGGTATCGCAGGAGAATAGTCAGACGTTTATTTTTGGGCGATTTAAGTATTCAACAATATAACGATATTGACCATAACTTAGCTGCTCCTACAATGTCCAAAGATATTAACAGATCTAAAACTCCAGATATCAATAAATCACCAACGGATGCATTTTATGTTAAAGATAAACTCAAGCTAAACTTTGACTCTAATTGTCACATTACTCCTACATCCTGTACGGGAGCGACTAGAAAATTGAAGACTCTAGGAAAATCGTCTAGCAATGAATCGTCCGGTACGCCACCGTCAGAGAAAAATCAAATAACAGGCTGGGAAACATTAGTTCTTTTTGCAGTAAATTTTACTAAATTGAATGTACAAATGAACATGGGAAATGTAATGGGCAACGTAGTATGGCTGACCAAAGACTTTCAATCGGATGGCCGTTTATCCATTGGCAGCACAGGTTATAAGAACATGTATATTGGTATATATTTGGGTGGTTCCTCGCTGGATGCCAAAGGTGGTATTGTAGGTGGCAGCTTCGAGGTGAACAAAATTAACACACGTCTTCATATAAAAGAAGAATCGGGAGTGGAGCCGTGCCATACAATGGGTCTAAATTTTATGGCTTTGGAACTGAGACTGGATTATATGGGCACTTCAGTATTAATGACGCGCATCAGTTCCTTTTCTGCAGCAATGAAAGATGAATGGAAAACGTCAATATTAAAACATGGAAACGATGTCCTACAGTCTCCTGATAATACATCACCAAAAGCCATAATTTTCATACATGGCGATTTGTCATGGGATCAAGTAAGTTAAATTTTATTGCGTAACAATAAATTAGCTTTACTAGCATTAATTTTTCATTTCAGCTGCAAATAATGATTTCAAAATCTACCACTGCCGATTTGCTTAAAATGTACTACAAACTAGAGGAATTCTTTAGTCAACAATTTAAATCATCGAAGCGGGTATTTTTCAGCTTAGAACCCCGTTTGCATGAACGCAGTGCCAGTATGAAACGTAGACAGCGAAGACAAGAGCACAAAAAATCTATAAGTGGTTCTGCAGAAACGGCTGGCTTTGATTACAGTAATACGGATGCACGCCACCATAGACATTGGCAGAAACCTTTGGAAATGGTGGCTGGCTTAGTTGTACCTACATTGGTAACACGTTTACCACGTAACGGCAATGTTTTAGGTGGTTCTGTGGAATTGCATGGCAATAATATTTCATTAGCTTGTTTCCATGGCATCAATTTTAAATCGAAATCTTGGGCATTATTTAGTTTAAAATCTCCATTCATTAACTTTACCACTGAGGCTCATCAAGATTCCAATAGTCGGGAAGTGTTTGTCACACAAACTTTAACGTCTTGTTTGGGCCAGACAACGGAGGTGCAGCAGCAAAATCATTCTATGGCCATTGTTAGCCGTATCACAAGAAATATTGTGTTTCCACCACAGTTTAAAACGTTGAATGAATGGTTCCACTATGCATTTGCCAATAGTGAAATTGATGGTAAGTTTCTTGTTTGAATTCCTTTCAGAAAGCAAATTATTATTTTTTTCTTACTCGCTGTTCTATAGCTGTTGACCGCTTTCCAATTTTGGAATGTGATAGAGAAATTGCCTCGAATTCTATAGAACGTGCCAGAGGAGCGAGTTCGAGTAGTGCGAGCAAATCACAAGATCGTGAAGTTATATTTGCTTTACCAAGTCTACATTTACATTTTAAAACGGAACATAAGCAAGGACCCACAACACCACAACAGAATGGTACATATTACAGCTTCAAATCAAGAAAAATAAACATGTATATATTTTTAAATTTCTCTAAAACAGATAGTAAACCTGAAGTTATCTGCAGTTTCACTACTGAGTTCGATGATCATATTTTTGTCACGGTAGATGCAGATGCATTCTTCTTTTTGCATGATCTGATTACATCATACGTTAAGGAGAAAGAGAAGGTGGTAAGTTTTTAAAGAAAAGAGTGTCCCTTGGTGTTCTATAATTAAATTTCTTGATATCCTTAATAAGATTGGGGCTCAGTCAGCCAGAGCAGCTTCTCCTAATTTGTCACAAACTATACGACACCAGTTGAAGCCTTACGTTACCGAAGAAATGATGAAAGAACAGCAACAACAACAAAAACAACAACAACAACAAGGGCAACAGCCGCAGCAACAATCATCCAATACTTCATCAGCTTCAAATACTCTTTCATCGAAACATGCAAGTTCCCAAAACTTGGATGTTAATCAGCAAACCACCATGACATCATCACCACATTTAACACACAGTAATCATAATTTAAACAACGATACCAAAGACTCTTCCTCTAATATAAATGTGAACTCACAAAATAATAGCAATACAAACATCACAGCATCTGGTACTAATGATAGTAACAGCAACGAAAGCAAACCCACAAGTTCTTCAACACAAGGTGGGGCAGCAACTTCGACTGGCCCAGATGACGAGAACGATTTGGAATCGTTTTTCAGAGATTGGAGGCGTTTCGATTGTCAAACTTGGCATTTAGAGCCCACAGTTAGAATTTTATATTGGGCAGGAAAGTCTATAGAGCCCTATGGCATTGATTATATTCTGAATAAATTGGGCTTCAGTCATGCTCGTACCACCATACCGAAATGGTTGCAAAGAGGTTTCATGGATCCCCTGGATAAGATTCAAGGTTTAATGATGCTACAATTACTTACCGTCATACGTGAAAATAAACAAGAGCCTCAAATAAAAAATAATAAAAATTCGAATTAACTAAAAAAAAAATAATAATATAAAACAATAGCTTTAAGTAGTTTTATTATAAATATAAAATCATATTGTAGTGGTAATTATTTAATCGTCATTTATTCAACTTTAAATAGATACTCTAATATTATGGCAATATAATTCATACTTTTTATCATGCCATTCTTCTTTTTTTTATTTCCTCTATATCTTTTATCAGTAGCTGCTTCAAAAAATCCATCCTTATTCTTTTTCATCTATGATCTTTTCTACAAAAAATAAAAATAAAAAATAAAAAAATTAAAAAAACATACTTTTCTACTTGGCCATCATTTCAAAAAAAAAAAAAAAATACTCGAAGTATTAGTAGAGAAAATTTACTATTTTTGCTAAATTTTAAGAATAATTAGTGAAATTTTTACAAATTAAAAAAAATATATGTATGTAAATTTTTGCTTTTAAATAGGACGTTAAGTTTTTTTATTTGTTATTATCCATTTAAGAGTTAAGAAAATCTAAAAAATATATACATACATATACATACATAGATGTATTTAATTTATAAAAAATTATATTAATTAAAAGAAAAACTATTCTTATTCATACGAGTATATACAACAATATGCAATAATAAATATATAATAATGTATACAAACGTAAATTATAATGGGAAATAAATAAATAGATAAAGCTATGACAAATTAAAGTTTTTCTTATATACATTGTACGCGTCGAACTGTCGTTGCCCATGAAATTTCTCTTTAGTCAAAGCCTATAAATATAAAAAGATGCAGTGCCGGTACTAACAGCAAATCGCCAAACTCACGCGTTTTGCAAGCGATTTAATTACTTCATTTCTCATGAAACTCATTGAACTGCTACGAATTCGATGTAAAATATTAGGACCTTTTTTACTCATTCCCCCTTATCGCGTTTGGCGTATTCGTCTCGAAAACGTAGCGTATTTAAAAAATTACATTGTAGTTGGCGAAAACACTAATATATACAATACAAGCGACTACAAATACGCCATTAGTAGAAATACGTCTACGCCAAATACAATAAGGGTGATTAAAAAGCTAAAAAAGTACTGATTTTAGCCTCTTTCCCCCTCAAAAGTACCTCATATGTTTATCCAGCCCTTGACAACTTTATAAGTGAAATTGTTGAGCTGAAAAAAAAACTATGTCAAAATTGAAGCTAGCAGACGGACCACCGATGGTGAAGCCGCGGGCAATTCATTTATCGGGCCAAATATATACTTTTTTCACTTTTGCTAATTTTCTGCGTTTTTTCAACGGTTCAAAAATCACTCATAAATAAACAAAGAGTAAAGACCCGTGTAAAATAACCGACGCCAATGCAAATATTACCGATTGTGTAAATGTGCTTTATTTTGTTCACAATACACTTCCATATGTATTTCAAAACTAACGTGAAAGGCATATGACATGGTGTATAAATTATAAATTACGGTATATCCAGTCTCTGCCAATATTAGAGGAAGAAAAAGTTGGCGAAATGAAGTAATAATTAAAGAAAAAAAAATGGATCACCTTGACATGTAGTTATTTTGTGACGTCATTATTGAAATTTGTGCCATGCGTCCGGAAATGACAAACGTTGCCACCAGTACACTTTACAATGTTTGCTTGCGATGTCGCAAAATGCCATAATGTCTACGCAGCATAATGGCAACAAAGAGACTCAATAACACAAGTGTCCTTCACTACTGCTCGCATAGCTTTCTTTTCTCTAAATTTTGAAAAAAAATAAATTTAAGTACACAACAAATCGCATATTATACACTAAAAGAGTAGAAAATTAAATATCAATAGGAATTCTGTAGATGACTTTTGTTCTCACCGCATGTACATGCATGTATAATTGGAGGAATTTTCTTTTCCCCTAGAAAAGTTTTTTCAGTGGTAAAGAAATGTCCGGTGAGTATTCTTGATTGGGCTGATTAAGTACTGCATTTAATAGATTAGGAACTTTTCTTTGCATTTACTCAGGTATAAAAAGGTAGCATATTTATAGTATTTTTTTTTGGCTCACAAACAGACGTATGAGTAATTAAACACATTGAACGCACTTTAATTACTCATACGTCTCAAGCAGTATAAAAAAATATTATTTTTAGTAAGTTTTCTTATACGAGTACACACTTTGTCAGTAGTATTTCTTATTATTTACTAAATAATCATTGGCCTAAATATTCAGGCACAAAAAGGGATTAAGAGAAAATGAGAATTTGAAATTCTTATATTTCTAATCAACAGCAAATAGTCTATTAGTATTATTAAGAAAATGCGAATTGCTAAATGAAAAAAAAAATCATAGCTGGATTAAAAATTCAAATAATTTTTTTCTTACCTTTCCATGAAAATCTCTGATGCATGACATTAAAAAAAGTTAGTGGAAATTAACTATTTCAACAAAAGAAGAAAGCTTATCAAACAAAATGTACAGCATAACTACTTGTATTGCAAATGACAAAGAAAGTTAAAGAAAATGATTATAAAAAAAAAGAAGTAAATAATATTTATATATTTGCAATTAGGCAAGTGATAAGCAACTTTGTTTTAGTATACAAAGGAATACAATTATATATTGATTTGTTTTTATCTTACCTAATATATACATTGTTATTTATCTAATATATAAAAATTAATGTATCTCTGTTTGTTTGTCCGATCGAGATAAAATTGGCTGCACTTAGTCCGCGAATCTCTGGAAAAGTTTATTTTTTACTACATAAAAATTTAAAAAATGTGAAAAATTTCTAGAGCGTATGGTTAGAATGCGGTGAGTGAATCCCGAACGTAGCGACGGTTCTCTCGATTCCACGTAGAAAATTTTGATGTCAAAGACAATATTCGCTCTAATTGACCAATTATTGAAAATATGAATGCAATTTAGCAACTGTTGGAGCAAGAGCGAGTTACAACCAATGCCAGACGACTGCATATTTCTTATAAAAGATGAACAAAAAAATCAACAACCAAATTTAAATGTTTAGGAGCTTCACTGTCACGTTAAAATGCCCCTTAATCTCTGCACCTTTTTAGAATTTATTTGACTGAGTTTAGACGAGGAAACATTTGGAAGGAATATTACGGGTGGGGAAGAGATTATTGTTTTGTTGTTCGGTTCTCTGCGACACGCTCTGTTCTCATTTTCGTTGCTTACAAAAACAACCATAACAATGGAACTATAACAGTAATAAGGGAATGTCGCCGGCAACATTTTCGTCTGTGTGACCGCGAATGAAAAGAAAAGGGAATTCCAAATGTTTTTTCGTCTAAACTCAGTCTTTCTTCTAATAAAAAAATTTAAAGTGCAGTTAAATTATTTTCGTATGATATTTAAAAACACAACTATAAAACAATAGGGTGTCCTATAAAACTTGTTGACCAACTTGCGTTCATTTTTAATTTTTACCCACTCATTCTCATATTTATTTTTTCTCCAGCTTGACCCTAAAAGAAGTCAAGCGTTTGAAATTTCTTTTTTTATTCTTTTGCAATTGTTTTCTCTTAGAATAACTGGAATCGAATGTTTTTTCGTAGTTGGTTTTATTTGGCCGTGCTAAAAATCAGCTCATTTATTTATTCATATTAAATATAGTCTTTCACTGCAATCCACTTTGTTGATTTTCTTTTAGTCTGCACTTTCCAAACATCGCTATTGTCATCATTATAGTCATCATCATCATTTCAACAAAATCTGTCCGTCCAATTGACGTCGAATTTTTTTGGTTGATCTATGTGCTTTTTTCTTCTTCTTCTTCTCCACTGAATGTTTATTTCTCGTAACAAGGGTTTTTTGTAATTTCTTAATACTTTGTAAGCATTTCATTTTCTTTTCATCAAGGTTGCGTTTTAATTATTTTTTCTGCAATTCTTTTTATGAATTTTTCTTGCCAAAAGATGCTGCCTGAAAATATGAAGACTGACACTAGAAAGAATGCTTTGTTCGTTGAGAATAAATAGAATTTCTTTTCTATTGAAGTTTTACTGATTTATGCCATAAAATTGCCAAAAATGAAAATATTTCGCTTAAAAAGCTATTTGAAAACAATTTTTTTGTGCCTATAAAATGCAGGTAAAGAAAAGAACTATTTTGCAATCTTTTGAAATGACGGGGCTGGCTCCTTTTGAACCCACGCTAACTACTCAGCCATCAGCACAAAAAAAAAAATTATATTTCGGTATAAAATTTAATTGCACGAACTTCATGCCAAATTTTAATAATTTTGTTTTCCAAAAAAAAAAATATGCAAGCGAATATCAATGATAGTAATAAATGTAACGCCTTGGGCATGATTGCCCTCTCGATGATGCAGTATTTCCCTCCTAAGTATTACCAAAGTTGTTTCATTCGTGAAATTTATTATTTCATTGAACAAATGTATGTATGTATTCTGTGATATTTAACAACCCTGCAAAGAATTTACTGAGAGAATTCGCAAAAAAATTTTGTAGGGGTTCTTTAATAAATCACGAATTTTGGGTCATATTTTATAGTAATCACAAATCAAAAATTACAATAGAATTAAAATTATAAAACAAAAGGTTTAAATTAGTGTGTTTAAACAAAGAAAACGACAAAAAAAAGAGAAGATAGCAAAAATGTGCAATCTGGAAGTGTACAGTGGGCCAGTGAAAACAAAACAATAGAAAAATAAACAAACAAGTGAGCAATTGTGGAAATTGTGTGCTTTACATTTCAAACAGAAAGTTTTTAACAAAAAATTTAATGGTCAAGTTACTACCAAGACGAACTGATACCAGCTAAACTCAGTACTACAACAACAACAACCAAAAATTATTGTGTACTGTCAACATAATTCATACAATTTCACATTAAACAGTGATAAATAGTTGGCCAGCTGGGCTAGTGAGTTCACCTGTTATGAATTCGCCTTGGTTACCACATACATACATATGAAATTTTTGCAGGGTATTAATTGGATTAATTGAAAATGTGCTGGGTATTAAATTATTTAAATAGGAAAATAATAAATTTGTCCACTATTTACTTACATATAAATATATTAAATTGTGAGCAAAAAATAATAGCCAATAAGAACATACGTCAGAGCTGCAACATGCGCACAACAATTTTTTTATATTTGCCTGATGGCGTAATCTTTATTTCTTTTATTCTGGAACAAATATATTGTTAATAAAATAAGTTTATTCTTTTTTTTTTAAATCGGAATAAGTTTTAATTTATATCTAATTAGAAGTGATGTTGGTTGAGTATTTACCGCGTTGACGCTGCAACCAGAAGTTACTAGTTTCAAAACTCGGTCAGACCAAAAATTATTAAAATTGTATCTGCATTTTACATTTTTCTTTTAGTTCCACATAATTATATATTATGATTTATTTAAATTTTGCTAATATGACAGTAATTCGCAATTAACATTTCTAATAAATTGCATTATTCAAAAATATTCAATAAATATTTATTGTATGGTTTAGGTAGTTTAAATGAGCATTTCCTTGGTGCTGAAAATTACCAAATTACCAGGAGATGACCATCAACCAAATTTTTAAAAAAGCTAAAAAGTTCTAAATATTGATTAGCTATACCATGCAACAAACACAAATAGATAATCGTAATTTATTCTGACTTCTGTTAAATTAATAGGAATAATTAAAATTTGTTTGCCATATTAAAGTGTTTTAACAGCGAGTGTTGGTTTTACGTTAAAACCAACTATTAAAACCTGGTTTTACCATACAAATATATTTTCTTCAAACCGTCTTAAAAGCTTTTTTCAATTGGTTTTAAGTTGATTTAATGTTAAAAAATATTGATTTTCATGTACTAAAGGCAGTGATACCAAGTTAAAAAAATTGCGAACAGCCAGCAATTTAAATGGCGAATAAAAAAAAAAATAAAGAAATAAGTGGAAAAGAAAAAGCGATTGGTTAAAGCATAATGAAAATGTTTTCAACGAGTTGTGGGAAGTGAAAATAAATGAAATTCTATTATACAAACTATGCGTTAAAAGTCGATTTAATTATACTTATAGTGAGAACGCAAAATCAGATGTTTATGGTTTTAACGTTAAAATAAGGGTTTAACTTTTGGTGTGAAAAACACTATTAAATTAAAAAAAAGCGAATGGTCATCACTGATATTGCTCATGTTTTCAAACACTGCAGCCACACTCATACAGCTTCTCAAAATTCATGTGTCAATTCATTTACAAGACGGCTTTGTTTTCTCGCCCATAATTTGAAACAAAACTTGCTGTTATGACCCGCTAAAATATGATTGCTTGGCAACACTGTAACTATGTAAATGTCATTCTAATTGCATTTTCCCTTTTATAAGTTTAACTTCTTTTTTTATATATACTGCTGAATAAAACATGAATTTTAAGACTGAAATACGCATGCTTATTTTATTCAACCTTCAAGAAGTAGAAATACTAAACTTGCCCAGCAAATTTTAAAGCAAACTCTCACCAAATGTTAAAAGTATGTATGTATGTAAGTATTATAAGGAATTCAAACACCTTCGCTCTTTTTGGGCCACCTTGTAGAAAGTTTACTAAACGAACAAATAAACAATGGAATTTGAAGGTATTCCTATATCAATTCCGCAAGCACTAATCAAAAAATTTTTCTTTTGGAAAGATGTTGTACAGGCGTAGATTTCAAACCTTCAAATGAAATAGTAATATAACATTTATATAAATTTACAGAAAACGTTGTTTGGTTTTCTCTTTGTATGTAACGCAGATGTGAAGTTTTCTACTTTTGTTCAGACATTTATTAGCGCATCAAAATAACAAAAGTTGCTCAGAGTCAGATATAATGCTGGGAAATGCTAAAGTATTGAATTAGTATCAAATCAGCTTTAAATTTAATTTGGCCGACTACTAGAAAGTAGTGATATGCAAAAATATATATCGAAATGTTAACAAATTACAAATTCAGGTACACATATCCGTATAACAACGTACTACATATGCCCATGAGTTTATGTATGTCTTTTCTTTTTATAAAAGAAAACTAAATTAATTTTCAAAGTAAACTGATCGGAAATAAAGCAGAATAAAATGAAAAGAAGAAAAAAAACATATTGAAACAATGCTGTAAATAAAACACCGAGCAATGAAGTGTATTACACACACACGCACACACGTTGGTATGCCTGTGTAAAGAAAGGAAAGAAATATTTCTCCGGAAAAATTGACAAAAACCCATGTTTATGTACGGGCATATGTATAGCAGGGGCAACACAATCTGCTGCGTCATGTTACCTTTTTAAAAAGATGTCAAAGTTCGGTCATATATCACAAAAATAAGTACAACAGTATAAACATGATACATACACATACACATGTGCATACATACAAATGTATGCATGCTTTTCATCATGTACGTATGTATGTGTGCATGAGTTTGAGTTTTATGCGTCAATTTAAGCAACAAAAAAAACTAATTTCGAAGAATAACTTGCAACCCAGACTGGCCTTTTCATAATCTTACCCAAACACATACACTTTTTAAAATGTACAAAATTCGCCTCGACATTCACATTGTGAACAAGATTTACAACAATACAAAAAAGAGAAAATAATTTATTCGGTCAGACTGAACCTTATTGCACCTCACACTGAAGCATACAAATTTATTGGCTCCTTTGAAGAATGATCTTTATAAATGAATTATTAGTTGAGTAATTTATCGCAAATTGAGATCTTTCACACCACTAATTATTTTTGTTTATCTCGGACCAGCACTCAGAAGAAGACCCCTACACAGTTTATGAACAGCTCATGCAGTTTGTGCATTCTCTCTTGTCACCACTCTTCCTTTCCAAAAACAAAAAAACTATAATACTGAACTAATAATTAATAAAATAAATAATAATAATAACACTAATTATTTAAGCTTTAGGTCTTTTTAATATATTTAATATTTATTGTGATTCGATATTTCGCTACTCCTTTGTGTAGCTTCTTCAGGAAAATTGGTTTTTGTTTATAAATAAATAATAATCTGACCTGAAATTGCCTTAGTGAGGCACCATCGGCCCAAAGTCGGTCCACGTACCAAAAAGATGCAAGACATGATTAGTGAGCCAGTAGAATTCGCAATAATAAAAAAGAACACTGCAACATGCTTAACTGAGTACTAAATACATGGTATGGTATGCCGATATATTTATACTATACCCTCTGGTATACGATAAGAAGTACGTAGTAGTCACTGATTACTTTAAATAACCTAAACCACTCTAACTCGTTAACGGCTGGAGGGATTTTAATAATTGTTTCACTATTCGACAGATTGTGAAGTTGGCTATGCGATGGATCCAACCATGGACCCTTAAGTGCCCGTTGGCTTAACAATATTTTTCATTAATTGTTTAAACAGCATTGTTGCAGATATAATGCCAATTTTTAATTTCGTAGGAGTGAAAGCAGCTCGGCCAAAGGCTGACCGTCTTTTGTTGCCCGATTTCCAAATCTATCCAACAGCGAAAAAAATCTTTCAAATTGCTTCAGCGGTTGAAGAGTTGCAGTGTTGAAGAAAATGTGTAAAAACTGTTTGGTGACTGGCCATGACAGTTGACCGTATAAACAAGTCTTAGAACATCAGAAAGCACATTTCATTTAAAGAAGAGCTCATTGTGTTGGAACTAGAGGAAATAGATTGTGAGAGATATGACACGTGGTAAAGCTTCACTGTCGTACAACTCTGCTTTTGCAGGTTTTTTTTCGTTATTCATAGCAGTGTCGCAGTAGCTCTGATGTCAAGGAGACGTATTGAATTTCGAAGCTTTGTTTTCCAGCCACTTTTAGTAATTATTTCACTTCGCTACGCCTACAGAACAAGGATGAAGAAGTGCGATTTGATGTGCCTGTGGATTGGTATCTGCTGAAGACGGTACTGTTAAGTGACCAGTGACTATGCCTTCGCCACCGAAACCTTCCGACAACTATTGACATAACGATACTCTAATAATACTCATCAGAAGAAATGCGAGATGAAACTGTGTTCGAACCCAGGATTTTTTGGTTTTGTAGTCAACGTGCAGACTACTTCATACAACACCAGTCGTCACCCTTTAAATTTAATATTTTTCAGTCCTTAAAGCGGAGTAACTTTTTAAATATCAATTTCTATTGTATCAGACAATTTCTTGGAGAATCGTTAAATGAATTTTTTTCAGTTTCTTAACGGGTTCAAATCCTAATCCAGTCATCAAAAAATTTTCTAATACGACTATGCTAATGTACAGGGTGTCCGATGGCAAATTTATATTTTTAAATTCGATTATTTCAAAAAGTGAAAAATGCGCAGGGAGGGTGGCGCCGTTGGAATTACCGATTGTGCAGATTTGTCAGTCACGATGTCGCAGTGGTCCAGTGAGTATCGCGCGTTCGCTGTGGAGACATTTTTTAAGAGAAATGCTTTTTACGTAATTGCTCGTCGACAATTTTGTTCAAAGTTCGGGATTCGGCGAATAAGTGATGGACCGAGTGTAAATTTAATTCGTTCGTGGTTGCAGAGATTCCGCGCAACTTCTTTGGCTATGAATGCCTCACGGCCAGGGCCCAGTCGATCCTAAAACATTTAACTGGTTAAAAGCAGTTTATGTGGAAATCCTCGACTTTCAATACGGAAAAGAGCAGCCTCACTGGGACTTCCAAGAGCGATTATTCATGAAATTTTAAGAAAGGATCTGAAGGATCTGGATGACATACTCTTTAAAAAATAAAATACGCATTTCCATTCTGTCGTTCAAAGCTCTTAATAAAACTTTGTGTATCAGTTATTACGTTTTTTACTTAAGTTTGAAAATATAAATCTGCTACAAGACATCCTGTATATCGCAGAAAACATCTGTGAAAATGTCGGTGCTGAAGCTACAGCAGAGGTGTGGATGGCCCTGTCCCATACACTCCCTTTTGCAAAAAGAAAGTAACGCATAATGTCACCATTATTGGCCAGAGTATTATTTCTCTGAAAGATGACTGTATAAAACGTTTATTGGCCAAAACCATTCACATATTGAGCACTAAAATCAAGATGCTACGTAATTTGAAACCTTTTGTGAAAACATTATGATAAACACACAAACTTTAAATAGTGTTACGTTAACGAGAAATATTTATAAACAATCGTTGTTTGCTGGAAACATGTCATGTCATGAAGTGTTATACGAATTAATTTAATCAATGTGTTTAATCATTGGTATCGTGAAAACTTGCAACATGACTAAATTTAATATAAACATTAGGATGGGTATTTTTTTTTGGTTTCAACAATCGTATCTCTAAAACTTAATCTGTCATTAGTTGGGTGTTTTTTGTTTGGCTTCTCCCAAATGAAGGTAACGCACAATGTCACCATCTTAATTTAAAAAATTTAATATATTTGTTCTTTTTCCTTAATTCTTTCTAAAAATGAAAAGTAATTTCTCATATTATTGTGATAAATTAACTATGAACTTAAACACAACTTAATTTTGATTTATTCAAATAACACGATTTTATTTATTCTGCTTTATTTATTTAATTGGAGTCAAAACATATTGTGATTATTAAGTGCCCAGCAAAAAATTTTAAAAAAGGTATCGAGTTTGGAATTAAGTACTTCGCAACTGGATTATTAATTTAATGACTTTTATCAAGCCGTGAGACTAAAATAATCGATTCTAGAGAAGTCATTATTTTTTTTGGGGTTTGTGAAATGGTTGTATATTTTACGCAGAAAGTTCTTATAACTAAATTTTTATTTTTCTTCTTTGAGTAGAAAAAGTTCCCCTATTTCAGTATCCTGAACCAAATTTGAACTGAAATTTGTCAATCACAAAAATAAGTCATTATGTGGAAAGTACTTCTTATGGTAATGTCTAATTTTTTGCTGGCTTATTATGTTTGTTGTTTTCCGGTTGAGGTACCCAACGCAGCGAAATGTAGCATTCGTTGGTACAAATGCCAACTCATCAGTAGACATTCAAACAAATTATCTAAGAAATTTCACATGTTTATATGGGAACTACTGAGAAATATTTAACAACTGGGAAATAAAAAAAATACCTTAATTGATGCTTTTTGTATAAAAAGAAAAATATTTTGCTTTTTTTTTTTCTAAAAATAAAATAAAATTATATTATCAGAAAAATTAAATATGGGAATCTCTTGACTTTCCGCAAATGCAAGGCAAATTTGCAGAATTCGACACACTTTTCAATTAATACGACTCAACAATCGATTTGACAAAAAATTACAGATTGATTACATTGTCAAGGATTTTCTTACATTGTAATCTCCTTATAACATATTTCTCTATAGCGGATTTTTCTCTGTACGGAACCATTTCTTGAGACACATTTTCCTTCTGAGATGCTAAACAATCTCCCTACAACGAATTCCTCAATATCTGTGAAGACTTTGTTGATGAATTTAAATTTAAAAGTCTG